>CM056721.1:126419253-128819253 GCA_029844215.1 Przewalskia tangutica
GTCGGAGAATAATGACCATAGGTCACTCTGACTTTGTTGTCCCTTGAGTTCTGTCTTGCATTGCACTTATATATATGTGTCTATTTTCTTACCGCGTTGTGCTATAGTCGGCGAGGCAGGCAATTATATGTGCATACCACCGATTGTACAGTTGTGTATCGTTATTTACCACTGGTTGGGCAGTTACCACCGATCAGTTAGGCATATATTACCACATCCTATATGGCCGGGCAGTTTATATTATATGGCCCCATAGAGTGGCTTGATTTTTACGTACATGCATATATTCATGGTTACAATAGTTGTATGCCCTCAGAGACTTTTCTGAGTTTCAGGTTGATTTTTATACCCTCTCTTATATTACATGTTTATCTGCCTTACAACTTTCGTACGGATGCTCCTTTTGTCGGGGGATGCTGTGTTTCATACCCGCAAATTGAGCCTCCTCAGTAGTGTCACTATTCAGCTTGAGTTGGAACACTCTTCTTCTTCCAGAGTTGTTGTCTGAGTTTTGGAGTATGCATTTATGTACATATTATGGGTATGGCGGGGCCTTGTCCCGACCTGGTTAGTGTTTGACTCTTGGAGGCTTGTAGACTAGTGAGTCAGGTATAATACTATTGTTATGGCTGGTCGGCCATGTCAGTTGTGGCCTTGTCGGCCTTATTGTATATATATTCACATGTTGGTTTTGTTGTCATTAGTCTAGATTGCCCCAGTTTCTCTTGTGATTATCATTCTGAGGGATTGTCGGCTCGGACAGTTGTATGTTCATGCTTGATATATAGGTGGTACGCTCGGGCCATTCAGGTTGTGTCTAGTACAGTCTTGTTTATGGGTGTATTGTGCACCACACTTATAAGCAGGATGCTCAAGGATTTAAGATGGTTACATTTCTTCCTGATCTAGAATCGTGTTATCCCATAAATCTTATCGTGTTTGTGTTTTCAGCGGTGCCTTCTAGCGATTCGACTTAGCTACGACGTTCGACTGGTCGACGACCGATCCCGCAGAACGCCCGACCGCTTTAAAAAAATATGTACGGGACATGGCCTCATCCCGCTCGATCCTGGCCCGCCCCAATCCCGCCAGCCCGACCTGATCCTGCCCGAAACCCCCCCTCCCCCTTTGCAAAATATAGTCGTTGCACCAACGGCTATTTTACATTTTGGCCGTTATGCAACAACCATTTTTGGCCTCCCCCTACCCCTTAATATTTATTTTTAACCCCTAAGTTATTATATTTACACTTTAACCCAATTTTCCAATTATAAATACCTCATTTTCTCTTCACTTTCTCACAAATCTTCCTACAATCTCTCTAATATCTCAATCAATCTCTCTACAAATCTACATTGTCTACTAAATATTCAATTCTATTTATTCATTTGGGAGTGAAGTTGGCAACTAGCTTGAGGATCATCCATCGAGCAAAATTTCAATTTTCAACCTCTCGATTACACATCGACGTTACGTCGTCGTTTGGTACATTCGTTCTTTCATTAATTATTATTGTTTCTTTATTTTATTTAGCGCACTTAATTTCATTATCTTTAACTAATTATTAGTATAATTAAAATGGAATCAATAAGAGAAAATACGCTTAAGCGTAAGGGTAAGACTTCTTCTACTAGGGATAACAAGGGTTGGGGTACTTCTTCTAGTTCTAGTCATCTTATTCCTAGACATGATCATATTCCTAGACTGAATGCTTTTGTTGATACTGAAGATTTTCCTGAAATACCATATGATTTAGACGAGGAGATATTTTCTGGAACTCAACAAGACTTTAATTTAGAAGATAATCTAGCTGACACACCACTAGTGCGCCTTCAACTGAAATGTCTCCTATTCCCCCTAGTATGACACGAGGTCCAGCAAAACGATCATTAAAATCAGATGCATGACAATTTTTTATTAGGGACGTAAAGAATCAAGTAGCTATATGTAAAATTTGTAAAGGGGTTTATAGTTTTAAAACTGGAAAAGATCATGGTGGGACGGGGGGTTTAATGAGACACATAGCACAAAAACACCTAGCTAGGTATGCCCAATACAAGGCTCAAAAACCGGGTTCGCAAGCGCCCTCTCCATCGGGACAAGGTTCACATACTGTCCCTAATCAAGTACAGGGTCAAATTAACCCTGTGACGGGGGAAATTGTAGGCCCTAAATATGATAAACATAGAGATAGGAAAGCACTAGCAAAATTAGTTGTTGTGGAGGGTTTACCTTTTTCATTTCCTGAATCTCCTGGTTTTATTCATTACATTAGAGAAATGTATAATCCTGCTTTTAAAGGTTTTCCTAGATCAACTGTTAAGAGAGATGCACTTAAATTTGTACATTAATATCAACAGTATTTACGTTACTCATTATATCATTTTAATGGCAAAGTGGATATCACTTCTGATATAGTACTAATCGGCCATGATGATTATTTAACCAGAACTTTGTCATCGATAGATTATAAATGGTCTATGCAAAAACGTATTTAGCATATAGATAATAGATGATAGGCTGGTAATTTTATTGCAGAAAATATTTATTCGGTTTGTCATTATTATGGCATAACTGATAAAATTATGACTATTACATTAGATAACGCTTCTTCCAACTACCTTATAGAAAAATTTCCGAAGAAATACCCACTAGGTGGAATTTTTTGTACCAGTAACTACTTGTTGCTTATGACTATAGAAGACCTATAACTTTTTTTTTAACGCCCATAATCAAAATCCAACCTATATGGTTGTAGATAGCGATTGGGACAAAATTGCCGAACTTATTGTATTTTTAGAGAAAAAATTTCAAGCAACAAAAGAATTTTCCGGTATATATTATCCTACTATTTCAACTATGTTGTTTCATATAGCTATCATATTTTTATTACTTAATTAATATATGGCTAAACCAGCTTATAAGGCAGCTATTAAAAAATGTTTATCAAAACAAAAAAATATTTTATTCCTATTTTCACTATTTATATTATTGGTGTTGTATTAAATCCGACTATTAAAATAGACGGATGTAAATCACTTATTGAAACTATTTGTGATTGTATAGCAGTACTACCACCTCCAAGTCCCAAAAATCTAAATGACCTACCACCTATTGAACAAACTAAAGAAGAAGTGTTGTCTAACATAGAAAAGGAATGCAAAAAATTTTATAGGTATTATCACCAAGAAAGTGCTAGTAACCAACCGACTTCCATACCATCATCTTCTTCAACACAACCTCAAAAAGACATGTTTCTGCGGCTAGTATTGAAAGCCTCAGAAATAGATTGTGCGGTGCTAACACTACTACCCGCTCGGACCCGCCCCCCTCCCCGTCCCTCCCCCGACCCATCCCGGCCCACTGGCCACCCCTAGTTACGACTAGCAGGGAGATTGAGGATGAGATGAGAGGGGATGCCAATAGAACGCCCCCTATTTAGTCAGATCCGTCAGAGGACACGGGCAAGTCGCCTTTCCGGGTATCTTCGACTCCAATAGTACCAAAAGAGCTGAGGGAAGCTCTCATATCACCAGTTCCACCGCCGATTCCGTCTGATGAGGATATTAGAAGAGCGATGCAGGTGTTGATTCAGTTGATTGCCTCCCAGGCATGGCCATCCCAGAGCATCTCATATCGATAGACCCCTTGAATAGTCATGCAGTTCACGGTATAGGAAGATTTTCTATCAGAAACCGTCGATAGTTACCGAATTTGACCTAACTGAGGGTGATGAGAAGGCCGAGAGTGCCAAGATAGTTGGGGAGTGCAGTCGACAATCGTATGGCGACAAGTTGCAGTTTATGACCCGCAAGTTAGACCTTCGCGAGAGATTGAGAATAAGTAGAGTTCTCGGATAAGACCGAGGCAGGGTTCACAGACCCAATATCTTTGGGTCAGAGGAGTGCAAGTCGAGTGGGGCCATCAACTTGCAAGCAATGTGGTCGGGTGCATGTGGGACTGTCGTAATGGTACAGGGGTTTGTTATTGGTGTGGCAGACGGAGCCACAATGTGCGTTAATGTTTGGAGAGGATCGGTAAAGGTAAAAGTAAGGATAATGGAATGGATGGAGCCTCGAGGCTCGATGTCGTCTGAGGTATGCTATTATTATATTATTGTTGTAGACACTTTTACCTCTTATAGGCATATCATTGACTCGTTTGTGTTGAAAATATTGATTTGCCCTTTATTTTAGGGATTAGCTATATGACATTACTTGGGGAATTAGATACTTTCACGAGAATAAGTTATGAAGAATGAGATGCTAGTTAAATTCCCATAAGACTAAATTCCCATAAGACTGAAAGAAAGTAAAACCCCACTGACTTAGCGACGAAATAGGTAACATGATTCTTCTTTTCCAACAATTATAAGAGGTAGATCCCAATTTGTGATGTTACGTTACCCTGGTAATTTCACGAAAGCCTAAGTTTTGCGAGCAGAATGGTAAGCCGAAGATAAGTATGAAAATGGATTTTGAGAAGCCTTCAAATTTATTAGACGATGTGTTATATTCTAAATACCTCGAGATAAGAATACAACAACATATTTAGTGAAATCTCATAATGTGGGGTCTGGAGAGGGTAGAGTGTACACAGACCTTACCTCTACCTTGGTAGGTAGAGCGATCGTTTCCGGGAGACCCTCGGCTCAAGGCAAAGCATAATCACAAGTAAAGCAAGCAAAACAACGCAAGAGAAACGACCAGACCCATACAAAAAATTAAAGCAATATGAACTGATAACAAAATCGAATACGTCATGATAGCGCATTTTGCCAGAAGTAAGCAGTAGCTAACTTAGATAAATAATATAAACAAAATACACTAGAAAACACATAGCAGCAGAAATCAAACTACAGGAAACTATAAAGCAATATTGCGCCTATAAGTGTGATAGGCTAATCGGGCCTACAGTAATAACACTACAACTATCATTTTGTAAGCGTAAGTAGGACTACGCCCGACTACCTACTATCCTTCTACCCTAATATGTGTCCTCCACAACCCCCTATCTAAGGTCATGTCCTCAGTAAGTTGCACCTGTGTCATATCTCATCTAATCACCTCTCCCCAATACTTCTTCGGCCTACTTCTACCCCATCTGCACCCGTCCATAACCAACCTCTCACACCTCCGCACTGAGGCATCTGTGTCTCTTCTACACATGCTCGAACCATCTCAACCTCGCTTCTCGAATCTTATCCTCCACTGAGGCCACTCCCACTTTGTCTCAGATATCTTCATTTTTAATCATATCTCTCCTTGTATGCCCACACATCCATCTCAGCAACTTTCATTTTTGTATGTGCGAAGTCTTGACTAACCAACACTCTGCCCCATACAATATAGTCGGTCTAACCACCACACTATAGAACTTGTCTTTAAGTTTTGGTGGCACCTTCTTGTCGCACAAAACTCCAGATACGAGCCTCCATTTCATCCACCCTGCCCCAATACGATGTGTGACATCGTCATCAATTTCTCCATTCACTTGGATAATAGACCCTAGTTACTTGAAGCTTCCTTTCTTTGGAATGACCTGAATACCAAGTCTCACATCCACGTCTGTCTCAGGGTCTCTCCCGTTGCTGAACTTACCCTCCAAATAATTTGTTTTGATCCTACTCAACCTGAACCCTTTAGACTCCAGAATCTGTCTTCAAACCTCCAGCTTGGCGTTCATTCTGATGTGAGTCTTATCAATCAGGACTATGTCGTCTGTGAATAACATATACCATGGTACCTCCCCTTGGATTTATCGCGTCAGTCCGTCCATCACCAAGGCAAATAGAAATGGGCTAAGAGTTGATCCCTGGTGCAGTCTCATCATCACTAGGAAGTTCTCCGAGTCTCCTCTTACAGTCTGTACCCTAGTTTTCGCTCCATCATACATATCTTTAATCACCCTAGTGAACGCCACAGGTATACCTCTAGCCTCCAAACACCTCCATAGAACCTCCCTAGGGACCTCGAGATAAGAATAGTTTGTAAAAACGAAAGGTGGCGAGAACCTGGAGACGACTGAGGAATAAGTAAAGAAATGCAGAAATATTTAATTAATATGAACGGAGTGACGTGATGAAATGTTAAAACAATGGTAGGTATGCCAACGACAGAAAGATGAGCGGTAACAAAAAGGATAAGAGTGAACGAAGTTGTAATCATGAAGGTTTCATTAAGGTATGATAACGCCAAGGCAATGTAAGGACCCACTGTGGAAAAAAGGGGCAGTAATGATTTCATTGACTAAATGTGTTAGACAATCGATGTTTGAGAAGATCAGTATGAGTATATCAAAGATAAGACCCCCCCCCCCCTCCCCGAAAACCTAAAATGGGAAAATAAAGGCAAGTCGGTTGAGTAATTGGGCGATGAAAGGCTTGATTATAGCAGAACAAGAAGATTTGGAAGGGGCATTGGACTATGTAACGCCACGAATCGAATTGAACTATGCGACGACTTGCAGGAGGTATGTGAATGGGAGTAATTACGAGTAAAAGCGCGAGATACTCATATAAGGAAACAAGAAAATAGTCGATAAGCCTAAGAATATCAAGAAGGCATTAGAAAGGTACATTAAGGGGTAGCGACCTGTTGAGGAAGGTGAAATGTCATGCAAGCAAGGATAATTGTGAGCATCTTCAAATCGACAAAAGGCTATCTTGCATAAAATAAATGGAGTAGGAGCCTACGACTCAGTATGATCAAGGGAATCGATGGAAATTTTAGTCCTAGCATAAGGAAGTCCGTATCTAAGTACGACGACCAGGTTTGGATATAATTAAATAATGTTTCTAGTTGGACCCCGACAGGGAGTAAGTCAATGACATGTTCTTTACAAGATAGGTACTATCCAAGATAATACTAAGAGCATATCCACGTGCTTTGTCTAGTGACTAGTGGTAAGGGGGATTACGACAGAGGAATTTATGACAAATAAGATTGAATCCAAACTCTACAGGTGTATTACGACTTCAGATTTTTGTGCAAGTATACGTGCTAAAGAGAAAACAGTAGCAACCACTGACTAGAAATGCCAAGACGGTAAGGGTAACTGAACAGTCGAGACTCAGAAGACTAGTATATGAGGTGTAAATCAAGAAAGAGGTCAAAGGCCCAAGAGAAGTTACTCAAAGCCAAGTATAAATGAGGAATCAATTTAGGCAACCAGTAATGGACCGCGTATATATACTAGGATATTTCAGAATAAATAACGTGGGGTGAGTAAGCGAAGGAAAAAAGGCAAGTATTAACAAGAGTAAGAAAAGAAAGTCCTTATAGCTACGAGTAATGAGAAAATACGATAAGGTTTTCTTTTCAGATCCTGAATAAAAGTTTCAAGGATGACAGCTATGGGATATACAAGGTTGGGATAATGTAAACCATAAGAATTCAATACACCGACCGTTGAGTGAGGCTAAATCTATGAAAGAAATGAGGGCTTAATGAATTTTAAAACGTCTTATATGTATCGATAATCCTATCGTTGGAATTAGATAGTATGGTACCAGCCGTATAACTGCAAGCGGATTGACTAGTGCAGAAGTCAATGACAGGAATTAGTCTCAGGAATGTATCAGTGAATCAGATAGACGCTTGACCCATATAATTTCAGAAGACGGTACTCTCAAGATTCACAACCTGATAAAGTCAGCAGGGTCAAGATCCCACTTTTAAGAAAGAAATTAGAGGAGATACTTAACAAAAAGGGATCGTTTAAATGCCAGTCATTGTTGTATTCTCGATGTAGCAGAGCCATTAGGCAAAATTTTGACGGAAATTCATCATCCGCAATATTCTATCTGACGGGAATGTACCAAGATACATCAAGGGATTGAGTGGGTATACTAAGAAAACGACGTGAAAAAGGAACCTTATATAGGGTGTAGCCATTGTGTTAATTATGGCAAGTATGGTTGAGCACTAGAAACCGAGGGGTAAGCTCAAGACACTAATGACCCGAAAAGAATGGGAGACAATTAATATGAGATTTTTATATTCCAAAGATTACACGTAAGGACTTTTTGGGCACTTCGGTAAGCCCCGTCCCCAAGCAGGTATTCGAATTGAACACTTAATTCAGACATTCAAGAGATGTTATGAAATTGCGCGGTAAATGCTAAAGAAAATTTGGATACCACCAGAATGGTATCATATGAGGCTCTGGAGGTGTGAAGACATAGGACCTCTACCGGATGATTAGAAATAAACAAACCAAGTCGACGAGATCGAATTTAAAGTATTAATTCATAGGCAAATAAAGTTGCATGATAGAAGATATCGATTGCTAGGATCGTCAATAATTGGTGTTTAAATGGATGGCGACTTAGAATTTCAAAGAGAAATCAGAAAGAGAGGCAAGCCTAACCTCAGATATGTCACACCATATAAGATGGTTCAGAAATTTTGCCAGGAGACATATAAACTTGAACTACCTCAAGGAATTAGGGCAGCTCATTCAGTGATTCATAAATGAACCGCTTCAGAAATGCATGAGAAATCCCTTCTGTGTTACCCTTGTAAAGGATGATTACATTGCAGAAGACTCGTTGTTCAAAGGAATCTCAGTTACCATTTTGAATTGCTAAATCCAGAAGCTTCAAGCCAATACGGATAGACTAGCCTTTATTACGGTATCGTGGGAAAGTACTAGTGTGGAAAGAATGACATGAGTAAAGAAAGATATGAAGTTCAAATATTCTTGCTTGCTTCCGATTATGAGTTTACGTTATCACTCGTGCGATGCGATTCCCTTATTTTCTGTCGTATATATCAGCTTATCTTGCGTGCTTGCATAGGTAATGTTATTGAGTAAGATGTGGCGGATGCAGCCCAGTGCTCCGACGGTTGAGGTGGGTTATAGGTAACCCTTGTGATTTCTTAGCAGACGGATGGACGTATGAGGCCAGTATTATTGTGTTTTGGCTGTTTGTAGCCCTGTGTGGATTGGATAGGTGTTTTGGGTTGCTTGACAGGTTCTGGATAGTCCTGTTTATAAAGAAAACTCAGTCAAAATTGCTAAAAAATCCTTACGAGTTAGGATTCTGAAGACGCGTTACCCCTACATTCGAGGACGAATGTTTCTAAAGGGAAAAGGATGTTACACCGTAGTTTTTATGTCGGAAAGCATTGTTAACTAGTCTAAATGTTAAGAGAAGATATGAAACCTCCCATAAGAATAGTAGGGTGTTAGCATAAGGTAAGGAAGTGCCGAGAAGTATATGGGTTAAGCAAACCGAAGGAAGTGAGTATAATCGTAACTTAGAAGACTTCCATGTTCTACGGTGGGAGTTACGACCGTAAAAGTATTTTACGATCCGTAAAACTTGAGGCCCTCCACCATAAAGCTTAACAGAAGAAGAGGTGTTTTACGGTGCCCTTTTACGATCGTAAAAGATTTTACGGTGGGGACTGGCCGGCATAAAATGTTTTACGGCCGAAACCTCCACCGTGAAAGTTGAGGCGGTGGCCTACCATCTCACGATTTAAAAGGGTTTCAACCTTTATCTCTCACTATTTTCACCCCCAAAACAGTTCCTAAGAATCCCTAAATCCTCTCTAAGGGTGCCATGGTCATTCTAGCTAAATTCGAAAAGAAATAACTCGGATATTACGCCAAGAACCTTCTTACCGTGCCGCGCTACAGTCGGTCGGGAAGGCACTTATATGTGCATATCACCGGTTGGACAATTATGTATCGTTATTTACCACTGGTTGGGCAGTTACCACTGATCAATTGGCAGATATTACCGCATCCTATATGGCCGGACAATTTATATTATATGACCTCATAGAGTGGCTCGATTTTATGTACATACATATATTCATGGTTAGGTTGAATTTTGTACCCTTCTCTTGTATAACATTTTTATACATGTCTAACTGCCTTACATATTCCGTACATCTTTGTACCGATGTCTTTTAGTCGGGGGATGTTGTGTTTCATGTCTGCAGGCACAGATGAATGATTTGCCAAGCCTCCAGTTGGAGCACTCCTCTTCTCCTGGAGTTGTTGTCTGAGTTTTGAGGTATGCATTTATGTACATATTATGGGTATGACGGGCCCTGTCCCAACATGTCTGTGTTATGACTCTTAAAGGCTTGTAGACTAGTGGGTTATGTATAGTACTATTGTTATGGCCTGGTCGGCCTTCTAACGTCAGTTGTGGCCTTGTCGGCCTTATTGTATATATATTCACCTTTTGGTTTTGTTGTCATTAGTCTAGATTGCTATAACCCAGTTTCTCTTGTGATTATCATTCTGAGGCATTGTCAGCGCAGACAGTTGTATGTTCATGCTATGATATACAGGTGGTATGTTCGGGTCATTCATGTGCCGAGTGCCGGCCACATCCCCCGAAGCTGGGTGTGATGATAATAGTTTAAGTAGAAAATTCTCTCACCTGATAGTTCGGTAGGAAACCTTAGAAAAAAGTAATACTTGAGGTGTGTTTTTGACCTTTGACTCATTATCTTAACATAATAAAGTGGGGAGAATTTTTGACATGTGAGTGTTATCCTACCATTTATGTGAACCTCTTTTCATAGTGAATTTTATGAGGTTATTTCACTGTATAATTTTGTCATCTCTTTTATATAGTGAATTCTTCATCTCCGCTTGTGGATGTAGGTCATATATCGAACCACGTTAAATTACTCTTTTGTTGCCTACTTTATCATTTTTCGAGGTTTGGTTTGTTAGCTACACTTGATTATTTCGATCCTAACAAATAATACCTCTTGTAATAAACCAGTGTTAATTTACTGGTTCATCGACAAAACCAGTAACTTATCGCATCAAGGAACTAAGCTTCAATCAGTAGAATGGTGGTCTTTATCGTAAAACGGCCGTGGCACGATGGTACAGAATATAGTGGAGAAGAAGGAAGAAGGAAGGAAGAAGAAGTCGATGGTAGTGAAAGAGATGGTAGAAGTTGGGGTCGGTTGAGGACGATGAAGATGAGAGAGAAGAGAGAGGGAAATCTGTTTTTGTTATTAATCAATATCAATTACACTGTTTTGAGTAATACACAGCACATATACCCAACTTATTACAATGTGTACAAAATATCCCCCAATATTCTAGATACTTTCAATACACCCCAAAATATCTAATACATGGCTAAAATACCTAATACATGTTATACTAGATATTTTGTAATACATGTTATACTAGATATTTTCTAGATATTTTCTACACCCCGCAAGCTAGGCACCATGAAGATATTCTTCATGCCGAGCTTGGACATCAAGTACTCATGTTGAGGTCGACCCAATGTTTTGGTCAATACATCAGCGGTTGCTCGTCAGAGTACACGAATGTAGGAGACACCAATCCTTGTTGAATCTGTTCTCGAATGAAATGACAGTCAATATCGATGTGTTTAGTTCTTTCATGAAACACCGGATTTGCCGCAATTTGCATAGCAGATTTGCTATCAGTGAACAAACAAACTGGTGTATGCAGGGAGACTCCCACCTCCTTATAAAGGCCAATTATCCAAATCACCTCAGCCATCGTTGCCGCTTATCGCTGCAGACCGACTTACAGAGCTTTTGAAACTTGGTTGTTTCGATTTCCGAAACAAGTGAATCACCAAAGAAAATCATATAACTGCCACCGACTTCCCCGCTGTTGATGCAGAAGCCCATCGCATCACGAAGGCCTTTAACTCTTGTGTCTTTGGACTTGTGTAAGAATCCCCGCACGGTTTCCCGCTGATATATTTACGCGCGAAGGCCAACTTCCATATGTGAATCTGAGCTTGAGCTGCATGAACTGCTCAAGCATTGTATGCAGAAGGCAATATCGTGTCCGTATTCACGATACAACAATCGACCAATTAACCTTCAGAGGCGGTGATCGCAAAGGCTCATCAGTACTTTGTGTTTCATCAGACTTCTGCTTTGCCATGTGTTGATCAAACTCCAAAGTTGTATATTTCACATTTGTGTCCATGGGTGATGATACATGTTTAGCCCCTGATAATCCCAAATCTGAAACAAGTTCTAGGGCATATTTTCGTTGGTGCATGAGTATGCCTTGGGCACTCCTGGCAAACTCTATCCCAAGAAAATATCGTAATTCTCCAAGGTCTTTTATCTTAAATGCTGACTTCAGAGTTTCTTTTGTATACTGAATAAGTGACATGTTATCTCCAGTAATCAACAAGTCATCCACATACACCAAGACAACCACAATACTACCATCTGTATGCTTAGTAAACAGAGAGTAATCTTTGTTGCTTTGCTGGAAACCAGAATCAACCAAAGTTGTGGTGAGCTTGATGTTCCACTGTCATGATGCTTGTTTTAAACCATACAACGACTTCATTAATCTACACACCTGCTTCTTCCCACTTTGAATGTTGAACCCCTCAGGGACTGTCATATAAACTTCTTCATATAAGTCGCCTTGTAAAAAAGCATTATAAACATCCATTTGGTGAATGGACCATCGCTGCGGCGGTAAGAAATCATCGCTTACAGTAGACATCTTCACTACAGGTGAAAATGTCTCCTGTTAATCCAATCCCTCCTTTTGACTATAGCCCTTTGCAACAAGTCTTGCTTTGTACCTTTCAACTTCCCCCGTTGCCTTGTATTTGATCTTATAGACCCACCTGCATCCTATAGCCCTTTTATCCTCTGGAAGTGACACCAATTTCCAAGTGTCATTGTCTTCCAAGGCCTTCAATTCAGTCTCCATTGCTTCAACCCACCTTGCATCCCCTGCAGCCTATTTGTATGAGTTAGGTTCAACATTTTCTGACACATGAGCTATAAAACTCTGATATCTGGGTGAGAGTTTAGTATAATCTACCCTATCAGATATAGAGTAGAGACAGCTGGATGATCCATGATTTGTAACAAAATCTTTATGCCAAATGGGAGGCTTACTAAGCCTGGAAGATCTTCCTGCAGTACCTCTCATTGTTGGAGTGTGGTGTTCAACTCTTCTTCCGAACATTTTGAATCGCGGTCCTCTCGGATACGTGTCCTCCCGTGTTCCATTTGATGTCACATGAACTGCCTCATGTTGATCTCTGAGGAACTCGATCACAGTGAACCAGATCCTCATAGTTGAAATGATCATGAGTTCTACCATGATGAATAGTATCATCAACTCCTCCTTTGTAGGGAAATACATTCTCCACAAATACCACATCTCTACTCATAAAGAATGTCTCATTTTCCATATCATATAGTCTCAGATCCCTTGAGCATTACCATAGCCAAGAAAGACCTTTTCATCGCCTGACCGAACTTGTCGATTTTACCAATATTGTCAGAAACACAGGCATCCAATCACCCTTAAATGAGAGTGATGGAGGCTTGTTATATAACAATTCATAAGGTGACTTGTTCCCAATAACAGTAGAAGGTATTCTATTCAGAGTGTAGACAGCTCCTATCACTAGTAAACCCCAAAACCTGTCTGGTAGGCTGGCCTGGAACTTAATAGCTCTAGTTGTTTCTAATATATGCCTATGCTTCCTTTCCACCACACCATTTTGTTGTGGTGAATATGGACATGTACTCTCCTGTACCACACCATATTGGGTGAAAAGCTCTTTACAACTGTGATTAAAAACTCGCCCATTGTCGACGACTTTTGAATGTTGATGCAAATCGATCCCTAATCTCAACAAAAAAATCTTTCAAAACTGTGATTACATCTGATTTTAATCTCATTAGAAATACCCAAGTCCATCTTGAAAAATCATCCACTATAGTCAAGAAATATCTCATTCCATTATATGTCTCTACCTTGTAAGGGCCCCATACATCAATATGTAGTAAATGAAAGACTTTAGTAGCTCTACTAGTACTAATAGGAAAAGGAACTCTTGTTTGCCTTGCCAGAGGACAAATCTCACAACTGTCTAAGGCAAAGAAATTCTTATTACTAAGACAGGGCATTTTCTTTAAAACACTCACTGGCACATGACATAGTCTTTTGTGCCAAGTCTTAACATCCACAGATTGTGCTGCTGCCATACACTTCTGCTGAAACTTCTCCTTATTCTCTGTATCCAGACACACAGTGTACAGCCCATCCTCTTCCTTACCAATCCCCCTCACCCTCCCAGATGAGAGATCCTGAAAAATGCAATAGTGTGGGAAAAAGGTCACGCTACAGTTTAACTCCTTGGTCACCTTCGAAGCATGTAAGGTTAAATTTGAAAGTTGGTATACAAAGGACATTGCCAAGAACATCACCTTTCCCTAGATGGCAATCACCAATATGAGACACCTTGACTGAGTCACCTGTTGGTAGATGTACTTTCCCTGTGTTTTCTGGCAAGTATGTATTTTGCAAACAACTCTTGTTACCAACCATGTGATTAGTAGCTCCTGAATCCACAATCCATTTCATTTGTGTCTCGTTGTCGAAGAGGTCATACCGCCATGTTTGCAATTCCCATTCTTCCCGCTTTCTCATCCGGAGCTTGAAGTTGTTGATGCCGATCGTGTGTTAACCATATGAAAAGATTGAGGCTCCCGGTTGTGCCCATACCGCTGCAGAGGCCTTTTGGTTATATAATGGTTGAGTCTCCTGATTATATCCATAATACTGCTGGAAATTCCTCTGTTGATTGTATGCTGGTTCATTTTCCTTACCAGTAACATCAGAATATATTTCAGATCCTGCCACATTATATGCCTTCTTAGTCTTGCTTTTAATGTTCTCAGGGTATCCAATTAATCTATAACATTCATCTTGCACATGTCTGCTTTTGTGACAATAATCGCATTTCATCAACTTATTGCAATCTTGTCTAAAATGTCCCTTGCCACGCATAAGAATCACAATGTGCATTAGGATTGTATGGTTTTCTTTGCTTTGCGACTACTCAGTAACTCCATTTCCACCCTTCCTCGCTTCCATTTGTCAGAACATTACAGATGAGTCAATCTCTCGCATCATTCGATCGTTTCTGCGACAATCCTTTGACTTTCCTCTTGGTTTACCATCACGTATACCGGTTTAGACTAGGTATTTTGCATCATTAAGATCGCTCCTCGCTGATTATATCCTTCATTCAAATTTCATTAGGAATTGCAATACTCGATAATGTAGATGATCACGAACTCCTTTGATTTAGGACAACAATTTGGAGGTGGCATAATCGAGTCATATTCGTCCCATAGATCCTTAAGCTTGGTATAATACACTGACACAGGCATGATTCCTTGCCTTAATGAAAAAATTTCTTTATGCAATTGAAAAGCCCTTGCACTATTCACCTTGTCGAACCTTTCTTTCAATTCTTCCCAGATTGTATGAGACTCTGCATTGAACAGCATTCCACTAAATAGGCTTTTATTCACATTTCCCATAAGCCATGATACGACGATTGCATTACATCTATCCCACAACCTTGCCATATCTCCCTGAAACATCTCCCTCCTTATCGTTCCATCGACGAATCCTAGCTTGTTCTTCCCTAACAACGCTAGCTTCATTGCCCTGCTCCATATCGTGTAGTTGTCCATTCCACTTAACGTAACTCCTACCGATAATGACCCCAGCGCATCAGATGAAAACAGATATAACGGATGGTTATGGTCCACAGTCATCGTCACTGTCGTTGTCTCACTGGACAATTCCTCACCAGTGTTCTCCATTGTTTGTGTTTGTGTTTCAATACAATTTCACATACGAAACTACAGATATGTATGTCCTTATCCGTATTTCGACGAAATCACTTACTGATTTTCATCGATCTGCAAATTTTCTTCACTCGACAAGCAGACTCCTTGAATATCCTTCTGCATGTGTTGAACATCTCCTTGCATCGACTAATTGTAATTTCTCCTCATTCGATTTCGCAGATTCCTCGAATTTCCTGTTGCATATGCTGGAAATTCCCCCAATCTACTTCATCGATCCACGAGGCTCTGATACCATGTTAATTTACTGGTTCATCGACAAAACCAGTAACTTATCGCATCAAGGAACTAAGCTTCAATCAGCGCAGCAGCGGTGGTCTTTACTGTGCAATGGCTGTGGCACAGTGTACAGAATACAGTGGAGAAGAAGGAAGAAGGAAGGAAGAAGAAGTCGATGGTAGTGAAAGAGATGGTAGAAGTTGGGGTCGGTTGAGGACGATGAAGATGAGAGAGAAGAGAGGGAAATCTGTTTTTGTTATTAATCAATATCAATTACACTGTTTTGAGTAATACACAGCACATATACCCAACTTATTACAATGTGTACAAAATATCCCTCAATATTCTAGATACTTCCAATACACCCCAAAATATCTAATACATGGCTAAAATACCTAATACATGCTATACTAGATATTTTCTAATACATGTTATACTAGATATTTTCTAGATATTTTCTACAACCAGTAGATACAAATGGATTTATATAGCTAACCGCAACTAAATTGGCACCAATACATAGTTGATTGATACGCGGAAACGAAAAAGGTAAATACAGAAAGATAAAGGGAAATACTTGAACATGATGATACCACCGATGAAAGTGACCCATAGAGCGGCGCCAAAGGCAGTGGAAAAGCATAGTAGATGAGCCAATTTGAGAAAAGTAGCAAGCTTCGGTGGATGTTGACCATCTGATATTGATCCGAAAGTTTCCGGAGAAAAAAGTACTCCAATTGCTAAGAACGCTACAGCTGCTAAGAATCGTGTCATCCAAGCCATAGTTTCTCTTCTTTGATCACAATTAACAGATGAAAATGGAATTGGGTTTACTGGGTGAGATATTAAGGGGGTTCCTACCTATCTTTGGCCTTACCTACTATGTATGTACTACTGTACTTCGAGAAGCTTCGAAATTAATGTTCTTGCGATTGGTCGTTAAGTCCAAATATTGACGGGGCAAGAGCAGACGTAGCCAGTTTCAGGACCCTTGTTTAAGGCATAGCCGCATTCCGTAAATACTTTGCAAAATCAAGTCTCTTCAAAATTTAACTTCAACAAACTTAAGTCTGAAGTGGTGGTTGAAAGTGCAAGAGGGGGAACGGGTTGTAACTTTTTGTATTTCAGCCCACTATTTAAATTTTCAGTAATATAAACCAAAGTAAATAGCAAAATGGTAGCTAAAACATTTTTTTGTGTGGATTTCCCTCAAACGCAATGGTCTTTAATTTTTGTCCATCATATAATCATATCTACTGTCTTTAATTTTTAGTCATGCTATTTTTTTATGAAAATATTCAGGTCTACTTCACAAGGCTACTCTATAATATTTTTTTCTTCGAAAACTGATTTTTTTCCAAACGCGTCATAAATTATGTAGGAATTAGGTTATGCGGCATAGTTTTATAGTAATTTTTTAAATTATGTTGAGTGTTTGAAATTATGTCTTATTCGGCATAGTTTGTGTGGATGTTATGATACATATATTAAAATTAAACACTAACTATGGATGCCGAAATCTGAAATTATGATTTTTTTTCATATTATATTGAGTGTTGACATTTATGCCTTATCCGGCATAATATGTGGGTTGTGTATGATCTATAATTGAAAATATAACACTAATTATGTCGAGCGAAATTTTAATTGTGTCGCGCCAAAAATAATATAGGACAAAAAATTTTTATAAAAAACTCAAATTTAAAGGGCAAAAATTAAAGACCATCCCAAAACAGGACATTTGTGTGAATGATCCTCTAGCTACTTAGACTTGGGTCTAGAATCAAAATTGGACTTCACAACAACTTTAACATCAGGAAATTGCACGATTTTCCCTTCAAATGGGGTGGTATTTAATTTTTGTCCCTCAAATAGAACTTACATCTTCTTGGACATGGGATCCAAAATAACTTGTGTCGAATTCTGTAAAAATCTTATATCTTGAGCATAATTTTCATTCGAGAGACAAAAATCAAAGACCAGTACCAAATGGCGAAAAAGTGCAAATGACCCCTTAACATCCCCTTTCAAATTGAAGGGTAAAATAACCCCCAACTTGCAAAGAAGAATATTGTGAGTTCTTCCTGTCAACGACATTATAAGCCAATTTGTCAGCTGAGAAGCACTAGGAACATGATGAAGCTAAATGAAATCCGCAATCAATTTAACACGAATAGAGTGACAATAAATTTAGATATTATTTAATCCATTCATGAATACGAGTTTACGAGCAATATGAATTGCCGCCTAATTACGAACATCTTAATCAGATAATAAACAAGTCATACATATAACTTCAACAACTTTGTTAAAAGCATGATACCCTACCTCAACGGGAAAAAAAATAAGTTGTTCTTAAACAATAGGTGAAGCATCTTGACAATTAAATTCCTTTATCAAATCAGATTTAAATTTCTTTTGGTTGAGATGAATATTAACAATTAAATTCCTTTATCAAATCATATATGAATTTCTTTTGATTGAGATGAATATCAAAGGGTAGCTTGGTGCACAAAATATTTCGCGTTAGCAGAGTTCGCGGAAGGGCTTCACCTCATGGAGTGTGACGAAGAAAGCCTAATGCAAACATTAGTAGCTACTTCCACGACTCAAACCTGTGACATATAAGTCACACGAAGAACTTTACCATTGCTCCAAAATACTTATTGGTTGAGATGAATATTAGTAGGATAATAAGCAACTCAATCCCCAAAAGTAATTTAATAGACCTTAGATATTTGATTCTAAACTGGTTGTCCAAGAATTCTTTAAGAGCAGAAATTGCATCAATATCCTTGGCAATAAGGACTACGTCATCCAATAAAATCAAAGAGGAATCACATTTTTTATGAACAAATTAAGAGTAATCATTTAGATAATGTTTATTACCCTCTTGAACCCTAACCTCTTCTAAATCAGATGTCCGGTTTTAAGTTTTGCGAATGGAAATTTCTTGATAGACGGATCAATAGGCACGAGGTCGGTAAAAAATAATAAATTTTCGAAAAATAAATAACGACCTCATGAAATCGGTACATGTTAAACTGAAAATATAGGTGAAAGAAATAATCGCTTGATTATTCAAATTACATATAGAAAAAACATTTTTCTATTCTATATCTAAAACGCTACTCTATTTGGAGACTAACTATACAATTATAGTAAGAGTAGTACAAATTTAATACACATTCTATACAAACTATATTTAGAACGTGATGGGCCACTGATATTTAACAATAGGGCTTAGAATTTCATCATAAATAATTCTCTTATTATAAATGAATGATAACCTACTTCAGTTATTCTTTTGTTTATTAGTCACAACTCCCCAAAGTGTTTTTAATTGCTAATGTTAGACGGAGTAGGCCAGTTTCTGTAGAATTGGTCTAACTAGAAATTCGTTCGTCTAGTTAAATGCACCAAAACAGGACCAAGAAGAGCCAGTCAAAACATAAATCAAATAACAGTTGCATATATCGTCTATCGTCACTCTTTGGTTGACAAAGTCTAATAATTTACTTGTTGTAATAATGGATTTTGGGTCTAACTCAATTCAAAAACTAGCTTGTACAGTGAGGATTGTCCAAGTCTATATAAAGAGTTCATGTTCACATTTCATTTCGACTACTTCGACGAAAACCGTACATACATTTGAGAGAGAAGAATTAGTTCGTGTCTGGGTCAAGGGGACGTGAAACTCTTAACACCTCGTAGTAGGAGTATTTAATTGTTCATTAGTTGATTTAGTTCTCCTTTCTCCTTAATACTAATGTTAGATATGTTACTTGAAAGCAGGGCCGGCCCTGGGGTGGGCGAGGCGGGCGAGCGCCCAGGGCCTCAAAATATATAGAGCCTCTAGGGTTCATCTAACCGATCTTAACTAGTTTGGGATTGAGAAGTAATTGTAGTTGTTGATTTGATTCATTTAGATTGCTGTATGGATGAACTTGTCACGACCCGACCCGACGGGCCGCGACTTGGCGCCCTAATTGGACGTCATTACTGACCTATCATACTTAATCCATTTGATACCAAGATTAATAAAATTCCGACAGCATAACGTTGCATCTACAACATGTACCCGAATAGACGAGTCGGTCAGGGTGTCTTTACATAAGAAATTTGCGCTTCGGAGAGTCACAACTAACCAACACAATATAATAAGCAAGCCGACAAGGCTGCCACCAACATAAGAGAACATCCCAAACAGAAATACGAAAGCATGGCTAAACAAACATGTCTACACTCCTCATAAATCAACCCACGACTGTCTACAGACCTCTAGGAGTACAAAAATGACATATGACGGGACAGTACCCCGTCGTGCCCAAGATATACATAAGTCTGAAATATAAGAGTCTGTACCAAAGTGGCGGCCGAACAATGGAGCTCTTTAGCGGTGGTAGATGTCCTGGCGGTGGGTCACTAAGATCACGTGTACTGCGGACATTTAACGCAACCCAGAAGAAAGGGGTCGATGCGAAATAATGTACTGAGTATGTAAAACATGAATTAATGTAAGGAGGATTGTAACTGGCCAGAATATAACATGAGACATATATGAAAAATCAGAGATACCAATGCAACTGTACCATATGAAAGAAAGTCATGCATGTCTAACAATCATCATAATCAAGATCATCTCCGTACATATAATTACCCGGCCCATCCTGGGACTCGGTCCTCATGCTTTATAGATATAACTACCCGACTCATTCTGGGACTCGGTCCTCATACTGCGTACATATAACTACCCGGCCCATTCTGGGACTCGGTCCTCATATTCTGTACATATAGCTACCCGGCCCATTCTGGAACTCGGTCCTCATATTCCGTAAATATAGCTACCCGGCCCATTCTGGGACTCGGTCCTCATAACACCATCCATATAACATACAATCACAACTTACACAAATAGAATATCATGAGAAACCATATGCAATACAAACCATCATCTGAGACGCAATAGAATAATCTTATGCATTTTAAATCATCATATAGACCCAATGGAATAATCATATGCATTTTAAATAATCATATAAGACTCAATGGAATAAGTAAACTAAACTATCCTTTAGAAAATCAAGGCACGATCATATCATGAATCATTATTTTATTAAAACTAGACTTTGAAGGAATCATGTACGTCCGTCGTACTTTCATTAAAACCGTGTCAAAAGAAAGAAGAAAGATTTTCACAAAATCATGCCAAAGAAGGAAATGATAGTCTCACATACCTTATAGTCGAGCTAACCAACTCACTACTAGAATATGCCTCGTCTAATACTTCAACCTATAATAATAACATTAGGCATGTCAACTCTATGATTCCTAACGCAAGTTAAATTGAATGATGACTTCCTATTCTACAAAAATTTGGACAGCACTTCCCCTGTTTATATGTACATCCACAATTTACAACAAATGTCAACCAAGCCAGTAACCAAGCACAATTCCAAGATATAACCAAATTAGTTCCATGTAATTCATATATGCTACCATAATGTATTCTTTCTCTTTTATATCTATGCAATACATTAATAAGATGGCAAGTCTTCTAGTTTGCAACATATCACTTTACAACAATATGTTTTCTTTAAAACATGTATAAGTAATTACTACATTGAACATGCTTTATTGTAACTAAACTTTCAGCATTATATCTCTACCAAAACAGCCCTCAAAATGCAACACCATATGTCCAATAATTTCATGAAATTCTCGGCCAACACCACAATACCAAACTCTTTTCATAATTCCTTAAAATCCAATTGGAGTCCTTTAAATCTAATTCATATTTCAAGAATTTCATATAACCATTACAACTTAAGTATTAATGTCTCCTTCCACTCAACATGCCATTAGTGACAAGAATAATAGCAACAATTAAACCGAAGGTATACCAAATAACCCAAATTTGGTCCTAGTAACAACATGTCATAATTCCATAACGTTCTCTTAATTCTCTAGAATTCAATTCACCTTCCAATACTTTCATATAATCAATTTACAACTTTTAAGTATCAAGATTTCTTCACCAATTTAAACATGCAATTGGTGATAATAATAACAACGACAACACTTAAGTCCATTCCATACAAAACAGTCCCAATCGGCATATATATCTCAATATAGTCACATGCATTCTCATATTTCCAATTCCATCTTAACCCAAGTTCATATCTTCAACTACAACAACATGCAACTACTTAATTCCAATTCTTCTGTAACATGGGTTAATCCCTTAACTATAACATCAATTAAACTTTCAAATATTCAATGAAAAGAAGGATTTTTACCTTAAACGAAGCCAAAATAGTCCCCAATTTCGGTACCACTGCTCCAACATTTTTTTGTTCACTGTTTTGTTAGCTGAACTTGTAACGTCCATAATTCTCTACTCTGATGTCCTATCGATGAGAGGTTTATTGCGTTGGAAATTAGACTCGACGAACTTCATCTTAAGCTTTTGAAATACCTAAAAAGTCATAATATACTAGTATATATACCCCTCCAAAATTTACTGAAAATCTGCCAGCAAATCCCGATTTTCTGCCCATTTTTTCTCCAATTTTTTGCTTCTATTTTCGTGAATAATGTAGTCTAAGAAAAGGTGATGAATATCTTAAGTTGGGTATGGGGTTGGGGTGGTTCTCGGCAGTAGGGGTGGGTTTAGAGAAGAGATGAGAGGTTTTGTGTATTCTTTTTGAAATGAGAATGAAGAAGATAAACATAGGTTTTATCAAACTCAATCTTAAAAATCTGATTTTGCCTAATTGCACTTTAATCCCTACTAGAATAACTAATTTAATCTCTTGAGTAAAAATCTCAAATCCCGCTTTCTTTAATTTCTGAAAGT
This sequence comes from Przewalskia tangutica, assembly GCA_029844215.1. NCBI lineage: Eukaryota > Viridiplantae > Streptophyta > Magnoliopsida > Solanales > Solanaceae > Przewalskia > Przewalskia tangutica. The sequence continues at coordinate 126,442,012 of CM056721.1, forward strand.
TTTATGAAGCCTGATGCACGATTTATGCACACACTAAACGCAAGTGCACGTGTCGTGACAAGTAATATAGTCTAGAAGACCGAGTTATCGTCTTCAGGGATTAGTGTCCAATTATCAACCTCTATTATGTAGTATCTATTTGGTAACCGATAATTTGATGATTTATTTATAGCTATGATTATAGATGTTAACTAAATTACTTTACTTTACTTCAGATATGGTGGAAATAGGGCTTCCAAATCTCCTCAACTATCCGCTCGTTTTACTTGTTAATGCAAATAATTATGGTTCTTCTTCTATGTTGAGATAGCAGGTTAACTAAGTCGTTTTATACTCCTGTTAAGGTAATATAAACACTCAACCCCAATGTAGAACCCTTTTATCTTTCGATGAGAAGATTGACTACAAAGGAGGATTGAGAGCAATAACCTATTAAGCTACACAAGTATCGGAGTACTTTCGTCCACGATTTAAACTTATGTTTATTCAACTATAGCATATTCACAATCTTCCCTTTCGGCTTTCGATTAGAAATCATATAAGTTATGATAATTAGTGATCAATTAATTACCAAGCAATCAAAACAATTATTGAATAAATCTCAACAATAATAAGAAACCAAAACATGCATTAATTCATAAAAACGAGGTTCAAGTGATTCGACATGGAAAGCCCTAAATTAAGTTAGTTCCTAGCCATAGACATGCCAAGAACTAAACTAATATCCAACATACACAAAAAGAAAGAAATTACTCAAAAATAAGTCTCTAATCTTGATCTCCAAGTTGTGATGAATTGTAAAGTGTGGAACCCTTCAAATCTGACTTAAAGATCCTTTTTATATCACCAAAAACGTCTCAATCCTTTTCCTTCTTGGCCTTGGCTCATTCCTATTCGGATTTGGCAATTTTCTCGCGTTGGCGCGTGACATAGCCGTGGCGAAACCTGCGACTCTGCGCTTCTTGGGCGTCGTGGCGCTCTGCTCTTTGGTTGGTTGGCCATGGCCGCCACATTTCTCGCCCGGGTTGCCAACTTTTCAGCTTTTTGAGCTCTGGAACCTCTGTTTCTGCCCTCTTTTCGCTCCTTCTCGCCAATGTGTCACTTTAAACCATTGTGACTAAAAAGAAAGAAAATATATCCTAACACGACACATACTTGCACAAAAATGGGCAAAAGACTAACTAAAAATGACTCAAAAGGTGTATATAAAATACACCAATCAAACACCCCCAAACTTAACCTTTGCTCACCCTCGAGTAAAGATAAAAAAAAGAAACAAAGACACGAAAGAAACGAAAATAAAAAGACTCAAAAACATTGATCAAGTTGATGCATCATTGTTACTTAGAAAAGCATGAAAGGTAGTAGAATAATATGCAGGAACATATAGCATGAATTTTTAGCATTCTAAACACATCAAGTCAGATATTTCGCAAATTCAATTAATCAAGCTCAATGAAAGTAAGAATACCTAACTATGCATGTTAATTTCAAAATCCTATGGCATGTTTACTTGTTATTCTCCACTAATCATGGATACACACATTAGAGATCTTCAAGACTTTTCAGGGTTGTAATGTAGGCTTAGGCAGGGGTAGGTAAAAATAGACATTTAGGCTCAATTTACGTACCATAATGTTATACCCCGTGGTTCGCCCGACCGGATCGGTCTCGCGGCCTTGGAGGCGAGAGTGGCGCCAAGACGGTGATTGTAGCGCGGCCGGAAGTCGGCGCGCGCAAAGCGGGTGATTGTAGGCATGGCCGCGTCGGCCGCGCGCAAAATCTTGGTCGAAGTTTCAGCCGCGCGCCGGAAGCAGGCGGCCGGAAGATCCGAGGTTCGCGAGTTGCGGCCATGCCGCCGGAAGGCGCGCCAGGAAATCAGCGGAAAAACTTAGGAAAAGTCGATTTTTATTTTGAAAGGGCTGAGTGGGGACAAGTGTCCATCCGATTTTTACATGCGATATATTGACCAAGTCTTAAAGACTTGGTCATTTGTCATCTCTCTCTTTGAAAAACCTCTTCCTTCTCTCTAAATATTTCAAGCTCCTCCTTCTCTAAAAATCCAAGAGGATTCTAGCCTTAAGAAAAATCAAAATTAAAAGACAAGAAGGAAGCTTGTGGCTAGCTTGTGAAGGTGGTGGTGGTGGTATTCTTGGTAGAAAGGCTAGCAAATTGTTGGATAAAATTTGGCTAAAGCTCTAAGGTAATGATTCTTCCTCTATTATTAGTTTATAGAGTTGCATGTTAAGAAGAAAATACTTATGGTGGTAAATAATGCTCTTAGAGTCATTGCATGCTAGAAATGTGGGTTGAATATGAAGGATTTGGCTAAAGAAATATTATGAGCATGTTGTAGCCTAAAACCCACCTTAGAATTGTTAAGTGTACTATTATAACTTATGGGGCAGAATTTTACACACCCAAGATTAGGTGTGTAATCCCCTTTGTGTTGGTTTGGTTGTTGGGCCTTAATAAGGCGTTTGAATGTTGAAAAATCGGCCTTTGAAAAGGTGGCAAAGTGAGTAGAAACAAAGGAAATGCTGCCCAATTTTCCTTAGGAATTGATAACTTGAATTTGGAATTTCGACATTGAAATTAGAGGTTAATAAACACACTATGGTTATTATAGGTTGACATATTACTTGCGGTTGTTGGACTTAGCAAGTGGATTAACCGAAAGAGGTATGTAGAACTTTCCTATCTCTTGAGCATGAGTAGTTGTACCTATGTAGTACGGTGAGCGACAAGATTTGATATCTTTCACTTGTTTTAAAAGTATATGCTACTTGTTTCATTTCAAAAGTATAAGTCCTGGATTTAGGAAAATGTATTTGACAAAGGGATAACGCTAATATAATGACTTTATGGGAAGTTGGTTATATTAGTTTTCTTGAAAGGTTCACAAAGAAAGGTTTACTCTAATTAAAACAAGTACGGGTAAAGGATTTGAAACTAAGAAAGGTGAATTGATTTTTAGGCATTGGTTGCCTAAGGTTTTAAAGGAAATGAAGTCACTTGATTTAGAAGCCTATTATATTTCTAAAAGGAAATGTGACTTGTCTTGAAAGAAATCGTAACTTGATACTATGGTGATTAGTATCTTGGAATTTTGTATAAAAAGAGTTATTTCTTAAAAAGTTAGAAGTACATGGTACTTGGGTTGAATTCCCGGATTTTCTATTAAAAGACATGTTAGTGCCTTGGGATACTAAAATGAGAGGATATATTAATAATGTTAATAAGAAGTTAGGGGATTTCTTAACTTGCTTATGTTATGATAAGCCGGTAGTGCTTATGTTATGATAGGCCGGTAGTGCTTATGTTGTGATATGATAGGCCGGTAGTGCTTATGTATGATATGATAGGCCGGTAGTGCTTAGGTTATGTATGATAGCCGAATGAGCTATGTTATATATTTATATTATTACGGGGTAAACCCCGGGTTATTATTATTTATGCCATGGATTTGCTACTCATGATGCGAGTGCGGCGCTTGCACTCATGCGGATCCGGACCACAGGATCCATGCGGGTGAAATAGTCCCATGCGAGTACGGCGATGGTACTCATGCGGGTCCACAGGATCCATGCGGGTGAAATAGTCTCATGCGGGTGAAATAGTCACATGACGAGGCGGATGACCTCATGCGGGTCCGCAGGACTCATGCGGGTGAAATAGTCCCAGGAGTAGGATTGCTTAATGATACTACGGGCGAGGTACCCTGTTTTGATCGTGAGCCTCCTATTTTTATGTTATAAGTTTTATACTTGTTACTCTCATTGTTAGTAAGGCACAGTCTGAGAAATTGATTTTTATCTATGACTCACTACTTTTGACTTATGATATTACTACGATATTTTCCGGTTTACATACTTGGTACGTTGTGTCGACCCCTTCGCGGGCTGCGTTCACGCCGCGGTAAGGAAGCGGTGGTAGATCCTCATTCCTAGGATCTCTTACTCAGGTGTCAGGAGCTCCATTTCTTCGGAAGCTCGACTTTTGGTATGGTTCTCCCCGGTGTTGTGATATTTTGTACATTCAGGGGCATGACGGGGCCCTGTCCCGTCATAGTGTTACTTATTGTTAGAGGCCTGTAGTCTTGTCATAACTTGGGTTGTTTAAGGATATAGCTGTTCGATTTGATGTACTTTTGGGGTAGCCATTTTGGGCTAGACTGTTTATACTATTATGGTTGTTTTACCTTGAGTTTATTTCCGCTGGTTTTCTCTGATGTTGTGTCACGAGGGTGCCCGGGTCAAGGCACATGTCACGGACCCGGGGTCGGGTCGTGACAAAAGTGGTATCAGAGCAGTTAATCCTCGGAAGGGGTCTACAGGCCGTATCTAGTAGAGTCTTGATTATCGGTGTGTTGTGCACCACATCTATAATCAGGAGGCTACAGGATATTTAGGATTGGTTTCCATTTCTTTCACTCTAAGATCGTGCAATAGAGCTGTGTTATAGGTTGAATTTCCTCGACGTAAACTTTGTGTGTATCGCTTATGCCTCCACGCAGCGGCGCGGCCCGAAGGGCAAGGCGATGGAGGAACTACTAGTAGGCACCGAGGTTACGAGGCACGTGCCCGATCCTTACGAGATGTGGTGTTTGGACGGCGAAGTTCTACCACGTCGCCAACCCGATAGAGTGCGAGGCGGCATGGCATCGAGACCGCGGTACGAGCCTCGATCCAGGCCGGGGCGAGAGGATATGGGCTACAAGAGATGGCGATTACTAGCCGAGTTGTGGCGACGTGAGATAAGTGACAGCCGATTCATTGTACCGTAGTTAAACCGCAGGCGCTAGCGAGGCGAGGACTTTTGAGTTGCAGCCCACGAGTTTTATGGGTGAGGCACGAGGATGATCTCGGGAGTTCATCCGATTCTGTGGATCGTAGGGTGATCGGTGCCGGAGACCGAGTCGGTGGTACTAGGTTCGCATCATGCGGGGACACTGCGATTGGCCCGGTATGATTTATGAAGCGTCCCGGGAGCATGCGCTTCCAGCTGTTTGGGACGAGTTCTCAGAGGCGTTACTTGGCCATTTCTTGCCTCCGCAGATGATGAGGGCTCGGGCCGATAGATTTTTGACGATGAGACAGAATGGGCGGACGGTCCGGGAATACAACATAGAGTTTGATTCATTGGCTAGGTATGTGCCCGCTTTGGTAGCAGACATGGAGGACAGGGTGCACCGCTATGTCACAGGACTCGATGATCACTTGGCCGAGAGTTGCACGGGGGTGGCTCTTCAGCCGGGCATGGACATTGCGCGTGCGAGCACATGCACAGGTGTGAGAGCGGGCCGGATCGGCAGTATCGAGAAGAGGCCGTGACAGCGAGGTCCTCTGGTAGTTTTAGGGGTAGACAACCCCAGCAGCAGACCAGATTTGCACCACAGCCGGTCCAGAGCGCTCCTCCACCATCTTCGGGACGTACAGAGTATCCAGGAGCGGTTGTTGGCAGCTCAGAGTCGGCAGAAGTCGTATGCAGATCATCGGCGTCGACACTTGGAATTTGAGTTAGGTGATTGGGTTTTTCTAAAGGTATCGCCCATGAAGGGCGTGATAAGATTTGGAAAGAAGGGGAAACTTAGCCCAATGTACATTGGGCCGTATCAGATTGTCCGCATGGTAGGCAGGGTTGCCTATGAATTAGAGTTGTCGTCCGATTTGGAGGCGGTACATCCAGTTTTCCATGTGTCCATGTTGCGGAAATGTATTGGAGATCCATCTAGAGTGCACCCGATTCAGAATGTCCAAGTGACAGAGGAGTTATCGTATGAGGAGAGTCCCATAGCGATACTCGATCGTCGAGTTAGACGACTTGAGGGCGAAAGACGTGGCTTCCGTCAAGGTCCTATGGCGGAATGTGAACAGGGAGGAAATGACGTGGGAAGCGGAGGATGACATGAAGAAGAAATATCCTCACTTATTCCCTATACCTCCAGGTAACCCACGTTCTAAAATTGTTGGTCTTTAAATTTAGTATTTATGCTTGAGTTTTGTTGTGGCCGTGTGACGCGTCTTTATTTGAGTCTACGATATTGTAATTGAGTAAGTTTGAGGAACATTCGACGAATGTTTCTAAGAGGGGAGAATGTTATACCAGTGGTTCGCCTGGACCGGCTGGTCTCAGCGGCCGGAGGCGCGCGCTGGGCGCAGCGATTGTAGGCCGCGCGCCGGTCGGGCCGCGCCGAAAATCGAGGGTCGCTGTTTCAGCGTCGCGCCGGAAGCAGGCCGCACACAAGATCCGAGGGTTCGCAGAGTTGCGGCCGCGGCCAGGAAGCGTGGGCGCAGCGGGAAATCAGGCGGAAAAACTTAGGAAAAGTCAGATTTTTATTTTGAAAGGGCCTGAGTGGGGGACAAGTGTCCCCCCCATCTGATTTTTACATGCAATATATTGACCAAGTCTTAAAGACTTGGTCATTTGTCATATCTCTCTTTGAAAAACATCTTCCTTCTCTCTAAATATTTCAAGCTCCTCCTTCTCTCTAAAAATCCAAGAGGATTCTAGCCTTAAGAAAAATCTGAAAAATTAAAAGACAAGAAGGAAGCTTGTGGCTAGCTTGTGAAGGTGGTGGTGGTGGTATTCTTGGTAGAAAGGCTAGCAAATTGTTGGATAAAATTTGGCTAAAGCTCTAAGGTAATGATTCTTCCTCTATTATTAGTTTATAGAGTTGCATGTTAAGAAGAAAATACTTATGGTGGTAAATAATGCTCTTAGAGTCATTGCATGCTAGAAATGTGGGTTGAATATGAAGGATTTGGCTAAAGAAATATTATGAGCATGTTGTAGCCTAAAAACCACCTTAGAATTGTTAAGTGTACTATTATAACTTATGGGGCAGAATTTTACACACCCAAGATTGTGTAATCACCTTTGTGTTGGTTTGGTTGTTGGGCCTTAATAAGGCGTTTGAATGTTGAAAAATCGGCCTTTGAAAAGGTGGCAAAGTGAGTAGAAACAAAGGAAATGCTGCCCAATTTTCCTTAGGAATTGATAACTTGAATTTGGAATTTCTACATTGAAATTAAAGGTTAATAAACACACTATGGTTATTATAGGTTGACATATTACTTGCGGTAGTTGAACTTAGCAAGTGGATTAACCGAAAGAGGTATGTAGAACTTTCCTATCTCTTGAGCATGAGTAGTTGTACCTATGTAGTACGCAGACGTCAAGATTTGATATCTTTCACTTGTTTTAAAAGTATATGCTACTTGTTTCATTTCAAAAGTATAAGTCCTCGATTTAGGGAAAATGTATTTGACAAAGGGATAACGCTAATATAATGACTTTATGGGAAGTTGGTTATATTAGTTTTCTTGAAAGGTTCACAAAGAAAGGTTTACTCTAATTAAAACAAGTACGGGTAAAGGATTTGAAACTAAGAAAGGTGAATTGATTTTTAGGCATTGGTTGCCTAAGGTTTTAAAGGAAATGAAGTCACTTGATTTAGAAGCCTATTATATTTCTAAAAGGAAATGTGACTTGTCTTGAAAGAAATCATAACTTGATACTATGGTGATTAGTATCTTGGAATTTTGTATAAAAAGAGTAATTTCTTAAAAAGTTAGAAGTACATGGTACTTGGGTTGAATTCCCGGATTTTCTATTAAAAGACATGTTAGTGCCTTGGGATTATTAAATGAGAGTATTTATTTATAATGTTAATAAGAAGTTAGGATTTCTTAACTTGCTTATGTTATGATAAGCGGTAGTGCTTATGTTATGATAGGCGGTAGGCTTATGTTGTGATATGATAGGCAGAAGTGCTTATGTATGATATGATAGGCCTACTGCTTAGGTTATGTATGATAGCGGATGAGCTATGTTATATATTTATATTATTACGGTAAACCCGGGTTATTATCATTTATGCCATGAATTTGCTACCCATGACGCGAGCGCGCCAGACTCACGCGATCGGACCACGGGATCCACGCGGTGAAATAGTCTCATGCGAGTACGGCGATAGTACTCATGCGGGTCCACAGGATCCATGCGTGTGAAATAGTCCCATGACGAGGCGGATGACCTCATGCGGCTCCACAGGACCCATGCGGGTGAACTAGTCTCCGGAGTAGGATTGCTTCATGCTACTACGGCGAGGTACCGCTTTGATCGTGAGCCTCCTATTTTTATGTTATAAGTTTTATACTTGTTACTCTCATTGTTGTTAGTAAGGCACGCTGCAAGGAAATTGATTTTTATCTATGACTCACTACTTTTGACTTATGATATTACTACAATATTTTCCGTTTACATACTTAGTACGTTGTGATCACCCTTTCGCCTCTGGCTGCGTCACGCCGCAGGTAAGGGAAAGCAGGTGGTAGATCCTCATTCCTAGGATCTCTTACTCAGGTGTCAGGAGCTCCATTTCTTCGGAAGCTCGACTTTTGGTATGGTTCTCCCCGGTGTTGTGATATTTTGTACGTTCAGGGGCACTGTCCCGTCATAGTGTTACTTATTCTTAGAGGCCTGTAGTCTTGTCATAACTTGGGTTGTTTAAGGATATAGCTGTTCGATTTGATGTACTTTTGGGGTAGCCATTTTGGGCTAGACTGTTTATACTATTATGGTTGTTTTACCTTGAGTTTATTTCCGCTGGTTTTCTCTGATGTTGTGTCACGAGGGCGCCCGGGTCAAGGCACCGGTCACGGACCCGGGGTCGGGTCGTGACACATAAGCTCTTTTGCTTTCGATTCTTCCATTTTCTTTTGATTATCTTTTTCACCTCATACCTATTTTTCTCTTCTTTTGTTTTGTTTTGAGAGAATAAGGTGTCTGATGAATAGCAGACACCCCCAAACTTAGGCTTTTGCCTATTTATTATTATTTTTCATTGGGGTGCATCAAAATTGTTCACTCTCTTTTGTTTCTTTTCAACACTTTATATTCCAAATAACTCATTTTTTTCACTTATGGCACAAATATGAAATTATAGGGTGTCAAAGAAATGTCATATTTTTTGCTCAATGGGGCTGACTAGTGATACAATTGTTATGTCAGGGATAGGCAATGAATGGTAAGAAAGGGCTAACAAAGAAAGGTCTGGGTCATCTCCGTAACATGCATATCCTAACTATTTCGCCTCAAATAGCAAGCAAGCAGACACATAAGTTTAATCACTAACAATGCATAAATCAAACAAGATACCCCAAATAGTTTGACTTCATGAATTTTTGACATATCTAACCTAAGTGTTCAGATGGTTGCTTGTAATTCCATTACATTATTCAACTTTACTTCACTAGGCGTTTCAAGTAACTACAACATGCATGATCTTAAAAAAAATTAAACTCAAATAAACATAGAAAATAACACAAAAGACTCAAAAACACAAACAACTCCCCCCCCCCCCCCCAAACTTAAATCACACATTGTCCCTAATGTGTGCAAGACTCAAAAATAAAAGAAAAACGGGACAACTTACAGACTTGGTTTAAACTGGTGGCGGTGGCGGCGGATAATGCATGGACCACTGGTTGAACAAGGAACTTGTCACGACCCGACCCCGGGCCCGCGACTGGTGCCCCACCTGGGCACCCTTACAGGTATACATCAGAGAAAATTAGCGGAACATACATGAAACTCATAACGTACATTTACAGGAAATAGACAACAGACTAGCCGATAAGGCTACCTCCATGGACATATATATATATATATATATATATAGCCAAAAAACAGTTACATCATTTTTTTCTTTACAAACCGACCCACAAGATATGACTACAGACCTCTAAGAATTTTGACATTATCACTGTGACGGGACAGGGCCCCGCCATACCCCTGAATATACATAAATCTACATCAACAGGGATCCATACCAAAAGATAAGCCTCCGGAGTAAATGGAGCTTTTTCCCAAAAACTGAACAGAGATCCTAAGAGCAAGGATCATCAACATGTGTACCTAATACATGCGGCATTTAACGCACTTCAAGTGGGCCGCATAACAAAAATTTGTAGTATGGAACGAAAATAAGGTACATTAAACAAATCATAACTGTACAAAAAAATGACAGGGGCAATTATAAAAAGTAAATATCAGATCCTACCATGCCATTACAACTCATGAACTTAATCACACATTATTAGCTTTTCCTATTTTCAATAAGAGTTATAATCAAATTCTTACATACATACTTGGGAAAAATCATCAAGTTCATAAACATATAACTTACGTATCTTGCATAACATAATCCGGCCCTTTATGGAGGGACGTCTCATTTTGGAGTTCACTTTGATTATCCATACATGATAACGTAACCCGACCCATTTGCGGGACATGGTGAATTCATACAAAGTCTTCCCACGAAAGTATACTGCCCGGCCCATTCTGGGACGCGGTAAGGTCACATAAGTCTGCCCATAAAGGTATATTACCCGGCCCATTCTGGGACGCGGTAAGGTCACATAAGTCTGCCCATAAAGGTATACTGTCTGGCCCATTCTGGGACACGGTAAAGTCATATAGTCTGTCCATAAATGTATACTGCCCGACCCATTCTGGAACGCGGTAAAGTCATATAGTCAGCCCATAAAGGTATCTCGCGCCTACCATTCCGACGCCAGAAAGTCATATAGTCCGCCCATAAAGGTATCTTGCCTACCATTTTGGGACGCAGTAAAGTCATATAGTCTGCCCATAAAGGTATACTGCCCGGCCCATTCTGGGATGCGGTGTAATTTTCCTTACATAACATTTTAAACCATCTTTTCACTTCTTCTTAAGTCGTTATAACAACTTTCCATAAAGCTATTATAATAACCTTTCATTTTAGAGAACTTAAGACACTTTTATTCCTTATTACATTAGGGAAAACTAAACCCAAAAGTACTACGTACATGCATACTTATAAAAGAATCATGTCACACCTTCTTTTTTAAATCAATAAACTTCTCCTTTTGAAAACTCAAGTTACATTCTCTTTTGAAATCAAGTCTCTTAACTTTTGAAATAAATCATGAAAATCATACTTTTTTTAAATCAAGTCATTCCTTCCTTTAAGAATCAAGTCCCATAACTTGAAAAATAAAGTCTCATAACCTTTTAAGAAATCAAGGTTCATAGTCTTAAAACTTCATAACATAAACTCTTTAAATTAAGTAACATATACTTTTATGAGTTGTGGATAGGTTATACTCGTTTATAACGATATTATTAAAGCAGCCATGATCTAGAAAATGTAATACAATTTTGTCTTATCTTAGTTTCTATCAGATGGAGAATTCTACTCATTTTAATTTAATTGATTGTCGATACATTTTTTATTAACGTTGCAATGGCTTGTTCGATAGCTATTCTCATTAGTGCAGTAAATTAAAGAAGTCACATCGACTCCACATACTTCCTAACGACTCTTACCAACATCCCCCATAAGACTTGGTAAGAACTTTGGATAACTTAGACATACCTTCTACATAGAGTAAATCAACATACGTACCTCTTAACTTCTAAGAGTAGAAGAAATCATGAAATAACACCATATGTATATTTCATACATAGAACATGCCAAAAGAAGGAAGAAATTCACATACCTCGCGACGACTAGCGACAAGTTGCAAAATGCTCCAAAGTACTTCAACCTTGTTAGCTTTTCCACCCTTCAAGTAGAATACGCTATACGTAGTACTTTAACCTATAATAATCATAATACGTCTATCAAATCCTAGCTTATTAACGTGGAATAATACTAAGTGCTAGGTCTCTTATTCTACAGAAATTTGGGCAGCACTTCCTTTGTTTCTACGTACTTTTCCACTTTTTTAAGGCCCGAAATCAATAACCAACTTACCACATTTAAGGCGCAACAAACCAGCAATTCAAAGGGGATTACACGCCTTAACAGGACGTGTAAAATTCTGCCCCACAATGTATATAAAATAGTCCATAATTACATCAATATTTAGGATAAGATATGAAGCCTTTTGCACCCCTTTTCACCTTTATTCCTTAGGACTTTCACTAGCCAATCCTACCACATTAATCATATATATAACCACCCAATTCCTGCATATATATAAGTCTAAAACAGCCCATAAAACTGCCACAAAACTGCGCCAAAATATTCCAAATTCTAGCCCATTCTCGGCTTCTAACAACCATAACATAAACCTTAATTAAATCCATTATACTTCAAGTCATACTTCCACATTTATACATAATTCATACCAACATTTAATGACATGACCCCCTTTAACATATAACATGTAATTAACGAAGGTAACAACGACATTAATCAACGAAAGCTTAAGGCGACAAAACTGTCCAAAATTCTAGGCCATTTCGACAATTTCAAAATATAACAACAAGTAGTCATTTCCCATTTCCTTTTTCAATCCAAGTTGTTATTCTAACATGTTATATAGTCGCAATCAATTTTAACAACTATAATCCATTTCTTATATAACATGCGACGATTATAACTCTCGACCAAATTGATTTCCCATTTTAATGGCTAACATGTCAATCTCGGATTTTAAGCTTCCTAATTCCATAACATTTATCAATCTTCATTCTAAATATTACATGCTCATATATCAACTACTACAACATAAAATCTTGAATTACAATAGCAAGACGGAGATTATTACCTCTTTACGCCCAAATACAATCCAAAACCTAAAGTCAATCCTTAGAAACTTTAGCTCATATTCTCGATGTTTCAATCCACTCCAAGCAACCCTTAGAAGCTTGTGAAGAACTCCTCTTCAAGTTTCAACTTCAAAGTTGAAGAACACCTTAGATTTTCATGTTGCGACTAACGTAAAAACGTAGTTTTTCCGGGATTTTTGTGTTGGGATATCCTTAGAATACCTCTAGGGGTCTTGGGTTTGAATATTGGGAATTATCATCAACAAAGGAAGAATTTTGTCTTCCATGAGGGCTCAAAACCGAGAGCCTCTCAAACTTGCACAAGGTTTCTTGAAAATTTCTAAGTATGGAATTTGTCTTGCTACTAGTGTAGATAAATACTAAAATCAAGGGCTTGGATCAAGGCAAATGTGTGGCTAGGATTGGGTCAATTATAGTCAATAATGTCAAGCTTCCACTTGTTTATTGACTTAGTCAATTCTTTTATTCATCCAACATAAGCATGTGGAGGGTGACACGACCCTCCCATTGGTCCATAATTTTCGTTTCTCGAAATTTCCATAATTGGTCAAAATATCGGAAACCTCGCGGGCCCCACAAAAACGTAAAATTTCTCTGGTGGGCCCCACATATCCAACTCTGAAAATAAAATTCCATAGTTTCGATAAATTCCAACAGTCTCAAATAACAATTCTGAGAACCCAATGCTCATTAACGAACAATATTCCTTCCCGAGGTTCGAAAGATTTTTCCTTTGGAAAACAATTCTTTCTTTCGTTCAAATTTTTAAGTCTTGTGTTCTCGCGTCTATTCTCGTATACATGTACTGGAATTACGGGGTGTAACAGAACTCATCTCATCAAATCTCAGGTTCAACTGTTGTTGCTCCTGCCTTATTTCTTGATGTCCTTGTCTCAGGTCCTGTTGACCTTGTATCATTGTGTCAAAACTCTGCATCATCCTTCGTTGGTTCATGAGCAACTGCTCCATCATAGGCACCGTAGGTTCCAATTCCAGGGGCTGATGGCGGCTGCTACCTGCCTCATGTTGAGCCTCTGTCTCAGACTCATCTTCATCCATGGCAGCCTCTGCTGCTAGCGCTTAGTCTTTGGTCTCCTTCTTGCCGCCTTTGGAGGAACTGGTTCGTAAGGCACGCACTATCCCATAAGTCACGCGAGGTTGCCCTTCTCATATGTATCGCAGCTAGGGTTGGGACTCCATGTCTAGAACATAAACCGCAAATAAGTGATCCGTGTCCCAACCCACCGTAGTGACCAACCCATCGTTTCTCCAATGTTCTCGCAATATCTCCTTCCCAACATCAATCATCTTCTTCCATAATTCCATATATCATTTTATTTTATCTGCCGCACTCGTGAAGTGCGTCGATGGAATCAAAGTGCATCGATTTAAATATAACCAACCTCGTCGTTTTGTTGAACCGACATCTACTCGATCCTCTTGATCCATTTCGCAATATCATACTCACTCTGTGGTAGCATAATGTGCTTGCGATGATATCCCAATCGATGTTGTTGGCATCTCTAGACCATGTTCTGAAATAGCTTCGATCATCGCTTCTTTCTTCAACATCGGTTGTTCTTAATAGCTCATTCACCACCTCAGCCACAGCACATCATCTCTCACAAAGCATCTACCATTTATCATTTCCGGAAAGTTAGCATAGAATTCTTTCACCATTACGGTGTTCTGTGGTACTATTCTCTCCGGATTAACAAATCTCTTCCACCCAATGGCCTCTATCATTGCCCGAATAGGCTCATAGACATCTTCATCCTCAAATGACTCCCTTTGGTACTCCATTCCTCGCTCAGGGATCAAGGGTCTAGTACTAAGTTTGTAATATCTGTATTCTGCTTTTTGACTGACAAACCTAGTAGCGTCATTGTTGACACCCAATTTTGACCCTCCCGTCCATCCATTAACTATAAAATTACACTAATTTTGTAAAATAATTTTTAGGATTTTTTATAATAAAATGCAGCGAATAAAACATTAAATACAGGCATAAATAATTAATTTAATAATGGCATCGCGTCTTACGTAGAGTTTTAAGCACTTAGAGTCTCGCGCCCGCATTAATTAACTTTAAGCTTTGTCGTAATTCTTAAATAATTAATAAATGCATAAAATAAATAATTTAGCGATAACGTCGTGTCAGGTAGCATAGCCGCATTTATTAGTAATCAGTTGTAATTTAAAATCAATTTTAATCTAATACATGCATTTAATAGCACCGCATTTGTAAAAGCTTTAAACAATTCTTAAATATCATACTTGCATTTAGCATTTAAATAATTTAATCTAAACTCTATTCAATTTTAATTTAACTTCGCAATAATGCAATAATAAGATTTTAATAGCGCCGCATTCTAGAGCATTAAGCATTAATTAAATAACGCGCCCGCATTTAGCACCTAAATAATTAGACTAATGTAGCACCTAGATAATTATAATAAAGCACCTAATTAATTTAAGCACAATTTATTAATCTAATTAACTAATTAATACCCCTAATTTAATACCTAACTCTACCATTTCTCTTATTTTACCTCCACCATCGCTCATGACCCATTTT
Organism: Przewalskia tangutica; assembly: GCA_029844215.1. Classification (NCBI taxonomy): domain Eukaryota; kingdom Viridiplantae; phylum Streptophyta; class Magnoliopsida; order Solanales; family Solanaceae; genus Przewalskia; species Przewalskia tangutica. The sequence goes on from CM056721.1 coordinate 126,457,217, forward strand.
GCCCGAATGACACCCGCAAGCCTCTACATTTACCTGTGCCCAACGCCCAAGTCCCTTATTTCCCTTCCCTTCGACAGCCCATTTGCCTTCTCTTCAGCAGCCCTTTCCATCGTCCTCAACAAAAACAAAACGCTAAGAACCATAAACCAAAGCTTCCAATCGCCGCACAAAGACTCACGCCGTCGCGTGATTCTCGCTGAGAATCCGGCGACTTTCTTTCCTTTCCTTACCCACGCACCCTAGCCAAGACTTCTTACCATATAAACCCGCTCGAGTCAAACCAAATCGGAAAATATCTTACGAAATATCGACCAAATCAAGCCGAATCACCTTTTGGGTTTACCTAACTTGGAACCCAAATGGGGCTATAAATACATGATAGGCATTATTAGGGGGGGCGAAGCACAATAGAGCATACCCATAGCATAGAAATAGGGGGGGTCAGAGTGAGGGAGACCCATAGTATCGATAGGAATAACCCTTAGCAGCAGTCAACAACTCAGAGGGCAGAAGATCCGGGAACAATCGAGAGCAGCAGAGCACAATACGAAGGGCACAGTCGGCAGCAGTTTGATAGAGCACAATAGAATAGGAAATTCGAACCCTTCTCTTTCAATTCCAGCCAAGAAATCAGCAAACAAACCTTGCCCTTTCATTCGCATCGCAAACCCAAAACCCGTCGAGTGGACCGACGACTTGATCTGTGCCGGTCATTTGCGAGAAGGTAAAATCATTATCCTTCAAGTCTTAAATTCGATATCAGTGTGCACACTGTGTCTCTATGTACGACTGATTAAACATGTACTAAGTCAATATTAATACCGCTTATGCTTATCAAATTAATTGCCGAACCTGTTTAGTTAGTACTAATTGCTATTAATAGTCGCGACTGTGTTTGTTAATGTGTTTTGTTAAGTATTTGCTGTGTGGCTGAATAGAATAGTTTTTTTTTGTGTTTGAATATTATGGGATCGACTGAGTCGTGTTACTTATATTCATCTAGTCCATGGTCATTGCAAGTATTATAGCAATCGTCTTGTGTATATTAAATGCTCATCATGTTAAAACAGTTAAACATGAATCGATTATTGAAGTTAAAAACTGGTTTAATGTATTCATAGGTTTTTATAATGTATTAGGTCGACACATTGTCTAACGCTAGTCTTAACTAAATGAGATTTTGGATACTTGCCGATTATGTTAGAGTCAGCTAATACGGAATCATGTCTTATTCTGTTACCCTTCTTAAATTGGTTCACCCTAGTAAAAATGTTGGTATTTCCTGTTGATATTTGAGCCAGCAGCAGCATGAATAGTATCTTAGGGGGCAGATTTAAGTCCAAATGCCTCCATTACGCTCTTAAAATATTGTCCTGGACTGGATTTGATCACCTTGGCTGATTATCACTCTTATGCACCTAATATGTCCCAGGTTTCCCTCAATTGCTTGGCTTAGATCTGGCCCATTGTTTGTTGTCCCAGTCCTCTGTTTTGTCTACTGTTTTTAGCAAAATTGGATCATAAACCATGTTTGGTGATCTGTAAAAATATAATGTGCACTTAATCATGTTCAAAGATAGGTGGAGAAGAGGTGTTTTCATTTATGATACATGTGATGCTCATTTACTGTAAAGGTTGTGATTTTTAGGAAGTTATGAGTTAAGAGGGAATAAACATGTTGGAAAATCAGTTTCTATATGTGGTGTATGCTTGTAGTTGAGCATATATATATTATTCATGTACTTCATATGCATCATCCCTGTTTAAGTTGAGCCCTAGTGTAAGTGTCAGTGAAGTGTTTTTATATTGCTGGGTTAATCAGATGCCGAATTTCTGTTTGACATGAATGCGGTCTAATGAGGTTCTATGCGTGGATGCCATAATGAGTTATTGTGGTCCCAAAGTTCAATGGATGTTTGTTTGGAATGTTTATCTGTACGGCCTCATGTCTTTTGTTTGTCTATTTTTTATAAGTTGTATTAACCTTATGAATATTCCCAAATAATTAGATTGCATTCTAATTGATATTTTGTTTTCCTCCTCTGCACGCTTTAAGACTATACTTTAATAAGAACTTGTTGTTTCTCGCTTTGGTCAATTCCTTTTGGATTGCGAATTAATATTTTTATGTGCACTTTTATTTCATCTTAATATTTCTTTTAGAACACATGCTAATCCTTATCTTCCTTTGTTTTACATGGCACGCACCGGAGCAAAATAAAGAGTCTCACGGCGAGACTCATTGCAAGTCATTTCAAATGGCAACCCGCACCCGCATTTGCATTCCCGCTTCAGAAATTCCTAAGACAAAATAGGATAAGACGATGTCGCCACGCGTCTTGGAAGCCGCGATCATATCCACCTTTATCTTATTTGTTTAAATTGTTGCCTAATTATTTAATTTGTAATTAATAGGCTGTCTAGAACAATTAATCCTTGAATACATGAACTGGGGTGGGTAGTTTTAAAATTGGAAATGCACTTTTAATTATTTATCTTAGGCTTGTCATTTATATCTAATCTTTGCCTAGTCATTAAATTGCACAGCTAAAACTAATGCATCACTTCTTTGATTTCGCAGATAAATGCATATCTATAGCCCATAAACCGACTTCGCAAACGCACACTTTATATTTTTAAATATATATTTATAGCATTAATCTTACAAAATTTATTTACAGCATGCTTCCTTCTACAAAATATTTCAAAGCATCCTTTATATTTTCCTAAAACAAGCATTTTTAAATATAATAATTACCCTAGGTTTGGCAGGACAACCGCAAGTTAGCGGATCTTAGAGGGTGCCTAACCCCTTCCCTCTAGATTAATAAAGAACCCTTACCCAGAATCTCATTAAGTTTAGCAGACCATTAAAATGGAGTTAATGTTTTACTTCAAACTAGTTAAACATTTAGGTGTCCTAATTCACCCAATTAATTAGGTGGCGACTCCGCGAACCCTTAGCATTCTAGCAACCCTTTAGCATTTTAGCACCCTTTTAAACTTTAGCATCTTTTGCAATGTTAGCACTCCTTTTAGCATTTTCAAAACCTTTAAGCCATTTAAACTTTTTATTATTATTTTTATTATTTATTTTCTAACCTTTTTTCTCATTCAGGAGTTTAGAAAATAAATGCCGCGGCCGAAAAAGGGCGCGACAGAAATGGCGACTCTGCTGGGGATTTTAGGTTCTTAACCACAACAGACCTAGGATAATTATTTGGCAATTATTTTGCATTTAATTTTTGTGTATTGTATTTTGTTTATTTTTTGCTACCTGCTTTACTGCTTTCCTTAAACTGGCATTCCGCTCATATTTCTTCCACTCTGGAAAATTCACACAATCACACACTACATGCGAGGTGCGCTTGGTGCATCAGCAAAATTCTTTCTTCAAAATCCAAATTTAGGAGAGTCGGTAATATACGTGGAGTGCCCGGTCTAACCGGTGGCCGCGTAGCCTTCTCACTCGAGTTGTCCGCTCGGGAACCTTGCGTCTAGAAAAAGCCAAATCTTAGAAACTTAAGATAGAGCTATACCACCCTTATTTTAGGGCATGCATGCATTTACCTTAGGTGGGTCAATCCTTGGCATTGACACCACAATTAGGAAGACACCAAACTTGTCGACGGGTTTCTCAACCCAACGACCAACCAGCATATTATGTGTAGCGTGACAATGATAGACAAATCCAAACCTAATCATGTCATGCTGAAATTGGGAAAAGTGCACCGTCATTTGGTCGCCATTTCCAACGAAAGCATTACGATTGAGCGACTTGGACAAATCCGTCATAACCTCGCATATCCGGCGTTTAGGCCCACTCGGCATTAAAAGAGGTCCCAAACATGTTAGAACACGCACTTGATTTACAATTTGCTTATTAGTATATATTATGCGCAACTTTTGCATATTATACTAACTTGGTTTGCTTCATTTGTTAAAGGTTTATTTTTAGCTTATCCCCAAAAGGTTGATTCGCGTTGATTAGTAAGCACAATCATCCAATAAATGACTAATCCGAAGCAGGACGAAACAACTTAGGACTCATCCCGTTCATGTAGAGGATGCAGAGGCGTCGAAAGGAGAAACACGAATGATCAACACTCGCCAAACTATTGCGGCAAATGGAAATCATGCAAGCCGAAATAGAAAGGCTCGAGATATCACAAACATGTCTATTAGCTTGAATGCACCACTCCCAGCAAGGGACAAATGCAATCGTGTCACAAGCCCTCGAGCCTCCACTTCTCCGAGCTCCCGCAGAGGCCGCAACATACCACCACACCAAAATGTCACTCGCCTTGGTCAATTTGCAAGCCGACCTCCAAACCGATCCGTTCACTACATACACATCTCAACCTCCACCTACTTATATCTCCCGACTAACCTAAATTGCCAAGCCACCCAATACGAGCAGATGGCACACAAACAATATGAGGATTAGCACATCCGACCGAAAGCCAACCATTTATTGTGCATGCATCATCTCAAGAGACAGATCAATACAAGGAAATGGAGCGGCAGACCCGAGCTAGAGCTGATGAAAATGTGGCAAAAGAAATTCGTAGCTTGAAAGAGGCATTCAAAAGCATTCAGATGAACAAGGGGGAGGAAGGTTTAGAATATGAAGACTTATGCATGCACCCCGACGTTGAATTACCTATGGGGTACAAGGTGCCCAAATTTGACATGTTTGATGGAAAGGGGAATCCTCGAGCTCATCTAAGGTCATATTGCGATAAATTGATTGGAGTTGGTAAAAATCAAGCAATCATCATGAAGCTATTCATCAGGAGTCTAACCGGCGAGGCGCTGGATTGGTACACATGCCAAGACCCTCGAAAATGGGGCGGTTGAACGCCATGGCACAAGATTTCATGGATAGATTCAGTTCAACATCGACATCGCCCCGACAGATTTTATCTTATGAAACTTGAAAAGAAATCTCTGAAACTTTCGAGAATACGCCTCGAGGTGGCGGTCGGAAGCAAAGGTTCAACCCCAACGGCAGAGCGAAATGACCACCTTGTTCGTGCGATCGTTAAAAGACGCGACATATTATGAAAGAATGATCGGTGTAATTGGCGAAGTTTTGCGAAGTCGTGAGAATGGCGACCGTGGAAAAGCATTAAGACAGGCAGGATTACAAACTTGACAGCCCTACAGGCAACTAGCAGAGCAGTGCAGTCAAATTCCATCGGAGGTACCTCCCAGAGGAGAAGAGATGCATCACCCTCCATCATGGTCATTCAGGAACATAGGTCAGAACAACATCCAGTATATCAAAGCCCACCGCCTTCTTACCAAAACACTCAAAATCCACAGTCATATTATCAGCACTGCGCTACCCCATATCCTGTTTACCATACCCAACCAGCATACCCAAAATACTCACCACAATCACGAACCCGCGCTCCAAACGGACCCAAACCCCGCATAGATGCCGAAAGAAAACCGACAAAAACCTATACACCTTTAGCCGAACCCATAGCCCAAGTGTATGAGAAGCTGAAAGCCGCAGGAATACTCCATCCAATTCCCAGAAATACCCCCAGGCCTACCTCCCGAGGGCACGATAAAACTAAACATTGTGCATACCACTCCGGTGCAGAGGGACACGACATCGACAATTGTTATACCCTCAAGGACAGAATAGAGGAGTTAATCGAGGAGGAAGTCATTCGGCTGAAAGATGGTCCTCTCAATGCAAACAATAACTTTCTGCCGGGTTATGAAGATGCCCATGTTAGCATGATAGCTGAAAATGAAGAAGACAGTCTGGAAGGGACTACTACGCCAGCCCGTAAAGGGAAGAAAGTTGAATCATCAACCAACCGCCAGAGAAAAGGAGTTGCTCCTTGCCGGAGATTGTTTAACTATTGAATAGGTCATTCGTCTAGTTGTGCGCTGCAAGAGATGGTCCTGCTGAAGACTCAGCCATCGAAGACACAAAGCAAGAAGAAGTGGACTCGTGCTCGCCTTTCACGAGTCCTGAAATAGTTAGTTTAATGCATTTTGCCCTTTATATGTAATTGGAACTACGTTAGACCTGATTCCCTTGGCGGATACGTAGGCGGCCACATCGGCTTCGGTCCCACCTTTTACAAAATCCCGATTTCTCCTTTGCTTGTAATTGGAACTACGTTCGACCTGATTCCCTTGGCGGATACGTAGGCGGCCACATCGGCCTCGGTCCCACATTTAGAAATTTTTAATTTCACCCAATATTCGCTTGTAATGAACTACGTCATGACCTGATTCCCTCATGGGGATACGTAGGCGGCCTAAATCGGCTTCGGTCACACCATTAGGAAACTTTCCCTTTGTCCTGAAAACAACGAGAGTACACATAACACACACGCAACTCCGTTGAGACCCACTTTAAGGCCAAACGCCTTTTGCATATTCAAAACTGAGACAAGGTAGGAAACCAGGCAGGGGTGATGAGTCCAAACAAGACAGACATCCGAGCATCAAGAGTCTAAGGTCAACGCGGATCAACCGCCCCCCCAAAACTCACAAAACTTTCTTTGAGCGCAGGTCCTTCATATTAGCGGAGGATACAACAAAGGTTCTTCATATTAGCAGAAGCAAAATACGAAAAGCGAGAAAGAAGCGAAAAGCGAGAAAAGACATCGACAATCAAGATCAAAACTCAAAGTTCCGCAACAAAGCGAACGCATCGGCTCGCACACAAAGTCAAATTCGCACACAACAACGACATCTCGGCACAACATCTCAAGATTCACATATCGGGGACATCTCTACCCCTAAAATTGCACTTCTCGTATATATTTATCATTTCGTTTAAGCGGTATACACTAACGTTTTCTCAAAAGGCTTGCGGAGCATTTATTCTCGCGAGCGAAACACGCCCGCATAACGACGTTATCATCACGAAGACTACGCAATGACGCCAACAACAACACGTCCGAAACGGCGTTATCGGCAAGACAAAGAAGTCCAAACGACGCCATCATCGTGATATCACATCTACACGGAAGATTTTCTGTTCTCAAAATGACATTTTTCTCATTTATGCTTTATTATTCGTCTTAACGATTATGCACTAACTCTTTCTTGAGCTTGATCTACGAGGCGGAAGAATAAGTCCAAAACGACGTCAGTCCGAAACGACGCCAAGTCCGAAACGACGCCAAGTCCGAAACGACGCCAAGTCCGAAAACGACGCCAAGTCCGAAAACGACGCCAAGTCCGAAAACGACGCCAAGTCCGAAAACGACGCCAAGTCCGAAAACGACGCCAAGTCCGAAAACGACGCCAAGTCCGAAAACGACGACAAGTCCGAAAACGACGACAAGTCAGCATATCACATCTACGCAGGGACGATTTCTCTGTTCTCAAAATTGCATTTTTCTCATTTATTATTCTGTCTTAGCAGTTATGCACTAAACTCTTTCTTGAGCTTTAGTCTACAGCGACAGTTGCAGCAAGGACAACGTATCCGCATTCACAATCGCAACACGTCCGTGCAAGGGCGAAATCACAGCATTTGCAGCATCGCATCAACACAGCAGGCATCACATTTTGCAGGATAACCTTTTCTACTCACAGTTGCATTACTTTTAAAATTATACATCATCATTTTTTGCCTTAACAGTTATGCACTAACCGTTTGTTTAAGTCTTAGCATGCTGGAGCGGGAGCCTGGCGTGGATTTTCTCTTACAGCGAACCGGGGCAATCTGTTGGGGGGCCAACCTTCCCAACGATTGGCAGAAGCGGCCTCAAGCGTCGGTCCACTCGCTCCGCATCACCGTAGAACCCAAAGACCACAAGCCATGCGCACCCGTGTTCAAGCCGCTTATTTTCTTTTACTTTTGCACCATAACCAGGTCATCTTAACTCGACACTGGGGCTTTAAGTCCGCGTTAGCCCGCCATGGTGTTTTGACCATGCTAACCCAGTGTCCTCATAACTCGACACTGGGACAGCTTTCAGTCCGCCTTAGCCCGCCCTGGTGTTTCGACCATGGTAACTAAAGTGTCGTCGTAACTCGACATCGGGAGATTTTGATTTTTGTCGGCCTTGTCCACTTGCCCGGCATTTTTGCAATTGAAGATCGAGACAAAATTGGCTATGAGTCAACGTCTTTGTCCGAAGATTCTTCCATCATCTCCATACAAAGAGGGACATCTGTTGACACCCAATTTTGACCCTCCCGTCCAGCCATTAACTATAAAATTATACTAATTTTGTAAAATAATTTTTAGGATTTTTTATAATAAAATGCAGCGAATAAAACATTAAATACAGGCATAAATAATTAATTTAATAATGGCATCGTCTTACGTGAGTTTTAAGCACTTAGAGTCTCGCGCATTAATTAACTTTAAGTTTTGTCGTAATTCTTAAATAATTAATAAATGCATAAAATAAATAATTTAGCGATAACGTCGTGTCAGGTAGCATAGCCGCATTTATTAGTAATCAGTTGTAATTTAAAATCAATTTTAATCTAATACATGCATTTAATAGCACCGCATTTGTAAAAGCTTTAAACAATTCTTAAATATCATACTTGCATTTAGCATTTAAATAATTTAATCTAAACTCTATTCAATTTTAATTTAACTTCGCAATAATGCAATAATAAGATTTTAATAGCGCCGCATTCTAGAGCATTAAGCATTAATTAAATAACGCGCCCGCATTTAGCACCTAAATAATTAGACTAATGTAGCACCTAGATAATTATAATAAAGCACCTAATTAATTTAAGCACAATTTATTAATCTAATTAACTAATTAATACCCCTAATTTAATACCTAACTCTACCAGCCCTCTTATTTTACCTCCAGCCCACTCGCCCAACCCATTTTGCCCAGCCCAACACCCGCAAGCCCTCTACATTTACCCAGGCCCAACGCCCAAGTCCCTTATTTCCCTTCCCTTAGACAGCCCATTTGCCTTCTCTTCAGCAGCCCTTTCCATCGTCCTCAACAAAAAAACAAAACGCTAAGAACCCTAAACCTAAGCTTCCAATCGCCGCAACAGCACCTCACGCCTTCGTCGCCGTGATTCTCGCCTGAGAATCCGGCGACTTTCCTTTCCCTTTCCTTACCCACGCACCCTAGCCAGCACTTCTTACCATATAAACCCGTTCGAGTCAAACCAAATCAGAAAATATCTTACGAAATATCAGCACCAAATCAAGCCCAGAATCAGCCTTTTTGGGTTTACCTAACTTGGAACCCAAATGGGGGCTATAAGAAGCACATGCAATAGGCATTATTAGGGGGGGCGAAGCACAATAGAGCATACCCATAGCATAGAAATAGGGGGGGTCAGAGTGAGGGAGACCCATAGTATCGATAGGAATAACCCTTAGCAGCAGTCAACAACTCAGAGGGCAGAAGATCCGGGAACAATCGAGAGCGTGAGCACAATCTGAAGGCACAATCGGCAGTTTGATAGAGCACAATAGAATAGGAAATTCGAACCCTTCTCTTTCAATTCCAGCCAAGAAATCAGCAAACAAACCTTGCCCTTTCATTCGCATCGCAAACCCAAAACCCGTCGAGTGGACCGACGACTTGATACGCTGCCCCGGGTCGCTGCCCGGAGAAGGTAAAATCATTATCCTTTCAGTCTTAAATTCGATATCAGTGTGCACATTGTGTCTCTATGTACGACTGATTAAACATGTACTAAGTCAATATTAATAGCTGTTTATGCTTATCAAATTAATTAGAACTGTTTAGTTAGTACTAATTGCTATTAATAGTCGCATCGTGTTTGTTAATGTGTTTTGTTAAGTATTTCTTTGTGTGGTGAATAGAATAGTTTTTTTGTGTTTGAATATTATGGGATCGACTGAGTCGTGTTACTTATATTCATCTAGTCCATGGTCATTGCAAGTATTATAGCAATCGTCTTGTGTATATTAAATGCTCATCATGTTAAAACAGTTAAACATGAATCGATTATTGAAGTTAAAAACTGGTTTAATGTATTCATAGGTTTTTATAATGTATTAGGTCGACACATTGTCTAACGCTAGTCTTAACTAAATGAGATTTTGGATACTTGGATTATGTTAGAGTCGTAATACGGAATCATGTCTTATTCATTACCTTCTTAAATTGGTTCACCCTAGTAAAAATGTTGGTATTTCCTGTTGATATTTGAGCCAGCAGCAGCATGAATAGTATCTTAGGGGGCAGATTTAAGTCCAAATGCCTCCATTACGCTCTTAAAATATTGTCTGGGTGGATTTGATCACCTTGGCTGATTATCACTCTTATGCACCTAATATGTCCCAGGTTTCCCTCAATTGCTTGGCTTAGATCTGGCCCATTGTTTGTTGTCCCAGTCCTCTGTTTTGTCTACTGTTTTTAGCAAAATTGGATCATAAACCATGTTTGGTGATCTGTAAAAATATAATGTGCACTTAATCATGTTCAAAGATAGGTGGAGAAGAGGTGTTTTCATTTATGATACATGTGATGCTCATTTACTGTAAAGGTTGTGATTTTTAGGAAGTTATGAGTTAAGAGGGAATAAACATGTTGGAAAATCAGTTTCTATATGTGGTGTATGCTTGTAGTTGAGCATATATATATTATTCATGTACTTCATATGCATCATCCCTGTTTAAGTTGAGCCCTAGTGTAAGTGTCAGTGAAGTGTTTTTATATTCTTTGGAGTTAATCGGACGAATTTCTGTTTGACATGAATGCGGTCTAATGAGGTTCTATGCGTGGATGCCATAATGAGTTATTGTGGTCCCAAAGTTCAATGGATGTTTGTTTGGAATGTTTATCTGTACGGCCTCATGTCTTTTGTTTGTCTATTTTTTATAAGTTGTATTAACCTTATGAATATTCCCAAATAATTAGATTGCATTCTAATTGATATTTTGTTTTCCCTCCCTCTGCATGCTTTAAGACTATACTTTAATAAGAACTTGTTGTTTGCTGCTTTGGTCCAATTCCTTTTGGATTGCCGAATTAATATTTTTTATGTGCACTTTTATTTCATCTTAATATTTCTTTTAGAACACATGCTAATCCTTATCTTCCTTTGTTTTACATGGCACGCACCGGAGCAAAATAAAGAGTCTCACGGCGAGACTCATTGCAAGTCATTTCAAATGGCAACCCGCACCCGCATTTGCATTCCCGCTTCAGAAATTCCTAAGACAAAATAGGATAAGACGATGTCGCCACGCGTCTTGGAAGCCGCGATCATATCCACCTTTATCTTATTTGTTTAAATTGTTGCCTAATTATTTAATTTGTAATTAATAGGCTGTCTAGAACAATTAATCTTTGAATACATGAACTGGGGTGGGTAGTTTTAAAATTGGAAATGCACTTTTAATTATTTATCTTAGGCTTGTCATTTATATCTAATCTTTGCCTAGTCATTAAATTGCACAGCTAAAACTAATGCATCACTTCTTTGATTTCGCAGATAAATGCATATCTATAGCCCATAAACCGACTTCGCAAACGCACACTTTATATTTTTAAATATATATTTATAGCATTAATCTTACAAAATTTATTTACAGCATGCTTCCTTCTACAAAATATTTCAAAGCATCCTTTATATTTTCCTAAAACAAGCATTTTTTAAATATAATAATTACCCTAGGTTTGGCAGGACAATATGAGTTAAGCGGATCTTAGAGGGTGCCTAACCCCTTCCCTCTAGATTAATAAAGAACCCTTACCCAGAATCTCATTAAGTTTAGCAGACCATTAAAATGGAGTTAATGTTTTACTTCAAACTAGTTAAACATTTAGGTGTCCTAATTCACCCAATTAATTAGGTGGCGACTCCGCGAACCCTTAGCATTCTAGCAACCCTTTAGCATTTTAGCACCCTTTTAAACTTTAGCATCTTTTGCAATGTTAGCACTCCTTTTAGCATTTTCAAAACCTTTAAGCCATTTAAACTTTTTATTATTATTTTTATTATTTATTTTCTAACCTTTTTTCTCATTCAGGAGTTTAGAAAATAAATGCCGCGGCCGAAAAAGGGCGCGACAGTCATATTGTGGAACGGAGGCGGATGTGGAAGCTCTCTTTTTTCTGGCAGACATTTTGGAAATTTTTTAGCAGTGTTTCCTCTGTTTCAGTGAGATTACCCAGCAACTTTCAATCACACCAATCAACACACAACGTGATCAGTAAACTACAACACCATTCAACCCCCAAACTTCACTCAAAGCACCGGTACAACACCTCACTATCACTACGTATAATCTTACCGCAAAATTTTCACACCAAACTTCAACACACCCACACTATCCACCAATAAAGCACATCCCCAAACTTATGAATTACCTTCCCTGACTGCTTTGAAAATTTCAAGAAAAGTGATAAAAGTTACCTTGGACGGTGTTCTTCAAGATTTTCTTGTTCCTAGTGATGGATTGAGGCAATGGAATGAGGGTTGTTGCTTGAGATGGTTAAGGGTGCAAGGAATTTAAGTACTTTGGTTGTGCTTGAGTTTAGTTTGTGGAAGATTTTGAGTAAAGGAGGTTGATTTCGTGGGTTTTGGAGAGAGGAAGGGTTTTGGGTTTTTGATTTGGAGAAGGGAAATCGGATTAGGGCTCCTTTACATTTCAGTTTTTCCGTCGCGGCGCCACGACCCTGAGATCGGCACCGTGGCGCCCAAACATCTGCGACCCTCTGAACTTCCGGCGCCGTGGCGCTCTGGTTTGGCGCCGCAGCGCCCAAACTTCAGAGGCCTTCTAGACTTTCGGCGTCGCGGCTCTCTAATTCGGCGCCATGGCGCCCAACTTCCTGCGCCCTTCTGCATTCTCGGCGTCATGTCCCTCTGCTGGCGCCGAGCCGATTTTTCTCCTCTCTCACGTTTTTCGTCCTCCAATTTTTTTAGCCTTGTACCTGTCATCACAACATGTAAACAATACCTTGCCGTGAGACTGTTCTAACTAAAACTAAATTGCATAAATTTAAAAACATTGGGTTGCCTCCCAAGTAGCGATGTCTTTAACATCTTTTAGTCAGACGCAAGTTCCTTATCAAGAGGCATGGGGTAACTTAACCCCACATCCTATCCATTTCATAATCATTTTTCTCTTCCGCCTTCTGTTTTTCTTTTTCTACTTTTTCTCAAGAGAAGGTTTAGCGTTGCTCACTGCATCTTGTGGTGATTTCTTGCTTTGGCCTGTGCTGGCTCAACTGATGTGCTAACGGTGCTAACTGCAAAACATTTGCTTATGACTGGGGGTTCAACGGTGTGTTTAAACACCTTGAACACTATCTCTTCTTCCTCAACTCTGAGTTTCAGCTCGCCTTTTTCCACATCAATCAAGGCTCTCCCAGTTACCAAGAATGGTCTTCCCAAGATGATAGGGATTTCCTCATCTTCCTCCATATCAAGGATGAGGAAGTCTGTAGGAAAGAAGAATTTTCCGACCTTAACCAATACGTCTTCAATTATTCCTCTGGGATGCACCACTGTCCTATCCACCAACTGCAAGCTCACAGTGGTTGGTTTGGCTTCACTCAAACCCAACCTCTTGAAAACGGACAAGGGCATGAGATTTATATTGGCCCCCAAATCACACAGGGCCCTGTTACATGTCACTCTGCCAATTGTGCAAGGCAATGTAAAGCTCTCTGGATCCTTAAGCTTGGAGGGCAGTTTCTTCTGCAATATGGCACTGCATTCCTCTGTCAATGCCACTGTCTCATACTCAGCTAGCTTCTTCTTCTTCCCAAGAATTTCCTTCATAAATTTAAAATAAGTAGGCATTTGCTCCAACGCCTCAATGAAAGGGATGTTGATTTGCAGCTTTTTAAATACCTCCAAGAACTTGAAGAATTGCTTATCAACTGCTTTCCTTTGCAACCTCTGAGGGTAAGAAATCTTCTCTGTGTATTCCCTCACTGGAACTGTTGGAGCTTTCTCTAAAATAGGGCGGCCCTCAGTAACCCCCTCCTTCTCTGCATCTACTCTCTGTTCAACTCCGTGTTCTACCACGGGCTGAGGTGTAGGTTGTTCTAGCTGTTTCCCACTTCTCAGCTGCACCGCCTGGCAGTGCTCTCTGGGATTCATCTCTGTATTACTAGGAAGAGTGACCTGTGGCCTGTTATTTGCCATCTTTTCTAGTTGTCCCACCTGCGTCTCCAAGTTCCTGATAGAGGATCTTGTCTCTGTCATGAACTAGGTTTGTGAATTCGTAAGTGCCAACAAAGTTGCTCGCAATTCATCTGGCTTTTCTTGTGGAGCAGGTGTACTGAACTGTTGGGAAGGTGAGGTCTGGTTAAATGGTTGCTGATTTTGGTATTGACCTCGGAACTGGTTCTGTTGCCCTTGATCACCCCTCCATGAAAATTTAGGGTGATTCCTGCACCCTGGATTGTAGGTATTTGAATAGGGGTTGTTCTGGGGCCTTTGATAATTCCTCACTGCCTGACATTCTGCTTGCTCAATAGGAATGTTGTTGGGGTCTACTGATGGGCACCTATCAAAGGTATGAGGACCCCCACACATCTCACAACTCAATGACATCTGAACTGCATTCACTGACAATGTGTTCTGCTGTAGTTGCTTGGTCAAGAGAGCAACATGTGCATTTAACGTTGTAATGGCATCGGTCTCATGAACTCCTATCGCTCTTCTTCCACTTACCCCTCTATCATCTGTCACATGGTTATTGGTGGCCATGTCTTTTAGCAAGTCATGGGCCTCATGTGTTGTCTTTTTCATGAAGGTTCCACTTGCAGCTGCGTCAATGATAGTTCTTGTGGTCCCGCTTAGCCCATTTGTTACACCCCGTAATTCAGGTCATGCTTATGAGAACGTACGAAAGGAATTAAGTTTTAAATTTTCGAAAGATAGGTCGACAGAATGTTTCGGACGGATTGTTAGTCAACTTTGAGACAACTTTTGTCCTGTGACATTAAGAGTCCCTAGTTGTTTCAAAGGCCTAGTACGTAGTTCGTTGAGTCTAGTTTCCAACGCAACAAACCGTTCGTCGATAGGACATCGGAGTAGAAAGTTATGGAAGTTACAAGTTCGGTCGTGATTGGCGAGAAAACATTTTTGGTCAGGGGCCACGGCGCGGCGCCATGGCGTCGGATCTGAGGCCGCGGCGCGGATGCAGGTCGCGGGCGGATAATCTGGAAAATCGCTGAAGTTGTAGCGCATGGCCAAAAGCGAACGCGGCGGAAGTCTGAGAGGTTGCAAAGGTTTCAGCGCCGCGGCGGGTTTTCTGCGAACCTGGGGAAAAATCAGAACTGTTTTTTTTAAAAAAGAGGCCATGGGATGGTGACAAGTGCCCCCCCCCCCCCCATCTGATTTTGTGCATGTCCTATTTATTAACCAAGTCTTCATTCTTCAAAGCTCCTTCTTCTCTCTAAAAAGTTTTTCCTTCTCTCTAAAATTCCTCTCCCTTCTCTCTAGAAATTCAAGAAGAAACCAAGGCTTAGAGAAAATTTCAGAAAAGGTGGCAAGAAGGAAACATGTTGACAAGCTTGTAGGAGGTTTGTGGAGGTGATTATGGAAAGAAGACAAGTGAAATTTGTTGGACTAATTTGGGTAAGCTCTAAGGTAACAATCCTTTCTCTTTTGCTAGTAAATTGTGTTGCATGTGTGGAAGAAAGAACTTATAGTTGTCAATATTGCCTTTAGATGTATTGCATGTAGGAATTGGATAAGAATTTGGAATAAAAAGGAGTTGGATAAGAAGTTATGTTGTTATACCTCAAAATTGCCAAATTGGACCTTGTAGTTTGTATTAGTTGTTATGTATTGTGGGGCAGAATTTTACACGTCTAAGTTAGGCGTGTAATCCCCTTTGTGTTGATTGGATTGTTGAGCCTTAAAAGTGGCGTGTTTGGTTATTCAATCCGGCCTTGAAAAAGGTGGCAAATATGTAGAAACAAAGGAAGTGTTGTCCAATTTTCCGTAGGAATAAGAGACTTTTCAATTAGAATGTTCTACGTCGAAGATAGAGGCTAATGGATGTATTATGGTCATTATAGGTTGACATACTACGTGTGATATATTGGACTTGCGAGTGGATTGACCCGAAGAGGTATGTGGAACTTTCCTATCTCTTGAGCATGAGTAGTTGCACTTATATAGTACGGTAGACGTACAAGAATTTGATGTCCCTTACTTGTTTTAAGATTGACCAAGTTTGGTGAGTAAGGGGATTAACTCACTTCTTTAAAAAGTATTAAGGATGTCCTAAATTTTCAAAGTTAAGGGACTTGAAGTGTTTTAAGTATATGAGACTTGTTTCGTTTTAAAAGTATAAGTCCCTTGGATATAGAGAAATGTATTTGACTAATGTATAAAGTTAATATAACGACTTTATGGGAAAGTTGGTTATATTAGCTTTATGGAAGGTTAACAAAAGAAAGATTTACTCTAAGTAAAATAAGTACGGATAAATGATTTGAATTTATGAAAGACAAATTGATTTTAAGGCATCAATTGCCTAAGGTTTTAAAAGAAAAGAAGTCATATGATTTAGAAGCCTATTATATTTCTAAAAGGAAATGTGACTTGTCTTGAAAGTTAGTCGTAACTTGATACTACGGTTATTAGTATCTTGGAAGTTTTACATAAAAAAGAGTCAGTCTTAACAAGGTTAGAGGTACGTGGTACTTGAGTTGAATTCCCGGATTTTCTCTTAAATGAGATGCTAGTGCCTTAAGTAAACTAAAATGAGAGGATATATTAATAATGTTAATAAGAAGTTAGGAGATTTCTTAACTTGCTTATGTTATGATAAGCCGGTAGCGCTTATGTTATGTATGATAGCCGGTTGTGCGAGGTTATGTATTCTTACGGGGTAGACCCCGGGTTATTCTGGTTATTTCCTTTGGACATACTGACACGATGGATGGTCGCGGTATCGTCCATTAGGATGGTTTACTACTTATTCCATGGATTTGCTACCCATGATGCGAGTGCGGCGTTTGTACTCATGCGGGCCCACCGGATCCATGCGGGTGAAATAGTCTCATGCGAGGCGGATGACCTCATGCGGGTCCACAGGACCTATGCGGGTGAAATAGTCCCAGGAGTAGGATTGCTTAATGATACTACGGGCGAGGGACTATGTTGTGATCATGAGCCTCCTATTTTTATGCAGTAAAGTTTATACTTGTTACTCTCATTGTTAGTAAGACACAGTGCAATGTAATTTGATTTTTCATCCATGGCTCCAGCTTATTTTAGACTTATGATATTATTACAGTATTTTCCAGTTTTACATACTTGGTACATATTGTAATCGACCCCTTCCTCGGGCTGCGTTAAATGTCGCGGTAGAAGTAGCAGGTGGTGGATCCTCATTCTTAGGATCTTTGCTCAGGTGTCAGAAGCTCCATTTCTCCGGAGGCTTGACTTTTGGTACGGTTCTCCCTAATGTTGTAGATATTGTGTACGTTCAGGGGTATGACGGGGCCCTGTCCCGTCATAGTGGTTACACACTCTTAGAGGCCTGTAGTCCTGTTATAAATTGGGATGTAACTGTTCAGTTTTTGTTATATTTATGTTTACGGAAAGGTAACCATTTTGGGTTAGCCTGTTTCATATTTTATATGGTTTCTTGTTATGAGTTTACTTCCGCTGGTTTTCTCTGAAGTTGTATCACAAGGGTGCTCGGGATAAGGCACCAGTCACGGGTCCAAGGTCGGGTCGTGACACCATTGTAGAAAATATAGACCAAATTCCACAGCTCAATGCTATGATGTGGACACTTTCTTTGCAGATCTTTAAATCTCTCCCAATCCTCATAGAGTGACTCTCCATCAGCCTGGTAAAAATTGTTCAGCTCTCCTCTCAGCTTAGCGGCTTTGGACGGTGGAAAGAACTTTGCCAAAAACTTTTGTGTCAACTCCTGCCATGTGAATATAGAGTATGTGGGCAGGGAATTCAACCAAACTTTTGCTCTATCCCTGAGTGAGAAGGGAAAGAGCCTCAATCGGATGGCGGCGTCATTAACGCCGTTATACTTGAAAGTTGCGCACAGCTCCAAGAAATTTGCTATGTGCATATGAGGATCTTCAGATGGCAACCCTCCGAATTGAACTGTATTCTGCACCATACTCAGGATCGCAGGCTTGATTTCGAAACTATTTGCTCCTATTGCTGGGAGCCTGATGCAAGTCTGTGCTCCATTCACCCTTGGCAACACATAATCTCTCAAGCTTCGCTCAGCTTGGACCTGGACCCTTTCTTCCACATCCATTGGTAACCTCCGGGGCATCCTCTGATTAGGTTGATGATCACCTAACCCTTCGTTCATCTCATTGTTATTCTGCAAGCCTCTCATTGCTATTAGGGCCAAGATTCATTTGTATCTCCGGTTCTGCTTGCAAGTCTTTTCAATCTCCGGGTTGAAGGGAACAAGTGTATCTGCTCCTCTTCTCCTTCGCATAAACTAGATGTCTGCAACAAATCAAAATCACAAACGGATCACGGCGCACGGTTTCACCAATAAAAATAAATAAAAAATAATAAAAAGAAAAATAAAAACCAAATTAGAATTTAAGAATAAATAGAATGATATCGAACTACATCAATCCCCGGCAACGGCGCCAAAAACTTGATGCGCGATTTATGCACACACTAAACGCAAGTTCACGTGTCGTGACAAGTAATATAGTCTAGAAGACCGAGTTATCGTCCTTAGGGATTAGTGTCCAATTATCAACCTCTATTCTGTAGTATCTATTTGGTAACCGATAATTTGATGAATTGTTTATAGCTATGATTATAAATGCTAACTAAATTACTTTACATTACTTCAGATATGGTGGAAATAGGGCATCCAAATCTCCTCAAATATCCGCTCGCTTTACTTGTTAATGCAAATAATTATGGTTCTTCTTCTATGTTGAGATAGCAGGTTAACTAAGCCGTTTTATACTCCTGTTAAGGTAATATAAACACTCAACCCCAATGTAGAACTCTTCTATATTTCGATGACAAGATTGACTACAAAGGAGGATTAAGAGCAATAACTTATTAAGCTACACAAGTATCGGGGTACTTTCGTCCACGATTTAAACCTATGTTTATTCAACTATAGCATATTCACAATCTCCCCTTTCGGCTTTCGATTAGAAATCATATAAGTTATGATAATTAGTGATCAATTAATTATCAAGCAATCAAAATAATTATTGAATAAATCTCAACAATAATAAGAAGAAACCAAAACATGCATTAATTCATAAGAACGAGGCACAAAAAAGAAATAAAATAAAGAACAAGAAATTACTCAAAAATAAGTCTCTAATCTTGATCTCCAAGTTGTGATGAATTGTAAAGCGTGGAACCCTTCAAATCTGACCTAAAGGTCCTTTTTATATCACCAAAAATGTCTCAAACCTTTTCCTTCTTGGCCTTGGCCCATTCCTATTTAGATTTGGCAATTTTCTCGCGTTGGCGGCGTGGCCCTGCAACCTGCAACCGGCGCCGCGGCGCCGAAACTTCTGCGGCTCTCTGCTTCTTGGGCGCCGTGGCGCTCTGCTGCTGCTGGTTGGTTGGCGCCGCCCTGTTTCTCGCCCGGGTTGCCAACTTTTCAGCTTTTTGAGCTCTGGAACCTCTGTTTCTGCCCTCTTTTCGCTCCTTCTCGCCAATGTGCCACTTTAAACCATTGTGACTCAAAAGAAAGAAAATATATCCTAACACGACACATACTTGTACAAGAATGGTCAAAAGACTAACTAAAAATGACTTAAAAGGTGTATATAAAATACATCGATCAAAGCCTCATGTCCTTGTTGTCGTAGCTTATATACGTTACTAATCCATAACGGGATATATATTTAACTATCATTTTCAATTTCCATTATCACGCCCGTTGTAATCAAAAAATTTCCGAAATCACATCCTTCATGTACTAACTTCTGGATTTAGCATATATAACCATACTATATAATCAATATTCGAATCTTAATTTTTAATGACGTTCTTAATTATTGTCTTAACTTACGAGGTGTAACAACTTACCCCCCTTAGAAACATTCGTCCTCGAATGTTCATAATAAGTCTTATGCCAGAATTTTTTTAGCAGAGTCTCCTTTATAACTGTGTCTATCCATCTATATTCAGCAAACCAACAGATGCCACAATATATCACACATATACAATTCACCAACTATAAGTACTGTCTTTTTAAATCCAAGTTAGTTACCTCACAGTTTTGCATATAAGCTCTAAAATCTTGAACTTCATTACTTATGACTGATAACCTCCATATGTTTCTAAATCTGTCACAATAGTGTTAAAATCACCTCCTATTAACCATGAAGGTTGCATTGAATTATCCATATCCTCCAAGATTCCCACAATTCCAATATTCCCTCTAAGAACATTTGACATACACTAGAATAACTACTATCTCCTTCTAAGTTCCCCTAATTTTTAGGCTAATGCTCAGTTGTTGTATATGATCTATCAAAACCTGTATTTCAAACATGTCATCCACAAATGCACATATCTTCCCTGAGCAGTTTGTCATAGCATGTTGCAACCCTGTTATTCTCCTGTATATTTCAATCTTATTAGATTCCTGAAAAAGGTTCCATCAATCCCACAACGTCAAAATGGTATTCGATCTACATTATGTTGCTTCTCTACCTCTACTTGCTTTGTTGTTAACTTGTCTGTTGATCGGTGTATTTTATATACACCTTTTGAGATATTTTTAGTTAGTCTTTTGCCCATTTTTGTACAAATATGTGTCGTGTTATGATAGATTTTCTTTCTTTTGAGTCACAATGGTTTAAAGTGGTACATTGGTGAGAAGGAGCGAAAAGAGGGCAGAAACAGAGGTTCCAGAGCTCAAAAAGCTAAAAAGTTGGCAACCCGGGCGAGAAACAGGGCGACGCCAGACCATCAGTAATAGCAGAGCCACGGCGCCGAAGCTGCACTCACCGCGAAGTTTTGTCGGCGCCGGATTGCGAGCGCCGCGCGGCGGGAAAATTGACAAATCCGAATAGGATTGGGCCAAAGCGAAAGAGGAAAAGGTTTTGCACGTTTTTGAGGATATAAATAGGGTCTTTTAGGTCAGATTTGGGGAGAACACACCTTACCATTCATCACAACATATCAAGATTGAAGACTTATTTTTGAGTAATTTCTTGTTCTTTATTTTATTTTCTTTCTAGTATATGTTGGATACTATTTTTGTTCTTGGCATGTCTATGGCTAGGAACTAACTTAATTTAGGGGTTTCCATGTCGAATCACTTGAACCTCGTTTTATGAATTAATGCAAGATTTTGGTTTCTTCTTATTATTGTTGAGATTTATTCAATAATTATTTTGATTGCTTGGTAACTAATTGATCACTAGTTATCATCACTTATATGATTTCTAATCGAAATACGAAAGGGGAGATTGTGATTATGCTATAGTTGAATAAACATAGGTTTAAATCGTGGACGAAAGTACTCCGATACTTGTGTAGCTTAATAGGTTATTGCTCTTAATCCTCATTTGTAGTCAATCTTGTCATCGAAAGATAGAAGGGTTCTACATTGGGGTTGAGTGTTTATATTACCTTAACAGGAGTATAAAACGGCTTAGTTAACCTCTATCTCAAAATAGAAGAAGAACCTTAATTATTTGCATTAACGAGTAAAACGAGCGGATAGTTGAGGAGATTTGGAAGCCCTATTTCCACCATATCTGAAGTAAAGTAAAATAATTTAGTTAGCATCTATAATCATATCTATAAAAAAATCATCAAATTATCGGTCATCAAATAGATCCTACAGAATAGAGGTTGGTAATTGGACACTAATCCCTGAGGACGATAACTCGGTCTTCTAGACTATATTACTTGTCACGATACGTGCACTTGTGTTTAGCGTGTGTATAAGTTGCGCATCAAGTTTTTGGCGCCGTTGCCGGGGATTGGTGTAGTTCAATATCAATCTTTTTATTCTTAATTTTTAATTTGGTGTTTATTTTTCTTTTATTTTATTTTATTTTGGAACCGTGCGCCGTGATTCGTTTGTTGTTTTTGATTCATCTCAGGGACCCATCAAACATGGATTACCATTATCAAGGGTTACAGAACAATCAACAGCAATGCAACCCCCATGCCCCACATGAAGAGCATCATGGGCTACAAGCAGCCATACTCAGGCTAACTAGGCACCAAACTCAGTTCATGGATGAGACGAGAGTGTCCCTAAAGAATTTGGAAACGCAAATAGGACAACTCGCGGGGATGCTAAGCAACAAAATACAAGGGAATCACCCTGAACATATTGTAGAGAATATAAAAGAGCAATGTCAGGCGATTGACCTGAGAAATGGCGAACCAGTGGAAGCAAACTCACCACCACCGTGTCCAGAAAAGAAGGGCCCAGATTTCTCACAGAAGTTGCAGCGCCACGGCGCCACTGAGCAGCGCCACGGCGCCGATAATCCTGAGCCATTGCAGAAGTTTGGGCGCCACGGCGCCGAATCTCAAGGCCGTGGCGCCCAGGGCTCAGAAGGTACAATGATTTCGGGAGCAGTTGTGGATGCACCCCTGGTGAAGATACCATACCCCCAGAGAATAAAAACAAGTTCTCTTGACAAACAGTTCTCTAAATTCCTGGAAGTTCTCAAACAATTGCAACTCAACATCCCGATTGCCGAGGCACTAGAGCAGATGCCGAGTTATGTAAAGTTCATGAAGGAGATTCTCACCAAAAAGAGGAGGATAGATGACTACGAAACAGTGGTGCTGACTGAAGAATGCAGTGTCATCCTATAGATAAAGCTACCTCAGAAGTTGAAAGATCCGGGGAGTTTCACCATCTCATGCACTATAGGAAAGTTTGAGTGTCAGAAGGCGTTGTGTGATCTGGGGGCAGGCATAAATCTGATGCCCTATCTGGTGTTTTGCAAACTTGGAATGGGAGAAGCCAGACCTACAAACATCACTTTGCAGCTAGCTGACCGTTTCATCATCCACCCTAGAGGAGTCAACGAGGATGTGTTGGTTAAGGTGGACAAGTTCATCTTTCTCGCTGATTTCATCATCTTAGACATGAGAGATAATGACATGATCCTCATTATCCTTGGCAGACCCTTCCTAGCCACAGGACAGGCACTCATTGATGTTCGAAAAGGTGAGTTGAGACTTCGTGTGGAAGAAGAAGAGGTGATTTTCAATGTTTTTCGAGCAACAACCTTCCCAAAGGCAAGTGACAACTGCTTCGCCATTGATGTGATCGAAGAAGCAGTGTCGGAAAATGGGTTCAGAAATGCTGATGCGCTTGAAGAAGTGCTGACACGATGGGATGAGAGTAGTGGCAATGATCCGAATCTGATGGAGTATGCAAATTAGATGAATTCTTATGAGCAGTATGATAAGAAGAGATATGAAGAGCTTGGGCAGATGCCGGAGAGATCATTACCATCCACAGAAAAAGCTCCAGAGTTAGAGTTGAAGACTACTGCGGATCATCTGCGATACGATATCTAGGTGAGAATCAATCTTTACCAGTGATTATCTCATGTCATCTATCCACAGTGGAGGTTGAGAAGCTGCTGAGAGTACTGAGGGCTCACAAGCGTGTCATTGGGTGGACATTAGCAGACATAAGAGGGATAAGTCTGTCAACAGTGATGCATAAGATCCGTCTAGATGAGCAGAGCAGACCCTCCATTGAGGCACAAAAGAGACTGAATCCAAACATGAAGAAGGTAGTCAGAAAAGAAATCATAAAATGGCTTGATGCTGGGGTAATTTATCCTATCTCTGACAGTGCATGAGTGAGTCCGGTGCAAGTGGTACCCAAAAAGTGTGGTATGACAGTAGTGACCAACGAAAGGAATGAGCTCATTCCATCTAGAACAATTACTGGATGGAGAATTTGCATTGACTATCGCAAGTTGAACAAGACAACTAGAAAAGACCACTTCCCGTTGCCATTTCTAGATCAAATGTTGGATAGACTTGCAGGACACAATTACTACTTCTTCTTGGATGATTACTCAGGATATCATCAAATTGCCATAGCACCAGAAGATCAGGAAAATACAACATTCACCTGCCCCTTTGGTACGTTTGCATTCAGAAGGATGACATTTGGGCTTTGCAATGCACCTGCGACCTTTCAGAGGTGTATGATGGCAATTTTCTCTGATATGGTAGAGAGGAATATAAAAAATTTCATGGATGATTTCTCGGTCTTTGGGTCCTCGTTCGACGAGTGTTTAAAGCACTTGAAAGCAGTGTTGAAACGGTGTGAAGAGTCCAACCTTGTGTTGAATTGGGAGAAGTGTCACTTCATGGTAAAAGATGGGATTGTCCTCGGACACAAAATATCCAACAAAGGTATTGAGGTGGACAAAACAAATATTTCAGTAATCGAAAATCTACCACCTCCAGTATCAACAAAAGGGGTCAGAAGTTTCCTTGGGCATGCCGGTTTTTATAGAAGATTCATCAAGGATTTCTCAAAAGTCTCAAAACCTCTTTCCACCTTGCTAATGACTGAGGTTGCTTTTGAATTCAATAAGGAATGCATGACGGCTTTTCAGACACTCAAGGAGAAGCTTATCTCATCACCCATAGTCACTGCACCCCATTTGAACTAATGTGTGATGCAAATGATTATGCAGTGGGAGCAGTGCTTGGGCAGAGGATCGATAAGGTATTCAGATCCATCTACTATGCTAGTAAAACTCTTAATGATGCACAGTTGAATTATGCCATCACAGAGAAATAATTGCTAGCAATAGTATATGCATTCGAGAAATTCAGGTCATACTTAATTGAGAATAAGGTGATAGTATACACTGACCACTCTGCCATAAAGTACTTGATGACAAAGAAGGATGCAAAACCTCGCCTTATCCGATGGATTCTGTTATTACAAGAATTTGACATGGAGATCCGTGATAAGAAGGGGACAGAGAACTCAGTTGTTGACCACTTATCGAGGCTTGAAAACATAGAGAGCCAGAACACCAAGGATGTGCAGATAAATGATCACTTCCCAGATGAGCAATTGTTTCAAGTAAGTGTTGTCTTCAAGTTACCTTGGTACGCTGATTTTGTTAATTTTCTCGCAGCCAAGGTAGCACCCACAGGGTTGACAAGACAGCAAGTAAAGAGATTCTACTCTAAAGTAAAATACTACTATTGGGAGGAGCCAATGCTATACAAGTATTGCGCCGACCAAGTCATCAGACGATGTATACCAGAGGATGAGATGCACCAAATTCTCAGCCATTGTCACACCTTACAATGTGGTGGACATTTTGGGGCATCAAGAACAGCTGCGAAGGTACTGCAAAGTGGGTTCTATTGGCCAACCCTCTTCAAGGATGCCCATACCTTTGTGAAGAGTTGTGATCGTTGTCAAAGAACAGGGAACATATCAAGACGAAATGAAATGCCTTCGAATGGGATCTTGGAGGTGGAACTATTTGATGTATGGGGGATCGACTTCATGGGTCTATTCCCGTCATCCTTTGGGAATCAGTACATTCTTCTTGCAGTGGATTATGTGTCCAAATGGGTAGAAGCGGTAGCCACTAAAGAAAATGACAGTAAGACTGTCCAAAGGTTCCTCCAAAAGAATATATTCACAAGGTTTGGTACTCTCTGTGCCATCATCAGTGAAGAAGGAAGTCACGTTTGCAACAAGCAGCTTGATACACTGTTTTCCCGATATGGAGTCTACCACAGCACCACATTGCCCTGTCACCCTTAAGCGAATGGGCAAGCAGAAGTTTCAAACAAGGAGGTGAAGAGCATTTTGGAAAAGACGGTGAATGGCTCAAGGAAGGATTGGTCTATTAAATTGGATGACGCACTATGGGCATACAGCACAGCATTCAAAACCCCTCATTGGAATGTCACTATATAAGTTAGTTTTTGGTAAATCATGTCATCTGCCAGTAGAGTTAGAACACAGGGCTTATTGGGCAATGAGGAAGCTGAACATGGATGCCAAGGCAGCAGGGCAGAAGAGGTTGCTACAGCTGAGCGAGTTGGATGAATTCAGACACAATACCTATGAGAATGCAATGATCTATAAGGAACGAACCAAAGTATGACATGATAAGATGTTGATCCCAAAATACTTCCAAGCAGGACAACAAGTGCTTTTATTCAACTCAAGGTTGAGGTTGTTCCCAGATAAGCTCAAATCGCGTTGGTCGGGACCGTACACTGTTATAAGAGCATTCCCCTATGGTGCCTTTGAAGTGAGAGGGAGATAGGGAGCTCATTTCAAGGTAAACGGACAGAGGTTGAAACCCTATTTGATCAACGAAATGGAACATATGAGCCTAGTGACCCATATCATTCCAAAATGAATGGGAACCTTCGTCCGGCTAAAAGACGTTAAAGACAGCGCTACTTGGGAGGCAACCCAAGGTTTTTAAATTTATGCAATTTAGTTTTAGTTATAACAGTCTCACGGGAGGTATTGTTTGCATGTTGTGATGATAGGTACAGGGCTAAAAGTGGAGGACGAAAAATGTGAGAGGGGAAGGAAATCGACTCGGCGTCACGGCGCCAATCTCAGAGTGCCGCGACGAAAAATCTGAAAAATAAATAGCCCTAGAAACGATTTCTCTCTTCCATTCTGACGGGATTTCTGACGTTATCTGCCATGCATTATCCGCCGCCACCGCCACCATTTTAAACCAAGTCTGTAAGTTATCCCGTTTTTCTTTTATTCTTGAGTCTTGCACACATTAGGGACAGTGTGTGATTTAAGTTTGGCGG
Source organism: Przewalskia tangutica (assembly GCA_029844215.1). Lineage (NCBI taxonomy): Eukaryota > Viridiplantae > Streptophyta > Magnoliopsida > Solanales > Solanaceae > Przewalskia > Przewalskia tangutica. The sequence goes on from CM056721.1 coordinate 126,483,938, forward strand.
GAGTTCTTAGTTATTTTGATGTGTTTTTGAGTCTTTTTGTTGTTATTTTCTATGTTTATATGAGTCTAATTTTTTTTTTATGATCATGCATGTTGTAGTTACTTGAAACGACTAGTGAAGTAAAGCTGAATAATGTAATGGAATTAGAAGCAGCCATCTGAAAACTTAGGTTAGATATGCCAAAAAATTCATGAAATCAAACTATTTGGGGTATCTTGCTTGATTTATGCATTGTTAGTGATTAAACATATGTGTCTGCTTGTTTGCTATTTGAGGCGAAATAGTTAGGATATGCATGTTAGGGAGATGACTCAGACATTTCTTTGTTAGACCTTTCTTCTTTGCATATCCCTGACATAAAAATTGTATCCCTAGTCAGCCCCTTTGAGCCTAAAAATAAGATCTTTTCTTTGACATCCTATAACTTCATACTTGTGCCATAAGTGAAGAAATTGATGTGTTTGGAATATAAAGTGTTGAAAAGAGACAAAAAGAGAGTGAATAATTTTGATGCACCCCAATGAAAAGTAATCATAAATAGGCAAAAGCCTAAGTTTGGGGGTGCCTACTATTCATCATATACCTCTCTCAAAACAAAAGAGGGAAAAGATAGGTATGAGGTTAAAAAAATAAAAATAAAATGAAAGAATCGAAATCAAAAGAGCTTATGGTACGTAAGATTGAGCCTAAAAGCCTATTTTTACCTACCCCTGCCTAAAGCCTACATTACAACCCTGAAAAGATCTGATGATTTCTAATGTGTGTATCCATGATTAGTGGAGAATAACAAATGAACATGCCATATGATTTTGAAATTAACATGCATAGTTAGGTATTCTTACTTCCATTGAGCATGATTAAATTGAATTTGCGAAATATCTGACCTGATGTGTTTAGAATGCTAAAAATCCAGGCTATATGTTCTTGCATATTATTCTACTAACCTTCATGCTTTTCTAAGTAACAATGATGCAGCGAATTGATCAATGTCTTTGAGTCATTTTATTTTCTTTTCTTTCGTGTCTATGATTCTATTATTGATCTTTACTCGAGGGCAAGTAAAGGTTAAGTTTGGGGGTGTTTGATCGGTATATATACACCTTTTGAGTCATTTTTAGTTAGTCTTTTGCCCATTTTTGTACAAATATGTATCGTGTTAGGATAGATTTTCTTTCTTTTGAGTCACAATGGTTTAAAGTGGTACATTGGTGAGAAGGAGCGAAAAGAGGGCAGAAACAGAGGTTCCAGAGCTCAAAAAGCTAAAAAGTTGGCAACCCGGGCGAGAAACAAGGCCGCGCCGCGGCGCCAGACCATTAGCAGTAGCAGAGCCACGGCGCCCAAGAATCAGACCAGCCGCAGAAGTTTCGGTGCCGCGGCTCCGGTTGCAGGGCCGCGGCGCCGACGCGGGAAAATTTACCATATCCAAATCGCACTAATTACACCCAAATCATCTCCAAAGTTTCAGAATCAAAGATCGAATCTTGGGGATTTCTTACCATCTTTTCAAACCCTAGCAACGGCTGTATTAATACAGAAGCAATTCATTAGGAATAGGCATGGACCAATATTCAGAAAAAGAGAGCAATCAGTAGGTATCGAAAATCAGTCTTAATATTCTTTAGCATCAGCTAATCGCTCCACACGAACAAGAACATTCTCGAGCACTAGCTTCGTACAGCCTTCAACTTCGACATCCATTTTTAGCATCGAAGCCTAGTCCTTCTTTATTGCATAAGCACAAATCTCCGAGTGGATCGACGACTTGATACGCTGCCTCGGTTCGCTGACCGAAGAAGTTGGTTTCAGCCCCCAGGAGGCTGTCTTAATCCCATGTGCATTTGTTTGATACATGTTGGCAAGTTTGGACCTTATGTGGTGTCCATAGTAAGTCTTAAGACATTAATTGTGATGCACCTAATCTATCCCAGCTTCTAAATTGCAGTCAGGCTTATGAGACTGCTTGTATGCTGAACTTGACTATGTCTGTGCGTCGTGTCCCATGCATGCTAGCCTAAATACCATGTATAATCATATCCTACCCCCATCTATTTAGTGTCGAACGTGCTAGTCTAAGTTAATGTACACACAAAGCATCTAAGAACCTTGTACCATACTATGACTGCCCATCTTAGGACGTTTAAATGTCAGTTTGAGACTGAGCACCAGCATTTGTATGCATAAAATAAGGGTAGAGATCGTATAGCTAATGTTCCTGCTAGATATAGTCCCTTCTCTGAACATCTGCAGTTGTAAAACTGTGGACAAAGTGGCCCATTTTATATATATTGGGCCGACCTACTCCTTTACGACTGAAAATCATATGCTCGGGCCCATTTCTCTTAATTTTCTTTTTCTGAAAACCGCATGCCTGGACTAACATGTCTTCGTATCTGGACCATATGTCTGTACCAGGACTCAACACCTGGGTAGGACAGTGTTTTGGGCTTTATATTTTGGACATGTCATCTCGTTTTGACTTTAATAATTAAATCATAAGCATGTTTGAGTATGTAATCGTTTATTTGGTTTAACGTGTACTAATCCTTATCGTTTTCTTTTTACATGAAATGCATCGGAGCAAAATGAAAAGTCTCATGGCGAGACTCATCACGACTTTCGTCAATGAAGGCCCGCATCTACATCCATCGTCTTCCCTCTTCGGCAATTCCTAGAAAAACAAAATAGGACTGAGTCATCCGCTTCAATCCCTTCACTCTCTTAACCTCCTTATCTCATTTTTATGTCTTTATTTGTTTTCTTGTAATTTTATTATCTAACTTTGTAATTAACAGGGGATCTAGAGCAATTAGTCTTTGAACATATAAGGTGGGAAGGTAATTTATAATTAGAAATGCACTTCTAACCTGCTTGTCTTTTAGGCTTGTCATGCATATCTAAACTTTGCCAAACAATTTTGTTTGCATACCCAATCACGAAATTAACAAAAGAAATTGATTTTTTTCACAACTCAATTAGTGACATTATAACTTGTTTTCATAATAAAATTACCTTCTTATCAATTGCAAAGAATAGCATCTTTTTTACCATGCTTATGTTAATCAAAATCGATTTTTGCAAATGAATGCATATCTCTAGTAAATACATCAATTTTGCATCATTTTTTTTTATAAATAATATCTTACATGTATTTTTATAGCATTCGTCTTATAAATCCTTAGCAAAAAATACACTCTTTTATAAAACCATTGCACCATCTTTTAAAACATGCATTGTGCTTTAGCATAATAATTACCCTAGGTTTGACCGGACAACCGCAAGTTAGTGGATCTTAGAGGATGCCTAACCCCTTCCCTTCCCTCTAGATTAATAAAGAACTCTTGCCCAGAATCTCATTAAGTTTAGCAGACCATTAAAATGAAGTTAGTGTTAACTTTAACCTAGTTGACATTTAGGTGTCCTAATTCACCCAAACTAATTAGGTGGTGACTCCGCGAACCCTTTAGCACTAAGCACCCTTTTAGCACCTCTTTAGCATTTAAGCTACTTTTAGCACCCTTTAGCATTTTAGCATTTTTATTTTATTTTCTAACATTTAAAGTAGGAGTTTTATAATGTCGCGGTCGAAAAGGGGCGTGACAGAAATGACGACTCCACTGGGGATTTGAGGTTCTTGACCATAGCAAACCTGAGTTTATTATTGCCCGGCTTTATTTGCTTTTATTTGTTTAAGTGTCTCAAAAATTGCTTGCTTTAAATTTTTTGTATGTTTAATTGTTTTAATTGCTATTTGTTTTTACTGCTTCCCTTAAACTGGCATTTCGCTCATACTTCTTCCACTCTGGAAAATTTACTCAATCACACACTCACGTGCTGGTGTGCTTCGCGCACCCGCAAATTTCTTTCAAAATACCTAAATTTTAGGAGAGTTGGCGCCTGCGCGGAGTTAGATCGGTTCGTCTGATCAGCCGCGTAACCTTCTCACTCGAGTTATCCACTCGGGAACCTTGCGTCTAGTAAATCCAAATCTTAGAAACTTAATACAGAGCTATATCACCCCTTATTTTAAGGCATGCATGCATTTACCTTAGGTGGGTCAATCCTTGGCATTGACGCCACAATTAGGAAGACACCAAATTGGTCAACGAGTTTTCACAACCCCGCGGCCCAACAACATATTATGTGTTGCATAGTCATGTTAAACGAAACCAAGCCTAAAATCGAAATGCCTAAGTTAGAAAATGCATACTAATTTTTTGTATTATTTATTTTTAGATGGAACCTGTCCCTCAGATCAAAATGGTGAGTGGGATTCCGAGTAAATTGAGGATGTGGTGGTCAAAATTCGACTTGGGTAGTCAGATGGCAATCAGAAAGAGGTTGGGATGCCTCATCTCATTATTCGACATCTCTCCCGATCAGCATTTGGTCAGAGCATTGATCCAATTTTGGGACCCGGATCGAGTCGTCTTCAAATTCAAGGATTTCGAGATGGCCCCCACCTTAGAAGAAGTCAACTATTTCACTGTTTTAGCATATCATGACAGAAAACCAGTTATTCCGCACGGCCAGTCTGGGAAAAAGCTCCTCCGTTACTTAGGTTTAAAGAATATCAGAGAGTTACGTTGTTTCGAAAACAATTGGGTTCCTCTAGACTACCTGTATGAGAGATATGGTTGCCGGGACGGATACAAATTGTATAAGAATGAGTTTTGTTGCACTGCGGACCATTGGAGAGTTAGGCGTCCTATCGCATTTGCTATGGCTTTCCTAAGGACTCTTTTATTTCCATGTTGAATATTTCCCGCACTTCTTCAGTCAATTTTCCTACTTTATTATTTTAAGCTGGATGAAAGTGGACCACTGATAGAAAGGTCGAGCATGGAAGGATTAGTACATGCATATGTTCAGTAGTTAGAGCAGTGTTCGATGAAGTTGGTGACAAACGACTCACTTTGACGCCCATGATCTTAGCAGAACTGTTTAGAGCCTTGAACAGATGCAAAAGGGGTATGTCGTTGCACGTCGCCCTATGTTGTTGCCCGTCGGCCTATGTCGCTGCACGTCGGCATATGTCGCAGCACGTCGGCCTAGGACATTGGCCTAGGTTGCTGCCCGTCGGCCTATGTCGCCCCATTTTGGCCTAGGACGTCGGCCTATGTCGTTGCACGTCGGCATATATCGCAACACGTCGGTCTAGGACATTGGCCTAGGTTGCTTCCCGTCGGCCTATGTTGATACCCATCGGCCTATGTCGCTGCACGTCGGCCTATGTTGCTGCCCTTCGGCCTATGTCGCTGCACGTCGGCATATGTCGCAACACGTCGGCCTATGTCGTACATGCATAATTTGGTTATTCCAAGATATAATCAAATTAGTTCCATGTATTTCATATATGCTACCATAATACATTCTTTCTCTTTTATATCTATGCAATACATTAATAAGAGGGCAAGTCTTCTAGTTTGCAACATATCACTTTACAACAATATGCTTTCTTTAAAACATGTATAAGTAATTACTACATTGAACATGCTTTATTGTAACTAAACTTTCAACATTATATCTCTACCAAAACAACCCTCAAAATGCAACACCATATGTCCAATAATTTCATGAAATTCTCGACCAACACCACAATACCAAACTCTTTTCATAATTCCTTAAAATCCAATTTGAGTCCTTTAAATCTAATTCATATTTCAATAATTCCATATAACCATTACAACTTAAGTATCAATGTTTCCTTCCACTCAACATGTCATTAGTGACAAGAATAATAGCAACAATTAAATCCAAGGTATACCAAATAGCCCAAATTTGGTCCTAGTAACAACATGTCATAATTCCATAACTTTCTCTTAATTCTCTAGAATTCAATTCACCTTTCAATACTTTCATATAATCAATTTACAACTTTTAAGTATCAAGATTTCTTCTTCAATTTAAACATGCAATTGGTGATAATAATAACAACGACAACACTTAACTCCATTCCATACAAAACAGTCTCAATCGGCATATATATCTCAATATAGTCACATGTATTCTCATATTTCCAATTCCATCTTAACCCAAGTTCATATCTTCAACTACAACAACACGCAACTACTTAATTTCAATTCTTCTTTAACATGGGTTAATCTCTTAACTATAACATCAATTAAACTTCCAAATATTCAATGAAAAGAAGGATTTTTACCTTAAACGAAGCCAAAATAGTCCCCAATTTCGGTACCACTGCTCCAGCATTTTTTTGCTCATTGTTTTGTCAGCTGAACTTGTAACGTCCATAATTCTCTACTCCGATGTCCTATCGACGAGAGGTTTATTGAGGTGGAAACTAGACTCGACGAACGTAATCTTAGGATTTTGAAATACCTAAAAACTCCTAATATACTAGGAGATATACCTCTCCAAAGTTGACTTAAAATCTGCCAGCAAATCCCAATTTTCTGCCCAGTTTTTCTCCAATATTTTGCTTCTATTTTCGTGAATAATGTAATCTAAGAAGAGGAGATGAAAATCTTAACTTGGGTATGGGGTTGGGGGTGGTTCTCGGCAGTAGGGGGTGGGTTTAGAGAAGAGATGAGAGGTTTTGTGTATTCTTTTTGAAATGAGAATGAAGAAGATAAACATAGGTTTTATCAAACCCAATCTTAAAAATCTGATTTTGCCTAATTGCACTTTAGTCTCTACTAGAATAACTAATTTAATCCCTTGAGTAAAAATTAAATCTCAAATCTTGCTTTCTTTAATTTCTGAAAGTTTCATGAAGTCTCGTGTCCTTGTTGTCGTAGCTTATATACGTTACTAATCTATAACGGGATATATATATAACTATCATTTTCAATTTCCATTATCACGCCCGTTGTAACCAATTTTTTTCCGAAATCACGTCCTTCATGTACTAACTTCTGGATTTAGCATATATAACCATACTATATAATCAATATTCAAATCTTAAATCTTAATGACGTTCTTAATTATTGTCTTAACTTACGAGGTGTAATAGAACTAGTTGAAGATTTGTGTTGCAATGAATAAGCTCTTGTTTAGTGTCTCTTTTTTAGTTACATCAGGTTCGGTGTCTCTTTTTAGTTTGTTTAGAGATTTGTATGTTAACATATAGATTAGTGCAAGATTTAGAGAATTTATAGGTTTTGTCGTTTTGGGATCCGTTTTTAATCTTACAAGAAACAGGCAGCGGATTGATATATAGGGTTCATTAAGCCGATCTTATTAGTTGTTGATTCGATTAGATTAGATTGTTGTATGGATGAACTAGTTCAAGATATGTGTTGCAATGGATAAACACTTTTTTGTGTTTCGAATCAAAGGTGATTTTTTTTTAACTTGATCTACTTATGTTTCTAGATATGGGTGAACCCTAGTGTTATAGAAGCTGTGGTTTTTCTTTTGGTAATTGTGTATGGTTGTCTTATGAACATTGAACAACCGATGCCTGATTATGAATTTCTTGTTCCTTTTTTGTTGCCTGCGCTATCAGATTAAATAAAGTATCTTTTTTTTTGTAGGGAAATCTTAAAGTATCTCGAGGACACACAATTCAGTCTAATCGATTATTTTGCTGCTAAGAATGCAAGAAGATCAATGTTCAATAAGTAGTAAAGTACTAGTTGTTTTCTTTTTTTGTGTTCTCCTGGTAAAAGTATTGTAATAGTTTCAATTTGTTATTGAAGATCTATTGGAAAATCAAGTTTTGAGAGATACATTTTAATTTCTCTACTTTTATTTGTCCTTTATATGTTCTCACTATGGGATTAATTTTTATCTTTTCCTATCAACATGTTGTTAATAGAAGAATTTGAGGTCACATTTTGACAATCTAAAGGTTAGTACGCCTTTATAATTTGCTTGAGTAGAAATTAAAGAAGAACTTCAGTTGTGACTAATTATGAATTCAATTATAATTTATGAGATGAAGTTATTTGACTTTATTTTATATATACTAAAAATAATATAATATATGTTTTTTTAAAAGGCCGCATTTACGAGTTCGCCCAGGGCCATCAATTACCCAGGAACGGTCCTGCTTGAAAGCTCAAACACATTTACAATACTTAAAAGCACCATGCATTGAAAGCTACAAATTACACATTATTGACAATAACTCACCACACCATGGATTTCTTCAAAGTCACAAGAAAAAATAAACTAAACTTAATTAAGACTAAAATCCATGTCTAGACACTTAATGGGATGGATGGAATTCTACCACAGACGTAAGAAACCACGGGAGAAAGGAAAAACAAAGAAACGACAACTAGTCTTATTAGCATGTTGATCATAACCATATGACAGTATTTGACTGGCCAAAGACAAACATCTTAAAACAGCCAATGACGAATTTTTGCTTGCATGCTCCTCTCTTTAATGGTATCTAAACTTGGCTTCCATCCTTTTCCTGATAATTGCCTGCTTAAGAATTCAGGCCTTCCTTCAAGGATACCACTGAAATAAGATCCTTCTTCCTCTTCTTCCCTTTTCAATAAGCAAAGATTCTTGTCTGAATTAAGAACATAATCGCGACCATTTCCCAATGACGGCGAAGAGACTGCTGCTGGACATATACGAGCGAATACTGGCAAAAACCCGGTATAAGAAGCTAAAAGAGGCTTGGACTTAAGCATAGTGCTTGTTTTCGTTAAAATCTTCCGCGCTTCTTCAGATGACAAGCTTAGTGGCTTGCCTTTCCTTATTGGAAGCATTATGTAAGCCTTGTTCCTCTCCAGTTTCATATCAGCAGGCAATGGAATCGGCCTTTTCCCATCCGCGATAGGCTTGAATTCAACAACCATTCGCTGGGGATTCTCCAGCATCAACTCTGCCACCGTTAAAGACTTGTCATAACAATGAACCGTTCCATCAGAAAAAATAACCTTGCTTGTCCCTTGTGGAATAGAATTGCCCATTTTGGAGTTTGTTGTGATGGTTCAAGAAGTCTACTTAAGATGAGTTATGGTGCATGAGATAGGAAATGAATAAAAAGGGGGTGTTTTAATGGGCATTAATATAATAGGTAGTAAAGTACATATATTTAAGAATGAAAGGTTTGAACTATGAAGTAAAGGGAGTAGTTTGTTTAACCGCTCCATCTTGTGACTTTAATTGGTGAGGGACATAATGGTGGACTTAGAAGGGAAATAAATTAAAAGATTTCTTGTTTGGAGTTGTTTTCTTGATGATGGTTTGGGAACCTGCTCCTCTTTACTGTGTGATCTAATGGAGCCTTGACCATACAAATCTAACGCAATATTTAATTTTAAAGGGAGTTAGACTAGAGAGAGAGAGAGAGTCTTACCTAACAAAGAAAGAGAAAGTCAAGAAATGAGGAACCGTTCAACTGTTTTATCAACTGATTCATCTCAAAGTAGTATCATATTTATTGAAAAAGGTATATCAGAAGAAAATCCGACCAAAGGAGACGGAGAATCCTAATTGAGAATTCTAATGTGTTAAACGTATTACCATATATTATCTGATTTGCTGTGTTAATTAGATTTAACTATACAAATGGGTAAGGCTAACTTCATTTGCCCAGTCCTTCAAACATAGCATAGACGGATTTGACATCTTGATGGAACTTATTATTTTAATTCTCGATGTCGAGACAATCTGCATTCATACTGCGTTACACATAATCGCTTAAACGTCATAGATTGTCATAAAACGCAAAATGATTTTGTCAAATACTCAAATGTTTTGAGGCACCGAATAGAATGCAGTTGACATGTAGATGAGGATTAAAACATAACTTACACACTAGCATAAACTACGAGCGTAGGAAGTTCTTTTGCCATTAAGTAGTATATGCATAACTAAATGAATTTTAACAGTTTTAGCATTATTGTGATTCCGAATTTAGAAGCACTGAAGTTCAAAACATAAACAAAATATTACTATCAAGTAGACAACAGCTGAAGAAGAAGAGAATAAGAATGTGTACTAAAAGTTGGGAAATCAATAATCTTGAGTTTGACAATTTTCCAGCCATAGTTAAATTTTACACCAACAATAAATAGCTTCTCATCACACTAAATAGATGCTCAATGCATACAAATTATAAGTACTAAAAGACCTCATCAGTTTGAGAACAAATGGAGAGATACCATCTTTTCCAGACGGGAAAAAATAGTTGTACGAAAGCATAAAAGAGGACACAATCTGTTGCAATTTCTGTTACATTGCTAATAATGTCGTAAATTACTTTATATATTGAGAAACCCACTTAAAACCATCACCATACCCCATTTTGCGTACAATACTGCACATAAACACTTCCAAGGGACGAACGCTAGAATCAGCAAGATTCACCTTACCCTTGCCAGTAGTGACACCAGTCAGGCCAAGGTGATAACGCAACTCATCCTCCGAGGCAGCATACGGTATGTCTATCTTGTTTCCCAAAATGAGGAAGGGGACAGTAGCTAGGGACTCATCAGATAGCAGTGCGTCTAATTCTTTCTTTGACTCTGCAAAGCGCTCTTTGTCATATGCATCTACCAGGTATACAACAGCATCAACCTGCAAAGAGAAATTCATGCTTATTAAGAGAATGCTCACATCATCTCTTTGGCCGGCGTAAAGTTATGAACATAAAGAAAAGCAAGAAAAAGAACAGCAGGCTACAACTGTATAAAAGTTACTGCTTAGATGATGGGTGGCCTTGCCACAAACATCAGGGTGCAACATAACACACGGAGAAAAAGAGTAAATGGCACAAGAATTGTAATATCTTCTAGAAGAGTAGTGAAATCTCTGAACAATGATTGCATATAAGTTAATTCTTACACTTCTATTAGCTTAGCTCTAGGGAGGTGGTCTTACAGCCACTGAACCCCAAACCTGGCCATCAGAATGCCCGTGAAGCATAGCTTTCTGGGTTCAGCTGTACAATTTCTCGCATCATAAGTGGAGGGAGGAAAAGATGAATTCAGACAAATTCTTACCCATTTGTAGTTTAAAAGCTTCTAAGAAGATTATCCTTAGTCCTTACGCATGTAAAATATTAATTAAAGAGAACATGATTAGTCCAAAAGTTCTTAATCAAAAGAAAATAACCCTCCGCTCATCCGTATACAAATTTTAGGGAGTTTCAAACTGTTTCATATCATTCCATTTTATAATACAACTAGTGTAATCCCACATAGTGGGGCCTGAGGAGGGTAAGATGTACGCAGACCTTACCTCTACCTTTGTGGGGTAGAGAGGTTGTTTCCGATATACCCTCGGCTCAAAACAGGATTGCAATGCAAATAAAACAGCAAAAATATCAAGATACAAAACAAATGTTATAATACAACTTTCAAGAATCCAAATTCATTAAACTAAAATTTTGAACTTCAACGTGGTGTTTTCTCTAGCTGTTTTAACCATTTACTAACACTTTTTTTCTGTACTGCTAACAAAGTAAACAAGTAAAATTAATACTTTAAAATCTCATGTCCAGTTAGAAACAGTTATATAAGTACAGAAGAAGTCGAGGGAAACCTAACTAGAAAAAGAGGGAATAATAACTTAGAAGATATCAGTCTATCACTAATTTGAGAATAGAGTCTGTGCATAATTTAAGAGTTCTAATTTAGCATAAACTTTCCTTTTGAAACCATGAAGATCTCATGTAAGATGATGTAGCTAAACTTAGAGAGATGACTATAAATTCTAAAGGAGTTGACCTCCTCTTTCTTTGACCGTTTCTCTTGCTTTGCTTGTGATTATGCTTTGTCTTGAGCCGAGGGTCTCCCGGAAACAACCGCTCTACCTACCAAGGTAGAGGTAAGGTATGTGTACACTTTACCCTTCTCAGACCCCACGTTGTGGGATTTCACTAGGTATGTTGTTGTTGTTTGTGATAAAGTCAAGAGGTTTGAATTTGTCAACAAATTTCTAATGAGTCCATGAAGAACTAGTTAAAATTCCACATCAATGAAAGGTATTGACCACAGAGAAGAGTGTAGTACCTGGATACGCAGAATGATAAAAATTTAAGTAGATAAAGGGATGGCTTTCTAGCTCACGAACGCATTCTTACCAACAATTTGTCGGACTTAACTTTAACTCGGAAAACTTATGCACTATAATAAACACATCTACTATAAATAATTAACACACCACTAATATAAAGATCAACCTCCCATATTTTAAAGAAAGAAACAAGAGAGAATTTAGTTACACAGTTTTATTACAACATAATTCTTACAAGATTATCTACCAACTACTACAAAAGCATCCTTATATAGGGGATACAATTAATACTATTAAATTCACATAACACAAGCGGAATGAGAACAACATGACGATGTGATTTTCCACAACCCAAGCGGAGATCACAAATAAAGGACATTTGTACATAAAAACTTAGTGCTTTTTTTATCAAGAATAAAAAACTTAAAGCCACACAAGTAGTATTGGAGAATCTCTAACATTGTAGAGGTTTATTAGGCAATGGACAAGGGGAATCTTTTCATGCACTAGAGAATAAGACATGATATAGAGTGGTTTTTGTGGTAAGAGCTAGTGGACAAGGAATGGGAGAGTGAGATTTTTATGGCAACGAAAACCAAGATACAGTGAAAAAATATGAAATTGTGGGAATTCTTGTTGAGACATGGCAAGAGAAAAGGTAGTAGAAAAACATGGAATAGTGAAAATTTTGTCAAGACATGATAAAACAAAAGATAGTGGTATTATAAGACTTTGGATTTTAGTTGGAAACATAGGTTTTTGTATGAATAAGTTTGGTGAGGTTAAAGTTGCTTAAGGTTTTAATGTTCCTAGTTTTAACCTCTAGCTTAGAGTAAGCATCTGTAGTTCAACACAGTATTAATTTCTTTATCTCAAAAAGAGCTTGAAATTCATCACATAAATGTAACTTCTCAATTATCATGCATATCCGTTGCATACTCACACCCGTGTCCAATGCTTATTCATATCAGCCGATCTGATATAAAGGCCTTGGAAAATCTAAACACTCCTACTAGGCATGACTTGGAGGAAACACATATGAATGCATAAGAATAGGACTTTGGACTTTGATGCATGCTAAGCATGCAATCCTGCCTGGCATGTAGGGAACTAGAATGGTTAATATAGACAGTGATAATGCCCATTTCCCAAAGGAACTCTCACTATCAAATGACTTCAAATGGGGAACTTTAAAGAAGGTTAGATGCTAATAAGTAACAGCTCTATTTTCTTCAAGTCAAAAGACAGTATATTTATACTTCTACCAATATGTCCCAAGTTAACACTTTGGGAGTTGGGACTTGTGTTCATCATCATTTCCAACTTGGGATATATTGCTGCTTAGAAAATCAACTGAGGAAACAGCCTATCTTATAGATATTAAGATGAAAACTTTTCAGCAGTCCGCGATGCTCATAATTCCACATTTCATGGTATCAACAAACCAAATATGGTGGAGAAAAGCATCATCTATATATTGTTATAAGATACCTTGTTTTTATTAAAGGAAGTTACTATGACATAATTCCATCATTACATACTAAGGCCAGTAAAGAGATTAGAGAAGGATAGCCGTAGGCATGTCAGTAGCCACTTGCCACAGAGACACCCCTGCAACCAGATGCAGAGTTGAACACTTTCATTTTAGTGTCAGTCCCTTAAACTCCTTCAGGTAATGTAAGTATAGCAATATATCAGACAGCATCTCCTGTTAATTAAATTCTACCAAAAGAATTTATGATAAATTATTAAATCCTAGCTCTTTAATGAGTATTCAAGAAAAAGATATGTCCACCTTTACACTTCACTTGATTCTTTGCTGTGAATCTAGTAGTTTCACACCTGCACCTACAGGGAAACACATTTCATGCCTAAGCAGACATATTACTGAAGGATTCTTAAAATTACATATGATAGGAGTAGTCTTTTACTGTCAACTACTATTTTTATAATCATGGTGTCTGGGGATATATGATAGTAGTCTTTTACTGTCTACTACCTTTTTTTTACAACTGTGGTGTCCGGGATATTGTTTCCCCAACCCAAATGGTTAAGGGGGTAAAGCAGTAGTCATTTATTGTCTACCTCTTTCTTGTGATTATAATATAATACATACAAAAAAAATTGCAAAAGAAGCTTTCCTAAAAGAGAATAAAATGTCAAAGGCAAGAATCACGTCTCAATAACTACAAAATTTCCAGCTTCCATCACATCTGGCACATACGACCCAAGCTGGGTTCTAGATATACTCCTAAGGTATATAAGAAAATAATCACTTCTTCTATAGTGCCGGGAAAGAATGATAATCTGATAATTGGTACATGTTTTTTCAAATCTCACCAACTTTTCCTAAATCGTGCCTGATTAAGGGCATCAAATGTCCTTGTTGATGCCACTATCTTTGGGCCTTGTTCCACATCATAAGACGGGGATCGAGCAGCTTAGACACTTCCTATCCTTTGCCAACTTGTGAGGCTTTTTTAGGTCAAAACACTTCACAAAACGTGTGTAGGCAGGACAATACCTCAAGGGAACTTGTTTCCCAGTCGTTCATACAGATGACCCCATCTTTGAGAATGAAGTCCACATGGCATTGTTCGGCCCCTTGTCCTGTTCAAGTCCCACATTAGAAGAAGACAATTGGCTTGGCAGCTTATAAGTTGCTTGCCCTCTCTTATCCCATGATGTGTCTTGATAGGACAAAAACCCCAAACCACTGCTTCAGATGAGAAAATACCTCACAGAGAGTCGTGGACTGATCCATCTGTCAATACTCAATAGTCCTTATATAGACAATTGTTGACTTACAGTTAAAAATGTTCCATTCTAACGTTGCTAAAAGCTGCAGGTGATTAAATGAATCGACAAAATTAAAGAATTCAATTCCATAGCAAGTCAAATTGACGAGGATTGACGGAATTTGCCCTTTTGTAGTCCTGTTGGTGATCATCATCTAGAGATCCAATTTTTATTTTACATCACTTATTGTGCAATCAGACCTATATCAACCTATGGTGTAACTCATCCGATTCACTACCTCCAACATATTTAATGTATCAACTCCAATACTATCCATGTTCATACTAGTAATCGTAATATTATTTGTAGTTTCTTGTCCTTTGATTTCTACTACTATTTGTTGTTTCTTGTACTTTGATTGTCGAATTAATTTGTGGTAGTTACTGCTCCTTTTTCTGCTTCATTATGCTTTTATCGTATTTTATCATGACTTTTTATATTGCTTTGATTTGCTTATGCGGGTCTTCCGGAAACAATGTCTCTTCCTCCCAAAGTAGGGCTAAGGTCTGCGTACACTTTAACCTCCATGGACGGATTTCACTGGGTATGTTGTTGTTGTACTATCCATATTCAATCAGTGTTCTAAAAAACGGCCTGGGCGGCCGCCTAGGCGCTAGGCGCCCCCAGACCGTCCCGCCTAGGTGCCCACTCCCCACCCTGGTCCCGCCTAGCGTTTTTTAGAACATTGTGTTCAATTGTCTAAAAAAAGATCTCCACAAGAACTAATGACATAACACTTCAACTAGATAAATGTCGAACTCAGCAAGAATAAGCCAAAATTGCAATACAATAAATGTCAAGCACCGGATCTTATGAAAGAAACCATACAGTTAGACTAAATGACTAAGTATTTCTTTCAATTCAGCAGAGAAGTAAAGCAGTAAAAGTGACTGCCTCTTCGATTGCAGCAGTGATATAATATTACTAACTCTACAACACAAACACAGAAAATGAGATATATTCCAATATCGTGAGCATTCAACGCAAGTGTGCTCACACAGACACACATATGTACACATACACACAAATATAGATATGTATCTATGTATATAAACACACATTCCATATAATTCCACAATCACAAACTATTTAGGTTTCTCTACAAATTATTCTGCTCAATTCATGGACATTTCATTCCAATAACTAAACAATATATCCTTCAACGCAAATTATACGTTAGGAGGTATGCAAAAATAAGACCACATATGAATTAAACATAGACCGACTCGAATACCTTGGCATAGTAATCTTTCCAGACACGTCGAGCGATCTGATGACCTCCTAAATCAAACGCTTTGAATTTGATTTTTCCAATACTCAGCTCTTCTGACGTCGGATACTGAGTCGGTTGATGCTGAACTAATCTCTGCAAAATTAATCACAATTAGAAAGATGAAATCACTAATCAGATACGATTTAAAAAAATCGAAAAGTACCTCGTCTTTGAGCATGTGAAGAAGAGTGGTTTTTCCGGCATTATCGAGACCGAGAAAGAGGATCTTAGCTTCCTTTTGCCATAGACCTAGAGAAGCCAAAACGCCATAGAACCAATCCAACATAAACATCTGCGATTCGTATGGGGAGATCTCAGTTCTAGTTGTAATGTTCTTCCAACCAGATCTGGGATCTACCCTAATGTTTATGGCCTAATTAATGTACCCATACTAAAAATAATTAGAAAATGTAAATTTAATTTCCTTTAGTCCTTGGGAAATGTGTTGTTGGTCGTCAGTCCTCGGGAGTTGTATAAAAGACAATTTTTTATTTTTTATTTTGATAATCCGGTTATTCAGGCTTGCGTCGGTCTATTTCACTAGTATTATCTAGACGTCCTAGAGATGATAGATCCAGTTCCTCATCGCTATCACCAAAGTAAATCGCGAGATGTGCTCCATAATCCATTAGTCAGGGTATGAAAGCGGACAACTGATCGATGACACAAGGCTCAATCCCCAGATAAATAATTGTTGGGGATCGAACTCACATTGTGCATGTCAACGATTCCGTGTTCGCTGAGAGAGGACTCGAACACGAAATCTATCAGCAGTACCCTCATGTTTGACCACCAGGGCAAACACTTTGGACGTATAAAAGACAAATTTGTACTAAGGAAAAAATGATGTAGACTCAATTCTCTTTAGGCTCCGAATTCTTTTTTTGGGACAGAGATCCTCCGTAATTCCTTAAATATGTATTTTAAAAGTTTTATAAAAATTAATGTTTCAGTGTCCGTTAAAAACTAAAATGTAATGATTTTGACGATTAAGTTTAAGGAGAACTCTGAAAATATTTAATAATTTGTGAATATACTTTATGGTTGGTGGTGTTAAATATCAAAAATTGTGTTAGTGACCTTTTTTTTTTTTTTACTAGTGAATTTTTTACTAGTGAATTCGCAGCCGCTATTCTTTCGAGTGCGCACAGGGTAAACCCCGGACTGACGCAATAGCCTTCAAACCACGTCAGTCGATTAACCACACTTGGCAAGCCAGACTCAACCAAGAAAATTTATGCAGGGGATCGAACTCATGACCTTGCGGTCCCGCGCTTTACTGATACACCAACTTGACTACCCGAAAGGTAATTGTGTTAATGACCTGACCTTAGTGTTACCTTGTTGCAAATGAAGCTGCAGTATTGTTACTATAGTGATGAGCGTTTCCTTCAATAGAAAAATAAAATGGTGGATTTTGTTCTTTTGTTTTTCCAAAAGGTGGATCTCCCACCCCAGGAGCCCCCACACCCCGGTCCGATAGGATTGTGAAGGAGTTAATCATGATAACTCAACTGATTTCAAAAGTTAGACCACTACCACGTTGCGCACAAGGAGCCCTCCTTTATTTCAAGAAGTAACCCCCACTCTGCCGCTGACGGAATTCGATCTTGGCCATTTTTCTAATTATCCCCTTGAGAACCAGTTGAGCTGCCCATGCGGACTTGTTCTTTTGTAGCTTATGGGATAGTAGAGAATTACATATCAACTTCTGAAACAGTTAGTATTTGTTTTGTTATTTTAGATGTTTTTGTTGGTATAATAATCTGTTTATGGCCAAAATAATGTTTCAACACAATCTGTTTCAACACAATATGTTTAAACACTCACTTAGTAAAAAACAGATTTCACAGTATAAAAAATACTTAATTGAAATCAGTACAATAAACAGAATATGTTTGGAAAAAGAAAAAATAATTTCAGAATATAATCGAGTCCACTTAGTTCAAAGTGTGTCCTTAAGGAAATTATTCTTCTCACAGTACTCGAGGTTAATGGAATATCGCCTCCCAGGATAGAACGATTATCTTGTCAGAATAGTAGTACTCCAAATTTCGGTAGCAGCGAACCACTCAACGGCAGTATATCACACGGAATGAAGACAAAATTTTTGAGTTGAAGACTGAAATTCAGAATTGAATTGAATGAATAAATTCTTGGAACAATCAAGAATTTATAGGTTTGGAGGTACTGATTCTGAATGTTTGCAACCATTCAGAATAGTCACCTAATTTTGGAGGGAAATTCGAAAAGAGAAGGCTTAAACCGGACGGGTCGGTCGCGGGTCGATCCGTTTGGATTTATTTTTAATTAAATAATTAATTAATTAATTAACTAAAGAAACGTTTGTCCAAAAAGATTATCAATCAATCTTTATCCAAATCCAAAGCCGAGCCGAGCGACGACGACGGCGCGAGGGGTCCTTGCCCTCTCAACCCTTTTAGCAACTAGAGAAGGTGTAATGTAATATATACACCTCTCTTTCCTTCTCTTTTTTCGATGTGGGACAAAAGAACATCATTTCTCATTCACCAATATCAAAATCCAACAATCCCCCACATGAATGGGAAATGACTATAAGATAAAAAAATGTACGGACGAGTGTGATATACAAGCGAGAATTGACTGTATCTAGATAAGTAGGTTTCCCTTTGAACTTTCCGTAGTGAACTTATATCGGATATACTCGATCAATCGGTAGATTTGATATCTTTGAACCGTCGAACTTTGTTGTATACCTAGACAACATAAGACACACAATCAACCCTCAACCGTTTATGGTTCTCACGGTTGTGTTCGTTTGACCATGAACAAATGCAGGTCTCATGAGTGCATAGAGAATGGGTCTTTACTGTCATTCCCCTTTAAAGCGGCTTACACTTAACACTCACATAGGTGATTTCTAAACATGTGGTCCTATAGCCACATTATCTGGTCATACATTTCCAGATTTAGATAACCATTAAAAAACCTTAATGCTTTATTAACTCATTAACAAGCCATAAAGTTTTATCCTTATTTCTGAACATTGTCTTCATCCGAGAATGGGTTGAGTTATTTGACAATGTTGAACCGTCAATCACAACTTTGTTTGATCTCCTTGAACCTAGCTCTTGGGATCTCCAGTCTGCTAGGTAGAGTTACCGCCATGATGACTTGTTCTTGGCCTTAACCTCATTCCCATTGATGATCTACTAACTCCCTCTCTAGATAAGTGATCGGTGTATTTTATATACACTTTTCGAGTCATTTTTAGTTAATCTTTTGTCCCTTTTTGTACAAATAAGTGTCGTATTAGGATAGTTTTTCTTTCTTTTGAGTCAAAGTGGTTAAAATGGCCAAATGACGGAAAAGGAGCTAAAAGAGGGCAAAAGTGGAGGTTCCAGAGCTTAAAAGACGAGAAAGTGGTGAACGAAGTAGGGCCGCGGCGCCTAATCATCAGAGAGGCTGTAGAAGTTCCAGCGCCGCCGCGCCCACAGACAGCAGAGATCAGGGCCGCGGCGCCAAATCACCCGATCTGCGAAGTTCCGACGCGGAAAATCGAGTTTTTAGGCGAAATTCAGGCCAACTGAAGGAAAAGTTTGAGGCGGTTTTGACTATAAAAGGAGAACCTAAGCGATTCTAAAGGGTTCCCTTTCTTACAACACAAGGATTCTTGCTTTGAAGATTGGAGACCATAGTTTAGTAATTTTCTTTCCTTTTCTTTTCTTTTATTTCAGTTTTGTATGATGAACCTTGAATTAGTTCTTGTCATGGCAATGGCTAGGAACTAATTCTTTTATAGGGTTTTCCATGTTAATTCACTAGAAACTTATGTTATAAATTGATGCATGTTATGGTTATTCTTCTTGTTGAGATTTATCCAATAATTGCTTTGAATGCTTGGTAATTAATTGATCACTAATTATCATTATTTATATGATTTCTAATCAAACTTCGAAAGGAGGAGGTTGTGAATATGCTGTAAGTTGGGTAGACATATTTTGAATTGGGGATGAAAATACCTCAATTATTTATGTAGAGTTAATGAGAGGCTTAACAACCCTAATTTTACGCATGGTGCGTGACGGTTAACTAGGTTTTTGTTCTTAATCCTCCTATAGAGTTATCCTTATCACCGAAAGGTAGAAAGGAGCAATACTGGGGTTGAGTGTTTATATATCCTTAACGGAAATATAAAACGATTTCGTAAACCTGCTAGCTCCGAGAGAAGAAGACCATAATTCATTGCATTAATAATTAACATAAGCGGATAGTTGAGGAGACATGGAAGCCTTATTCCCATCACAACTGAAGTAAACACATTAGTTAAATTAGTCTTTATAATTCTTAGTTATAAACAACAAAATCAAATATCGATTGTCAAATAGATACCAAAAGATAGATAGTTGGTACTTGAACCTTAATCCTTGTGGACGATATTCGGTCTTACCAAGACTATATTACTTGTCACGATAACGTGCACTTGCGTTAAAGTGTGTGCATCTTTTCGCGCATCAAGTTTTTGGCGCCGTTGCCGGGGATTAGACATAGTTCAATATCAAATTTATTTATTTTTAATTTCTAATTTTGTTTTTGTTTTTATTTTTATTTCTTTACATTGTTTATTTTATTTTATTTTCTTTTGTACAAACAAGTGTGCCGTGATTCGTTGTTGGTTTTGATTCATCTCAGGGAACCTTTAGATATGAATTTCTACTGTCAATATGATAGAGATCCAACCATAGAGGAAGAGAGATGAATTACGAGAAGCTATACTCAGTTTCACGAGGTACCAAAATCAGTTCATGGACGAAACGAGAATGGCCATGAAGAAGTTGGAAACGCAAATAGGAGAACTCGCGATCATGTTGAACAGCGAAACGCAAGAAGAGCAATCTGCACCTGGGGTAGGCAATATGGAAACGCAATGTCAGGCAATTAACCTGAAGGATGCTGAATCAGAGGAGATAGAAAGTGCGCAGCAGCAGCAGCGCCGCGACGCCTATGAGCAGGGCCGCGGAGCCGATGATTACGAGGCAGTGCGGAGAGTGGCGCGCGCAAAGCGAGCAGCGGCGCGGAACCAATCGAAAATTCGGCAGAAGCTGTAGCAACCGCACCCCAGGTGATAGTACCATATCCCCAGAAGTTAAAAACATGTACTCTTGACAAACAATTCTCTAGATTTGTGGAGATCCTCAAACAATTGCAACTCAATATCCCGTTTGCTGAAGCATTAGAGCAAATGCCGAGCTACGTCAAGTTTATGAAAGATGGGCTTAGCAAAAAGAGGAGGATAGAGGACTACGAAACAGTGATGTTGACTGAGGAATGTAGTGTCATCCTACAGAGACAACTACCTCAGAAGTTACAAGATCCAGAGAGCTTCACCATCCCATGCACCATTGGAAGGTTTGAATGTCAGAAAGCATTGCGCGACTTGGGAGCAGGCATAAATCTGATGCCTTATCTAGTTTTCTGCAAACTAGGAATGGGAGAAGTCAAACCTACAAACATCACTTTGCAGTTAGCTGACCGCTCAATAGTTCATCCTAGAGGAGTCATCGAAGATGTATTAGTGAAGGTGGACAAGTTCATCTTTCCCGCCGACTTCGTTATCTTAGACATACAAGATAACGATGGAATCCCCATCATACTTGGCAGACCCTTCTTAGCCACAGGACAGGCTCTCATTGATGTTCACAAAGGGGAGTTGAAGCTGCGAGTAGATGAAGAAGAGGTGATTTTCAATGTTTTTCGAGCATAAACTTTTCCAGATGCCAAGGATAACTGCTCAGCCATTGATCTTGTCGAAGAAGCAGTGTCAGCCAAGGAGTTCGGACATGATGATACGCTTGAAGAAGTACTGACCGAATGGGATGAGGATAGTAGAAACGATCCAGATCTGATGGAGTATGCAAATTGGATGAATGTTTATGAAAAATGGGATACGAGGAAGTATGAAGAGCTTGGACAGATGCCAGAAAGATCATTACCATCCACAGAGAAGGCTCCAGAGTTAGAGTTAAAAACCCTACCCAATCATCTACAATACCAATACCTAGGTGAAGAGAAAACCTTACTAGTGATCATTTCATGCCACCTATCCACCGAAGAGATTGATAAAGCGCTAAAATCTTGAAGGATCATGGCGGGACATTGGATGGACATTAGCAGACATAAGAGGGATAAGTCCGTCAACGGTAATGCATAAGATCTGTCTAGATGAGGAGAGCAGACCATCCATCGAAGCCCAAAGGCGACTAAACCCAAACATGAAAGAGGTAGTCAGAAAGGAAATCCTAAAATGGCTCGATGCAGGAGTAATTTACCCTATATATGACAGTACATGGGTAAGTCCAGTACAAGTGGTGCCTAAAAAGGGTGGAATAATAGTGGTGACCAACGAAAGGAACGAACTCATTCCTACAGACGATCATTTGGATGGAGAATCTGCATTGACTATCGCAAGTTGAACAAGGCAACCAGAAAAGACCACTTCCCGTTGTCATTTCTAGATCAAATGTTGGACAGACTTGCAGGGCATAACTACTACTGCTTTTTGGATGGATACTCAGGGTATCACCAGATTGCAATAGCACCAGAAGATCAGGAAAAGACAACATTTACTTGTCCTTTTGGTACATTTGCATTCAGAAGGATGCCATTCGGACTCTGCAATGCACCTGCAACTTTTCAGAGGTGTATGATGGCAATTTTCTCAGACATGGTGGAGAGGACTATAGAGATCTTTATGGATGACTTTTCGGTCTTTGGAGCATCGTTCGATGAGTGTTTAAGACATCTAGAAACAGTGTTAAGCCGGTGCGAAGAGTCTAACCTTGTGCTAAATTGGGAGAAGTGTCACTTCATGGTAACAGAAGGAATTGTCTTGGGACACAAAATATCAAACCAAGGTATTGAGGTGGACAAAGCAAAGATTTCAGTGATCGAAAATCTACCACCTCCAGTATCAACAAAAGGAGTCAGAAGTTTCCTTGGACATGCAGATTTCTATAGAAGATTGATCAAGGATTTTTCAAAGGTCTCAAAGCCTCTTTCCACATTGCTAATGACGGGGCTTGCCTTCGACTTCAACAAAGAATGCTTATCAGCATTTCAGACACTCAATGAGAAGCTTATTTCAGCACCCATAGTCATTGCACCAAACCTGAGCTCCATTTGAACTAATGCGTCTGGCGATTATCACGATAGGAAGCGGTGCTTGGACAGAGAATCGACAAGGTATTTAGATCCATTTACTATGCTAGTAAAACTCTAAATGACCTTGATTAAATTATGCAACTACCGAAAAGGAACTACTAGCGATAGTATACGTTTGAGAAATTCAGGCCATACTTGATTGGGAATAAGGTGATAGTATACACTGACCACTCTGCTATAAAGTACTTGATGACAAAGAAGGATGCAAAACCTCGCCTCATTCGATGGGTCCTGCTTCTACAAGAATTCGACGTGGAGATTCTTGATAAGAAAGGAACAGAGAATTCGACGTCGTTTTTGGACGTGGCGTCGTTTTCGGACGCGGAGTCGTTTTCGGACTCGGAGTCGTTTTCGGACTCGGAGTCGTTTTCGGACTCGACGTCGTTTTTGGACGTGGTGTCGTTTTCGGACATAGCGTCGTTTTCGGACTTAGCGTCGTTTTCGGACGCGGAGTCGTTTTCGGACTCGGAGTCGTTTTCGGACTCGACGTCGTTTTTGGACGTGGTGCTGATGCTCCTGTATAATAAATGTTCCTGCAAGCTAAGCTTGAGAAAAGTTAGTGCATAACAGAATGATAAATATTTGAGAAAGGCAAATTATGTGGGTAGAGATGTCGTCCCTGAGATGTTTCCTTGCAACTGACGAATTGCCATGATGCTTTTGTTGGGTGTTTTATGCCCGAGCTGATGCACTAGACTTTGTTGCGGACTTTTGAATTCTGACTGTTGATTGTCGGTGCCTCTATCTCTCGAGCGTATGGAATCATATTTGTCGGTGTCCTTTCGTGGCGAAGTCCTTAAAGATTGTCCCAGTTTTGACTGACGAAACTGAGTCGGATATATGTCGTCGCCTGGACATAATGTTGATAACGTCGTTGCCTGGACGTGTTGCTGCTGCTCCTGTAGGATAAATGCTCCTGCAAGCTTGAGAAAACATTAGTGTATACCTGTTTAAATGAAATGATAAACACATACGAGAAGTGCAATTTTATGGGTAGAGATGTTGTCCCTGCTACGCCAGATGAATACTGAGATGTCGTCCTTGCATGGACATGCTAAATGCTGCAACTGACGAATTGCCATGATGCCTTTGTTGCGAAGCATTTGTGAACCATGTGGATTGTCATGATGTCTGCGTTTGTGCACTGCATGAGTTGCAATTTGACTCTAGGCCCGAGATGATGCGCTATAATTTGTTGCGGGATTTGAACTCTGATTGTTGATGTTTATGCGCTTACGCTCAAGAATTTTGTTGTATTTTAATACGCTAATATGCAGAACTTTGTTGTACCTTCTGCTATATGAAGGACCTGCGCTCAAAGAAAAATTTGTGAGTTTGAGGGGGGGCGGTTGATTCGCGTTGACTTCGCCGCCTTGTTCCTTGATATCTGCGTGCACGCACATTCGGACTTGCAACCCCCTGCAGTTTCTACATTGTCCCGATTTTGAATACGCAGCGGCGTTTTGGCCTAAAGTGGGTCTTAATGAAGTTGCTTGTATGTTATGTGTATTCTTGTTATTTTCGTAACAAAGGAAAGTTTCTAATGGTGTGACCGGCCGATTTAGGCGCCACGTATCCCCACGAGGAATCAGTCATGGCGTAGTTCATTCTGGCGAATATTGGGTAAAATTCTAAAGGTGGGGCCAGGCCGATGTGGCGCCACGTATCACTTGAGGAATCAGCTCGAACGTAGTTCCAATTACAAGCAAAGGAGAAATTGGGATTTTTCTAAAAGGTGGGACCGAAGCCGATGTGGCCGCCTACGTATCCGCCAAGGGAATCAGGTCACACGTAGTTCCAATTACATATGAAGGGCAAAATATTAAACTAACTATTTTAGGACTCGGCGGGCCAGCGAGCGTGAGTCCACTTCTTTGTGTCTTAGAGGCGGGTCTTGGCGAGATCATACCGGATCACATTGTATTTATGTTTCCTTTTCAGCAACGAGCAGACCTTAGAGCTCTTCCACGCAGTTTTTGTATCTTCTTCTTTTGATTTCTGCGAAGTGCATGTTTTGATGAATGACCGTTCAGCGCATGTGCTCTAGC
This sequence comes from Przewalskia tangutica, assembly GCA_029844215.1. Taxonomy (NCBI): domain Eukaryota; kingdom Viridiplantae; phylum Streptophyta; class Magnoliopsida; order Solanales; family Solanaceae; genus Przewalskia; species Przewalskia tangutica. The sequence continues at coordinate 126,509,207 of CM056721.1, forward strand.
GAGGCATTCTCTTCCTTTGGAGATTGATTGATGATTCAACGACAGTCCCTTCCAAACTGTTTTGTTCAACAATCATGTTCACATAGGCATCATCAGGGTCTGGTAAGTGGTTGTTGTTTATATTGGGGAAAACTTCTTTAAGTTGGATGACTCCATCTTTGATCAATTCCTCGATCTTGTCTTTGAGGGTATAACAATTTTCGGTGTCGTGTCCCTCTGCACCGGAGTGGTATGCACAATGTTTAGTTTTATCGTGCCTCGGGAGGTAGGCACAGGGGTATTTCAGGAATTGGGTGGAGTATTCTGCGGCTTCTCATACACTTGGGCTATGGGGTTCGCTAAAGGTGTATAGGTTTTTGTTGGTTTTCTTTGGCATCTACGCGGGGTTTGGGTCCGTTTGGTGTGCTTGGGTTCGTGATTGTGGTGAGTATTTTGGATATCTTTGGTTGGGTATGGTAAACATGATATGGGGCGTAGTCGATAATGTGGATTTTGAGTGTTTTGGTTATAGTAAGGAGGCGGTGGATTGTGATCTGTGGATGTTGTTCAGCCCATGCTCCGAATGATAGAGGGTGATCGTCTCTTCTCCTCTGTGAGGTACCTCTATGGAATCATTGCGCATTGCCACGCTAGTTGCTTGTAGGGCTGTCAAGTTTGTAATTCTGTTTGTCTTAATGCCTTCTTCCACGAAGTCGCCCATTCTTACGACTTCTGCAAAACTTCGCCAATTCCGATCATTCTTTCATAATATGTCGCGTCTTTCAACGATCGCACAAACAAAGTGGTCATTTCGCTCTGCCGTTGGAAATTTGGACGCCCGCTTCGACCGCCACCTCGGGCGTATTCACGAAAGTTTACGTGGATTTCTTTTCAAGCTTCATAAGATAAAATCTGTCGGGGCGATGTCGATGTTGAATCTAAATCTATCCATGAAATCTTGTGCCATGGCATTCCAACTGTCCCATTTTCGAGGGTCTTGGCATGTGTACCAGTCCAGCGCCTCGCCGGTTAGACTCCTGATGAATAGCTTCATGATGATTGCTGGATTTTTACCAACTCCAATCAATTTATCGCAATATGACCTTAGATGAGCTCGAGGATTCCCCTTTCCATCGAACATGTCAAATTTGGGCACCTTGTACCCCACAGGTAATTCAACGTCAGGGTGCATACATAAGTTTTCATATTCCAAACCTTCTTCCCCCTTGTTCATCTGAATGCTTTTGAATGCCTCTTTCAAACTACGGATTTCTTTTGCCATATTTTCATCACTGGCTCAGTCCGCGCTCCATTTCCTTGTATTGATCTGTCTCTTGGGATGATGTATGCATAATAAGTGGCTGGCTTTCGATCGGATGTGCTAATCCCTCATATTGTTTGTGTGTCATCTGCTCGTATTGGGTGGCTTGGCAATTTGGGTTGAGTGGGGAGATGTAAGTAGGTGGAGGTTGAGATGTGTATGTAGTGAACGGATCGTTTTGGAGGTCGGCTTGCAAATTGACCGGGCGAGTGACATTTTGGTGTGGTGGTATGTTGCGGCCTCTGCGGGAGCTTTGGGAAGTGAAGGCTCAAGGGCTTGTGACACGATTGCATTTGTCCTTTGCTCTGGGAGTGGTGCATTCAAGCTAATAGACAGGTTTGTGATATTTCGGAGCCTTTCTATTTCGGCTTGCATGATTTCCATTTGCTGCAATAGTGTGGCGAGGTTTTGATCATTGGTGTTTCTCCTTTCCAACGCCTCTGCATCCTCTACGGGAACGGGGACGATTCCTAAGTTGTTTCTTTCCGGTGCCTCTGGATTAGTCATTTATTGGATGATTGTGCTTCTGCCAGTCAACGCGAATCAACCCTTTGGGGATAAGCTAGACAAAAATAAACCTTTAACAAATGAAGCAAACCAAGTTAGTATAATATGCAAAAAGTTGCAGCCAATATATACTAATAAGCAAATTGCAAATCAAGTGCGTGTTCTAACATGTTTGGGACCTCTTTATGCGGTAGGCCTAAACGCGTCAAATATGCGAGGTTATGATGGATTTGTCCAAGTCGCCCAATCAGTAATGCTTTTGTTGGAAATGGCGACCAAACGACGTGCACTTTTTCCAATTTCAGCATGACATGATTAGGTTTGGATTTGTCTATCATCGCCACGCTACACATAATATCTTTGGTTGGTCGTTGGGTTGAGAAACCCGTCGACAAGTTGTGTCTTCCTAATTGTGGTGTCGATGCCGCGACCGACCCACCTAAGGTAAATGCATGCATGCCCTAAAATAAAGGGTGGTATGGCTCTATCTTAAGTTTCTAAGATTTGGCTTTTCTAGACGCAAGGTTCCCGAGCGGACGACTCGAGTGAGAAGGCTACGCGACCACCGGTTGGACCGGATTCTCCGCGCAAAACACCAACTCTCTTAATTTTGGGTGTTTGAAAGAAATTTGCAGGTGCGCGAAGCACACCCGCGTGTTGTGTGTGATAGTGTGAATTTTCCAGAGTGAAAGAAATATGAGCGGAATGCCAGTTTAAGGAAAGCAGTAAAACAAATAGCAATTAAAACAGTTAAACATACAAAATTAAGCGAGCCATTTTAAGGCATTTAAAACAAACAAATAAAGCTAAGCAATAATAAACCTAGATTTGTTATGGTCAAGAACCTAAAATCCCCAGCAGAGTCGCCATCTGTAACACCCCATTTTATACCGGAGTCGAAAACGGGATTCTAGCGAACCCTGCTTGAATACAAAGTGTTAGAAAATAAATAAAAGTGTTAGATGTTAAAAGAATACTAAAATTTAAAAGGAGTGTTTAAAATATTAAAAATGCTAAAGGGTTGCTAGGGAGTCGCCACCTAATTAGTTTGGGTGAATTAGGACACCTAAATGTTTAACTAGTTTAAAGTAAAACATTAACTCCATTTTTATGGTCTGCTGAACTTAATGAGATTCTGGGTAAGGGTTCTTTATTAATCTAGAGGGAAGGGGTTAGGCATCCTCCAAGATCCGCTAACTTGCGGTTGTCCTGCCAAACCTAGGGTTAATTATTATGTTAGAGAAATGCATGTTTTGAAAATATTCTAAGTAAAAGATATTTGCAGATATATAAAGTGTATTTTTGATAACATAAAGGACTTATAGGATTTATTCTATAAGAATAGATATAAGTTAATTCTTGGGTAGAAGTAGACATTATTTAAAATACATATTCACTGCCATAAAAGCATAGTATGAAAGAAAAGGAATAATGCGAGAATTGATTTTCATGAAAGACACATTCAAGTAGCATGGCATGGTTTATAAAATATAAGATTGATTTATTAGGAAAAGTACACACGTATTTGCAAAATTTAATTTTTTGCTAATAGATACGTGACATGATATATAAAGTGCTTAAATAAGAAAACGATAAATTATTTATATAATATTGGTAAAAGAGTTTATGAGAAAATTAATTTCTTTGGGTTAGGAGTTAGGTAGGAAATAATGTCTTAGTTACATGACTTAACGTACGCAAGCAAATGGTTTAATTATAACTTAAGCTAATAATGGTTTACTTAGAGGGCGGCCCCAGCTCAAACTATTCTAAATATATATTAATGTTAAGGGTAAATGTTAGGCAAATAATTACAACAAATAAATGAAAGAGAATATAAATAGAAAGGGGATGACTCGAAGAATGACGATGTCCCTTTCGTCGCGGTTTGGAATTTTCTATACGAGATGAATGCACATAAACGCAAGCCTTCTTTTGAAGTAGCTCAAGATGAGTCTCGCCGCGAGACTCTTTATTTTGCTCCGGTGCGTTTCATGTAAAAAAAGAAAAGATAAGGATTAGTATGAGCCCAAATATTGCCATGTATGAATAATTAAAACATTAGAAATACACATCAGTCATAACAATTAAATCAAGTCAATGGGCCTCATTAATATAATCCTATATAATACTTGGGCTGGGAGTGACAGGGACAGAACTTATAATGGGCAGAAACTAACGGATACGCCTATTAATTCTCTAATCTTTTGGAAGAGAAAAATAGAAGGGTCCAACCGATGATTATCAAGAACAGGCCAATCCAGACCTTGGGCCATAGATACAGATAATATGCAAAAAGTGCAAAACAGGCCCAAAACGTGGAATCCTTCCAAAAAAAAAAAGAAAAGGAAAAAACTGAGCATGTCCAGTACCTATGACAGCCCAGTTAACAATATATGAGCCCACATTTACAAGGATATATATAAGGGTGACATACACACAATATTCAAATAGTTGCCAACCATATATCACCCAGTAGCTTAATGAACAAGACAGGATACAAAATGACTAAAATATTTCACATGTTGATATTTAACACTTAGACAAGTAATGCGAGCATATTATGAGTTAAGTTGGTATGTAGACATAGGAATGATCATGTGGCTAGTCGGCAGTGGCATTTCAAAGATGCCAAACCACCTAGAATACTTTACATGATAGTATGAGATTATTCATTTGAACAGGTAGGATGAATGTGTAACCAACTTTAGTATACATATAGACAGGAAGATATTTAAACAAATAATCCAAGAGATCATTTGGATACACATCAGATATATATTCAGATATATGTTCCCTGTATACCATTTCAGTCTTACAGAAATTAAAGAAAGGAAAGATAACTAATGGGAAACAAACTCACATATCATCAAGAACAAACAGAATAGGTAAAACATGAAATTAATTAACCACATCCTTCTCCAAATCTTTTAAGGCCTCGATTATCCTAACCAAATTTCTACACATATTTGCGGTAAGAAGCAAGATTACAGTTGAGTCATGTACCACGAATAATCGAATTTAACTCGCCATACGCATGGTTTCATCGAATAATATGCTAAATCAACTCGCTATTCTTCATACTATGTAGAGACCGACAGCATATCAGAGCCATCCTAGTGGCGCTTTTAAGATAGGAACAGATGGAAAACATCGTAACAATTTAATAATCAAAGTATGACACAACATTATTCTAAAGGACTTGGCGTACGCTAGTATGGTGGCATTTTGAGGCTCGAAAGGTAACATGAATAAAGGTCAAAATAATTGGTAGAACATATGCAAATGAAGGACAAACATACATATATCAGAAGTATGAAACCCTAGTAATGCCTAGACGATCACTTTTATACAGTCCCTTTACAATATGAAATCAAGCCAAATGAGTAGCCGAGTTTCATTCATGCTTCCCGACTGAACACTGAGGGGGTACTTAGGAGATAGATTAAACAAATTCCCTAGCTCCATTTAACTTACATTAGGCTTCGATCTTAAGTGTGATATGATTAAAACCCAAACAAGGTATATATCCTTCGAAATCCTTAGTATATCACATTGAACATACAGTTAACTTATAACTTAACGAACAAAATGAGTTTAAAACACAATGAGATCTATGAGGCAGCGAGGGCGATCCAATAACCATTTTTTGATAGCATTTCAGATTAGCAGGATTGGTTAGGCTAAACTAAGCATACTCAAGCACATTCATATTGTCCATCGAATAGAAAGCCGCTTTAAAAAGGATATAGTATTTGTCGAGCAGATCTATGCAATTTCTAATACGTCATACAAAGGCGTAAATAGACAAATAAACAAGTAACATTGCAATGTACAACTAAGCAGCCCCACAACCTTCTGCCGATGTCGAAACTCAAACTACACTCTTAAACTCATCATATGAGTAAACTGAATTATACTAACCAAATTAAAACAGGCTACGGCAATCAAAAGACAAACAGACAGATGACAAAATATAAATCGAATGGAAAATCAAGGGCGATGAATTTACCTTCTCCGGACAGCGAACCGGGGCAGCGTATCAAGTCGTCGACTCGCTCGGGTTTTGGTTTTGGCGATGCGAATGAAAAGGCGAGTTTTTGTGCGATTTACGGACTAGTATTTAAAAGGTTTCGAAGCTCTGTTCTTGCTCTCGGGCTGCTAATCTCTGAATGCTGAATACCTAACGCTGAGGTTGAAGGCTGCTAAATGCCACTACGTCGATCTATTTTTGTTAATTTAAAAAAAAAAGGAGGTTTGGATTGCTGGCCACCCTTTGCTCTCCTCCTCTCGATGCTCGCCTCGGGTTGTTGACATCGCTAGAGTCTCCAATCGACGCCCTCTCCCGACTCCCTGCGTGTGCTTATATAGCCCTAACTCTAGGTTCTAATGTTGGTAAGTTACCTGCATCATTCGGACCGATTAATGCGATTTGAATAGATTGTGACGAGTTGCCATTTTCAGAAGATTTGGTTTTGGTTATGGTAAGAACACGTTGGTTGGGTGTACGTGGATAAGTAAAATAGCCGGATTCTCAGGCGAGAAATCCGGGATGTGCTGGTGCCTTGCTGGTTTCTAGTTCTAGGTTTAGGGTTTCGTTGGGTTGATCGGGAGAGACGAGTGAGGTTTTCGTTTGTTTTTCTAAGGGCTGAACGATGATGAAGGGGCTGATAAGGGAAAAGGGCCACTGGGCTGAGGATAAAAAGAGTTGGGTCGGTATAAGGCTGATGGGCGTGTGGGCTGCGGGTGTTGGGCCCGGATGACGGGTAAAAGGGATTGGGCTGGGTAGTTATTTAATTAGGGGGAGTTAAATAGGAGTAAATGGGTTAGTTAATATTAGTTTTAGGCTAGTTAATTAATGATAAGTTAATTAATTCTAGGTAAGTGTATCATTAATTAATTAAATAAATTGTGATTAAATTAGCTTGAGTTTAAATTATTAATAAAACTAACGACGGGCATGCTATTTAATTAGTGCTTAATATTTTATAATGTGATGTCGTTATTAAGACTTATTAAATAAAAATTAGGACTTCTTAATTCTTTTACGAATGTTATTATTAAAACGCGTGTGTTAGATTATTATTTTATGTATTTATTATTTATTATTAAGAATTATGACAGGGCTCTAAGTGTGTAATTTATAGCTACTGTCTGGACGGGAGGGTCAAAATTGGGTGTCAACAAACACAGAGAGCCAGAACACCAAGGATGCGCAAATAAATGATCACTTTCCAGACGAACAACTGTTTCAAGTAAGTATGAATTCTAATTTACCTTGGTACGCTGATTTTGTTAACTTTCTTGCAGCTAAGGTACTACCCCCAGAATTGACAAGACATCAAGTGAAGAGGTTTTACTCAGAAGTAAAGCATTACTATTGGGAGGAACCTATGTTATACAAACACTGTGCCGACCAAGTCATCAGGCGATGTATACCAGAGGAAGAGATGCGAGTTCATACATTGCCACACCCTATCATGTGGTGGACACTTTGGGGCATCAAGAACGGCGAAAGATGCGCAATGCAGTTCTATCGCCAACATTTTTAAGGATGCCCATACCTTTGTGAAGAGATGTGATAGTTGTCGAGAGCGGAACATCTCAAGACGAAACGAAATGCCTTGCGAGGATATTGGAAGTGGAACTCTTTGATGTGTGGGAATCGATTTCATGGGACCATTCCGCCATCCTTTGGAAATCAATATATCCTTCGGCGATGAGACTATGTGTCCAAATGGGTGAAGCGGTGGCACAAAAGAAAACGACAGTAAGACTGTTCAAAAATTCCTTCAAAAGAATATTTTCACAAGGTTCGGCACTCCAAGAGCCATCATCAGTGACAAAGGAAGTCACTTTTGCAATAAGCAGCTGAATTCATTGTTTTCCCGATATGGAGTCTACCGCGCACCTGTTGCCTACCACGCCAGCTAATGGGCGAAGTGTCAAATAGAAGTGAAGAGCATATTGGAAAAGGCGGTGAACGACTCGAGGAAGGATCGGTCTATCAAACCGGATGACGTTATGGGCATCTGGACAGCATTCAAAACACCAATTGGTATGTCACCATATAAATTAGTTTTTGGTAAAGCATGTCATTTGCCAGTAGAGTTGGAACACAGAGCGTATTGGGCAATGAAGAAGTTAAACATGGATGCCACGGCAGCAGGACAGAGGAGGTTACTACAATTTGCGAGTTAGATGAATTCAGCGATGCCTATGAGAATGCAAAGATCTACAAGGAACGAACGAAATTATGGCACGACAAGAGGTTGATACCGAAAGACTTCCAAGAAGGACAATAAGTGCTTTTATTCAACTCAAGGTTGAAATTATTTCCAGGCAAGTTAAAATCACGTTGGACATGACCATACACGGTGGTAAGAGTATTCCCATATGGTGCAATCGAAATAAAAGGGAGAGAGGGAGTTTCTTTCAAGGTAAACGGACAGAGGTTAAAACCCTATCTGATCAATGAAATGGAATACATGAAATTAGTAACGTCTCACACCCTAGAATAATAAGGAACTTTCGTCCGGCTAAAAGACGTTAAAGACAACGCTACTTGGGAGGCAACCCAAGGTATTTCAGTTTATTTAGTTTAAATGCAATTAGTCTTTATTTAGAACGGTCTCACGAAGGTAGTGTTTGTGCTGTGATTGACAGGTACAGGCCAATAAATTGAAAGTCGAAAAACTGAGGAACAACAGGGATTTCCAAAAAAATGGGTTAGCGCCGCGGCGCCCAGAAGCAGGGCCGCGACGCCAAAAGATCAGAAGAAGCCCAGAAGTCCGAGCGCCGCGGCTCCCAGTAGCAGAACCGCGGCGCAGGAAGTTCAGAACCAGCACAGGAGTTTGGGCGCCGCCATTTGCGTGGCGCGCCAACGAAAAAAATCTGAATTCTAAAGACTCGCGATCAGAAGGCCACGCGAATCAAAACCTAGATCTCTCCTCTCCTCACGGAATTCAAAGTACTATCCAACGCCATTGCCACCATTTTAAACCAAGTCTGTAAGTGTCTTGTTTCTTTTATTGTCTTTGAGTCTACACACATTGGGGACAATGTGTGATTTAAGTTTGGAGGGGTGTTGTATTTGTGTTTTATTTGTGTCTTATTACTGTTTGATTTAAAGCCTTTTTGTTGTTTTTTATGTATTTTTGAGTCACAATTTTTTTTCTTTTAAGTCATAGTTGCCTGTCAAAGATCATGTATGCTGTAGTTACTAGAAACACCTAGTGAAGTAAGGTGGAATAATGTAATGGAATTGAAGCAACTATCTAAACACCTAGGTTAGATATGCCAAAAACTCACAAAATCTGTCTATTTGGAGTTTCTTGCTTGAATTGTGCATGCTAAATGATGAATACTTATGTGTTATGATTGCTTGCTATTTGAGGCGAAATAGTTAGGATATGCATGTTAGGGAGATGACTCAGACATTTCTTTGATAGCCAATTATTACCATTCTTTTCTATCCCTGACTTTTAAAAGTATCCCTAGTCAGCCCCATTGAGCCTAAAAATTGAAACTTTTTCTTTGACACCCTATATTCCCACAAATTGTGCCATAAGTAAAAATGTGAAATAGTGGAATAAATTGTGTTAAAAAAAGAGACAAAAAGAGTGAACAACTGTGATGCACCCCAATAAAAAAATAATAAGAAATAGGCAAAAGCCTAAGTTTGGGGGTGCTTATCATTATTATACACTTCACTCTCCCAAAACAAAAGAAAAAGGGGAAAGATTGATTTGAAGTGAAGGAATGAATCAAAAGAAAAGGAAAAAATGAAAAAGCTAAAGAGCTTATGGTACACAGAATGAGCCTAAAATGCCTATTTTTACCTACCTATACCTAAGCCTACATTACAACCCTTAAAGTCCTGAAGATCTCTTTTATGCATATCCAGGATTAGTGGAGAATAACAAGTAAACATGCCGTACGATTTTTGAATTTTACAAGCATGATTCAGTATGTTGACTTCCATTAAGCATGATAAAAATGAGTTTGGGAAATATCTAGCTTAATGTGTTTAGTGTGCTAAAAATTTCATGATATATGTTCCTGCATATTATTCTGCTAACCTTCATGTTTTTCTAGATAACATCAATGCAGCAAAAGTGATCAATGTCAGTGAGTCTTTTATTTTTTGTTTTCTTGAGTCCATTATTTCTTTCTTTCCATCTTTACTCGAGGGCGAGCAAAGGTTAAGTTTGGGGGTGTTTGATCGGTGTATTTTATATACACTTTTCGAGTCATTTTTAGTTAATCTTTTGTCCCTTTTTGTACAAATAAGTGTCGTATTAGGATAGTTTTTCTTTATTTTGAGTCAAAGTGGTTAAAATGGCCAAATGACGGAAAATGAGCTAAAAGAGGGCAAAAGTGGAGGTTCCAGAGCTTAAAAGACGAGAAAAGAAGCGACGCAGCGGCTTGGACCAGCGCCTCCTGCGATCGAAGCGGTAGCGGCGCCTAATCATCAAAGAGGTTGCAGAGGTTCCAGCCGTATGGCTGCGAGTAGAGATCAGGGCCACGGCGCCAAATCACCCGGCAAGTTTTGCGCGCTGGCCGAACATGGCGGCAAGCAGCGGAAAAATCGATTTTTAGACGAAATGCAGGCGGGCTGAAGGAAAAGTTTGAGGCGGTTTTACCTATAAAAGGAGAACCCTAGGCAGTTCTAAAGGGTTCCATTTCTTGCACAACACAAGGATTCTTGCTTTGAAGATTGGAGACCATAGTTTAGTAATTTTCTTTCCTTTTCTTTTCTTTTATTTCAGTTTTGTATGATGAACCTTGAATTAGTTCTTGTCATGTCAATGGCTAGGAACTAATTCTTTTATAGGGCTTTCCATGTTAATTCACTAGAAACTTATGTTATAAATTGATGCATGTTATGGTTATTCTTCTTCTTGTTGAGATTTATCCAATAATTGCTTTGAATGCTTGGTAATTAATTGATCACTAATTATCATTGTTTATATGATTTCTAATCAAACTTCGAAAGGAGGAGGTTGTGAATATGCTGTAAGTTGGGTAGACATATTTTGGATTGGGGATGAAAATACCTCAATTATTTATGTAGCGTTAATGAGAGGCTTAACAACCCTAATTTTACGCATGGTGCGTGACGGTTAACTAAGTTTTTGTTCTTAATCCTCCTATAGAGTTATCCTTATCACCGAAAGGTAGAAATGAGCAATACTGGGGTTGAGTGTTTATATATCCTTAACGGGAATATAAAACGATTTCGTAAACCTGCTAGCTCCGAGAGAAGAAGACCATAATGCATTGCATTAATAATTAACATAAGCGGATAGTTTAGGAGACACGGAAGCCCTATTCTCATCACAACTGAAGTAAACACATTAGTTAAATTAGTCTTTATAATTCTTAGTTATAAACAACAAAATCAAATATCGATTGCCAAATAGATACCAAAAGATAGATAGTTGGTACTTGAACCCTAATTCTTGTGGACGATATTCGGTCTTACCAAGACTATATTACTTGTCACGATAACGTGCACTTGCGTTAAAGTGTGTGCATCTTTTCGCGCATCAATAAGCCTTTTGTAAAAGGATTCGCCACGTTATCTCTTGACTTTACATAATCAATTGTGATAACGCCACTAGAGAGGAGTTGTCTAACGGTATTGTGTCTCCGTCATATGTGACGAGATTTTTCGTTATACATTACGCTCCCTGCCCTACCTATTGTTGTTTGACTGTCACAATGTATACATATAGGAGCCAAAGGTTTGGGCCAGAATGGATATCTTCTAAGAAATTCCGGAGCCATTCAGCTTCTTCACCGGCCTTGTCTAAAGCTATAAATTCTGATTCCATTGTAGAGCGGACGATCGTATCTGCATTTTGATGATTTCAAGACATCGCTCCTCCACAATCGGTGAAAACATATTCACTCGTGGATTTAACTTCAAACGATCCGGTGATCGATTTGCATCACTATATCCTCAATCTGCGGGATATTTATTATAATGCAAGCATAGTTTTGGGTGTGTTGTAAATATCCAAAGACTCGTTTCATTGTCATCCAATGAGTTTGATTGAGATTACTCGTGAATCGACTCAGCTTGATTATAGCACATGTTATATCTGGTCGTGTACAATTCATAATGTACATCAAACTTCCCAAAACTCGTGCAAAGTCCAATTGTGAGTCACTTTCACCTTCATTCTTTTGAAGTGCAAAACTTACATCAATTAGAGTATTTGGAACATTGAAATTTAAATACTTGAACTTGTCAAGTATTTTTTCAATATAATGTGACTGTGATAATGCTAGACCTTGTGGAGTTTTATGGATCCTAATTCCTAAGATCAAATCAGCAACCCCTAAGTCTTTCATGTCAAATTTGCTAGCGAGCATACGCTTCGTAGCATTTACATCGACAATATCTTTACTCATTATCAACATGTCATCAACATACAAACAAACAATGACTTCATTATTTGGAGTATTTTTAATGTAAACACATTTGTCACACTCATTAATCTTAAATCCATTTGCCAACATTGTTTGGTCAAATTTCGCATGTCATTGTTTGGGTGCTTGTTTAAGTCCATAAAGTGACTTAACAAGTCTGCACATTTTCCTTTCTTTACCGGGAACCACAAAACCCTCAGGTTGTTCCATGTAAATTTCTTCCTCCAATTCTCCATTTAAGAAAGTTGTCTTGACATCCATTTGATGGATTTCAAGACCATATACGGCCGTCAGTGTCACTAACACCCGAATAGATGTTATTCTTGTTACCGGCGAGTATGTGTCAAAGTAATCAAGGCCTTCCTTTTGTCTATAACCTTTGACCACAAGTCTTGCCTTATATTTGTCAATAGTGCCATCAACTTTCATTTTCCTTTTAAAAATTCATTTTGATCCTAAAGGTTTATTTTCATGAGGAAGATAAACTAATTCCCATGTATGGTTGTTTAAAATTGATTCAATCTCACTATTGACTGCTTCTTTCCAAAATGTTGAATCAGAAAATGACATTGCTGCTTTAAATGTTTGAGGCTCATTTTCAAGCAAGAATGTTACAAAATCTGGTCCAAATAAAGTAGATGTCTTTTGACGTTTGCTACGCCTTGGATCCTCTTTGTTTGGTATACTTTCCTTTGGTTCTTCCCGCAGTCGTTTAGATCTTTCACTTGAAGACTCACATTCAGTTTTATACGGATAGATGTTTTCAAAGAATTCAACATTATCTGATTCAATTATCGTATTAACATGAATTTCGGGATTGTCCGATTTGTGAACCAAAAATCAACAAGCTTTGATGTTTGTAGCATAGCCAATAAAAACAAAATCCACAGTTTTTGGTCCGATTTTTACCCTTTTGGGTAAAGGAACTTGGACCTTCGCTAAACACCCCCACACTTTGAAATATTTCAAGTTGAGTTTTCTTCCTTTCCATAGATCATATGGAATAGATTGTGTTTTGCTGTGAGGTACTCTGTTGAGTATTCGATTAGTTGTAAGGATAGCTTCCCCCACAAGCTCTGCGGTAAACCAGAACTAATTAGTAAGACATTCATCATTTCCTTTCGGTTTTTCCTTTCCGCAATTCCATTTGATTGTGGTGTGTAAGGGGAAGTAGTTTGATGAATAATTCCATATTTCAAACACCGTCTCTGCAAAAAGAGATTCGTACTCTCCACCCCTATCACTTCTAATCATTTTGATCTTTTTATTCAATTGATTTTCCACTTCGTTCTTGTTTGCTTCATTCTTACTATTAAGCAAATACACATAACAGTATCGAGTGCAATCGTCAATGAAAGTAATAAAATACTTTTTCCCACCACGAGATGGTATTGACTTCATATCACATATATCTGTGTGAATTAAATCTAAAGGATTTGAATTCCTATCAATAGACTTATATGGATGTTTAACAAACTTAGATTCAACACAAATTTCACATTTTGATTTGTTACACTTGAATTTAGGCAAAACTTCTAAATTGATCAATTTTCGCAAGATTTTATAATTGACATGTCCTAAACGAACATGCCATAAATCATTTGACTCCAATAAGTAAGACGAAACTGAATTTTCATTAATAATGTCAACAACCATTACATTGAGTTTGAAAAGGCCCTCGGTGAGGTAGCCATTTCCAATGAACATATCATTCTTACTTATTACAATTTTCTCACTAACCAACACGCACTTAAACCCGTTTTTGACGAGTAGTCCGTCTGAAACTAAATTCTTCCGAATTGTTGAAACGTGCAGAACATTGTTGAGAGTCAGGACTTTGCCGGAAGTCATCTTCAGAAGTATCTTCTCATATCCTTCAACCTTGGCTGTTGCAGTGTTTCCCATAAACAGTACCTCTTCAGGTCCAGCGGGAGCATAGGTTGCAAATGCTTCTTTGCGGTATAAGCATGCCGAGTGGCACGAGAATCAAGCCACGCTTCGGGTTTCAACCAAATTGCACTCGACAAGATTGCGCGGATAATTCATATCAATTGCCATTATTTGTTTGTCACTGTCAAATCGACAAACTGTTTTACTTAATAAAATCAGAATAGCAATTAAATCACAGACTCAAACGATGAAGATTTTATTTCTTCAAATTGGAGTATAATTGTGAAACTTAAACGATGAAGATTTTATTTCTTCAAATCGTAATTTGAACGATGAAGATTTTATTTCTTCAAATCGCGATAATTATGAAACTTTAGTATTCCAACGAAGCTTTTATATCTTGAGTCGAATACTAATATTCATATGGAGTGAAAACTACACAAATTTTAATCTCCTTAATGAGCGATGAAGTTTTTATGTTCTTCAAATCGTTGTACAAGTATCACATGAGTAAGTCAAATTCATTCTTACTACCTTGAAAATAATCTTCACGTATTTCATGCAACAAATATCATACACAACGGTGAAGATTTTATTTCTTCAAACCGAATCAATTTTGATAGCAACAAATATAATACACAACGGTGAAGATTTTATTTCTTCAAACCGAATCAAAATTGCTTGAAACAGTCTGATGGATTGTATGTTGTATACTTGATGAAGTTTTTATATCTTCAAATCAAGTACTCAAATGAGTAGAAAGTTATGAAAACTTTAATCTCAACCGGAGTAGAAAATCCGAAGATTTTAGTCTCCAAACAATATACAAGAAAACACTTTTTTCTTCTTCTGGAAAACAGCTTTTTTTTTCCTTTTGGAAAACACTTTTTCCTGGACTTTAATATTCCAACGAAGTTTTTATGTCTTCAAGTTAGAATATGAAATTTTATACGGAGTAGAAAACCACACAGGTTTTAATCTCCAAACCAGGATACATATTAAAATAAAATAAACATATTTTCCTTAAGATTGTTGGTATAATAATCTGTATATGGTCAAAATAATGTTTCAACACAATTTGTTTAAACACTTAGTAAAAAACAGATTTCACAGTATAAAAAATACTTAATTGAAATCGATCTGATAAGCGAATATGTTTGGAATAAGAAAAAATAATTTCAGAATATAATCAAGCTCACTTAGTTCAAAGTGTGTCCTTAAGGAAATTATTCTCCTCACAGTACTCGAGGTTAATGGAATATCGCCTCCCAGGATAGAACGATTATCTTACCAGAATAGTAGTACTCCAAATTCTGGTAGCAGCGAACCACTCAACGACAGTATATCACACAGAATGAAGACAAAATTTTCGAGTTGAAGACTGAAATTCAGAATTGAATTGAATGAATAAATTCTTGGAACAATCAATAATTTATAGGTTTGGAGGTACTGATTCTGAATGTTTGCAACCATTCAGAATAGTCACCTAATTTTGGAGGGAAATTCGAAAAGAGAGGGCTTAAACCGGACGGGTCGGTCACGGGTCGATCCGTTTGGATTTATTTTTAATTAAATAATTAATTAATTAATTAAAGAAACGTTTGTCCAAAAAAATTATCAATCAATATCCAAATCCAAAGCCGAGCAAGCAGCGACGACGGCGCGAGGGGTCCTTGTCCTCTCAACCCTTTTAGCAACTAGAGAAGGTGTAATGTAATATATACACCTCTCTTTCCTTCTCTTTTTTCGATGTGGGACAAAAGAGCATCATTTCTCATTCACCAATATCAAAACCCAACAATTTTGTATCCCTAAAGATAATTATTGCTATTTACTTCCTCCGTTTTGAATTATTTACACACCTATTAAGTAATATATTAATAAAGAGAAGATCACGAAGATTTTAATATTGAAATAAGAGTAGAAAATCTTAGTTTAAAAAGTCAATAGGATTTTTTTGGAGACAAGACAAATGCAGATTTAAAGACGTAAACAAATAAATTCCTTAAACTTGGTATTCACTGTGTTCTGAACCAGAATTATTTATGTAAACAATAATGCCTAAACAGAAACAAAATAACAATAATGTATCAACCAAAATTCATTTCAATCCCACAGAATTCTCCTAGTATTGAACAGAAAACATTTGTCAAAATAGAGACACCTCAAACTCTAGCAACTTTCAGATGCAAAAACCGAAACAAATCACACGATAAAAAATAATTAATCAATCAGATTATTCTATCAAAATAAAGCCAAATCGAACGACGACGACGACGCAAGGGCTTACTTCTTCCCAACTCTTCAAGCTAGAATAGGGGTGCGTTTTTATTTATACACAATAAATTCTTCTCCTTTCTTCAACGTGGGACAAAGTATCCTCATTTCCCATTAATCACCTAACCCAAGGTCATGAGATCAAACTTTATTCGCATAAAAACCCAAACACTTAGTAGAGCTTAATTTTACGAGACTATGACCAGCTTCGATATGGTTTCAGCTGCGTTTTTTTTTTGGCTGGGATGGGGGGAGTTCTTAGCACATATAGTAAAGAATGGATCTTGGTGAAGATTATTCAAGTTCATGTTCTCATTTCATATACGGTGTGAGACTCTTAACACTCCACCGCACGCCCAAACATAATGAGTCTAACTCTGATACCATGTAAAGAATGGATTTTGGGTCTAACTCAATCCCAAAATCTAGTTTGTAGGGTAAGAATTGTCTAAGTTTATATAAGAAGTGCATATTTTCGTTCCATCACGTGGGACTCTTAACATATATATAAGCTCCTTAGTCTTGGTGTATAACTTTTAAATTTTAGTTGTGATTAGTTGGACACAATTTTAAACTTTTTTTGTCGGGCCTCTATTGTGAAAAGTTTAGGCTGAGTAGACGAATTCATTTTTTTGTGCTCAATGTCCTTGAAAGTCACTGGTCTTTAATTTTTTCTCTTAAATTTTAAATTTTTGCAGAACGCCTAAAAATTAAAAATAAAATCGCAAAGGCAAAGCTTTGCAGCAAAATTAAGCCTATATCAATAGAAGTTTGCCTTAAGACAGAGCTTTGTCTTAAGGCCTAATTTTGGGTAAAAGTTTGTTTTATGGCAAAATTCTGCTGAATAGGCCTAATTTTGCCTGAATATGTCTAATTTTACTCGAATAGACATATTTTTCCTACAAACCTCTGTCTTGCGAAATTCTTTTTAATTTTTGTTTGAGCAGGGTTCGGGTCAAGAACCTCGAATATTAGGCGAAGGGAAAAAATTAAATATTTTAAATATGATGGGCAAAAATTAAAGACCACCCAAAAATAAGGGCACTCGTGTGAATTGCCCGAACGAATTTAGCTTATAACTTATGTTCATGTGCACGTAGTAGTTTTTACTCAGATTTATGTATATGTAATAAGAAATCCTATTAAATATCTATAAATATTTAATTGTGGACCCAATTATTAATATACATATGCTAACTTTATAGAAACTCACCTTTTAAATCCTAAATCCATTTCGTGAATAGCATAATCCAATGTTGAGCAGAGGGCCTGTCACTTAGTGTATTTGTTGAGAGGTTTTCGTATATTCACGTAAGAAACATGAGCATTTATATTAGTAGTCCTACATCTGCAGGTTAGATGGCAAGCTGTAGAATGTTGGGATAAAAGAAAAGGAAAATTCAAAGTTGTACATATATACATAAATATACATGGATATACACCATGAATACTACTGTGTATACCATGTGTATATTCATTTACATCCTTGTGCATGTCTATATGTAAATACGCGATATACACAGATATACACTATGTATATCCATTCATATCCATGGAAGATTGGGGGAAAAAGAGAAGAAGAAGAAAAAAGGATATTCCCATCACAATCTGTGGAGAAATCTTCCTCATGTTTAAAAAACGCCACTAAATCCACCATTACACCTTACCATAACAGGTTTGAAGGGGAAAACAAAAAAAGAAGTCGGCTGAGAGTCTGACCCACCCAATTTCTATTTGGGGCATGGACATAAATGACTAACCGGGTGAAACTATTGACCATCGGTGGTCCAAAAATTTTAAAAGTCATTTTTTAACTTTTGTAAAATAATTTTATTTTTTAGCCATTTTCAACTAATTCCAGCAATGTTATAAACTGTATCATTTTTGTATATGTATCACTACAGAAAATATATCATTATTGTATAGAAGATGTATCGTTACTGTATATGTATAGAAAAAAATGATATATTATTATATAATTTGTGTATAATAAATGTATATCAACGTATAATTTCTGTTATGATAAATATATATTTAATGCATACTTACTAAGGTGGAGGTAAGGTATGTGTACATTCTCCTCTCAGACCTCACGATGTGGGATTTCACTGGTATGTTGTTGTTGTTGTTGTAATGCATACTTACTAATTATACACTATATAAGTAAAAATTGACGTATTATACATATTATAAGTAAAAAAGGGCGTATAAGTAAATATCGACGTATAAAAACTGTATAAATATCATAGAAATTATGTATTACTAAAGTATATGTACAAAAAATATATCCTTATTGTATAATTTATGTATAATAAATGTAAATCAACGTATAATTTCTATTTTGATAAATGTATATTTGATGTATACTTACTAATTATACATGTTTTGGGATAATTCTTAAAGGCTCAATTAACGTATACTTACTAATTATACACATATTATACATGTTTTAGATATTTTTTTGAAGGGTCAATGTGATTTTTTCGTTGATCTTTAGTGGCGACTGAAGTCGCCACAAATAGTTTGTTATTCTGTAGCGAACCTTTTGTGGTGATTGGTGGCGACCATTAGTCGCTACAAAAAGTCCGTTTCTTTTTTTTAGTGTGTGCTGGATTGGGCTAGCGCCTGAAAAAAATGGGCCGAATGGCCAGCTCGGGTACTTAACACCAAAATAGGGGTTTTTTAGGCTTTTCTTTTCGGTAGTGACCACACCATGTCCTTTCCTCATTGTATTCCTAATATTAATTAGACTAAAAGCCCAAATAAAAAAAAATATACGCCTATGTCTTAAATGATTTTATTTGGACTGTTAGTTTAATCATATTTTCTTTCATTATCATAGAATCATAGTTTGACCGATCCAATTCCTTTTTTTCCCTGATATCTAGTTTTCATATTATTTTGTTCACGCTCTGGTTGTCAGGCTTAGCCGTAGGAATGTCAGTGAGGCAGATAAATGTGGTACCGCCCGCACCCGCTCCAGTAGGGGCATGTATGGGGATGGTTTGGTGGGTGGTGGGGCGGGTATGAGTATCAAAAGTGCTACCCGTCATGAGCAGTGGGGCGGGGGTGGATTTCATATAAGACTCGCACCGCACCCGCCCCGCTCCGCTACCCGCACCGTACCCACACCGTCCGTATCCTCCCCGCCAATACCCGTATCGCCTATTAATTTAATTAGGCTATTTACTAATTTATTTGGCAATTTCTCACTGACTTGGGCCCTCCATTTTTATTAATTCAGTCCAGCCGAGAGACCCAGGCCCAACTCAATTACTGAACTCAGCAAAAAGGGCAAAAATCCTAGTTACCTACATCTCATTACTACATCTCAATTCATTACTCAAGAGTCAAATGAAATTGGGAGCCTGGGCGAATTCTCAACTGACATCGCCTAATTTCATTACTTCCAAGTGTTGGAGAGACTTGTAGTGTCAAATACTTTGTCACAACCTTTGATCTTTATGTATCCCCTCCTATATATATATATATATATATATATATATATATATGCCTTCTTTATCCCTTCTCCATTTTTTTTCATTTTTCCCTTGCCTCATTTCTTAATCCTTTTATTTCTTTAGATATTAATGAAATTATCAGTGATTGTAAGTATAGTCCTTGTGTCTACTGTCTTATTTTCCTAGCATTTTCTATACTTCAGGAGCTTTCTCTATCTTTTGTTCCCTTTCTTGCTGGCAATTAAATTTGGCCTACATGACATTGCTGAACAGGACAGCAAATGATTTTTTTTTTTTATTGTTGTGGCGATTCTTTATATATGTAATGCATTATATTTGTTCTCATTGTTATGTGGTCCATCTCATTTGTCATCAATTTAGTAAATATTGTAATTTGTGGGAGTTGTCTAGGTGGGTACCCGCCGGGTAAGTGGGTACCCGCCAGGGGTAAGTGGGGCGAGGGCAGGTGGAGGATTTTCTACCCGTGATGGGTGGTGGGGCGGGGATGAGGGTGGATGTTAAGTGGCGGGTACGGGTATGGGGTACCTTTCCCCGCCCCCGCCCCGCCTCATTGACATCCCTAGGCTTAGATGTGTGAGTGGGGTCATTTGCACTTTTATCCCTATTTTATATCGGTCTTTAATTTTTACCCCTCAAATGAAATTTATGTCTTCTGGAACATAAATTTCATTTGAGGGGCAAAAATTAAAGACCAGCCCATTTGAAGGAAAATCGGGCAGTTTTTTGTGTGTGTGGCTATTAGTAGTCCTATGGGTAGGTAGGTTTTTTTTGTATGGGGTACGGGTATGGGGTACCCGATTTTTTTTTGTATAAAATGAAATCGAATTTCTAGAAACTCACAAATCGAAACATAATTTGATTCTTCTGCGCTGAATCACAACAACCGGACTAACATACCTCAGAAGCACACAAGTTTCCGGCGATCTTCGACGCCGTAATAACAGCCAACGGCGGAGTGTATCCGCAGAAAATGATAGCATGTTCGAATTGTATATCAAGCACGATCTCGTCGATTACAGTTTGAAACTTTGAATCCATGCTTTGTTAATAGAATCGAATTGAAAATGAATTTGTGAAATCGAAGTTTACTCAGAAACAGATGTGCATTTTCGATCTCGAACTGCTGTACTACTAGTCGGTGACGATATCACGTAGAAATTTGCGAGATGTAACATCCACTGCTTCAAATCGCGAAGCAATCAATTTGTTGAGTTTTGCTTTGTGCTTTTCCTGTTGCTTTGGATCCAAGACGAAGATCGAGAGATTATTAAGTATGAAGATAAACATATGATATTTGAAGAGAACACCAAAAATTGATGAAAAATAGCTCGAAAATGAGATCGTATGATGATAATCACCAGATCTGATAGGATCTAGGCTTTGATATCATGTTAAATTCACTTATTTACATACTGTGAACAGGTAATTAAAGGAGAAATCATGAAAGGAGAAGAAGAATGGAGAAGACAAGGAGAAAGGAAACCGTATAGATGAGCAGAGAGAAAGAGAAGAGGAAGAAATATTTTTGCCGGGAGTTTTCTTTTTATTTTCACTTAATGAGAAATACAAGTATAAGTGTACTTATATGCTAGATCCACTGAACTTAATAGCTAATAACAACTAATCCACTATTTTAACCATCTAACAAACTCTCTAACAACTAACAAATTTTTAACTACTAATTAACTTGTGTATTATATATCTCAATACCTTTTGATTTAGTTTTTGAGATTGAGTTAGGTTGAATGCACGTGATACATAATACATATTTCTAATTTTCACATCTTAAGTTCCATCGATCTACTGTCTAAATGTAAGCACTAAGCACCTGATACTCTTATATAGGGATAGAGGTTCCTTCTATAGAAATAAAATGGTGATGATCACTATTTTTTTTTCCTTTCAATTTGCGCTGGTGAACTTGTTCTTTGTTATGGCTAATGTGGTTTACTAGCACTTAACCGTTAGTACGCGTAGGTTCCTTTTTCTTGGTTCATCCTATTAAAATTTTAGCTGTCCATATGAACAAGTTTTGAATTCATTCACCTAAGAAAATACACTAATTTAATTAAAATACAAGACAAAGCAAACACGGTCTCTTCGTCTTCATTTACTTGTCTACACATTTGCTAAGCCTTCTGGCATCGAAATTCGTTTTACTGCTCCTTCCGTCTCAATTTATATGTTCTAAAATAAATAATAAATATTTATATAATTATAAATTATGTCATTAAAGATAAAATGAAAAATTTATAAATAATTTATTTTTAAATATAATAAAGTATCATTTGGTATTTTGAAACGGACTAAAATGAAAATTTGTTAATTTTCAGTTAATCCAAATCAGTGAAGAGATGAAACAGAGAAAATCGTGGAAGAAGAGAGGAAGATCGAGGGAGAAGCAGAGAAAGGAGAGAGAAACGTTTTGGACTCAAATGAGCTTCTGTGGGATTATCGATATAACTCTCTCAACTAATTACAAGATATGTGGGGTGTATTTATAATACCCACCAATACAAAATATCTAATCTAGATTAAAATGTAACCAAAATATCTAAATATCCAACTAATATCTAACTAACCAAAATATCTAATTAACAACTAACTAACCACATATATATATACATTGTATATATGTGGTATTTCTCAACCCAAGCTGAAGACAAGCGGCCATTTCGGTCCTAGCTGAAAGCGATGTCCTTATCGAAAAACTCGTAATTGCATCAACTTGGCGTCTGCGGCAGATAAACGATCGCGGCGTAGACAAATGTATGGTGGTTCATAAGCATTGTCACGGCAAGAACCACAACACACTACATATCAGCTGCGATGTCATCGCCATAATAGTCGCACTAACAACAACATCAACAACATCTAGTGCGGGTTGTACACCATAAGCAAAATTTTCATTTTTGAATCCATCTATCTTCCAATTTGCTCGGTTGCAGCGGTTCCAATATGGGAACTCTGCAATCGGCGATGAATATGGAAGGTTCCATCTGGCCAGAACTCGCATTGCGATTCAGTTCTTCGGCGGATGAACACTCATGTTCCTCATCAGAGACAACAAAGCGCAAGGACTCCCTTGCTTGGTCCTACAACAGCTACTCAGGATTTGCCTACTGTGTCATTGGATGATTCCAATCTAAGAAGTAACTTGGTTTTACCAACAGTAGCATCAGAGGATCGATAGCAACAGAGGATTGATAGTCCATTCTGCAGTCACACCATCCATAACATCAACATCACAAAATACTTGACAACAGCAAACAACAACAGCAAACAACAACATCAGAGAACAACTGCAGCACAGTGAGCAGCAACAACAACAACATCTTACAGCTTGAACATCAATAATTGAATCTCTCAGTTACTGTCCTTAATTCGACAGAATAACCATTGGATTCATCTTGACGGAAAATCCCTCGTTCTCTAGTCTCACTCAGACTAGAATCCCTCGATTCTCTCTATGAATTTGTTACGAACGGCGCACGAGAATACAATTTTGATTACGAACCCGGCTGTGAGAATTTGATAAGCGGCAAGAACCCCTCATTTTCTAGTCTCATTCGGACTAGGGAATCTCCCGATTCCCATCACACAAGCAATTTTAATAAGCGGCAAGAACCCCTCGTTCTCTTGTCTCATTCGGACTTGAGAATCTCTCAATTCTCATCACGCAAGCTAACTTAATCCATATTGTCGTCGATGAAGTATCCCTCGATTCTCAGTCTATTTTTCGCTAAGAACTCTTCGATCCTTCAATCGATCTATTAAATATGCAACAGAACCACAATTTCTTTGAACTGAAATCCCACTGATCCACAGTTTCTTGTGGTGCACAATTATGCACCTCTAGTAACTTCAAAATATAGGGTCTCTGGTCAATATAGCATCTGCAGAATTAGCTACTGCAGTAGCAACACCATGACCATAAGTAATACCTCATGCATTGAAACTAGCAGAAAATGCAATACCAATAGCTACTACGAAACAGAAGCACCACAACAACACCAACAACATAAGGAGCAGCTGGTGTTGATTCCACAACATCGATGGCGAAGATCGCGAAATGCATAGCGGCGATGACGCGATATATAACCAACACAACATCACGATACTTAGTTTAACAATATCAAAATTTGGCATTTTCGTTAACAAAAAAGCAGACAGCTGACTCGACATCTGAGGCTTGTGAATTTCACCAACGCAATGCCAATTTACCATCACTTATTACTACCAACACAGAACATAGAACAACATCACTGTTATACCCCGTGGTTAGGGCCGGGACCTCGGTCGAGTCTCGGCCATGGGCCGGAGGCGAGTCGCGCGCCAAGCCGAAATCGTAGCGCGGCCGAAACCCGGGTCGCTGAAGTTTCAGTAGCCGCGCCGAAAGCAGGCGCGCGGAAGATCCGAGGGTTCGCGAGGAGTTGCGGCGGAAGATCAGAGGTTCGAGAGTTCTTGGCCGGCGCCGGAAGCGGCGGCGCAGCGCGCGAGGCGGAAATCAAAGGAAAAACTTAGGAAAAGTCAGTTTTTATTTTGAAAGGGCACGAGTGGGGACAAGTGTCCCCATCTGATTTTTACATGCAATATATTGACCAAGTATTAAAGACTTGGTCATTTGTCATCTCTCTTTGAAAAACCTCTTCCTTCTCTCTAAATATTTCAAGCTCCTCCTTCTCTCTAAAAATCCAAGAGGATTCTAGCCTTAAGAAAAATCTGAAAAATTAAAAGACAAGAAGGAAGCTTGTGGCTAGCTTGTGAAGGTGGTGGTGGTGGTATTCTTGGTAGAAAGGCTAGCAAATTGTTGGATAAAATTTGGCTAAAGCTCTAAGGTAATGATTCTTCCTCTATTATTAGTTTATAGAGTTGCATGTTATGAAGAAGATACTTATGGTGGTAAATAATGTTCTTAGAGTCATTGCGCTTTAGAAATGTGGGTTGAATATGAAGGATTTGGCTAAAGAAATATTATGAGCATGTTGTAGCCTAAAACCACCTTAGAATTGTTAAGTGTACTATTATAACTTATGGGGCAGAATTTTACACACCCAAGATTAGGTGTGTAATCCCTTTGTGTTGGTTTGGTTGTTGGGCCTTAATAAGGCGTTTGAATGTTGAAAAATCGGCCTTTGAAAAGGTGGCAAAGTGAGTAGAAACAAAGGAAATGCTGCCCAATTTTCCTTAGGAATTGATAACTTGAATTTGGAATTTCTACATTGAAATTAGAGGTTAATAAACACACTATGGTTATTATAGGTTGACATATTACTTGCGGTAGTTGGACTTAGCAAGTGGATTGACCAAGGAGGTATGTAGAGCTTTCCTATCTCTTGAGCATGAGTAGTTGTATCTATGTAGTACGGTATACGTACAAGATTTGATAATCTACACTTGTTTTAAAGTATATGATGCTTGTTTCATTTCAAAAGTATAAGTCCTTTGAATTTAAGGAAAATGTATTTGACAAAGGTATAACGCTAATATAATGACTTTATGGGAAGTTGGTTATATTAGTTTTTTTTTTGGAAGGCTCACAAAGAATGGTTTACTCTAACTAAAACAAGTACGGGTAAAGGATTTGAAACTATGGAAGGTGGATTGATTTTTAGGCATTGGTTGCCTAAGGTTTTAAAGGAAATGAAGTCACTTGATTTAGAAGCCTATTATATTTCTAAAAGGAAATGTGACTTGTTTTGAAAAGAAATTGTAACTTGATACTATGGTGATTAGTATCTTGGAATCTTTGTATAAAAGAGTTTTTCTTAAAAAGTTAAGTGCGTGGTACTTGGGTTGAATTCGGATTTTCTATTAAAAGACATGTTAGTGCCTTAGGATACTAAAATGAGAGGATATATTAATCTTGTTAATAAGAAGTTAGGGATTTCTTAACTTGCTTATGTTATGATAAGCGGTAGTGCTTGTGTATGATATGATAGGCGGTAGTGCTTATGTTGTGATATGATAGTAGGTAGTGCTTATGTATGATATGATAGGCGGTAGTGCTTATGTTATGTATGATAGCGGATGAGCTATGTTATATATTTGTATTATTACGGGGTAAACCGGGTTATTATCTATGCCATGGATTTGCTACCCGTGATGCGAGTGCGGCGCTTGCACTCGTGCGGATCGGACGCGGGATCCATGCGGGTGAAATAGTCCCGTGCGAGTGCGGCGATGGTACTCATGCGGATCCACGGGATCCGTGCGGGTGAAATAGTCCGTGCGGGTGAAATAGTCCCGTGGCGAGGCGGATGACCTCGTGCGGGTCCACGGGACCCGTGCGAGTGAAATAGTCCCGAGTAGGATCGCTAACGATACTACAGGCGAGGTACCTGTTTTGATCGTGAGCCTCCTATTTTTATGCTATAAGTTTTATACTTGTTACTCATTGTTAGTAAGACACGGTCTGAGAAATTGATTTTTATCTATGACTCGACTTATCTTTGACTTGTGATATTACTACTGTATTTTCGATTTACATACTGTACGTTGTGTCGGCCGCTTTCGGGGCTGCGTTCACGCCGCAGTAAAGGAAGTGGTAGATCCTCATTCCTAGGATCTCTTACTCAGTGTCGGAGCTCCATTTCTTGGGCTTCGACTTTTGGTATGGTTCTCCGGTGTTGTGATATTTTGTACATTCAGGGCATGACGGGGCCTGTCATCATAGTGTTACTTATTCTTAGAGGCCTGTAGTCTTATCATAACTTGGATTGTCAAAGGATATAGCTGTTCGGTTTTATGTACTTTTGGGGTAGCCATTTTGGGCTAGACTATTTATACCATTATGGTTGTTTTATTTTGAGTTTATATTTCGCTGGTTTTCTCTGATGTTGTGTCACAAGGTGCGGTCGAGGCACGGTCACGGATCCGGTCGGTCGTGACAAAAGTGGTATCAGAGCAGTTAATCCTCGGAAGGGGTCTACAGGTCGTATCTAGTAGAGTCTTGATTATCGGTGTGTTGTGCACCACATCTATAATCAGGAGGCTACAGGGTATTTAGGATTGGTTTCCATTTCTTTCACTCTAAGATCGTGCACTAGAGCTGTGTTATAGGTTGAATTTCCTCTGACGTAAACTTTGTGTGTATCAGTTATGCCTCCACGCAGCGGCCGCGGCCCGAAGGGCAAGGCGATGGAGGAACTACTAGTAGGCACGCAGGGTTACGAGGCACTGAGCCCGATCCTTACGGATGAGGTGTTTGGACGGCGAGTTCTACCACGCCCAACCCCAAGAAGTGCGAGCGGCGGCCATCGAGACCGCGGTACGAGCCTCGATCCAGCGGCCGGCGAGAGGATATGGGCTCTGAGAGATGGCGATTACTAGCGTGATTGTGGCGATACGTGAGATAAGTGGAGGCGATTCATTGTACCGTAGTTGAGCACAGAGCGCTAACGAGGCGAGGACTTTTGAGTTGCAGCCCGCGAGTTTTATGGGTCGAGGCACGAGATGATCTCGGGAGTTCATCCGACGATTCTGTGGATCGTGAGGTGATCGGGGCTTGGAGACCGAGTCGGTGGTACTAGGTTCGCATCGGTGCGGGACACCTGCGATTGATGGTATGATTCATAGGAAGCTGTCGGGAGCATGCACTTCCGCTGTTTGGGACGAGTTCTCGAGGCGTTCTTGGCCATTTCTTGCCTCCGCAGATGAGGAGGGCTCGGCGAAATAGGTTTTTGTGGCCCGAGGCAGAATGGGCGGGCGGTCCGAATACAACATGGAGTTTGATTCCTTGGCTAGATATGTGCCCGCTTTGGTAGCGAACATGGAGGGCGGGGTGCACCGCTATGTCACGAGACTCGATGATCACTTGGCGAGAGTTGCACCGGGTGGCTCTTCACCGGGCATGGACATTGCCGCGTGCGACGCACATGCGCAGGTGTGAGAGCGAGGGCGGCGGATCGACATGTATCGCGAGAAGAGGGCGGGCGGCAGGTCCTGGTAGTTTTAGGGGTAGACAACCCCAGAATGCACCAGATTTGCACCACGGCCGATCAGGCGCTCTCCACCATCTTGGGGCGTCTGAGTATTGAGGAAGCGGGAGCGGGGTTCCGTGGCCGGGTTTTGGAGGAACGAGTTCGGTCAGATGAGGCCCCTATGTCTCGGTGTGGTCGATGTGGTGATTGCCATTATGGAAGTGTCGTATTCCTCCGGGAGCTTGTTACTCTTGTGGCGGCAGGCCATTTGAAGAAGATTGTCCGTCGAAGCGGCGGGAGTGCCATGGCTCGGTAAGCGGTCGATTCTTTGGTCTTCATCTTGATGGTTGGCGCCCGGGCGAGGGTGTTCACGCCAACCAACAGCCGCTGGCGGTCGTGGCGGGGTTCGATTCAGCGGTCCTCGAACGCATTTATGCTATGTCGGCCGCCAGACCAGTAGGCGTCACCAGAAGTCGTCACAGGTAAATTGTAGGTCTCTTGCTGGGATGTTTATGCTTAGATAGATCAAGGTTATACCTTGTCATATATATCTCCTCAAATAGCTGGTAGAATAGGGATGGGCAGAGTCCATAGAATCCTTTGAGGTGGCTACGGCCGTAGGTCTTGGTGGTAGGCGGCGGGTATATAAGGCTTGCCCGGTGACTATAGATGGTCGTCGGACTCTGCCGACTTGATAGAGTTGGATATGAGACTTTGATGTGATTATGGGTATGGATTGGCTAGCGTCTTGCTATGCCAATGTGGAATGTAGAGAGAGGTTAGTTCGGTTCCGGTTTCCTGGTGAGCCGGTTATCGAGTGGAAGGGGAATACTGCATCGCTGAGGGGTAGGTTTATTTCTTACCTCAAGGCCAGGAAGATGGTGCGGAAGGGGTATATCTACCATCTGGTTCGGGTATTCGATCACGGTGAGATAGGACCTTGATCGATCCGGTTGTTAGAGAGTTTCGGGCGTATTCCCAAACGAGCTTGGGTATCCTCCCGAGGAGATTGAGTTTTGCATCGATTTGGCACGGACACTCGGCCGATATCTATTCGCCATACGAGGATGGCACCGGCGAGTTGAAGGAATTGAAGGATCAGTGAAAGATTTCTTTGGAGAAAGGCTTTATTAGGCAAGTGTTTCTCCTTGGGCGCCAGTGTTATTTGTAAAGAAAGAAGGATGGGGCCAGCTGCGTATGTGTATTGATTCTGACGGTGAACAAGGTTACTATCAAGAAAGTATCCCTCCCGGGATTGACGATTTGTTTGACGATTGCGAGTGCAAAGTGTTTTCAAGATAGACTGCGATGCAGTTTATCATCAAAGTGCGAGTTAGAGAGATAGACATCCCAAAGATGCATTCGGGACCGGTATGGGCACTATGAGTTCGGTGATGTCTTTCGGTGACTTAACGCCCAGCGATATTCATGGATTTGATGAATAGGGTGTTCGTGCCATTCTTGGATATGTTCGTTATAGTGTTTATTGATGATATCTTGGTGTATTCGCGCGCGGAGCGAGGAGCATCTGAATCATTTGAGGCGGTATTGGGAGTCCTCGAGGCCGGCGATTGTATGCCAAGTTCTCGAAATCACGAGTTCGGTTAGCCGGTGGATTTCTTGGGGCATGTTATCGGGGCGATGGTATTCGGGTTGTCTGACTAAGATTGAAGCGATCAGACTTGGCGGACTCCACTACAAGCGGAGTGCGCGGCTTTTGGGTCTTGCAGGCTATTATCGGAGGTTTGTGGAAAAGTTTGCTTATTTGACCTTTGACTAAGTCGACTCGAGAAAGCGGCTATGTTCCGTGGGCGGATACTTGTGAGAAAGTTTCCAATTGCTAAAGGAGAGGTTGGCGACCGCCCGGTTCTTACTCTTCCGAGAGGTTTAGATGGATATGTGGTTTATTGTGACGCGTCAGTGTCGGGCTTGAGTGCGTCGATGCGGCCACGACAAGGTTATAACTTATGCGTCTCGGCGGCTTAGGAAGCATGAGAAGAACTATCCTACACGTGACACAGGTTGGCGGTGTGATTCATGCCTTGAAGATCCGGAGGCATTATTTAATGGAGTTCACGTGGACATTTACGGACCACAAGAGTCTCAAGACATCTTGACGGAGGAACCGAACTTGCGGCGAGAGGCGGTGGTTGGAGCTACTTAAGGATTACGATGTTGATATTTTATACCACGGGAAGGCGATGTAGTTGCGGATGCCCAGTCGCGGTCGATGGGTAGTGCATGCTGTTCGGCAGAGAAAAGGGATATGGTCAGAGTTACATCGCCTAGCGAGCCTTGGGGTTCGTTTGGTTGATTCTTGGTGACGGAATTCGGGTTCGAGAGGTTGCCGAGTCTTCCATCGTCGAGGAGGTGAAGAGCGGCGATATGAGATCCGATTTTGCAGTACGATGCAGATGCATTGAAAGAAAAGTGCATTTGAGAGTAGCGCTGATGGGGTGCTAAGATTCGGCGGTTGTGTGTTTCCGATGTAGCGAGGACTTCGTCGCCAGATTACGAGGCACACGCTCGTTATTCTATCCATCCGGATCGACTAAAATGTATCGTGACCTCGGATCGTGTATTGGTGGGATGGCCTAAAGAGGGCGTTGCGGAGTTCGTGGCACGTGCCCAATTGTCGAGTTAAGATTGAGCACGAAGCGGTGGTCATTGCAGATATCGATATTCGACTTGGAAGTGGAGGTGATAAATATGGATTTTATTACGGGACTACCTACCACTCGAGGAAGCATGATTCCATTTGGGTGATTGTCGGCGGTGATTTAAATCACCCATTTTCTTCCGGTCGAACAGCGTTCTCCGAGGACTATGCGATTATATATTAGAGAGATTGTGAGACCGCACGGTGTCGGTGTCGATTATATCAGATAGAGGAGCCCGGTTCTCGCTAACTTCGGAGGTACTTTCGAGAAGGATTAGGGACACGTGAGTCTCGACGACATTTCATCCTCGCATCGACGGACAAGCCGAGCGCACTATCCGCACAACGAGGATATGCTGCAGCTTGTGTTATTGATTTCGTGGGTAGCCGAGGATCATTTGCCTCTTGGAGTTTGCTTACAACAACTACCATTCCGATTGAGATGACGCCTTATGAGGCCTTATACGAGGAAGTGCAGATCACCTATAGCCTGGTTCGAGGTAGGAGAAGTTCATTGGTCGGGCGGACTTAGTTCACAGCGGTGGATAAGGTGAAGCTTATCCAGAGCGGTTGTTGGCGGCTCAGTCGCAGGTCGTATGCAGATCATCGGTGTCGACACTTGGAATTTGAGTTAGGTGATTGGGTTTTTCTAAAGGTACGCCACGGCGGCGTGATGAGATTTGGAAAGAAGGGAAGCTTAGCCCAAGGTACATTGGGCCTTACCGCATTGTCGGAGGGTAGGCAAGGTTGCTTATGAGTTGGATCTGCCGTCCGATCCGGAGGCGGTACATCCAGCTTTCCATGTGTCCATGTTGCGGAAATGTATCGAGATCCATCTAGAGTGCACCGTTCAGAATGTCCTAGTGACGGAGGAGTTATCGTATGAGGAGAGTCCCATAGCGATACTCGATCGTCGAGTTAAGCGACTTCGGACGAAAGACGCCAAGCCGAGGTCCTATGGCGGAATGTGAGCAGGAGGAAATGGCGGGAAGCGGAGGATGACATGAAGAAGAAATATCCTCACTTATTCCCTATACCTCCAGTAACCCACGTTCTAAAATTGTTGGTCTTTAAATTTAGTATTTATGCTTGAGTTTTGTTGTGCGTGTGAAGCGTCTTTATTCGAGTCTACGCCGATATTGTAATTTGAGTAAGTTTAGAGGAACATTCGGGACGAATGTTTCTAAGAGAGAATGTTATACCAGTGGTTAGGCCAGGGGTGGTCGCGGGTCTCGCCTTGCGGCCGAGGCGTGGCCGCGCGCTAAGCCGAAATTGTAGGGTCGTGGCGCCGGAAGTCGGCCGGCGCCGAAAAACGAGGGTCGCTGAAGTTTCAGCGGCACACGGAAGCAGTGCCGCGAAGATCCGAGGGTTCGCAGGAGTTGCGGCCGCGGCCGGAAGCGAAGCGCGGCGCGGGAAATCAGCGAAAAACTTAGGAAAAGTCGATTTTTATTTTGAAAGGGCTGAGTGGGGACAAGTGTCCCCATCTGATTTTTACACGCATATATTGACCAAGTCTTAAAGACTTGGTCATTTGTCATCTCTCTCTTTGAAAAACCTATTCCTTCTCTCTAAATATTTCAAGCTCCTCCTTCTAAAAATCCAAGAGGATTCTAGCCTTAAGAAAAATCAAAAATTAAAAGACAAGAAGGAAGCTTGTGGCTAGCTTGTGAAGGTGGTGGTGGTGGTATTCTTGGTAGAAAGGCTAGCAAATTGTTGGATAAAATTTGGCTAAAGCTCTAAGGTAATGATTCTTCCTCTATTATTAGTTTATAGAGTTGCATGTTATGAAGAAGATACTTATGGTGGTAAATAATGTTCTTAGAGTCATTGCATGCTAGAAATGTGGGTTGAATATGAAGGATTTGGCTAAAGAAATATTATGAGCATGTTGTAGCCTAAAAACCACCTTAGAATTGTTAAGTGTACTATTATAACTTATGGGACAGAATTTTACACACCCAAGATTAGGTGTGTAATCCCCTTTGTGTTGGTTTGGTTGTTGGGCCTTAATAAGGCGTTTGAATGTTGAAAAATCGGCCTTTGAAAAGGTGGCAAAGTGAGTAGAAACAAAGGAAATGCTGCCCAATTTTCCTTATTAATTGATAACTTGAATTTGGAATTTCTACATTGAAATTAGAGGTTAATAAACACACTATGGTTATTATAGGTTGACATATTACTTGCGGTAGTTGGACTTAGCAAGTGGATTGACCAAGGAGGTATGTAGAGCTTTCCTATCTCTTGAGCATGAGTAGTTGTATCTATGTAGTATGATAATGACAAGATTTGATAATCTACACTTGTTTTAAAGTATATGATGCTTGTTTCATTTCAAAAGTATAAGTCCTTTGGATTTAAGGAAAATGTATTTGACAAAGGTATAACGCTAATATAATGACTTTATGGGAAGTTGGTTATATTAGTTTTTTTTTGGAAGGCTCACAAAGAATGGTTTACTCTAACTAAAACAAGTACGGGTAAAAGATTTGAAACTATGGAAGGTGGATTGATTTTTAGGCATTGGTTGCCTAAGGTTTTAAAGGAAATGAAGTCACTTGATTTAGAAGCCTATTATATTTCTAAAAGGAAATGTGACTTGTTTTGAAAAGAAATTGTAACTTGATACTATGGTGATTAGTATCTTGGAATCTTTGTATAAAAAGAGTTTTTCTTAAAAAGTTAGAGGTACATGGTACTTGGGTTGAATTCCCGGATTTTCTATTAAAAGACATGTTAGTGCCTTAGGATACTAAAATGAGAGGATATATTAATACTGTTAATAAGAAGTTAGGGGATTTCTTAACTTGTTTATGTTATGATAAGCCGATAGTGCTTGTGTATGATATGATAGGCCGGTAGTGCTTATGTTGTGATATGATAGGCCGGTAGTGCTTATGTATGATATGATAGGCCGGTAGTGCTTATGTTATGTATGATAGCCGGATGACCTATGTTATATATTTGTATTATTACGGGGTAAACCCCGGGTTATTATCTATGCCATGGATTTGCTACCCATGATGCGAGTGCGCTTGCCAGACTCGTGCGGATCGGACCACGTGATCCACGGGTGAAATAGTCCCACGCGAGTACGGCGATGGTACTCATGCGGATCCACGGGATCCATGCGGGTGAAATAGTCCCACGCGGGTGAAATAGTCCCACGACGAGGCGGATGACCTCATGCGGGTCCACGGGACCCGTGCGGGTGAAATAGTCCCACGAGTAGGATCGCTTAACGATACTACTGCAGGCGAGTACCTGTTTTGATCGTGAGCCTCCTATTTTTATGCTATAAGTTTTATACTTGTTACTCTCATTGTTAGTAAGACACAGTGCAAGGAAATTGATTTTTATCTATGACTCCAGCTTATCTTTGTCTTTGACTTGTGATATTACTACTGATTTTCCGCTTTACATACTGCGTTGTGTGTGACCCCCTTCGCTGGGGCTGCGTTAAATCACGCCGCAGTGGAAAGCGGTGGTAGATCCTCATTCCTGGATCTCTTACTCAGTGTCGTGAGCTCCATTTCTTCGGAAGCTCGACTTTTGGTATGGTTCTCCCCGGTGTTGTGATATTTTGTACATTCAGGGGCATGACGGGGCCCTGTCCCGTCATAGTGTTACTTATTCTTAGAGGCCTGTAGTCTTATCATAACTTGGGTTGTCAAAGGATATAGCTGTTCGGTTTTATGTACTTTTGGGGTAGCCATTTTGGGCTAGACTATTTATACCATTATGGTTGTTTTATTTTGAGTTTATATTCCGCTGGTTTTCTCTGATGTTGTGTCACAAGGGTGCCCGGGTCAAGGCACCGGTCACGGATCCGGGGTCGGGTCGTGACAAGCACAACAACAACAATGACGAACTCGACACCTTTTCTCCAGTTCGATAATTCACCAACACAAATACAACTTTAACCGACACCTTTTCTTCATTTCGTTAATTCACAAACACAAATACAACTTTAACCAACACACCAACGTATAACAGAAACTAACACAAAATAATACGAAAATGACTTTTCGAAATATTTTCGGCGATCTTCGACGTCGCAATGATAGCCAAAGGCTGAATGTATCCGCACAAACCGATAACATATCCATATGACTCGATCGACAAAGGTGATAATAGAAATTACTTCAATCTTCGATTCTTTGTTTCCGAAAAATCGCAATCGCGATTTCGTTTTTCAATTTTCAATTGATGCGAGTCGAGTCGAGAGAAATTGATGTCCAATCGATCTATTCTGAATCAGATCGATTTTGAATTTCAATTGATGTCCTCTCGGTCGATTCTGAATCAGTTTCTTCAGTTTCTCTTCTCTCGATCGATTCTGAATTTCTCATCTGTATACTCTATTAGCTCTTTCGATTTCGATTTCGACTTCGAGTCGAATCAATTGCTTCGTGATTCCGTGATTCTGATTTTCAGAACTGGAAATCGCAATTCTCAGAATCGATTCCAATGTCGCTGATCTTCCTCCAATTTCAGTTTCTCCAATTCAGTTCCTTCGCATCGATTTCTTCGATCAGTTTCAAAAAAAAAATCTTCGATTTTGTTTTTCTGATTTTTAGAAATTGCTAACCGTTTCTTCGATCGATTGCGCGATATGAAGGTTCTACGAATCGGTAGGCTATGATATCATGTTAATTTTCAGTTAATCCAAGTCAGTGAAGAGATGAAATAGAGAAAATCGTGGAAGAAGAGAGGAAGATCGAGTAACGTCTATCCCATTTTGCATCATTCAAATTATTGGTCGGATAAGCTCAAATGAACAACAAAATGTCAATTTCTTTCACCTTGACTCATAGTATTTCAAATAAAATAGGAAAATTGGACGTTTTGTTGAGTGCCTTTGTTAAGAAAATGGAATTTAAATCTAGCTCATCTTTAATATTGGTATATATTCGATATAATTTTTAATATACATGATTGATCCAAAAAAATAGTTTTAATTGAAACCCATAGCACTTGAACATCTGTTCATACTCTCTTAAAATTAGCTCATAAAATGAGAATTATTCACAATCAGATAAGGAGATTACACTCATACTTTCAACCAATATTGGGAGCCAACATTGAGTAAATTAAATATAAAGATATTTGCCCCCATATCATATTAAAAAAATCAAATCAAACCTCAAAAAATAGTTCACTAGCTAAATGGTGACCAAATTCATATTGGGAAACTACACACTTATCCTCAAGTAATGTAACACTTCTAATAGTAGTAGTTTTTGTTTTTTGCCTCGAGAACGCTCCAACACAACAAAAGGCACCTTAGAAGATAACGCCACACAACACACAAATCACAATCCACTATACTATAAATGTTTTATTTTATGAATAGGAGAGTAATTGTATTTTTGGTTTCGGGTGAGAGCTTTATTTTGTGTGAAGGCAATGCAAGCTTGCAGGACCATTTGCTTCATTTTCGTAATTTTAACACTTTGAGCATGTTTGGTACGCTGGACTGTACTGACAAAAAAATAATATAGCGTTTGATGAACGTTTTCAATCGGACTTGT
Source organism: Przewalskia tangutica (assembly GCA_029844215.1). Classification (NCBI taxonomy): domain Eukaryota; kingdom Viridiplantae; phylum Streptophyta; class Magnoliopsida; order Solanales; family Solanaceae; genus Przewalskia; species Przewalskia tangutica. Next base: position 126,545,215 of record CM056721.1, read on the forward strand.
ACTATTTTTAACTCCAACTGTTATATTTGAGACTCATCTAGTGCAGTGCGACGTAACAAACGAGTCCTTTGATGTCATTTTAAAATTCAGCTGTGAGATAATGACAGGAAAATCGACATTCTGGTAGATATTAAAACACTATTTTTCAGTCACGTTGTTGCATAAAGGAAAATCGACATTTTATAAATTTTAATCCTCTTTTGTTTGCTATCAGACCGTTCACGATTTAGGGAGTATGTTATAAAACAAACAAATAATCATTACTTAAGTTAAGTCTAATAAGAAAAGTGAATGAACTTCTCCGTCATTTATTTTTGATATGTTATAAAGTCTATAGCTAATTATCATTAGATTAATAGTTTTTTTTCAAATTTCTAAAATCACCTTATTTCGAAAAGGTTTCTTTTTTGGACAAAAGCTCAAATATAACAGCGAACTATCGGAAATAACTTATTTATGTCACTCGTTAATAGTTTGACTCATTTATGTCATTGTCGTTATCAAAATGTCTCATTTATGCAATTTTTCATTAACGTCAGTTTTACAACGACGTTAACGACAATGACTTAAATAAGCTACATTGGTAACGACAATCACATAAATGAGATATATTGGTAATAACAATGACATAAATAAGCCAAACTAATAATGAGTGGCAGAAATAAGTCATTTCCGATAGTGCGATGACATTTGAGCTTTTTCCCTTTAAAAAAAAAAAACTTTTCAAGAAAGTATTTTTGATGTGAAACAGTTTGTGTTCGGACCGTTAATGTAAAAGCACTTTTGAGAAACAAATATTGTTTGATCAAGCTTTTAAAAAGTGCTTCTAAGTGTATTTTCTCAAAAGTGTTTTTGGGGAAAAAATGTTTTATTTAGCTTTTGAAAAATAGCTTCTGCTACTCCACGAAAGTACTTATTTTCTCTCAAAAGCTTGACAAACATCTTTTTTATTTAAAATAAATACTTTTTGAAAAAAATAAACACCTTTCTTACTTAAAATAAACACTTTTATCCTTTCAAAAGCTCGGTCTAACAGGATATAAGCCCATAATTATCGAGAAGAAGAAGAATCCATGAGCTCCTTTCTTGACATACTCGGAGTGTGGGATAAATGATTGATCTTGGACCCATTTGAATTAGAATAATCCGGCTCCTTTCCCAAATAATGCATTGATGATGCAGAAATAGTTTCAACTTAAGCTTTTGAGCTTTGATTTCGATGAATTATTAAAGAAAATACAATAGTGTTGGGTACCGAATGTTATACTATGGAATAATAAAAAACAAACAGTAAGTAAAATTGTTTGTACGTTGAAACAGTTTGCAAATGTTGTTAACAATGTCGTCTGGCAGAACTGACGACACTTAGATAAAAATCGAAAAACCTTTGAAGAGTTAAATTGCAGCGGAAATAATAAAGACACAAAGGTTTAAATTTACATAGGTTATATATTAATATAACTTATGATAGTCAATGACCAAAAGTATATATATATACAATTGTATATATTCCTTCTCTTACAAAATTTACAAAATAATATAAAAGAATAAAAATGATGAAGTCGCAGATGACTTACATGTAAAGGTGGCTAACGGATCGACCCGGACCGGTAGTTCGTTACTGGGTTGAACCGGTTACCGATCCGGTTCACCGGCTTACCCGGACCTATCGGACCGGTTCACTACCGGATTTCTGGTCTGCTCGTGCGGTTTCGGGTTGAACCGGGCCTACCGGATCGTTTTTTTTTTAAATTTCAAAAATTTAACTTAATTCAAATTAAATATCTAATATAATAATATAATAATAATATAGTTTTCTGTTTTATATTTTAAAATTTAAAGTTAACTTTCTATTTTATTAAATTAGTATACATAAGTTAACAAATAACAACTAAAGAAATAATAAAATAAAAACTAATGATAAGACTTAAGAGGTAAACCTTCGAACTTTCATTATTCATAATGTTAATAAGAGTACATAATGAAGTAATAATAATTTTATTTACATATTATGCATCTTTTTACAAAGTTTTTTGTAATTTATAGGTTGATTGAATTGGTGATGCTCCATAGCCTCTAAATCTGAAGTATTAATTTCAGTCCCGCTTCCGCGGTTCCACCGCAACTTGTGCTGTTGTAAAAGTGCTCCATATATCTAAAATCTAGATTCATTATCATCATCTTCATTGAATCATGCAGATGTAGACACAGAACAAAAGTAGAACTAGAACGAAGATTAGTAGCAGAGTTGTTGTTATCAAATAATGTAACTGCAAATTTATATTTTATACTTAATTTGTTGTTGACTAGTGTGTCGGATGAACTTTCTCTACATGTCTAACTATAGTGCCCGTCCCCCCGTCATTTAAAGTTCTCTTATGTTTATAAGTTTGCCCACAAATATTACATCTAACTCTATCAGTGTCCCCAATTCTATCATAAAAGTTCCACACTTTACTCCTTATTCTCCTACTCGTTACTACTGGTAAAGGAGGTCTACGACTATTAGTACTAACATTGACAAAAGGCACACTAGTAGGTGTATGAGTTTCAGTTTCAACAATGTTATTTATATGAACATTATCATATTCATCATCTTCTATTTCAAAATCTTCTTGCATTTGATCATAATCTATATTTTGATTAGATGATGAAGAACATTTAGATTTTGTACCCCTTGAAATAGAATTTGCCTTTATCCATAATAAAATATTTAATTTTAATTTTAATTTAAATAATCAATAAATAAATATGACAATTTAATAAAATAATTAGAGAATGAAACGAGTGTACCAAACTTCGGGATGCAGAACTCAATTGAAAGTTGAAACTCGAAGCTCGAAGTCTTGCGTCTTGCTACTTTGAAAATTAATAACAACAATAATAATAATACTAATAATAATAATAATAATAATAATAATAATAATAATAATAACAACTTGAGAATTGATAATAGAGAGAATTAAGAGAGTATGAGAATTGAGAATTGTATAAATAATTGTGTGATAAAAATGAGAAGAATATAAAGTATTTATAGATTTCTAAAGGGTAAAAATGTAATTAATAAATAATAAATAATAAACAAAAAAAAAAAAACAAGCCAAACGGTCCACTGACCGTTGGATCCCCCCTCCCAACCCCTTCCCCCCACAACGGTAATATTACCGTTGGGCCCGCCAACAACCCTTTTTTTAATTTTTTTATTCCGAAAATATATTATAAACTAAATTCAAATTAAATATGTAATGTAATATAATATAGTTTTATATTTTATATTTTAAAATTTAAAGTTAACTTTGTATTTTATAGTTTATACTTTATACTTTATACTTTATAATTTATACTTTATATTATAGTTATACTTTTATTAATTTATTAGATTAGAAGACAATCAAGACTTAAGTTAACAACTAAAAAAATAATACAATAAAAATTAATGATAAGAATTAAGATGTAAAGTGTAAACTTTCGAACTTTCATTATTCATAATGTTAATAAGAGTACTTAATGAACTAATGAAGTAATAATAATTTTATTTACATATTATGCATCTTTTTAACAAGTTCTTCATAATTTATAGGTTGATTCATAGCCTCTAAATCTGGAGTATTAATCCAGTCTCGCTTCCGCTCCCGCTTTCCCTTTTCATAATATTGTCGATTTCTTCTTCTTTCGGATAATCAATGTCTACCAATCATTGATTTCTTCTATCTGATCTGATCCAGTCCCTTAAGCATACTAACACTTTTAATGTGCTTCCACCCAATGAGTGACGTGTGTCTCATATTTGATCTCGTACTTGGCTGAATGCACTTTCAGAAGTCATTGTTGAGATAGACACATTAAGAACATCCCGTGTCATAGCTGCAAGTACCGAAAATTGTCTTTTGTTATCCTGCAACCATTGTAAAGGTTGAAAGTCTTTCTTCGTCTCCGCTGGCTTTTGCAAATAAATTGCATCTCATCACAAGATCGACTTGTGTTTGCTTGTGTTGTAAAAGTGCTCCATATGTTTAAAGATTCATTATCATCGTCTTCATCGAATCCTGAAGGTGTAGACACAGAAGCAAAACTAGAAAGAATATTATTAGCAGAGTTGTTGTTTTTATATAATGAAGCATAATATTCATATAATTTAGTTAAATTAGTATCAAGTTAGTTATGCAATCTAGTGAAGATGGAGTTTCTATTGCACCTACTTCCATATAATTATATAAATAAAATATTAAATTATGACAATCTACTTTTTTAATAGAAGGATTTAAGACTGCACCAATACAATAAATATCAGGAATAGGGAAAAAATATTTTTAAAACTTTTCAAACATAAATGTAACTGCATCTTTATATTTTATATTTGATTTTACAACTGCATCTTTATAAAGTAAATATGAAATTTCAGCTATATGAGCTAAAACATTACAAGTTGTTGGGTAATAAGATCCTGAAAATTCAACAGTAGCACTGTAAAATTTTCGTAAATGTTTTAAAAGTTCAGCAATTGATTTCCAATGTTCGTCAGTTAACATACAAACCACGTTCTTACAATGAGCATTTGTAACATGTGTTATGAGGTCTTTATACTTTTAACATTCTTTTAAAAATAAATAAGTATAATTCCACCGTGTAATAATCTCATCTGGCATGAATTTAGGTCTCAAATTAAATTGTTTACATTTTAAAAAAAAATCTATAATTCTATTTTTCCTATTATTACCCTGAATAAGTCCAACAACTCTTTTGATTTTTTTTATTACAGTTGCAAATAAATTAAGTCCACTTTTAACAATTAAATTATAAATATGACAAGCACAACGAACATATAATATATCAGTAAGTGGCGGTTCTAATTCCGCTTTTAAAAGATCTACAACAACTGTATTATTAGATGTATTATCGAATGATATACAACATATTTTTTTTATAAAGATTATAATGTTTGACATAAGCACAAATAGTTTCGCTTATATATTTTCCAGTATGACTTTGATCCTCGTCATACACAAAATCAATAATACGTTTTTCCATTTTAAAATTTTCACCAATCCAATGACAAGTAATTGTTAAATAATCATAACCGTTTAAAGCATGCTCAATGTCTGAAGTAAAACTAACTAGGCATGGAAGGTTAGTGAACAAATATTGCAAAAAAATATCATAATCATTATGAAGTCTAAAAATATCGGCTCTACAAGTACTACGAGGAACACCTTTAAATAAAGGATTATATACTCTTTCAATATATGTAATTAAATATGAAGAAGAAACAAAAGAAAAAGGTAAACAACCCCCGACAATCATTTTTGCTAATTCAATGCGATTTTTCTTTGGATCGTACTTAGCCAACCCCCCCTTAATGGATTAAGTTGTTGTTGATCGGGTTCTAAATCAGTGGCAACACCCTATTGTATCGGATGATCTTTCAATAAATGTCTACCTATAGTGTCCGTCCCCCCGTCACCACCCCCTCTCTTATGTTTGTAAGTTTTCCCACAAATATTTTATCTAACATAATCAGTGTCCCAACTCTATCATAAAAGAGCCACACTTTACTCTCTCTTTTCCTTATTTCTGATTCTGATAAAGGAGGTCTACGAATACCACTAGCAGTACCAACATTGACAGAAGGAACACTAGTAGGTGTAGGAGGTTCAGTTTCAAGTTCAATAATATTATCTATATGAACGTTTATCATATTCATTATTTTATATTCCAAAATCTTCTTGCATTTGATCATAATCTATATTTTGATTAGATGATGAAGAACCTATATGTTTTTTACCCTTTGAACTAGATTTACGTTGTCCTAATCCCGTAGCAAATCCATTATAAAATATTTAATTTAAAATTTAACTTAAATAATCAACAAATAAATATAACAATTTAATAAAATAATTAGAGAATGAAACAAGTGTACCAAAATTCAGGAATCGGTATTCAGAATTTAATTCAAGCTCGAAGTCTTGCGTCTTTGAAAATTAATAACAATAATAATAACTTGAGAATTGATAATATAGATAATTAAGAGAGTATGAGAATTGAGAGAATTGTAGAAATAATTATGTGATAAAAATGAGAAGAATATAGAGTATTTATAGATTTTTTAAAGGGTAAAAATGTAATTAATAAATAATAAACAAAAAAAATAAAAAGGAGCAAAACGGTCCACTGACCGTTGGCAACCCCAAATCCCTAGCCCCCCCAACGGTAATATTACCGTTGCCAACATCCCTTTTAGTTTTTTTTAATTTTTTTTTTGACATTACGTGTCCGGTCCGGACCGGTTAACCGGTAACGATACCGGTTCAACCTGTCCGAGTCCTTACCGGATTTCTCGATTACCCATGCGGGTTGGGTTTGGGGCCAAATCAACCCCCAATCCGGTAAAGCTTACCGGTCTGGACTGGACCAGATTTTGTACCGAGTCGATCGATCCGGTTCCGGGTCAACCCAGCCCGTTAGACATGTTTACTTACATGCCTGAAAAATCTAACTAAGTAGATATAGACAACATCTCATTATAATTGTATCAATAAAGAACTAATCTAGAATCTAAGCAGCAACTATAATGTTGGACAGAATGTCGTCAGCAGCTCGAGCAACACGGTGATCGATTTGGATCGTGATATTTTTTAGAGAGCTCTCTTGATCTTTTTCTCTTGTAATTTCAGGATATCGATTCCTTGATGTAGCCTTTCTATTTATAGTAGAGAGTCTCCCTTGAAATGCTCAATGAATCATTGTGGATATTGAGCAAAAGGTGGGCAGCTTGACCAGATTTGTGGAGACGAATGTGGTGCAAAATCCTCCAACCTCTTGAACTTGTTCCCCAAGTTTAGCAATGCCTTGGACTTGGTCTTCCCACGTGTATAATCAGCTCAACACGTTTCTTGCCATGTCACTTTACCATCATGGTAAAAATCCCACGAGATAAGCTTCAGTCCGTGAAGAAGGGGCAAAACTGTTATCCGAATGTTGGTCTGAATGTCATGACATTTGTTCCAACATTTTTTGATTTTAACTTAGTTCTGAAAATGTTATGTTAGGTAAAATATCATAACATAAAACCCAACATTAATATTCTCCCTCTTTTTGTCTTTCTTCACAAAACAAACATTTTTAGTGCAAGTGACCTATGACAATTATTAATGCCCCCCTTAACCTGTGATAGCATACACAAAACATATACAAAACAATATATATGTTATTCATACATAGGATTGTCACGCCCTTTTCCGACCGCGACATTATACAACTCCTGCTTAAATAAAAGATTAGAAAATAAATAATAGAATACTAAAGTGCTAAAAAGGGTGCTTAATGTTAAAGTAGGTGCTAAAGTGCTAAAAGGGGTGCTAGGGTTAAAAGGTGCTACAAGTGTTCGCGGAGTCGCCACCTAATTAGTTTGGGTGAATTAGGACACCTAAATGTCAACTAAGTTAAAGTCAACACTAACTCCATTTAAATGGTCTGCTAAACTTAAATGAGATTCTGGGTAAGGGCTCTTTATTATCCTAAAGGGAAGGGGTTAGGCACCCTAAAGGATCCGCTAATTTGCGGCTGTCCTGCCAAAACTAGGGTAATTATTATGCTAAGATGCATGTTTTGAAAAGTTTAAGTGAAGGGGTGTTTGCAAATAAAAGGCAAAATGATGTATTTTATAACGTGAAAAGATTTATGAGATTTGTGTATAAAAGATAAAGTTAATTTCATATGCAACTATGCAAGTATGCATTCTTTATAGAAATATTCGTTAGGTAAAGTATATAGGAAATTAAACAAAATCATTTGTAATGCATTTATAAAATACGACGAATTCCTTGTTATTAAATAATAAATAATATTCTAGCTATAGGAATTGTTATGCAAATGAGAAGTATTAAATGGTTTAATATAGCTAAGTATGGAAAGTCTAAGATAATTAGCTTAAAGGGAATACTTCTTAAGGGCGAGTCAAAGTAATTAACCTAAAGGGAATTGCTTTCTAATCTAGAGGTTCAAGGTTTAGATATTCTAGGTATTCTACTAATTAACGTAGCGTTAGACAAATAATTTACAATAAATGAACGGGCGCAGGGCCTAATTAATGAGATTGACTCGAGGGAATGGCGATGTCGTTCCGCCTGCGATTTGGGATTTCAGATGCCAGACGGACAGATACACATAAATGCTAGTCTTTGAGAGTTGTGTCGAGTCTCGTTTTGAGACTCTTCATTTTGCTCCAATGCGTGTCATGTAAAAAAAAAAGATAAGGATTAGTATATGCTTTATATCTTTATCAAATTATAAATTGGCATAAGATCTAAACACATAATCACCAAATGTTCATGCAAGAAAACTGATAGCTTATGTATGGAAATTGGCATAGCCTGGACAGTGAAGCCTAAAGGGGCCCAAATTCCTTTATGCACAAATTGGGTTTCAGCCCAAACACCTTACACGTAATCATAGGAGATGAAGCCTCAGATAGTCCATTTCTTTAAACACAAAAGGGAGTAGGCTGGCCCAGATAATCCATTCCGTTAATCATGGACTGGCCCAAACATTTTCCAAATAATTTAAAGGTAAAGTACATCACAAAAAAAATGGCTTAGGGATACTACCAGTTATTCAACACTTAGATGGACAAAGACAAGCATGTTTATAGACCAATTAAAATTTATAGGCATGATGCACTCAATAGCATACAAAGTATACATGATATTACTTGATATACCCGGAAGATATACATGAAAAATAAGGAAAGATGTATTCGTATCAAGGGATATGTCATGCAGGTCAAATTCAGGACATTTCTCATACTGAATACATCAGAGGCAACATGTTTAAACACAATTCAATCCTACCAATTATTTCTGATCCCCTGAGACAATATAAATTCATACAGGCTTAATACTTGACATGGTATAAACAACTTCAGTAGGCGTAGGAAAACTAATACCTGCTGCAATGACCTATAGCTATGGCAAAAGGTTAAATGATGATGCACCTGTGTAAGGAAAGACAAATATCACTGGATCCTATACGTACAAACATATGATCAATGGTAACAAAGTAGATAGACATACAATCAACTTAAACCAAATACATATATATCCAGACCATCCAATGGACTGACATGGCAAGCCGAATGACTCAAGAGGTACTGTATATTATCAGGGGCATAATTTCAGTACTTAGATAGACAAATGCCAATGAATGACTAATTTAGAAGACATGTTTTAGGATGGGAGTTTCACCTATCAAAGGGAGAGGGGATTCATTGATCCTGACTACATACTCACTTAAGCATTTTTAAGCAAAACAATTCTAGTTCTTCATTTGTATAATTCATATCTAATAAACAAAGACTCACAAAACCGGTTCGAACATTTTGCAGATTCATACAGTCTACCAAGCTATTTACTCAAGTCAACAATACACCACATAAGATCTGAAATCAGCCAATTGCACCACACGAATGCACGTAGATTACAAAGCTTTCGACACATTGCCAAAGTTTTAAAGGGACTGGTTAGGACACCAAGTCCTATGGTAGCAAGCTAACATAATACCTAATACAACTTTCAGTGATAGTGAGTACATTATATGTGGGTTCATGTCAAACCAGACACAGAAGGACAACTTTAAGCCTTAAATATTCATGCTTCTAGTTACACAGGTTCTTCCATATGTACTGTGAATATAAATACACTATTTCTAGATTGGTATAAGTATTATAACACTGGCAAATATAGTCAAAGAGCATTACAGTATTCATACACCCACCAAACATACTTCACATTAGTTTAACATACCTAAGTAACAAACGACGTTATACCAACATATTTCTCAATCAGTAGACATCATATAGATGTAAAAATTGTAAATTAACAGAAAGCTGGGAAAAGTGATGAATTTACCTTCTCCGGACAGCGAACCGAGGCAGCGTATCAAGTCATCGGTCTGCTCGGAGGTTTTATGCTATGCGATTGAAAGCGATGCGGTTTATGGTCGATTCTAGGCTATTATTAAAAAAGAAAGGTTTCAGATTTATATTTTGAGTTCCTGATTTCACTGGTAAGAAAGCCCTCACTGCGGGTTTTCGATCTGCTGCTCTAATGTTTTTCCTCTGTGTAAACTCTCGGATCTTTTCCGTCTCCCCTCTTTTCACCGATTCCTCTTGGTCCTTTGCATGTGTATGTTGCTATCCTTATATAGTCTCCATTTGGGTTCCCCATTAGGTGCGGTTTGGGACTGCCTTTAGTGCTGATTTTATGCGATTTTTGTATTGATTCCACCCGATTCTCTGGTGTAAAATCGATTAAGGTAAGTTCTGATTCGACATGATTTCGGGCGAGGTTTGCGATTTGGTTAAGGTAAGTTTAGGTTTAAGATTTTGTGAGTCTGTTTATGGTAAGTTCATGGTTTATGATAAGGGAATACACGATTTTGAATGGTACTGGTAGGGGAATGAACCCAGATTTCTTGGCTAGAATCGTGGCATGTCGATTTGGGAGGGGTGTGCGGCGGTTTGAGTGTAAGCTTTAGGTTTAGGGTTATGTTCTTTTCGTTTTAGTCGATGTTGTTAGGGACGATGGGAGGGGCTGATATGGGATAGAGGAGATGGGCCGCGGGCGAGTATAACTTGGGGTATGGGCCGCAGGTTTGGGCGGGGCAATTTAAAAGGTGGGTTGATTAGGTATTGTATTGGGTATTAGTTTAATGGGTTAGTTTTAGGTAAAATTAATTAGTGGTAAATTAGATTGTTTAAATTGTGATTAAATTATTTAGGTGCTTTATTAGTCTAAGTTTGAGTTTAAATTATTATAAAAATAAAGACGAGCGTGCTATTTAAATAATGCTTAATATTTTATAATGTGATGCCGTTATTAAAATTTTATTTATTATGCGTGTTTTGCGATGTTAAATTAGAATTGAATGGGATTTAGATTATTACTAAATTATTTAAATGCTAAATGCGGATATGACATTTAAGGATTGCTTAATGTTTTTTTTACGTAAAATGCGGCGCTATTATTTAAAATCTTATTTATTGTATATTATTTAAGCTAAAATTAAATTATCTTAATCTGACTTTAGGCGTTACAATAATTATGAAATTTCTTTGCGTATTAATAAATGCGACTATGCTACTTGACACGACGTCATTGCTAAATTATTTATTTTATGTATTTATTTATTTTGTCGTTTGAGAATTGCGACAGGGCTTAAAATTAATAAATGCGGGCGCGAGACTCTAAGTGCTTAATTTTCTACGTAAGACGCGGTGCCATTATTAAATTGCTTATTTGTGCATATATTAATGTTTTATTTGCTGCATTTTATTATTTAAAGATTATTAAAAATTATTGTTGAAAATTGGTGTAATTTTATAGTTAATGACTGGACGGGAGGGTCAAAATTGGATGTCAACAAGGATTAGATAAACCCAAAATATACAGAAATATTTTGTCCAATCATTACAACCTAAAAAATAGTCGTTAGATCATATTTACAACTCAATTCAAAAGTAACCAAATTAAGCATTCATAAGTAGCACAGTAGCATCAACAACAAACAATAATCCATCATCCAACACCAGCAGTAATCTCTACTTCAGCATTTTTACACCTCTGTTGCATGTCAAGCATTACTAGTAGCTTCCAGCCGCTTTCTACTTCTGCTTGACTTTGCACCTGCAACCACCAGCACCCAGTCTTTATCAGCTCCCCCTGCATTGTTTCTTTGCAGCAGTATCATCTCCCCCTGCATTGTGTCTCTTCTTTGCAACAACATCAACCTCCCATTGTTTCCCAGAATTTTCTCTCCCTTTTTGGAAAGAAAACATCATTAGAAGATGATATCTTGCTTGGATCAGAGCTTCTCTAACAATATCAACTTCTGAAATTTGAAGGTTAATCTTTGCGAGTTGATTCAAAAGTCATTCTGTTGTCAACGGAGATACTTCTGTGTCTGTGTTGCCAGAAATATTGGTGACATTTCTTTCAATATCAATTATGTTTTGCTCCAGTTTTCAGGGTAAGTCTATGATATGTTAGGACCGTGTCCAATTGCTTACGCAAGTGTACATATCATCACAAATAATATAGTCTGTGTCCACAGAGACTGGTTTCTAATTACCGTTCATCTATTTTATGTTATCTATTTGACAATCGATAATTGAGTTGGGTTTTTGTTTATCTACTAGAATAATTACAAGAATTAACTAAACTATTGAAGTTGTAATCAGTTATGAAGGAATTAGGTCTTCCAAAATCCTCGACTATCCACTCTATTCAATCCTTAATGCAACTAGAATGACTTCTTCTTCTACGTTAAGATAGAGGTTAACTAGACTGTCTTATACTCCAATTAAGATATATAATCGCTCAACCCTAGTGCTGAACCCTTCTATATTTCTATGATAGGATTTATCACATAGGAGGATTAAGAACAGTAACCTATAATGCTACACAAGTATCGGGGTACTTTCGTCCACGATTTTAACTTATGTCTATTCAATTACAGCATATCCAAATCTCTCCTCTTCGTTCTTGATTTAAAATCATATAGGTTATTATAATTAGTGATCAATTAACTATCAAACATTCATACAAATTATTGAATAAATCCTAATCAAGTGAATAAGGAATCAAACTAATGCATTAAGTCATGAAATAGAGTTTCAAGCGATGCAAAAGGAAAGCTCTAATAAAGTGTTTAGCTCCTAGCCATAGTCACGCTAAGAACTAATATAATTCCCAACATAAACTGAATTAAAAAGAAAGAAAAAAAAGTATTGTGAACTAAAGTCTCCAATTGTAGCTTCAAATCTGCCCTGAGTTGTGTGATAGAATGTCCAACCCATCTAACTAGACTAATCCCTAGGGCTTAAGTATGTTGCAAATTTCGTGCCCTATGGGTCCTTCTGCCCTTGTCCAATTCTATTTCGGATCTGAAAATTCACGCCTCGGCGCATGCGAAAGTCTGCGATCTCTCGAGTTATGGCGCTGCGATTACGTATGAATGGCACGCGTGATCTGCGATCTTTTGTCCTGAATTGCCAACTTCCGTCCGTTTTGCCTCAGGACTCTCCTTTTATGTCCACTTTTCGTCATTTTGTTTTTTTGAACCGCTGTGACTCAAAAGAAAGGAAAACGACCCTAACAAGACACTTATTTAAACGAAAATGGGAAAAACACTAACTAAAAATGACTCAAAAGCGTATACAAAATACGCCTAACATGATCATCTCTTTGCCTTTTAAAATTACCTTGTTCATAGTGTACATCTCTGGATTTTTCCCTAGTACGTCCTTTTTATTTGGTTGAAAGCCTTGTGATGTAAGGAATTTGAAGATTAAAGAGAGAAAATGTAGGATTGAAGTGGATTCTTTTTGGGCTAAGTTGACAATTTGATTAAAGATTGTTAGGCTTAGGTCAGCTTTCAATCCTTTGTCAATTTTGTATAACATGCGAGCTTGTTCTGAAGTGACAATTGACTCATTCATTGAAGGGAGCCAATTGTGTATAGCAATTTTATGGAGGGTTGCAAACAGAGCTGTTAGTTTGGAGGCTGGACATCTAGAGATCCATTTCTGCATTATACCTCATGTGAGGTATTTAATGATTTCATCTTTATCTTCCATTACAGGGTCTGAATCTATATCATCCTCCTCATCCTTTAAGTCAAGACATTGACTAATAACAACAGGTGTGAATTTATATATTCTATTACAGAAGTATACTTTCCCGTATTGCTTAAAGTTAGTATCTTCCATAACAGTGTTTAAGTTATCATAAAACAACCTGATTTTATTGTCAATATAGGGTCCTTTGTTTGTAACAGATCAGAGAAGACTTATGTGCTTCAAAAACTCAATTAAACCATGTTCTGAACAAGAGGCAATGTCTAATGCTTTTTCAGACTTGATGATTCTATTTTTATACCAGTCCCAATTTTTAGAACAAGTTTCAGAATAGAATTTCTCAGAAAAGAAGGTTACCTCTTGATCAGACTCTGAGTCTGATTTTGTTCTGCTGGAGGAGACTGGAGATTGAGTTTGTTTAGGAGTTGGCTAGAATGTTGTGACACTTGGGGAAACTTCAGGTTCAGAACTTGACTTTGAGGTTTTGTTAACTCTCGCCAGACAGAACCTTTTTAATGGTGTGTCTTCAGGTATTTCTTAATCTGACGACTCTTCAGTTGCAGGAACAAAAGGCCCAAAATGAGATGGAGAGTTTGGGGTTGGTTTAGCTTGCTTTTCAGAAGAGGTGTCCTTTTCATCATCTTCGGTTGAGAAATCGAAGTCCGAATCATCTCAGTCACTGCTAGAACACGCAGGGACCTGCTCATCAAGCTTGGACTTCTTCGTTGCTGGCTGGGCTTCAACATTTCTCTCATAAGCTCTTGTTGACCTTCGTGTAGGAAATTTAGAGGTGTTTCCCTTTTTCCTGGAACAGACATATCTGGAGTTGCTTCTAGGTTGATTGGATTATCATTGTCTCTAGGATAGCTTATGTCTAGAGGTTCTTGGAAAATGCTTAGTACAATGACTGTGTTTAGAGGAGGGTTTGTGCTCATTGGAGTTGCTTCAGAAATGTTGGACGACATTTGGTTTGACATAGGGGATCTATCCATGGGAGAGTAGTGTGGAAAAGATGGTGAAAAGTTAGAGTTTTTGGAATGTGAAGGGGTTGAGCGTTCCATCGGTAGTAGTAACCTGTGGTGATGTGATCTTTCCAATTTTTTATTAATAATTTTTTAAAATTTTCTGAAAGAACAAAAAGATAACAAGAATGAAGAACAAGTGAAATTTTTTATAACCTTTGCAGAATAACTAATTTCCTGATTTTGGGAGTTTGTATTGTATTTCAATACTTGTTCCTAAAATTTAGAAGAGACAAAAAATAGACATAAAAAAAAATAACGACACAAAAATAGGAAAAATAACTGAATTTTCAAAAAACAGTTACAAACAGTATCTCAACAAATATCATTATCTGAGAATGTCAACCGTAATGTTGGCAACATTTTGGATGACACGTGTATTATGATCCTTCAAGAACTCTTTTGATTTTTACAACAAATCAAGACACTTTTTATATGTGATTTTATGAGTTTAACCTCCAGATCAATGTAATATTTTTCCATTGTCTTTGATCTAATCATAAACCACATACAAAATTTAATTTTTTGTGTCAAAAAAATAAGAATACTTATTTAGCATCCTCATAATTTCTTGTTTAAGCACTTGATACTCCTATAGTATAGGAACAATATCATTTTCAAAGAACTTCGCTCATTTGCGCAGTTGCCAAATATCTTAGAAAAGGCTTTGCCTTATTTCGACACTCCCTTTTTATGATATCTAATATCATCGCAGAGAACGATATCGCTTTTTGAAAAACATGTTCTTATTTTAGGATCATACATGAGTGACTACAAAATTAAAGCCATAAAAAATAGTAAACACAATCAGATTCTTATATTACAGAAGCAAATGTCATCCAAAATGTTAGAGACATTTCAGCCGACATTCATTCACCAGTGCCGATTCAGAGATTACAGAGACCAAGAGAGTTTTCAAACTTGAAAATTTCTCATGATCCAAAGCTTTTGTAAAAATGTCAGCTAGTTGATGAATATTGTCAACATGTTCAATTTGAACTAGCTGTTTTTCAACCAAATCTCTTAAAAATGATGTCTAATATCTATATGTTTTGTACGAGAGTGTTGAACTGGATTTTGGAAATATTTATTGCACTCAAATGATCACAATACAAAACTAAGATATTATTTGAAAAACTATAGTCGTCTAACATGTGTCTTAACCATATCAATTGAGACAACAACTTCTAGCTGCTATATATTCAGATTCAACAGTTGAAAGTGAGACACAATTTTGTTTGCGACTATACCAAGATACTAGATTATTGCCAAGGTAAAAACATCTTCCACTCGTACTCTTTCTGTCATCCACATCACCAGTCCAATCCGAGTCACTATACCCTATTAGATTAGGATTAATGTCTTTAGAATACCAAATTCCCAATTCACATGTGCCGGCAACATATCATATGACACGTTTTAAGGCATTTAAGTGGGAGATTTTGGGATAGGCTTGGAATCGAGTACAAACACAAACACTAAACATTAGATTAGGATGACTAGCAGTGAGATACAAGAGACTACCTATCATAGATCGATACAATGTTGGGTCAACATTTTCGCCAACATCGTCTTTGCCTATCTTCTGTGTTGATCCCATTGGAGTCCTCATCTGTTTAGCATTATCCAAACCAAACTTCTTAACCTAATTCTTGGCATACTTACTCTGGGAGATGAAGATTCCATCTTCATTTTGATTTATCTGCAAGCCTAAGAAAAAGGTTAATTCCTCTATCATGCTTATCTTAAATGTGGAGGACATAACTTCGACAAATGTCTCAAGGTGGGATTGTGAAGTCGAACCAAAGACTATGTCATCTACATAGATTTGAGCAATGGTCATATCTACTCTGTGATATTTTATAAACAAAGTACAATCAGCTTCACCACGTTTAAAACCAAATTCAAGAAGAAACTAAGTTAAATGGCCATGTCATGCTTGAGGTGCTTGTTTCAATCCATACAAAGCATTTTTGAGCTTGTATACAAACTGAGGATGGTGAGGATCTTCAAATCCTTTGGATTGTTCAACATAGACTTCTTTGTCAAGATAGTCATTCAAGAAGGCACATTTAACATCCATCTGATGGAGAGTGATCTTCAGACATCAAGCTTGTCACGACCCGATCCCGGGCCCGTGACTGGTGCCTTACCCCGGGCACCCTAGTGATACAACATCAGAGAAAATCAGCGGAAATAAAAATTTAAACATGAAACAAGAGATATGATAAAAAAATAGGCCAACCAAACGGTTACCTTCTTGTATATATAACTAAAAACTTGAACAGTTACATCCTTACAAACCACACTTGTGATCTACAGACCTCTAAGAGTTTTATACAACATGGCGGGACGGGGCCCGCCATACCACGAATGTACAAGTACTTACGGTGAGGACTATACCAAAAGATAAGCTTAGAGAAGCGGAGCTTCCTAATCTGTTGAATTGTGATCCCATGGCGAGGATCAACAATCGGTGTACCTCTACTGCGGCGTGAACGGCCTCAAGGAGGTCGATAACAGGTACCAAGTATGTGGCGAAAATGCGTAAATGAAATCATAGTAGTCTATATAAAGCGGGAGACATGTATGATAACCAAACTACGATCCTGATAAATAAGCGATCCGTAAGTCGGGGACTCGCGCCTCAAAGTCATTACTCAAATATAACTATGGGTCTCACGCCTCAACATCAATCATGCGTGGAATACCTTCGCCAGCTGCGATCATGATATAATAACACGAGAGTACACATAAACACCGGTCCCACTGAGTCATAAACCGTGCGGGGCAAGTCTGAAGGCTAACTACCGGATAACAAAGCGTCGTCAATCGGCCGGGGCAAGTACGAAGCCAACTACGGATACCAAAGCGTACTAACAATACTATACAACCAAACCACGAAGGCGTCACGGGCAAGTCAGCCAACTACGGATACCAAAGCGTGTCACGTGGTGGCGGGGCAATCTGAGGCTAACTACGGATACGAGGCGTATCACGAGACTTCGCCACGAAGCGTCACGGGGCAATCACGAAGCCAACTACCGGATACCAAAGCGTGTCACGTAGTGGCCGGGCAATCTGAGGGCTAACTACGGATACGGCCGTATCACGAGACTTCGCCACTAAAGCGAGCAAGTGCGAAGGCTAACTACCAGTACGGGCGAATCAGCCACGAGGCGGGCAATCACGAAAGCCAACCACGGATACCAAGGCCGAATCGGTAAAACCTCGTGGAGAGCTAGTCCGTGGAATAACGCTATCAACGAGGCGCGCGTGGAATCCTCCGTCACTGCCATGCGTCGAGTAAAATCATAACAAATCAGGCCTCCATTGAGAGCAGCGGTGGTATAGAAATACAATACTTGCATAACAAGGCTATCACGCAAACATAGGCAAGTTACACACAACTCACGGTACTTTCATTTTATGCCAAAGTCGGGTTTTAACCCCAAGTACTACGTCGTTAAATTCTTTTTAAAAGATTTATTCCATTTACAAAGGTCACCCGTAGTATTAAAATAGAGTGACTAACATTTTAAGTAGACCAAAACAACTTCCATACTTTCCTTTTTTAAATCAAGTAACAACATTCTTTTCCAAAGTTCAAGTTTGCCTAATTTCAATTATTCACGTCTCTTATTTTCGAAAGATTTCATAGTTCATAGTCTTAATCACTTATTAACGTAATTCTCTTTTAAAACAATTTGAGTAACATATGCCTTATGTGTGAGTAGGTTATTCTTGTTTATAACAATCTTACTAAAGCAGCCATGGTCTAGGATATGTAATACAATTTTGTCTTATCTTAGCTTCTATGCAGAAGGAGGTTTCTACTGGTTTTAATATAATTACTTATTTGTCAATACATTTTCCTTTATTAACGCTGCAGTGGTTCGTTCGATACTTATTCTCATTTCTGAAATCAGTAAAACATTATTCTTTAAAAACCAAGTACTCATTACTCACGAATGAGGTTTCACACTTTTTAACAAAATTCATATCGATTCAAATTAAGTCAAGTCCCTTATCTTTTAAGATCAAGTCTCTTAACTTCTAAAATCAATAAACCATTTTTTTTATCTCTCTTAAGACGTTATACCTAACTTCCCATAAAGCTAGTATAACTCTTAAGCTTTCAAAACCAAGTATTACTCTTCTTTCAAAAACGATTCTTAATTCTTTTGAAACACTTCAAGATTCTTTATTATATAAAACTCAAGCCAAAAGACATCGAAGTAAAACCACGTTCTGTTAACACACGTACGTCTACCGTACTATATATATTCTTTTAAAATATCATGCTCAAGAGGATAGGAAGAATCACATACCTCGCGACGATTACCGATTAGCAAATAGCTCAATCACGTAATCCTGCTAGCCTTTTCCACCCTTCGAGTAGAATACGCTACTCGCAGTACTTCAACCTATAACGGTCATATAAGTCTATCAACGTCTAGACTACTCTGCAGAATAATTCTAGATACAGATTCCTTATTTTACGGAAAATTGGGCAGCACTTCCCTACCCGACAACTACACAAGTCTACTGTAAATACAGTCCTATGTAAGTACAGTTCAGTCTTCTTCTTTAATATTCTTCTGATGTGATTTCAATTCAATTCTCTCCTCTTAAACCATCCTTCTATATATCTTATACTCATTCCTATACTACTATAGTATGTAATTTCCAATTACAATAGAAGGACAAGAGTATTTACCTCGATAAACCCAAAATTATCCAAGTTTAAAAGTCGATCCTGAGCAAGGTTTAGCTCTTATTGCAGACGCTCCAATTCGCTCCAAGAAACCCTTAGAAGTTCTACACAACTTCTACTTAACACTTCAACCGACTATGAAGATTTTCCTTAGGGTTTCGTTTAGTGACTAAAGGAAGTATAATAGTATTTCTGGGCTTTTAGTATAGGGGTAACCTTGGAATACTACAAGGTATTTGGGAATAGTAACAACACTTGGAGAATACTTTTCTACCAAGGGGGGGGGGGGTATTTCACGAGGACAACTCAAGGAAAGGCGGGGGGGTTTGTTTCGGCCAAGGCCTCTCAAAGGGGGAGGGGAACCTTGGACGAAAACTACACTAAGGGGGAGAGGGATTTTGCCTTGAAATTTCACAAGTGTGGATGAATAAATAGTCTTGCCTTGGAGGGGTATTTATAGGCCAATCAATGGCCAAGATTAAGGCAAGTGGAGGGCAAGTGGAGGGTGGAGATCTTGACAAGTGTTGTGTGGGTCCCACTTGCTCATCTACTACACAAAATATCACAAAATATCCTACCTAATCCTTGACCAAAAACAAAGGCCAAAAACGTGCCAACTTTCGTCCAACTTGACCGCCCACTTGAGGGTGACAAGTGTCGCCCTCTCGTTGGTCCAAAATATTTCATCTCTCGAAAAAATCCGCAAAAATTATAAATATTGCAACCGTAATTTTCCCTTCGCAAAGTCCGGAAAACGTTTCGTCGGAAAACAATTCTTTTCGCTAGTTGTGAACAAATTTCGTCCCTTGCCTAACTTAAGGCTTAAACTTTTGTACGTACGCCCTCACGTACATACTCTGGAAATACGGGGTATAACAAAGCTACAACAAGTAATAACCTAATCGACTCAATTCTGGCAACAGGAGCAAAGGTTTCATTATAGTCGATTCCTTCGACCTGCGTGTATCCTTGAGCAACTAGTCTTGCCTTGTTTCTTACAACAGTTCCAGATTCAACTGTCTTGTTTTTAAAGATCCATTTAGTTCCAATAACATTAGTATCATTTGGACGAGGAATTAAATCCCAGACTTCTTTTCTCGTGAACCGTTCAAGTTCTTCTTGCATAGCTTGTATCCAACAATTGTCCTTGAGTGCTTCTCCAACATTCTTTGGTTCTGGAGTAGATACATAACAATAAAGACTTACCTTTTGATACATGGTAGACATACACACATATCTGACCATATCTTTGTAATTCTGAGGCTATTTCCTTCTTGTTCTTAAACCTTCAAACAATTCTCCTATCACTTGACCTGTAGGATGGTTCTTTCTAATCCTAGATGAGGGATCCCTGCGTACTGGGTCTTGAAATTCAGCATTTGATTCCTCATTTTCACCTTGTGTGTTTTCGGGTTCAGACTCAGGTGTTGCTTCAGATGTCGTGACATTTGGGACAACATCTGAATCTTGTGCATTCTGCTCATTCTACATTGTAATCACAACGTTATTTTCAGGCATTTTTCCTGCAAGATCAGAACAATCATTGAAAACAACGTTAACAGACTCTTATACAGTTTTGGTTCTAAGATTATACACACGGTAAGCATAGCTATTTTGAGAATAACCGATAAAGACTTCTTTGTCACTTTTAGAGTCAACCTTGGCTAGTTGTTCTCTATCATTTAAGATGTAACACACACACCCAAATACATGAAAGTACGTAGATTTGGTTTCCATTTAACAACTCGTAGGGTGTCATTTTAGTTCAGGCCTAAGATAGACTCTATTTGTTATGTGACTTGCAGTATTCAAGGCTTCGACCCAAAAATGTTTTGACAATTTCTTAGAACTCAGCATGACTCTAGCCATTTTTTGTAAAGTTCTATTCTTCCTTTCTGCTACACCATTCTCCTGAGGAGTCTTGGGAGCAGAAAATTCATGGAAAATACTTTTTTTCTCACAAAATGTTAAGAACATATTATTCTCAAATTCGTTTCCATGATCTGACCTAATTCGAAAAATGGAAGAATGATACAGATTCCTTATCCTAGAGTGCAACACTTTGAACATGCCAAAAGTTTGAGACTTTTCTTTCAAAAAGAATATCCATGAGTACTTGGAAAAGTCATCTACAATCACATAAGAATACCTCATGCCTCCTAGGCTGTCTACCTCGATTGGGCCCATAAGATCTATGTGCAAAAGCTGAAAGCAGTGAAATGTACCTGAGTGTTGTCCGTCATTCTGGGCAACATTATGAGATACACGAGTTTGCTTATCTTTTAGACAATCTTCACAAACCGTTGTTTTATCTTTAGGACTTAATTTAGGGATGCCTCTTACTGCCTCATAAGAAATTAATCTTTCAAGGTTATGGTAGTTGACATGTCCTAATTTTTTATGCCACAAGGTTGTGTCATATGTCCTAACACTATTCAACAAGATAGCAATTGTCGTCTGTCCTTGTACCTGTCATTACACATTGGTTAGCTTCATTTGTAACTATACAAGCATACTTATTAACCTTTACCTATAGATCGTCATCACACAATTGACTTATATTGACTAGGTTAGCCATTAATCTATCAACATGTAAGATATTTTTAAAGGCTGGAACACCAGGAACTTTTAAGGTTCCTTTTCCTATGATTTTACTTTTGCTTCCACCTCCATAAGTAACATTTCCTCCACTGAGTGACTCGTAGTTCCTTAGACATTCATTTGTCCCTGTCATGTGATGAGAGCACCCACTGTCAAAGTACCATGAACCTGAAATGTAAGTCCTTAAAGCAACATTACATCTCACATTCATCTTGGACATCCAAACTTTCATAAAACATGTTCCTTTTTTGCTGTCAGGAATGATGCTTCGAGTGTTGTCCGGAATGTTGGACATTCATCTCGACAACATTCTGCTCCTGGAATTATGAAGTTTGCGACAATATGATCTTATGTGCTCAGAGGAGTTACAATAATGGCACACAAACTTCATGTCATTTGACGCGATTGGGAGCTTATCTTTAGATCTTTTCTCTTTAACAAAACTTATTCTCCCAGATTTATCAAATAAATTAGAGCATATTGCATTAAGAGAGTTCTTGTATCCAATACCTGCATGTGGTGGTTGACTAACACTCAAAATTTCATCCAATTTGAAGGTACCTATATTGAGCTTATGGAAGGTTGCTTCAGCTAGATCCAACTTTGCAGTGATCTTACCGAATTCAAGATCCTTTTTGGTAAGTGTAACCTCTAAGCGGGTTATTGTGCCTTTTAAACCTGCATTCTCAAGAGTTAAAGATTTTAACTTTGAGTCAAGTTGCTTGGATTATAGGATTAAGTCTTTACAAAGTTTTTTCAAGTCCTTAATCATGTCATCCTTGGGATCAACTTGATCGTCAAAGCTAGTCTCACTACAAGAAATAATACTAATAAAGCAATTAACATCAGAATAGTTAAAATATTCATACCTTTCAGATGTTTCTGGTCCTGCAGATGTCGTCGCCGATGTTGACGCAAATGTGGTGACATTTGGGACAACACTGTCGATGACATTTTCATTGTCTGAGAGAGACTGTTCGTAAACAGTGGTCAACATTGCTTGTGACTCTATTTCTTGATCTCATTCCTCTTCTTTTTCATCATCACTAAGAGAAACCCACAGACCTTTACCAGTTTTTTTAAGGTATTTGCACATTCATTTGCTAATGACCCTATCCAGAACAAGCATGACATTGCACAAAATCTCGTTGTTTGGGATTAAATTTGGTTCTGTCTGAGTTGGTTCCTTAGTTGATTTCCTCTTTGTACGATAGGAAAGGGGTTAGTGGACTTTTGATTGAAGTCTTGGTTTTGATGCTCTTTGAATTTAAATTTATTTTTATCATTGTTGAACTTCCTTACCATCGAATTAAATTTTCGAGTAAGGAGGACAACATTTGCACCATCACCAATTTCTTCAAGATTTTCATCATCATCATCGACGTGACTCTTTAAAGATTTTGCTTGAAGTGCTATATCTTTGCTTTAATACAATGTCATTTGATTCTCCATATTCATCTCATTAGTTTTGAGAATACTCATTAAAGTATGAAGGTCCATTGTAGCAAGATTGCGAGCTTCTTCAATCACACATATCTTTATATTGAACTTTTCAGGAAGAGAACGAAGTGTTTTTTCCACAAGTTGATTATTGGTTAACGGAGAACCAAGAACTTGACATTCATTAGAGATGTCAATCAAATTTTCAAAATATGTTTTAATATCCTCCGTCTCTTCCATCCTTAAACGTTCATATTTACTCATGAGCATACGAAGCTTTGTTCGACGAACACTAGAGCTACCTTCACAATGAGTTTGCAAAGTATCCCAAGCATCTTTGCCCGTAGATCAATTTTGTATGAGCTTGAACATGTAGAGATCAACCCATACAAAAATAACATTTAAGCCTTTTTCATTGAAGCTTGTATTGTTGGTTTCTTCCACACTCCATTCAGATTCAGGTTTAACAAGAATGTCGCATTCCTCATCCGTTGGTAACATTGGAACAATATATCCATTGACAATAGATCTTCATGCTCTAATATCAATGGATTTGATATGAGAGCGTAGGCGAATTTTTCAATAGGCATAGTTTGATCCATCTAGAATAGGAAGTCTACCAATTGTTGGATTAGCCGGATCCATAGTTTATATAACATGACTAAACACTTATTATGTCAAGTGTTGACTCTGATACCACTTGTTAGATTCCGGGTGTTATACTATGGAATAATTGTCACGCCCTTTTCCGATCGCGACATTATTTTAGCGAATCCTGCTTTATAAAAAGAGGTTAGAAAATAAAATAAATGCTAAAAGTGATAAAATGTGCTAAGATGTTAAAAGGTGCTAAAAGTAGTGTTAGGGTTGCTAAAAGGCTAAAGTAAAAGGTGCTAAGTACTAAAATGCCAAAAAGGTTAAAGAGGTGCTAAAAGGTTAAAAGATGATGTTAGGGTGCTAGAAAAGTTCGCAGAGTCGCCACCTAATTAGTTTGGGTGAATTAGGACACCTAAATGTCAACTAGGTTAAAGTCAACATTAACTCCATTTTTGGTCTACAAAACTAATGTAAGATTCTGGGCAAGAGTTCTTTATTATCCTAAAGGGAAGGGGTTAGGCACCCTAAAGGATCCGCTAACTTGCGGTTGTCCGTTCAAACCTAGGGTAACTATTATGCTAAGATGCAATGCATGTTTTTGAAAAGTATTTAAATAAAAGATATTATAAGTATAAGATGTGTTATAGCCATAACGATATAGGACTTGCAAAAGATGTGTATGGTCAATTTTAGTTTAAAATAGGTATTAACATAGTAATTGGAGAAAGCCTATGAACATATTCTATAAAGTATACTTATCGCTCAATATAATGTAGGGATAATAATAATGCAAGATTATTACGACAAGATTAGATACTTAGAAAATAGGATGTAAGGAAAGAGTTTTTTCTTTTTATGCAAGGAAAATATATTCTTTATGTGAATGTTAGTAAGTGTTTTTTTATTTTTTTATTTTTTAGGAGATGGGTTTATTGTGCTAGGAAATAACATTTTTAGCTACCTAAGTGATTGTACCCAAAGATTACTAAGTGGTTTAATGATTTGAGCAACTAAATAATTACTTAAGAGGGAGCAAATTTCTAATATCAAACTACCTACTAATCTATGATTCAAGGTTTAAACTATACTAAGTGTAGAGTTAATAGTGCAATGTCAGTCAAATAATTTACAACAAATAAATGGGGAAGAAAGGATCAATAAAAATGACTCGAAGGAAAGGCGATGTCTTTTCGCCGGTGGTTTTGGAATTCCGATGCGGATAGAGAAATGCACATAGATGCGAGTCTTCATTTGCTGTACAATGTGTGTGTACCCTGTAGGCTAAAGATTAAGAAAAAGTTAGTGCATAACTGCTAAGAAAAGTAATAAAGCATAAATATATAATCAATGCAGTCAGATAGATATGAATGTCATCCTGTGTAATGCGATGAAGATGTGATTGATGGCGTCGTTATGCGGGCGCGTTGTCTTGATGGCGTCGTTATGCGGGCGTGTTATCGCGATGGCGTCGTTATGCGGGCGTGTTGCGTGATAGCGTCGTCGCTGGGCGTGTTATCGCGATAACGTCGTCGCTGGGCGTGTTGTCTTGATCTTGCGTTGCTGGGCGTGTTCTTCTTTGGCGTCGTTACGTAGACGTGATGCTGATGGCGTCATTGCGCAGACGTAATGCTAATGACGTCGTTGTGTGGACGTAATGCTAATAGCGTCATTGCGTGACGTAATGCTGACGACTTCGTTGCGTAGACGTAATGCTGATGACGTCGTTGCGTGGACGTGTTGTTTCTGGTGTCGTTGCCTAAACGTAATGCTGCTGGCATCGTTGCATAGACGTAATGCTGATGACGTCGTTTCCTGGACGTGCTGCTGCTGACGTCGTTGCGTAGACGTAATGCTGATGGCGTCATTGCGTAGACGTAATGCTGCTGGCGTCGTTGCGTAGACGTAATGCTGCTGGCGTCGTTGCATAGACGTGATGTTGATGGCGTCATTGCGTAGACATAATGCTGATGACATCGTTGCCTGGACGTGTTGCTGATGGCGTCATTGCGTAGACGTAATGCTAATGGCGTCATTGCGTAGACGTAATGCTGATGACGTCGTTACCTGGACGTGTTGCTGCTGGCGTCGTTGCGTAGATATAATGTTGATGGCGTCATTGCATAGACGTGATGTTGATGACGTCGTTATGCGGGCGTGTTCTTCTTTGGCGTCGTTGCGTGGGCGTAATCGCGATGGCGTCGTTGCACGGGCGTGTTGATCTTTGTCGTCGTTGCGTAGGCGTAATCTTTCTTGGCGTCGTTGCGTAGGCGTGATGTTGATGGCGTCATTGCGTGAACATAATCTTGATGGCGTCGTTATGCGGGCGTTCGCGATGCTCTGCGAGAATAAATGCTCCTGCAAGCTAAGTTTGAGAAAAATTAGTGTATACCTGTTAAAACAAAATGATAAATATATATGAGAAATGCAATTCTATGGGTATAGATGTCGTCCCTGATATGCAAGATGATGTGAATACTGAGATGTTGTCCTTGCACGAACATGCTAAATGCTGCCACTAACGAATTGCCATGATGCCTTTGTTACGTGCGATGCGTGGGTTACAAATTTGACTTTATGCCGAGCTGATGCGCTAGACTTTATTGCGGAATTTGAATTTTGACTGTTGATTGTCGATGCCCCTTTCTGCTTCTGCTGCTTCTACTGCGGACTTTGAACTTTGGATTGTTGTTTTATCCTCTGCCTCTACTGATTCTTTCTGCTTCTGCTAATATGGAGGATCTGCGCTCAAAGAAATCTTGTGAGTTTGGCGGGGGTGGTCGATTCGTATTTGACTTCGCAGCTTTGTTTCTTGACATCTGCGCTGGCACTTTGTTGGACTGCAACCGCATGCAGTTTCCTACCTTGTCCCAGTTTTGAATATGCAAAGGGCGTTTGGCCTAAAGTGGGTCTCAATGGGGTTGCTTGTATATTATGTGTATTCTCGTTATTTTCAAAACGAAGGAAAAGTTTCCTAATGGTGTGACCGAAGCCGATTTAGGCCTCCTACGTATCCCCATGAGGGAATCAGGTCATGACGTAGTTCATTACAAGCGAAATTGGGTAAAATTCTAAAGGCGGGACCGAAGCCGATATGGCCGCCTACGTATCCGCCAAGGGAATCAGGTCGAACGTAGTTCCAATTACATGAAAACTTAAGCAAAATATAATTAAAACTTAAATATGAGTCTTAAATTATTCTGCTAAACTAAATTGATCTTCTTATATAGACTCTAGGTGGACCAGAACAAAGGTGCAAATCCAATCTACCAATATGCCTCCTTGCTCTGCATCATGGTTGGCTGGGTCTTCATGCTCTGCTATCAGTATCTCTTTCTTTTGACTTTTGTGTGGTGCATGCTTGGATAAATGACTGATTCAGGCGGAGCGGGTTCTGGCCAGGGAACACCTCTCTTCTTTTGGGGTTCATTGTACTTATTGGGGGAGGCATCCTCCACCTGAATGACTCCCTCTTTGATCAGTTCCCTTACTTTGTCTCTAAGTGTATAACACCTTCCCATGTCGTGTCCGATGGCTCCAGAATGGTATGCACAACTTTTGTTCTTATCATGAGATTTGGACTTAGGATTGGAAACATTCTTTGGAATTGGCTAGAGAATTCCTGCAACTCTCAACCTCTCGTACAACTGCGACAAAGGCTCGGCTAAATGGGTGTATATTTTGGCTGGCCTTTCTGTGGCATTTAGGTGGGCTGTGAAGATGTTTAGTGGACGGGCCTTTGGCCGTGGCGTATCTGCAATTGGAGTATCATGAGGGTTGTCGTATGTATTACGAAAATAGGTTTGTAGTGGCTTTTTATCTTGGTTTGTGTTTGGCTGGGGTAGGGTAGACATTTGGTTTTGTGTGGGATATATGGGTGCATTGTATATTGGTTGAGTGTGGTAAATGGGATATGTAGTAAGAGGGTACTGGTAATAATTTGGAGGATTTTGGTTGTTTTGGTTATTTGAAGTGACGAGTGCTCTAGTGAGGTTTTGGAGCCTTTTGATTTCGGCCTGCAGGGTTGCCATTTGCTGCGGTAATTGGGCGAGGTGTTCGATCGGATCTACGCTGCTTTTCTTTTTTGAGACCTCTGCTTTGTCTATAGGAACCAAGACGAGTTCTGACTCGTTCTGCTCAAATGCCATTGAATCAGTCATGTCGCTGGATCGTGCCTTTGATCATGTGAAATATCGATGTTCTGTCATTGCTTAGTCAAATACAAATCGACCTTTGGGGAAGATGATAAATCCTTTTAGACAAAATGTAGCAAACTGTTTTAGTGTAAAGCACGTGATTTTGCAAAAGTGTAAATAACATTTAGCAAGTATATGTTGCACATAAATTGTCACATTGCAGGCGAGTCCTAACATGCATGGGGACCCCTTTATGCCAGAGGTAGGCCTAAACGTCACATATGCGAGGTTATGATGGATTTGTCCAAGCCGTCCAACTGTAATGCTTTTGTTGGAAATGGCGATCACATGACGGTGCACTTTTCCAATTTCAGCATGTCATGATTAGGCTTGGATTTGTCTATCATTTTCACGCTACACATAGTATGCTGGTTGGTCGTTGGGTTGAGAAATCCGTCGACAAGTTTGGTGTTTTCCCCTAATTGTGGTGTCGATACCAAGGACCGACTCACCTAAGGTAAATGCATGCATGCCTTAAAATAAAGGGCGGTATAGCTTTATCCTGAGTTTCTAAGATTTGGCTTTACTAGGCCTTGAGTTCCCGGCGGACAACTCGAGTGAGAAGGCTACGCGGCGTGGTTAGGCAAGGCACTCCACGTATATTACCAATTCTCCTAAATTTGGGTTTTGAAGAAAGAATTTTGCTGATGCACCAAGCGCACCTCGCGTGTAGTGTGTGATAGTGTGAATTTTCCAGAGTGGAAGAAATATGAGCGGAATGCCAGTTTAAGAAAATCAGTAAAACAAATAGCAATTAAAACAAATAAAACAAAATACAGTACATAAAAATTAAATGCAAAAATAATGTCAAATAATAACCCTAGGTCTGTTGTGGTTAAGAACCTTAAATCCCCAGCAGAGTCGCCATTTCTGTCACGCCCTTTTCCGATCGCGACATTATTTTAGCGAATCCTGCTTTATAAAAAGAGGTTAGAAAATAAAATAAATGCTAAAAGTGCTAAAATGTGCTAAGATGTTAAAAGTAGTGCTAGGGTTGCTAAAAGACTAAAGTAAAAGGTGCTAAATACTAAAAAGGTTAAAGAGGTGCTAAAAGGTTAAAAGATGATGTTAGGGTGCTAGAAGGGTTCGCAGAGTCGCCACCTAATTAGTTTGGGTGAATTAGGACACCTAAATGTCAACTAGGTTAAAGTCAACATTAACTTCATTTTTTATCTACAAAACTAATGTGAGATTATGGGCAAGGGTTCTTTATTATCCTAAAGGGAAGGGGTTAGGCACCCTAAAGGATCCGCTAACTTGCGGTTGTCCGTTCAAACCTAGGGTAACTATTATGCTAAGATGCAATGCATGTTTTTGAAAAGTATTTAAATAAAAGATATTTATAAGTATAAGATGTGTTATAGCCATAACGATATAGGACTTGCAAAAGATGTGTATGATCAATTTTAGTTAAAAATAGGTATTAACATAGTAATTGGAGAAAGCCTATGAACATATTCTATAAAGTATACTTATCGCTCAATATAATGTAGGGATAATAATAATGCAAGAATATTACGACAAGATTAGATACTTAGAAAATAGGATGTAAGGAAAGGGTTTTTTCTTTTTATGCAAGGAAAATATATTCTTTATGTGAATGTTAGTAAGTGTTTTTTTATTTTTTTATTTTTTAGGAGATGGGTTTATTGTGCTAGGAAATAACATTTTTAGCTACCTAAGTGATTGTACCCAAAGATTACTAAGTGGTTTAATGATTTGAGCAACTAAATAATTACTTAAGAGGGAGCAAATTTCTAATATCAAACTACCTACTAATCTATGATTCAAGGTTTAAATTATACTAAGTGTAGAGTTAATAGTGCAATGTCAGTCAAATAATTTACAACAAATAAATAGGGAAGAAAGGATCAATAAAAATGACTCGAAGGAAAGACAATGTCTTTTCGCTGGTGGTTTTGGAATTCCGATGCGGATAGAGAAATGCACATAGATGCGGGTCTTCATTTGCTGTAGCTTGTGATGAGTCTCGCCATGGAACTCTTCATTTTTGCTCCGATGCATTTCATGTAAAACAAAGAAAGATAAGGATTAGTGCGAATGTGGAGCAAAATCCTCCAATCTCTTGGACTTGGTCTTCCCACATGTATAATCAGCACAACACATTTCTTGTCATGTCACTTTACCATCGTGGTAAAAATCCCACGAAATAAGCTTTACCGTGAAGAGAGGCAAAACTGTTATCAAAATGTTGGTCGGAATGTCATGACATTTTATTCCAACATTTTCTGATTTTAACTTAATTCTGAAAATGTTATGTTAGGTAAAATGTCATAACATAAAATCCTAACATTAACAAATAGTATCATCTATGGTTAAGTTATAAGCTATCCTCAATTTGCTCTCCTACGGTAATCCTACCTAAAGTATAAAAAGTTGTATAGAATATGCAAGATTATAAAAGGTGAATGATTTCTTCTACAGTGAAGATAAATGTTAGTATCTCGCTCCAATACCAGTATACCACCAACCCGAATTGGGTAAAACAATTGAAAAAACATAATCTAAGAATCTAACTGTTAAAAATCACAATTCAAATTATAGCATCATCATGAGTTTAAATCTCAATAATAATCTCTTGATCACCGTTCTTTCTCATCGAACATACTCTACTCTCTTGGTGTAGGAAACTGCTTCACTTTTCCTAATTTCTCATGTTTATATGCATGTACAACTATATTGTAAGATTTTTTAAAAAAACTGTATGAATTTTGAAAGACTACAGAAAGAACACATGAAGAGATCGTGGGAACAAGAAATAAAGAAAATGGAAATTCAACAACAATAACAAATTAAAAATATGGAAATGAATAAAGTAAATTGTTTTGCTGAGTCAATTGGATGAATAATTTATCCTTAAAATAATATTGACCCGTATATTCTTTCAACGGTGTAATGATAATCTATCTTCTAAGATAAAAAACAATCAAACAAATGAACAAAGGAAACTCAAGTGTTTGCTTTAGGAAGAAAGATTTTTGAGTGTTTTATGATTGCAAGAGAGGAAGACAATTTCAGAGAATTGTTAGTGTGAAGTGTTTTCGCAAATGTGTCCAAGACCCCATTTTATAGTATGAAGAATATGATCTTCCACACAGTCAAGTAATGGCCAATAAAGACCATATAATGCCTTGAATGTGGAGTAATAATTCAGCCAAATAATGATTGAAATCATGAGCCCTATAATGGAGAATTAATGTTCCAAAGTCAGCCCAAAAAAAGTTTTCGTTCATCTTCCATGATGCGAAGCGTCATGGCCCGCAACCTGCGACTGTGGCCGAAACTTGAGAGTTTCGGGTAGCCGTGGTCGCCTGGCCTGCGACTGGCACCGAAACCAGAGTTTCAGCGCGTGGCCGGCGCCACTGCGGGAAGACTCATGGTATTTTCAGACTCGTTTCATCTTTTACACATTTCTTTCTTTCATTTACCAACATGAAACCATTGTTATTTGGCCAATAACCATCTATTATCTTACGTCTCAAACAATTCGTATACGTACCAATATCTCTTCCATTTAAGGAAATTACGATCCTTGACACTTTATGTGTACGTGTGTGGAAACCATGTTTCCGACGTGTGGGGCCCTAAATGTTCTAGTCATAATTTAATAGGATTAATTTTTATTTCACATTTAGTAAATTTCCAACAATCCCCTCTTGGAAGAGATTTTGGTGCACACACCCTTGTATTCTTAAGTGCGTTCATTTGAGGTGGCCTGTCCTCGCCCTTTAATAGGTGGTCTCCTACAAGGTATCCTGCAATACCCCGCTACACAAGCGTTAGGAACCATTAAAAATTTCCCCAACCTAACCTCAACTATTGAGGATCATTAAAGGTTTGAAAACTTATCATTTACCCCTCGTACAGATAACACTTTTTGTTTATCACGGGAACGACCTTGGATTATATTTCTTAAGAAAGAAACATTATTCGAAGTTCTCTTGCTTCCAACGAAGCGCTCACAGAACCTTTATAGTTTTTTTTCCCATTAAACTTTATTCCTGGGATCTCCAGTCTGTAAGGTTGAGTGTCCACTATATCGGTTCTTATTATTTGGGTTTTAAGCCCATTCTCTTAGACAGGCAGAACAACTGATCTTTGGGTATTCCCTTCGTCAAGGGATCTGCGATATTTTCCTTAGATTTTATGTAATCAATGGAAATAATACCCGAGGTGATCAACTGCCTAACAGACTCATGTCTCCGTCGAATATGACGAGACTTGCCGTTGTATATCGAACTTTGTGCCCTTCCTAGAGCCGACTAACTATCGCAGTGGATCATTACAGAAGACACAGATTTATATCAACATGGGACATCCTCTTAGAAACCCATGAAGCCACTCAGCTTCCTCTACCGCTTTATCTAAAGCGATAAATTCCGACTCCATCGTGGATCGGGCAATAAGAGTTTGCCTAGAGGATTTCTAAGACACGGCTCCACCATCGATTGTAAAAATATATTCGTTGGTGGACTTAATGTCGTCCCTATCAGATATCCAATTTGCATCAATGTACCACTCTAGTACAGCTGGATATCTCGAGTAGTGTAACCCGAAATTTAGCGTGAACTTCAGGAACCATAGTACCCTATTCAATGCTTTTCAGTGATCCTCACTCGGATTTCGGGTGAACCTAGTCAATTTATTGACTGCATGAGCGATATCAGGTCGAGTGCAGTTTGTGACATACATCAAACTACCAATCACCTTTGCGTATTGCTCCTGGCGTATGGGTACACCAAGATGCTTGTCAATCTTTTGACTTCTATCCAATGGTGTCCTTACTGGTGAACTGTCAAACATCTCAAATTTCTTCAGCACATCTTCGATGTAGTGAGATTGAGACAAGATCAGTCCATTAGATGTCTTAGAGATCTTGATCCATGTTTCCGATGTGCGAGGCTCCAAATGTTCGAGTCATAATTTAATAGGATTAATTTTATTTCACGTTTAGTAAATTTTCAATAGAGATAACCTTATAATATATGGTGCGTATATACAAAATATTTATGTATAAATTTTTATTATAATTATTAATAATTACTTGATAAAAATAATACATAGCATGCTCTTACAAATAAAATTATACAAATTATTAATTGTTTTTCTTTGTGGATTTCATCCGTCGTTACTTATGAGGTAGAATTGTTGTTTTCACAACCACCCTTCATACCCAAAAGTCTAAAATTCTGCAATGACGTGAATGCCATCTCTGGGAAAATAAAATGCTTTGTTTGGCCAATAATTTGCTAATTATCGCATATTGTGGCGAC
This sequence comes from Przewalskia tangutica, assembly GCA_029844215.1. Taxonomy (NCBI): domain Eukaryota; kingdom Viridiplantae; phylum Streptophyta; class Magnoliopsida; order Solanales; family Solanaceae; genus Przewalskia; species Przewalskia tangutica. Next base: position 126,578,709 of record CM056721.1, read on the forward strand.
CACTCTGTCACAGGACATTAGCTTTAGTTTTCCCAAATTTGTAAGTCCCTTCTCATAAACATGTCACTATACTTTTCTGATGTTTCCATTTGGATTTGAAAGGGACCCTCCATGCAAGCCCAGTGGGCTTTAAAGATTAGAGAGACGTGATAAGAATATGTCCAGCACTCAGATAGAGAGAGATAAGATATATCACTCCTTCCGTAATTAAAAAACATTAATTAAGATAGAGAGAGATCAGGACATCATGGGCCGTCGAAATGGTCCCTATATAATCATTTCTCTTTTTTCTTACGGTGGGACCGCGTTGTTAATTTTTTGGATAATTTGCGAAAAAGGCCCCCACAAGTTTTTAAAAATTTGTTGGCAGCCGATCTACTTATAGCCGTTCATCAACAATTCAAACTCTTGGAGGAGAGAGCTATATAAATTCAAAATGGATTACAGGTCGGTCGACAAGTACGTATTAAACTAGAAAAATAACAATTCTTTGGGACTCTAGTTTCTAGATTGGGCCCTTGATTCCACCTTTTAGTTAATTACCTCAGGGCCCGTTTGGACAATATTTAAAATCAGGTAAATTTAAAATTAAAATATTATTTAGACATGTAATTTAAATTTTTTGCCTTAAACTTATTCTCTGGGCTTCTGGTGTGTCTATTTCTTATATTTAGAATCCCTTACTAAAAAAATTTATTACGTCACTAGGGGTGAGCATAAAAATTGGTGAATCGAAAAAATTCGATTCGATTTAAATTCAGTTAATTTTTTTTTTAAAATCGAATATATTAGGGTTAAATGATTTGTTCTTTAGTATTGGTGATGAGCCGAACCGAAAAATCGGGGGTAAATTTTTAAATTCAGGTTTTGAACTTTTAATTTATGATGTGAACTTTATATTTTGGAGTTTGGAATTTTATTTTGTGGGGATATAAACTTTAATTTGGAGTTTTTCTTACATTTTTTTAAGAATATATGTGATGCACATTTTATGTTTTAATGTGAAGCATTGACATAAAATGTAGGGAAGCGAGAGAAAGTAGTTGTAAATTGGTGCAACTTTAAATGATCATAACTCTGTGCTCGGATGTCCGGTTTGGCGCCACTAATTTTTAGGAAATCGTCAGTTTTCTCAATCAATTTGTGTTTTCCCCCAAATCGATTTCTAATTTTTCATTTTCTTTAGTAAAAATCTCACGATATATAATAAATTTCAACGTCCAAATTTTGTGGTAATATAAGTGTGAATGTCAATTTCAGTGTTGGTTTTTTTTTTAAAATCCCCCGAATCCCGCCCCCCTTCCGGCGGGACGTGAGACGGGACGGGACCTCTTCCCGGCCAGCCGGAGCCCGCGTCACTATCCTCCCCCGTCCCGCAGGGATTGGTCCCGCCCCGCCCCGGCACACTGGCCACCTCTAGAAAAAATCGATACGTTCGGCGATATAAACCGATATGTTCAATTTTTTAAATTAAAATCAAATTTTATTCGGTTCATACTTTTTTAATACAAAATTGAACCGAACTAATATACGCCCACCCCTATTTGTCACTAAATAAAAATATGAGAAACATGGGCTTGTATTTGTTTTTCCAATAAGTAAACAGCAAATATTCTCCTTTTTGTTTCACACGTCGAGGTTTTCTATATCAAGTAGGAGTTTTATAGTTTATCCATTAATATATCGTTGAAAAACTAATTATATGCAAGCATTTACACTAAATAAGAATTGATAGCTTGACCACGTATAGAAATCAGCCAAATTAGGTTGAGCGTTTAAAAAATTACTCACATCATTAATGTATAAAACTTAATTCATTGAATACTACTAGTAAACAAATAAGCAAACTTTAGCTTGGGGTGAATTTCAAAATAAAATTAATGATTTTTTGTTTATTTTCTTCTGATCCTTTCGTTAAAACAAAAGTTTAATTTATCTCTGTTATAGGAAGGAGTAAGGGACAAGGAGGGTTGGTAAGTTAGTTAGTTTGTGGCAAAGATATGTTGCTTATGTGGGTAACCTAACTTTATTTATCTCCTTCTTAAGCTAAACAAGAATGATCTTTTATCATCGGCAAAGTAGTCAAGTTGGTGTAGCAGTAGAGAGCAGGACCGCAAGGTCACGAGTTCGATCCCCTGCATAAATCTTCTTGGTTGAGTCTGTCACACATGGCTTGCCAAGTGTGGTTAATCGGTTGACGTGGTTTGCAGGCTATTGCATCAGCCCGGGGTTTATTCTGTGCGCACTCGAAAGAGTAGCGGCTGCGGGTTCCTTCGTCAATCGAAAAAAAAAATGATCTTTTATCAATGCCTAGTTACTCATATAACTTGTTTTCTATTAAAGTTGATACAAAAGTAAAAACTTTAAATCAGTAAAAATAAAGCATCTTTATACTATACACATAAATTTGAATAAAAGACATAGCACACCTAATGCTAACGTTAGGGAGAGTTGAATTCATGCATCTCAAATTATGCCCTAACAAAAATTAAATTACTCCATCAATTCTAATTTATGTGATACACTTTCCTTTTTAATTTGTCCGAAAAAAATGTTATATTTTTATATTTAGAAACAATTTAACTTTATGAGATGATTTACCTAACCAACACATATATCAAATTTCAAAATCTTTTTTAAAAAAAAATTAATGACTAGTCAAATTGTGTCACATATATTAAGACGAAAGGAGTAATTCATAAACACTAAAAATTATTCATATATATCCGTTAATAATGATTTGACAGTTGAAAGTTGAAACCCATAACTGAATAGGCACAAAAAGAATATAAGAGTCCTGCATGGATAATTGCTTAATCATAGAGATGGAAAATTGAAAAAAGAAATGTTCTACATTTGGAACTCTATAAATTAATGTTTTTGGGACCACCAAAATTTATTAATTAAAAGAAATATTAATTAATCGATAAATTAATAATTATTAATTTATATATTAATTAATACTTTATCAATTTATAAATAAATTTATAATAAAATACTCAATTTACAAATATCCTTCAAACTTTCAATTCATTATTGTTCAATGTACTATATCAAATGAAGTATGTACCAATTTAAAAGCACCCTTCAATCTCTCACTTTATTATGATTCTCGTGTTCAATGTACTATTTTATGGATATTAAAAAAAAATTTCCTATATAAACACAAGATCAAATCATACACACAACATGACTTCTCATCTTAAAAGTGTGAAAAAATCAACAAAATTCGAAGAGCGTTATGCAAGCACAACAAGGATAATCCAAGTGTCACTCATGTATTATGTAGTATATAAGGAATTATTAATTTATATTTTATATGGGGTTTATATGAGTAATCAAAAATGTATTATCTTATAATTTTAGAGAATTATTAATTTAGCACGTTACCATCGAGTCGGGATAGACCAAAAATATTATCTAAGAGAGTTTATTAAATAATTAAGTATTAATTAATAGAGTTTCTACTGTAATTTATTTTAATTTTTCTTTTATATTTTTCAAAAATCCCAAAAGATTTAATTAAATTAATTTAAGCCCGTATTGATTATGTCCAACTTGTACCTGTGTGTTAGCAGTTAGATTCATTTGAATACAGTACAATTATATTAATATAATTCAATCTATTACAATACAGTACATTTTAATATAAAAATATACGGTCATTGTGCGACGAGACTTATGTGTTAGATTCATTTGAAAATTCCGAACGAGGGCAATATTGGAATTTCACCTCCATCTCCTTGGAGGGCAATATTTATACTCTGTTGAGACTCGAAGAAAACAGAGAAAGAAGGAAAGAACATTGAAGAGATAATTATGAAAAGCAAAAGCCAGATGGGAGAAGTGATAATATATGTTGATGATTATGAATTCATCTCTAATTCAACATATTTATGTAGAATTTGCCATGATGAAGAATTTGAAAACTGTAAAAACTTAGAAGCTCCGTGTGCATGCTCCGGAACTGTCAAGGTATGCGTATACTTTATCCTCCTCATACCTCATCTGGTGGTATTATACTGTTGTTGTTATCTTATGGTAATTAAGTTTCTAATTGAGCTGGTTAATTTGACATTTTTTAGTGATCATATATTTGTTTTACAGTATGCGCACAGAGATTGTATTCAAAGATGGTGTAATGAAAAGGGGAATACAATCTGCGAAATTTGTTTACAGGTTCGAATTCAAATTCCATGTACAGAACACCTGTATTCTCTTCTTGTAATTAATCTTAAACCATTTTTCCTGGTTTAAGGTTTTGCTTCCTCTCTCTACATAAGTGGGTCAGCTACAGAATACATTAAAATACCCTATTTTATAATCACAACAGATATTCATATTTTACAAGTTTCTTTTTTGATTTTTTCTTACCGGACTTATTGTAGTCCGATTATATCTGGAGATTACGAGGTTAAAATTATTTAATTCTCAGTATAAATACAGGCAAAAATTCATCAAGTTCTTAAAAATAAAATTATATATCTAAAAACTACTTAATAAATATTATAATCAACATCAACGTAATTGATAATAGCGTCCAGATAATTCACATATGACAGCAATCTTCTTTTTAATACATGAAATAATATTAGGTATTTCTCTATCGTCTATACTTATCCACTAAAGTGATGACATTTTTATTAACGTTGCAGAAGTTTGAACCTGAATATACGGCTCCACCTCCTAAGAAGAAGGCTCACTTGGTTGATAATACAGCTGCAATTATTAGGTATTCCACCAATCTTCCTGTAAACATGTATGTTATAGAAATAATTGTATCCCTACTCATAATTAGAATATTTTTATATATTGTGTAAATATAATTATGGTAAGACTAGGATTACTCTTTTGTATAGATTTAGAATTCCTATTGTATAAGGGATGAATATTGTACTCTATATATACTTTGATATTAATGAAAGACTCTCCAAAGGAGATTAATATCATCTTACATGGTATCAAGAGTCTAAAACAAAAACTCTAGAATTTTCTCTCAAAGCAGCCGCCGAAACCTCCCCCCTCCCTCGGGATTCTCGCCGCGGTGCTACCCCTCCCCTACCCAATTTTTTTGGTTTTTCTCTCCTTTCCTCTCTTCTCTAAATGGCTATTGAGAATTCTTCCAATACTTCTGATGTTTCAACCTCCACCAATTCCACCACCATGGTATCATTCTCTTTTCATCCCGCTCTAACTGTTACCAATATCAAGAACTCTATTCTCATTCTTCTTGATCAAGAAAACAGTCAGTATTCTCCTTGGGTTGAACTGTTTCGTAATCATGCATATCTCTATAACGTGCTTGATCATATCGATGACACTATTCTGCGCCCTCCGGAGGTTGATGAGTCTACTTGGCGTCGTCTAGACGCCGTCGTCAAACAGTGGATTTATGGTAGTATTTCTCAGGATCTTCTTCTTACTATCATGAAATCTGGCGCCACAACCCTTGAGTTATGGAACCGCTTGGAGGAAATCTTTCAAGATAACAAGCACACTCGTGCAGTGTATTTAGAGGAACAGTTTAACAATACACGACTTGAAAATTTCTCCAACATGACTGAGTACACAGTTGAAACTCCTGACAGATCAACTCTCCAACGTTGACACGCCTGTCTCTGACACTAAATTGGTGTTGCAATTGATTGCAGGTCTCCCCAAAGGTGACTATGATACGTTAGCCGCCATAATTCAACAGGCAGATCCGCTTCCCAGTTTTAACAAAGCTCGCTCGCAGTTGTTGCTCGAAGAAACTCGACGTGCTAAGCAGGATGAGCACAATCAGAAGACGTTAGCTGTCGAAACGCGCCCTCACGATCCAACGCCGCCAGAAAACTCTCAACCGCAATAGGGACGCGGTGGCAAGGGTGGCAAGGGTCACGACAGATGAGGTCGCGGTCGTGCCAGGGGTCGCGGACAGCAGAATCAACAACAGCAACACCAAAATTTGCAGTATCCATACAGCGCCGCGGCGCCTCCGCCGTTTCAGTACCATCAACCCTTCCACCAGTTCTCCCATCACGGTGTGTTGGGCCCTGCTCCAGCCCCTCGGTAGGTCCAGTACCCACAGCAGGCTCACGTCATGCACGGCCAGTTTCAGCAGCCCTCATCCAGCATGACACCCACTGAGTTAGGTCATGCCGTCAGCAGTCTCAACATGCAACAGTCTGAAAACAACTGGTACATGAACTCCGGAGCCACATCTCACCTCATCCGGACTGCAGGTAATATTTCCAAACTGTTTGGTCTAAAGCATCCTCAATTTGTGACAGTTGGTAATGGTCACCGCATTCCAGTAAAGGGTTTTGGTACATCATACACATCACCTCCTCATCCATTCCCCCCTTAAAAATATCCTATATGTCCCACATATGATTAAGAATCTAATTTCTATCCGCAAATTCACTCGTAATAACTCTGTCTCTGTTGATTTTGACCCTTTTGGTTTCACTGTGAAGGATCTTCATACGGGGACACCTCTTACGAGATGAATAGCACGGGGGATCTATATCCATTCACTCCCACCTCCGCTGCCAGATCTAGCTCTCCCGTCTCTCTAGCGGCCATTTCTTCTTCAACATGGCATAATAGGCTTGGTCATCTAGGAGCTCCAGTTTTTAGTTTTTTTAGAGGCAATAATTTCATTACTTGTAATGGGAAGCTTGCCCAAAACTGTGTTTCTTGTTCTTTAGGCAAACATACTCGTTTTCCATTTAAATCATCTACTAGTGTTACTTTTGCACCTTTTGATATTATACATGCCGATTTATGGACATTACCTGTTGTTAGTTCTCTCGGTCATAAATACTATCTTATCTTACTAGATGATTTTTCTCACTTTGTTTGGTTGTATCATCTCAAATTTAAATTGGATGTGTTTGCCATCCTAAGTCAACTAGAGCATAGCAGTTCTTCTTCAGCGCCAAAACTCCTGCGAACAGGTCCCTGATTGACCGTCGACAGCGCCGCGGCCCAGTGCTGAGGCGCCATGGCGCCGTCGACGGTTCCCTCCAGCGCCGCAGTGCCTACTCCGGCGTTTGTCCCTCCTTCTTCATATCCAACAAATTCCTCCGTCTTGGAACCTCCTACTATCCACACTCACCAAATGAAAACTCGTGCAAAACATGAAATCTTCAAACTCAAAGTCCAATTTAACTTGTCTGCCCAAACCATTTCACAAATTCCCAAGAACCCTATATTGACCAAACAATACCCTAATTGGAATGCGGATATGACTGAAGAATTCAATGCTTTAACTAAATAGCACACATGAGATCTAGTACCTAGACCTGAGGGGGTGAATGTGATTCTTTGTCTGTGGCTATTTCGTCACAAATTCAAAGACAGTGGAGATCTTGAGAGGTATAAGGCAAGACTTGTGGCTAATGGCACAAATCAGCAGGAGGGAATTGATTGTGGTGAGACCTTCAGCCCGGTTGTCAAACCGGCTACCATCCGCACAGTTTTGAGTATTGTCATGGGCAAACACTGGTCGATCCATCAGCTTAATGTGAAGAATACATTCTTACATGGGGATCTGAGAGAGACAGTCTACATGCATCAGCCGCCAGGATTCACTCATCCAGCAGTTCCTCACTATGTTTGTCGTCTTCGTAAGTCATTATATAGCCTGAAATAGGGCTCCCGTGTGTGGTACGGTCGTTTTGCTAGGTATATCTTGCAGATTAGGTTTGTATGTAGCTAAGAGTGATACATCACTTTTCATTTTTTATCGAGGTAGTAGCACTGCTTATTTATTACTTTACGTGGCTTACTGCCTCCTCCGACAGATTGAAAATGAGATTATTGTCTTGCTTAAGTCCGAATTTGCAATGACTGGTTTGGGGAAGTTCAGTTATTTATTGGGGATATCAGTGACCAGGTCTGCCAATCATATGTTCTTGTGTCAGCGTAAGTATACAGAAGAGATTGTGTACAGGGCTAAGATGGCAAACTGCAAATAGGTGTCTACTCCAGTTGATTCTAAATATAAGCTCAGTGTCATGGATGATGATCCAGTCTCTGATCCTACTCTGTATAAGAGTCTTGCAGGTGCACTTCAGTATCTTACCTTCACCAGGCCAGACATAGCTTATGCTGTTCAGCAGGTGTGCTTATTCATGCATACCCCCAGAGAGTCTCATTTCACTGCTCTTAAGCGTATCATTCGATACATTAAGGACACCCTTGATTATGGTTTGCACCTATACCCCTCTGCTCCAAACAGGTTGCTTTCATATACGGATGCAAATTGGGCAGGGTGTCCGGACATGCGACGCTCCACCTTCGGCTTTTGTGTTTTTTTAGGGGATAATCTGATTTCTTGGTCTGCCAAGCGACAGAGTACCCTATCTCGCTCCAGTGCCGAGTCTGAGTACAGAGGCGTTGCAAATGTAGTAGCTGAGATTTATTGGCTCAGAAATTTACTGTTAGAACTTCAGTGTCCTTTGCGTCAGACATCTATTGTGTACTGTGATAACATCTCTGCTATCTATTTGTCTCATAATCCGGTTCAACATCAGCGAACCAAGCACATTGAGATAGACCTACACTTTGTTCGTGAGAAAGTTGCACTAGGCCATGTCAGAGTGTTACATGTTCCATCATCCTATCAGTATGCAGTTATATTTACCAAAGGACTTTCCAGACAATTATTTCTTGACTTCAGATCCAGTCTCAGCGTCCGGCCTCCTCCCGCTCCGACTGAGGGAGTGTGTAAACATGTATATTATAGAAACAATTGTATCCCTACCCATAATTAGAATATTTTCATATATTGTGTAAATATAATTATAGTAAGACTAGGATTCCTCTTTTGTATAGGTTTAGGATTCCTATTGTATAAGGGATGAACATTGTACTCTATATATACTTTGATATTAATGAAAGACTCCCCAAAGAAGATTAATATCATCTTACACTTCCTCTTCCAAATTTGTTCTTTTTTTTTCTAAATAAAAAATAAATAAAGAACATAGGGCCCTATTTGGCACATTATAAGTTTAGACAAGCTTTGTTGTATTTAAGTTATTGCTTTTGTCTCCTCCATTGTACTTGGCAGACAGTTAATACATCCCTAAAAGATACTGCCAGGGATGTCTGAATATAGTTTTCTCTTAAACTGGATAAATTAAACTAATAAGTAGTCGTACAAGTTTAATAAGCATAACATTTGCTATGAGAAGCAATGTTTAAATGACCATTACTAAAGCATTTCTTAATGGATTTAAGTTATATGCACTGACACCCGCAAGGGTTGTTAAGTTGGTGTAGCAGTAGAGTGCGGGATCGCAAGATCACGAGTTCGATCCCCTGCATAAATTTTTTTGATTGAGTCTGTCACACCTGGCTTGCCAAGTGTGGTTAATTGACTGACGTGGTTTGTAGGTTATTGCGTCAGTCCGGGGTTTACCCAGAGCGCACTCGAAAGAATAGCGACTGCGGGTTCCTTAGTCAACAAAAAGTTATATACACAAAACTATCATTGTAGCGACTGCGGGTTCCTTAGTCAACAAAAAGTTATATGCACAAAACTATCATTGTTATAGCATTTATCACAGAAATTTACGTGAAACGTTGGTTGCATATGCAGAGCAAGTGTAGAAGCAGATATAGAAAATGGAAGGGAACGAGTGGAGTCAGATTCGGAAGAAGAAAGAGAAATGCTGGTGAGGAGTCAGTATTCAGAATGCTCACAAACTGCGGATAGAAGCGCCTTTTGTTGTCGAACTATAGCTCTCATTGTAAGCACTTAAATTTTGGAATGATGCATTTACTTCGAATTTGTTTCAAAGTAAAGAAGGCCAAACTTGAACAACATTAATAGTACTGGCTGTTCAAATTGTGAAATCTTGACTGTTGACTTGTTTCTTTGGAAACGTAATAACTAATTAATGTAATCCACCATTTATTGACAACTCTAAAACTCATGTGTTTGGGTGTTGCTTCATACTATGGCAATTAAACCAACATTTAAGTTATTCACTACTTTCTTCTTGCGATTTGCACCCAAAAACATGAACCTAAAACAGCCATATGCATTATGCACTAGTTAGTGATCCTGCGTGGATATTGATTAACTTCATTATCTTATTAATTGATTCATTAATATATGTGGATCTTTTCATTTGATATTTAATGTGTTATTTATTTAACACTGTGGCATTGATTTAATTTGGCAGTTCACAATTCTGCTTATGATGAGACATATGTTAGAGGTGCTCAATGGAGAAGCAAGAAATTATCCCTTTACACTTCCTACAGTAAGTGAACCTTACTTTGTTGATTGTGATGTTATGTACTAGATTACTAATAATTTGGCACCAACTTAACTTTCCTAACAACTACTAGTGCTTAACAACCTTAATTGTCCTATTATTTGCAGCTGCTAATTATAAAATCCACTGGAATACTCTTGCCCATGTACATTATACTCCTGTTAATCACAAGAATTCAGACTATCATTAGACATCAGTATACATCAGTATCTGGTAAACTCATTTCTTTATTTTTGTCAACTCAATCACCTGTTCGTTGACTCCATAAGTACAATGTACTAATATTTTTGTTGTTTCTTTATTCAGGTTTCAGTAGACAGGCTATCCAACTCTGACCAAGACAAACAAGTGTCCAATTGCATATTCTTTCATTAACAGTGTAATTTGTATAAGATAAGCATCGTACTGATGCTTATCTAATTGATTTATTTTATTCATACACGTGGAGAGTAATTAAAGTTTCACAAAACAGATTCCTTGGAAGTTACATGATTATAGTATAATACAATTTCATTTCTTATTTTAACAACCAACTACTCCAACTTACTGCTATTACTTATTAGGGGTGCACAAAAGGTTAAAATCGGATCGGATCGGATCGGACCGAAGACCGAAAATCTCAATTACTAGGACCGAAGACCGGACCGAATTTCTCGGTCCGATCCGGTCCGGTCCGGGTCATTTTCGGTCCGGGTCATTTTCGGTCCGGTCCGGTCTATTGGACCGAATGGCCCCCGCCATCCCCAGCCAGCCCCCAGCCAGTCCGGACGTATTGACATATCAAATATAAGTTGTAAATTAGTGAAACTTTAAATGGTCATAACTTTGCGCTCGGACGTCCGTTTGATCTAACTTTTTTTTTATTTCGCGTATTTTTTCGAGACGAAGCCATCCCAATCCGTTTGCTTCAGCCGATTTCTCCAAAAACGTCTATCTTGCCCCTCAATTTCACTTTTCCCTCAAATCGTTACGTTTTTCTCCTTTTCAAATCTAAATATCATCGCGATGTACAATAGATTTCAACGTAAAAATTTTGTGGTAATGTGTCCGAGAATGTCAATTTCAGTATTGGAAATTCAATTTTTTTTAAAAAAACGGACCCCGAAACCCGACCCAGAATTATATATATATTATATATTAAGAATTTAGAAAATTAGAAATTATATAATTCAATATATATTAGAAATTATATAAATTATATATATTTATAAAAAAAAATCGGTCCGGCCCGGACCGAACCTGGACCGAACCGAAAACCAAAAAGTCAAATTATGAGGACCGAAGACCGGACCGAATTTCTCGGTCCGGTTCGGTCCGATCCGATCCAATTTCTCGATCCGGACCGATTTTTGTGCGGCCCTACTTAGCTTACTAACAAATCCAAGTACGAAAGGAAAATACTAAATATATTTCAGTTAGGCCAACGACTCTGGCCAAACTACTCTCGCTATCCAAGTCATTTGGAAGAGAAACTAACTTTCTAAAACGGTTAGATATTGCCAACAAACTAGGTTGTTTTGTCTAATTAATTATAGGGAAATACATACTGGATAGAGACAACCTACCTGCATGCCCGTGCCAAGTACTGTCTTTGACCATGCTTGTGAAGTCCGCCACCTACATATATATACTAATATATCCATGTGGGCAAAACTTGGCATAGCAAAGGGGGGGAAAAGCTTGGCACAGTAACATCTTTTCATTTGTAAAACTCTAATAGCAACCTTAATCATTGATTGTATCGACAGTTAAAATTTCTATACAAAATTGGCAACTCATTAATAATCAACGAGCTCACCTCGCCAGAGCATGTTTATATACAAAATTGGCAACTGAAAATAGTTGCAATAGAGCCCTCCCGGAACACTCTAGGGAGTAAAAATGCACATATAAGAACTGTACATTGCGATTGATATTTCAGTTTTGTTCAAGGAGTATTCTTGCTCTGTTCTGTAATCCATTCAACTCACCAAGAACCACACCCTTATTGTCGTCACATTTATTATGTATAACCAAATGTATCAAATTTCGGAGCAGCATTCCTGTCAAATTCTCATCAGATTGCTTGTTGTGGCCATAAATCTCAAGCTCTTCAGATTTTGCAGCAGCTCTTTGAAGCACATCATCAGGAAGTCCTGAAAAGAGAGATTAAATAATGTGGCTTAACAAGCTAAAACTGAAAAAGAAATGGAGACTAAGTTCACAGACTAAAGTCGCCAGACAACCCAAAACAATCCTCATCGGAACACAAGAGAGATAGTCCCCTGAACCTTTATGAGGTGGAATGAAAGCGATACACAAAGCAAGACTTCATAATGCAGTAGAAAAAGATTTAATAGACATACCAGCCAGCCGTGCAACATTGACACCATAACTTTTAGGGCATGCACTTGGCGTCAACCTGTAAAGAAAAGTAACTTCCTCAAGATCTCCGGACCCTTTCCCAACTTGGCATGCCATATGGCACAATGAGACCTGCACAACCAAAGAAAATAGCATTCCAAATAAGTAATCTAATGACATAAACTTTTAACTGCTTAATAGTCGAAATCGAAGCAGCAAAAAAGCTAATGAATATCACCCAGAAGGCATCAGATTATTAGCTGTCTGAATCTAATATTCTGCTAGCTATTGGATGAAAATGTTCAGTAAAATGCTTGATCCTTGAAGCAATGCATTTTTTTAAATAATGCATATTAAATATGGCAATTCAAAGGGAAGTGAAAGATTGAAGACAGTACCCTGGAGTCTTTCTGATAGTCAATAGATAATCGATGATAGTGGGTAGAAAACATTCCTCGACATTGCACCTTGTGGACAAAATGTTCGAGAACAGATTCACTGCCAACAGGACCAGAAAACATAACAAACATAACGATCTTAGGTGAAATTGATTGAGCAAATAAGGCTGAGAGAATAAAAGCCACAATATAACAAAATAACCAATAATGCTTTTTGTATAATTGGCACATACGCTATTGCTTGTCCATCAGAAGTAGATGTACCACGACCAAGTTCATCGAGTGCGACGAGTGAATTACGGCTTGCCGAAGTCTGCAATTATAGATAATAAGTCGAAGCAAAACAAATGTTCAGATTCTTCACGAAGACTGAAATTAATATCAATCCCCCAATTATGATCTCCCACTTTGCTCTTGACAGCGCCCATGTCTAAGGCCATCTTAGCAAACACCATAATATAAGTCGATTATTAATTGAATTTGTTTACATAATTCTCTCCCCTTCACTCTCAATTAAACAGTATTATATCTAGCAAAACTGAATGGTAGTCAAGCAATAGATTGATAACAGCCTTTTAGTTGAAATTAATATCAACCACATTTTGCTCTTAATAGTGGCCACTTCTAAAGGCCACCTAAGCAGATACCATAATATAACTTGATTATTTATTTGTATTTGCATACTTCTCTCCCTTTCACTCAGTCAAATGGTATTATATCTAGCAAATTCAGATGGTAGTCGAGCAATGTGAGGTAAGACTTCGTACAATAGACCCTTGTGGTCCGGCCCTTCCCCGAACCCCGCGCATAGCGGGAGCTTAGTGCACCGGGCTGCCCCCTTTAGTCGAGCATAATTGATAACAACCTTTAAAACAATAAAGCTCACCAGCATCGAAGCAGTTTCCAAGAGTTCTGTCAAGAATGTACTCTGGCCTGCCATAATATGATCTTTGGCCCCCATTCTTACAAATATACGATCAACAGGTGATAAGTCAAACGATGATGCTGGTACATCAGCTCCTACCTAAGAAGCATCAACAGCTTTTAGCCATCAATAGATGAGAAAACTCTAATTTTCTTCTGGACATAACTCACCTGGGCCAAAATTACAGCCATGCAGACTTGGCGTAAAAGAGTTGATTTCCCTCCCATGTTAGGACCAGTTAGAAGGATAAAACTGGCATTTGGAGGACCTCCAAGGGAAACATTGTTGGAAACAAAGGTTCCCTTATCTAGAGAATCGTTTCTAAGAACAGGATGTCCTAAATTTTCAGCGAGAAGAACTGGCACATCATCTTGACTTGGCACTGACTTGATGTTTGGACGACATGTTGGTCCCTCATAATAATCGCTTGCAATTGATAAACTGATTAAAACATCCAATTCTGCAAGAGATAACAGCCATATTTTTATGTAAAAGATCCTAGTTGTGTTTCAGTAAGCTTCATTTATTTTATACCTGATAATATAGCAGATGCTCTTGAATCAAAGTTCTACCAAATATAAATTTAAACTTCATGAGCAAAAAGCTCTTTCTAAAGCAAGAGATAATAGTTATGTTCAACACATAATGCTGTTTACTGGAAATTGGTTTGGACAGTCTGACTAACCACCAGATTTTTCTCTAATTTGAAGTCAAATGAGCATAGAACCAAGTTCTTTTTTAACATTGAAAAATTGCCACAATTAGGGGGCCTCCCTCTAAGTTTGTTATAATCACAGAGACCTTTCCTCTTTTCTGGAATGTGTGCCCTTCTGGTAACTGTTGCTTTAAAAAATCCTATAAAATTAAGAGTAATTATTATTAATTAATAAGTATAAAAGAATCACCTTTTTCCCTCATATAAAAAGTTACCTTTTTATCTTTTCTTTATATTTCAGAATACACTATTATGGTCTCTTACTTGTCTTTCCTCAACCTTCATTTCCCCTTGTTTCTTTGCATATTGAGAAGAGACACAAAGCAAAGAGACTTCTTTGTGCACCTTCTTAAATAATTTTATGTTCCTAGTACACTGTTCTCAGCTGGGGCAGAGTGCTTTTATTGAGTGGACAGACAGACCAAGCTACTATAGATGAATATCATCTTATTGCATCACAAAAGGGAGGACAAGCGGATCAAAAGAATGACACATAAGTTTTCTAGCTCCAATTTTCTGAAGGAAAGAATACAATCAAATATGCATGAAAAGGAACACAGGTAACTTCCATGGAACATCATGTAGCTGCCCAAAAGTATTGCAGAGAAAACTGAGAACCTGAAAGTAATCTATTCTTTTTCCACCATAAGCAAGCACGATTTCCCCCCGAAAGAT
Organism: Przewalskia tangutica; assembly: GCA_029844215.1. Lineage (NCBI taxonomy): Eukaryota > Viridiplantae > Streptophyta > Magnoliopsida > Solanales > Solanaceae > Przewalskia > Przewalskia tangutica. The sequence goes on from CM056721.1 coordinate 126,594,042, forward strand.
TTTGATTAGATTCACCATTAAGCACTAATGGTATTACTGCTCCCAAATAGGTAAAGAAGTAGAGGAAAAGAGAGACTTAAGGGCAATATCTGATTCCATGTCCAAATTAAGGGTCAACAATACCTGCAGTGATACTAACTAATTCTCTCCACTTATTATGATGCTCACAAAACCGTCCTATCAACCTCCGCAAAATGCTTTTTAGCTTAGATTCCTTCTCGGAATCAGCTTGTGAAAGCTCTCCAATTAATTTCTTTAAGACTGGATTCCAGTACCTAAAATAACCCTGCAGGGAAAATAGAAAATCAGTAATGGCAAATGGATGGAAATATTGCTTCTACGGCCTATTAAACCAGTTTCAGTACTTATAAAAACAAAGCGGATGCACAGCTACTGCTAACCAACAAACCAGGGAACTAATCTACTACTTGGTGGTGATTTACTTGTTTAAATCTAGTACGAATACCAATACACAACACAGTAAATTTTCTAGTATCGTTCCTTTGAGTTCTACAATTACCACAGCTTTACAAAGATTTAAGGAATCTTCATCCTCCTCATCCAACCCAATACAGATAACCACATAAAAGGAGAGAATGTCACATATTTTGTGTTTGCAAGGAGGGAACAATATAACTCATAAACAAACTAGAAACACAGGCCGTAATATAACAAAGTTTACCTGTTGTTAAGCTGCAGCATCAACTGCATGCATCCATAGCTCAGTAGAATAAAGAACACAGGCTAAACAATTTTATTCAAATTAGCAATCTTCTACAAAATGGTTTGGAAACCATCATCTATGCCTACTCGAGCATCATTTTAATAGTAACAGGCACCTCATGCAACTAAGGAACCAGCTTTGAACTTTCTAAATCTCATTAGCAATAGGTAAACTTTGACGTTGCATAGCAAGAAATCTCATGAACACAATTTTCAACTGTTGGTATATTCAGCACTGGCCATGTAGAAGTATGCCTACTAACCTTTTTCGATGACTGTAATTCATACTCCTTTGGAATGCTCCTGCACAAACTTTCTGGTACTTCCAAAAGGTATCCGTCTTTTCCTATTGTCACGTAATCTATCTGCAACATTCACAAATATATGAAGTGGATCTGGATAACCTCCTATTGCTAAATGGGATATTTAAACTATGTTCTTACTGACGAGTCTCCAAGCAGTTTCCTCTGTTCCTTCAAGTGCTTGGATAATTTTAGTTCAACCTCCTGAACTTGTTTACATGCAGCATCATACTCCTCATCAACTCCATCATGAGGTATAATACGACCTGAGTTATTTGCTTCCACCCAATCAAAAGCATCCTTGAAATGCTTGAGAACTGAATCTACACCTGGAAGATCTTTGCCTATAAATCCAATTAATCCATCAGATGCCACCAGAATTTGCGGCATGATTAAATAGTTCAATTTAAATACTACCTGGTGTTAATAGATGATGTAGTAGCTTTGAGTCTGTGTTTCCCAAGATCACCCCAAGTGAAGAGCATGCATGCACCATGGATTCACATCCACGTAAAGCTGATATGAACTCTTGCAGTTGTTTCTTTGCTGCATCCTCGTATAAAGTCACTTTATTTGCATTTCTTCCATTTGCCTCACTGCATCGATGCAAATTAAAGAGCAAAATAATTGAGAGATGACTACAGAAGAACTTGTAAAAGAGAAAAGATTGTAGAATCTGAGAATTGTCGATCTTTACCTGCTACCGAAGAGGCGTGCTAGCAACCGTTCCATATCAGGAAGCCTTGACAACTCTTTTCTAAACTCAAGCACAAAAGGTAGATTGAGCCCCTAGAAAAACATTGAGCACATTATAGCAACTTGTTAGTCATGGCAACTCCATTCAAAGCTACCACAATATATGCAAGGGGAAAATATAAAAAGGAAAAGGAAAGTTGGATAAGCAAAAGGACAAACAAATTCAGGTCAGTAGAATTCTTGTGATGCCTTCTTTATTAGATATATCCAACCTTTAGAAACTACCTACTTGATAGATGGATGGACAGTTTTCACCCTCCCAAGTCAAAAAGAAATAAATAATGCCACAAGCAAAGGACCATAAATCAAAAAGTGTAAGAGTTCACCATCAACAGTACAAACACTGAACCTTAGGAACCTGAGTGTACCTTTAATCCGGCTACAGCATCCTGACGTTCTCTAATGGACTCTGGATGATATAAGGGTCTTGCAAGCCATGATTTGAGCATCCTTTTCCCAAATGCTGTGATACAATGGTTGATTTGGGCGTATAATGTCCTATATTAACGAATGAAAAACCTCTAAGTTTGAAGAAAATATAATCAACTAAATGCAATTAAGCTAGACATACCCTGAAGAATCTCCATTTCGACTGTTCTCAAATATCTCAAGATTCTCCAGTGCAGCTGCATCAAGAACCATATTCTGTTTTCGAGTACTATCACAAAAACCAGAAAGGGGAAGTAGCTCAAATTTCGCAAATTTAAGCAGGGATTCGTCCAGAAAAGCTTGCTTCAAGTAGTATAGAGCTCCTCCAAGTGCTGAGAGGGCATAACTCCCGTTCCCACCAAGATTTATAAGCTCACATAGAACATCTGGTAGAAAGTTCCTTTCGCCATCTTCCTCATAGGTAGTGCTTTCATGTGATCCCCTTTCATTTGGAGATGATGACAGCAGTGAATAGCTCAGGTTCTTATATACTCCCTTCACCTCACAAATCGTTCTCTCAGCATCCCAAAATTCAGAAAGAGGAACCAACTCATTCACCAGCGGATTTCGCGTGTGCTGCACCAGCACTCTCTCAGTCTCAAGACTAAGCAATTTAGCTGGCTTTATTATTTCCACCGGTCTTAATTCAGAAAGTAGACAACACAAGGCACTACAGTCTGAATCATCCTCAAACTGGTAAAAAAATACATCAAATTACTAACATTTCATTTCAGTAAATGAAGATTAACCAATATACAGATAGAATAGAGTACAGGATGATGACAAGGTTCCTTGCGAAATTAAGAATTTTTAAATAAATATAAATTTAGAAGTTCTGCTGTACCAAGCAGTCCTCCAGTCTACTGGCAACAGTGAACCCCAGACAAGATTTTATCCAGACATTAGACAAGCAGATAAAACAGCACTACGGCACACCTAATCACCTCGTCATACTACTCGTGAAAGTTCTTGCACTTACTTTCATGACTAAACAAAACAAGTTGCTTCCAAAGAAACAGATAATCACATTAATCAACGAGTTGTCAACACAACGAACAATTATGTAGAAAGGATCATTGATAACGTAAATAAGGAGAAAGGTGATGCTTATGCTAGAAACGTAGATGAGTTTATGGTGGGGGTTAAGAGCGAGTGGGAGAGGTTTGAGGAAAGGAAAGAGAAACCAATTAATGAAGTAAGGTTGGCAAATCCAGGAAGCAAAACAAATAGATATGTGTGTTTACATACATGATGAAAGAATGAGGTCAACTAATGCAGAAACCAGAGATGGAAAGGTGCCAAGTTGGTTGGAGAATATCAACATTATCACCGATGGAACTTGAAATTAAAGATATAAAAGAAGCTTCTGTTTAGTAGCATTTCGTGTAACGTAAATACGTATTATATACTATTGTGCTTTCCTCTACCATCACAATAATGATTTAATCAAGTGAGCCGAATATGAGAAGAAGTTGCTCAACTTTTGCAGAGTTAATAAATATGACATGAAGTTTTCTGCTCTTACTTTCAAATATTCAAGAAACATGGTTTGAGCTTATAATTAACTACTGTTGATGATTGAACTTTGCAACCTATCGATATGATTGATTAGCCAGTTATATGCCCTTAGCCCGTGAAATACACACATACCATATGGGAAGGCAGATCAAAACTAATTCAGGTACTAGAAGCTAATCAAATTGCATTCACAGAGAGCATTCGCAAAAAACTATCACCCACAGAAAGCAACCTTAAAAATCAGACTGCTTGACAGCAAACATGTTACACATGACTAGCAACAATCATACAAAAAAATTTACCAACAAAACTAAATAAAAATTCATAAGCTATTGCCCAGTACCTGTCCAATGATAATCTTGCTTGTTGTAATATCCACCATACAGACACCATAAGTACGCTTCTCCTGTTGGAATGCAGCAGTTTGAGAGCTTTCAGTCACTGCCATCAAATATGAAGCATCAGGGTTTGCCGCAAGCATTTCTCCCTCAGTTAATGTTCCTTTAGTGACCACCGCGCAGATTTCACGTCTGACAACCTGGGACAGGGTATGATGTGTCAGCTACCAAAAGAACTGAGAAGGAAGTAAAATTGTCATCACTATGACAGCTGCAATCTTATGTAGCACAATGATGACCTTATCTTTAGATCCCTTCTCTCTTCGACGATATTCAAGCTGTTCAGGTGTCTCTGTTTGCTCAACCACAAGAACCCTATAACCCTGCTCCATCAAAGCAAGTCACAGTAAGAAACCTGCTATGAAAAGACAAGGCATCGTGCAATTAGCAATTACAACCTTCTGAGCCAACTTCTCTACATTAATTGAGAAGTTCTTTTCTGGAAATCCACAATGTGGTTGCTCTCCCTGAAGATACAGGAAATAGTCAGCTATAAACTTTAGTTCAAAATGCACAGAAACTTAAGGGTGAAATTGGAACATCCTATTGCAAGGCAAAACCGAGAAGGTTCTACCTTCAAACAGAAACATGCAATGTACTCACAACGTGATACACAGTATAAGTCACTCCCTTCCTTAACAGGGAAAAGTAAAGGTGAAGCATAAAAGATGCATGCTGGGCCCATTTTTTTCTCGCTTTTAGGCATATCTACACATGTTGATGACCAAACTGTTTTTATCCTTTGTTTTCTTCATTTTTCTATTTTTGGGTGCATACACTCAAGTTACCTTCATATACTGCAAATGAAGTTCCTGGGCTCCAATATGTGCATCCATCTCATAAAGCTCATAGAACTTTCCCATCTGATTCATAAATCATGGGAAAATTAAAATCATCATATAAAGGGCAAGTTGAAGAAGAAGAGATGAAAAGGCTGCAAGAAACTTCATTGGCAAAAAGATTGAGCCTTCAATATGCTGCCACCACCATTACCTTAAAAAACAGCACTTTATCCATGTGCTTCGACTTGAACTCCCACCATTGTCTCTGAGCATCATTTACATCATTTAAGTACTCATTCTGATAGGGAAAAGAATTCCAAAGATATATAACCAGGAGAACCCAATTACCTGACCACCAGTTAAACCTTTTAAGAAATTAGGAGGTAGGTAGATAGTCCTTGGATCATAATTGGTGTCCCCTGGGGACCTCCTATTTGCATCTTTTCTATCTCTGTTTCAACACACAAGAAAAATTCAGAAAAAGGCCATAAAAAGCAAAATGGTAAAACATCACCCATCTCCACCTAGATCAAATAAAACAATACAAATAGTGAACAGATATTGCTAGAGTACTTACTTTCCAAGGAAAGGGAATTTCTCTGTTTCACGTTGTCCAAATCTATCTGCTGCACCGGACAGCAGTACATTGTCATTTTTAGATGCCTTGGCACCTGCACGGCAACAGAGCCACCTCAATTATATTTCCTATAACATTTAAGCCTTAATTCTTTTCTGCCAACCCTAACACCTAGTAAAGAAATTTTAAATTAATATGGTAACAAACTGCAAATTGAAAGCTATTGCCAAATTAGACAACCTTGGTTCCCGCATTACTACGAGTCCACATTTTCATTTGGATCCACCCATCAAAACATAGTCAAACGTCCATCTTTGGTAAGAACAGCAAACAATTCTTTTTTCTCAATACAAAGTCAAAGAGTCATAAATACTTGGGAAAACGATACTCATGGTTTAAATGTTTAATATGCTCACGTGATAGAAAAAACATATACATTCATAGCAGGACCACTGTAATTTAGGAAGCAAATACTCATATGACAGTTATAATTACAGGACAACACCATAACCGCCAAATGTTCTAGAGTACTCAACAAGATAAACTGAACTTAATAGGAAAACAATAAATGCTGGTTCAATCACTTACAATCCTCATTGATTGCAACAGGCTCTTTCCCATTTGTTCCATTCACAGCAGAGTCCATTGTGCTATTGGCACTCTTCTTATCTACAAGAGTCTTACTCTTCTTGCTCGAACTTGAACTTAACTTCTTCACTTCACCAGTCTTCCTTTTCTTCAACACCGCCTTGTTCGCAGTATCATCATCTTCTTCTTCCTCAATCTCCAACTCCATATCCTCAGAAACATCCTCACCTTCCGACTTCTCTTTATCAGCATTCTTTCCCCAATCTTCGTCCTCCGAATCATCCTCCTCAACGCCATCTAAATCCTCCAATTTCTCTTCTTCTTCCACCACCACGGAATGTTTCCTTAACCGCCTCAACTTCCTTACAGGTGCATTAACCCATTCAATCTTTTCTTCAGCTAAATCAATCATTTCCGCATCGCCATCCTCATACATAACCAAATGCTCACCAGAACTACTGTCATAAGACTTGACACAGCCTTGGTACCAAACTTTATCTAATGGCCAGTAAACCTTAACTCTTTTGTCCACTACCTCTTGTCCATAGGACGGCTTACAATCAACAACGGCTGAAATAGGTACAGTAATCTTCCGCTTTGTGTTTAGTGGTGAAGGAGTCGTAGGACTGGTACTAGGATTAGGATTAGGGTTAGGGTTAGATTTGTGTATAATTTGTTTGGGGAGAAGAGGTGAAGGGGAGGGTGACGACGTCGTTTTGGAGAAGAAAGAAGTGATTTGGCTCTGTTGATTGACTAGAGGTGATCGGCCATTGCTGGCGCGGCGAGAACAACTCATTCGTGGCGACTGTAAATGGGGGTAGCCTAGCAGCAAATAGTGGAATGAACTTTAACTATATATATATATATATATATTGGTTCTCAAAAATGGCGGGAAGAGGGAACGTGGAGTGTCACAGTTGGCGGGAAGCCTCCTAAGCCCATTCTTTTTTTTTATATCGACGTTCCTAATCCTCACTTACGCCAGATGCACAGCTACACCCGCGACGGTAACCAAGTTAGTGCGGCAGTACCGCAAGGTCACGAGTTTGATCTTCTGCATAAATTTTTAGTTGAGCCATTACACATCATTGCCGCGACGCCATTGCAGACTATCGTCGGTCAAGTTTGCTAACGCACTCAAAAGAGTAGCGGATGCGGGTTCCTTTGTAAAAAAAAAAGATCCAGACACCTACGGTTTAAGTTCTCATCCTTTGTCATTCAGCTATGTCCCGAAATTTTTCTAAGCCCATTCTTGATATAACTAATTCCGGAATTGCTATAGTATAACTAAATATCCAACAAAATACAAGATTAAATGATTACTATTATTATTAATGTGATATAAGACTGTGTACAATAGAACTTGCGGTCTGGCCCTTTCCCGAACTTCACGCATATCGGGAGCTTAATACACCGGCTGCTTTTATTTAATTATTTGACTGGTAAATGAAACGCTGAAAGAGGTGAGGTCTCATTTTTATTTATTAAACTGTATAGTGTTAATGTGGTGTGAGCTCCTAGTCCTAGTTTGATTTAATGATGTTAACTGGGTTGAATGAAGATGGACCAACCCGTAATAAGCTAAAAAGAAGAGCATCAAAATTTTCCACAACTTAATAATATATGGATCAAAGTGAGTACTTTAACTTGGTGTTTTCCATAAGTGAATTCACAACTTTATTTATAAAATAGAGAAGTGTAGCCAGAGAAATAACAATGACTGCAGTAAAAGTTCAAACAATTAGCAGTCCTGATTTATTGTACTTTGTGGGATATACATTCTGAAATGAGTTAGGTCTAAAGCTTATTTTCAGTATTCAGAAATTTTGTTGTAAAATATGCAAAAAACTAAAGGATTAATTTAAATTAAAGAAAGTTGACCAACAAATTTCTTTAAATCTACTTGGTGCAAATTGTATCCAAACCATAAAACTATCATAACAAAGCAACTTATTTAAATACAAGAGACAGCTCTAGAGTCTAGACCAACAATTTCTAGAGCACAGGCGCTGAAGATCTATTCCGAAGAAAATAATAAGCTAAGGAGAAGCATGCCCTCATAAATTTGACAATTTCTTTGTAAACCAATCTGAAAGACGCGTCATTTTCACTGTAAGCTCTCTATTTTTGGCAAAGTAAGCCTCACCATTTGCTAGCATCACAGAGAAATCATGCTTCATTGCTTCCAAGCTTCTATAGTAGTTGTTCTCTAACCTTAACTGGATTATATCAGGTGATAGAGGAACAGGGAACCTGCAAAAAGGTAATCATTTATCGTGTTGGGTCCATTAATAATTGTGCATGCCAAGCAACCTTGTAACAGACATAGGTTCGAAGCTTGAAAAAGTTAGTATAACAAAACCCACCCCTCCCCTCCCCAAAAGAAACCCCTGCGAAGTATAAAGAGAATATAATATCGAAAGAGGAACAAAAGAGGCTGACTTTTAACTTAACTCCTCTTTTTAGGGAGGGGAGGGGGAGGGGGAAGGTTCGGAGTATGATATGGAACTTCTTATGGAAGTTCTTCAACTTTTTCAAAGCAACACAAGTAATGTAAATAGAGAGTACCTATTCATGAAGTCCTGTTTCACAGCAACATGTTTCAATTTTAGAATCCCAAAGCCATCCTGTAACATGCATAACAGAGTCATGCTTTGAACTACAAAGATCAGTTGTTAATTCAAGGTATAGTCAATTTAAAAGGTTCAAGCCGTGGAAACAACCTCTTGCAAAAATGTGAGGTAAGGTTGCGTACAATAGACTCCGGCCCTTCCCCGGACCCCGCGCATAGCGGGAGCTTAGTGCACCGGGCTGCCCCTTTTTTTTAGTCAATTTAAAAGATTGAAACCTGATTTCTGCTTGCTGACTGCAGTAGTTCAGTAATAGAAGACAACTCTATTTCTGCTTTCCAAGTCCATTTGAGGTTGCTCCCATGAAGTATCTATATCATGTAGTTCTCAGGGACTATGATGATGGGGTTCCGGTTCATCTTTGTATAGGATACCACATCTTTTCCATGGACTGTCAGGAAACTGGTCATACTTGGCTTTCACAGAAACTACCCGACCTTCCCACCACCTACCACCTTGCTCACTCTCATCCCTCCACCAAACCAGACACTTATCTCTGTAAGGCCAATTTCTCTCCATTGCAGTCTCATACCTTGATATCTCAATTAGAAAGTCAGGGAAGTTAACTAGTTCAGGCAGTGTAAGATTAAACTTCTGTCCCGACAGGGGAAGAGTTATCTATGAATTGAAGTGTAACTTTACAGCAGCTCTCACCAGAGCCAGGAAGAGTTGCATATGAAACTTATTACATAAAAAACAAAACAAGGTAAAAGGAAAGAAGAGGAAATGATTAACCAATAGAAAGTTAGAAACTTAATAACCCTCTTCCTGCTCTGACAATAACAGCCAATTCAGTTTTTTTACAGTCTCATTCAAGCTCATTCCAGATAAAAAAACATTTTCATCCCCGGAAGAACCCTCTTTACTGTTTCTAGATGACCGGCACTTGGACACATTACTTGAAGTCCATCCTAATGGCAGAGAACCAGTAGACTTCTTAGTCAGCTTTTCTGCATTTCTTGATGAACCTACAGCTACATGGCTCTCTCCTATTTTTTGGTCATCTTTCCCGAATGCCGTGTCTCTTGACATCGCAGTAAATCTTAAGGATCTCTTTCTCCGTGCTGCATCAGTAGCGGCATGAGGGAATTCAGAACCTGTTTCGTTATATTCATTACAAGCATTAGAAGCACTTTCACAAATATCATGACTGCTACGTAAACCGCTTCTAGATCCATGAGACTTGTTTCTGCCAACAGTATCATCCATCAGTACACCGCAATGCAACTTCTGACCGAATCTATCAGGGCCATTACCTGTTTCCGGAACCTCTGGAACTTGGTTTTGTTCCAAATCGGAAAAGATTTTAGATGTTGATTCATCTACACAATAAGCATCTGTAAAAAGATTGGATTCAGAATGAGCTCGAGACTCCCTGGACAATCTATTTGCTTTTATCCTTATTATGCTTGTCTTCACTCTAGGTTTGATGTTTATTCAGGATTGTCGTCGGTGGTAGTGTCAGCTTGTTTGCTGCAGGACCGACGCCCGATGATTGGGTGACAATGACAAGTGAAATAATGAGGAAATTTTAGCAGCTCCTGAGGAACAAACTGCATTTCCTGGACCATTTCCAGCCAGCAATCTGCTAGCTTCAAACTGTCCCAGATTTGTTTGAGCCTCGGACATTAAATTATTGGCCAGAGCCAGACTTTCGTTATCTGGACCAGCAGAAGGTTTTCTATTGAAATGCTCATTCGAAACATTTTGGGGTTCATCGTCACTAACAATATGTTCAGTTTTATTGTATTTCCCAAACAGTTCCATGCCAATCTCATCTGCAGAGGATGATCCTGGCTCCTTTAATCTTAGGTTAACCAGATTATCTTCAATTATCTCTTCACTAGCTTGAGAAGAACATGGTTTATCAACTTGGTCACCACACTGAGCTGCAGTGTCTTTTGATACATCAAGCTTATTAGGATCACGCATTTTCAATTTCAGCACTAATCTCCTTTTGTTATCGCCGTTTGTTTGAGGTTCAGTGGATTTAGGAGGCACATCCATAGCTCCGCCTGTTGGATAGTCTTGCAGTTTGCTTGGCAGCTTGTCATCAGCTTCAATGCTCTGATCGCTTGACCAACATTCTAATGATTCAGTTTCCGAAGAATCATCCTCAGAGCTAGCTTCATCATCTGAAGAAATTTCAGAATGCTGACATACAAATTCAGGATGTGCAGCTCCTCGGTGAGGTCGTTTAGTTGACTTCCTTTTAGTGGTAGCTTTCCACCCATTTCTTGATTTCATAGTTCTAAGACTTCTACATGAAGAGCCAACATCTTCATCCTTAACTTTCTTCCTAAGACGTCTTCCAGATGATGCGACTACCACCTGAAAAAGATGCAAATGTTGCTCAGCCAGGGTAAACAAATAGGTAATCTGTTTGTGAAAGTCGATGCTTACATCTGATACAGATTTTTTCCTTTTTGATCTGTGTAGACCATCTTTCCGACTCCGTCTCATCTTCTCTTCTTCACTACATACTGAACCGCTAGAAGAGCCGTCTCTTAAACATACGTGCTCTCCTTCAGTAGAAAGCTCCTCATTCATATTATATTCTGAATCAGTCTCATCATTCAGTACACCATTATCTGGCTCCCAGAAAAGGGTATCCACAAACTCTGGCAGAGGTTCAGCTATTATGTCCAAGTCAGCCACTGGTAAAACCTGGTATCCTTGGCCCAAACCAGCGTCTGTGGCTACAGAAAATTTAATTGAAGTAGGACGCCACTCTGTACCCAGAGCTCCTAGGCGGCGGCGCTGGTACATACTCTGGTATGGTTCAGGATATGGAAGCATACCTAGTATTCCCATTATTTCATGTTGGGGGAAAAAAGAACATTCATTACCATCTTCTTGAAACTGACCAAACAAAAAAGAACGAATGATGAAAGCAAGTAATATCTACTTGCGTCACAAAGAAGATCTTGCATGTTCCTCCGATATGGAGCTAGCTGTGTCTCCTGCAACAGTAAACAAAGTCTTGTTCAACAACAACAACAACAACAACATACCCAGTGAAAATCCCACAATATGGGGTCTGGGGAGGGTAGAATGTACACAGACCTCACCTCCACCTCGGTAGGTAGAGCGGTTGTTTCCGGGAGACCCTCGGCTCAAACAAAGTCTTGTTCATAACTTCAAAAAAACTTGGCAAACTTATACAAGATGGAACAGCTGTTGGTATCTGCTGACAGATTAGACCATCCATGTATTCGATATGAAAATTCTAAAGTAGTAAAAACAAATGGTGGAACTCAAAAAGGTAAAAGAATAAATCTTTAACTCACTTCGTCACAATAAACATGACCTACTTTGACTATAGAAATTTACATTAAAATGTTTGGAAAGACAATTAAATGGATTTAGATACAGTGTAAAAAGTAATAGTTTCCACTGTTCAGACTTGGATTAGTCATTTGAAAAGATTTCATACAAAGTTTTAAATAATGTCAAGTGATATTAGTTTGAATGGTATGGGTGGAAAAAAGAATGACATCAAGGAAAGAAATTTTGCAAAGGACAAAAAAGAAGAATATGTCATAATCATCATGGAGTGAACTAGTATGTCAAAACTAAAGGTACCTGATCAAGAACGTTCCCCTGCCCATCCTGGATAAGGGGCCGGTAATCCCCAAGGAAGAACTGTTGAAAGTTACAGCCTCAATATCGCATACAGTAACTGTAAAATACTTAAAACTTGAGAATGAAAGAAATCGACTCATATACCTGATCATATTTAGCATCCTTTTGAGACTCGCCTTGGCCTGTATATAATAAATATATTTGTCCAACATCATGAGAAAGAACAATTGATGTTCCATCCCTTTTCACAAAGAAGCAGCACATCTCCACACAATAAGCAACTTTGACATTTCAAATAAAGCAAAGAGCATTTGCACCAGTTAGCAAATCCAATGGGAAATGGAACAGAACGAGTTATTAATTTGATAGGATTGGCGTTCTTCTATGGCCCCAAAGCAGAAAGCTCTGATGATGTTTAAATTTTGAAGTACATTACGGAATTACCATTTATATACGCAAACAAACTTTACAAGCCAAATATCAAAGATACAGGAAATATGATGAAGTCCTCTTTAAATTACTTACTGTGAAAACTTTCCATCAACCAACTTAAGCGTCCTATATCATATGCGCGGATGGGGATCCCCTCCCATATCTGGAGATAGAATAGCAAGAGTTCAACAAACGGAAATAATTGTGTAAGCGGATGATACAATAATCAAAAGAACCAGAAACCTACATCCCACAGAATGGTTTTCCCATCATAACCAGCACTCATTGCAATTCTGGGGTTGAAAGGATGAACATCCAGAACATACGTCTACAAGAGTCAAACACTAAAGCGTCAATTACACCAGATATAAGTCTTTTAATAGGTGCGTGGGTGGGGCATGGGGGTGGAGGAGTCAAATCAGGAATTAGTACCAGAATTGAGTGAACAACGTATTTTTTTAGAGTTTATTATGACCAAGAAAGTGAATAAACCGCCATAAAGAATTGCATGTCTCTTTTATAGTGCCCAACCAAGAAATCAGACAATGGTGGAGGCAAGCTGAGAAAGAAATAACCAGCGAGCACATGCAACTAGATGGAGCTAAAGCGGAAGTTTCTCAAAAATATATAACCAAGATGACACATGAAAATGTAATACTAGCCTAAGCAAGCACTTGAAAGCAAAACTTAGAAATATCAGCCTAATCATAGTCAAATAAACTTACAGACTGTGTGACCAGTCAAGGAGTGCACCAAGCTACCATCACTAGCATTCCAAACACAAATTCGGCAATCTGCATAAGTTCACCTTATGAGATCGAAAATATCATATTCAAGCACCAGAATTTCTCTGCTTCGCCATAGGAGCATAATATGAATTAACAACCCAAATGGAGGTGTTTTTCTTTATAACAGGGACCAAGAAGACCTTGATTTCAGAGTCCACAAAGTTTCATGAACCAATTTGGTGTTGCTAACCTTACAGGTGCTTAGGCAAATATTCACACTTTCTGAGTGTCCAATTTGTCAGGAATTGACTAGTTGCACACATGGGAAAACATGAAAAGCACAAAATCCAATTTGGATATGACTGGACACGGACCCCAGGCATATAATAGAAATAGGATCAATTGGCCTCTCAGAGTAAACTCTTAAACAGACATGCTTCATAGCTCCCTTGACCAATGACAAAATTACACTGGGAAGTCAATCTACAACTTCTAAGCCGTGTTAGATTCGCGTTATACTTAAAATAATGTGAGGAATTATCCTCCATAAGGCACCCCACTTATTCTCAGCTCACACCACTATCTACATGCAGAAGTAAATAGGTGCCTATGAATTTCTTTTCATAAGTTTCACATGCCCGCGTTACTTCTTTTTTCAACCACGGCTGCATTACTCTGATGGATGTAAACTTAAGCCCATGCCAGGCAGCAACATGTCTTAGAATATTATCAACTCGATGTTTAAAAATCTTGAAAGCACCTCAAATACACTTCAATAACAATTTATCAACCAAAAATTTTAACTACCTATTACCTATTCCAACACAGACTTCTCTAGATGCAAACCAGAGAAAAGATTTAAAATGAAGTTGAAGGTCATTATACAGTAGTTACTCCATACTTGCTAGAACTAGATGTCTGATAGCGTGTGTGAAAAAAGGGAAAATTTCGACGGGTACTATACAGCAGTATAGCAAGATTGAATTATTTAAAGGCAACAAAAAATCAGTAACCAATGGAAAGTAATAAAGTCAGAAAATATCCATAGGTCCAGTATTCCCTGTCAACATCATCCTGATATAATTTGGTCCATTATAACAAAAAGAAAATTCCTTTATTTACTCACTATCAGCATGAATTATTCATTAGTGTCAAGAGAAACGCCTACTAACCAAGCTTGTGAATGTGTGTTCATGCCTGTTGGGCATCATCATTATATACTGTATAATGGGTCAACAAGTAGATGCTTAAATTGACAAAGACCAAAATATAATGGGAAAGAAATGAAACTTTCTCCCATAATCATATTAAAATAGTTTTAACGGATAAAAGGTACGAACTAATGAAAAGCTTTTTAACTGAATAATGACTATGCAATTAAGTCATTAAGATAAAAATACCCATTATAGCAGCCAGTACAAAGCGATTATCCAGACTCCATACTATCATGTTAACACCCCCTGAGAGGGCAGCCCGGTGCACTAAGCTCCCTCTATGCGCGGGGTTCGGGGAAGGGCCGGACCACAAGGGTCTATTGTACGCAGTCTTACCTCACATTTCTGCAAGAGGCTGTTAACACCCCGGGGAGTAGGGCGAAATCTCTGACGTGGCCCTCCTCGAGGAGGTTGTGGTGGCATTGGTGGGGGAGGAACTTTAAGATGATATGCCTTACCCCAAGAACGTCCATGTTTTCCCTGAAAGGATTAGAACATTAATAATCATAAAGAACGAGCACAGAGTAATATGTCACAATAATGTAGGTCCGTTAGACTTGGTCCCAATTTACAGATGTAATGGCGTGATGAATTAGTGTCCAACAAATTGGGTAAAGCAGACCATACATTCTTTAGTATGCCTATAAAAACAAATAGGCATAATTTTACGCATGTATTCTTTCTCTTATTTCTCACAAATAAATCCACAAACAATCTGGAAGTTGAAAAACAATTATCTCAACTTATTCCATAAAAGAAACCGAATTTATGCAGCCAAGAACTCACATGGGATGACTTGTGTGATTTAGGTGTCCAAATAATTGCACTTCCATCCCGGGAACAAGTGACTATGTTGTCATGGCTAAACCTTAAAATTGTGTTTTAACGAGCATGTTCATTTACGCAAGTTAACACAATTTTATTCATCAATCAGGTTGACCAACCAAACTTTATTTTATGTTGAACCATGAGTTAACTATAGCTGATATAAAGGATATTAGGACCATTTGAAATCATTGGAAGAAAAAGAGATTCACAAACCAAGAGTTCCTAAATTTTGGGATGTTGTCCTCCACAAACGGCGACCCAGAGATCGCGGAGTCCGCGCCCGTGCCGAAAGTGAAGAAGCTTTCCAAGGAATCAGAAGTTGAAGATCGTGAAGCAACTGCATAAAAGAATAGCAAGTGAGATAATGATGAACACGTTTAAGGGTGACAACATGGCTGCACCAACCTGAACTGTACATAGTTGACATCATTTTCATGACAAGATAATGTATCTATTTCATGATTTAGCTCCTCAGGGTGATCTGGGTAGAATTTACAAGCACTCCAGACCTGAAGACAGATAATGTTCGTGAATCCATACAATCTCATCATCCCATTAATAGAAAAACATTAAAAATAAGTCAAAATGCACCAAAAGCTTTCACATGTTCACATTAAGAGCCAATTGGTCCAAAGTTACATTTTTTCACATGTTCACATTCTTATAATTTATACTTCATACAGCTCTATGTTTAAGCGTTACTGAAGTTTTCTTATTGCCGGGTTGTCAAACATGTTTTGCCATAAATAGGTTAAACATTAATTAGAGGACTTTGATAAAGAAAGCTCAGAACATCTATTGTATCTTTCAGGTCACAAAAAAAGGTAACTACACTAAGAGCTTATTGACTGGAAACAAAAAATTCTCATATCCCTTCCATCTTAATAATGAAGATTTGACAATGTTATAATAAAGCATAACATTTGATACTTGGTCATACCCTTGCTAAAGTATCAGAGCTGCCAGTGACAAAGACAGTTCCATTGGCATTGTATGCACAGCACAAAATTTGATCACTATGCGATGTATTACTTGAGGACTGAATGTTGGTTTCTGTGGTACCACTGCTCTTCACTGCATAAAATTAAAATCCATTCACAAGCTCGCTAACCAACTGCACTAAACATGATCAGACAAAAAACTTGTTCTCAGCTTACCAGAAACGTTATCCTTTTGGCCATGGCGAGTGAACATGTGGAACACACTGAGAATACCTAGCATCCCAAATGCGACAAGTTCCGTCATCTGATGACCTACTGATGGGAAACAAAAACCGAGGGAAAGAAGTCACACATTTATGAAGCAAGTTACCATAAACAGTAATACTTAGCAAGAAACTTTAACAGACACGAATAAAGATTAATCAAAACAAGATTGAAATGCAAATCAAGACAGCAAAAAGGCAAGATAAACAAAACAAATGAAGAAACATGTAGTAATAAGAATTGAAAAATAAGATACAACAACAACAAACTCAGTAAGCTGAAGATGGCCATGACATGTCTAATCCCTTTCCCTCAAGTCGTTGCTCGATCAAACCATTCCCACCCTTATCTCTCTCAAGCTCTCCAGTCGTTGCTCGATCTCAAGTTTCTCTCCCGTCGTTGCTCGATCCAGACTTCGTCGTTTACAGGTATTTTATCGATAAATTCGGAGTTTGTTTGCAACTGTTGCCTTTAGAAGCTCCGTTCTCTTGAATTGAGAAAAGTTCTTGTTTTTTCCAAAGCTCCATTCTTGATAAACCCTAATGTCATAAAGTTCTTGTATTTTCAAATTTGTGCGACAGTGCTTTAGTCGGTTTCTGATTTTGCAAATTCATCTTGGATAATATATTTTTCGGGTTCTTACCCATGGGTTTGTTGGGTTGAGGTTATGTTTGTCGTACTGTTGCCTCAACCCATTTGGTCTATTAATAAACTTGTTGTCGATTATTATTATTATTATATCGTTGTTGGTCAACGACACTCTATTGTTTGTATGTAGATCACAAGAAAAGGTAAGAAGTGGAGGAGAAAAGCAACAACAACATACTTAATGTAATCCCACAAATGGGGTCTAGGGAGGGTAGGATGTACACAGACCTCACCCTACCTTTTGGGGTAGAGAAGTTGTTTCTGATAGACCATTAGCTCAAAAGAAGTGTAACCAAAGCAAGATTGAAATGAAAATAACGACGGCAAAAAGGCAAGATACACAAAACAAATGAAGCAACATGTAGTAATAAGAATTGAAGAATAAGATACAACAACAACAAACTCAGTAAGCTGAAGATGGGCCATGACATGTCTAATCCCTTTCCCTCAAGTCGTTGCTCGATCAAACCATTCCCACCCTCATCTCTCTCATGCTCTCCCGTCGTTGCTTGATCTCAAGTTTCTCTCCCGTCGTTGCTCGATCCAGACTTCATCGTTTACATGTGTTTTATCGATAAATTTGTAGTTTGCTTGCAACTGTTGCCTTTAGAAGCTCCATTCTCTTAAATTGAGAAAAGTTCTTGGTTTTTTCCAAAGCTCCATTCTTGATAAACCCTAATGTCATAAAGTTCTTGTATTTTTAAATTTGTGCAACAGTGCTTTAGTCTGTTTCTGATTTTGCAAATTCATCTTGGATAATATATTTTTCTGGTTCTTACCAATGGGTTTGTTGGGTTGAGGTTATGTTTTGTCATTCGTTTGCCTCGACTCATGAAGGGTAGGATGTACACAGACTTTACCCACCACCGTACTGAGGGAGAGCAAGAATCCTACTTTGATACCATGTGATGACCGTGGTCCAACTGTTAAGGTATTGTCCACTTTGGGCCTACGCTCACACGAATTTGTCCCTTTGGTTTCAACTCAAAAGGTGTCTCAACAGTTGATCTGAACTAATTTTTATAAGGTCCCTAACTTTCTTCTCCCATTTCGATGTTGGATTCGCCTAAGGCGTAATATGCACACCTTCTTCAGAGGTTTGCCCTCCGTCATGGGTGTCACATGTGTTTTCTAACACCCTCTCACACGTGTAACCCCTTCTAGCTTTACACGTGGATTGACGACTTCTGTTTTCCTTTTTCGTCTTTTTAGGCTCAACAAGTTACAGAGTGCGTGTACATCAATGTTATTGGCGCGACTGAATTGAGAGAAAGTGAGAGAATCCTAGAGGGGCTCGTTAGGCTGAGTTGAGAAAGAAATCCCGAGCAATACAAGAGGTAGAGAGATGACGACAATATAGTAGGTTGAGAGACGACGAGAAGATGGGCTCCCCATAGCTCTGATACCATGTGAAACAATCTGAAATCCAAACCAAATGTTTAAAGCAAAGTGAGGTGGTCCACGACATTATTATCAATTTCTTTGGAGACCCTTATACAACCAATGAGGTACAAGTGTGCTCTTTCTGGGGGGGGGGGGGGGGGGGGCAGAATAAGTCTCAATCATTTAGTAGAAGCTTTGGCAGAAGCTTTGGAGATGCTAAAAATTAATATTGCCATTAAAGGACAAGGAAGCAGATAATCATATAAGGTGAAAGAGACATTGGAGGTAGAGCATGATGATCCTGGTGAAAAGTCGTGAGGTCCTGCACTACCAATTTTCAAATACGAGGAATGATATTCTAGAAGGTAGGGAAGCTAATCACTAGGTGATGTCCACTTCAGTTAAGAAGTGGTATTCTGATTCAGATGATGATTATGATGAAGCTACAAAAACTTCTAACACAATAGGCCTCAATCATTTAGTAGAAGGTCTGGCATAAGTTTTGGAGATGCTAAAATTTAAGAAAGAATTAATATTGCTATTAAAGGACAAGGAAGCAGATAATCATATAAGGTGAAAGGGACATTGGAGATAGAACATGAAGATCCTGGTGAAAAGCTGGGAGGAGGTCCTGTACCAGTTCAATTTTCAACATGAGAAATGATGTTCTAGAAGGTAGGGAAGCTAATAACTAGGTGATGTCCACTTCAGTTAAGAAGTGGTATTCTGATTCAGATGATGATTATGATGAAGCTACAAAATTTTTAACACAGCAATTTGGAAGCTGAAACCATCTAGACAAAGGTGGAGGGGTACGCAATGCCCCACCATAGAGTTGATATATCAGATACATCAAATGCCAGATTTGGAATACCAATGAGCTAAAGCTTTTGTTGAACTTTTGGGCGTGAAAAGTTGGGGCCAGTGAAGCGAAAGAAACGGAGCTGTTTATGTCAGTTGAAGGACATATAACCTCTCTGTTAAACAGAGTGCTATTCTTTTTCTACTTCAAGTCAGATTGTGTTTGGTATCACACAATTTGCTATAACAAATTTTACAGACGTATTACGTAAGGAAAAACACAACATTCATTGGAGAAGGATTCATAAGACAAAACAAAACTAGCAAAGGGGTGATAAAAGTGGTGACATTGAGGCATCAAATGAAGTTCATTTTTAAATTTAAAAATTTATTGTAAAACAAGAAAGATACAAGACCACGATCACCCATGCAGCAGTCGTGTCTCAGAAAACAAAGATACTCCAATAATTTCCAAATTCTGAAATTCGACAGTTTCTTAATTCCATAAGCCACAGTTAATCTGTATGGTTTAATCAAATAGGGCAAGATCTCTTACACATAATAATGCATCATGTCCCTTCAAAGAGAAAGGAGCAACAATAAGGATCAAGGCTTAAACGTGGCTTACGATAGAAGCTGATACACTTTGGAGTAAATGTGATGGCAGTAACAGCTCCATTGTGACCACGCAAAACTGAAATAGGTAATCCATCTGGCAAGCGCCACTGAAGTACAGAGAAAGTAGATAAGCTGCTCACTCTTCAACAGTGGAGAAGATCTTCGACTCAAAATTATTACTCTTCAAAGAAAGCAAGAAGATATCTCTGTCAAGTGGGAGGAGAATCTTACAACTCGAATGCTGTAGTCATTTGATGCAGATACCACCAAAGCATTGTTTGAACTGACTGCTAAATCAGTGATGTCACCCTATTATAATGACAAGCAAATAAGTGGATAAATGAAGAGTAACAAATTCATAAGGAAGATCTAAAGCTGCGGACAAACTTCAATGAACGTACTTCATGTCCTCAGCAACTAGCCAGGCATAATCCAGTTTCCATTGACCAAACCTTGACAAGGCGATCACCAGATCCAGTAATCACATATCTTCCTGAGCGGTCAAATATTGCTACACAACACAGGAAGAAATTAAATTATTTTTTTAGTTACTAAACCACAAAGATTCATCTTCTGAACAAGTAATACATTTAAGAAACCGCTTGATATTTTCTAGAAGTATTCTAAATCCCCAGTTAAACTCGATAATTAATACTACTTGAAACCATAAGCTACAAAAGAATACCTCAAGAAAATTAAGCAAGTGAATGACAAGATGAAGAGGACGCAAGAAAAAAGATAACAATTCAACTATAGGAACAACATAAACGATGCAATCAATCAAATGACCAATTTATAAATGAACTATGTCCTTATCCCAAGCAGGTTGTGATTGACTATACTCAAGGGCGGAGCTTTAAGCGCAAAGGGGATTATCCGAATCCCCTTTGCTGGGAAACTACACCGTATATATAAGGTCCCAAATAATTTTTTATGTATATATAGTATATGGCGAATCCCCTTGACTTCTTCAGGTATGTACTTTTTTATATTTTTGGTCCCCTTAGTGAAAATTCATGCTCTGCCACTAGTTCGACCCATTTCATTTCAAATATAATCAATAATTTCTCTTTTAAGGCAAATTAGGTTTCTCTGGAGATTCTCTAACTCAAACACTTATTCGCGTAAACGAACATGCAATTTCTCTAACTAGACTAAACATGAGGTGCATACCTAGTAATATCTAACATCAAGAATCCTCTGGCTCTGCCACTAGTTGACCTATTTCATTCCAATAATTTGTCGTTTAAGGCAAATTAGGTGTCTGCAAAGATTCTCTAAATCTCACACTTATTCGCGTAAACTAACATGCAATTCTCCAACTTTACTAAACATGAGGTGCATACCTAGTCATATATAACATCAAGAATCCTCTGGCTCTGCCACTAGTTGACATATTTCATAAATATCTCTTTTAAGGCAAATTAGGTTTCTCCGGAGATTGTCTAAATCTCACACTTATTCGTGTAAACTAACATGCAATTCTCTAACTAGACTAAAAATGAAGTGCATACCTAGTCGTATATAACATCAAGAATCCTCTAAACACAAAAACTAAATATGCCTAAAACACAAAGCCCAGTCAGGTGGGTTTTTCAAGTAAAAAATATTACAGGAAATTAGACTCACTATAGCATCTGTTCTACCCAAGTTTTAAATTTTTACACTACATAAGACAATAAGCTGCAACCATGAATTTAGAAACCCAGACAGTGTTATCTCAAAGTAAGACGTAATTTTTATGATTGACCTGGGAGGAAAAAAGGGCAAGACAACTGATGAGCTAAAAGGATTTGCGCCTGATTCAGATGCAGATGTTAGCCTCCAAAATGCAAGGAACTGGGTGTCCCAGAAACTGGAAAATTTAGGGACAACCAAGGAAAAAGATTTGTTAGGAAAAGAAAGGACAATAATATAGTAGTCCTCGAAGTTGTGTCACGTGTTCAAGCGTCAAAACAACCTATTTCTGAGTTAATGGTACAATAGACCTTTTGGTTTAGTGAATCCGCGTACAAATGTGAGATAAGAATGCGTATAATATATTTTCTAGATACTGCACAGCATGTTTTTTTATGGCCAATCCGTAAGCCGGTTGACGCTGCAACTCCCACTTTGCTGGTAAAAACTAAAAACCTTGTTTTTTCTTTTTAAAATTTTTGTTTCTTTTTTCTTTTTTCCTTTTTAGAGAAATGAGCATAATTAGAATGCATAGAAGTATTTGTTTTTGTTTCATTAAAAATAATCTTCTTTTTATTTTGGATATATTAATAGGAATTTTTTTTATTTTATATCTAACACAATTGATACTAATTTTTTTCAGCTCAAAAGCTAGTGGATCTAAAAATGTAAGATTTGGATCCACCAACTTGTAAGAAAAAACATAATTATTGTTGATTATATGAAACTCAAATAAAGTTTTTCGATATCAATTGTTTTCATTGCACTAATTTTTTGTATTGTCTCTCTTTGAACTTTCTTAATTGTAAATGTCACCTTATATGAACTTCTCTTTTAAAAATTTATTAAATTTATTTAAAAGCCAAATCTGTTTTTTTTTGCCTTTTTTTTTTAAGAAGTAACTTATTGAAATGAGCGTGTAATTTTAAAATCAACTCTACAAAACACTAGCTCTAAAAGTTTACACATTAGTAAATTAACCTTATTTCAATTAACTTACATGCTTAATTGCTTATATAGATTATGCTTTTTTCCTTTTTTGGTAGATCTTCTGCATTGGATGTGTTTATTATTAGCTAATTTGCTCATTAATCATAGAAATTGTCAATTTTCGAAACAAAATATGTGAACTGAACTATTTCTTAAAAAAAAACACCGATATTCATTCCAATTATCATGTTGCAGCATTTCCAAAGTCTGAAACGATACACATTGCATTGCAACACAGATAACTTGAGAAGTTGAGTAAAATTTTGCGACCAATTGAATGCTTTCAGCCTTTCACTATACAACGAAATTGAATTTGCCTATCAAATTGGCTTACGTTTAAGTCCTTTAGAAGATAAATAAATCATTCCAAGTTTTTCTTCTGCTGAAGAGGTTCGATCCTTAAATGAACAAGCAGAAGTGTATAGGAACATTGTAGTCAAGAAGGTACACGAGGGGCATGGAAACTTCTAGGAATAAATAATACACTTCAACAAATTCTGGTACAGATTGACAACTCTTGTCACACATTAGCCTCCATGTTGATCAGCTGTAATAATTTGATCTAAATCCATTCTTGATACAATTCTAGATTTCGTGATACAAACTCGTAACATTACTCATTGATCCAGTGCCTATCATGCATCAATGAATCTGATGTTAAAGCTGTCCGGGTGAATCTGCCACACATTTAAGGCTGCATATTCTTCCAAACATTCCTTGAGTTGAGCTTCACTGTATCCCTGTTCCAAGATAAAGCAGCAAGACATCAGAGGAAAGAGAACTCATAGCAAAACGTCATTACCATGGCCAAGGAGAAAACAATTTAAGCCAGAATATAGGACTTGTTGAGTTGGATATCGAATGCCAGAAAGCAATGTAAGCAAGGTCTCCAAATGAAAGAATCAAACAAGGTAGCCTTGAAAAGATTTTGATAAAGACATACATCCCAACTACTTTGGCATGATCTTAGCTGATTGCCATTACTTGCAGGAAAATGATAACTGATTCAGTTGGTTAAAAACATGGGGGGACCTGAGTATGAGTAAAGAAGCTACATCAATCTTTGTTCCACCACAGGAGTCCACTGTAAATAATTCTGGCAAATTTTGCGAATATACTGGTACTATAATCAATAGCCAGCTTGAGCCTATTTAATCTGATCTGATCTGTTCTTTTTTTTCTCTTTTATATCGGGGAATGACGGTGGGTGGAGGGTATTTCAGCAACAATAAGATGAACTAGCAGATTTTGGCTTTGCATCAAGCAACACTTTTGCCAATAGCAAAAAGATGTTCTAACAAAGGCTAATTTAATAGAATATAAGTAGTTCACAAGTTGTTACCAATGTATCAGTATTACAACCCTACAAGAGTTTATCATTCTGCATTCTTCCTTTCCAAAAGCATGAAAATCAATGCAGTTGGACACCACTTCATTGAGAAACCATAGCACAAACAATTTTGACAAGCTTAACAGATCTTGCAAACTAATTTCTTGTTCTTTTCTATGTTTTATTCACAACTATCCACATCTACTTCTTGACAACATTATCATCAGATAATATGCGAGTGTGAAATGTAAATATTTCCTAAGCTGTAACTTATCATGCATGTGCACTAGATCCAAGTATGTATTTCAAGCTACCAACAAGATTAGTGCTTCCAGCTTGATCTGGCATAAATTACCCACAGACTAACCTTTCTGGAAATCCAGTTCAGAGCCTGGCCATAACTTAGTTCCAGCCTGTTCATCCTAGCAGCCTCATCACGCAGGATCGAATAAATGTCAGATATTGCATCCAGTCCAGATTTTTGCCTATCATCTGAATACAAGGAGAACTTTGACATCTGCATTAGCCGAAGCGCCTCATCCACATCACTCTGAGCAACTTTTCCTGAGAAACGTAGTCTGGCTAGTGCCTAATTTAACACAGAAAAATGACATCAACAAAGTGTAAAGGATGATTAAAAAGGAGGTAATGTTATGACAATTATTTGATTAATTTGTCATCGTCACTGTCTATTTGGCGTTATGATTAAGGAGACATAACTATATTTACGATCAACTTATTATCCCTTGAGTTGTAAAACCTACAATCCGGTCAGCAAGGTCCAAAATTATCTCGGAAAGTAAAGCCTTATATTTTCAAGGATCCCATATTTCCTAATGATAGCTCCTTCAAATTTCTGCTTTTTAGCCTTTCAAACTAAAGAGAAAACAAGAACCCTGGGTTTCTTCCACCTGGCACTAGCCAATTGTCACTTAATTCAGTACAAGTTTTCCACTTTCAGATAAGAGTTGAAGAGAAAAATATTCCCAACTCTTACTATGAAGCGATGTGATAATTCACTCTGTAAATGACGCAGAAACTTACAGCTGATATCCTCAGGATGCTTAGAAGTGTTCTAATGGTTGTATAAGAGTGAGGGGTGTTTGATTTTGCTTCTTCTTGCCTGATACTAGAATATGCACCAGCAATATACTCCTCTAGCTCCTTTGGGACAGAGGGAGACAATCTCCTTGCAGCTGAAATATAAGCCCTGAAAAGAAAAAGGATGTAGGTTGCTAAGTCAACTCTAAGCCTCACTACTAACTAGTAAAGAGAGGTTCTCTTGAAGGTTAAAACACCAGAAAGATATTCTTGTATTTACCGAAGCACAGATGGTTCAAGTGGAGTGAACCCAAGAGCAGGAGATTCTTTGTTCTGATGCACATAAACAACGTGTCTAGCCAATTCAAGATCCGCATCCATATCTGCTCGATCTAAGATTAGCCATAAAAGATCAAATCTTGATAGAAGAGCTGGAGGAAGATTAATATTTTCAGCTGGCGTCCTTCTCATATCATATCTTCCCCTAAAAATGGTTTGAAGAAAAATAGTGAGTGTTTTAAAGTTGGTGTATTAACACAACCAACTGCCTCCATAAATAAGTCAGATGACCATCTGTTGCAAAAGTTAGCATACTTGTACATACAGGAAAATTCAATTCTAAAGATGCCAGTTTTGCTTCTTAATGGTTTCACAACAAGCAAAGTAGGGGAAAACAGTAATTGTTTACCAGGCAGGATTAGCAGCAGCAAGCACTGCAGTCCTTGCATTTAGAGATGTAGTGATCCCAGCCTTTGCAATACTAACAGTCTGCTGCTCCATTACTTCATGTATAGCTGTTCTATCAGACTCATCCATCTTGTCGAATTCATCAATAGCACATATACCCATATCAGCCAATACCTGAGAAAAACATTGTCACAGGATACTTAAGAGATAGATGGTTGTGAGATCAACTATCTGATGATACATCACTGAAGATGCCTGATACAGTTCAAACTCCTAATGCACATTGCTCACACTATGATATTTTCCAAAACTCGATGCAGTAGAGGGGAAAAAAATAATTTGTTCTCACCAGTGCTCCGCCTTCAAGAACCATCTCATTAGTTACTGGATCTTTCTGAACAGCAGCAGTTAGACCAACACCACTGCTACCCTTACCAGTTGTGTAGACACCTCTTGGTGCAACATTGATTATGTGTTTGAGAAGCTGACTTTTTGCTACCCCAGGATCACCCATCAAACATATATGTACATCACCTCTGATCTGAGTTGTTTTGTCATAAAGATGAATCAGATATTATTAATTTGAGGAGATAGGCAGAAGCCGGATTTCAATTTAGGCCGGAGAAGTTACCTTCATACCATCCTTCAACTTCCGATGAGGAGCACCTACTAGAAGAAGAAGAAGAGCTTTCTTGATATCCTCATGCCCAAAAATTTCAGGAGCCAAGGAACGAGACAACTTGTTATAGATATCTCCATCCTCAGCTAACCGTGCAATCTGCTCTTCCTCATCTCCTCTAAGTTCATAACTACATCCGAAAACTTATTAATCGTATCTTCATTACTAAGAAATTTAGCAAGTATAAGTACCTTGTATTTTCTATTTAAGCAGTGAATGAGTAAAAAAATCTGAGGAAAGGATTATACGTAAATTAAATTTACAAGTAGTACCCTCTTAACATTCTAAATAGGAAGCCAGAAAAGATATAAATTTGATCTGAAGTAGTCTGAACCTATTCCAAGCATGATATTTCAAGAAAAGGTGATGCATTTTGCATTCAGCAAAGTTTTTCCAGTTGCTAGTAGAAGACAGAATCCATCTCAAAAAGGACAACTAGCAGAACATGAAGACAGAATTCAGAGTCCTCAATGTGCTAAAATGCAGATTCTTCAAGGAAAAGGTGATGCGTTTTGCATTCAATTATGTTTTTCATGTTGCTAGTAGAAGACAGAATCTACCAAAATGGACTACTAGAAGAACAAGAAGACGAAAAAATCAGTAGAAATGGAAAAAATAACAATAGCTTACTCTTCATATTTTTTCTTGAAATGGCTAACAGACATTGCTTCCAAGTAAGTATCTGCAATTAACCCAGCTCGCATAGCTCTGAATCCTGTGTAAGGCATAGGTAGAAAAATGCCTGACAGTTCAACAACATCACCTGGAAATACCTGCAATTTTTAGAAAAGCATCATATGTTACACTTAAGTTGGTAGTGAAAGTTTTAGAGGAACCCCTTCAAGAAGATGCTCTCTGGGAGCTTTAAGTTTGTGGGTATCATTTTATCTCGCCAACTAACTCAATCTAGAAAGCAGTTTACTGTCCTTAGCATATACTCCACAGAGACATACATCTAGACAAGCTCCTTTGAAAAACACTTCTGAGGAAAAATATAAACAAACAAAAAAGATCACCAACCTTCCTGGTAAGTTCTCCTCTAAAGTGCACTGTCATTGATCGGGGAATGTGACCTTTGGGGACATGTTCAGCCAATTCTTGAATTTTGGCCTGAATCATTGTCAGAAATGTAAAACAACTGTGCTACAGTATTGATATTGTAATCAAGATTTAATGCAAGAAACAAACCTCTTGAAACTTCAAGAACTTTGATGCCCTAAGTTGAAGGATGAGGTTCCCTTTTGCTTTATTTACCTTGCAGCGATAGGATGGGCACTCAAACAGAGGCATGAATACTCTAGCAGTTACTTCCTGTTCATCAAGTGCATTAAGATAGGCGCATTAGATCTGAAACAGTGTAGCTTTGACATGCTACTTAACATTGTTGTGGCTTAATTTAACGGTAGCATTTTAACTCTCCTACAATTGCATTTACCAGGTCAAAGATTAAGTTGCAGACAAGCACAACTAAAATCCATACCTGATAGATTTCAAATCCACATTCCTCACATGTATATACAGCCACCTGCATCAGTGGCTTGACGTCTGAACACCGTGTCACAATACCAGATATCCTGACAAGCTGACCAATATATGAAGCCTTGACCTCCCTAATTGTAAATGGCCGACCTTTTGAAGATGCTTTTATGTACACTTCACTGGATTCAACAAAGACAAACAGTTAGGCGGTTAACCCATTCAGAATTTCCACTTTCTGTCTCTTCTTAAGAGTTACTAAGTTATAAGGCTTGACCACCCACAAGCTATGTCTTTAACATCATAAATAGGTAGTCTCAAGTTAAAGGACAAGCTATTTTCACCTTGGAACTTGACTGCCTAGTATGTTAACACAAATAAATTATTACACATATAGTTATGTTTCTTTAAGATTAACTAAATAAGTCCATCTAATTCATGGCATAAAGTTAGCAGAAGTACTCCTAATAATGATGAAAGAGAGAACAAAAGACATTCTTATTTAGGTATTATTGAAGTAGTACCTAGAAGGTGTCAAAAGGTTTACAAAATTACAGGACTGATGAGTTAAGTAGTACACAAATATAAGGTCCAGCAGAGAGAGAACAAGAGACATACATAATTATAAATACAGAACAAAGATAGCAAATTAATTCACAAGTTAGATCATTGAGGATAATTTTATGCTGCTTACTAGAATCGCTTGATCTCAGAGGGCATCTTTTGTTTTGGATCAGAACCATCAGTGTTCTCAGTTCCTTCCTCTGATCGCTGGGTCATCAAAATATCGTGATCATCATCTGGAATAGCCTCAGTTGGCTCTGGTATGAGCTCATCAATGGCACTTGCTAATATTGTGATATATCGTTTAGTATTTTCAGCAATTCTACGAAGAAACCCCTCATCCAAGTCCTTGTACTGAAAGAAAAGTTATTATTCATGTCAAGAGCTACGAATTTCAAAAGGAAGGACAAAAAACACCACTTAGCACTAAAAAGAGGACAACCAAAATGAAAGGAGAAAATAGTAGAGGGTAAAGCCCAAAAATGTACAATAAAGTATAATACAGAGGGGTATCAGAACTTACATCAGCTAAGTCTTCGAGCTTGATTTCAATAGCCTTGGTTTTACGATTAGCAACATCTTGCTAAGTAAAAAGAAAAACATAAACAGAGAACAATTAGCAAGTGTTCCATTGAGGCCAAAAAAAATTAACTTATTTGGCTTGATTCGGACCACGAGGAACAAACTAACTAATATTTGGTGTGAATTCGCACATAGAATCTTCTAAATTTTTTAAACAAAATTTACATATTTAGAAACTACATAAAAAGTATACTACTATATGTAACAATTCAAAATATTTTAAAAAATGTTTCAAAGAAAATATCATTTGATTGTTCAAATAGTAACCTAGATAAACAAATTGAAACGAAGGGAGCAAAAGAAACATTTATAGGATGAATACATTCATTAAAACATAAAATAAATAGAAAATGAGAGGTAACTCACGAGAATGTTCATGTATTTGGCTTCGCCATTAGAATCAGCGAAGTTTGATACAAAATCTTTGGCTAGATCTGTAAGATGAGAGACAATTAATCAATGAGAGTAAACGATAATCAAATCAAACAAAATGATTTGACACGAGTGAGGGGAAAATGTTACCTTTGTCTCGGTTGAAGTCAAAGTCAGTCATGGTTGGGGAGAGAATGAGGGTTTGAGGGAAATTCATAAACACTAGGGTTTTTTTGGCGCCAAAATTGTGGAGGTGTTTTGGCGGGAAGAAAACCTGAGCTAGGGTATGCTCCCCTGCGCTACGGGTGTACGTCCACACCAGCCCAAATTTAAAAAGAGACCACAGGGAATGCTATTGGTGATTACGAATAGTCATTAGGTTAATCAGTTTTTTACCACACTATTCCGGAAGATAATAGTACCGGTCTAGGATGTGCCTGAATGGACAAGGTTTGAGAACAGAGCAACTGATATCACTTACAACAAGGTCTCATCCAAGAAGAAAGTGTCCACTATGATTTGAATTCACACTGCAGGGATCCAGCTGAATTTTAAGTTCACCTCATTTGTCATCCGGCTATGCCCGGAGACGACTTTATGAGTTGATTTCTCAATTGTCACTTAATTAAGGGGTAGAGTATCTCGTTCTTTTTTATTCCAATTTCTTTCAACAAAAAAGTTACTACATTTTCTAAGATATAAAGAGTAATACTGTTACTATTAATTGAGTGATCATTTTATAAATCTAACTCTTTTTTGTATTCATAAAATAGATTTATTTGTATTAAATTTCACTCTAATTACTGGTCAACTTGATTGGAAAAACGTAAGTGTCAATTTTTCAAGAAGGAAGGAAATCTATTTAAATTATCGGAAAGAAAATATATTATTATGTTATAAAATATATACGTATCAACTTTTTGGGATACACTATAGTAGAAAACCGATTAATAAAATCTAGTAAGACAAAGGAAATATTAAGATGATGTATCAACATTCGTTTTGAACTCGTTGATTCTAAATCTTTAAATGTTAGAATTTGAATACACATCTAAATATAAAGATAATATATTAAGATTTGAACACTAGGTAATTATGATAATTTATTTTTTAAAACATGAATAGGTAAAGCTTATCCTTAATAAAAAATAATTAAATATAAAAATTAATAATATTAAATTGATCTAATTTATATCAATAAAATAAGTGTAAGAAATATTATATGGCGATTGATGTTGGAGGCTAGCGGTGGGGGTTGTGGGTGTCAATCAGGATGGTATTGGCTAATGGTGGTGTTGTGGTCTGTGGGTAGCAGCTTGTGGTGATGGTGACTGATAGTAATGGTTGATGGTGGTAGTTAGTGGGGTAGCTGACCGTTGTAATGGATTATAATGATAACTAATGACAGTTATTAGCGCTATATAATGATGGAAGATGGTTGTAATTGGTGATTGTTGTGGTAATTATGGTTGACAGTGATTGTTGTAAATTATTGTTAGTAATGGTAATAGTGATTGACCATAAAAATTGGTGAATGATGGTGGTGATTGCTGGTATTGATTGTTGGTTATTATGATAATGATAATTGATGATGACAATTATAAATGATTACTAATGATGTGTCAATGATTGACAATAGTGATAATTTGAATGAGGATAGTGATTGTGGGTGGTGAGTCGTTGTAATTGAAATGGTAGACGATAACGATAGTAGTTGATAATGGTGAGCGACGATAATAACAGTGAATGGATGAAATTGACGAACTATCATCTTTGCAGATTTTTTTTGAATAAACATCTTAATTTTTCATTTCATTAGCTGTCATCACACACTACTCTCTTTTTCTTCATCAAACATTAAAATATTTGTTTAAATTTACCAAAAAACCTAACTCTCTCCCCTATATAAACCATTTAGACCTTCCTTTCGCCTACTTTTGGCTCTACACCTACAGGTACGCCTCAATTATTTCATTGTTTTCTCTTCTTCTTTTTTTTTGCTGCTTTTGTTCCCTTTTTATTTTCTTGCAAATTCTGGGTGGCTTGAGAAATTTGTTTAATTATGATTAAACCTGAATCCTTGTATAATCGAATAGATCGAGAAGGATAAAGGTCATTGTTGATTCTCCCAAATGGATATGGCTTGGACAATCCTCTTTCTTTTGGATTGATTTAGACCCAAAATTCATTTCACGTTATCAGATCCTTCACAATTCATTGTTTTCGATGTTGGACTCCCGATTCTCCCACATGGGTGGTATAAGTGTGATTCATATAGCCCATCTTAATTAAATTGGGATTGCGTCGGGTTGATTGATTTATACGCCTGTTGTTATTGTTGAATTTCTCGAATTTTAGCGATTTTACTAATATTTTGATGTTCTGTTTTCGGTCTTGCAGATCGATTTACGTTTAATTGCTGAAAGCACTGTTTGGATTTGGAAATACACAACCTTGGAATCATTATAAATTTGTGAATTGCTTATTGAACCATTAATTGAGGTTTCAGAAAAAGTTTCTATTAATGTTGGTTTCAAATTCTTCATGATCATCATTCGTCGAATTCACATTATGCACTCTTTCTCCGTAGTCTTCCTATACTGGTTCTATGTGTTTTCATGAAGTTATCAAATTTATTAACCCAATTTAGTTACTTTCCCCTTGTTTAAATTCCCATTGTTGTCAAATTAAATTTCCATTGAACGATAAAAAACATGGTTTCGACTCAGCAACCAGCTAGTTCGGGCACTGATGGGCAGCGATATGCTACTAATGACGAGAGAAAGCGAAAGAGAATGGAGTCAAACCGTGAATCTGCAAGGCGTTCACGGGTGAGGAAGCAGCAGCATTTGGAGGAGTTGATGAGCCAGTTAACGCAGCTGCAGAATCAAAACACTATTTGGCGTGAGAGGATTGATGTTGTTGGGAGAAACTACCATGGCGTTGATGCGGAGAACAATGTCTTGAGGGCTCAAATTGCTGAACTAACTGAACGGTTGGATTCGCTTAATTCACTTACTCGTTTCTGTGCTGATGCTAATGGACTTGCTGTGGGAATTCCTGAAATTCCGGACATTTTGCTTGAGCCCTGGCAGCTCCCTTGCCCGATTCAACCTATCACTGCTAATGCTGATATGTTGCAGTTTTGAGCTACCCTGATCTTAGCTCCGATATTTTTGTTATTTGCAATGTGAGTCAGTAGTTTTTCTTTGTACTAGGCTACTAGCTTGGTATCCGTTTGGCTATTATTGATACTCTTGTGTTTTAGTTTTGGTGAGTTAGCTGTTTCTAGCTGTGTGTCAATGATCTTTGCTCTCTAGTTTTATAAATAAATCTTGGTTTATGTGAAAGAACTGTCCTTTTTGTTTCGGTAGCATTGCGTTCGTCATTCTGCAAGGTCTCAGTAATTGTGGATCTGTTTTGGTTTATGTGAAAGAACTGTCCTTTTTGTTTCGGTAGCATTGCGTTCGTCATTCTGCAAGGTCTCAGTAATTGTGGATCTGTTTGCTACAATGTTTGTGGACAGTGTTGATTGTTTGGATCTTTTGGATGTTGATCATACAGGTTGCATATAACAAGCAATTATTTTTCTGCTTTTTCTTAGAAGAATACACATTCAAGAATGGAACATGGAAGTTCTTCATAGATTACCATAGTCTTATTCTACAAATTAACATGTTCATCCTAGTTGACCTGACCATATAACATATTCATCCCAGTCGATTATATTCTACATACCCACATATTCCATTTGTAGAATTACATTGAGTATGTTAATGTATCCTAGTTGACTATATTTACCAAAAAGAGAAGGCAAAAAAGGAGACAAAATCAACTCTTGTTCTATTGCTGCAGAAATTTTCAACCAAAGGAGCTTGCAGATGGAAATTTTTGTAACTGAATGGATGCTTAACTTATAAATAATCGTGTGTATTTCCATAATCTTGTTGAGGTTATTTACATCACAAAATAAGGATTTTCCATGATGTGTCATCTGTTCCTTAAATCAAACGGATGGGTTTGCCATTTCATTCGCTGAGGCCAACATATAGGCTTATGATATTTGGGAAGTTGACAGTGCCAATTCCTCAATCAATTATTATATTGTTAACTTTTGTGCAAAGACAACCTTTACCATTGTGGAAAGATCTCGGCAAATGCCGATGTCTCAGCAGAATGACTACACGAAGCCATCAGCCACTAATGGATGGTTATTTGAATGCCATTTTATTAATCAGAAGCTAAGTTTAACGGAATCAGTCTTAATTTATATGACATTTTTTCTTTTTTGGTTTGTCTCAGAAAAAATGTCATCTTTTTATAATTAAAAATAACTTTATTTTAAAATTTTCATTTAACTCTTAATGAAATGATTTATAACCACATAAATATTTAAAATTTATTTTAAATTATAAATTTTAATAATTTTCCTTTCTTTCTTGGATTAGGTAAAGTGAGTGTGAGCACAAAAGTGTAATAACAAGGAAATGGGAAATGTAACAACAACAACAAGTACGTAAGAAATCTGGAAATGAACAAGTAATTGGTTTGCTCAGTCGATTGATTTTTCAATTTATCCTTAAGATAATATTGCCTCGTATATTCCTTTCAGCGGTGTAATGGCAACTTATCTCTCAAGATAAAACAACAGTCAAACAAATGAGCAAAGAAAATTCAAGTGTTCGCTTAGGAAGAAAGATCTTAGAGTGTATGAAGATTGCAAGAGAGAAAGAAAGTATTCTTTTGCAATTGTGCAAAAGACATCAATTTATAGGTAGATGATTATGTCTTCTCAATTAACAAAATGAATGGTCATCAATGTCAAGTAATGACCATTGATATTGAGGTTAATTCAGCCTAGTAATGGCTGAATTCAATAGCCAAATAATGGAGAGTTATTGCTCCAAAGTCAACCCAAGAATCAGTTTCAATTCGCCTCCAACGGAATGAAAAACAGTCAAAGCGCCTCGGTCATTCGGGAGAGTGTCGCGACCCTAATTACCCTGTGACTCACTGGAGCTGAAGAGTCGCGACCCTTCAGGAAGGCGCCGCCTCAGTTCCAGTAAGTCCCCAGGGATTTTCCCGTCATTAGAGTCGCGATTCTAGGAGGTGGCACTGCGGCGCTACAAGCGCCGAGGCCCTGACTTGGTCGCGCTGCGGCCCTTCTCGGCTTCGCAACGATTTCTGATTCGTTTCATCTTTTACACATTGTACTTTTCTTCCTTTCATTTACCAACGTGAAATCATTGTCATTTGACCAATAACCATCTATTATTTTACGTCTCAACAATTTGTATACGTACCAATATCTCTTCCATTTAAGGAAATTACGATCATTGACACTTTATGTGCACGTGTGTGGAAACCATGTTTCCGACGTGCGGACCCAATTGTTCGAGTCATAATTAATAGGATTAACTTTATTTCACGTTTAGTAAATCTCCAACAATCCCCTCTCGGAAGAGATTTTGGCGCACGCACATGGTGTCTTTCTAGAAATCATACAGCGGATCGATGATGCATCTGGAGAGGTAGTCGGAGCTTTGAACCTTTCATAGTAGAATACCATCGGACATTTACTGTGCGGTGAACGTGATGTCTTGAACCGTCAGTGTTTAGTATATGCCAAGACAATGGTACCAACACAACATCTTTCCTACTCAATCTTTCTTTATGTTTTTGTCCGTCGTGGGCCATGGACACACTTGGATTCTTAAGTGTGTTCATTTGAGGTGTCTATCCTCGCACTTAAATAGATGGTCTCCTACAAGGTTGTCACGACCCAACCCCGGGTCGCGATCGTACTTACCGGTACCGTCGTGTATATGTCGAGAATAGCAAATGGAACATACATAACACATAACTTATAAAAAGTGGTAAACATCATCGCCACCGATAAAGTCGCTTCCATAAAACATACTTAAACAAAGTATAGTAGTACACCGGTTCTTATAGCCCAAAACATATATGTGACCACGCACTTAAAGATAACAACTGTATGACGTGGCCCCGCCATACCCCGAATGTACAAAATACCTATAGCATCGTGGAATGTCCGTACTAATAAACAAGCTTCGGAGAACGGCTTCCGACACCTAATAGTGATCCTAAGAACGAGGATCCACACCGCTTACCTTACCGCGCAGATTTAACGCAGCCCGGCGAAGGGGGTCAGTACACAATATGTACCAAGTATGTAAAGCTGGAAAATATTATAGTAATGATATCATAAGTCTAAAAGTAAGCTGAGGTCATAGAAGAAAATCAAAATACATTTTACTGTGTCTTACTAACAATGAGAGTGACAAGTATATATAATACTGCATAAAATAGGGGCCTTAGGATCAAAACAGGGTACCTTGCCCGTAGTATCAATAAGCACCCCTACTCCTGGGACTATTTCACCCGCATAGGTCCTGTGGACCCGCATGAGGTATTCTCAGATAGTCAGACTCCGCCCGCGTGAGACTATTTCACCCGCATAAGCCCATAAGGACTCGCATGAGGTATTCCTCGTGATCACGGGTAGCAAATCCACTAACAGTGGTATAACGATCGGGTACTTACCCTCGATATACTCTACCCCGGCGGATGGTATAACGATCTGGGACTTTCCTCAGATATACTCTTACACCGGCAAATTGCATGACGATCTTGGGGCTTGCCCCTCAGACATACTCTTACACTGAAGAAGGTGGTATGACGATCTTGGGGCTTGCCCATCAAACATACTCTTACCCTGGAGAAGAGGTGGTATAACGATCTTGGGGCTTGCCCCTCAGATATACTCTTACCCTAGCTCAAACTGTCATCATATCATAATCATAAATAAGTTAAGAAAACTTATAACTTCTTATTAGTCTTGTTCATATACCCTCTCATTTTAGTTTACTTAAGGCACTTAATCATATCTTTAATAAAAGAACACCGGAAGTTTAACCCAAGTACTACATGCTTCAACTCTTTTAAAAATGACTCTTCTTTATACATAAAACTCTTGGGCAATTGATGCCTTAAAACCAATTTGCCTCACCATATACTTATCTTACTTAGAGTAAATCTCTTCTCATTAACCTTTTATGAAGCTAATAAACCAACTTCCCATAAAGTTGTTATATTAACTCTACACTTTAGTAAAATCATACCTTTCCCCTAACTAAGGGACTTATACATTCTTAAAATAAAACAAGTCATTATATACTTAAAGCAAGTAAGAATACCAAATCTTGTACGTCTACCGTACTACATAGTTTCATCTATTCATGCTCAAGAGATAGGAAAGCTTCACATACCTCTTTGGTCAATCCACTTGCTAAGTCCAAACTACCGCAAGTAATATGTCAACCTAAAATAACCATGATACGTTTATTAACCTCTAATCTTAATGTAGAACAATCCAAGTTCAAAGTCACTAAATTCTATGAAAATCAAGATTTCCTTTGTTTCTACTCACTTTGCCACCTTTCTCAAGGCCGAATTTATCATTCAATTGCCACATTTAAGGCTCAATCAATCCAACAATTCAAAGGGGATTACACACCTAAACTTGGGTGTGTAAAATTCTGCCCCATAAAGTTACAACAATTCACTTAACAATTCTAAGGTAGTTTTAGGCTACAACATGCTCATAATCTCTTCTTAACCCATTTTTCATATCCAAACCACATTTCTAGCACGCAATGACTCTAAGAGCATTATTTACTACCACAAGTTCTTTCTTCTTAACATGCAACACTATAAACTAAATCTAAAGGAAGAATCATTACCTTAGAGTTTTAGCCAAACTTATTCCAAATATTTTGCTAGCTTCCTGCCAAGAACACCACCACAAGCTAGCCACAAGCTTCCCTTTTGTTCTTAACTTTTGATTTTTCCTTAGGCTTGATTTCCTTTGGAAATGTAGAGAGAAGGAGAAGCTGATTTTGGAGAGAGGAGAGAAATTAGCATGACCAAGTCTTCAAGACTTGGTCAATATATCGCATGCAAGAAATCGGATGGGACACTTGTCACCCTCCCAAGGTCTTTTAAAAGAAAATCGACTTTTCTAAGTTTTTCCGCCAAAAATCCCGCCTCGTGAACTTTCGGCGCCGCGTCCTCGCTGGCGCGCGGCGCTGCCGCAATCTCGACCCTCGCACTTTCGCGCGCGTCGCCGCTTTGTCCGAAACACATTTCTGTCCGACTGCGCACTGAACTTGTAACTCTCATAACTTCCTACTCCGACGTCCTATCGACGAACGGTTGGTTGCGTTGGAATCTAGACTCCACGAACTATGCCCTAGGCCTTTAAAACACTTAGGAACTCTCAATGTATCGGGGCATAACCCGCCTCAAAGTTGACTAAAACCCGTCCGGAATAATCCGTCAACCTATCCTTTGAAAATTTTAAGTCTTACATGCTTTCGTACGCTCTCATACGTAGGGTCAGAACTACGGGGTATAACAAAGGTATCCTGCAATACCCCGCTACACAAGCGTTATGAACCATTAAAAATTTCTCCAACCTAACCTCAATTATTGAGGATCATTAAAGGTTTGGAAACTTATCATTTACCCCTCTATAGGTTGCACTTTTTGTCTATCACGGGAACGACCTTGGATTATGTTTCTTAATAAGAAATCATTATCTAAAGTGCTCTTTCTTTCACCGAAGCGCTCAACTGAACCTTTACAATTTAGTTTTTCCATTGAACTTTATTCCTGGGATCTCCAGTCTGTAAGGTTGGGTGTCTACTATATTGGTTCTTATTGATTGGGTTTTAAGCCCATTCCCCTAGAAAGGCAGAACATCTGATCTCTGGGTATTCCCTTCGTCAAGGGATCTGCTATATTTTTCTTAGATTTTATGTAATCAATGGAAATAACACCTGAGGTGATCAGCTGTCTAACAGACTCATGTCTCTGTCGAATATGACGAGACTTGCCATTGTACATAGAACTTCGTGCCCTTCCTAGAGCTGATTGACTGTCTTAGTGAATCATTACAGAAGACACAGGTTTATCCCAACATGAGACATCCTCTAGAAAACCATGAAGCCACTCAGCTTCTTCTCCCGCTTTGTCTAAAGCGATAAATTCTGACTTCATCGTGGATCGGACAATAAGTGTTTGCCTAGATAATTTCCAAGACACAGCTCCACCACCGATTGTAAAAATATATCCGCTAGTGGACTTGATGTCTTCGCTATCAGATATCCAGTATACATCTTTGCACTTCTAGTACACTGGATATCTCGAATAGTGTAACCCGAACTTTAGCGTGAACTTCAGGAACCGTAGTACCCTATTCAACGCTTTCCAGTGATCCTCACTTGGATTACGGGTGAACCTAGCCAATTTATTGACCGCATGAGCGATATCAGGTCGAGTGTAGTTTGTGATATACATCATACTACCAATTACCTGCGCATATCGCTCCTGGCGTACGAGCTCACCAAGATGTTTGTCAATCATTTGACTTATATCCAATGGTGTCGTTACAGGTGAACTGTCGAACATCCCAAATTTATTCAGTACATCCTCGATGTGAGATTGAGACAAGACCAATCCGTCGGATGTCTTAGAGATCTTGATCCCTGGGATGACATCTGCAATGGCCATATCTTTCATGTCAAAAAATTATTTTAACATGTTCTTAGTCTCTAGGATTATTCTAGAACTGCTTCCAGTGATCAACAAGTCGTCTACAAAAAGGCATATAATGACGAATAAATAAACATTTCATTTCATGTAAACACATTTGTCACATCTATTAATGGCGAACCCTTTTGATAGTAGGGTACTATCAAATTTCTCGTGTCATTGTTTAGGGGCTTGTTTCAGCCCGTACAACGATTTGAAAAGCAGACACACTTTTGTCTCTTATCCGGGAACAACATACCCCTCGGTAAATTCATATATATTTCTTCTTCCA
Organism: Przewalskia tangutica; assembly: GCA_029844215.1. NCBI lineage: Eukaryota > Viridiplantae > Streptophyta > Magnoliopsida > Solanales > Solanaceae > Przewalskia > Przewalskia tangutica. The sequence goes on from CM056721.1 coordinate 126,633,495, forward strand.
AATCACCATTTAGGAAGACTGTATGACATCCATTTGATGTATTTCAAGATCCCGCAAGGCGGCGATAGCTATGAACATACATATGGATGTCATTCTGGACACCGGAGCGTAGGTGTCGAAGTAATCAAGGCCCTCCTTTTGGCGATAGCACTTGACTACCAACCTAGCCTTGTACTTGTCAATAGATCCTGTCACGACCCGACCCCGGGGCCGCGACTGGTGCCCTACCGGGGCACACCGTCAGGTATATATCAGAGAATAGCAGCGGAACATACATACACATAAACCTGTATAAAGTAAACATCACTGGCAAGCCGACAAGGCTGCCTTCCATAAAATAAAAATATTTAATCAAAAGTATAGCAGTACAACTTTGTTCTTACATCCCAAACCACAAACGTGACTACGCACTTAGAATAATAATCGTATGACAGTGGTCCCGCCATACCCTGAATGTACAAAATACCTACAAAGATCGTGGAAAATCAGACTAACAAAACAAGCCTCCGGAAGAATGGAGCTTCTGACACCAGATCAATGATCCTAAGAATGAGGATCCACCACATGCTTACCCCTACACGCGCATTTAACGCAGAGGCGGGTCAAGACACATATGTATTAAGTATGCTAAATCGAAAATACCAAAATACCTCATAATTCAAAATAATCGAGACATGTATGATAATCGACATGTAACACCGTGCCTTACTAATAATGAGAATATCAAGCATATACTATATCGCATGAAAATAGGCGACTCGTGATCAAAGCAAGGTCATCCGTCCCGCAATGATTACAAGCACTCCTACTCCGGGACTATTTCACCCGCACGGGTCACGCGACCCGCATGAAGTATTCCTCGTGATAGGTCAGACTCACCCGCACGGGACTATTTCACCCGCGACGAGCCCTACGACTCGCATGAGGTATTCCTCGCATCGTGGGTAGCAAATCCACGGAATATACAATTGCCACAACCACAATGGAAGCATACCCGGAATCCCACATCACCGCTTGCGACGCCCGTGTAACCTCATACCGCATGCCCTGGAATCCTCATCGTAAGCATGTCCAAGGTGCATACCCGTGGAATCCTACCACCGCTTCAGACGCCCAAGTAAGCTCAATCTACGACCATGGAAGCATACCCGTGAAATCCCACATCACTGTCGGTACGTCCAAGTAAGCTCATACTACGACCATGGAAGCATACCCGTGGAATCCCACATCACCGCTTGCAGACGTCCGTGTAACCTCATACCGCATGCCTAATCCTCATCGTAAAGCACGCCCAAGTGCATACGTGGAATCCTCCATCACCGCTTGCAGACGCCCAAGTACTTTCATAACTTCTTTAGACTTTCATTAATCTACAAAATAAATCTCATTTTTGACCTTAAGGCACCTTCTTATTGTTTAATCAAATCCGGAGAATTTAACCCGAAGTACTATGTACTTCTACTCTTTCAAAAGATCTTTTTTTCACATAAAAAAATCCCCATTTTACACTCTAAGCAAGTTATGCCTTTAAATCAAATTGCCCTACGTAATTTCGATTCTTTCATCTTTGTTTACCCTACTCAAGAAAACCATTCCTTTAACCTTCCATAAAGTTATTATAACCAACTCCCCATAAAAGCCGTTATACTAACTTTATGCTTTAGAAATTAAGACATTCTTATCCTTTCATAAGGCCGTTATAACTAACTTCCCATAAAGTCGTTATAACTCCTTATAAACAATTTCGTTCTTTTATTAACCAAGAGACTTATACTTCAAATCAGTTTGCAAAATTTTCAAAATACTTTTTCCTGTCAAGAAATCCTTGTCTACCTTATTAGAATAAACCATTCCTCAAGAACAAGTGAGTTAACTATCTAACTCAACCAACCTAGACATTCTTTAAAAATAAGACAAAGATACCAAAAAGATTTACTTCATTTAAATCACGTACGTCTACCGTACTATATAGTTATAACTACTCATGCTCAAGAGATAAGAAAGTTTCACATACCTCTTCGGTCAATCCACTTGCTAAGTCCAAAATACCGCACGTAGTATGTCAACCTATAATGACCATAATACGTTTATTAACCTCTAGTTTCAACGTAGCATATTCTAAGTGCAAAGTCATTAAATTCTATGGAAACTGGGCAGCATTTCCTTTGTTTCTACATACTTTGCCACCTTTTTCAAGGCCGAAATTCAACATCCAATTGCCACTTTTATGGCCCAACAATCCAATCAATTCAACGGGGATTACACACCTAAACTTGGATGTGTAAAATTCTGCCCCACAATGTATAACAACTAACTTAACAAGTTCAAGGTAGTATTGGCTACAACATGCTTACATAACCTTCTTATCCAATCCTTTCATATCCAAACCATATTTCTTACATGCAATTTGTCTAAGAGCAATATTTTCAACTACAAGTTCTTTCTTCTTCACATGCAATACCAAAAACTAGCAACAAGAGAAAGAATTGTTACCTTAGAGCTTTAGCCAAACTAATCCAACAAATTTGCTAGCCTCCTTTCCACAAACACCACCACAATAACTCCTACAAGCTTGCCAACAAGTTTCCTTCTTGCCACACTTTTCAGATTTTTCTCAATCCTTGATTTCCTCTTGATTTTCTAGAGAGAAGGAAGAGCTTATAATTTAGAGAGAGAGAAGAGTTTGAAGAATGACCAAGTCTTCAAGACTTGGTCAATAAATAGTGCATGCAAAAATCAGATGGGGCGGGGGGGACACTTGTCACCCTCCCATGGCCTCTTTTAAAACAAAACAGTTCAGATTTTTCCACTCACCCTCGCAGAACCCGCCGAGCCGCTGCACTCAGCGGGCGCTGAAACTTCGCCGACTGGATTTTCCGCGCCATGCCTCGCTTCCGCGCTACCCCGTGGCTCTGTCCGAATTATTTTTTGTCCGATCACAAGACCGAACTTGTAACTTCCATAACTTTCTACTCCGATGTCCTATCGACGAACGGTTGGTTGCGTTGGGAACTAGACTCAACGAACTACGTACTAGGAATTTGAAACACATAGGAACTCATAATGCAACTAGACATAAACCGCCTCAAAGTTGACTAAAAACCCGTCCGAAACAATCCGTCAACCTATCTTTCGAAAATTTTAAGTCTTAACCCCTTTCGTACGCTCTCATAAGCATGGCCAGAACTACGGGGTGTAACAGATCCATCTGTCTTTAACTTCCATTTATGGATCCACTTACAACCCAAAGGTTTGTGTCACGGTGGAAGTTTAGCCAACTCTCAGGTGTAGTTATGCATGATGGATTCTATCTTACTTTCTAAAGCTTCCTTCCAGAGCGGTGCTTCTGGAATTGACAATGCTTCGACGAATGTCAGTGGTTCGTCGTAAACCAAATAAGCTTCAAAGTCGGGACCAAAGGACTTGTCCTTCTAGGCCCTTTTGATTCGCCTTGGTTTCATCTCTGAATCCTCCAAGTCCTGAGAATCTGGAATACTGGATTCCAGATAATCAGCCACTTCAGAATTCACTAGATCTGAACCGTTTGGATTAGGTAGTCAGCAACTCCTAGATCCTCAGAGGTTTGCTCATAACTTCGTTTGTGAGATGTTATGTTGTTTTCCTTATATGGAAATGTGTCTTCAAAGAACCACACGTTCCTTGATTCCATGATCGTACCTTCATAAATGTCCGATACATCCGACTTATGCACTATGAAGCGATAAGCACTACTGTTATTGGCGTATCCGATGAATATGCAATCCACAGTCTTAGGTTCAATCTTGACCTGCTTTGGCATATGTACTTTTACCTTGGCCAGACAACCCCATACATTTAAATATTTGTAGGTATGTTTATTTTCTTTCCATAACTCGTATGGAGTCTTGTCCTTACCTTTGTGTGGGACTCTTTTAAGAATCGTATTTGCGGTAAGGATAGCTTCTCCCCACATGTGTTGGGAAAGGCCTGAATTGATGAGTAAAACATTCATCATTTCCTTCAGTGTTCGGTTCTTGCGTTCAGCCACACCGTTTAATTGATGTGAGTAAGGAGCCGTCATTTGATGAACTATACCCGATTGGGTACAAAATTCTTCAAAAGGCGCTACATATTCTCCCCTTCGATCGCTACGGATTGTTTTAATCCGTCCGCTTAGTTGGTTCTCAACTTCTTCTTTGTAGCGTTTGAATGCTTCAAAGACTTCATCTTTACTTTTTAGTAAGTAAAGGTAACAAAACCTTGTGCCATCATCTATGAAAGTCACAAAGTACTTGTTCCCCCCTCTTGTTTGAGTGAACTTCAAATCACATATATCAGTGTGTATGAGTTCTAGAAGAGCGGTTTCCCTTTCGACGCATCTAAAGAGATTCTTGGAAAGTTTTGTCTCTACGCACACCTCACACTTACGTTGAGGGTTTATGTCGATAGATGACAATAATTCCAACTTTACCAATATGTGGATAGATTGATAGTTAACATGCCCTAATCTATGATGTTATAAATTAGATGACTCAATCAAGTAAGTAGAAGTCTCAATTTTATTGATAGTTGAAACAGAAGGCATTACATATGCATCATTAACCTTAAAGAGGCATTCACAGATGAAGCCTCTTCCTATAAATGTTCTGTTTTTAGTGATTACAAATTTGTTTACTTCTAACACTAGCCTAAAACCAGCTTTTACTAACACATGTCCATAAATTAAATTTCTTTGAATTTCTGGGACATGCATCACTTCCTTCAGAGTCAGCTCCTTCCCGGACATCATCTTTAGGATTACCTTTCCTACCCCCAGCACCTCTGACGAAGAATTGTTTCCCATGAACAACTTCTTATTTGTGAATGATGTATAAGTGGAGAAGGTTTCCTTATTGGAACATATGTGATGGGTGTCACCTGTGTCCAACCACCACTGCACCGGATTCTCAACGAGGTTTGCTTCAAGAGTTGTGACCACAGCTGAGAACTCCTCGATCATATCATCAACAAGCGTGTCTTCGACGATGTTAGCCATGGCCTTGCCTTTGGCCTTCTCTTTATTCTCACGTTTGATCTTGCAACAGTCTTTGGCCATGTGAGCAACTATACCACATTGGTTACAATTTCCCTTGAACTTTTCAGTTGTTTGGGTCTTGCCTACCTTATAGAACTTCCACTTTTTGCTTGAGTTTCCTTTGACTTCCGTCAGGTTCGTCTTAGCCTCAGCGGGTTGTTTCCCCTTTGGTATGACCTTCTTTTTGTCCTCCTAAATCTGGAGTTTGACAATAAGTTCGTCTAAGGTCATCTCATTCGTTTTGAGTTTCAAATAGTTTATAAACTCAGTCCGCGAGGGAGGAAGCTTCTCGATCAATGCCCCAACCAAGAATTGCTCGTTGGGCTTCAATCCTTCCAAATCCAGGTGATGTAGAATCATTTGAAATTCCTGGACTTGGATTGACACACTTTTGTTGTCCACCATTTGAAATTTCAGGAATTTTCCAATGATGAACTTCTTACTACCCGCATCTTGGGTGTTGTTTTTCTTCTGAAGTTTGTCCCATAACTGCTTGAAAGTTTCACCGGTACAATATATCGTGTGGAGAGGATTGGACAAACTGTTTAGAATATAGTTCCTACACATGAAATTGCTATGTTTTAATGCTTCGCGAACCATCCTCATGTCGTCAGCGACATGGTTACCTTGGCCCCCTCCCGTCAAATCATTTGACTGAGGGTCCACGTCTTCTTCACCTAGTGGAGGATCTTCGGTTAGAAACGTGACATTCCCACAACCGTCAGGAAAAACAACATATTTTGCTGCCATCGCTTAAAGTTAGCACTGAGCACCCATGAACTTTTCAGGACGCTCATGGTAAAAACCAGCGGGTGTAGGGGCAGTGACACCCCCTTGATCAGTTGCAAAGGCGTTGGGAACGCCTCTAACAGGAGCATAGGCGTTCTGGATGCCTTGGGCAGTAACATAGGCACCATAAGTTCCCGGAGCAGTGGAGGCATTGGTTGTGCCAAAAACAGTGTTGACACTAGTTATGCCAAAGCCATCAGTTTTGGAAGGCATTTGGAATGCCATGATCAGTGGTGTTGAAGGCAGTGGTGTCGCCTTCAGTAGTCGTGGTGAAGGCATTGGGATTGCCTTGAACATTGGTGGGATTTTCAGCGTTGAATTAGTTGAATTGATCTTGTCTAGTCATGTTGTTGAAACAACAGACATTATCTTCAGCTTGTGAGCACAAAAGTGTAATAACAAGGAAATGGAAATGTAACAACAACAACAAGTATGTAGAAATCTGGAAATGAACAAGTAATTAGATTGCTGAGTCGATTGATTTTTCAATTTATCCTTAAGATAATATTGCCCCGTATATTTCTTCCAACGGTGTAATGACAACTTATCTCCCAAGATAAAACAACAATCAAACAAATGAGCAAAGAAAATTCAAGTGTTCGCTTAGGAATAAAGATCTTAGAGTGTATGAAGATGGTAAGAGAGGAAGAAAGTATTATGAAAATTGTGTGTCAATATGTGTTTTGCAATTGTGCCAAAGGCATCAATTTATAGGTAGTGATTATGTCTTCTCAATTAACCAAATGAATGAACATCAATGTCAAGTAATGACCATTGATATTGAGGTTAATTCAATAGCCAGATAATGGAGAGTTATTGCTCCAAAGTCAACCCAAGTATCAGTTTCAATTTGCCTCCAACGGACTATAAAAGCGATCAGCGCTTCGGCTTCCGGAGAGCGCCGCGACTTAATTGCCATCCGACTAATCGAGTCAAGAGCCGCGACCCTTCGTAGGCGCCGCCGCCCAAAGAAGTCCCCAGGGATTTTCCCGTCATTAGAGCCGCGACTCTTGGAGGTGGCACCGCGGCGCTACAAGCGCCGAGGCCCTGACTTGGTCGCGCCGCGGTCCTTCTCGGCTCCGCGGCGTTTCTGATTCATTTCATCTTTTACATATTGTACTTTTATTCCTTTCATTTACCAACATGAAACCATTGTCATTTGGTCAATAACCGTATATTATTTTACGTCTCAACAATTTGTATACGTACCAATATCTCTTCCATTTAAGGAAATTACGATTCTTGACACTTTATGTGCACGTGTGTGGAAATCATGTTTCCAACGTGCGAGCCCCAATTGTTTGAGTCATAATTAATAGGATTAACTTTATTTTACGTTTAGTAAATTTCCAACAGGGAGTTTGTCGGGACTTGGAATTGTTGCATCAAAGGGATTTTGATCATGAAAGTAGCTATGTAATAGTAGCTTTTGCTTTAAAGTTAAAAATAAAAAGGCATTGGTTGTAAAAGATTAAAAAAAAAATCATCCGTCTAAATTTTGATAGATAAAACTATTCGATATTATACTAGTAGGAGTAAAAAATATCCAGTAGAATAATCTTGGTGCATGCTGCCTGGAACAACGCCCGTCACTAAAAGAAGCATAAAGTCTATGTCGCTTCAGTTTCTCCGGTCATCTACTATTAGTCTCAATTATTTTGATGAATGAAGTTAGACGATATACTTCTTATTAGTTTATTCAAGAGCACTCAATGAATCTGTTGATTGAAATTGCGACAGATAGATATCACAGATAATGAATCAATTTTTATTTTTTATTTTTATGTCTGTCACTTTTCTGAATTGGTTTCTAAGTATTACTAAATTTATAAACAAAAAGTCTAAAATTGTCTTTTCGAACCTTCTAAGTGCTAGGTTCAAGCAAGAGGCAAAAGGTTCTGGTTCACACAAAGACCTGCGAAATTAAAACTGATTTCAGAATTCCGAGCATGAAGCAGACCACGATTTAAAGAAATACATATAACTAACCCCCTGTTATTCCATAAAAATTCTTCATACAGCATATCACTATATTCATACAATTAATGAATGATTTACAATATATATAATGTTACAAAAATATTTACTTTGATTCAAATTATATAACTAATTAACCTAATTATAAAAGAATTATAATTCTACCTAAAATATGAGATATACAATTAGTGAAAGAATATTGTGAAATATTCTATTACACCTCCGCAGTCAAAGCTGGAGGTTCTCGAACACGGGACTGGCTCGAAAATCATCAAATAGTATGCGCGGAAGTCCTTTGGTGAAGATGTCGATAATATGATAACTGGAAGGAACATGAAGGACACTAACTTGACCAAGAACCACTTTCTCGCGAACGAAATGAATGTTCATCTCAATGTGTTTAGTGCACTGATGTTGGACGGAATTGCCGGAAAGATATATCGCACGAATATTATCACAGTAGACTAGTGTTGCCTTTTGAATCGGGCACTGAAGCTCAAGTAGAAGGTTACAGATCAAACAAGACTCGGAGATGACATTGGCAACACCTCTGTATTCTGCTTCTACATTGGATCGGGATAGTGTAGGTTACTTTTTGAAAGACCAAGACAATAGGTTATCTCAGAGGAAAACACAATAACGAGCGTCGGGTGTCGGGACATCCACTCCAGTCAGCATTAGAATAATAAGTGAGACCATTAAGCGAAGACATGTATAGATGTAATCCGAAGTAAAATGTACCTTGGATGTATCGTAAAATACGTTTGAGGGCATGTATGTGTGCTTTTGTCGGACTGTGCATGTGCAAACAAATTTGTTGCATGACATAAGATATGTCTGGTCTCGTGGATGTGAGGTACTGCAGGGCCCCAGCCAAACTACGATAGTGAGTCGAGTCTGAATATGAAGGGCCAAGAAATAACTCAGGCCCCCCAGATCTTTCATAGCAAACTTAGAGGAAATGAGAGACATAATGGACCGGCAGAGAGCATCCAATGATGTGGTGAGGATGATGTCATCAACATATAATAATAGGTAAACCATGTATGTACCCGTATTGTAGATGAATAGAGATTGATCGAATCTGATGTGTGAAAAATTGATAGAGGAGACATAATCGGTGAACTGATGGTACTATGCTCGAGGATCCTGTTTCAGTCTATAGAGCGATTTTCGCAACAGACACGCATAATCCTGATGAACATGTTCCTGAAACCCATTTGTTGATGCATATATACCGTTTCATGAAGATCATCATGTATGAAGACATTATTGACATCAAGCTGATGAATGTGCCAAGACTTGGATATGACAATGCTGAGGACGATCCGGATGAATGTGAGCTTTACGATCGGGCTGAATATTTTATCACAATCCACTTCCACCCGTTGAGACCTGTCATCACCTACAAGACGAGCCTTGTATCCCTCAAAAGAACCATCAGATTTCTTTTTTATGTCTAAAAATCCACATAGAATGAATAATGTTAGCATCAGTTGGACGAGGTAGTAGGTTCCAAGTCTTATTATCAATAAGAGCATTATATTCGTCAATCATTACAGCTTTCCAATTATGGCCGGACAAGACATCCTTCCGGTTACGAGGGACATGAGAAGGGACAACTGAAATAGAAAGGTTAAACAATCATTTAGGTTTATGAATTCCGTGCATAACATGAGTTTATATGGTCCGAAAGTGTCTTTGGGGCCGACGCGGACGGGAGTGGGTTTACCACGAATCGTCGGGAAGATAAGAAACTGCGCGATGGTATCTGGCCGCCAACCTCGCTTGTCGAGATGTGGTTGCGATTACTCGGCGGATCGTTCTGTGCCACCGCCGCATAACCGAGTGGGTATCTAGTCCCGAACTGCTTGAGGTGGTGGCGGGTGTCGAGATTTGAGACGACGGACTATGTAAAGAACCAACTCACGAACCAACTAAAGAATAAGTTACGTCTAGCATACACACTGAATGCAAATATATATATTACAAAGTGCAAATAATCAACCGACTTCTGTATCATCTTATTTTACTTCGCTGCAACCTTATAATAGACATGTTATTTCCGCCTCAAGTATATAAAGCCTAGAAATATAATGTATAGTGGTTCAAGTTCTTCACAAATTAGTGAGTTTAATGTTTATGTCTTGTAGGGTCTTGTATCGTACAAAACAATTGCCAATGAAGATAGACATGAAGATTTGCTGAGATTTTGGATGGAGATTGAGAAGACATTTCCGATACTAGCAAAAATGGCTCGAGATGTGTTGAATATTCAAGCGTCATCAACAACTTCGGAAAGCACTTTTTCTACTGGAAGGTTTCAAATAGAAGAGCATAGACACTCATTGGCGGGAGACTGCTTCGAAATTGCAGTTTTATTCAGAGATTGGATTAGAGAGGAGCGTAGGAGATGCAATCAACCAGAGATCAACAGAGAAAACAACTACAACTACAACGAAATCTTATCCGATGGAGCAGGAAGTGTCGTCGAACAATTTAACCAACAACTTCCAATTCCATCATAAGATGCTCAAGAGATTGTGAGGAAGTTAGAAAAAGTACGGTTGAATATGTAATTTTTTAATGACAATTTTACTATGTGATTTACAAATTTTAAACTACGAAATAAAGTTGCAATTTTGAAATTATATTACAAAAAAAAACCATATTTCTATTAAATAATATAAGAGACAAAAATAAAAATATCATTGAGATGTTTTTATTTCACTATCTTGTTCAATTATTTAAGTATTTAAATATATATATTTTAAAATTAAGTGTCTAAAAAAATCCTCCAAATCCAGTAACCCGACCCGTCCCCCCAAATCCCGGATCCCGACCACCCCCCTCATCCCGCCAGAGCCCATCCCGCTAAATTCCGTCTCATCCCGTCTCACTGGCGAACCCTAGTTTACTCTAGGATCTTTATGGTACAAAAGTACAAAGTAAGTATCAAGCTTGAAATTTTTTCCGTGTGTTAGTTGAAGTTTAGATTATGGTCCAGTTGAGTCACGGAATTTTTGTCGTTCACCGAAATTCAAGGTAAGACTTAGTTAAGTTGAATATATAGTCCTTGTTAATCAGTTGTTCAAATTGAAGTGTGAACACATAGTTCAAGCAATAGAGTTCAGCTTTTATGCGTTAATATTTTTTTTAAATTATAGGTAATAACTTAAATTCAAAATAATTATACGTAGTTGCTCATTATAAGTTGAACGAGTTATCTGAAACATAAGCTAGATAACCTGACATAATTTGTTAAATTTAATTGAAATCATGATTTGATTTGAAGTTAAAGTTTTGTTTGGACATACAATTTTGATTTCTTAAGTTGTATTTTTTCTCATTGACATAAAAACCTACAAGTTGTGAAAATCATCAAAACTTTCATAATTCTTATGCAAGCTTACCAAATGAGCAAGTCATAGTTCATACAAAATTAATAGAAGACCTTTCTAAAAAAATACAACATCAATTGATCGAACTTTAGTTCAATAAAAAAGGAAATTGAACATGAATAGTAGTGTAAATACTCTTTAATATAATCCTCTCACATTGTATGGACAATCTCCTTACATTGAACATGCATTTTCCTAGAAGACGAAGCTACATTGTTACTTTGAGCATGTTGTTGATCAATAACTTATGATTTTTTTTTTTACAGAATATAAACTTATGAGTCAAATTTTATATTTTAAAAAATAAAAAATCATGATTTGAAATCCCAAATCACAACTTTTTGGATGATTTAAGATTTCAAATCATGACATGAAATTAAAATTGAAATTATGTCCAAATTGCATAAACAAACGGTGATATGAAATCAAATTATAATCATGATTTGAAAACGCATGACCAAACACCTACTAAGCCAAATCTGAATGGTTACTAGGTCAATCTTTTAAACTACACAATGGATGTACGAGAATAATATACAACTACTACTAGTGCTTAGAAAGGATAAATAATTACAATACAACAGGCTTAAAGTCTAACATGAGTTGTTACAACAACAATGTGTTTTGTGATCTTGATCTCATGTTTTGAATCCGTCTTGGATCTTTTATCTTTGGATCTTCATTTCAATTGCAACAAGTTCCTTGTTCTTGATAACCTGAAATCAAGAGAAACTAAATCTGTACTTGTTACAACTGTGTTGAGTCGAGTGTTATCACTCTGTTCTTAAGACATTATTGCCCCGTATATATCATTTTACGTTGATGAGCAACTGTCTCCCAAGATAAAACAGCATCAAATAAATGAGCAAAGGAAACTCAAGTGTTTCTCAAGAAGAACCTTTGAGTGTTTGAAATATATGCTAGAGAGGAAGAAGTTAAGAAAAAATCTGAACTATACAAGAGTAAGGTGTGTTCTACAATAGAGTCAATGGCCTCAATTTATAGTGTGTATAAGATGAACTCGCATCTAGCCAACTAATGGAAATTAATAGCCATGTAATGACACTTATTGAGATGTGTTATTCAGCAAAATAATGGCTGAATTCATATGTCAATTCGTGGGGAATCAATGCCCAAATCAGCCCAAATGTCAGAAATTATTCAGCTCCCGTCGAAGCATTCTGCCATCGAAGTGTCGCGGCCCTGCCTGGGAGGCGCCGCGACGCTTGACTTCTAGAGAGTTACTGCCACCAAGGCGTCGTGGCCCTCTCACTTGCCACACTACCCCATATCACAACATTTGTATATGAGATTATTTCCACGTTTCACATGGATGATTATCTTTATCCTTATGCGGAGGTCTCGTTAAGACTCGCATTAGCGGTAAGAATCACCTTGAGATGATTAAGGAACAATCGTCTAATGAATGATGCTTCACATTCTCCCCCCCCCCCCCTATCCCTACGAATTCCTCAATCCGTAGGCTTTTCAACTTCTACTTTGTAGCGCTCATTCGCTTCAACAAGTTCATCTTTGTCTTTAACAAAGGATGCAATATGTTGTACCATCGTCAATGAAGATCACAACATACTTGTCTCCCCCCTCTATTTGTACAAGCGTCAAATCACCCACGTAGGCGTGACTATATTATAGAGGAGCGATGTTTTTTTCACTATTCCTTTTGACGGAATGGAAAGGTCATTTTGCCTATTCGCCTACCTCATACTCATTTTGAGGGTTTATGTCGACAGACGGCCACAATATCAACTTAGTTAGCTCTAAAATGACTTTCTATTTAACGTGTCTTAATCTATGATGACATAGATACACAGATTACAAATATATCATCTGTTTGGCTACAGTTTTACTGTACCACTCTTAGTTATTATAGACTTGTTGGACTAGACTCAAGCCAGTTTGACCAACATCGTCTTGAAACCAAGTTTGGGATATGTATCACCTTTTGTTAGAATTGTCTCATTCACATAAGTGTTTTGAGGACAACCTCTCAAACTCCTTCTAGTTTAGAAGTGGCGTTGCTTCACATGAACAACCTCTTGCCCGTAGTTAGGGCATAATCGGATCGTATGAGATCTAGATACTCTGGCCCACTCCAGTTGCCTTGGCAGACTGAGTGTCCAATATCGTCATGTCATGAGACGGATCTGGTGCACTCCAGTCGCCCGTAGGCTTTGTATGACTGAGTGTCCACTACTATCATGTCAAAAGATGGATCTTCTATCGGAAACAGTGACATGTTTATCTCTAGTCCTCTCGTCCTTGTCGTTAGTCCTCTTCCCTTGTTTAAGATTGTCCATAAATCCAGTTCATTACAATCTAAGTCCATTCTTTTTAGGCCGTTGTTTATAACAGTTCAATCCTAAATGGGAGGATAAGTGAGATTAAACTTTTGATTTTAAAGTGTAGATAATATAAGTCTTAACAAAAATACTTCATATTCCTAGCTTGCTTTATTCACTTTTATTCATAAATTATCTTTTAATCTCAATTTTGACAAGGAATAAAAAGTTAACTCATACCTTTGGAATATGGCCCACATCAGTCTCTTTGTTGAATTGAGTGTACCATTCTTCAGATCCTTTGTGTGGGACAGATGTAGACATCCTGCTACAAGATAGAACATAATCTTCAGTGTTCTCATCTTGTCCCAGTTGATATCCTCCACCTCTCGTTAGCGCTTGTTTCCACCACTTTTGGGAGAGGTGACAACAACTCTTTCTTGATCCTTAGCTTTGCTAGCATGACTATCAACAGTATCTTAAAGTTCAGGATCAGCAACAAAGATCTCCTATTTGACGAAAACAGATTTGTAACTATCGTCAAAGAGAGACCCAAAACTAGGACCATATTTGTTGACAGAGACAGTGTTTGAACTATTTATAGAACTGTCAACAGAACTGGTTTCAGCAAGAAACCTACAACCAGATTTGAGATTATATCTACTGGCATACATCAATCTAGCACTAGTAAAAAATAATGTCTTAATATTGTGAGCTACACAATAGATGTACGAAAATAGTATACAACTACTACTACTAGTGTGTTTCGAAAGGATAAATAATTACATTACAACAGGCTTGAAGCCTAACATGAGTTGTGACAACAACAATGAGTTTTGTGGTCTTGATCATTTGTTTTGAATCTATCTTGGATCTTTTGTCTTTGGATCTTCGTTTCAATTGCAAAAAACTCTTTGATCTTGATAACCTGAAACCAAGAGAAACTAAATCTCTACTTGTTACAACTCTGCTGAGTCGAGTGTTAACACTCTGTCCTTAAGACATTATTGCCCCATATATTTCCTTTTACGTTGATGAGCAACTGTCTCCAAGATAATACAACATCAAACAAATGAGCAAACGAAACTCAAGTGTTTCTCAAGAAGAACCTTTGAGTGTTTAAAAGATATGCTAGAGAAGAAAAAGTTCAGAAAAATCTGAACAATACAAGAGTGAGGTGTATTATACAATTGAGCCAAGGGCCTCAATTTATAGTGTGTGTAAGATGACCTCTTGTTAAGTGTATTTTGTATACACTTTTGAGTCCTTTTTAGTTAGTATTTTACTCTTTTATTTTGCGTTTAGTATAGTGTTAGGTGTGTTCTCTTTCGTTTGTGTCACAGCGTTCATAAAGGAGAAGATACCACTTTTGAGGATGAAATGAGCTTAATTGAGATGAAAATTGCACAAGCACATCCCAAGGAATGAAGCCAAAGAAGTGCCAAGAAGAACATAAGAAATCTGGCAGACTCCAGACAAAAATCAGAGAGGCACTGCGTTGCCTGGCCAAGTAGCACCATGGTGCCATAGAACCGCGGTCAGGAAAATTGGAGACATCTTATTGTTCAAGTTACTTTCTTTCTCTTATTTTATTTCAGTTTATGTTGAATTGTAATTTAGTTCTTGACATGTCAATGTTTAGGAGTTTACTTTAATAGGGTTTCCATCGAATCTTCTTTAAGCTCTTTCATATAGTTAATGCATTAGTTTTAGAGTTCTTCTTCAGCGTATTAAGATCTATTCAATATTGTTATGATTGCTTGAAATTAACTAACTATTAATTGTCATCACTTATATAATTTCGAATCAAAAGTCTGAAAAGTGAGATTTGAATATGCTGTAATTGTCTAGACATATGTTAAAATCGTGGACGAAAGTACCCCGATACTTGTTTAGTAATTAAAGGTTATTGTTCTTAATTCTCCTGTGTGGTAAAACTTATCATAGAAATATAGAAGGTTTCTGCACTAGGTTGAGCTCTTGTATGTCCTAACCGGAATATAATGACAGATTAGTTAACCTGCTATCTTAATTGTTACACCTCGTAAGTTTAAGGCAATAATTAAGAACGTCATTAAGGAATAAGATTCGGATATTGGATATAAAGTATAATTATACAAGCAAAATCCGGAAGTTGGTGTTCCAAAGGATGTAAGTCCGGAAAAAATCTTTTTGATTACTACGAGCGTGTCAAGGGACTAAAAATGTTAGCTGTATATTCCCGTTATGGGTAATAGCATATTATAAGAATTTCGACATGAAGAATACGAGACCTTGTGAAATTTTCGGAAATTAAAGGAAGTGGGGTTAAGAGTTATTAATTGGGGAACTTGGAGACCAGGGTGTAAATACACCAAATCAGATTTTTATTCTTATTAACCTAAAAACCTCAATTCTTTTCATTAGACTCCTAGAACACAAGATAGAAAAATCTTTCTCTCTTCCTCTTCACCCACCCCCAGCCGAGACACCCCCTTTTACTACAACAATTGAAGTTTATTCTCCCCTCATAGATTAAGAATGTTCACCTAGATTAGAAGCCAAAAATTAGAGAAAATTAGGGCAGAAATCGGAATTGTTGGCAGATTTTTAGTCAACTTTGGAGGGGTATATCTCCTAGTATATTAGGAGTTTGTAGGTGTTTCAAAAGCCTAAAATGAAGTTCGTAGAGGTAATTTCAAATCGGAGATTGAAATTATAGTATTCTTGCATGGGTGACAATAAATATGATTCAATACTATGGGCTTTGCTCTAACCGAAGCTATTGCATCGTTTGCCCAATAAGGAGACGAGTCTAGTTTTCAACTCAATAAACCTCTAGTCTATAGGACATCGGAGTAGAGAGTTATGAATGTTACAAGTTCACCGTGAGCAGTTGAATTCCTCCACTGAAATTTGATTCAGGCCAGGAAATTTCGGATTTTTGGAGACAAATTTTTGGAAGGAAAAGGTGTATAAATGATGGGTTAACATTTTAAATGGTTGCATGTTGAATTGGAGTTGAAGAAGTGAAGAATTGGACAAGAAAAATTAACAAAACAGTGGGTCTTCGGAAGAGCAGTGGGTTCGGTCTTAGCGACTGTTTTGGAATTAAAATTAAGGTAAAATTCTCCTCTTATGATTTAATTAAAGTTGCATGTTGTTGTAATCTAAGTAATGAATGTGTGTTAAGAAGAAACTTGAGATTAAAGAGAATGCATGTGAGGTTTGGATATTGTAAACAATTCTAGAACCCATTTTGTGTTCATTGGAATTAAGTATTGTGTTGTTGATAATTGCATGTTAAAATAAAGGAGTCTTGATGTTAAAGAAGTAATGGTTTACATAAGAATATTAGAACATGAAGTGTGTCGTAAGTAGAGATGACAATGGATCCCGGACCCGATCCGGATCCGGTGGATCCAGATCCGTTTTATAGAATATGGATATTCAAAGTTTGGAACCGACGGATCCGGATCGGACCCGGATCCGTTTATGATGGATCGGATCTGGATCTGGATCTTGTCTTTGAGATCCGTATCCGGTCCAGATCCGACCAGTGAATCCGTTTTTTTATTAAATTAATTATACATTTATTATTTATACATCATGGCATGTAATCTTAATTTTATTTTATATTCAAAGGGCCGAAGGCCATTATTTTTTTAATTGAGACACGTTTTGCGTGTTATTCTTTAATCATTATATTAATCATTTATGTGATACTTATGTAGTAGCTTAGGTATTGAGAGGATTGTTTCTCACTACAGCAATAGCCAATAGGCATATCAATTGTCAACAATGTCATTTAGTCCTAATTTACGGATGCACTCCCCCTGATTCCGTTAAATTAAATTGACTCTTTTTCTAGAAAATTTGGACTGATTAGAAGTTATAACTTAATAATCAGTCACTTTGATTTGGATCCAGATCCGATCCGTGGATCCGGTGGATCTGGATTTGGATATGATTTTATGGACCCTATGGATCTGGATATGGATATGGATACATGTATGTAAAACGGATCTGAATCTGGATCTAGTAGGATCCGGTCCAGATCCTACCCGTTGCCATCCCTAGTCGTAAGAAGTTAAGAAAGAAAGTATGAAAGTATATGTGTTGTTGGCCAAAAATTGGTAGAATTGTCGGACGTTGTCGCGTTGTAATTACGGGCTGTTTTGGTGCAATTTAATGGTTATTATTATTATTAGTATCGTCGCTAATTGTATGTTAAGAATTGAAAGAAGCATTGATACTTGGTGTTGTAATTAGTTGTATAAGGTGACGCAAGATGAAGTGGATTTAAGGAACCAAGAGAAGAGTTATGGAATCTTTAGACAGTGTTGTAACATTTTAAGAATTGAATGAATATGGTAATTAGGTGCGATAATCACCTTGATGGTTAAAAATTGTTGTCTTTCATAAGTAAGGAGAAATGAGGTTGTATGATGGCGTATATGTAGTGTATGGAGCCTAATTAGATTACATATTGAAATGGTTGTTATTGTTGGTTTGATTTGGATTGTTGGTTAGTTGTGGATACACACATAAACAGAGGAAATGCTGCCCAAATTTGTATAGAAATAAGGAAGTCGTTATTCAAATAACTTACTCTAAGAGTCCTAGAATTAATGGTCTTATTATCATTATTATAGGCTGACATACTAGACGAGACGCATCCTAGTTTTACATTGGTTGAGCGACTAAGAGGTATGTGAAACTCTTCCTTCTTTCTTTTTGGCATGATTATAATGAAAGTACGGCAGACGTACGTGATTCCTATAAGTTCAGTTTTAAAAGATAATTGTTGATTAGTGCCTATAATTTTCAGTAAAAGAGTTTATTATGATGATATTATCGAGAGTCATAAGATGATTTTTAATTGTATATGGTTGCTCATGATATCTACTCATGCTAAGTATTATTGTTTCACTCCACCGAGTCCCGGGCCGGATCATGTTTGTGCGCAGCCTTACAGAATACATCGAGTCCATCACTAGAGGGTCGAGACACGTTATATATATATATATACAGATCTTATCGAGTCCCTCCATAGAGGGCCGAGACATGTTATGCGCACATATACATATTCCATCAAGTCCCTCCCTAGAGGGCCGAGACACGTTATACTGATTGATATACAGATATGGACATAATGACTTTATGAGTAAGCATTCGTGATTTCTGACATGACTCTCATTTTTGTGAAACTTGATGACTCTCTATTTTTACTTGACACAATTGTGATTTCATTTTCAGTATTTCATATTGTATATACTCAGTACATTATTTCGTACTGACCCCCTTTCCTCGGGGGGCTGTGTTCATGCCCGCGGGTACAAGTGATCGGTTAGGTGACCCTCCAGTTTAAGACATCTACCAGCCGCTGAAGAGCTCCCTTGTTCCGGAGCCAGTTATTTTGGTACAGATCCTTACATCCAGACTTATGTATATTTTGGGCACGACGGGGCCCTGTCCCGTCATATGTCGAGATTGTACTGCAGAGGTCGCAGAGACGTGGAGTGGTTGTATGTACTTCTGTTTGGTTTGTGATGTTGCTCTACTTGGTGTTGAGATGTTCCCGTGTATGCGTGATGTTCGTTAGTGGCAGCCTTGTCGGCTTGCTTATATATATATATATATTGTGTTGGTTAATTGCGACTCCCTCGGAAGACAGGTTCATCGACGTGTAAGGCCGCCTTGTCAGCTTGCCTACATGGACAGGGGTTGTCATTACAGCGTTATGCTGCAATTTTTTTTTTGTAGATCTCGGTATTAGATGGATTAAGTGTGACAGATCAGTAATGACGTCCAATTAGAACGTTTAGTCGCGGCCCGTTGGATCGGGTCGTGACATTAATAAGAAGAAGAATCATTAACATTGCATTAACACGTGAAAGAGTGGATAGTTGAGGAGATTGGAACCCTATTTCCTTCATAAATGTTATAAACCCAAAGTATAATCATCTTTAGTTTATTTTCTGCACTTAGTCATAATTCTTAGTCATCAATCTAAAACTAAAGAACGTCAACCAAATAGATACCATAGAATAGATAACCGGTACTTAATAAATCAGTCTCTGTGGACGATAAACTCGGTCTTACAGATCTTTATGACTTGAACGGTGCGTACACTTGTGTAAGCATCTAGAAATATCGCAACAAGTTTTGACATCGTTGTCGGGGACTGACGTACTGTTAATATCGATCTATCTATTCTTATTTCTAATTTGGTTTTTATTTTCAGTTTTTTTATTGTTCCTTTTATTTTGCTTTAGTGCTGTTTACCGTGATCTGTTTGCTGTTTTTGATTAGTCTTAGGAACTTAGTTTATGCGAAGTAGGAGAGGAGCTGACATTCTTATCCCTCTGAACCCGGAAATTGAGATATTGTGTAGACAGAACAGGAAAGAGAAAAGAGCAGATGATTCCTTAGCAATGGGAGATCAGCGAAACAATAATGTGGGGGATGATTAGTTACCGTATGTTTTAGGACAAGTCCCTGCAGAAAGGAGCTTGGAGAATTATATGATGCCAACCATTACAGGAGTACATACTTGCATCCGACTTCCAGCGATTGAAGCCAATAATTTCGAGATCAAACCAACCATATTGCACATAGTTCAGAACTCAGTTCAGTTTGGGGGGTTGCCGTCTGAAGATCCTCACTTGCATCTAGCAAATTTCCTGGAGTTGTGTGCAACATTTAAATACAATGGCGTTACTGATGATGTCATTCGGTTGAGGCTCTTCTCATTCTCACTCAGGGAGAGAGCAAATTGCTTGTTGAATTCATTACAGACGAACTCCATCACTACATGGCAAGACTTAGCCCAAAAGTTCCTTTCCAAGTTCTTCCCTCCATCCAAAGCAGCAAAGCTCAGATGAGAACTTAATAATTACTATCAGATGGATGGAGAGTCACTCTATGATGCATGGGAGAGGTTTAATGACTTGCAGAGAAAGTGTCCACATCATGGGATTGAGAAGTGGATGCTAGTCCACATATTTTACAATGGGTTGTGTGGTACAACTCGTACCATCATTGATGCTGCAGCAGGAGGTACGTTCATGAGAAAGAGTGTCAATGAGGCACATGATTTGCTAGAAGATATGGCCACAAACAACCATGCCGATGAGAGAACAATGAATAGTAGGAAAATGGCTAGGGTTCATGAGCTAGATGCTATCACTGCATTGACTGCGCAGGTAGCTACTTTGACCAAACAGATGCAGCAAAGTACCATGACAGTTAAAGCAGTTCAGACACCAATAAGCTGTGAGATTTGTGGGAGTCCCCATACTTTTGATAGGTGCACAACAGTGGATCTGAATAATGTGTCTATGGAGCAGGTTCATGCAGTGGGTAATTTTCAGAGGCTCTACAACAACCCTTACTTCAACACATACAATCAGGGGTGGAGAAATCACCCAATTTTTGTGTGGAAAAATGACCAAGGGTAGCAAGCACAGTTTCAGGCCTCTTCATCTCAAAGAACCACAAGCAGGCTCGATGAGCTAAGAGCAACACCGCTGACACTCACAAATTCATTGCACTCCGCCACGAGATACTAGGTCATCCATGAAACTGTGTCACGACTGCCCGGCGTGGATCGTGCCTTACCGGGCACCCAAGTAGTCATACATCGAGAAATCGGAAATATAAAACAAGACATGAAACAGTTTATAAAATAAGACACGCTTTATGTGAGAAAACACCGCTTTCGCATATATATATAATCATAGTTCAGCTACATCCGACATCGCATAAATACGACTATGCACTTCTAAGGAAATATACAACTATGGCGACAGGGCCCGCCATACCGATCGTACAAAACTATCTACAACAGGAGATCATACCAAAAGTAGAGCCTCGGAAGAGATGGAGCTCCCGACACCAACGTAGAGATCCTAAGAATGCGGATCTAGCACCGCTGCCCTTACCGCGGCATGAACGCAGCCTCGGGCGAGGTCAAGACAACTGTACTAAGTATGCGAAATCAGAAGTACTTAAATGAAACATATCATTTTTAAAACGGTTTACAAATATGTATGAAACAACCAAGAAACCGCACATAGTGCCACATCACAAACAAGAGCAACAATAGTAATCAGAATGAAGTCTTGTCTAGGCCGCGAATGATCAAACAGGCCACTCGCCCCATCATCATTCTCGCAAGCCTAATCTCGACTCGAGTCCGCATAGGCCACTCACGGGCCCGCATGAGGTATAACCCCGCATCGAGGGTAGCTACTCCGGCATCGCCCCGACTCGTCCGCATGGCCACTGCACCGCATGAGGTATAACCCCGCATACTAACTCGAACTCGTAGCTCGCATAGGCCCCCGACCCGCATGAGGTATTCTCGAATCACGGTCCTGCATCACCGAGTCTACCCCAGACGGAGGCGCTTAACCCCCGTATCATCTCAAGAGGTGAGTGATAGTATACTAACATAACAACTTATCTTTAAACAACATAAGCAAAACAAGGATACTCACCTATACAAACGTTACAAGATACTAACACACATAGCATCATATCATGTCTACTTATCAAACCATTTTTATTATTCTTTTCACAATACAAGTCTGTTATAAACACATAGGCAAACTTGTTTCTTTTATAAATCTTAAGTGGTTATACTTACTTCCCATAAAGCTAGTATAACTCTTAAGCTTCTGTTTTAGAAACCAATTAGTTCTCTTACATTAATATGATTCATGAGTCTTTTGAAATGTTTTCGCTTCTTTATTATTCAGCTTAAGCCGTGAGGCATCAGTAAGTATTATTCGAGCTTAAGCGTGAGGCATTGCCGTAAGTATTATTCAGCTTAAGTCAAAGACATTGCCGTAGTTATATTGTAAAATATCATGCTTTAGGAAGAATCACATACCTTCTCAAATAAAAACCACCTGCCAAGTCGAATATGTCGCGCGCAGAGAGTCAGCCTATAATAGTCACAGATATCTATTAAAGACTACTCTGAAGGTCATTCTAAACAGGGGGTTCATAATTCTACGGTAAGTCGGGCAGCACTTCCCTACCCGGTGAGCTATATAAGTTCATTGTGAAAACAAATCCTATGTAAGTCTGCTTTGATTATTCTTCTTTTAAACCCTTCTAAGTGATTAACACTTCAATTCTATTCTGTGATATACTTCTAAGTATTTATACTTATTCTTATACTATAACAGTAAGTATTCTCTAATTCAAAAGAGGGTTAAGATTATTACCTCGGTAAGCCCAATAATATCCTAGAAAAAGTCGCGCCTGAGCAAGGTTTTGCTCCTAAGTTGTATGCTCCAAGAACCTTAGAAGTTCTTCACAACTTCTACCAAGTACTAAGGTATTTGGGCTAGGGTATTTTGGGCATTATAACGATACAAGAAGGTAACTTTTCTACCAAGGGAGGGGGGGTAGATTTTTGGCTAGGCTAGGGGTATTCTACGAGGCCTTCACAAGGGGAGGAGGAGGAGTGTTGGACGAAAAGAGCTACAAAGGGAGAGGAGAGGATTTTCAAGACTTAGAAAGCTTTGTGGATGAAGAACTCTTCATCTTAAGGGGGGTATTTATAGGTCAAGAAGTGGCCAACCAATGGCCAAGATTTGGACAAGTGCAAGGCAAGTGTAGGGTGAGGATTAACTATACACAAATATCCTACCAACTCCTTGACTTTGAGCAAGGCACCAAAAACGTGCCAATCCCATTCCAATTGGCCCCACGGGCGATCTAAGTCCACCAATTGGAGGTGCCAGTGTCGCCTCCCGTTGGTCCAAAATGTTTCGTCTCTCGGAAAAATCCGCAAAATTAGAAATGGCATAGCGGAATTTACCCTACGAAAGTTGTGGAAACGTTTAGTCGGAAAAACTATTCGCTTTGTGAGTTGTGCCTAAAAAAACGCTTTGCCTAAACTTTAAGGCTAGACTTCGCACGTATTCCTCACGCATACTCCGAAATACGGTATAACATCCTCCTCTTAGAAACATTCGTCGAATGTTCCTTCCCAAGACGCTTATCGAAGCTTAAACGATTGTAAATGCCACACACGCCACAGAGCAACACATGTGCGTAAACGATAACGAAAATTTACAAGTAGGAAAGTGAATTTACCTGGAGGTGTGGGGAAATAGGTGAGGATACTTCCGCCTCATGTCCTCCTCGGCTTCCCATGTCATCTCCTCCCTGAGCTCGTTCCGCCACAAGACTTTGACGGAAGCCACGTCCTTCGTCCGCAGACGCCTAACCTGACGATCGACTATCGCTATGGGAATCTCCTCATACGATAACCCCTCGGTCACCTGGACATCGTCAATCGGGTGCACCCTAGATGGATCCCCGATACATCTCCTCAAAGATAGATACGTGAAACACGGATGCACCGCCTCCAGACGGACGGCAGATCTAACTCAGAGGCAACCTTGCCTACCTCGCGACAATCAAACGCCTAATGTACTGGCCGAGCTTCCTTCTTCGCGAATCTCATCACACCCTTCATGGGTGACACTTTAGGAAAACCCAATCATGAACCTCGAACTCAAGATGTCGACGACGATGATCTCGTGATACGACTTCGCCGACTCGAGTCGATAGCCGCCTCGGATAAGTTTCACCTTATCCATCGCTCGTACCAAATCCGTCCCACTAGCCGCCTCGCCCACATCGAACCAACCTATAGGCGATCTGCACTTCCTCCCATACAAGGCCTCATAAGGCGCCATCCGAATACCGGGAGTGGTAGCTATTATTATGCAAACTCAACTAGAGGCAAATGATCCTCCCAACTACCACTAAAGTCAATAACACGTGCTCGCAAAGATATCCTCGAGTCCGGATAGTGCGCTCGCTGTCCGTCTGTCTGTGGATGAAATGCGACGTGCTCACCGCCCCTAAACCCTCTCGAAGGACCTCCGAAGTTAGCCGAACCGGGCTCCTCCATGCGATATGATCGGTAGGGACTCCATGCACCGACGATCTCTGATGTAAAGTTCGCATAATCCTCACCAAAAGTCGCCCGACGGAAGAAAGTGGGCTGATTTTGTCACCGCCGACGATAACCCATATAGAATCATGTCTCTCCGAGTGCGAGGTAATCCCGTGATGAAGTCCATGTTGATTACCTCCCACTTCCGTGTCGGATCTCAATCGTCAGAATAAACCACCGTGCCTCCGTGCTCTACCTTCACCGCCGACAACACGCACCGAGCTACGAACTCGCAACGCCCCTCTTCAAGCCATCCCACCAATACACGATCTAAGGTCGTCGTGGTACATCTCGGTCGACCCGATGGATAGAGTAACGCGCGCTATGTGCTTCCCAAGAACTCCGCCAAGTCCTCAAACATCCGGAACACACACCGCTCAAACCTTAGCACCCCATCGTGCTACTCAAAAGCGACCCTTGCCCTCACGAAGAGTCAGTATCACGATATCGAATCAAAGCCGATCCTCGAACTGCCGCTTCTTCACCTCCTCTACGATGGAAGACTCGAACCTCACGAACTCTAACCCCACCGCTATCGTAATCAATCAAACGGACACCAAGGCTCGCTAATCGATGCAAATCACGAACCATGTCCCTCCTCTCTAGCCGCACATCCGATAGGCTCCCATCGACCTACGACTCGCAGCATCCGCCACAACATCGCCTTCCCGTGGTATAGATATCAACATCGTAATCCTTAAGCAACTCTAACCACCGCCTCTCGTGTAAGTTCAGCTCCTCCGGTGAAGATATACCGGAGGCTCTTGTGGTCTGTATAAATATCCACGTGAACCCCATACAAATAGTGCCTCCAGATCTTCAAAGCGTGAATCACTACGCTAACTCCAAATCATGCGGGTAGTTCCTCGTGTTTCTTCACCGTCGACGATATGCTATAACCCCGCCATGCCGCATCAATACACATCCCAACCCGATGCTCGACGATCACAATACACGACATAACCATCCGACCTCCGGAAGAGTAAGAACGGGCGGCCGCTACTTCTTTCAAAGAATCGAAACCCCGCCACAAGCATCACCCATCAAACTGGCCGCTTTCGAGTCACCCTAGTCAACGGTGCAGAGATAAGCAAACTTCTCCACGAACCGCGATAATAACTCGCAAGGCCCGTAAAATCGCGAACCTCTGTCGAGTAAGAGGTCTCGCCAAGTCTCGATCGCCGATCTTGGCCAGACAACTCGAATGCCATCACCGAACAATATGCCCAAGAAACGCCATCAAGTCAACCAAAACTCACATTTGGAAAACTTGGCGCATAAATCGCCGGTCTCGAGAATCACAAGACAGCCTCAAATGCTCGCATGCTCCCGCCTGAGCGAATAAACCAAGATATCATCAATGAACACAATCACAAACGCGTCCAAAATGGTTTGAACACTCGCTCATCAAATCCATGAATACCACGAGCATCGTCAACCCAAAAGACATGACCGAACTCATAATGCCCGCATCGTCCGAATGCAATCTAGGGACATCCACCTCTCGACTCGCACTGATGATAGCCCGATCGCAGATCAATCTTGAGAAACATCTCGCACTCGCAATCGGGTCGAACAAATCATCAATCCCGGGAGTGGGTATTCGTTTAATGGTCACCTTGTTCACCGTCGTAATCAACACATGCAGCTGGCCCCGCCCTTCTTCTTCACGAACAATACCGGCGCTTCTGGAGAAACACTGGCCTAATGGCCCTTCTCTAGCAAATCCCTGCCGATCCTTCACTCTCAACTCGGCAGTGCCATTCTGTATGGCGGAATGGAAATAGGCCGAGTATCCGCAATATGTCAATACAAACTCAATCTCCTCTCGTGAGGGATACCCGGAGGTCATCCGGGAACACGCCCGGGAACTCGCGACTACGGAATCGATCAAAATCTGGTACCGCAGCCTCGATCAAACACTCGAACTAGATGGTAGATATACCCCTTCGCACCATCTTCCTAGCCTTGAGGTAGGAAATAAACCTACCTCTGGCGATACCGTGCTCCTCCTCCCACTCAACAACCGGCCTCAGAAACTGAACCGCATTACTCTCTCTGCAGCCTACATTGGCATAGCAAGCTAGCCAATCCATCCCCATAATCATGTCGGTCAATCATCTCCAACTCTATCAAGTCGCTAGTGGTCCGACGATCAGAATGGTCACAGACAAGCCCTATATACCCGCCGAGCTACCACCGAATCACCCATCGGCGTAGCTACTCGAAAGGGTCTCATGGACTCGTGCTCTATCCCTATCCTACTAGCAACAAGGGAGATATATAGATGCAGTAGAACCCGGATCTATCAAGGCATAAACATCAAACCTAAACCGATAAGGTACCGTGACGACATCAAAGTGAGGCCTCCGATCCTCGCTTACCGACAAAGCATAAATGCGGTTCGAGGACCGCTAGAATCGGGACTCGAGCCACGACCGCCGCGACTGGCCGACCCACGAGCACTCGCCCGGGCGAGTAATCAGAGATGATGGCCGCCACGTAACCTCGGCGTCGGGCCCTACCACCGCCACGCTTCGGCCGACAGCCGCAAAGTGACCTCGCCGCTACAATCAGAATAAGATCCATAAGTAGTACCACACTTCCCGTAATGGAATCTACCGTGACGCCACACCGGGTGGTCCCGATCGCCGCACCGCTACTCGACGCCTCAAGCCCTGGCCCGGTCCGCCAAAACTCGGGCCAGGCCGAGGACGGTGCAGAGTGCTCGAGCCGGCCGGTGCGACCCAGATCGCCGAGGCCGCCACCACGATAACCACCGAAGGCCCTCCGCCCCGGCCTTCGCTGCCGTCGCCCACTCGCCGACCTCGCGCCTCGCATCCAAGGGCGTGAGCTGCACGCGGTAATGTCCATACCCTACCGAGAGAAACCCCGCACATGACTCGGCCATATAGTCGTTTCAGCCCGTGACATAGCGGTACCCTATCCTCCATATCTGCTACTAATGCCGGGACATATCGAGCCAATGAATCAAACTCGACATTGTACTCCCCGACAAGGCCCTCTCTCGCCTCAAGAAAAATCTATCACCCGCGCCTCCTCATCCGCGAGGCAAGAGTGAGTGAGGAAAGCCTCCGAGAACTCATCCCAGTAATGGGACGCGTGCTCTCCCGGATAACTCCCATGAATCAAACCAATCGATCGCGGTATCACGCAAATTTATGTGAACCAAAGATCACGGACTCGGTCTCCGACGCCCGATCACTCTCAAAATCCTGTCGGCGGATGAACTCCTGCGATCATCCTCCGCCTCACCCATAAAACTCCGCGGCTACAACTCAAGAAATCTCGTAGCCTCAAACTATTCGCCTCGTGTACCACGGTGCGATCGAGCTGAGCCGAACTGAACCGCCGTGATCCAATCTCTCTCAGACGGCCACAACTTTAGCCAAAAGCGGGCTATCTCTCAGACCTAACTCTCCGCCCAGCCGTGGGAGCGAGGCGCTGGTACCGTGGTTCTGGGCCGGGCGGCGTCATAGAACTCGCCGCCTCGTATAGACCGGCCCGAGCCTCGTGACTGGGTGTCTCGCTAGCAGCCTCCTACGCTTTGCCCTTCGGGCCCGGTTGCCTTACGTGAGGCATAATCACATAGAAAGGAATACGTTAGAGGGTCCAACCTATAACACGCCTCTAAAGCACGATCTCGTAATGAGAAGAATGGAAACCAATCCTAAATATCCTATAGCCTCCTCGATTATTGGTGGTGCACAACACACCGATAATCAAGACTCTACTAGATACGGTCGTAGACACTTCCGAGGATTAATCGCTCGATACCACTTTTGTCACGACTCGCCCGGCCCGTGGATCGTGCCTTACCGGCACCCAAGTAGTCATACATCGAGAAATCGGAAATATAAAACAAGACATGAAACAGCTTTATAAAATAAGACACGCTTTATGTGAGAAAACACCGCCTTTCTAAGATATATATATAATCATAGTTCAAAGAAGCATATCCGACAATGCATAACATACGACTACGCACTTAAGGAAATATATACAACTATGGCGGACAGGCCCCGCCATACTCGATCGCATAAAACTATCTACAACAGGAGATCATACCAAAAGTAGAGCCTCCTAAGAGATGGAGCTCGACACCAACGTAGATCCTAAGAATGCGGATCTAGCACTGCCGCCTCTTACCGCGCATGATGAACGCAGCTCGGCGAGGTCGCATAACAGTACTAAGTATGCGAAATCAGAAGTACTTAAATGAAACATATCATTTTTAAAACGGTTTACAAATATGTATGAAACAACCAAGGAAACCGCACATAGTGCCACATCACAAACAAGAGCAACAATAGTAATCAGAATGAGTCTTGTCAGCCGCGAATGATCGAAACAGGCCACTCGCCTCATCATCATTCTCGCAAGCCTAACTCGACTCCGAGTCCGCATAGGCCACTCACGGGCCCGCATGAGGTATAACCCCGCATCGAGGTAGCTACCTCGCATCGCCCCGACTCGGTCCGCACGGGCCACACTGCATCGCATGAGGTATAACCCCGCATACTAACTCGAACTCTCGTAGCTCGCATAGGCCCCCGGACCCGCATGAGGTATTCTCGAATCATGGTCCTGCATCACCGAGTCTACCCCGATCGGAGGGCCTTAACCCCTGTGATCATCTCAAGGTGAGTGATAAGATACTAACATAACAACTTATCTTTAAACAACATAAGCAAAACAAGGATACTCACCTATACAAACGTTACAAGATACTAACACACATAGCATCATATCATGTCTACTTATCAAACCATTTTTATTATTCTTTTCACAATACAAGTCTGTTATAAACACATAGGCAAACTTGTTTCTTTTATAAATCTTAAGTGGTTATACTTACTTCCCATAAAGCTAGTATAACTCTTAAGCTTCTGTTTTAAAAACCAATTAGTTCTCTTCTGTTAATATGATTCAGTAGTCTTTTGAAATGTTTTCGCTTCTTTATTATTCAGCTTAAGCTGAGGCATCGCGTAAGTATTATTCAAAGCTTAAGTGAGGCATTGCCGTAAGTATTATTCGTGCTTAAGTCAAAGACATTGCCGTAGTTATATTGTAAAATATCATGCTTTAGGAAGAATCACATACCTTCTCAAATAAAACCACCGCCAAGTCAATATGTCGCACAGCAGAGTCACCTATAATAGTCACAGATATCTATTAAAGACTACTCAAGGTCATTCTAAACAGGGGTTCATAATTCTACGGTAAGTCGGGCAAAGACTTCCCTACCCTGAGCTATATAAGTTCATCGTGAAAACAAATTCATGTAAGTACGCTTTGATTATTCTTCTTTAAACCCTTCTAAGTGATTAACACTTCAATTCTATTCGTGATATACTTCTAAGTATTTATACTTATTCTTATACTATAACAAAGAAGTATTCTCTAATTCAAAAGAGGTTAAGATTATTACCTCGGTAAGCCCAATAATATCCTAGAAAAGTCGCTACCGAGCAAGGTTTTGCTCCTAAGTTGTATGCTCCAAGAACCTTAGAAGTTCTTCACAACTTCTACCAAGTACTAAGGTATTTGGGCTAGGTATTTTGGGGCATTATAACGATACAAGAAGGTAACTTTTCTACCAAGGGAGGGGTAGATTTTTGGCTAGGCTAGGGGTATTCTACGAGGCCTTCACAAGGAGGAGGAGAGGAGTGTTGGACGAAAAGAGCTACAAAGGGAGAGGAGAGGATTTTCAAGACTTAGAAAGCTTTGTGGATGAAGAACTCTTCATCTTAAGGGGGGTATTTATAGGTCAAGAAGTGGCCAACCAATGGCCAAGATTTGGACAAGTGCAAGGCAAGTGTAGGGTGAGGATTAACTATACACAAATATCCTACCAACTCCTCGACTTTGAGCAAGGCACCAAAACGTGCCAATCCCATTCCAATTGGCCCCATGGACGATCTAAGTCCACCAATTGGAGGGTGCCAAGTGTCGCCCTCCCGTTGGTCCAAAATGTTTCGTCTCTCGGAAAAATCCGCAAAAATTAGAAATGGCATAGCCGGAATTTACCCTATGAAAGCTGTGGAAACGTTTCGTCGGAAAACTATTCGTTTTGTGAGTTGTGCCTAAAAAAAACGTTTTGCCTAAACTTTAAGGCTAGACTTTCGTACGTATTCCCTTACGTACATACTCTGGAAATACGGGGTATAACACTTGGAGGCAGATGTGAGATAGCTGGCGAACATGCTGAACAATAGAGAACAAGGAACTCTTCCCAGCGATACTGTGGTGAATCCAAAGGGAGCAATGTCAGGAAATAAGCCTGAGGAGTGGAAAACAGTTAGAACAAGTTGCACCTAAATCAATGGCTGAAAAAGAAAGAGTTGGAGAAAGCAGTCGAGGCAGAGAAAGAGTGGATTACTGATGACCGCCCTATTTTAGAGAAGGCTCCACCCGCAGTGATGAGGGAGTATACTGATAAAATTCCTTACCCTCAAAGACTGCAAAAGAAGTCCTTACACAAGCAATTTTTCAAACTTTTAGAGGTCTTCAAAAAGCTTCATATTAATCTCCCATTCATTGAAGCTTTGGAGCAGATGCCAACTTATGTGAAATTCATGAAAGACATCCTGTTTAAGAAGAGAAAGCTAGCGGACTATGAGACAATAGCGTTGACAGCGGAGTGCAATGCTATCTTGCAGAAGAGACTTCCCCCTAAGTTGAAAGATCCAGGGAGTTTCACCCTACCTTGCACCATAGGGAATGTGACATGCAAGCAAGCCTTGTGTAACTTGGGGGCAAGTGTCAACCTAATGCCCATCTCTGTGTTCAAAAGACTTGGTTTGGGGGAGGCAAGGCCAACCACAGTCACTCTGCAGCTAGCTGATCGCTCAATTGTGCATCCCCAAGGAATTATTGAAGATGTGTTGGTACAAGTGGGTAAATTCATCCTTCCTGCTGATTTCCTCATTTTAGACATGGATGAAGATGAAAATATGTCCATGATCCTTGGAAGATCATTCCTAGCCACAGGGAGAGCCCTCATTGATGTTGAAAAGGGGGAGTTAAAACTCAGAGTGCAAGGTGAATATATGATATTCAAAGTTTTCAAATAGTCCACTGAACCTCAAGTCGACGCTAGATGTTTTGCTATTGGGGTAGTGGATAAGTTTGTGTCTAAGAAAAGCTTCACAATTACTGATGCTCGTGGGGTACCACCAAAGCAGCATAGAGAACCTGATGGTAAGATTTCTGAACTAGTTGTTGATGAAAAAGAATTGAACTCCTCTGAAATCAGAATTGTGAAAAAGAGGAGAAAGAGGAGAAAAATTGTGCTAAAATAGATATGCGGAGGGGACACTCTACCTCCTTGATCTAGTAAGTAACATGCGTCTGGCTAAAGATGTTAAAGACAACGCTACTTGGGAGGCAACTCAATGTTTTAATTATGTTATTCCAATTTTTATTTTAGTTTATTTATTTTGTCTTGAACAGTCTCACGATCTGGTATGTTAGTGTTGTTGGATGACAGATGAAGGGTAAGACTCACTCCGAAGGGCGAATGGTTAACAATGCAGAAAACTGAAGACATTGGAATTTTTTGGCAATTAGCACAGCGGTGTTTGGAGCAGAACCGCGGTTCCTCCTTCGGCTTTGTGCACAGTAATTTGGCCTTCCTCCCAGACCTCCGCTATGACCGCTGTGTTGTGTCAGTAAGTTGTCTCTCATTATTTTTAGTCTTCACACATTGGGGGCAATGTGTCGATTAAGTTTGGGGTGATGTCTTATTTTGTTTTGAGTCTTTTTGTTGTCTTTTTGTTGTTTTATGTGTTCATGAGTCATAATGTTTTTTGGACCAATCATGTTATAGTTGCTAAAAATATTGAGTGGATAAAGTAGATAATGTAATGGAATTAAAAGCTACAATATGTGTGCTTAAGTTAGATATGCCAAAATTCATGATATCTAATTATTTGGGATATTTGCGCTTAGCCTGTGTATGTCAGTTATGGAAAGAAAGGTTGAAAATGTCTAGAAAATTTGTTTGCTTGTTATTTGAGGCGAAATAGTTAAGATGTACATATTTAGGGAAATGATTCAGACATTTCTTTTATAGCCCTTCCTACCATTCATTACCTATCCTGACATAAATTGTATCACTAGTCAGCCCTTTGAGCCTAAACTAAGATCTTTCTTTGACACCCAATGATTTCTTTGTGGTGCCATAAGTAATATTAGAAAACTCTTGGAATGAAAAGTGTTGAAAAAGAATAAAAAATAGAGTATGAATTTGATGCACCCCAATGAAAAATATGCAAAAATCTAAGTTTGGGGGTGCTTGTTATTTATAATGTATCTCATTCTCTCAAAAGAAAAGAGGGGAGGAAATAGGTATGAAATTGAAAAGAAAGTCAAAAAGAAGGAAAAAAATTTGAATGAAAATGCTTATGGTACGTAATTGAGCCTAAATGCCTACTTTTACCTACCCCTGCCTAAGTCTACATTATAACAAGTGAAAGTCCTGATGATCTTTAATATGTATGTCTATGATTAGTGAAGAATAACAAGTAAACAGATCTATAACGTTTGGGAAAGATGGAATGAGATTGACATGCATAGGTTAGGTATTTGTATTTCCAATTGATCATTGCTATAACTGTGAAGAATAAGTGAATTTGTGAAATATCTAACTTGAAATTCTAGATTGCTAATTATTCATGCTATGTATGTTCTAACATATTATCCCAACTTTCATTCATGATTTTGAATAAGCATTGCTATAACTATTTGATCCATTGCATAGAGTCTTTTATTTAACTTTGTTTTTATTTTTGTTTTTGTTTTGTGCTTTACTCGAGGGCGAGTAAAGTGTAAGTTTGAGGGTGTTTGTTAAGTGTATTTTGTATACATTTTTGAGTCTGTTAAGTGTATTTTGTATACACTTTTGAGTCCTTTTTAGTTAGTATTTTACTCCTTTATTTTGCGTTTAGTATAGTGTTAGGTGTGTTTCTCTTTCGTTTGTGTCGGAGCGTTCACAAAGGAGGATACTACTTTTGAGCATGAAATGAGCTTAATTGAGATGAAAATTACACAAGCACAGCCCAAGGAATGAAGCCTAAGAAGTGCCAAGAAGAACAGAAGAAATATGGCAGACTCCGGACAAAAGTCAAAGAGGCACCGCGGTTCTATGGAACCGCGGTCAGGAAAATTAGCACCGAGGCGTAAAAATTGCCGAAAGTTTAAAACTGAAACACCGTCGAAGGCACCGCGGTGCCTGGCCATGGAACCGATGTGCCATATTTCCAGGAAGCTACAGTGATTTCAGCTGAATAAGCACCGTAGTGCCGGACAGCGGAACCGCGGTGCCGACGCGTAAAAATCAGATTCCGAGTCAATTTTTGACAAGGGTAAAAGGGTCCGAAGCAAGGTTTTTCTCAAATATAAATACCCTAAACCCTGTCATTATTAGAGGATCATACTTTGGAGAGGAGAACGACGGCTACAAGCGACAATTGGAGACATCTTATTGTTCAAGTTACTTTCTTTCCCTTATTTTATTTCAATTTATGTTGAATTGTAATTTAGTTCTTGACATGACAATGTCTAGGAGCTAATTACTTTAGTAGGGTTTTAATCGAATCTTCTTGAAGCTCTTTCATATAGTTAATGCATTAGTTTTTGAGTTCTTTTTCAGCGTATTAAGATCTATTCAATATTGTTATGATTGCTTGATAATTAACTAGCTATTAATTGTCATCACTTATATAATTTTGAATCAAAAGTGTGAAAAGTGAGATTTAAATATGCTGTAATTGTCTAGACATAGGTTAAATCATGGACGAAAGTATCCCGATACTTGTGTAGTAATTAAAGGTTATTGTTCTTAATCCTCATGTGTGGTAAAACTTATCATAGAAATATAGAAGGTTTCTGCATTAGATTGAGCTCGTGTATGTCCTAACCGGAATATAATGACATATTAGTTAACCTGCTATCTTAATAAGAAGAAGAATCATTAACATTGCATTAACACGTGAAAGAGTGGATAGTTGAGGAGATTGGAACCTTATTTCCTTCATAACTGTTATAAACCCAAAGTATAATCATCTTTAGTTTATTTTCTGCACTTAGTCAGAATTCTTAGTCATCAATCTAAAACTAAAGAACGTCAACCAAATAGATATCATAGAATAGATAACCGGTACTTAATAAACCAGTCTCTGTGGACGATAAACTCGGTCTTACAGATCTTTATTACTTGAACGATACGTACACTTGCGTAAACATCTAGAAATATCGCAACACCTCTCATCTAGCCAACTAATGTCAATTAATGGCCATGTAATGACAATTATTGAGAGGTGTTATTCAGCCAAATAATGGCTGAATTCATATGTCAATTCGTGGGGAATCAATGCCCCAAACCAGCCCAAAAGTCAGAAACTATTCAGCTTCCGTCGAAGCATTTAGCCATCGAAGCGTCGCGGCCCTGCCTGGGAGGCGCCGCGACGATTGACTTCCAGAGAGTTACTGCCACCAAGGCGCCGCGGCTCCGACGGTGTTGTGCCGCGACCCTTCACGGCCCCACGGTGATTTTCGACTCGTTTCATGTTTTACACATCGTACATTTATTCCTTCATTTACCAACGTGGAACACCTGTCATTTGGCCAATAACCGTCCATCATTCTATGTCTCAAACGTTTACTCACGTACCAATATCTCTTTCGCTAATGAAATTTACTATACTTGACACTACGTGTGCACGTGTGTGAAAACGACGTTTATGACGTGCGAGACCTCAATTGTTCGAGTCATAAATAATGGGTTAAACTTAATTAAATTTCCAACAAATCTAAAGTCTCAAACTTTCGATATTTCAGCACACTTGAGGCTCTATAAAATCCGAACTTCGGAAAAATCAAGGGAGCCGCTTGTTTTTTTTTTCTTATAGGCCACCACATTTGTTATTTCATGTCATCCATGGTGGCGTATAGGTACTTTATGAAAAGAAAAAACACGATAGAAGAAAAAGTTCAGCTAGCTGTGACTAATTAATAGTAATCCAAACGCCATTCAAGATTTTATTCAGTTTCTTAACTATATCAGCGCCAGTGAACAGGCTGATTTAAACATCTACGGGAGGAAATAATCTAAGCCAAGTTTTGGACTTTCTATTAAATATCCGTTAGTCTCCTAAAATTTATATTTGGTTCAGAAAAATATTGACTACAGTCAAGCTGTTGCCTGAAAAAATTGTAAATTGTTAAACTGGCTCGGCTTCGTTTAAAGGGTAACATATTCTGTAAACGTGTATAAGTGTAAAATAAGATCATAATTAAAATATTTGTGTAAATATAATCATGGTAAGACTAAGATTCATCTTGTATATGGAATTATGATTCCTATTGTAATTGGGATGAACATTGTACAACTATATATATTTGATATTAATGAGAAGACCCCCAAGAGACATTAATATCATTTTACATGGTATCAGGATTCTTCCAATACTTCTGACGCTTCAACCTCCACCAATCCCACCACCATGTCGTCATTCTCTTTTCATCCCGCCCTAACTGTTACCAACATCAAGAATTATATTCTCATTCTTCTTGATCAAGAAAACAGTCAGTATTCTCCTTGGGTCGAACTGTTTTGTAATCATGCATGTCTCTATAACGTGTTTGATCATATCGATGACACTATTCCGTGCCCTCCGGAGGTTGATGATTCTACTTTGCGTCGTCTAGACGCCAGCGTCAAACAATGGATTTATGGTAGTATTTCTCAAGATCTTATTCTTACTATCATGAAATCTGGTGCTTTATGGAACCGCCTGGAGGAAATCTTTCAAGATAACAAGCACACTCGTGCGGTGTATTTAAAGGAACAATTTAACAATACACATCTTGAATTTTTTCCAACATAACTGAGTATTACAGACAGTTGAAACTATTGACGGATCACCTCTCCAACGTTGACACGCCTGTCTCGGACACTAAAATGGTGTTGCAATTGATTGCAGGCCTTCCTAAAGGCGGCTATGATACGCTAACCACCATGATTCAACAAGCAGATCCGTTACCCAGTTTCAACAAAGCTCGCTCGCAGTTGTTGCTTGAAGAGACCCGTCATGCTAAGCAGGATGAGCACAGTCAACAGGCAACCCCAAGACCAGACGCCACCAGAAAACTCTCAACCACGGGCAGGCGCGGCAAGAGCAAAGTGGCCACAACGGCAGGCGAGGTTGTGGCGTGCGGGTCGCGGCCAACGTAACCAACAGCAAAGAAGAATAACAACAGCAGGTCCGCAATAACTGGCCGCGCGCCCGCGAAGATCAAGACAGCGCCACGACGCTCGCATGCAGCCGCGCCGATCCCTTTCCAATACCAGCATCCCTTCAACCCGTATTCTCAACACGGGTTTTTGGGCCCAGCTCCAGCCACTCGGCAAGCCCAATACCCGCAATAAGCCCACTTTATGCAAGGACAGTTCCAACAACCCTCTTCTGGCATGACCCCTCCTGAGTTGGGTCAGGCTTTCAGCAGCCTCAATCTGCAACAACGTGACAACAATTGGTACATGGAATCCGGAGCCACATCTAACCTCACTCTGTCTGCAGGTAATATTCTCAAATTGTCAGTTTAAAGCATCTTCAATTTGTGACAGTTTGTAGTGGCCACCACATTCTAGTAAAGGGCAATGGTACATCCTACACACCACCTCCTCATTCATTCCCCCTTCAGAATACCCTATATGCCCCACATATAGTTAAGAATCTAATCCCTATTCGCAAATTTACTCGTAATAATTTTGTCTCTGTTGATTTTGACCCATCCTACACACAAGTTGTGTTTCTTGTTCATTAGGCAAACATACTCGTCTTCCATTTAAATCATCTACTAGTGTTGCTTTTGCACCTTTTGATATTATACATGCTGATCTACGGACATCACACGTTGCTAGTTCTCTCGGTCATAAATACTATCTTATCTTACTATATGATTTTTCTCACTTTGTTTGGTTGTATTCTCTCAAGTTTAAATCGGAAGTATTTGCCAAATT
Organism: Przewalskia tangutica; assembly: GCA_029844215.1. Lineage (NCBI taxonomy): Eukaryota > Viridiplantae > Streptophyta > Magnoliopsida > Solanales > Solanaceae > Przewalskia > Przewalskia tangutica. The sequence continues at coordinate 126,671,029 of CM056721.1, forward strand.
TCTTGAGTTACGAACATTCATTCAAACATAGTTTACAAAAGATATAAAATCTTTTCAGTGCGATAATGGTCGTGAATTTAACAACTCTATGTTTTACCGTTTTGAACTAATAATGACATGGTATTTCGCTTCTCCTGCCCCCACACCTCCCCACAAAACGGTAAAGCTGAAAGAATCATCCGCACCATTATCAATATGATTCACACTCTATTGATTCATGCCTCCCTACCTCATTCCTTCTGGGTCTATGCTGCTAAAATGCCAGAATACATTCTCAATATTCTCCCAACTGCACCCTTCACAATATGATCCGTACCGAAATCCTCTATCTTAGAGTCCCCTCTTATGACCATCTACAGATATTCGACTGTCTATGCTATCCTAACCTTGCTTCTACTGCCCCTTACAAACTAGCTCCCCGATCCACTCATTGTGTCTACCTTGGCTTTCCGCCAAACCATAGGGGTTATCTATGCTACGACTTGTCAACTCGTCAAATTCATATCTCTCGTCATGTCACATTCGACGAGACTACATTCCTGTTTCGACTCTTCAGAAATTCCAATAACCGGACTACTCCTTTCTTGAAGAGTCTGCCATCTCTCCCATTATCCTTAATCAGCTCACCAAATCATCCCAGACGTCAGCGCCGCGACACCTTCCTTCCAGTGAGCAACCAAATTCATCCAGGGAATTTGCATCGCGGCCCCTCGGGGATGCGCCGCGACGCCTCTCTTCCAGTGAGCACCCAGTTTTCGAAACACATTTAGAGTCATGGCCCCTCGATAGTGGCACTGCGGCGCCTTCGACGGACTTTCCACCTCTATCCCCTTACCCGACAATGTCTTCTGCTCCCGCCACTCAGACTCCATAGCCACTAAATATCCCCACTCACCAAATGGAAACTCGTGCCAATCATGTAATCTTCAAACTCAAAGTCCAATTTAACTTGTCTACCCAAACCATCTCTTCAATTTCCAAGAACTCAAAATTGACCAAACAATACCCCAATTGGAATGCGGCTATGTATGAGAAATCCAATGTTTTAACTAAACAACACACATGGGATCTAGTGCCTAGACCTGAGGGGGTGAATGTGATCCGTTGCATGTGGCTATTTCGTCACAAATTCAGAGACATTGGAGATCTTGAGAGGTATAAGTCACGACTTGTGGCTAGTGGCACAAATCAGCAGGAGGGCAATGATTGTGGTGAGACCTTCAGCCCGGTTGTCAAACCGGCTACTATTCGCACAGTTTTGAGCATTGTCATGGGCAAACACTGGCCGATCCATTAGCTTGATGTGAAGAATGCATTTTTACATGGGGATCTGAGAGAGACAGTCTACATGCATCAGCCGTCTGGGTTCACCCATCCAACAGTTCCTCACTATGTGTGTCATTTCCGTAAGTCACTATATGGCCTGAAACAGGCCCCCCGTGTGTGGTATGATCGCTTTGCCAGGTATATCTTGCAGATTGGGTTTGTATGCAGTAAGAGTGATACATCACTCTTCATTTTCATCGGTAGTAAAGATCGCTACTTATTACTTTACGTGGATGATATTGTTCTTACTGCCTCCTCCGACGGGTTGAAAAATGAGATTATTGTCTTGCTTAAGTCCGAATTTGCAATGACTGATTTGGGGAAGCTGAGTTATTATTTGGGGATATTAGTGACCAGGTCTGCCAACAACATGTTCTTGTGTCAGCGTAAGTATGCAGAGGAGATCGTGTACAGGGCTAAGATGGCGAATTGCAAAGTTTCACCTACTCCAGTTGATTCAAAATCTAAACTCAGTGCTATGGATGGTGCTCCAGTCTCTGATCCTACTCTGTATAGGAGTCTTGCAGGTGCACTTCAGTATCTCACATTTACAAGGCCAGACATTGCTTATGCCGTTCAGCAGGTATGCCTATTCATGCATGCCCCGAGAGAGTCACATTTCACTGCTCTTAAGCGTATCATCTGATACATTAAGGACACGCTTGATTATGATTTTCACCTATACCCCTCTGCACCAAATAGGTTGCTCTCTTATACGGATGCAGATTGGGCAGGGTGTCCGGACACGCGACGCTCCACCTCCGACTTTTGTGTTTTCTAGGGGATAATCTGATTTCTTGGTCTGCCAAGCGACAAGCTACCCTATCTCGCTCCAAAGGCTTAAATCGAGATGCATTGCAAATGTAGTATTGAGATTTCTTGGCTCGTAAATTTCATCGTTAGAACTTGATGTCCTTTGCGTCAGGAATCTATTGTGTACTGTGATAACATCTCTGCCATCTATTTGTCTCATAATCCGGTTCAACATCAGCGAACCAAGCACATTGAGATAGACCTACACTTTGTTCGTGAGAAAGTTGCACTATGGTATGTCAGAGTGTTACATGTTTCATCATCCTATCAGTATGCAAATATATTTACCAAAGGACTTCTCAGACGGTTATTTCTTGACTTCAGATCCAGTCTTATTGTCCGGCCTCCTCCCGCTCCGACTGAGGGGGTGTGTAAACGTGTATAGGTGTAAAATAAGATCCCCATCCATAATTAGAATATTTGTGTAAGTATAATTATGGTAAGACTAAGATTCCTATTGTAGTTGAGATGAATATTGTACACCTATATATATTTGATATTAATGAGAAGACTCCCAAGGGAGATCAATATCATCTTACATATTTTCGTATACCTTGAAGAATATACTTACATAGCATATTTCTTATGTACAGATTGCTGGAGGTAATAGTCAAGCTGTTGCCTCAAAAGTTTTTTTTTTTTTTTTTGTTGACGAAGGAACCCGCAGCCGCTACTCTTTCGAGTGCGCGTGGTAAACCGGGCCGACGCAGAGCACGCAAACCACGTCAGCCATGTAAACCACACTTGGCAAGCCATGTGTGACAGACTCAACCAAGAAGGTTTATGCAGGGGATCGAACTCGTGACCTTGCGGTCCCGCGCTCTACTGCTACACCAACTTGGCTACCCGTGCGGGTATGTTGCCTCAAAAGTTGAACACTGAATATAATTGTTCTGGAAGAAAACTAGTTTTGAAGGAGGAAACATTGAGACTCTAATCAAACAGTGGAATGAATGTGCTTAATTTGAACTCAAGTTTCCTGTTTCCTTGGCATCTTTGCTTCCTTTACCTGGACACTTTTATTTGCATTCCTTTTCCTTTAGGAAAATGATTTCAGATTCCTTTCTCTCTAGGATCTATATGTGCATTAACATTTTAAAACTCAAGTCCCTCGCTGTTTTAACCTCAAACACAACTTAGTTGAGTCCTTGAGTTCTGAGACAAAAGAACTAGGACAAATTTCTGCAAAGATGAGGGCACAGCTGCTCTATTTGACAGCAGTTTTGGTTCTGAATTTCATAGGTACATCTACCCTCACCTCCTACAGCAACTTTCCTTTGCCTCAAACTGATTCCGTTGAATGGAGGCAAATAAATGTTATTTTATTATATGTATATTTTAACTTTTTTTTGCATATACATACATCGTCCGAGCCAAAAGTATCCCACAGAATCCCGTAGATCCGCCTTGAATGTGGAGTAAAGTGCAATCTGGCTCCCCTGGGATTTCCGAGTTTCTGTTTTTTCCCCTTCTCCTTTGAGCTATCTACTTGGGCTATTTACCTTGAATCCACATGCTTATACTTGCACCATCAATTTTACTAGTCTCAAGATGATACAAATCACAAGTTTGTATTTTTACTAGACTCACTAGTCACCCCCTGGTTAACTACAGTATGACAATTATAGGCTATTAAAGTAGGGCACGACGGAAGAATAAGATCTATATAGGCATACCAATTATTGGATTAAGTTTTAGTCATGTTAGTTTATTTATGAATCTTCTAGAGTTATTAGCTATTTATATGCTAGTACAATATGTAGAGAACTTTCAGTGCTAGAAAAACTAATTTTCATAATATTGGACTGAGATTGACTTAAATGGAGGACATGTATAGACTATAGTTAGTGAGAATTCATGTAGTAGACCTCAACTTGCTTGGGATTGAGATGTAACTGTTGTTGTCATCGTAGGCTTTTAAAGTTGTCAACCTGGTATTGTCTTAATGTTCTTGTGAGTTGATAATCAACAAATTAAGATGTCAATGTGAGCATTCAATGACCCTATATATTTTGATGTTTCTCTTCTGCAGCTGAAAAATGTAGGCAATTGGTCGGAGAAGAATCATCTTCAAGGAGCAAAACAGAAAGATTCACATTCATAAACTGCTTTGACATGAGTTATGGAACCATAGGCTGCGTACTCAAGGAACTAGTGAAGATGTATTTATACTACATTCGAGCAACTCATGTACACAGGGTAAGAAACGAAGCAACAAAAGAAGCAGTCCAAGAAAACCTGTCCAAAGGACAAAGTCTTGAAGATGCAGTAAAAACAGGGCAGAAAGTTGGAAATGCTGCGGCCAAAAGAGCATCTTTACAAGCAAAGCACATTATGGGACCAATGGTGTCATCTGGATGGGACTTTTTTGAGACTGTATATGTAGGTGGCACATTGTCTGAGGCAATTGTTAGAAGTGTTGGTACATTGTTGGGGTCATATATTGGAGGGATTATTGGAGAAGGGAAAAGTAGGTGGTTGGGTTTTCTTTTGGGAAGCCAATTGGGTAGTTGGATTGGTGGGAGATTGGGTCTAATGTTGTATGATGTGGGAAATGGGCTGCTGTTTCTGCTTCAACTCACAAGGACTAATAAGAGTGATGGAGAAAGCAACTCACTCTTGTTAATTTCTAGCTAGTGAAAGACCTTTCCTATGTAAAGCTTAATATTCCTCAATTGTGTCAAGATTTAGTTTATTTTAAATCCATTGCTTATTGTTATTTTTCTAAAAGATACAGGAATAGTGAGAATTGAACTCACACTTAACTAATATCACTAAAGTACTAAACTATAAGTGTGAATAATTATCACTCATGTTGCGTCCGTCTTTGCTTCTAAAATATAGAGTTTAATGGAGTTGCTTTAAGTGTGAATAATTATAGAATCTTCTTGCTGGAATTTCGGAGGCATCAACCGCTGTAGCTGCGGCCATGACGGAGAAATAAAAAAATGAAAATAAAATAAAATTTAGATAATTTCTTACGTGGCTTGACATGGTAATGACGTGACGAAAATGTAATACACCTCTGTGAGATTGCTTGGAGCAATCTGCCACCCTGGAACCAACTGAGCTACACCCATGCGGGTTCCTCTGTGAGATTGCTATTATGATCTATAAGTGGTATTTATTATAGTGAGGTAAATAAATGACCGCTTAATTAAATTGCTAAAGTAAATTTTGAAAAAAAGTTAAGGGAATAATTTATGTATTTGTCAATATAGTTTGACAAAGTACTAATTTTCATTATATAAAAAAATAGTCCACTTCTCAAGGATAATCAATCATGGATATTAGCCAACATTCAAAATATAAAGGAATATTGACTTTAACATTCACAATATAACGTGTGTTTGGTTTTGCGGTGAACATAATTGATTTTTAAAGAATTAATTTTGATAGAATTGATTTTGACAGAATTGAGTTTGACAATAATTGATTTATGTTTGGATGTAACAATGTAAAAATGATTGTTATCAATTCATAATGTTTGGATAGTTTTGATCAAAATTGCTTTTGAATTTAGAATTACCAAATAGACATTTAGTCAAATACATATAAATAAGGTGGTGTTTGGTCAAGCTTCTGGAAGTGATTTGCCAAACACCCTCTTTTCAGAAGTAGAAACACTTTTTCCAGAAGCCAAAAAGTATTTCTAGATGGGAAGAGAAGCAAAAACACTCATTTGGTGCTTCTGGAGAAGCTTTTTTTGCTCATTCATTGATTTTTTGGATCCATTTACCATTTTTTTCCCACAAAATTCCTTTTAATCTTATATAATATCCCCATATAAAATAGAAATTTGGGAATAGGGGTAGGGGATAGGGTGGGGGTAAGAAAAAAATTCATTTTTTTTATAAAAGTAACAAAAAATATGAAATAGAAATTTGAGGATGGGTAGGGCAATGGGGTGGGGGTGGGGGTAGGAGTAGGGCGGGGAGGTAAGAAAAAAAATCATTTTTTTTATAAAAGTAACAAATATATGAAATAGAAATTTGAGGATGGGTAGGGCAATGAGGTGCGGTGGGGGTTGGGGGTAGGGGTAGGGCGGGGGTAAGAAAAATATCATATTTTTTAATATTTTTTTTTATAAAAGTAACGAAAAAATTGAAATAAAAATTTGAGGATTGGTAGGGCAATGGAGTGGGGGTAGGGGTAGGGCGGGGGAAGAAACAAATTCATATTTTTTAATATTTTTTTTTATAAAAGTAACAAAAAATATGAAATAGAAATTTGAGGATGGGGTAGGGCAATGGGGCGGGGGTGGGGGTAGGGCGGAGGGGTAAGAAAAAATTCCATATTTTCAATCATTTTTATAAAAGTAACAAAAATATGAAATAGAAATTTGAGGATGGTGTGGAGTTGTGGGGTAGGGCGTAAGGGGGAAGAAAAAAATCATATTTTTTTATAAAAGTAAAAAAAATATGACATAAAAATTTGAGGATGGGGTGGGGGTAGGTGTTGATAGGGCGGGGTAGGTTTAAACATATTTGAGTCATTGACTATCATATTGTCGTTACATTTCTTATGTACAATATAATATTATTTTTTTATTAAATGTTGCATTAAAATCATTTTAAAAAAATTATTAAATTATAAAGATATACTAATTTTTAGAAACATATGATAGAAAAAAAAATATTTTAAATAGTTTTAAATCTATTAAAAAGAATATTCTAGTAAATTTGCATAAATGTTGGTCAAGCATTTACATTTCTCGAAAACTTCTATAATTATAGGCCAAACACCCTAACTGATTCTCCAGAAACAGTTTTTGCAAAACTATTTCTAATAAACAGAAACACCTTTCCAGAAGTGTTACACCCCGTAATTCCAGGACATGTCTATAAGAACGTACGTGAGAAAGTACGACTTTAAGTTTGAAACGAAAGAAGGATTGTTTTTTCCTACGAAAAATGATTTCGAGCCTCGGGAAGGAAAATTGTTCGTTAGTGAGAATTGAGTTCCCAGATTTGTTATTTAAGACTTTTAGAATTTATCGGAATGATGGAATTTTATTTTCAGAGTTGGATACGTGGGGCCCACCCGAGAAATTTTACGTTTTTGTGGGGCCCACGAGGTTTCGATATTTTGACCAATTATGGAAATTTCGGGAGACGAAATATTTTAGACCAACCGGAAGGCGACACGTGTCACCCTCCAAGTGCCCATGTGGGGCGGAAATTTGAGGACAAGTCAAGAGCCACTTGGCTTGATATTGTTGACCACATCTCATCCACACAAGTATTTTAATCTAGGCCCTTGGTTGTTGTATATATCATATACTAGTGCAAGACAATTCTACACTTAGAATTAAATCAAGAACTTGATGTTCTTGAGAAGAGGCTCTCGGCTTTGAGCATGGATGAACATGGAAAAAATTCGTTTGTTGATGATAAATCCCAATATTCAAACCCAAGGCTCCTAAAGGTATTCTAAGGTTATCTCAATAGAAAGATCCCGGAAAAACTACGTTTTCACGTTAGTCGCAAGATGAAAACCTAAGGTGTTCTTCAACTTTGAAGTTGGAAATTGAAGAGAAGTTGGTTATGAGCTTTTAAGGAGTGCTTGGAGCGGATTGGAACATAAGAAGAGGAGCTAAAAGCATACGACTATGGTGACCGGGCCGGACCGTAGCCCTACCGGGTTTAATCGGTTCGGACTACAAGCCAGGTCGGTTCGATTCTGGATTCGAGTTGGCCGTGCGGTTCAATCGAGCAGGTCAACAGTCGGTTTTTTTTAATTTTTTTTAAATTCTAATATTTATTTTCTATAATATAAACTAAATTCAATTTAAATATGTAATATAATAATATAATATATAATTTAGTTGTATATATTAAAATTGAAACTTTAAAGTTAACTTTTTATTTTATAGTTTATAACTTTATACTTTATTATAGATTATAACTTTATACTTTATAGTTTATAACTTTATATTGTAAATTTGTAATTATAATTTTATTAATTTATTAGAGTAGTAGATATAAGTCATATAACTTATAAGTAATATGATTAACAACTGAATAGATAGTAAAATTAAAATTAATGATAAGATGTAAACTTTTGAACTTTCATAACGTTAATAAGAGTACATAATGAAGTAATAATAATTTTATTTACATATTATGCATCCTTTTTGCAAGTTCTTCGTAATCTATAGGTTGATTGAATTGGTTATGCTCCATAGCCTCTAAATGAGTATTAATTCGATCCGCGCCGCTCCGCCTTCCAAAATATTGCCTATTTCTTCATCTTACGGAGAATTAACGTCTCCACATCCTTGATTTCTTCTCTACGATCGATCCAATCCCTGCAGCGGTAACACTTCTAATGTGTTTCCACCCGATAGTGGCGTGTGTCTCTATTTGATCTCGTGCTTGGCTAAATGCACTTCGAAGCCATTGTTGAGATAGACACATTAAGAACATCGGGCCATCTGCAAGTCACGGAATTGTCTTTTGTTATCCTGCCACCATTGTAAAGGGTCAAAAATTTCTTGACTCGTGGCTTTTGCAAATAAAATTGCATCTCATCGCAAGATCGGCTTGTGGTTGGTTGTGTTGTAAAAGTGCTCCATATGTCTAAAGATTATTCTTCATCGTCATCATCATTGAATCCTGCAGGTGTAGACACATAACCAGAACTAGAAGGAATATTAGTAGCAGAGTTGGTGTTATCATGTAATGTAGCATAATATTCATATAATGTTGTTAAATTAGTATCAAGTTTATTTATGCAATCAAATGAAGATGGAGTTTCTGTTCCACCTATTTCCATATAAGTATATAAACTAAATATTAGATTATGACAATCTACCTTTTTAATAGAAGGATTTAAGACTGCACCAATACAATAAACATCAGGAATAGGAAAAAAATATTTTTTAAACTTTTCAAACATAACTGTAACTGCATCTGTATATTTCACATTTGATTTTAAACCATAAAGTAAATAGGAAATTTCAGCTATATGAGCTAAAGCATTACAAATCGTTGGGTAATAAGATCACGAAAATTCAACGATTGCGATGTAAAATTTACGTAACATTTTTAAAAGTTCACCAATTGATTTCCAATGTTCGTCGGTTAACATATACATTACGTTCTTACAATGCGCATTTGCAACATGTGTTATGGGGTCTTTATACTTATAACATTCTTTTAAAAATAAATAAGTATAATTCCACCGTGTAATAATCTCTTCTGGCATGAATTTAGGTCTCAAATTAAATTGTTTATATTTTTCTTTAAATTCTATAATTCTATTTTTTGTATTATTACCCTGAATAACTCCAATGACTCTTTTGACAAGTTTTATTTGGTGAAAATAAATCAAGACCACTTTTAACAATTAAATTATAAATATGACAAGCACAACGAACATGAAATATATCGGAAGTGGTGGTTGTACTTCGCTTTTAAAAGATCTACTGACGGTATTATTAGATGCATTATCAAATGATACACAAAGTATTTTATTATAAAGATTATATTTTTGGGCATAAAAACAAATAGTTTCGCTTATATATTTTCCAGTATGACTTTGATCCTCGTCATACGCAAAAGCAATAATACGTTTTTCCATTTTAAAATTTTCATCAATCCAATGACAAGTAATTGTTAAATAATCATGCTCAACGTCGTGTCGATATGCAAGTAAAACTAACATGGCATGGAAGGTTATCAAACAAATATTGCAAGAAAATAACATAATCATTATGAAGTCTAAATGTTATACCCCTTAGTTCTAGGGTATGTATGCGAGGACGTACGTACGAGACTACGACAGAAAGATTGGAAAGGAAGAAAGAGGTGATTTTTTCCACGGAAAAGTTTCCGGTTTTTGTGAAGGAAAAAGGTTCGTTAATGGGAATTGGATTCCCAGATTTGGTATTCGGACTTCCTGGAATATTAGAGAATTATGGAATTTTATTTTCGGAAATGGTCACGTGGGCCCACGGGAGAAATTCTGGTTTTGTAGGGCCCACTTTGTTTTCGAGATTTTGGCCATTGTGGATATTTTGGAAGATGTTTTATTTTGGGCAATAGGAGGGTGACACGTGTCACCCCGCCTAAGTGGCTCGCCGAATGGCATTTGTGCTGTAACACGGTTAGAGTCGTTTTAAAACGTTTTATAACTTGCGAGGAAAATTAGGCTATGTCTTTTCTTATTTTGCGGATTTTTCCGAGAGGCGAACATTTTGGACCAACGAGAGGCGGCACTTGGCACCTCTCATTGGTGAGCAAGGTGGGCTTGGACGACTTTGGGGTGTCAGTGGTAGATATTTTTGTGTAGATATTTGTGAGGGTTTTAAGGAGTAGGGTCTAGGGGCACTTGGGTGAATCTTGGCCTTACACTTGCTATACACTTGGCTAGATCTTGGCCATTGGTTGGCCTTGGCTTGTGCTATAAATACCCTCTCCTTTGATGAACTTCTTCATCTAAATATTTCCTAAGTGTTAGAATCCTCCTCCCTTCCTTATGGTTCTCGTCCCTCCCTTGTGGTAGAGCACCCACTCTAGGGGTGCTAGCCAGAGTGTACCACTGCTAGTTGCTTTCGTATAATACCCTTTGTGGTGTAGAAATACTCTACAAGTATTCTTTATAATGCCCAATTACCTTAGTAGTATACCTTGTTGTATTCTAAGGTTATACCTATCTGAAAAGCAGAAAATACTATTATACTTCCGTCGGTCACAAAACCGAAACCCTAGGAAAATCTCCATAGTCCGTTGGAGTATTGTGTAGAAGTTGGTTAGAACTTCTAAGGGTGGTTTAGAGCGGGTTGAGCGCTCGGAGTTGAGCTAAGCGATTGCCCGGGATCGACTTTTTACTTGGATAATTATGGGCTTATCGAGGTAAATATCTTGTCCTCTATTGTAATTGGAAATTACATGTTGTTAGAATATATAGTTGAAGTATACTATATATAGAATCGAGCGTGGTTAGTTGGCAATGTCTTTTGACTTAAGCTCAAGAAGAATCAATTGTATTCTGATAGACTTGTGTAGTAATCTTGTGGAGTAGAATTGTACCGTTCGGGTTAGATGTATAACCCCTGGTTGGCTTAGTGGCCAGCCAGTTAGAGGAGGAGATTTCTGTTTGTTGCGGGGAGGTCTTCGAATTTTACGTAGAATGTTCTACGATAAGATCTTGATGTTAATAAAGCGCGCGTGGCCTTATAGGTTGAAGTACTACGTGTGGCGCGTTACTTGGCAAGGAGTAGCCGGTTGGAGGTACTTGAGCGTTTTGCTATTAGTCGATACTCGTCGCGAGGTATGTGAACCTCTCCTATCTCTTCTAGCATGATATGTGTGAACTATGTAGTGCGGTGAGCGTACGTGTGTTAAATGTATTTGATTGGTTTGAAACATAAAGTGTTATAACGGCTTTATGGGAAGTTGGTTATAACAACTTTATGTAGGTCGAAAATACTTTGTGGTTTTAAAAGGTAAATGATTTGTTTATAAGCGGCTTGATGTGTGATAATAAAGAACTTGAAGTATTTCAAAAGATTTCTAAATCGTTTTGAAATAAGAGTGATACTTGGTTTCGTTTGATAACTTAAGAGTTATACTAGCTTTATGGGAAGTTAGGTATAACGGCTTAAGAATGTTTCTTGATTTTGGAAATCGGGATGTGTATCGACAAACCATCTGCGGCGTTAATAAAAGGAAATGTTTTGAATAATTAAGTATTATTAAAACCAGAGAAACTTCCATCTGCATAGAAGCTAAGATGAGACAAAATGATATTTCCTAGATCATGTCATTGTAATAAGATTGTTATAAACAAGAATATCCTACTCACATAAGACTTATGTTTCTCAGTTGTTTAAAAGAGAATTATATTCTTAAATGAATAAGGCTATGAACACGAAACCTTTCTAAAATAAGAAACGTGAACATTTGAAATTAGGCAAACTTGGGCGTTTGGAAAATAATGTTGTTACTTGATTTTACAAAGGTAAGAGTTTTAGTTTTCTTAAAAGGGCGATCACTCTATTTTATACTACGGGTATTGTGTGACTTATGTGAAAAGCAGATCTTTTAAAGATTTAATGTGTGAAGTACTTTGGGGTTAGATACGAACTTGTTAGTAAAGCACCTTGTGTGAATAACTTGATTGTATTGGTTTGTGATAGCCTTGTAATACTTTCTTGTTGATTTGAGAAGTAAACATGTTAGGACGCTACGTGTGTTAGTATCTTGTGATGTTAGTGTAAAGGGGTTTTCCTCGATCGCGCTTAAAGTTGTTTGACTATCAGTAGTTATGTTGGTATTGTACCACTCACCTTGACTTGTGTCAGGAGGTTAAGCGCCCTCCGTCGCGGGGTAGACTTCGGTGATGCAGGACCGTGATTCGAGGATACCTCATGCGGGTCGAGGATCCGTGCGGAACTACGGAGTTCCGGTTAGTTTACGCCTTGTGGTCATGCGGTCTTTGTGGCCGTGCGGTGCGAGTCGGGGCGATGCGGGAGTAGCTACCTCGATGCGGGGTTATACCTCATGCGGGCCTATGAGGTTGGCCTATGCGGAGGCTGGAGAGTTCGGGGCTAGGCGCGCATTTGATCTGCAGGCGAGTGACGGCTTTTATCATGTGATGCAGAGCAGATATCATGACACATTTATGACCTTGTTGAGTGCGTAGGTGTTAGTAGTCGGCTATGCCTTCGTACTTACCTGTCTTTGTTTTATTAGGACACAGGTGGGACTGGTGTTCATGTGTATTCCTTGGTGTTTGTGTATCATAAAGCTGGCGGTGAGGAAAGGTATTCCACGCACGATTGATGTTGTGGGCGTGAGACCCATTGGTAAAATTGAGTGATGACTTGAGGCGTGAGTCACGACTTGACATATTCGCTTATTTATAGTGAAGCGTAGTTTGGTTATCATACATGTCTCTGCTTTGTATAGACTACTATGATTTCATTCTGATTTATTTTGATTTCACATACTTGGTACTGTTGTCTTGACCTCCTTGGCTGCGTTCATCTGCGAGTAAAGTACACGATCATTGATCCTCGCTCTTAGGGTCACGATTGGCGTGTGGGAAAGCTCCGTTTCTCGGAGGCTTATCGATGGTATAGTCCTCTGTTGTTGTAGGTGTTTACATTCGGGGTATGGCGGGGCCTGTCCGCCATTGTTGTCGTATCATTTCTTAGAAGTGCATGAAATCTTGTTGTGGCGGGAGTTTGTAAAAGGGTTAAAGCTATTCATGTTGGAAAAAGTTGTTATTTATATATATCGAAAGGCAAGTTTTCTCAGTTATTGTTTCATATTTCATAATATGTCTTGTATTGTTTATGTTCCGTGATTACTCGATGTTGTATCACTAGGGTGCGGGGTAAGGCACGATCACGGGCGAGAATCGGTCGTGACAAAAGTGGTATCGAGCGATTAATCCTCGGAAAGTGTCTGACCGTATCGATGAAGTCTTGATTATCGGTGTGTTGTGCACCACACCAATAATCGAGAGGCTATAGGATATTTAGGATTGGTTTCTATTCTTCTCACTCACGAGATCGTGCCTTAGAGCTGTGTTGTAAGTTGGACCCTCTGACGAAATTCATTCCCTTATCGTTATGCCTCCGCGTAGGGCAACCCGGGCCCAGGAGGGCAGGGCAGCCGAGGGAGCTGCGAGTTGAGTTCAGAAGGTTGCGAGGGCACAGGCCCAATCATTACCTAGGGTAGTCTTCGTTCGGGGATTTCTGCGGCGTCGCTAGCCCCCAGAGTTTAGCGCGGCGGCGGTTCCTCTGCGTCCATGATATTTGAACCTTCGCGGCCAGAAACGATGAATATAGATTGCAAAGCGACCGCATTACTAGTATGGATTTGGCTACGGAAGATTATACCGATGTACCACGAGTCTTGATGACTACCAGAGAGGTTGTGCAAGAGTAATTCTTGATTGGGCTTGGCATGGCACGTATGCGGGCTTATGTACGCAGCCGAAAAGCGTAGAGATCGACGGGTTAACGGGCGAGAAGAGGGCGGGCGTGAGTCGCGGTAACTTTCAAGGTGAGTATACCTTAAGTGCTATGTTACGATAGCGGTGTGTTAGTTGTGATTAGAAATCATGGTGGGTTAACCGAGTAAGATTTTGGGGATAGAGAAGGTGTGAGCCTTAGAGTGTTATACGTAGAGACCTTAGAGGTAAAGCCATCTCGAGTAAAGGCGTATATTATGTTTGACCCTTATAGGAGTGCATAGTGCGCGTGAGCTATGTTCGTGGGATAAGTCCCCGAGTAGTGTGGAAGGAAGAGGGTAGTTGAGCTAAGAAGACGCTAGGTTTTCGTAGCGTGTTTTGTGAGATTGTTCGCCGGGAGATGGTATTTTGCGCTTGCAGGGTCGGGTTGAGGCCACGTTGCGGGTCAACCGCGGCATGTTTGGTGGTGGGTCTGGTTGTGGTGGTCCCTTGTGGTAGGTCACGAGGGTGTTAGGCTCGAGTTTAGTTAACTAGCGTGCGAGTTCGTGGATGCGTTCGACCGGTGGTCGATCGATAGAAGCGACCCATCGTGTTCTTGATCGGGACCGTTCACTCGGCGATGTTGATTTATCGAGAAGGTTGTAAGGCTGCACGGTGCCTACCTTCACCTTATGGCGACAGTGGAGCCAGTTACGGCTGTTTTTGTTTTGGAAGTTTTACGAGCGGGTTAAGGACTGGTGAGTCTCGAGAATCGCGTTCGCCACCGGGCGGTGTGTGAATTTGGGTAGTTGTGAGGATTGTTGTCTCTGTGGAGGAGCGTTTAAGCTACCATTTCGGTGTTCGGATGTCGCCACGAAGCCTTGTAGAGGCGAAGTGTAAGTTGCTTGGTCGATTGGTTCGATGTTGGCAAGGTTGAGATAGTTGGATCGAGCTTGTTCCGGTACTGTGGATAGGGTAAAGCTCGTCTAGAAGAAGTTACGCGGCTCGGAGGAATCGTGCGGATAATCGGCGGCGACGCAGAGTTGAGTTGTGATCGGTCTTCTTGAAAGTACCACCGGACAGTGTGGCGAGTTTGAAACGAAGAACTTAGCGAGTTACCTTGGGCCTTTAAGAGTTCATGTGAAGAATAGGCGGAGTTGCCTATATGTTAGCAATTGCCGTCCGACTTAGGAGGCGACGTCCGGTCTTCGTATTTATGTTGGAGGTGGCGTATAAAGAGGCGAGCCTACCACGAAACGAACCGGCAGTGGCTCTCCGTATGGCGTCACGAGAATCTGGCCGTGAGGTATGACTCGAGGATCATGGCGGCCGGTACCATTTGTTGGGTCGTCGGAGCTAGGCTCGCGGCAATGTGACAAAAGTGTATTTGTGGTGATGTTAGAGGTGTTTCCTCGTAGACTTGGATATAAGTATGTTGCGCGGTATTTACGTGGCGGTATGGCGAGATTGTTTCGTAAGTATAGTAGTGAAGACTATCTTGGCGCCGCGTTTGTTTGAGACTTAGAAGGAACATTCGGGACGAATGTTTCTAAGGGGGGAAGAATGTTATACCCCGTAGTTCCAGGGTATGTATGCGAGGACGTACGTGCGAGAATACGACAGAAAGATTGGAAAGGAAGAAAGAGGTGATTTTTCCACGGAAAAGTTTAGGTTTTGTGAAGGAAAAGGTTCGTTAATGGGGTGGATTCCCGATTTGGTATTCGGACTTCTGGAATATTAGAGAATTATGGAATTTTATTTTGGAAATGGTCACGTGGGGCCACGGGAGAAATTCTGGTTTTGTAGGCCCACTTTGTTTTGAGATTTTGGCCATTGTGGATATTTTGGAAGATGTTTTATTTTGGGCGAATAGGAGGGTGACACGTGTCACCCCGCCTAGGTGGCTTGGCCGAATGGCATTTGTGCACAACACCTTTGGTTAAGTCGTTTTTAAAGCGTTTTACATAACTTGCGAGGAAAATTCCGGCTATGTCTTTTCTTATTTTTGCGGATTTTTCCGAGAGAACATTTTGGACCAACGAGAGGCGCGGCAGCACCTGCCGTTGGTGGGCAAGGTGGGCGTGACTTGGGCGACTTTGGGGTGTCAGTGGTAGATATTTTTGTGTAGATATTTGTGAGGTTTTAAGGAGTAGGGTCTAGGGGGCACTTGGGTGAATCTTGGCCTTACACTTGCTATACACTTGGCTAGATCTTGGCCATTGGTTGGCCTTGGCTTGTCTTATAAATACCACTCTCCTTTGATGAACTTCTTCATCCTAAATATTTCTAAGTGTTAGAATCCTCCCCCTCCTTCCTTATGGTTCTCGTCCCTCCCACTTGTGGCGAGAGCACCCACTCTAGGGGTGCTAGCCGAGAGTGTACCCACTGCCTAGTTGCTTTCGTATAATACCCACTTTGTGGTGTAGAAATACTCTACAAGTATTCTTTATAATGCCCAATTACCTTAGCAGTATACCTTGTTGTATTCTAAGGTTATACCTATCTAAAAGCCCTGAAATACTATTATACTTCCGTCAGTCCGGCAAAACCAAACCCTAGGAAAATCTCCATAGTCAGTTGGAGTATTGTGTAGAAGTTGGTTAGAACTTCTAAGGGTGGTTTAGAGCGGGTTGGGCGCTCGGAGTTGAGCTAAGCGATTGCGAGGATCGACTTTTTACTTGGATAATTATGGGCTTATCGAGGTAAATATCTTCTCCTCTATTGTAATTGGAAATTACATGTTGTTAGAATATATAGTTGAAGTATACTATATATAGAATCGAGCGTGGTTAGTTGGCAATGTCTTTTGACTTAAGCTGAAGAAGCGAAGCGTATTCAGATGAGACTTGTGTAGTAATCTTGTGGAGTAGAATTGTACCCGTTCGGGTTAGATGTATAACCCCCTGGTTGGCTTGGTAGCGGCCGTTAGAGGAGGAGATTTCTGTTGCGGGGAGAGTCTTTGCCGAATTTTACGTAGAATGTTCTGCGATAAGATCTTGATGTTAATAAAGCGCTTGTGGCCTTATAGGTTGAAGTACTACGTGTGGCGCGTTACTTGGCAAGGAGTAGCCGAAGCGGTTGGAGAGGTACTTGGGCGTTTTGCTATTAGTCGATACTCGTCGCGAGGTATGTGAACCTCTCCTATCTCTTCTAGCATGATATGTGTGAACTATGTAGTGCGGTGAGCGTCGTGTGTTAAATGTATTTGATTGGTTTGAAACATAAAGTGTTATAACGGCTTTATGGGAAGTTGGTTATAACGACTTTATGTAGGTCAGAAAATACTTTGTGGTTTTAAAAGGTAAATGATTTGTTTATAAGCGGCTTGATGTGTGATAATAAAGAACTTGAAGTATTTCAAAAGATTTCTAAATCGTTTTGAAAGAAGAGTGATACTTGGTTTCTTTTGAAAACTTAAGAGTTATACTAGCTTTATGGGAAGTTAGGTATAACGGCTTAAGAATGTTTCTTGATTTTGGAAATCGGGATGTGTATCGACAAACCATCGCGGCGTTAATAAAAGGAAATGTTTTGAATAATTAAGTATTATTAAAACCGGTAGAAACTTCCATCTGCATAGAAGCTAAGATGAGACAAAATGATATTTCCTAGATCACGGTCTTTGTAATAAGATTGTTATAAACAAGAATATCCTACTCACATAAGACTTATGTTTCTCAGATTGTTTAAAGAATTATATTCTTAAATGAATAAGGCTATGAACCACGAAACCTTTCTAAAATAAGAAACGTGAACATTTGAAATTAGGCAAACTTGGGCGTTTGGAAAATAATGTTGTTACTTGATTTTACAAAGGTAAGAGTTTTAGTTTTCTTAAAAGGACAGATCCTCTATTTTATACTACGGTATTGTGTGACTTATGTGAAAGAAGCAGATCTTTTAAAGATTTAATGTGTGAAGTACTTTGGGGTTAGATACGAACTTGTTAGTAAAGCACCTTGTGTGAATAACTTGATTGTATTGGTTTGTGATAGCCTTGTAATACTTTCTTGTTGATTTGAGAAGTAAACGTGTTAGGATCTACGTGTGTTAGTATCTTGTGATGTTAGTGTAAAGGGTTTTCCTCATTTGCGCTTAAAGTTGTTTGACTATCGGTAGTTATGTTGGTATTGTACCACCACCTTGACTTGTGTCAGGAGGTTAAGGCGCCTCCGTCGGGGTAGACTCGGCGATGCAGGACCGTGATTCGAGGATACCTCATGCGGGTCGAGGATCCGTGCGGAACTACGGGAGTTCGAGGTTAGTTTACGGCCGCGTGGTCATGCGGTCTTTGTGGCCGTGCGGATCGCGAGTCGGGGCGATGGGGAGTAGCTACCCTCGATGCGGGGTTATACCTCACCATGCGGGCCTATGAGGTTGGCCTATGCGGGCTGCGGAGAGTTCGAGGCTAGACGCGCATTTGATCTGCGGCGAGTGACCGGCTTTTATCATGTGACGATGCAAGCAGATATCATGACACATTTATGACCTTGTTAGTGCGTGGGTGTTAGTAGTCGGCTATGCCTTCGTACTTACCTGTCTTGTTTTATTAGGACACAGGTGGGACACGGTGTTCATGTGTATTCCTTGGTGTTTGTGTATCATAAAGCTGGCGATGAGAAGGTATTCCACGCACGATTGATGTTGTGGGCGTGAGACCCGTTGGTAAAATTGAGTGATGACTTGAGGCGTGAGTCACGACTTGACATATTTGCTTATTTATGGTGAATCGTAGTTTGGTTATCATACATGTCTCTGCTTTGTATAGACTACTATGATTTCATTCTGATATTTATTTTGATTTCACATACTTGGTACTGTTATCGACCTCGCCGAAGCTGCGTTAAATCTGCGAGTAAAGGTACACGATCATTGATCCTCGCTCTTAGGGTCACGATTGGCGTGTGAAAGCTCCGTTTCTCGGAGGCTTATCGGTGGTATAGTCTCTGTTGTTGTAGGTGTTTACATTCGGGGTATGGCGGGGCCTGTCCGCCATTGTTGTCGTATCATTTCTTAGAAGTGCATGAAATCTTATTGTGGCGGGGTTTGTAAAGGGTTAAGCGTTCATGTTGGAAAAAGTTGTTATTTATATATATCCGAAAAGCAAGTTTTCTCAGTTATTGTTTCATATTTCATAATATGTCTTGTATTGTTTATGTTCGTGATTACTCGATGTTGTATCACTAGGGTGCGGGGTAAGGCACGATCACGGGCGGAATCGGTCGTGACAAAAGTGGTATCGAGCGATTAATCCTCGGAAAGTGTCTGGACCGTATCCGATGAAGTCTTGATTATCGGTGTGTTGTGCACGCTTGATGTCGAGAGGCTATAGGATATTTAGGATTGGTTTCTATTCTTCTCACTCTGAGATCGTGCCTTAGAGGCGTGTTGTAAGTTGGACCCTCGCGAAATTCATTCCACTTATCGTTATGCCTCGCGTAGGCAACCGGGCCCGGAGGGCAAGCGGCGGAGGCTGCGAGTTGAGTTCGAGAAGGTTGCGAGGCACAGGCCCAATCATTACCTAGGGTAGTCTTCGTTCGGGGATTTCTGCGGCGTCGCTAGCCCCGGAAGTTTAACCGCGGCGGCGATTCTCTGCGTCCATGATATTTGAACCTTGATTCCACGGCCGAGCGATGAATATAGATTGCAAGGCGACCACATTACTAGTATGGATTTGGCTACGGAAGATTATACCGATGTACCACGAGTCTTGATGACTACCAAGAGAGGTTGTGCGAAGTAATTCTTGATTGGGCTTGGCATGGCACGTATGCGGGCTTATGTACAGCGGCAGCGTAGAGATCGGCGGGTTAACGAGGGCGAGAAGAGGGCGGGCGGCAAGGTCGCCGGTAACTTTCAAGGTGAGTATACCTTAAGTGCTATGTTCGATAGCGATGTGTTAGTTGTGATTAGAAATCATGGTGGGTTAGCAGAGTAAGATTTTGGGGATAGAGAAGGTGTGAGCCTTAGAGTGTTATACGTAGAGACCTTAGAGGTAAAGCCGTCTCGAGTAAAAGGCGTATATTATGTTTGACCCTTATAGGAGTGCATAGTGCACGTGAGCTATGTTCGTGGGATAAGTCCCTGAGTAGTGTGGAAGGAAAGAGGGTAGTTGAGCTAAGAAGACCGCTAGGTTTTCGTAGCGTGTTTGTGAGATTGTTCGCCGGGAGATGGTATTTTGCGCTTGCCGGGTCGGGTTGAGGCCGCGTTGCGGAGTCAACCCGCGGCATGTTTGGTGGTGGGGTGCGGTTGTGGTGGTCGCGCTTGTGGTAGGTCACGAGGTGTTAGGCTCGAGTTTAGTTAACTAGCGTGCGAGTTCGTGGATCGTTCGACCGGTGGTCGGTCGATGGGAGCGACCATCGTGTTCTTGATCGGGGCCGTTCACTCGGCGATGTTGATTTATCGAAGGTTGTAAGGCTGCAGGGTGCCTACCTTCACCTTATGGCGCAGTGGAGCCAGTTACGGCTGTTTTGTTTGGAAGTTTTACGAGCGGGGTTAAGGACTCGGTGAGTCTCAGAATCGCGTTCGCCTCGGGCGGTGTGTGGATTTGAGGGTAGTTGTGAGATTGTTGTCTCCTGTGGAGGGAGCGTTTAAGCTACCATTTCAGTGTTCGGATATCGCCTTACGAAGCCTTGTAGGGGCAGAAGTGTAAGTTGTCGGTCGATTGGTTCGATGTTGGCAAGGTTCAGATAGTTGGATCAGGCTTGTTCCAGCAGACTGTGGATAGGGTAAAGCTCGTCTAGAAGAAGTTACGGCGGCTCGGAGAATCGTGCGGATAATCGGCGGCGGCAGAGTTGAGTTGTGGTCGGTCTTCTTGAAAGTACCACCCCGGACAGGGTGTGACGAGTTTTGGAAACAGAAGGAACTTAGCCCGAGTTACCTTGGGCCTTTAAGAGTTCATGTGAAGAATAGGCCAGGTTGCCTATATGTTAGCAATTGCCGTCCGACTTAAGAGGCAATACGTCCGGTCTTTCGTATTTATGTTGGAGTGGCGTATAAAGAGGCGAGCCTACCACGAACAGAACGACCGTGGCTCTCGTATGGCACGTCCCGAGAATACGTAGTGAGGGCATGACTCGAGGATCATGGCGACCGGTACCATTTGTTGGGTCGTCGGAGCTAGGCTCGCGGCAATGTGACAAAAGTGTATTTGTGGTGATGTTAGAGGTGTTTCCTCGTAGACTTGGATATAAGTATGTTGCGCAGGTATTTCTGTGGCCAGGTATGGCAGGATTGTTTCGTAAGTATAGTAGTGAAGACTATACTGGCGCACGTTTGTTTTGAGACTTAGAAGGAACATTGGGACGAATGTTTCTAAGAGGAAGAATGTTATACCGTAGTTCCGGGGTATGTATGCGAGGGCGTGCGTGCGAGACTACGACGAAAGATTGGAAAGGAAGAAAGAGGTGATTTTTCCACGGAAAAGTTTAGGTTTTGTGAAGGAAAAAGGTTCGTTAATGGGGTGGATTCCCAGTTTGGTATTCGGACTTCGGAATATTAGAGAATTATGGAATTTTATTTTGGAAATGGTCACGTGGGGCCCACGGGAGAAATTCTGGTTTTGTAGGCCCACTTTGTTTTGAGATTTTGGCCATTGTGGATATTTTGGAAGATGTTTTATTTTGGGCAATAGGAGGGTGACACGTGTCACCCCGCCTAGGTGGCTTAGTAGAATGGCATTTGTGCACAACACCGGTTAGAGTCGTTTTTCCGAAACGTTTTACATAACTTGCGAGGAAAATTCGGCTATGTCTTTTCTTATTTTTGCGGATTTTTAGAGGCGGAACATTTTGGACCAACGAGAGGCGGCTTGGCACCTGCCGTTGGTGGGCAAGGTGGGCGTGACTTGGGCGACTTTGGGGTGTCAGTGGTAGATATTTTTGTGTAGATATTTGTGAGGTTTTAAGGAGTAGGGTCTAGGGGCACTTGGGTGAATCTTGGCCTTACACTTGCTATACACTTGGCTAGATCTTGGCCGTTGGTTGGCCTTGGCATCTTATAAATACCACTCTCCTTTGATGAACTTCTTCATCCTAAATATTTCTAAGTGTTAGAATCCTCCCCTCCTTCCTTATGGTTCTCGTCCCTCCCTTGTGGCGAGAGCACCCACTCTAGGGGTGCTAGCCGAAGTGTACCACTGCCTAGTTGCTTTAGTATAATACCCCTTTGTGGTGTAGAAATACTCTACAAAGTATTCTTTATAATGCCCAATTACCTTAGCCAGTATACCTTGTTGTATTCTAAGGTTATACCTATCTGAAAAGCAGGAAATACTATTATACTTCCGTCAGTCCTGGCAAAACCACTAGGAAAATCTCCATAGTCAGTTGGAGTATTGTGTAGAAGTTGGTTAGAACTTCTAAGGGTGGTTTAGAGCGGGTTGGAGCGCTCGGAGTTGGAGCTAAGCGATTGCCAGGGATCGACTTTTTACTTGGATAATTATGGGCTTATCGAGGTAAATATCTTGTCCTCTATTGTAATTGGAAATTACATGTTGTTAGAATATATAGTTGAAGTATACTATATATAGGCGAGCGTGGTTAGTTAGCGATGTCTTTTGACTTAAGCACAGAATCGAATCGTATTCTGATGAGACTTGTGTAGTAATCTTGTGGAGTAGAATTGTACCGTTCGGGTTAGATGTATAACCCCCTGGTTGGCTTGGTAGCGACCAGTTAGAGGAGGAGATTTACTGTTGCGGGAAAGAGTCTTCTTAGAATTTTACGTAGAATGTTCTACGATAAGATCTTGATGTTAATAAAGCGCCTTGTGGCCTTATAGGTTGAAGTACTACGTGTGGCGCGTTACTTGGCAGGAGTGGCCGGCGGTTGGAGGTACTTGGAGCGTTTGCTATTAGTCGATACTCGTCGCGAGGTATGTGAACCTCTCACTATCTCTTCTAGCGTGATATGTGTGAACTATGTAGTACGGTGAGCGTCATGTGTTAAATGTATTTGATTGGTTTGAAACATAAAGTGTTATAACGGCTTTATGGGAAGTTGGTTATAATGACTTTATGTAGGTCCGAAAATACTTTGTGGTTTTTAAAAGGTAAATGATTTGTTTATAAGCGGCTTGATGTGTGATAATAAAGAACTTGAAGTATTTCAAAAGATTTCTAAATCGTTTTGAAAGAAGAGTGATACTTGGTTTCTTTTGAAAACTTAAGAGTTATACTAGCTTTATGGGAAGTTAGGTATAACGGCTTAAGAATGTTTCTTGATTTTGGAAATCGGGATGTGTATCGACAAACCAACTGCGGCGTTAATAAAAGGAAATGTTTTGAATAATTAAGTATTATTAAAACCGGTAGAAACTTCCATCTGCATAGAAGCTAAGATGAGACAAAATGATATTTCCTAGATCATGCATTTCTTTGTAATAAGATTGTTATAAACAAGAATATCCTACTCACATAAGACTTATGTTTCTCAGTTGTTTAAAAGAAATTCTATTCTTAAATGAAAAAGGATATGAACCACGAAAACTTTCTAAATAAAGAAACCTGAACATATGAAATTAGTCAAACTTGTACCTTTGGAAAATAAAGTTGTTACTTGATTTTACAAAGGTAAGAGTTTTGGTTTTCTTAAAGAATGATCCTCTATTTTATACTACGGGTATTGTGTGACTTATGTGAAAGAAGCAGATCTTTTAAAGATTTAATGTGTGAATTACTTTGTTGTTAGATACCCGTACTTGTTAGTAGAAATCACCTTGTGTGAATAAACTTGATTGTATTGGTTTGTGATAGCCTTGTAATAATTTCTTGTTGATTTGAGAAGTAAACATGTTAGGATCTACGTGTGTTAGTATCTTGTGATGTTAGTGTAAAGGGTTTTCCTCGATTGCGCTTTAAAGTTGTTTGACTATCGGTAGTTATGTTGGTATTGTACCACTCACCTTGACTTGTGTCGGAGGTTAAGGCGCCTCCGTCGCGGGGTAGACTCGGTGATGCAGGACCGTGATTCGAGGATACCTCGTGCGGGTCGAGGATCCATGCGGAACTACGGGAGTTCCGTGTTAGTTCACGGCCGCGTGGTCACGCGGTCTTTGTGGCGTGCGATGCGAGTCGGGGACGATCTTGGGAGTAGCTACCTCGATGCGGGGTTATACCTCATGCGGGCCTATGAGGTTGGCCTATCGCGAGTGCGGAGAGTTCGAGGCTGACGCGCATTTGATCTCGCAGGCGAGTGACCGCCTTTTATCATGTGGCGATGCAGACAGATATCATGACACATTTATGACCTTGTTGGTGCATGGGTGTTAGTAGTCGGTTATGCCTTCGTACTTACCGCATCTTGTTTTATTAGGACACAGGTGGGACACGGTGTTCATGTGTATTCCTTGGTGTTTGTGTATCATAAACCGCTGGCGGTGAGGAAAGGTATTCCACGCACGATTGATGTTGTGGGCGTGAGACCCATTGGTAAAATTGAGTGATGACTTGAGGCGTGAGTCACGACTTGACATCGCTTATTTATGGTGAATCGTAGTTTGGTTATCATACATGTCTCCCGCTTTGTATAGACTACTATGATTTCATTTCTGATATTTATTTTGATTTCACATACTTGGTACTGTTATCGACCTCGCTTGGAAGTGCGTTAACGCCGCAGTAAAGGTACACCGATCATCGATCCTCGCTCTTAGGGTCACGATTCGGCGTGTGGGAAAGCTCCGTTTCTCGGAGGCTTATCGATGGTATAGTCCTGTTGTTGTAGGTGTTTACATTCGAGGGTATGGCGGGCCTGTCATTATTGTTGTCGTATCATTTCTTAGAAGTGCTGTAATCTTTGTTGTGGCGGGGTTTGTAAAAGGGTTAAAGCTGTTCATGTTGGAAAAAGTTGTTATTTATATATATGCGAAAGGCAAGTTTTCTCAGTTATTGTTTCATATTTCATAATATGTCTTGTATTGTTTTATGTTCCGCTGATTACTCTGATGTTGTATCACTAGGGTGCCCGGGGTAAGGCACCAGTCACGGGCCCGGAATCGGGTCGTGACACTAAAAATATCGGCTCTAGTAGTACTACGAGGAACACCTTTAAAAAAAGGATTATATACTCTTTGAATATATGTAATTAAATATGAAGAAGAAGCAAAAGAAAAAGGCAAACAACCTCCGACAATCATTTTTGCTAATTCATGCGATCTTTTTGGATCGCACTTAGCCAACCAGGTTAATGGATTAAGTTGTTGTTGGCCGGGTTCTTAATCGTGACGACATTCCATTGTCCGTATGATCGAATTTTATATGTCTAGCTATAGTGCCCGTCCCCACCCCGTCTTATGTTTATAAGTTCTCCCACAAATATTACATTTAACTCTATCGGTACCACAACTTTATCATAATAGAGCCACACTTTACTCCTTTTTTTCTTGCTCTGGTTACGGTAAAGGAGGTGCGACTACGACTACCACTAGCGATGCAACATTGATAGAAGGAACACTAGTAGGTGTAGGAGGTTCTTGTTCTTGTTCTTCAAGTTCAATAATATTATCTAATTGAACGTTATCACATTCATTATCTTCTATTCCAAAATCTTCTTGCATTTGATCATAATCTATATTTTGATTAGATGATGAAGAACCTACAGATTTTTTACCCCTTGAACTAGATTTACGACGCAGTCCCGACGCAATTCCCCTTAGTAAAGACATTATAAAATATTTAAATAATCAACAAATAAATATGACAATTTAATAAAACAATTAGAGAATGAAACGAGTGTACCAAACTTCGGGATTCAGAATTCAATAGAAACTCGAAGCTCGAAGTCTTGCGTCTTGTGCTACTTTGAATTTGAAAACTAATAATATTAATAACTTGAAAATTGATAATAAAGATGATTAAGAGAGTAGGAGAATAAGAGAATTGAGAGAAATGTTGTGTGATAAAAATGAAGAAAATGTAGAGAATTTATAGATTTTTTAAAGGGTAAAAATGGAATTAAAATAAATAATTAAACAAAATAAAAACAAAAAATAATAATAAAGCGACTAACTGGCCGAAATGACCGTTAGCCCATGCCGCCTTTTTGCCCAAGCCCAACGGTCGAAATGACCGTTGGGCAATTTTTTATTTTTTTGTTCACGGTCCGGTCAGGTTAACGATATGGCGGTTTTCGTTCGAACTAACTGTCCGGCCTACGTGTTTTTAAATAACGTGCGGGTTGGGGTTGAGGGCCAACCTAACCCCAACCGGTATGCCTTACTGGCGGCCGGTTAAACTATCGGTCAGCCGGTTCGGTCAACCCGGACCGGTTGACAGGTTTAGCTAAAAGTTGCTAAGGATTGACTTTTACGCTTGGACATTATTAGGGCTTATTGAGGTAAAATCTTCATCTTCTTAATGTGATTAAAGATTACATGTTATAGTAGTTGATATGAGTATGTGATATATATAGATTGAAGTTTGAAAAGATTTGGATCATGTCGACATGTTATAAACCGAAAATGGGCAAGTTAGCCATTAATGTTGTAATCAATTTGGTCGATAGTTACAATCGTCGCATGTTAAGGAAGAAAAGATTTATAGTTGTTGTAATTCTTATTATCTATATAACATGTTGGAATAACAACTTGGATTGAAAAGGGAATTGAAAGGAAATTGATAATTGTTGTGACAATGGTAGCCGAATATGGCTTGGAAATATTGGACAGTTTTATATTGATTGTGGGGCTGAATTTTACACGTCCTGTTAGGCGTGTAATCCCCTTGGAATTTCTGAATTGTTGAGCCTTAAATGTGGCATTTGGTTATTGATTTTCGGGCCTTGAAAAAGGTGGAAAAATACGTAGAAACAAAAGAAGTGCTGCCCAATTTTCCGTAGAATAAGAGTCCTTATACTTAGAAATATTCTACGTTGAAAGCTAGAAGTTGATAGGCGTATTGTGGTCATTATAGGTTGACATTCTACGCACGGCGTATTCAACTTGGTAAGTGGATTGAGTCGAAGAGGTATGTAGAACTTTCCCTATCTCTTGAGCATGAGTTTTATAAATGTATAGTATGGTAGACGTACGTAAATTAAGAGAACTCGGTTCCATTTTAGTATCCTTGCCTTGATTCTGAAAAGTGTAGTAACTTGACTTTTAAAATGTATAGGTTGCTTGATCTTATGTATAAAGACATCTTGACGTGTAAAGTATTGATTACTTGAACTATGTTAAAGTTAAGAAACTTGATATTCTAAGATTAAGAGACTTGATTTCTAATGTTAAGAAACTTGATTTCTAAAGTTAAGAGACTTGAAGTATTTTGAAAGTTATGTAACTTGATTTGAAAGTATAAGTCTCTTGGTTATAAAGAAATAATGAATTTGTCTAAGACATAAAGAGTTATAACGACTTTATGGGAAGTTAGTTATAACGGCTTTATGGAAGGTTAAAGATGTCTTAGTTTCTAAAGCATAAAGTTAGTATAACGGCTTTATGGGAAGTTAGTTATAATAACTTTATGGAAGGTTAAAGGAATGGTTTTCTCAAGTAATGTAAACAAAGATAAATGACTTGAAATAAAGAAGGACAATTTGATTTAAAGGCATCAATTGCTTAAAGTTTTAAAGTAAGGGTCACTTGATTTAGAAGCCTAAAAATGTATTTCTAAAAGTGTAGTGACTTGTTTGAAATGTAGACAAGCCTTGATATTACGGGTGTTAGTATCTTGGGGTTTTATATGAAAATGAGTCTTTTGAAAAGAATGAAAGTACGTAGTACTTTGGGTTAAATTCCCGGATTTTTATGTGACACGGAAGTGCCTTGAGTTTATAAAATGAAATTCATTTTTGTATGATAATTAAAGTCTAAAGATTTTATGAACTTGTCTATGCTTGCTTGTGATAGCCTTTGAGTGCAAGTATTATATTTTTACGTTGCCGTGACTCTCAGTTGGAGTGGTATCTTGTTAATGAATTTACTTGGGCGTCGAAGCGGTGATGGAGGATTCCACGGATATGCTTCCACTGTGATTGATCCTTGGACATGCTTATACGATGAGGGATTCCGGGGCATGCGACAAGGATGCGGGTTAAATTTCCGGATGTTGTTATTACTCCATGGCCATGCTTATACGATGAAGGATTCCGGGGCATGCGACCGTGTTATATACTATTACTCCATGGACTAGCTCCCCATGAAGACATGTACCCGAGATGAGGGATTCCACGGGCATGTGATATACGATTATTACCCCATGGATTAACTCTCCATGAAGTCATGTACCCGAGATGAGGGATTCTACGGGCATGATATATATTGCATATGTGCACGCCGACAGTGATGGATGATGCCACGGGCGCGTTACATGAATATATCTTACAACTACGGTATCGGCGATGATGGAGATTCGGGCAAGCTTTGATGTTTTGCGGGCTTGAGACCCTTACTGGACCGTGTGATGGTTTTGAGGGATTGTGTCCCTAGCCATGGTGTGACTATTGTTCATGTGTTGAAATAGTCTTTTAAAAGGTAAAACTGACTTTCATTACTTTCATTTCGAAAGCAATCATTAATTTGGTTATCATACATGTCTCCAGCTTTATTTTAGACTATTATGATTTAATTTACAGTACTTTCAGTTTTACATACTTGGTACATATTTTGTACTGACCTCCTTCGGGGGGCTGCGTTCATGCCGCAGGTTGAGATACATAGCTTGATGATCCTCATTCTTAGGATCACTGTTAAGTTCTTGGAAAGCTCCCTTTCTCCGGAGGCTTTGTCGTTTGGTACAGTTCCCTGAGGTTGTAGATTTATGTACATTCAGGGGTATGGCGGGATCCCGTCCCGTCACATTTGTTATGAAAAAATTCTTAGAGGTCTGTAGTCATATCTTGTGGATTGAGTTGTAAAAAAAAGAAGAGGTAACTGCTTTTTGAGTTATGTGTATACTTATGGAAGGTGACCTTATCGGCTAACATGTTATTTATTTCTTTTTTTGAGTTGTATGTATGTTCCGCTACTATTCTCTGATGTATGCCGTCGTGACAAGAAGCTTGGTCAAACAGACTCTTATTACTAAAATGAAAGTATGTAAATAAAAATTACAAATAAATAATAGAATTTAAAGTGCAATATAATACTTATTTTAGTAGAATACTATTACAATACTAATTTAAAGTGCAACATAGTACTTAAATATTATTAAAATATTAATTTTGCATGTATTCTATAATTTATTGCGGACTAAGTCTCGAACGTGGTACATCTATGATGAAGAAGTTTATTGAAAAAATGTGATTGATCCAAGTTAGATGATCTATGATAATCATCATGGTGAATGACTATGCTTTCATCTTGGGCAGTACCTTCCCAACCAACTAATACAAAAGTGAAACACATATTCCAATCACATCCATCCATTATATTTTGTGTTGGATATCCCTTTTTTTTCAATAAACCTAGGTTGTTCGCTGACACTAACTACACATGAAACATGTGTATCATCAATTCCTCATATAACATTCTTACAAAATGGCCAATATCGTTGATCATTTTTAATTTTGGAATGACAATCACGAAACATAGGATCTTCAGGTTTAATATATTTGGTTGACAACTTAAGACAATCATGAAGTACCCGATATTTTTCTAGTGAATTTCCTTAAGAAATTATATTATTTTTGGGTTCTTTTTTTAGTGTGAATGAGAATATAACAATAGGTGACATATAGTAATGTAAACGGTGTAGGATATGGTTGAGAATAATGAATTAAATGCAGAATTGACATATAGTACTCTATTTACAATATTATTAAATATTATTACAATACTAAATTAAAGAGGATAATAAAGGAAAAAGTAAAAACACAAATTAAAATAAATGTAAAATTGATTCTACTCACCTTAAAAACTAGAAATTGTAGCTTCTTTCAGAATCAATTTTGAAGAGGAAATCCAAACACCCCAATTTTGCTAATTTTCACGAAAATAACAACCTAAAATCACTTATGCATTGTCACTAAGTTTTTTTTTAGTGCATCAATGAACTAGTACATAGTTTAAATGTACTCTTAAGCACCATATACAATTCTAACTTGAGAAAAACTTCTCCCAAGATGAAAGTCTTCCATCCATTAATAAATCATAACATCAAATTTCAGTGTTTCTTTTTCTTCCACTAAAAAAAATACTAATATCTTCTTTAGATTGATGACCCAAATAGAAAAATCTAAGTGCCTTTATTACAAAGTAAGCGGTCATGATGAAAGTCTATCATCGTTTCTCTTTACTCTCTCCCAAAACCCTCTTATTCTCCTCTCTACCATCGCCGCCGTTAGTCTGCCAGCATTCTAGAAGATTCGTTTCCGGCAAGCAATTCAAGGCTAAAATTAGTATGGATTCTTCCAGATTTCATCATATTGTCCCAGTCAACGCTGTTACTGCTGAGGACGGTGGTAACGGCACTGGCTCTAATGGCGCTACTGCTTCTGTTGCTTATGATGACGGTAAATTCAGTTTTCCGTTAATAAAGATTCAGTTTTACCCCTCAATGCTGCCAGTTAACCTTAATTCATCATACTAAGTTACTCCCTCCTTGTTGTCCTTGCTAAAAATTGATGATCCAAAACGGTTGTCATTTTTAGAAAATTAAGATATAATTAACTATTAGTTTCCACCTTTACCCTTACCCAATAAATGTGGAGATAGATAATATTAATGTTTTGAAAAAGAGAATAGGTATTGGATTGGCTTTCAAAGAAAAACTAAGGATAATCTTGTCAAATTACCATTTTAGTTAATGTTTCCTTAAGGTGCGTGCAAAAAAAGAAAAAGAATTTGACAAGTGGTACTGGAATGAAATGGACCTGAATAATCTGTTAGTAAATGATGAATTTCGTTCTTCCGATGATAGACGAGGGGTAAGTCTGTAAATATTGGAGATTAGGAGGAGCTTGATAAATAAAAGAAGAATTGGTAGAGTTCTCATAGGTGAAGCCAATGAATCCTGTTTTGACTTGAGAACAGCTAAATACTGCTATTTAGTTGATATATTGGGGTTAAACTAGTTGGCCATGAAGATTGAAGAGATAGGTATGCGATTTAGATAACTATCACTTTGTCATAAAAGATTTTTTTTTAAGTACTGGAATGAAATGGAGCTGAATAATCAGTCAGTAAATGATGACTTCCGTTCTTCATTAGAGTGTGCCTAGTTTGATTAAAAAACAATTCTTTTTATTGGAATGGAATGGACCTGATTTGAGCGGAATCAATGTAGGGGATTTATGTAACTGTTGCAAACTGGTTTGGATTGTGGCATTGTTGATCGGTTGTTTGATTTATATTAACTGTTTAATTCTTGAAGAATTTTATGGGATTTGGGTCTGATACTCTTTGATATTCATTCCTTCAAGTTGTTAGCATCTAAAAGTTCTTTGAATATGCTACTGAAGAAATGATTGCCTTACATCCTAAAATAAGAAACACAGTGAAAAGGATAATCTTTTCCAAATTACACATGCACTATATTCCAGATTTTAGGGCATACTGGCATAGGGCCAACTATGGCATTTAAACAGACTCCTTAATATGAAAGGATGTGTTTTTATTCCTCATCTCTATAGCAAGTTAACTTTCTATTGAAGTAACATAGATAATGCCTCCTTCAGTGGATTTATAAGCTGGAAAGCTTTGGATCTCAAATGGAAAAAATTTCTCACTGTTTTACTGCTTATAGATACTATTAATGTTGTTCGCTTTTATCCATGCCCATTCATTAAGGCTCTTCCTTTGCCTCATGTATTTGCTTCCCATGCACATGCTTTATGTCAACGTAGGGTATTTATCTTGCACAGATAAAACAGGATAGGCTAATTAAGTTTAGTTTTTTTGAGTAGGTGGGTGATTGTTGGTGTGTAAATTTGATAAGTTAATTTATTTCCCCATCTTTTCATCGCCCTGATTTTCATGTTTACATACTCTTAACTCCCTTTTTTTTCTCTTCATTTGCATATTTTCACTGGGTGTAATAATTGTTTTGCATATTTTACGAATGGTGATTAAATCTTCTTGTTTCTAATAAACTTTACCAGATATAGAATCAGCATCGGTCACTGGATATCGTCTTCCTCCCCATGAGATTAGAGATATTGTTGACGCTCCACCACTTCCAGCACTATCATTCTCTCCATTAAGGGATAAAATACTGTTTCTTAAGCGGAGATCCTTGCCACCTCTGTCAGATTTAGCAAGACCTGAGGAAAAGCTTGCTGGACTCCGCATCGACGGGAAATGTAATACCAGGAGTCGCATGTGAGTAAAGCTTCTCATGATATTTCCTTCAAGCACTCATGTGCTGGAGACGCTATGTTAGGTTATTTTATTCCCCCTGACTGTATGATTGGTCTGTCTTATGTTCTTTACATACAATAAGCACTCCTTGCTGGTATGCTTCTTCTTCTTCTTCTTCCCTTTTTTCTGGTTAATTACTTAATTCTTAAAAAAGAAATGTATTCTTGTTTTAAAGCTAGTAATTGTTGATGCCTTGATGAGTTAATGGTGGTACTACTTCAATCTTTAGTAAGCAGCTCCCATACAGGGGATCTTATGATGTTCTTTCTCAGGTCTTTCTACACTGGTATAGCGATCCATCAGTTAATGGAAGATGGTAGCC
This sequence comes from Przewalskia tangutica, assembly GCA_029844215.1. Lineage (NCBI taxonomy): Eukaryota > Viridiplantae > Streptophyta > Magnoliopsida > Solanales > Solanaceae > Przewalskia > Przewalskia tangutica. Next base: position 126,703,694 of record CM056721.1, read on the forward strand.
TAGGACCGGAAAAAGAGATTCAGGATCTGCCAGAAGGTGCTAAAATTAACTTTGTAACATGGTAATTTCCTTTTCCATTCTTTTATATATGCGTGCTTTGAGTTAATGTGTAATGACTTTATCTTCACAATAGGCTTACCAGTTAATATGTACTGCATATAATACTCATTTGATCCCATTTTTTTGGTCTATTTTATTTTTGAGTCCTTGCTGAAAAGATTGACCCCTTTTCTCGAATTGCGAGAATTACACTCAGATAAACAAATTTAACTCATAATAACACTTTCTAGTAGTATTATTTTAGATTTGATTTGTCATTTTTATACTTATCCTAAAATATTATTCATTATCTTCAATGACTTAGACGATAGTAGCATCACATTTTCTCTTAATCTATGCAGTAGTTACACTAGGTTTTCCAATTTGGAACAGTGACAAACCATTACAAATCTACTACTCCATACATCTCAGATTGACACAACTTTAAGATGTAAAATGTACTTTTTGATGTTAAGGTATGATTAATCTAACTCTTTTCTAAAAAAGCTAATGTTGGATAATAATATCAACTAATACTACTTTGTTATCAAGAAAATATTAACTAATACCACTCTATATCACTTTTAGCTTTCATGTAATATGTTCACACAAGCTAACCTACCTTCTCCATATTTGTCATGTCAATTATGTCAAAAATGCAATGGAAGTCAAAAAACGGTTCTGGCCTGTAAACTCAAAAACTCAAAGCTTTAAAAGACAGGTTGAAAGAATGGAGTAGAACTAGCCAAGGAAACTGGGAGCTCAAAAGACCCATATTCTGAGTCAATTGGCTTCAATAGATGCTGTGGTAGTGAATAGAGTACTTACAGAGGGGAGAATCAGTGTTGAAGGCTTCTCTTTTCATGGAATATGAAAAACATCTCAAAAATGAAGAAATTGCATGGAGACAAAGATCTAGGGCTCTTTGACTTAAAGAAGGGGATAGGAACACAAGGTTCTTTCATAAGATGGCCAATTCACATAAGAGACACAACAACATTGATCAGCTGGAGATAGAAATAGAAGGAGAAACCGTCGAAGATCCAACCAGGATAAAGGGGGGAGATTATTGATTTTTATCAGAGTTTGTACTCCGAGTCTACAGACCTAATTAATTGCCCAGTGATTAGTGAAGACGAAAAAGCAGCTATACAAGGGGATTTTGAAGAACAAGAGGTGATCTCATGTCTGAAGATGTGTGCCATGGACAAAGCTCCTGGTCCTGATGGCTACACAGTGGACTTTCTTATCAAATGTTGGGATGTGTTGAAGCTAGATATCATGGCCACTTTTCAAAATTTCCACTCTAATGGAATTTTTGAGAAAAGTCTCAATGCTACTTACATTGCCTTAATCCCAAAGAAAACATGTGTCAAGGAGTTGAGAGATTTCAGACCCATTAGCCTTATATGCAGTATCTATAAACTGATCTCTAAGGTGCTCACAGAGAGGCTAAAAAGAGTTGGAGGCTAAAAAGAGTTATTGGCAAGCCGGTAGATGTGCATCAAATGGCGTGACGTTTATTAAAGATAGGCAAATTATGGATGCCATCCTGATTGCCAATGAAGCAGTAGATTCTAGAATTAAACAAGGCAAGCCAGGAGTTTTGTGCAAGTTGGACATTGAGAAGGCATATTCATTCATGTTAACTGGGTATTTTTGCTGAAAGTACTTTCGTGTATGGGTTTTGGAACGAAATGGATTAAGTGGATGGAATATTGTATTTTTACTGTCAGGTTCTCGGTCCTTATCAATGAATTACCTGAAGGATTTTTTCCAGCACATAGAGGGTTAAGGCAAGGGGACCCTCTATCCCCTTTTTTGTTCATTTTAGCCATGGAGGGTCTGAATAATATGATCAAAGTGGCAAGAACCAACAATTGGATGAGAAGTTTTGAAATTGCCACAAGCTCCAACACAAGTGCCAACATGGAAATCACACATTTACAGTATGCAGATGACACCTTAATTTTATGTGATGCTGATGTAGATCAGCTGAAGATTTTGAGAACTATTTTGGTACTGTTTGAAGGAATTTTGATTTACATGTTAACCGGAGAAAGAGTCATATGTATCCTATCAATGAAGTGAATAACATGGAAGAGTTGTCCAGGATTTTGGGTGGAGAAGTAGGGTCATTGCCAACTACTTATCTGGGAATGCCTCTGGGTGCCAAATCAAAGTCAATAAACATTTGGAATTCAGTGATTGAAAAATGTGAGAAGAAATTGTCTAGGTGGAAGTCACAATATATATCATTAGGGGGCAGAGTCACTCTCATTAACTGTGTTGGATGCACTTCCAACTTACAAATGTCCATCTTCCCCATTCCAGATGGGGTTATCCAAAGACTTGATAAAATCAGAAGGGATTTTCTTTGGAAAGATAATCAAGACAAGAAGGTATTCCATCTAGTTAAATGGTGTGATGTGCTTTTGGGAAAGAAGCAGGGTGGTCTAGGAATAAGGAACTTAAAGTTGCAGAGTAAAGCCTTAAGACTTAAATGGCTATGGAGGTATTCACAAACATCTCAATCTTACTGGGGAAGAATCATCAAAACAAAATATGGGGAAGAATCATCAAAACAAAATATGGGGAAGACAAGTGGATGACCAATGAGGTAAACACCCCTTATGGAGTCAGTTTGTGGAGATCCATAAGAAACTTTTGGCCTTTCATGAGGATCCACTCCATTATTAAAGTGAACAATGGTGAAAACACTTCTTTTTGGGAAGACGAATGGTTGGGTAACATTCCTTTAAAGGAGCTCTTTCCCAACATTCATGGACTGGTACATCAACACAAGAAGGTAGCAGAGAACTGGTCTGCTCAAGGGTGGGACATTCAATTTAAAAGAAACTTCAATGATTGGGAAATTAACACATTGACAAAATTCTTCAAGAAACTGGAAGAATTTAAAGGCATAGAGGAAGGAGCATATAAGCTAGGGTGGCAAGAAGACAATAAAGACATTTACAAAGTGAGCTCAACCTACAAATTTTTGATCCAGGGGAATCAACAAGTGCAAACTTGGCCTTGAAAGCACATATGGAAAGTGAAGATGCCTTGCAAAGTTGCATGCTTTACTTGGTTGGTGGCAAGGGAAGTTGTTTTGACACAAGAAAACCTCAAGAAAAGGAAGTTCTCTCTATGTTCGAGATGCTATTTATGTGGTGAAGAGGAAGTCAATCATCTATTCTTACAATGTAGGATTGCAGCTCAACTATGAAAGATCTTTATTAATCTAAGAGGCATTGCCTGAGTGATGCCAAAAAGGATAACCCATTTACTTTATAGCTGGGAGGAGGCAGGAGTAGGAGCCTCAGACAGAGACAGACAGATGGAGGATTGTCCCAACCTGCATTTGGTGGACAATATGGAAGGAGAGAAACACTAGGTGTTTTGAAGACAACAACAATGAAGTTCAGAAGATTAAATTGAATTGCATTAAACTTTTTTGTTTTTGGTGTAAGTAGATCTATCTTGATGATACTGAGTCCATAATAGAAATCCTAGGTTCTTGTTAGAATTTCTCTCATGGACCAGTTCCAATGCTATGATGTAAATATGGTTTTCAGTACAACCGATGTACTGATTTAATACATACAACTGTTACTTTATAAAAAAAATGGGTAGAGAACAATTTGTTCCAAGATTCTAACCTTCATAGAGATGGTAACCAGCTAGTTTTTTACTTCCGAAAATTCATCTCGTCCCAAATGGGAGGCAGATTTTCCTACGCAGGCAAGATGGTGATGAGTTCCAAGTGGTCTAAACCTTCGACTATTGACTAACAACTTATTGCAACTTCCCTAGAAGTAAGTATCATTTCTCAGAGAAGAGATCATCCGGTACAGTAGACTGAATGTCACACTTTACTCTTGGTCAACCAGTAGATAGACGGGTTTGATCTTTCGAGAGCATTTGAGTGACTAGCAATAAGTAAAACTATAAAAGCTTTTCATTTATAATTCAGTACGTACTATCTAAGAGAGGGATATTCTAGAAGTAAGAACCCTTGACCTCTGACGATAAGGTTGGGGTTTTGAGTCACTAAGGTTGTAAAGTTGGAAAGGACCGTGTTGCTCTCCTAGGTAAAAGGGGGTCGGAGGGTGGAGTTTACCATATCCAAAAGAAAAAGTTCAGTGTTTCCTATCAGTTATCTTCCTGGTTAAACCTGGACATCACTTTTATAACTAGAAGAAAACAGAAAGTTTACCTAATTCTGAATGCAATGTGAAACTAGAGAAGAAAATGAGAAGTCATGGTTTACAGTTCCATGAAGGTTCATGGTGATTATGTCTTATCGGCATGGTATAAAGGAGTGCTCTTTCTAAGGCAACTTTATAAGTTTCTTCATCATCTCTTCTTTACCTTATCCTAAAAATAAAATTCTTCATCATATTTTCGTTGAATATTTTCCTTTATACATAGATGTCTCCTTCATCTGAATGTTTGCTCTTTTATGCAGGTCAAATAATGGTCAGCATTTAGCCTTCAGTGTCCGTCTTGATGAGGTATTTTGATATATGTGTGCGTGCGCTTATGTGTCTATATTACTTGTACATTGATGTTACGGGAAACTTAATCATAGATTTGCCTTCAGCTATTTCACTTTGTATAATTTTGACATTTTTATGTCCAATTTCATGTAAGGTCCTTTGTCACGAGGTAGATGTGATGTTTTATTTGTTGTATCAGGATGATGGCAGCAGCAGCAAACTGAGAGTATGGGTTGCTAATGTGGATACTGGGAAAGCTAGACCTCTTTTTGAGTCACCAGATATATATGTAAATGCTGTTTTTGACAAGTATGTCATTTTCCATCCTCTATCTGTCATTAAGAGGAAAGTTTGCTAATTCTAAGCTAATATCTCCCTGTCCTGACAACTCTGTTTCTGTTATTGTCAGCTTTGTTTGGGTGAATGACTCAACTCTTTTGGTAAGTACCATTCCATTATCCCGTGGAGATCCACCAAGGAAACCCTTGGTTCCCTCTGGCCCCAAGATTCAATCTAATGAGAAGAAGAATGTTATTCAAGCTAGAACCTATCAGGATCTGCTCAAAGATGAATATGATGAAGATCTGTTTGAGTATTATGCTACTACACAGCTGGTTTTGGCTTCTTTAGATGGGGAAATGAAGCCTTTTGGTCCACCAGCTATATACACTTCAATGGACCCTTCCTCGGACCAAACATACATTATGATCACCTCAACTCACAGGCCGTTTTCATTTGTTGTACCATGTGGAAGGTTTCCCAAAAAGGTTGAAGTGTGGACAGCTAATGGAGAATTTGTGAGAGAACTTTGCGATTTGCCCCTTGCCGAAGATATTCCCATTGCATTCAATAGTGTGAGGAAAGGGATGCGATCAATCAATTGGAGAGCAGATAAACCATCGACTCTCTATTGGTAAGCATACAAAAATCTATTCTAGTACTTTTAGTTCACTGATTAACGAACCTCCATGGATGTGCTTCTAGACTGCCCCAAAAAAGAAAGATGGAGGGTTTCGGATTTGACAGGGAAAAAAATTAAACTGCCTCGTTTCCTGGTTGGGGGGGATAGAATGGTAATCTTATCCAGATATTTATAACTGATTTTTGAGTTCATAATATGGGCTTATGACTCATATCAGAGAAACATAAAAGTTTTTCTTTTGATGAAAAAAGAAAGATAGCGTTGTTTGTTGTATATTGTCATGTGAATGACTTGTTTCTGGTTATTCACTAATATCTGGATGCTAGTACTAATCCAGCACTTATTGCCCCATTGAAGTGACAATTCGTAATAGTTGCACACCGGATTGTGGAATTGTCAGTATCGTCACTTATTTGATGCTTTATTGTCAGTACTGTCACTCATTTGATGCTTTTCTCCTGAAATTGTTTCAGGGCTGAGACACAAGATGGCGGTGATGCTAAAGTCGAAGTTTCTCCACGTGACATAATTTATACACAATCTGCTGCACCACATGAAAATGAACAGCCTAAAATTTTACATAAATTGGATCTTCGCTATGGGTATGTACAAAATTATACCTGTCATGTTATGTACGATTTTTGCTCAAGAAACGTGATTTATACATGTGTGTTGCAACAGCTTTCTTTTGTCATTTATCTTTGATACCTGTTTGAAGAATGATTAATATTTTTCTGTTGGAAGATATTACTTTTGGTGTATCAGATTGCAAATTATACTTTGACTAAGAGTGTGCAAATAGTCAACGGTTCAGTTTTTTTGGTTGTCACTATTTTAAATTGTTTAGCAAATATTTGGCCAACTACAGGTGATTGATTACCGGTAAAGTTCTCCTCTCTAATAACCATGGATTGTAATGCTACTCAGAAGCAATTGAATTTCAAGTCATTTTGGTGGATGACTGCAATAACATAATTCAAAGTCCTTGAAAGAACTTTTATGCAATTAATACCATATTTGACTTGGGTTGCCAGGTTTAGAAAAATTGACTACTGTTCCTTTTTCATTTTACAAAATAAATGGATATGAACATTTATAGATGCTTGAAAGCGCATATTACTTGTTATATAGGGTTGTAGCAGAATAAATGTTTTTGATAGTCTTGCTAAATGACTGCCTTTACAAGAAACAAGTGTGATTTATCCTCTATGTTTGACAAGGGGATTCACTTGTTCAATTAATAATGCTGTTCTTATATTGGATCTTCTTACATGTACAGAGGGATCTCTTGGTGTGATGATACACTTGCATTAGTTTATGAATCGTGGTACAAAACAAGGAAGGTGAGGACATGGGTTATATCCCCCGGATCAGAGGATGTAAATCCACGGATACTATTTGATCGATCATCAGAAGATGTTTATTCTGATCCTGGTTCTCCCATGTCACGGAGAACTCTTGCTGGAACTTATGTTATTGCGAAGGTGAAGAAGGAAGATGATGGGAAGACTTATGTATTGTTAAATGGAAGTGGCGCTACCCCAGAAGGAAACATTGCGTTCCTCGATTTGTTTGACATGTAGGTCTGGTGGTGCGGTTTGTTTCCATATTTTTCATTTGTCAAAGAAAGTGATCTGACATGAATTCTTTCAGAAATACAGGCAGTAAGGAACGAATATGGCAGAGTGACAAGGAAAAGTATTTTGAGACCGTCGTTGCTTTGATGTCTGATCAGAAAGAAGGGGATTTGTCAATAAATAAGCTGAAGATACTCACTTCTAAAGAATCCAAAACTGAAAACACTCAGTACTACCTTCTGAGCTGGCCAGAGAAAAAAACATGTCAGATTACAAACTTCCCTCATCCATACCCACAGTTGAAATCGTTGCAAAAGGAAATGATCAGGTATCAGAGGAAGGATGGAGTTCAACTTACTGCGACCCTATATCTTCCACCAGGTTATGATCCCTCAAGAGATGGACCCCTCCCATGCCTAGTATGGTCATACCCTGGAGAATTTAAGAGTAAAGAGGCAGCTAGCCAAGTTCGAGGTTCCCCTAATGAGTTTGCTGGCATTGGGCCAACATCCCCCCTCCTATGGTTAGCAAGGGGGTGCGTCTCTGTTCTCTGTATTATCCATCACAATTTTGTTCATTATATTTGTTAGGTGTGGTCATATTAATCTTTTTCGGGAATCTGTTTGATTTGGAACCATAAATTTCAGGTTTGCTGTATTATCAGGGCCGACTATTCCTATCATTGGAGAGGGTGATGAGGAGGCCAATGACAGGTAAATTTGTGCACAAATAATTGAAGGATGTGACTTCTCTTGATCAGTTTGAGTAGCAGTAAGACTACTTGACTAAATCTGTTTAATAATCATTGGTCTACTTGTGGAAAAAATAGGCTTTCTTCTAGCTAAATATACAACCTACATGAATCCTCACTATCTTCTTTGCTCCAATTTGATTGTCTCATTTCACTATTTAAATATTCAATAATTTCAGTTCTCTAGCCGTAGAAGTCTTTTACATTTTGTATTGACATACCAACCCCCCAAGAAGACTAAATAGACTCCTGTAATTTTTGACTAATGAAGCATACCTACAAGACTAAGCTTTAAGAAAGAGAAGAAGTGTAGAAAAAGTTGAAGGAAAAGGCTTAAATCCAGTTTATTTGAGAGTGTGCACACCTCGTTTATGAGAAACCTAAATGGAAGCAGGGGTGCTTCACGGTCAAATGGAAGCAAGGTATCACCTCTAAAGAAAAATGTGACATCTTTTTCGTAAGTGAAATATGTTATTTCTATTTAATCAAACTCGAAGAAATATTGCAAATGACAACAAGGAAGCAAAAGGCCACATTTTCTAGGGACAATGAGTACACTTTTTTTTTAATTACGGCAGTGTTTAGGTCAGCCTCAACCAATCCACTTGGTAGCCTGCTAAAAATCTATAAGCACATGTGGCGAGTAAACATGCCCAACAAGGATTGACCAGTTGGGCTCACAATAACTATTGGAGCAGGGTCTGAACTTGGGATCTCCTGATTGTTACTCCTATGCCTCAACGACGACTACCTATACCCTTCTGATTGTTTCTCCTATGTCTCAACTACTTACCTATGCCCTGGACTTCATTTGGGTATTTGTTCTTGTTGGTTTATCTGGTAAAACTTACAGTACAAATGAGCATCCATAAGTGAACTCCTGCTCTTCTAGGTTTATCCACTCTTTTTAATTGCTCTATTGCAAAATGCTGTGACTAGTTACTGTCTTTCATCTTAGATTTCCCTTTCTTTTGCTTGTTTTGCTTTCAGTTGTGTCTTGATCAGTTAGTCCTGTGTTCTGAGCCGGTTGGTGCTCTGCATTTTTTTAATGAAATGAGCTAAACTGCATAGTGCATACTGAAAGTTTGATTTTATACTAGTCTTGTGAATCAGAGTCTGTGCTTCTTTTCTAGAAGTTTAAGCCCACACTTGGCTTATTCACTAAAAATTGGTCCCTCTGAAAGATCTTGTTGGAGTGCATATCGGCTCTCCATCAAAACCATGAATTTGATTCTTCTTAGTTCTTAATTTTTTCACTTTGTATGAGTGTTAATGATTGTGGGAGTAGTTTGAATGTAAAAATCTTCCCCCAGTATATGCTGAATACCATGCTGCATATACCTATTCTACTGAAGTTCTTCTCCATAAAGTTGTGCGCCTGTGTGATTGCTGACAAGTGATGAAGCATTATTACACCCTTTTTTCTCTTTCTTGGTCGTGGGATGTTGAGTGGCTTGCTTCCTCAGCCGCTCCTTGTAGATAATTGATGTTCCGGAACTAATTTTAAGAATAAACCATGTCTCCGTCTTGTGCTGAAATGGATTCTTATAGTTTTCTATCTACAACTTGGAGGTTTGGGTGTTTATTGAATAAATGCTGGCTTAATCAGGTATATAGAACAACTTGTTGCAAGTGCTGAGGCTGCAGTGGAAGAAGTTATACGCCGGGGAGTAAGTTTTTTTCTTCTCGCTGAACATATGTTGCAAGGAACTTTGAAGTTGCGGCTGAGCTTTCTGGTGCTTTGTCTTTTAGGTGGCTGATCCAAATAAAATTGCTGTTGGTGGTCATTCCTATGGGGCATTCATGACAGCAAACCTCCTTGCACATGCACCTCATCTCTTCTGTTGTGGAATTGCTCGTTCTGGTGCTTATAACAGAACACTAACACCTTTTGGGTTCCAGGTAGTCCTCCCAAGTCCTGTTTATGTTCGACAAGTGTGAAGTCCTAATGATTTGGTGTGTCACCCAGTATTATAGGAGGATTTAGTTCATTCACTTGCATTGCTGAGACTCAGTTGTTTTCTTTTTCAGAACGAGGAGAGAACACTTTGGGATGCCACCAATACTTATGTTGAGATGAGCCCGTTTATGTCAGCCAATAAGATTAAGAAGCCTATTTTGCTTGTCCATGGGGAGGAGGACAACAATCCAGGAACCTTGACAATGCAGGTAAAATGACGGTGCTCTTATTTTTACTTCTTTCAGCATCCTGTTTCAAGATTGCCATGTTTTCCTTTAATGTTGCCCCTGTCAACTAAATTAGGTAACATAGTTGCAAATGTTCTTGATTTACTCCGTAAATTTGCTAGTTCTTCAAAGATTTATTAATGAGTTTGCTAGCGTTGACTTCAAGAGTCTTGATCTTAATCATTTTTTCTTTTTGCATAATACAGTCGGATCGTTTCTTCAATGCATTGAAAGGTCATGGTGCACTTTGTCGCCTTGTAATTCTACCATACGAGAGTCATGGTTATGGAGCACGGGAGAGTATAATGCATGTACTCTGGGAGACCGATCGGTGGCTCCAAAAGCATTGTGTCTCCTCTTCAGATGTCAAGGCAGATGCATGCAAGGACAATGCAGAAGGGACAGTAGATTCACAAAGCAAAGCTGTTGCTGCTGCTGGAGGTGTTCAAGAGCTTGCAGATTTGAATGATGACAAATTTCACTCCATCAGAAGGTCATTATTGTGGTAACATTTTATTTCATGAAAATATCTTCCTATGTTCATAATTTCTCATATCAAGAACTGGATTCTTCTTCCATGGGAAATCTAGTCAAGTTGATTGATCTTGCTTGAGTAAAGTTTAACTTCTGGATTCCCTACGTGCAGCACATGCGGATAATTTCTATTCAGGGTGTGTTTGGTATAGAGGAAATGTTTTCCAATTTTCCCAAGTCTGGCTGGTCAAAATGTTTGGAAAATATTTTCTCTAGGAGAACATGTTCCTTAAAAATGAGGAAAATGACTTCCCTAATGGAAGTAGGAAAAACAAGTTCCATACGTAACATTCCAAGTTCATTGTTTCCTCCCCACCCACCCAACACTCTCACCCCCTACCCCTTCACCATCACACTCCCTACCCCCGTAGTGTTTTGCTAGATTACATATAATTGTTCTTGGGATAATGTTTTTTAACATACTTACCAAACAAAAGAAAATAAGTAAGAAATCCACTTGTTTTCTAAGAGAACATTTTCCTTCTTACCAAACACACCCTCAAAGTTGGTCACTGTTTAGCATGGATAAATGCAGTTTCATTCTACCTTGGAATTGCTTTCTGCATTTTATCGTTTAATAACCAAGATTTGACAGATTCACACATAGTTGTCATTCCATATTAATATTATGATGAGTCATGGACCTTATCCTTGAACACCTTGAGGGCTTTAGAACTATATTCCAATAGTTGCTATGGTAGTGGTTTGCGAACTTTCTCCTCAAATTAATTGCATGTCCATGTTCGGTATGAGGTTAGATTTACATAGAGGTTAGTGGCTTGCTTTCTGTTTTTAAGGATGCAAGGGGTTAATTGGTTTGAAGGATAGGAAAGAAAGGATTAATGCCATTCATTAATTTTTGTAGATTTACATGGAGATGGGTGCCCTTTTTATGTGGAAATACGCTATATCTTTTATTAATGCTCCTTTTCACCTTTCCTTTCATTCTTACCGACCTACCAGTAGACTCTCAAACACCTGTTTTCATTTTCCCCTAATTGTCCAGTCCTAATGCAAGTGCGTTGAATGACCAAAACACTATTTCTGGTAACCTTCTTGAATAACAAGGTTACAGCATGAGTTCAATGCATCATTGGTGGTCATTTTATTCACTGGAATTTATACTCTTATCACCTCTCTTTTCTCAATTGCCCATCTTTGTTTCTTGAATTGTAGATTTCACAGGTGACAAGCTACCTGGAGATAAAGCCAGGAGGATACCGGATAAGGTCTGTGCTGACTACATATACATCAATTCTATAGCAACAATAAGAACCCTCTTAAAGAAGTGCAGGTCACAGTATTTTCATAAAACTCTGCTTCTTTAATGCCATGGCCTCATGGGTGACAATACTGCATTCTGCTTTGCGCAATTACAATTTATTAGTGTAAAGCTATTGTTCATTAATTAAAGAGGAACTTCATATTGGATATGGTAAACATCTTTGTACCGTGTACAACGATTATAAATTGTTGATTCAGTACTCAATGTATTGCTAGGTTATAATTTCTTCTAACTTATTATGTTGTGTTCTTATTTGGTTCAATTTTGCAAATATCCGATTGAAATTTAACGCTATTCTTATTACGCTTATACTATTCGAATGAACAATATATATATATATATATATATATATATATATATATATATTGTTTTAGGGGAAAGTCTAAATGAATGATCTATCATTGTAGACTTGTGAATGTAGAAACAATACAAATGTACTAAGTATCTTACAACAAAATTAACTACCGTAATAGTTTACTTGAGGTTGAATTTATAAAATTTTAGTGATCATTTCGACTTGACTCTTTCCAAATTCACCAAGTTTGTTTTATGACACTAGATATTCTCTACATACTAACAGTATGAGTAGATAATAAAAGTTTAAATCTAGTTGGCATAGCCATATGGATGTTCTTTTTCATTCTACTTTATTTTTTTATTAAATTTGCATAGACTTCAAGAGATTGGAAGAATTTTCAGGGATAACTTAGATTTTGAGTATATGTCATATTTTTGACATCAACTATCTTGATTCTTTTTTTTTTTGTTGACGAAGGAACCCGCAGCCGCTACTCTTTCGAGTGCGCACAGGGTAAACCCCGGACTGACGCAGTAGCCTGCAAACCACGTCAGCCATGTAACTATCTTGATTCTTGACAGGTGCATCTAATGGTTTATGTGGGGTATATACCAAACTTTCTCAAATTACATTCTCTCAGTTTATTCTCTGCTTATTACTTGCACCCATTCAATGAGATAATTTATGTAAACATTATTTCTTAAAAGTATGGTTTGGAATCAACAAGAAGATTGCCCTTCTCGCAATGGATATGTAAGAAAATTAAGTTGCCCTTGATTATTTGATAATATATTCTTTCAGCATGTGCTTTCTAATATCCTTTCTCCACTCCACAGTACTAGGCGCGGAGGTAGGGGGCTCAACTCAACCCCTATGCTGGAAAATTACATCATACAAAGTTCAATTTATTTTTTTGTATTTATATATAGATGTTGAATCCCTTGATTTTTTGGTGTGTTTATTTTTTTATATTTTGAATCCCTTTGCGAAAATCCTGTGTCCGCCACTACACAATACACTATAAGAAATTTAAGATTCTAAGTTCATCAAAGTAGACCCAGCTACTCCTGTGCATAACGACATGAAGAACATAAATAAAACATAGTTTTATGTTGTTAAAATCCGGATGAAGACGCCACGCACTGAAGGAAAAACGGAGGACATAAGGAATATATTAGAAGAAAAGGCATACGTATATATATGCTGTTGCCTGTTGCTATATTATATTACAAAGTACTCTCTCCGTTCCAATTTATACGACACACTTTCCTTTTTAATTAGTCCAAAAAAGAATGACACATTTTCTTATTTGACAACATTTAACTTTAAACTTTACCTTTTATGCTTAATGAGATGATTTATAACCACACAAATATTTTTGGCTTATTTTAGACCACTAGATTCTCTTTCTTTATTTTTTAAAATTCGTGTCAAGTCAAACTACATATAAATTGGGATGGAGGAGGAGCAGCAGCAGTAGTATTATCTTACTTCAGAGCAATGACAATTATATTTTGTACTAGTATATATAGTCAAGTTAGGATGATGGGGAAAAATTAGTCAAGGATGACAGCATTCAACAGGAATTTGGAAAACGTAAAATAAAAGGCATGCTGTTCACAAGAATTTAGAAACACTGGTAGTTATAAATTAAAGTTGTACAAGTATATATAAGTTAGAGCCAAAAAGCATGTTGTCATATTATAAAGGAGTATTATATCCATAGACCAGTGACTATATACTATATAGTATAATATAGTCAAGTGTGGCAACCGCCAACCGGAGTGCTATACTTCAACAAGAATTTCAATCGTGAATGACGGCTGTGCCAAAGGCTATCACCATACATTATAAATAGTACTCATTTCCTTCACTTCCATTTCCATCATCACTTGTTCGGTTTCTCTAGCACCTAATAAGAAACAAAAGAAGGGAAAGGAATTTAATTTCTCTTTGTTTTTCCACTAGCTAAGAGTACTACAAATGGCCTCAGCTGCTGCAGTAATCAGTAACTACAAAGAGGAGGAGATTGTTCGCCCCATCGCGGACTTCTCTCCAAGTCTTTGGGGTGATCATTTCCATTCATTCTCCCTCGATAATCAGGTCTTTAATTTGCCAATTCGTCTCCTTATCTTGTTGGATCATAAGGAAGTTCATTTCTGACTTAAATATATTTGCAGGTTGCAGAAAAGTATGCTCAAGAGATTGAAACTTTGAAGGAACAAACAAGGAGTTTGTTGATGTCGGCGTCTGCAGGAAAAACATTGGCTGAAAAATTGGATCTGATTGACATTGTTGAACGCCTTGGAATTGCCTATCACTTTGAGAAACTTATAGAAGACATGTTGGATCAGATTTACAATGTTGATCCTAACTTTAAGGGTCATGAATACAATGATTTATGCATTTTATCCCTTCAATTTCGACTATTGAGACAACATGGTTACAATATCTCCCCAGGTAGGTCCATTATGTATGATACATATTGTTTTTGTTTGTTGTTATATCTATAATTCTTGGTAGCTTACACCACGGAATTTTTGTTTTTATACTTTTTCTGCATGAAAACTGATCTTTTGTTTTTCTTCATGAACCAGAAATCTTTAGCAGATTTCAAGAAGCAAATGGAAAATTCAAGGATTCTCTTAGCCATGACATCAGGGGTCTATTGAACTTGTACGAAGCTTCACATGTAAGGACTCATGGAGAGGATGTTTTGGAAGAGGCACTTTCTTTCTCCACTGCTCATCTAGAATCTGCAGCTCCACATTTGAAGTCACCTCTGAGTAAGCAAGTGACACATGCCTTAGAGCAATCTCTCCATAAGAGCATACCAAGAGTTGACACACGCTACTTCATCTCCATCTACGATGAAGAGGAATTGAAGAATGATGCGTTGCTTCGATTTGCCAAATTGGATTTCAATTTACTTCAAATGTTGCACAAGCAAGAACTCAGGGAAGTATCAAGGTACGTTAACAGTTTTTGCATTATAAATATAAATTATTTATTGATAGTAAACTATTAGAATCTGATATGTTGTTGCTTACTTTGTAGGTGGTGGAAAGATTTGGGTTTTGTGACAACACTTCCATATGCTAGGGACAGAGCAGTCGAGTGCTACTTTTGGACCGTGGGAGTGTATGCTGAACCTCAATATTCTGAAGCTCGTGTCATGCTTGCTAAGACTATAGCAATGATTTCGATAGTAGATGACACATTTGATGCTTATGGCATTGTAAAAGAACTTGAGGTCTACACTGATGCCATACAAAGGTATGAACTACTTCTCGAATTGTCTACATTTTGAATTTTTGCCTACAATTTATAATTTTCTCCTTCTTCCTATGATATATGTTATGTTAAACTGAAAAACTTATCAAATTCATTTCTTTTCATTTATTAGGTGGGATATTAACCAAATTGACCGGCTCCCAGATTACATGAAAATCAGTTACAAAGCACTTTTAGATCTCTACAACGATTATGAAATGGAGTTGTCAAAGGATGACAGATCCGAAGTTGTTCACTATGCAAAAGAAAGAGTATGAATCATGACTTATACTAGTTAACTCAATATTAATCAGTTTATCAACCAATTGTGTAGCTTTTTCTCCTCATTTTTGTTTATAATGAAATTTATTCGTTGAATATGTATTGATGGTTGAATGTCTTTGCTTATTGTTGACAGATGAAAGAAATCGTGAGAAACTATTTTGTGGAAGCAAAATGGTTCATTGAAGGATATATGCCGCCTGTTTCCGAGTATCTTAACAATGCATTAGCGACTAGCACTTATTATTTGCTTACGACAACATCCTACTTGGGCATGAAGTGTGCTAATAAGGAAGATTTTGAATGGTTGACCAAGAACCCTAAAATTCTTCAAGCCAATGTGACGTTATGTCGAGTCATTGATGATATAGCCACCTATGAGGTATACATTTCATCAAATAAACTCACATTTTTAATTTTACCTGAGTTACAAGTTACAACCATGAACCGATAAAAATGTTTTCATACTTATACCAACACATTATGATTTCCTTTCAGGTTGAGAAGAGTAGAGGTCAAATTGCAACTGGAATTGAGTGTTACATGAGAGATTATGGCGTATCAACAGAAGAGGCAATGGAAAAATTCCAAGAAATGGCTGAGATAGCATGGAAGGATGTAAATGAAGGAATTCTTCGACCAACTCCTGTCTCTACAAAGATTCTCACTCGTATTCTCAATCTTGCTCGCATTATTGATGTCACTTATAAGCACAATCAAGACGGATACACTCATCCTGAGAAAGTACTGAAACCTCACATTATCGCCTTGTTGGTGGACTCTGTTGAAATTTAAATCTTCAATTGTTGAGTACATCTTGAAGCACTTGGTTCCTGGTCCCTCAAATAAGTATTCGATCGACATTAGATGGATGCCTCGTTGGTGTCTTTGTTGCTAGCTAGAGTAGGTAGAAGTTGCTGACGATACATGTTGTTATCGTGCAGTGAAGTTACCTCCTTAATTTTATTTTTGTATCATTATTGACATTTGAAATATATTAATGCTTCTTATAAACTCTCTAAAACAATTCTGGAGATGATGTGAAAGGATAGGCTTCAGCAGTTGCAACAAATCCTGATTAATCACAAGACAATGAGTAGCTGAATAATAATGGGTTAGTGCCATTTAAGCCTTATGATGAAAGTGGAGTACTTAGAACTTTCGAATTGGAAAGAGAGTTTGGCTATGACAGTTAGAAAGAAAGGCGTTGGAGGTTATGCAGGCCCCAGATGATCACGTAGCTGGTCGTCTTTCCTTGTCTTTTTCCATGAAATTCCCACCTGATTATAAACAAGTGTCACTATTAGAAATTTAGAAATATAGTTTTTTCTATCGAATTTATGCTATAAAACATGATTTTTCTCACTTCATTCCCACCGAATCAGCTCAATTGGAAAGCACATGGTGAGAATCAGGTTCCAATTGAAATGATGGTCCGTGTGAAAACACTACTATAATCAAACTTATAGAAAAAGTATCGTGATAGTGAGGCGGTGTTGTATATTGCACGAAATCCGGTATTTCACGAACGGACTAAGCATATTGAAGTTGACTGTCATTATGTCTGGGATGCACTCCAATCGGCATAATACTTTCGAGTTATGTTTCAACCAACGAGCAATTTATCGATGTGTTTATAAAGGCTTTGGGCAAATCACAACATAGATATTTTTACTTGACATGGTCATTCGAGATCCTCATGTTCCAACTTGAGGGGTATTGACGGACCGTGTCCGAACTTAGATTGAAAAACCTAGTCGAAGCCTAATAGGTGTTGACACCCAATTTTGACCCATCTTTTAGGCATTTCTTGCAATTTTAAGCATTTTAGGACACCGCATTTTATCATCATTTTTGACATTTTGTATATTTTTTACATAACATTCTATGTTGTTTATTTTTGTAAATTGACATCATGTTTTGTTTTTTACCTTTAATTAGGTATTAAACATTTTTTAGCATCTCTTTGAATAATTAACTGACACCCCGTCTTTACTTTTAATCAGACATTAAATATTTGCTAAATATTGTATTTTATTATTATTGCATCAGGAATTGACATTTTAATAATTTGTATCTTTAAATAATTTTCCTTTTAAATAATTAATCCATTTTGCATTTTTTGTCAAACCAGTCCAGTCCAAGGCATAATCAATCACCAATCCGTGTAAATCGAAACCAAAAATGAAGCCCAATACACTTTCATCCAATACCCAAACCCAATACCCAATAACCAATACCCAATACCCAATACCCAAAGCCCAATACCCCTAAACCCTAAACCTAATCTCACCCTATAAAACCTACCCAGCCGTCACTACCCTTATGGGATACCCCAGCAGCCCACACCATACATTACATTACAATTTATCAGCCGCACACTCTACCCTTTAAACCTTCAGCATCATCTCCCTCACCTTTCCCGTCACACACACCCCTGCCCAGCCGCCTGAACCCTAGCCGCACACCTTACACTTTCCCCTTAACCTTCCCGTCACACACACCCCTGCCCAGCCTCCTGAACCCTAGCCGCACACCTTACACTTTCCCCTTAACCTTCCCATCGACGCCAGTCACCACCAGCGAACCACCACCACTCGCCCAGCACCGGCGAAAACCACCATCCCGTCCACCTTCTACACCCTACCTTATTACCCTAGCCGCAACTTTCTCAAAGAAACTCTCAACACTTTCACTCATCTTCTCCTCAACCTCCACAAAGCCTCACCCTCTTAAAACTCTAGGTCACTGCCTTCCTTCCTCAAAAACCCTAGCCGCCTCCTCGTCTCTCTCTCACCCCTCCTCTCGTCAGCCTCGCTGCTCCGTTCAGCCGAGCTCCGTGAGCCCCCACACAACCACCATCACTTTCCCATTCCCGCTGACCACCTCAGATTCCCTTTTACCACACCGTCTCTGCCTCGCCGGAGTTCACCACCGGCGACTGGTGGAGACGGGGGTCGGTTCTCTGTTGGAGTCATTATATATATTGTGTTTTTGTTGGATTGATTTGGTATTTATGGATTGAAATTTTGACATTGTGATCTAGCCAGAGTTCTTAAACTCCGGCGACCCTGTTGCTTTATTTTTTACTATCTGTTGTTGGACTGATTCGATTTTTTTTTCGTTCGTATCCGATTTCCGAACTTCACGTAGTTTCCACTGTTTTCGCGGATTATTTTGTTCACTGTTTAGCTGTTGCAGTTTGCTATTCGTCGGGTTTCGGATCCGACGAATATTGCGACCCACTGTTTTCTTCCATTGTTGGAATCATTCTCGTTGCTATGCTGTTGTATCCACTGTCTCATGGCTATTTTTTCTACTGATTTTGGCTATGGTGCTGGACTGATTTTTAGGCTATTTTTGCTACTGGTTCTAGGCTGGGTTCACTGATTTTGAACAAGATACTACACTTGGTATTTTCACTGATTTTGAACAAGATACTACACTTGTTATTTTTACTGATTTGAACAGATACTACACTATGGCCGATTAAGGAATCTCCGCCTGATTTCCAAGGCCTTCCATGTGCAAAGACAGATTTATTTTTTGGCTTCATTTATTAATTATTGCAATTACTTTAAAAATTATTTATTTTATTACTAACACTTTTACTAAGTGTTTATGCAGGTATCCGGATGCATTTCAAAAGAACGTCTCGGAGTTTTATTTTGTGTCGCACTTAATTTTAGTTTTTTTATTATTTTTGTATTGCATTTTATTTTAATTGTAAATTATGAGAAATGCTTAGAATAGGTAGAATAAAAGCCAATACATAATTAACCTAGGTTTGAACGGATAACCGCAAGTTAGCGGATCTTAAAGGATGCCTAACCCCTTCCCTTTAGGATAATAAAGAACCCCGATCGATCTCACATAGCTTTTTGACTTTAAATGAAGATCATTTATAGCATTTTTATGCTATTTAATAAGTGTCCTAATTCACTATAATAATTAGGTGGCGACTCCTTAAATACATCTAGGAATCAACCATACGTGGCACTCCCGTTTTGACTCCGGTTAAAATGGGGTGTTACAGATGGCGACTCTGCTGGGGACTCAGGTTCTTGACCATAACAAACCTAAGTTTATTATTGCTTGACTTTATTTATTTTTATTTGTTTTAATTGCTGGCTTTAATTTTGTATGCTTAACTGTTTTAATTGCTACTTGCTTTTATTGCTTTCCTTAAACTGACATTCCGCTCATATTTTCTCCATTCTGGAAAATTCACACCGCCACACTACACGCTTGGTGTGCTTGTGCGCACCCGCAAATTTCTTTCAAGAACACCCAAAATTTAGGAGAGTTGGCGCTTGCTGAGTTAGATCGGTTTCGATCACCACGTAGCCTTCTCACTCGAGTTGTCGCTCGGGAACCTTGCGTCTAATAAGCCAAATCTTAGAAAGCTTAAGATAGAGCTATACAACCCATTTAAATTATTCATGCATCCATAAACCATAGGTGTGTTAATACTTGGTATTAACGCCACAATAAGAAATCCACCAAACTTGTCTACTGTTTTCACAACCCAACGACACATTAGCATACTATGTGTAGCGTGATGGTGATAGCGGATCCAGCGGTTATAACACACTGAAATTGGAAAAAGTGCACCGTCATTTGGTCGCCATTTCCGACAAAATATTGCAGTTTAACGGCTTGGACCTATTTATCATAATATCGCATATTTGGCGTTTAGGCCTACCTCTGGCATAAGAGAGGTCCCATGCATATTAGGCGCGCGCTTGTTTTGCATGTTTTTGTTTACTATTTTGTTGCTAGCAATTTTGTACATATTATTTAATGCAATAATTACCCTTTTAACCCATGTACATATCATGCTATGTGCTTAAAACTCTGGCCACGAGCATTTGCATTTTTTTTGCACTTTTGTTGTCATATTGCAATCAGTACTTCTACTGCGTAAATCGCTCTTGAACAACGCGATTTGGACTTTGTGAAGCATCAACCACCAGTCCAGTTGAACCAAGCAGGGGAGTCTTTGACTATATTGCCACGCCCTTACATCTTACTATTTTTGTGTCACTTACTCTCACCTATTTGTCATATTTTTTGTAGAAAACCGCCCTCGCAAATAGTCGAGGCTGACAACAAAAAAGAGGAAGAAAAAGAAAAGAAAAAAAAATCATCCCAAGAATGAGTTGAGTTATGTTGACGGAAAGAAGTCAGCTTATACCAGATTCAACAAAGCATCGCTCTGGGTCTTACATTTTGCTTTTTATACATATTTGCAAGTCCAATTAATATGTCTAGTATTGATTACACAATTCTTTATCATGCATTTTACGACATAATTATTCCGAACTACGCGTGTCTGATTCTCACCATACGGTGTGATACGTAGGCAACCCGTCTAGGGTTCGACACCACCACGTAAAAAAAAAAAAAAAAAAAAAAAAAGGACATATTTGGTTCACCCATTCATTGCATTTATCCAATCACGGATATTCATTATTGCATTTCAATCATTCTAGCACATACATTCATTCATGCATTTCATTCATTCTATCACAGTCATTCATTTTTTTCATTACATTCTTTTACTTTGCATTAGTCTTATAGTGAACAATCATTTATTTTGTACAACTTTACTTTTGCATTTCTTTCATGAATAAATTCTTTTAAATCATACGTTTTATAACATATCTGAACGAACTACGCACACCTGATTCTCGTCAAAGATGAGATACGTAGGCAGCCCTACTCGGGTTCGGTACCATTTATTCAAAAAAAAAAAAAAAATACAAAATTTTTTTATTCAAAAAGCATTAAAAAAAAAAAAATCTTTTAAGTATCATTGTTTGATTTGGTTGATACCAACACAGTTAGGAGTGTGCATAGGAAAGAACGAATAACAATCAGTATGAGTGGACTTCGTGGTAAACCATAGATTCTTTTGGTACCTCTCACTCACATATGTAATGACATTGTCTTGCATGCTTTCGAGATAAGAACGAAACCAACCTCATTGTTTCATGTGCATTGTGTGGTGAGTTTTAGAATAAGTTCAATTGCATTGCATTGTGATCTAGAACTTGGCTTGAATGTTTGTTGGGCGAAATCCTGAGTAACACTCGGTGTAAGAAATGATCGTAGGCTTTCTTTGACCCGCTTGAGCCTTTTCAAATTTACCAAATAACATTATCCGTAGTACACCCCTTTGAGCCTAAAGCCTATTCTTTTGACAACCGCATATTACACCTATACCCTTCCGAAAGCGACGCACTATCCTTTTCGCCCGACCTCCGAGCGCTTTGGAAATGTGCAAGTGGTCGATAAATTACTCAAGTTTGCAAAGGCAAAATTGTCAGTCCCAAAAGGGAAAAGAAAACACAAATGACGATTTCACAAAAGAAGAAATCAAAAGCCCCGGCATTATAAACAAAAATGAATGAAATGAGAAAATAACTTCGGAAAAGCGGGCTCCAAACGAAAGATTCAAAAGAAGTCAGTACAGAAAACTGGGACAAAAAGAAAGCAGATCAGCATTAAAGCACACAAATATCAAGCACGGACGTAGTCCAACGCTCGAGGAATGATTAGTCACTTTTACCCAAATGATATCCATCCCTTTCCCCAAACCTACATTACAAGCCCATGACAAGCCCTACATGATCTTACACTGAGGGTTCTCATTAGTGGATACTTACATGACGCCAAGCCTATGGTATCACAATTGCATGCATTGAACATCCTTTTGAGTGTGAGCGCATTTCTAAACGCCCCAAAATTCAAAATCTTGGAATATATGTGAGAAATGAGACTTTCTTTCGGTGAGGGCACTTGAAACGCGTGAGATCACGTGTAGTTCAAAACCTTGGTCGCAAGTATGTCGATACTTAGGTGTCGGTACCATTTAAAACTATGGAAGTACCGTAAGTCAGTCTTGGTTAGACTGGAAGTGAATAACAGAATTCCTAAGCACAATACTAATTGTCGGTATCAACTGTAGTCAGAACGTGATGCTGTCTTTCTACTTTTAAAAAAAAATGCATATAATCGTTTTTTTTTTGCATCATGAACTACGTCTTGACCTGATTCCCTCAACGGGATACGTAGGCGGCCACATTGGCTTCGGTCCACATTGTTTGAAAACCCATAAAAATCCTTATTTTTGCATCATGAACTACGTCTTGACCTGATTCCTCAACGGATCGTAGGCGCCACATTGGCTTCGGTCCACATTGTTTGAAAAAAAAAAAACATAAAAATCCTCATTTTTGCATCATGAACTATGTCTTGACCTGATTCCCTCAGCGGGATACGTAGGCGGCCACATTGGCTTCGGTCCACATTGTTTGAAAAAAAAAAAAATCCTCATTTTTGCATCATGAACTACGCTTGACTGATTCCTCAATGGATACGAGCGGCCACATCGCTTCGGTCCACATTGTTTGAAAAAAAAAAAAAAACATAAAAATCCTCATTTTTGCATCATGAACTACGTATTGACCTGATTCCCTCGACGGGATACGTAGGCGGCCTAAATCGGCTTCGGTCACACCATTAGAAATCTTCCCATCGGCCAGTGCGATTTAAACGCGTTGATTATTCTGAAAAGAGATATGAGCAATTTCCGCCAGAGTTAAGTCTTGCCCATGCGCCCCGCATAACGAAAACTGAGACAATTTTGGGAAATGCACCATGAAGAGATCATAATAAGGATTCCAAAAGCAAGCATTCAAAGAAGTTCACACAGATCGCAAGACTCGCAGATTCAAGAAGCACAATAACATTCAACACGCCCGCAGGACGAAATCTCAAAGATTGGCAGTATCACATCAATACAACCGCCGTCACATTTTACAGGATCTTCATATCAGCAAAGGCGGGAGCACAACAATAAGCCCATGCGGGTTACAAACGCACAACGTCTATGCAATGACGTTATCTCAACCCAGGTGAGTCACAAAGCGGATACATCCATAAAATGACACCATTTCATTGTAAGCCTATGCAACGGCTTCATTCATGTTTCGTCTATACAACGACGAACATTTGCATCTCGTCCATACAAGACGACATCGCCCATACAAGGCGTCATCTGAATTTCGTCCATACAAGACGACAACGCCCATACAAGGCGTCATCTGCATTTCGTCCATACAAGACGATAACGCCATACAAGGCGTCATCTGATCTCGCCCATACAAGACGCATAACGCCATACAAGACGCCATTTGCATCTCGCCCATACAAGACGACAACGCCATACAAGGCGCTATTTACATTTCGCCCATACAAGGCGATAACGCCATATGGCGTCATTTGCATTGGCCCATACAAGCATTTATAACGCCATACAAGGCGTCATTTGCATTTCGCCCATACAGCATTTATAACGCCATATGGCGCCATTTGCATTTCGTCCCATACAAGACGATAACGCCATACAAGGCGCCATCCGCATTTCGCCCATACAAGCATTTACAACGCCATACAAGGCGCCATCTCGCGTCCATATACAAGACGACAACGCCATACAAGGCGCCATCTCGTATCTCGCCCATACAAGACGACAACGCCATACAAGGCGCCATCTCAGATTGGCCCATACAAGACGACAACGCCATACAAGGCGCTATTTGCATCGGCCCATACAAGACGACAACGCCATACAAGGCGCCATCTCAGATTTCGCCCATACAAGACGACGCCATACAAGGCGCCATCTCGTGATCTCGCCATACAAGACGACGACGCCATACAAGGTGTCATCTCAGATTTCGCCCATACAAGACGATAAGCGCCATACAAGGCGCTATCGCATTTCGTCCATAAGACGATAACGCCATACAAGGCGCCATCTGCATTTCGTCCATACAAGACGACAACGCCCATACAAGGCGCCATTTGCATTTCGCCCATATGAAGACGATAACGCCATACAAGGGCGCCATCTGATTTCGTCCATACAGACGACAACGCCCATACAAGGCGCCATCTTCATCTCGCCCATACAAGACGCATTTACAACGCCCATACAAGGCGCCATTCGCATCTCGCCCATACAAGACGACAACGCCTGCATAAGGCGCTATTTGTATCTCGCCCATACAGCATTTACAACGCCTATACAAGGCGCCATTTGCATCTCGCCCATAAGACGACAACGCCATACAAGGCGTCATTTCAGATCTCGCCCATACAGACGACAACGCCATACAAGGCGCTATCTGCATTTCGCCCATACAAGACGACAACGCCCATACAAGGCGCCATCTCGCATCTCGTCCATAAGACGCATTTACACCCATACAAGGTGTCATTCGCATTTCGGCCCATACAAGCACGATAGCGCCCATACAAGGCGCCATCTCGCATTTCGGCCCATACACGATAACGCCCATACAAGGCGCCATCCGCATTTCGCCCATACAAGCATTTACAACGCCATACAAGGCGTCATCTGCATTTCGCCCATACAGCACGACAACGCCCATACAAGGCGTCATTTGCATTTCGTCCATACAAGACGATAACGCCATAAGGCGCTATCTGCATTTCGCCCATACAGCATACAACGCCCATACAAGGCGCTATATGATCTCGCCCATACAAGACGACAACGCCATACAAGGCGCCATCTCGTGATCTCGCCCATACAAGACGACAACGCCATACAAGACGCCATTTGCATCTCGCCCATCAAGACGCATAACGCCATACAAGGCGCTATTTGCATCTCGTCCATACAAGACGACAACGCCATACAAGGCGTCATCTGATTTCGTCTATACAACGACGAACATCTCGATCTCGCCCATACAAGACGCATAACGCCCATACTGGCGCCATCTGCATTTCTCGCCCATACAAGACGACAACGCCCATACAAGGCGTCATTTCATCTCGTCCATACAAGCACAACGCCACACAAGGCGCCATCTCAGATCTCGCTATACAAGACGGCCAGATCATCACATCACTTCATCAACACCTATAAACACCATGTCTTTTCCAAAGACCTCACTGCAACCGGGTCAATCATACCGACACTAGGACAAATTTTGAGTTTCGTCACTGCTTTATTTTCTAGCATTGAAGAACCTGTCTCATAATTCGATCGGGACAAATTTTAAAACACTTTGTCTTTTACTCGCATCACAACACCGGTGTCGGTTTTGCCCATTCTTTGCTTAATCCTTGTTTTAATTCGACGATGGGACAAAATTGGCCACAAGTCAACGCCTTTTGTTCGAAAACTCTTTCATCGCCTCCCACAAAGAGGATAATCGTTGTCACGACCCAACCGCCTGGATCGTGCCTACCCCGCACCCTAGTGATACAACATCGTGAGTAATCACTAATATAAAACAAGACATAAAATAATATGAATGAGAAAGCAGCTTTAATCGAGAAAGATCGCCTTCGGCATTTATATAAAAACATGAATCCAGCATTACATCCTTTACAAACTCTCGCCACAAAGATTACAAACCTCTAAGAATGATATGATAACAATGGCGGATGTGGCCGCCATACCCCGAATGTAAGTACCTACAACGGCAGTGACTATACCACCGATAAGCCTCCGAGAAACGGAGCTTTCAAACGCCGAATCGTGACCTATGAGCGAGGATCAACATCGGTGTACCTACCGCGGCATGAACGCAGCCTTCGGGAGGTCAAGACAACATGTACCAAGTATGTGAAATCAAAATACCGCAAATGAAATCATAGTAGTTCATATATAAAGCGAGACATGTATGATAACCAAACTACGCTTCACAATAAATAAGCATGTCAAGTCGTGACTCACGCCTCAAAGTCATCACTCAAATATAACTATGGGTCTCACGCCATAACATCAATCATGCCCGTGGAATACCTTCCTCATCGCCGATCCATGATATAAACACACTAAGGAATACATGAACACCGTGTCCCACTGTGTCATAATAAAACCGTGACGGTAAGTACGAAGGCATAGCCGACTACTAAAACCCACGCACCAACAAGGTCATAAATCAGATTATGAAATCGCCTGTACCACATGATCGAAGCCGCCACTCGCGCAAAGATCTAATGCGCGTCTAGTCCCGAACTTCCCGCACTCGCATAGGCCATTCACATAGGCCCGCATGAGGTATTCCCGCATCGAGGGTAGCTACTCCCAAGATCGCCCCGACTCGCATCGCACGCCACATAGACCGCATGACCACGAAGGCCGCACACTAACCTCGAACTCGTAGCTCGCATAGGTCCCCGACCAGCATGAGGTATTCTCGAATCATAGTCACACGCATCGCACGAGGTATACCCCGTGACGGAGGGCTTTAACCCCGGATCATGTCAAGGGTGAGTGGTATAATACCAACATAACAGCTGATCGTTTAAACAACATAAGCGCAATCAAGGGAAACCCCTTTACACAAACATCACAAGATACTAACGCACGTAGCATCCTAACATGTTTACTTATCAAACCAACAAGAAAGTATTACAAGGCTATCGCAAACCAACACAATCAAGTTATTCACACAAGGTACTTTCTACTTTATGTTAACAAGTTCGGGTTTTTATCCCCAAAGTACTTCATACATTAACTCTTTAAAAGATCCGTTTCCCTCACAAAAGTCACACAATACCCGTAGTATAAAATAGAGTGACTATCTTTGTAAGTAAGCCAAAACAATTTACCTTTTTAAAGACAAGTAACAACCTTCTGTTCCAAACGTTCAAGTTTGCCTAATTTCAAATGCTCAAGTTTCTCATTATCGAAAGGTTTCGTAGTTCATAGCCTTAATCACTTAAGAATATAATTCTCTTTTAAAACAATTTGAGAAACATATGCCTTATGTGTGAGTAGGTTATTCTTGTTCATAACAATCTTATTAAAGCAGCCATGATCTAGGAAATATCATTTTGTCTTATCTTAGCTCCTATGCAGATGGAGGTTTCTACTGGTTTTAATAATACTTTATTAGTCAATACATTTCCCTTTATTAGCGCTGCTGTGGTTTGTTCGATACTTATTCACATTTCCTAAATCAGTAAAACATTTTTCCTTTTAAAAACCAAGTACTCATTACTCACGAATGAGGTTTCACACTCTTTAACAAAATTCAATTAAGTCAAGTCTCTTATCTTTTAAGATCAAGTCTCTTAACTTCTTAAAAACAATAAACCGTTCTTTTTATCTCTCTTAAGCCGTTATACCTAACTTCCCATAAAGCTAGTATAACTCCTAAGCTTTCAAACCAAGTATTATTCTTCTTTCAAAAAGGATTCTTAATTCTTTTGAAATACTTCAAGATTCTTATTATTCAGGCTTAAGTCAAAAGACATTGCCGTAAAACTACGCTCGCTTAACACACGACGTCACCGTACTATATATATATTTTCTTTTAAAATATCATGCTCAAGAGGATAGGAAGAATCACATACCTCGCGACGATTATCGACAATTAGCAAAACGCTCCACGGCTATAACCTGGCTAGCCTTGTCCACCTTTCAAGTAGATCATGCTACTCGCAGTACTTCAACCTATAACGGTTATACAAGTCTATCAATGTCTAGACTACTCTGTAGAACATTCTAAGCAGAGGCTTCTATTCTACTGAAAATCGGGCAAGACTTCCTACCCGTTAAGCTACACAAGTCTACTGTAAATACAGTCCTATGTAAGTACAGTTTTTAATCCTCTTCTTTAATATTCTTCTGATGTGATTACAATTCAATTCTCTTCTGTAATATCCTTCTATGAATCTTATATTCATTTCTATACAACTACAATATGTAATTTCCAATTACAATAGAAGGTCAAAAGTATTTACCTCGATAAGCCCAAAATTATCCAAGTTTTAATGTCGATCCTGAGCAACGTTTAGCTCCTACTCTGGGCGCTCCAACTCGCTCCAAACAACCCTTAGAAGTTCTACGCAACTTCTTCTTAATACTTCAACCGACTATGAAGATTTTCCTTAGGGTTTCGTTTTTGTGACTGAAGGAAAGTATAATAGTATTTCTGGGCTTTTAGTATAGGGGTAACCTTGGAATACTACAAGGTATTTGGGCCAAGGTATTTTGGAATAGTAACAATACTTGGAGAATACTTTTCTACCAAGGGGGTGTATTTACGAGACAACTCGAGGTAGGGGGTGTGTGTCTGGCAAGGGCCACTCAAAGGGGGAGGAGGCTTCTTCGACGAGAGCTTCTACAAGAGTGGGGAGGATTTTCAAGACTTAGAAACAATTTGTGGATGAAGAAGTCTTCAACTAAGGTATTTATAGGCCAACCAATGGCCAAGATCAAGACAAGTGGTGGGCAAGTGTAGGGTGAGGATTTGGACAAGCAGTGGGGTCCCACCTTATCCATCTACCACACAAAAATATCCTACCAACTCCAAGCTTCAATTCGTCCAATTGACGCCCAAGAATCCGCCAATTAGAGGGTGACAAGTGTCGCCCTCTCGTTGGTCCAAAATATTTCATCTCTCGGAAAAATCCGCAAAAATTATAAATGACATAGCCGGAATTTTCCCTTCGCAAGTTTTGTAAAACGTTTCGTCGAAAAACGATTCCTTTCGGGGGTTGTGCACAAAAATTTTCGGTCCTTGCCTAACTTAAGGCTTAAACTTTTATACGTACGCCATCACGTACATACTCTGGAAATACGGGGTATAACAACTGTTGACACCCAATTTTGACCCATCTTTTAGGCATTTCTTGCAATTTTAAGCAGTTTAGGACACCGCATTTTATCATCATTTTTGACATTTTGTATATTTTTTACATAACATTCTATGTTGTTTATTCTTGTAAATTGACATCATGTTTTGTTTTTTTACCTTTAATTAGGTATTAAATATTTTTTAGCATCTCTTTGAATAATTAACTGACACCCCGTCTTTACTTTTAATCAGGCATTAAATATTTGCTAAATATTGTATTTTATTATTATTGCATCAGACATTGACATTTTAATAATTTGTATCTTTAAATAATTTTCCTTTTAAATAATTAATCCATTTTGCATTTTTTGTCAAACCACCGATCCAAGGCATAATC
Organism: Przewalskia tangutica; assembly: GCA_029844215.1. Taxonomy (NCBI): domain Eukaryota; kingdom Viridiplantae; phylum Streptophyta; class Magnoliopsida; order Solanales; family Solanaceae; genus Przewalskia; species Przewalskia tangutica. The sequence goes on from CM056721.1 coordinate 126,733,378, forward strand.
AATCATCAATCCTTAAATCGAAACCAAAAATGAAGCCCAATACACTTTCATCCAATACCCAAACCCAATACCCAATAACCAATACCCAATACCCAATACCCAATACCCAATACTCAAAGCCCAATACCCCTAAACCCTAAACCTAATCTCACCCTATAAAACCTACCCAGCCGTCACTACCCTTATGGGATACCCCAGCAGCCCACACCCTACATTACATTACAATTTATCAGCCGCACACTCTACCCTTTAAACCTTCAGCATCATCTCCCTCACCTCTCCCATCACACACACCCCTGCCCAGCCGCCTGAACCCTAGCCGCACACCTTACACTTTCCCCTTAACCTTCCCGTCACACACACCCCTGCCCAGCCGCCTGAACCCTAGCCGCACACCTTACACTTTCCCCTTAACCTTCCCATCGCCGCCAGTCACCACCAGCGAACCACCACCACTCGCCCAGCACCGGCGAAAACCACCATCCCGTCCACCTTCTACACCCTACCTTATTACCCTAGCCGCAACTTTCTCAGCAAACTCTCAACAGCCTTCACTCATCTTCTCCCTCAACCTCCACAGCAGTCTCACCCCCCTCTTAAAACTCTAGGTCAGCCGTCTTCCCTTCCCCTCAAAAAACCCTAGCCGCCTCCCTCGTCTCTCTCTCTCACCCCTCCCCTCTCGTCACAGTTCCCGTCGCCGCCGTTCCAGCGAGCTCCGGCGAGCCCCCACACAACCACCATCACTTTCCCATTCCGTCTGACCACCCCGTATTCCTTTACCACACCGTCGCCTCGGAGTTCACCACCGCGATCGTGGAGACGGCCTGCTTCTGTTGGAGTCATTATATATATTGTGTTTTTGTTGGATTGATTTGGTATTTATGGATTGAAATTTTGACATTGTGATCTAGCCAGAGTTCTTAAACTCCGGCGACCCTGTTGCTTTATTTTTTACTATCTGTTGTTGGACTGATTCGATTTTTTCTTTTACGTATGCAGTATCCGATTTCCGCGAACTTGCTTTGTAGTTTCCAATCGCTGCGGATTATTTTGTTCATCGTTTAGAATTAGCTTTGCTATTCGTCGGGTTTCGGATCCGACGAATATTGCGACCCACTGTTTTCTTCCATTGTTGGAATCATTCTCGCTATCTTTGTCAGATCCACCGTCTACGCTATTTTTTCACCGATTTTGGCTATAGTCTTTGGACTGATTTTTAGGCTATTTTTGCTACTGGTTCTAGGCTGGGTTCACTGATTTTGAACAAGATACTACACTTGGTATTTTCACTGATTTTGAACAAGATACTACACTTGTTATTTTTACTGATTTGAACAGATACTACACTATGGCCGATGAAAGAATCTCCGTCTGATTTCCAAGGCCTTCCATGTACAAAGACGGATTTATTTTTTGGCTTCATTTATTAATTATTGCAATTACTTTAAAAATTATTTATTTTATTACTAACACTTTTACTAAGTGTTTATGCAGGTATCCGGAGATGCATTTCAAAAGAACGTCTCGGAGTTTTATTTTGTGTCGCACTTAATTTTAGTTTTTTTATTATTTTTGTATTGCATTTTATTTTAATTGTAAATTATGAGAAATGCTTAGAATAGGTAGAATAAAAGCCAATACATAATTAACCTAGGTTTGAATGGATAACCGCAAGTTAGCGGATCTTAAAGGATGCCTAACCCCTTCCCTTTAGGATAATAAAGAACCCTGATCCAGAATCTCACATAGCTTTCGCAGACATTTAAATGGAGATCATTTATAGCATTTTTATGCTATTTAATAAGTGTCCTAATTCACTATAATAATTAGGTGGCGACTCCTTAAATACATCTAGGAATCAACCATACGTGGCACTCCCGTTTCGACTCCGGTTAAAATGGGGTGTTACAATAGGTTTATGGTAAATTCTATTATAAGTCTAATAATTTATTTTTTGGTGAATTGTTATTATAGTAGTTTTATTAGAATAAGTTTTTTTGTTGGACTAGAAAAAGAAAGAATTTACCTCTATATATAAGAAGGTCATAGGTCATTTTGATGAATGAAAAACAAGAAAGAATTCTCCAATTATTCTCTCTAAATTTCAGCCCCTCTTGATTTTAAGAGCTTTACATCGTTTTCAACCATAACAAACAATCAAAATTGTCAATGTTTCCCTCATCCCTTTCAACTATACCAATCAATTGGAACTATAATTTTCACCCCAGGAAAAATAAACAACTTAGTTTTTCTTTTCTTACCCTCTTTCCCCATCTAAAAACTATAATAACGTTAATAAAAAACCAACATTAGAAGTTCCAAAAGTTAGGGGGGAAATTAGGGGCAGTATGGGACCACAATGTCCAAATATTTTCATTGCCAAGATAACCATACTTGAATTCTTTTACTTCTTTTTAAGAAAAAAAAACAGATGAAATATTTTTAGTAACCGTTTATATTTTAACGGCATAGTCAATTCTTCTTCAGGTAGAGGTAAGATTATGTATACTCTATCCTTCGCAAATTCCACAGTGTAGAATTACACTGAGTATGTTGTTTGTTGTTAGTCAGTTCTGTTGGAAATTTACTAATGTGAAAATTAAATTTATTTCATTATTTATGACTCGAACAATTGGGATCCCGCACGTCGGAAACGTAGTTTCACACACGTGCACGCGATGTACCAAGGATCTTAAATTTCCTTAGTGAAAAAGATATTGGTACGTAAGTAAAATGTTTGAGACATAGAATGATGGACGGTTGTGGCTAAATGACGAATATTCCACGTTGGTAAATGAAGGAAGAAGTGTAAGATTGAAACGGGTAGGAAAAAGGGCCGCAACGCCAGAGAGTCGGTGTGACTGCGCGCCGCGCTTACCGCGCGTACCATGAGTACTGGCCGCGCTGGTTGGTTGTTTGCCCATCGGAGCCGTAGTGGCGCAAGGCGCCTCAGCCGGCCGAGCCGCGTGCCTGTGCGATGGAAGTATAAAAGTTTGGCTAATTATGGAGACGTTTTGGAGCATTCAAATGTCAGTTTTCCTCCATAACTCAGCCATTATTTGGCTGCATTAGTTGGTGAATTAAGTGGCCATTACATGACACTTAAATGACCATTACATGGGCACTTGAAAAGACATTCTTACACTACTATAAATTGAGGCTTTGACTCAATTTTTGAACACTTGAAGTACACACTTACAGTAAGATATTCTGATCTTCTTCCTCTCTAAGTATTCTTTCAAACACTCAAGGTTATTCAAAACACTTGAGTTTCCTTTGCTCATTTGTTAGTTCATGTTTTATCTTGGGAGACAATTGCCCACTAATGTAAAATGATATATACGGGGTAATCTTGTCTTAAGGAATATCACTCGACTCAACATCGCCTTTGTAACGCTACCAGATTTAGTGTCTCTAGGTTTCAGGTTATCAAGATCAAAGAGCTTGCTGCAATTGGAACGGAAATTCAAGACGAATTCAAGAACTCAAGAGCCTGTTGTGGCCATAATTCTCGTTGGCTACAAGTTTGTTGCTTTTGTAACCTTATTATTTACCATTTCGAAGCACTTGTAATAGTTGTTTACTATTCCCGTACATCCATTGTTTTCTAACAAGTTCTTCTTCAACGATCGAAATAATAAAGACGATTGCTTTGTTTTAACTTGAATGGCCGCATATGCGGCATGTAAACGGGTCGGATATTTTGGACCTAAACTCGGAGCTCTTGTCGGACGCAACCGATTCCACGACAGATTCATTTGAAACCATGCTTTCGACGACAAGCGCTTGTTCCTTGTCGACACTCTAGCTCTCGTAATATTTCTTTTCTTCTCAGTTTGTTGGCTTATTAGTACTTACCTGTTCCGTCCCAAACAAATTGTCTTAGTTTGACTTGTCATAAAGTTTAGAATACTTTTGAAATGTATGATTTAAAACAAGCCTTAAATATTTGTGTGGTTGTAAATTATTTCATAAAGTTAAATTATTTCTAAATATAGAAATATGTTAATATTTTTAGGACGAACAAATAAGAAAATTAAGACAATCTTTTTGACACGAGGAGAGTAATATTTTATCTTACATCTGTGAATTACGATATTACGAAATTGAACGATGAGTAATATTTTGATTTTGTCGGTTTCTGAATTGGCCTATTAAGTACAAAATTAACGGCATGTCCACTGTTGACAGCATATTTTAAATGGGAGTACAAGTAAAGGGAAACCAACTTCACTCATTTTAGTCACGATCTTTTCCATCATGTATTATGTAAAGGATAAGGATCCGGTCCGGCAATTCGGTCTAATTATCCGATAACTTATATGTTATCAGCTCTGACCCGATACCCGATAACTATCTTATTAATTCTGAAATATTGCTATTATATATTGCTTTAAGTTTGTTAATATGTATTAATGTAAAACAGTAAAGGTAGTAAAACATAGATTTTTATAAAAAAATTATAAATAAGGCAATGATTTTTAAGTAAAGCAGAGATTTAATATTTCGGACCGGTTTCGAACCGGAAAAAGTATCCAGAACCGGACCGGTAACCTTATCGGACTAGACCGGGTACCCGCCCGATAAGGTATCGGTCCGATCCCGGATCTCTTTTTAAGACCGAATTCTTATCGGTCCGGTTCCGATATGTCGATACCCAAACCGGACCGAATCGATAATAGCCCTACTCTTAGACAACAATTGTTAATCATTAATTTCATCACCGAAGGTAATCATAACTCAATTCTTTACTTTTTAAAAAAGAAAAACAAATGAAAGATTATGCTTTGTAGTAAAACAATAATGGTAGTAAAAGAAGTTTCACCGCTCTTGCCTAGTGTCACACTCGTAGTTTTGCTCATTGTGGGACAAAGGCAAAAATCGTGATATAATGTCAAGGTTAGTACATTGCCCTTTGACATTTGGTCCAATACAAATTAGGTGTTGGAGTGAAACAATTGGGGTGAAAGACAAGAATTCCAAGTGAGGGAAGTTCTTGAGTGATGGCGTGTGGTGAGGAGATCATGCGGGTTAGCAAAAGATGTGGAACATACACAACATGACATGCAGTATGCAATGCAAGGAGAAATGCAAGAAGTTGGCTAAGTGTGAGGGACGTTCAAAGAGTTGACAAAGTCCAAGCACAATTAGCCAATGCCCGAGAAAGAAGGAACATGTGTTTGTGGCTTGCGGATGTGGCCAAGGATCGTGTGAAGTGTGCGAGACATGTTCCAATACACATTTGAAGACTTGAGGCAGAGTGTTAGCACGAAGAGGGGGTGGTAGAACACGTGACCAAGTCATACAACACAAAGAAGGCACAAAGAAGCAAGTTGACAAAGTCCAAGGCACATCGTTAAGTCCTATAATCAAGGGACATGATGTGGGTGTGGGGGGATGGTTCCTTAGGACATGGGAGATGGTCTAAGACACATACAAAGTGGTCTGGTCCATCAAAGGAGGGTTGAGCTTGGACAAAGTCCGAATGACCAAGTCAATCCTAGTTTCTCGGAATGCAGTTGCGAGTTTGGATGTGATTCAGGTTGCGGATCAATTCTGGGTCAAACCATAGCATGGAATGAAGTGGGGTATGTTGGAGAGTGTCCCGCCATGTAATAGGGTCACTAAGTGTCGCGCCCTTTTTCGGCCGCGGCATTTATTTTCTAAACTCCTGCTGCTTAATAAATGTTAGAAAATAAACAAATAATAAAATGCTAAAAGGTTTAAGAGGCTTAAAGGTTTTTTTTAAAAATGCTAAAAGGATGCTAAAATGCAAAAGATGCCAAAGTTTAAAAAGGTATTAAAATGCTAAAGGGTTGCTAGAATGCTAAGGGTTCGCGGAGTCGCCACCTAATTAGTTTGGGTGAATTAGGACACCTAAATGTTTAACTAGTTCGAAGTAAAACATTAACTCCATTTTAATGGTCTGCTAAACTTAATGAGATTCTGGGTAAGGGTTCTTTATTAATCTAGAGGGAAGGAGTTAGGCACCCTCTAAGATCCGCTAACTTGCGGTTGTCCTGCCAAACCTAGGGTAATTATTATGCTATTGAAAATGCATGTTTGAAAGATATTTTAATAGAAAGTATTTTTTGGCAAAAGATTAATAAGATTAGTGTTATAAAATGTGTGTAAAGTTTAAAGCATGCCTTAAATAATATATAATGCAAAATAGATCATTTGACTAAATGTACACATTTGCCTGCCTTGATTAGTATAACACATGCTTAAGGGGGTTTTCTTAATATATAAAAATAAGATTTCTATATGGGTGCTATAGCAAATGGGTTAGAAGTCTTGAAAATAATATCATAGCTACATATGATTAATTATGCAAGTTAAGATTATTGAGTGGTTTATTATAAATGCTAAAACAATGTATGGCGTGCCTAAAGTAATTAACTTAAGGGAAGCAAAATTAAATTAATTTCTATTTATTGATTCAAGGTTTGACTATTCTAAGTATTCTATTAATTACAAAATTAAATAATTAGGCAACAAATTTCAAACAAATAATAGAGAGGGTGGATATGATCGCGGCTTCCAAGATGCGTGGCAACATCGTCTTATCCTATTTTGTCTTAGGAATTTCTGAAGCGGGAATGCAAATGCGGGTGCGGGTTGCCATTTGAAATGACTTGCGATGAGTCTCGCCGTGAGACTCTTTATTTTGCTCCGGTGCGTGCCATGTAAAAACAAGAAAGATAAGGATTAGTATATGCCCAAAATATAGAATCAGAGTCCAAAGCATATAATTCAACTTAGACAACCAAAGAGTAGTGTAAATCCATAAATACAATGATGCAATTACATGGGAACGTAATATTCAAGTAAGCGAATGGGCCTAGCCCACACATGCAAAAATCGAGATTTGTGGATTACGGGCGACTTGTGTGTGATTTCAAATGAGCGGTGGGTTTTAGCAAACTCAAAAGTTGAAGCCCATTCATCAAAGACATACACATATAGTAATTGCTAGGCGTAAACAAATGAATACATTAAAAATACATACAAAGATACCTGCGGCGGTGTATGGGTTCTCAAATATATTGCGGGTATGCTAAGTTATATGCCTACTCCTGAGTGATGGTTAAATCTGAAGGCTTAAAATGCTACATGTTGTCATTGAGGCATTATACTTCAGGCAGGCAAAGGAAATGTATGACCAATTTGGATACACACAGAAAATCAACACAGAAAAACAGGCCCAAGTAACTGTTTTTCTGGACCAAAGTAGATTACTGTTTGATTCGGGCCTCATTACTGAATAGGAAAAAGAAAAGACATGCCAATGTAACAATTATCAAGCTTTATGGAGAATAAATTGGTCCAAATGCAATATGAGCCCAGCGGATGTATGAACATAGTCACATAAGCATATAAACCCGCGTTACATTTCGTGGATCGATCTAGACAGAACATCCAAAGTATATGTAATATACTGAGGATATACAAGTGCTATGACCTTAATACATCTAGTGTATGATTAGGCTTCACCTTGTATACCCGAAAGTATATCATAGTATTTTCAACAAGGCAAAGAAAAGATAGAGAAAAGCAGCCAACTGCGCAATAATTTTAGCATCCCGATAGAAGAAGAATACGTAGGATACCGGTCGTATTATACTCTCGATGAAGCGGATATACGAACATACAACAGTGGTCGCCATGATTTAGTGTTGAAACATACACGATTTTAACTTACTTATTTTACCTCCCGGACCAAACAAAGCGGACACAATAACCAACAGAGGATAGATTTCAAACAAATGCAGGATATCAAACAGACATCATTTAGGTTGCGCAGTAATGATATGACACAACACATAACTCGACATGTATTATAAGCGGGGATGGATATGCAATCAATTAAAGATGGCATTTTAGGTATGCAGGTCAATTAGGCACAGAGTCTTATTACCATTTCATGAAGGCGACAAGGGCGCGGACATGGGCTAAACCAGTAGACATATGGCGTGAACCCAAATCACTACTCAAACAGGAATATCGATTCCATAGATGCAAAACACTACTGCAAGTATCATTTTCTTGAAAGAGCAAACAATTTCAAAGAAGCGGGTACGACAGATTGCCGACATCATATTTATGCATTAATGAACACAAATAGTATCAACGAACTAACTAACACATCAAGCATTATAGTCACGATGTATAAGCGGACTAACAACATGATTAATATAGGCAAGCACACGAAAATACAAAGAAAATATGAAATAAATCAAGGTCGAGGAAGTTGAGTTTACGCTCCTGGACGACCGAGGCGTATCAAGTCGTCGGTCCAATCGACGGGTTATTGCGATGCGATTGAAAAGGCAAGGTTTGTTTTGCTGATTTCTTGCTGATATTGAAAAGAAAGGTTTCAGGCTTCTTATTTGTGCGATGCTAATGGTCCGGATTGTCGATTCTTGGACCTCCTAACCTCCTATGCACGCCGATCATCGCTATTGGACTTCCTCGACCGAGCTCAATCCTCGCTATGGGTCCTCCTTTTTTTTTGCTCTCTCTGTTCTGTTTACGCCTTAGTGGTTCTTAATCGCGCTAAGGGTTCGATGCTATCCCCCCCTAAAATGAACTCTACTGTGCTATCGGTTTCGATGCTATCTCCTTCTCTGCTCTCTCTTGACTATGCTCCCTCACCTCTGCGCCTCTTCCTCTGCCTAATAATGCCTATTGCATGTGCTTCTTATAGCCCCCATTTGGGTTCCAAGTTAGGTAAACCCATAAAGGCTGATTCTGGGCTTGATTTGTGCTTGATACGAACAGATTATGGTAAGAGCAAGGTGTCGATATGGTAGCTGAATCGCGAGGTACGACTTTGTGCACGATTTCGTTAAGACAAGCTATTCTAATAGCCAGTTATACCTCGATTGCTGCGGGTTAAAAGATTTAGGTTCTGGTTATGGTAAGAAACCGCTGGAGAGGTGCGTGGCAATGACAGGTGTTGATCTGATGGCGGTTCGCCGGATTCTCCGGCGAGAATCCCGGCATGGATGTTGGGACGAGGTGCGGCGACTGAAATTTTAGCTGCTAGGTTTTTTCTAGGTTTGAGGGAGTGGGGACGATGGAAAAGGGGTGTTGGGCTTCTGTGGGAGACGAAGTGAGGGTAAAGGGAAAATATAGGGCTGTGGGCTTGCGGTCTTGGTAGGGTCGCGGATGGGGATTTCTTTGGAGGTCAATGTTGAAATTAGGGTATTAGTCATCAATTCTAGGTATTAGTTTAGGCTAGTTAATTGATTAGCTAATTAATTCTAGGTAAGTGTATTAATTAATTAATTAGTGACAAATTAAATTAACAAATTGTTATAAAAATAAATGCGGGTGTGTTATTTAATTAATGCTTAATGCTCTAGAATGCGGCACTATTAAAATCTTATTATTGCATTATTGCGAAGTTAAATTAAAAATGAATTGATCCTAGATTAAATTACTTAAATGCTAAATGCAAGTATGATGTTTAAAGCTTTTATAGATGCGACGCTATTAGATGCATGTATTAGATTAAATTGATTTTAAATTACAAATTAGATTAACTTGTGTATTTAATAAACGCGGCTATGCTACTTGACACGACGTCGTTGCTAAATTATTTATTTTATGCATTTATTAATTATTTAAGAATTACGACAAAGCTCAAAGTTAATAAATGCGGGCGCGGGACTCTAAATGCTTAAAACTCTACGTAAGACGCGACGCCATTATTAAATTGTTTATTTATGCCTGTATTTATGTTTTATCGCTGCATTTTATTATAAAAATCATAAAAATTATTTTACAAAATTAGTCTAATTTTATGGTTAATGGCTGGACGGGAGGGTCAAAATTGGGTGTCAACACTAAGAAGTCAAGACCAAGTCAAGATGATCGTTGTACTGGCTCGTGGACACGTCCCACCAAAATCGGGTTGAGGTGTGACGTGAATGTGCAAAACGTGGTCAAGTGTTGGTTGTGTGCAAGTGCAGTTGAGTTGAGGGCTTAGGAGCATGTGGGCATGACCAAGTCAGACTATGAAGTGTACAAGGAAGTGGATAGACACGTGGTGGTGTCTTCCCAAGTCTTGAGGCCAAAGCAACATCATGGGGAAGGCATGACTAGCACACTGTGTGTAATATGTTAGTGGTGTTGGTTGTGATTTCGTGTTCCCGTTTGTAAGCAATATAAGGTCCCTCCCCTTTGTCGCGCCCCATTTTAACCGAAGTCAAAAAGGCATACGACATATGGTTGATTCCAAAATTTGTTTTAAGGAGTCGCCACCTAATTATTTTAAAGATGAATTAAAACATCTATGTAGCAAAATTGCTAAAAATAACTCCATTCAATGGTCTGCAAAACTTAATGAGATTCTAGGTAAGAGTTCTTCATTATCCTAAAGGAAAGAGGTTAGACATCCTCTAAGGTCCGCTAACTTGCGGTTGTCCGGTCAAATTTAGGTTAGTATTATGTAAAAATGGATGTTTTTTTGAAAGTATAAAATTAAGAAAGGGTGTTTCAAATAATCACTTGAAAGGTGTATATATTTTTTGAGAAATTTGCATAAGATTTGTTTTAAAAATGCATGAAAAGCAATTTATTTGAAAATTATATGTTGTATATAAAATTAAAGTTTTATGAAAATATGCGTTTGTAAGACATTAGTAAAAAGCACGTTTTAGAGATATGAAAAAAATAAACTTCCGTTTTAAGCTACCTTTCCCTTTAATCTATCGGTCTTAAGTCTACCTATGCTACATATTTCAATATTTATATGAGATCACATGTTATAACAAGAAAATAAAATAAATGGTGGAATTGAAGAGTAAGGATAAAAGAGTGACATAGGGCGGATGACATTGTCATTCGGCCCATTTGGCTTTGGAATTCCGGAGTCGGGGAATGCAAAGGACATGGATGCAGATCTTCGTTTCATTGTGGTTGCGTTGAGTCTCATGTCGAGACTTTCACATACTCCCGATGCATTTCATGTAAAAATAAGAAAAGAAAAGGATTAGTAAATATCTCAAACCTTACGCAATAATGCAAATAAATAAGATATCCCAAACCTTAAACACATAAGTGCTTATTACTTAACTACATCAGCAAAGTAAAGGGTTCAACAATTAATAGCAAAATATCCCAAAATCAGTCCAAAAATGGCCAAAAATCAGACCAAAAGCAGTTAAAACCAGAGGGTGCAAATCCGTCCGAAATTGGCCCAAATCAGTCCGAACAGGGGCTGAAATTCAGTACGAACAGGGCTGAAAATCAGTAGCGAAACGGCCCAAAAATCAGTCCGACAAACTGGCCAAAACAGTGGCAAACAGGGGAAAAATCAGTCTGAAAAACTGGACAAAACCAGTAGCTAAAAGGGCGAAATCAGTCCACAAAAAATGGCCGACAAAACCAGTGGAAATCAGTCGAAAACATGGCTAAAAATCAGTAGCGAAATGAACCGAAAACCAGTCCGACAGACAGCAAAATCAACCCGACAACAGTGAAATCAGTTCAGCGAGTAAAATCAGTCCGACAAAGTGTTTCAATTCATTTTTTGGGCCATATAAGCTAAACATGTTAAACAGTTTTGTCAGAACAGGCCAAACAAAAGTCTTAAAGGACTATACTAGTCCCTGGACATAAACTAAACATATTATGTGATTGTTCCATATCATTCACGACTTAATGAAGTAGCATATTAACCATAAACAGGTATGACATCATCCAAATAACTCAATAGCACATAAATATACAAGTAAATGGACTGAAAAAGAAAAGAAAATGAAGAGCCAAATACATCTTAACATACAGTAACCAGGGCATGAGAGAACTTTAGGAGACGCGGGAAATGTTAGTTGACGTTATTCATTTCATAAGTCAAGCTTGATTATAATTAATGGACCAACAATGGTCTTGGCATACTAATATCCAAATTGGCAAACTTAAACAGCAAGAGACAACTCGATAAACACACTTAAGGATCAAAATGGTCGTAGTATAGCCGACGGGCATAGCGACTAATCTCATAAACTCCAATGACATTTAAGATTTATTTAAACATGATTTAAACCAAGCTAACAGCCTTAAAATTAATCGAGCACGTAATGGTATCACATCGACCATATAATACACATTATATAGCAAAAATACAAAATACAAAAGGGAATGAATTTACCTTCTTCGGGTACGGCGAACTGAGACGAGGCCTTCGAGTCCGACTTCGAACCTTACCGAATCCAGAAAATACTTGTAAAGAGCTTATATTTAACGAGTTTAGTAAGAATTTTGGAAATACTTTAAGATTTAGAGATGGAAGAAATGGAAGCCGAAAAAAAGACTTATTTGCAAGGCTAAAAACAAGAAGTGCTAGGCTTTGAGAATGGGTGTAAGGCGCGGCCAGGAGAGTCTGGTTTAAAGCTTGTATTTTCAGAAGATTGGATATTTTTATTTTTTTGAAGTTTCAAGAGGAGAAAAACGGCGGCCTCAAGATCTGTCCTCAAAATGGACTCCAAATGCTAATATATATATCACGAGATTAGGGTTTGCTAGGGCTCGATTTTGAGCGGGATTTCGGTTTTGATTTCGAAATGGGACCACAATTTTCGTTCAAAATATGAGCGTTGGGACATCTTTTCGATGCTTCACGTGATTGAAAACGATTTATCACGAAAAATGGGTGACATTTTCTGTCCATGGCTGAAAGGAGTTTGGTCTCGTTCTAGAAATGGAAGGGGAGAATGGAAAATGGTTTGTGGCTGGTTTTTCACGTTTTGGACATTTTCTTTTTTGATAGTGCAAATTTTCAGGCTTGCGCCTGACTACTTATGTTACTCTAATAGTCCTTCAACACCAACGTTTTGGGAATTCTTTTGGGGAAGAGGGGTGGGTTTGTTTTCTTTTGATTTTCTGATTTCCTTTTAGTTTTAAGGGCTTAGGGAATTTAGGAGTTTATGGGCTACAGTTTTTTTTTGGACGAGTTGGGCCAAGTGAAGTTGGGCTGTGGGGATTGAAAATAGAAGGGTTAATGGACTAGAATTTTAATAGTTTGGGTAGAATTTTTAAGTGTTTCATTTTAGTATAGGTTGTGTCCTATATAGAAAATGACTTATTAAAAATTATTTTGCGGTGTTTAAAAATAGTTTAATTACGATAAATAATCGAAAGAGAGGGACAAAATTAGGTATCAACACCCTTTACTATAAATAGACTTGGTGAGTCTAGTTTAGATATCCAGAAATAGGTCTAAGTATCCTAAGAGGGATCACCCGAAATGTAACCCAAAGTAAGGATCGCGTAGGATCCGAACTTGAGAGAATATTGGTGAGATTCATTAGAGTGGTAGTCTAGTTGATTCTCCCCAATGGAAATTTGAGTGAGGGATTTTAATCTTGTATAGTGTTAGTCAAGGTTTGTCCCTGCGACTAAGCCAAATGTACAAAATATAAGAGTGTCCTTTGTACTTGTCCGTGAGAGGAATAAAACGAAGGTTGGGCATGTTGTTGCCCGTAAACGTCTTGTATGTTGTCTTCCATTCCCAAATATTATATTCTGAGTTTCAACATGTTTAAAGGCTTCCGCAAAGCGCTTAAGTTTACTTGACATTGAGTGAACTTGAAGAAGGTTGAGGTTGGCAATCGGGTTTGCTAATTGCCGGCATATCGTGTTGTGCAAAATTTGTAGTAGCATAACGGTGGTGTGACACCTAGGCATATTTACAGCATGTACACAGTTGACAACTAATTTATTTCAAATAGAGTTTAGGTATAACCAAAAATTAATTAAAAGAAAACCAACCTCACCACTTTGTCACGATCTTTGCCACCACCCCATAAACTCTGATACTTGAACCTTATACGTATCAATACTCATTATCTGATCTGCTTTTTCTTGTCAATGCTTTCTTAATCATTATGTATAGTACTACTCCCTGTTAGTATATTAATATTAACTTAAATTCCAAATCACCTTTGCATGGGCATGTGTCTCTCTGTTCATTCATTACCATATCATAAGTTTATGTTAGGCAAAATAATCTGTATACGTTTAAATAAAGTTTCTACACAATTTGTAAAATATTTAGTAAAACAGATTATACAGTATAAAAATACTTAACAGTAAAATACTTAAAATCAGTAAACTACAGAAACTGGAAATTGAACCGAATCAGTGTTGGGATAGTAAATTTTTTATTTTTTTAGAATATAATCGAGCCCACTTAGTTCAAAGTGTATCCTTAAGGAAATTATTCCCCTCACATTACTCGAGGTTGATGGAATATCCCCTCCCAGGATAGAACGATTATCTTATCAGAATAGTAGTACTCCAAATTCAGATAGCGGCGAACCACTCAACTGCAGTGTATCACACGGAATAAACAAGAGAGTTTTTGAAGAGAAGGAAATGAAAAATTCGTTGTTGAATTATGGAACAAATCAAGAATTTATAGCAATTGGAGGTACTGATTCTGAATGTTTGCAACCATTCAGATCAGTCACCAGGTTTTTTTGGAGGGAAATTCGAAAATATATGGGAAGAGAAAAACAGACCGGGTCGATCACAAGTCGCGGGTCAGGGTCGATCCGTATTGGATGTTTTTGGTTATTTAATTAGATAATTAATTAAGTAAATAAATAATTAAAGAAAAGTTTGTCCAAAAAGATAATCAATCTATCTTTGACAAATCCGAATCCGAAGCCGAGTGAGCGACGACGACGGCGCGAGGGGTCCTTTCCCCCTCGGCCTCAACCCTTTTAGCAACTAGAGGAAGTGTAATGTAATATATACATCTCTCTTTTCCTCTCTTTTCCGATGTGGGACAAAAAGTTTTAACCAAAGCAAAAAAGACTTTTTACATTCCCTTCACTTTTATCCCATCATTTCCCATTCACCAATATCAAAATCCAACAATCCCCCACATGAATGGGGAATGACCATAATATAAAAGAATGCGCGGAAAAGTGTGATATACAAGCGAGGATTGATTGTATCTGGATAAGTAAGTCTCCCTTTGAACTTTCCGTAGTGATCTTATATCGGATATACTCGATCAATCGGTAGATTTGATATTTTTGAACCGTCGAACTTTGTTGTATATCTAGACAACATAAGTCACACAATCAACTCTCATCCGTTTATTTTTCTCACTGTTGTGTTCGTTTCAGCCATGAACACCGCCTGGTTTCATGAGTGCATAGAGAATGGGCCTTCACTGTCATTCCCCTTTAAAGGGGCTTACACTTAACACTCACATAGGTGATTTCTAAATATGTGGTCCTATAGCCACATTATCTGGTCATATACTGCCAGATTTAGATAATCATTAAAAATCTTAATGTTTTATTAACTCATTAACAAGCCATATAGTTTTATCCTTATTTCTGAACATTGTCTTCATTCGATAATGAGTTGAGTTATTTGACAACGTTGAACCGTCAGTCACAACTTTATTTGATCTCCTTGACCCTAGCTCTTGGGATCTCTAGTCTGCTAGGTAGAGTTACCGCCATGATGACTTGTCCTCGGCCTTAACCCCATTCCCATTGATGATCTACTAACTCCCTCTCTAGATAAGCCTTTTGTAAGCGGATCCGCCATGTTATCTCATGACTTTACATAGTCAATCGTGATAACGCCACTAGAGAGGAGTTGTCTAACGGTATTGTGTCTCCGTGTTATTTGACGAGATTTTCCGGTATACATTACGCTCCCTGCCCTACTTATTGCCGCTTGACTGTCACAATGTATACAATAGGAGCCAAAGGTTTGGGCCAGAATGAAATATCTTCTAAGAAATTCCGGAGCCATTCAACTTCTTCACCGGCCTTGTCTAAAGCTATAAATTCAGATTCCATTGTAGAGCGGGCGATGCATGTCTGTTTTGATGATTTCCAAGACACTGCTCCTCCACCAACGATGAAAACATATCCACTCGTGGATTTAACTTCAGATGATCCGGTGATCCAGTTTGCATCACTATATCCCTCAAGTACTGCGAGATATTTATTATAATGTCCCACTTTAACTTGCCTTCTTTCCGCCTTTCTTTCAAGATGAATGTGGTTAGAAAGATACCTCTAGATCAGGCGAAACATAGTTTTGGGTGTGTTTTAAATACCCAAGACTCGTTTCATTGCCATCCAATGAGTTTGATTGAGATTACTCGTGAACCGACTCAGCTTGCTTATAATACATGCTATATCTGATCGTGTACAATTCATAATATACATCAAACTTCCCAAAACTCGTGCATAGTTCAATTGTGAGTCACTTTCACCTTCATTCTTTTGAAGTGCAAAACTACATCAATTGGAGACTTTGCAATATTGAAATTTAAATACTTGAACTTGTCAAGTACCTTTTCAATATAATGTGACTGTGATAATGCTAGACCTTGTGGAGTTTTATGGATCCTAATTTCTAAGATCAAATCAGCAACCCCTAAGTCTTTCATGTCAAATTTGTTAGCGAGCATACGCTTCGTAGCATTTACATCGGCAATATATCTACTCATTATCAACATGTCATCAACATATAAACAAACAATGACTTCATGATTTGTAAACACATTTGTCACACTCATTAATCTTAAATTCATTTGCCAATATTGTTTGGGTGCTTGTTTAAGTCCATAAAGTGACTTAACAAGTTTGCACACTTTACTTTCTTTATCAAGAACCACAAAACCCTCAGGTTGTTCCATGTAAATTTCTTCCTATAATTCTCTATTTAAGAAAGTTGTCTTGACATCCATTTGATGGATTTCAACACCATATATGGCCGCCAGTGCCACTAACACCCGAATATATGTTATTCTTGTTACCGACGAGTATGTGTCAAAGTAATCAAGGCCTACTTTTTGTCTATAACCTTTGACCACAAGTCTTGCCTTATAATTGTCAATAGTGCCATCATCTTTCATTTTTCTTTTAAAAATTTATTTTGATCCTAAAGGTTTATTTCCAGGAGGAAGATCAACCAATTCTCATGTATGGTTGTTCAAAATTGATTCAATCTCACTATTGACTGTCTCTTTCCAAAATGATGAATCAGAAGATGACATCGATGCTTTAAATGTTTGAGGCTCATTTTCAAGCAAGAATGTCACAAAATCTGGTCCAAAGAAAGTATATGTCCTTTGACGCTACGCCTTGGATCCTCTTTACTTGGTGTACTTTCCTTTGATTATTCCCGCGGTCGTTTAGATCTTTCACTTGACGACTCACATTCAATTTTATATGGATAAATGTTTTCAAAGAATTCAGCATTATCTGATTCAATTACCGTATTAATATGAATTTCAGGATTGTCCGATTTGTGAACAAAAAACCGACAAGCTTTGCTGTTTGTAGCATACCCAATAAAAACACAATCTACAGTTTTTAGTCTGATTTTTACTCTTTTGGGCAAAGGAACTTGGACCTTTGCTAAACACCCCCACACTTTGAAATATTTCAAGTTGAGTTTTCTTTCTTTCCATAGTTCATATGGAATAGATTGTGTTTTGCTGTGGGGCACCCTGTTGAGTATACGATTAGCTGTAAGGATAACTTCCCCCACAAGCTCTGCGGTAAACCAGAACTTATTAGTAAGACATTCATCATTTTCTTTAATGTTCGGTTTTTTCTTTCCGCAATTCCATTTGATTGTGGTGTGTAAGGGGCAGTAGTTTGATGAATAATTCCACATTTTAAGCATATCTCTGCAAAAGGAGATTCGTATTCTCCACCCCTATCACTTCTAATTATTTTTATCTTTTTTATTCAATTGATTTTCCACTTCGTTCTTGTATTGCTTAAATGCATTAATTGCTTCATCCTTACTATCAAGCAAATACACATAACAATATCGAGTGCAATCGTCAATAAAGGTTACAAAATATTTTTTCCCACCGCGAGATGGTATTGACTTCATATCACATATATCTGTGTGGATTAAGTCTAAAGGATTTGAACTCTTATCAATAGACTTATATGGATGCTTCACAAACTTAGATTCAACACAAATTTCACATTTTGATTTATTACACACGAATTTAGGCAATACTTCTAAATTAATCACTTTTCGCAAGGTTTTGTAGTTGACATGTCCTAAACGAACATGCCATAAATCATTTGACTCCAATAAGTAAGACGAAGCTGAATTCTTATTAATATTGTCAACAACCATTACATTGAGTTTGAAAAGGCCCTCGGTGAGGTAGCTCTTTCCTATGAACATATCATTCTTACTTATTACAATTTTCTCACTAATCAGCATGCACTTAAACCCGTTTTTGACGAGTAGTCCGGCTGAAACTAAATTCTTCCTTATTGTTGGATGTGCAGAACATTGTTGAGAGTTAGCACCTTGCCGAAAATCATCTTCAGAAGTATCTTCCCATATCCTTCAATTTTGCGTTTCAAGATTTCCATAAACAGCCTTCTTGGTCCGCGGGAGCATAGGTTGCAAATGCTTCTTTTACAGCACAAACATATCGAATGACACCAGAATTAATCCACCACTCCTTTGGGTTTCCAACCAAATTGCACTCCGATAGCATTGCACACAGATCATCCATATCATCATTCATTTCCATCATATTGGCTTGTCCTTTTCCCTTGTCCTTTTTCGGGAGACGACAATCTGGAGCTTTGTGGCCAGCTTTCCCACAATTATAGCAGTTGCCTTTGAACTTTTTCTTGTTAGGACCCTTCTCATTTCCAGAAGGCCTCTTCACTTTCTTGTTCTTTTTCGAAGCATCATCTTCAACGATGTTTGCCCCTTCAATCGATGAACTCTTACGACACCTCTTCTCAGCAGTTTTGTTATCTTTCCTCGATCTTGAGATGGATCACAAGATCCTCCAACTTCATTCCTTTCTCTTGTGCTTAAGATAATTCTTGAAATCTTTCCATGAGTGCGACAACTTCTCAATCATTGTAGCCACTTGGAACGCTTCATTCACTACCATACCTTCAGCAATAAGGTCATGAAAGATAAGTTGAAGCTCTTGAACTTGGGTTCCAACGGTTTTTCCATCCACCATTTTGTAGTCTAGGAATTTGGCAACCACAAACTTCTTCAAGCAAGCATCTTCAGTTTTGTACTTCTTTTCAAGTGCACTCCATAGTTCTTTGGAGGTCTCATCAGACCGTGTAGGCGTTATGCAAGTCATCTTCTAAGACACTCAAATGTATCCTTTGCACAAAAATCACTGTTTCCAAGCCTCGGAACCATGAACTTTTGGTTGTCGACATGTCGCCGGACTATACATCTCCGTCGGGTTGACCGACCGACCGACCCAAAGCCGACCGACCGGACCGGTAAGGGCATACCGGGTTGGGAGTTGATTGCCCCAACCCGCACGGTTAGAAAAAACCAGTAAGGCGGACGGTTAGGCGGTGAACGAAACCGGTTCCATTACCGGTTAACCGGTCCGGACCGGTAACAAAAAAAATAAATATAAAATGTGCCCAACGGTATTATTACCGTTGGGACTTGGGGGGGGGGGCAGGGGGCTGTGCCAACGATCATTTCGACCGTTGGCTTGTTTGTTTTTTGTTTTGTTTATTTATTTTTTTAATTACATTTTTACCCTTTAAAAAATCTATAAATTCTCTACATTTTTTTCATTTTTATCACACAACATTTCTCTCAATTCTCTTATTCTCAATTTCTCATACTCTCTTAATCATCTTTATTATCAATTTTCAAGTTATTATTATTATTAGTTTTCAAATTCAAAGTAGCAAGACGCAAGACTTCGAGCTTCGAGTTTCAATTGAATTCTGAATCCCGAAGTTTGGTACACTCGTTTCATTCTCTAATTATTTTATTAAATTGTCACATTTATTTGTTGATTATTTAAATATTTTATAATGTCTTTACTATGGAATTGCGTGATCGCTACCGTAAATCTAGTTCGAGGGTAAAATCAGAGTTCTTCATCATCTAATCAAAATATAGATTATGATCAAATGGAAGAAGATTTTGGAATAGAAGATAATGAATATGATAACGTTCAATTAGATAATATTGATGAACTTGAAGAACAAGAACCTCCTACACCTACTAGTGTTCCTTCACATCGATGTTAGTGCTGGTAGTCGTAGTCGTAGACCTCCTTTACCGAACCAGAGCAAGAAAAAAAGGAGTAAAGTGTGGCTCTTTTATGATAAAGTCAGGTACCGATAGAGTTAGATGTAATATTTGTGGAGAACTTATAAACATAAGACAAGCGGTGGTGACGGGACGACACTATAGGTAGACATATAAAACACGATCATACAAGACAATGGAATCTCGTCTCTCGATTTAGAACCCGGTCAACAACAACTTAATCCATTAATCGGGAAAGGTGGCTAAGTACGATCCAAAAAGGATCGCATTGAATTAGCAAAAATGATTGTCGGAGGTTGTTTACCTTTTTGTTTTGCTTCTTCTTCATATTTAATTACATATATTCAAAGAGTATATAATCCTTTTTTTAAAGGTGTTCCTCGTAGTACTACTAGAGCCGATATTTTTAGACTTCATAATGATTATGTTATTTTCTTGCAATATTTGTTTGCTAACCTTCCATGCCATGTTAGTTTTACTTCAGACATTGGACATGCATTAAACGGTTATGATTATTTAACAATTACTTGTCATTGGATTGATGAAAATTTTAGAATAGAAAAACGTATTATTGCTTTTGCGTATGACGAGGATCAAAGTCATACTGGAAAATATATAAGCGAAACTATTTGTTTTTATGCCCAAAAATATAATCTTTATAATAAAATACTTTGTGTATCATTCGATAATACATCTAATAATACTGCTGTTGTAGATCTTTTAAAAGCGGAAGTACAACCACCACTTCCTGATATATTTCATGTTCGTTGTGCTTGTCATATTTATATTAGCGGTTGAGGGCTCCTTCCAAAAGTTATTCCCTAGTGAGAAGTCGTGTGTTCGAATCCAATATCCAATGAGCAGCGCAGTAAAGGCTTTTTTTAATATTTAAAACACAAAAAACAGGCCCCCTCCCTCTTTAAACAAATTTAGGCCCAAGTTACAAGTTCTCGGCCCGACTGCTCCACTCCGACTCCCTCCCTCTTTAAAACACCACGAATATAATTCAAAAAAAAAGTTCCCCATTAATTATTGTAGAAATCTCAACTTCTAAGTAAAGATCTTTTTGGTAAGTTATTGTTTTGAGAATTATTTTGCTCTAATTCACCATTAACATGGATTGATTTCATCAATGTTTATTCCATTTTGCTTAGGGTTTCAAATTTCTCAAATCTCAATATTATATTTAATTTAGGGTATCCAATATTACATTAAATTAATTATGTTTAGCTTTAGATTTTATATTACTTTTATTGGTAATGTATTTATTGGATGACTTGTATTTTACATGATTACATTAAATTTGGTTTGACTTTTTGTTTCAATATGAGAATTATAAATGACTCCTACCCAAAAATATTCGTCTGGACATGAAAAACGTAAAAAAAAAAAGACATGAAGAAGAGTTCATCAAGTCTCAAAAAGGGACATTAGATAGATTTGTCCAAACATTCTTGATTATGAAAGATTGTTTGATGACTTTGCTATACATCTATTTGATGTTTTGATCAATAATTTTTTCAATATTGATTAATAATTAATTTTATTTTTTCATGTGAATAAAAAATGACCTATTTTTATTTCTCGCACCGGGCCCTTAAAAATATAGGAACGGCCCTGGACACATTCGTGAAGTATGTTATTATTTCCATGATAACCTTGAGGAGGAAGTTTATACAGAGCAACCACCTGGTTTTGTTGTTCATTGGGAGTCGAACTCAATTGCGTCAGTCACTTTATCATCTGAAACAGTTTCTCATAGTCTGATTTGGAACATTCAGCACAGTAATTCAGGAGTTTGACATGACTCGTACTAAAGATCTCAACAGACTTAAGTATTTTTTTAGGTATTGAGGTCGTTCAATCCAGATCAGGTATACTCTTCGGTGATATTATTACAAAATTTGTGAAGTCGAGTGATCAGCTTGCAGATATTTTCACCAAATCCCTCGCTGATCCTCGTATTAATTACATCTGTAATAAGCTCGGTACATATGACTTGTATGCACCAACTAACACTGAAGTATTAGAATAGAGAATTTCATATATAGTTTCCTATTAGGAAAGGATTGTAATGTAGATTAGTAATAAAATTTAATATATAATATTTTAGTAGGAAAATGATTGCAATAGAGTGTCTATAAATAAAACTCAATATAATCATATAGATACAATAATTTAATAATATACTTTTTTCATAATTTCTCATTGGTACATTGTAAGTAAGATACCCACGGAAGGAGCATCAAATTTTCACTTTGTAGCCATGTAAAGAAACATAGGTGCTTTGCTTTCAATAGGGTAGATATCTTTCTTTTACATCTATTCAAACTTTGGTGGATAGAGTTATTTGATCTTTGTGTTGATGAAAGATATCAGATATTCATGAAATTAGTCAACATGTGTGTAAGTTGTCTCCACAATTATAAAAAACATAAAGTGGAACTTTGCCTATTTGTTAGTTTGCAACATGTGTTAAATAGATCTTTTTTTATGTTGAACACGTGAAACTATTCAGTAAAAACTCAAAAGTTTTTGTTCATTCTGGTGGTATGTTGATAGAATCGAGCATCCAAACTGAAATCTTAAAGTATGAGTGAAATAACATAAAATACTGATAAACTCCTCATCTATTTCAAAATTGGTTGTGAGTAATGCTTTTTTGAACAATGGAGGTGTTTCAGTCAAACTTATGCTATTAAATATTGGATGAAGTGTATAAAATTACAAGGAAATGAGAATTGTAACAACAACAAGTAATAAGAAATCTGGAAATTAAACAAAGAAAAAGGTCTTGCTGAGTTGATTGGATGAACAATTTATTCTTAAGATAATATTGCCCCGTATATCCTTTCAACGATTGTAATGACAACTTATCTCCCAAGATAAAACAACAATCAAATAAAAGAGCAAAGAAAACTCAAGTGTTTGCTTTGGAAGAAAGATCTTTGAGTGTTTGTGATTGCTAAAGAGGAAGACAATTCCAGAGAATTGTTTTGTGAAATGTGTATTTTGTAAATGTGCCCAAGGCCCCATTTTATAGTATGAAGAAGATGATCTTCCACCTAGCCAAGTAATGGCTAATAAAGGCCATATAATGCCTTGAATGTGGAGTAATAATTCAGTCAAATAATGGCTGAATTCATGAGCCCTATAATGGAAAATTAATGCTCCAAAGTCAGCCCAAAAACTGTTTTCGTCCATCTTCCAACGGTCTAAAACACATGCAGCGTCGTGGCGCCGAAACTCTTGCGAGTTGGCGTCGTGGCCCTGTAGGTTGGAGCCGTGGCGCTGTGGCGCCGCGACATTTTCAGACTCGTTTCGTCTTTCATACATTGTACACGTCTTCCTTTCATTTACCAACGTGAAATCATTGTTATTTGATCAATAACCATTTATTATCTTACGTCTCAAATAATTTGTATAAGTACTAATATCTCTTCCACTTAAGGAAATTACGATCCTTGACACTTTATGTGCACGTGTGTGAAGACCATGTTTTCGACGTGCGGGCCTCAATTGTTCGATTCATAATTAATAGGATTTATTTTATTTCACGTTTAATAAATATTTCCAACAATCCCCTCTTGGAAGAGATTTTTTGATGCACGCGTGTGGTGCCGTTCTAGCAATCACTCGGCGGAACGATGTTGCATCTGGAGAGATAGCCGGAGCTTTGAACCTTCCATAGTAGAATACTATCGGACATATTTACTGCGCGGTGAACGTGATGTCTTGAACCGTCAGTGTTTAGTATATGCCAAGACAATGGTATCAACACAACACCTTCCCTACTCAATCCTTCTTATGTTTTTGTCCATCGTGGGTCGTGGACACACTTGGATTCTTAAGTGCGTTCATTTGAGGCGGCATGTCCTCGCACTTAAATAGGTGGTCTCCTACAAGATATCCTGCAATACCCAACTATACAAGCGTTAGAAACCATTAAAAAATTCCCAACCTAACCTCAAGTATTGAGGATCATTAAAGGTTTGGAAACTTATCCTTTACCCCTCTTACAGGTAGCACTTATGTCTATTACGGAAACGGCCTTGGATTATGTTTCTTAAGAAGAAGACATTATCCAAAGTGCTTTTGCTTCCACCGAAGCTCTCACGGAACCTTTACAATTTAATTTTCCCATTGAACCTTATTCCTGGGATCTCCAGTCTATAAGGTTGGGTGTCCACTGTATCGGTTCTTATTGTTTGGGATTTAATCCCATTCCCTAGACAGGCAGAACATCTGATCTCTGGTCATTCCCTTCGTCAATGGATCTGCAATATTTTCCTTTGATTTTACGTAATCAATGAAAATAACACCCGAGGTGATCAGCTGCCTAACAGACACATGTCTCCGTCGAATATGATGAGATTTGTCGTTGTACATAGAACTTCGTGCCCTTCCTAGAGCCAACTGACTATCGCGGTGGATCATTACAGAAGTCACGGGTTTATCCCAACATGGGACATCCTCTAGAAAACCATGAAGTCACTCACTTTTTTCTCCTGTTTTGTCTAAAGCGATGAATTCTGACTCCATCGTGGATCGGGAAATAAGTGTTTGTCGAGAGGATTTCCAAGACACAGCTCCACCACCGATTATAAAAATATATCAGCAGGTGGACTTAATGTCGTCGCTATCAGATATCCAGTTAGCATCACTGTACCCCTCTAGTACAGCTGGAAATCTCGAATAGTGTAATCCAAAGTTTAGCGTGAACTTCAGGAACCGTAGTACCCTATTCAATGCTTTCCAATGATCTTCACTTGGATTTCGGATAAACCTAGCCAATTTATTGACTCCATATGTGATATCTGGTCGAGTGCAGTTTGTGAGATACATCAAACTCTCAATCACCTTTGCGTATCGCTCATGGCTTATAGGTACACCAAAATGTTTGTCAATATTTTGACTTCTATCAAATGGTGTCCTTACTGGTGAACTGTCAAACATCTCAAATTTCTTTAGCACATCTTCGATGTAATGAGATTGAGACAAGACTAGCCCATTAGATGTCTTAGAGATCTTGATCCATAAGATGACATCTGCGACCCCCATATCTTTCACGTCGAA
This sequence comes from Przewalskia tangutica, assembly GCA_029844215.1. NCBI lineage: Eukaryota > Viridiplantae > Streptophyta > Magnoliopsida > Solanales > Solanaceae > Przewalskia > Przewalskia tangutica. The sequence continues at coordinate 126,758,539 of CM056721.1, forward strand.
ACATTGTTTTAACATGTTCCTTAGTCTCTAGAATTATACTAGGACTGCTAGTAGTGATCAACAAGTCATCTACATAAAGGCATATCATAACGAATGAATCGGCATATCCTTTTATGTAAACACATTTGTCACATTTATTAATGGCGAACCCTTTTGATAGTAGAGTATTATCAAATTTCTCATGCCATTGTTTAGGGGCCTGTTTCAGCCCGTACAACGATTTAACAAGCCGACACACTTTTGTCTCTTGTCCTGGAACCACATACCCCTCGGGTTGGTCCATATATATTTCTTCTTCCAAATCACCATTTAGGAAGGCTGTCTTAACATCCATTTGATGTATTTCAAGATCCCGCAAAGCGGTGATGACTATGAACATACGTATGGATGTCATTCTAGATACAAGTGAGTAGGTGTCAAAGTAATCAAGGCCCTCTTTTTGGCGATAACCCTTGACTACCAACCTAGCCTTGTATTTGTCGATAGAACCATCTGCCTTTAACTTTCATTTGAGGACCCACTTACAACCCAAAGGTTTGTGTCCTGGAGGAAGATCAGCCAACTCCCAGGTGTGGTTGTGCAGAATGGATTCTATCTCGCTTTCTAAGGCTTCCTTCCAGAGATGTGCTTCTGGAGTTGAAAATGCATCGGCGATTGTCCGTGGTTCGTCTTGAACTAGATAAGCTTCAAAGTCTGAACCGAAGGACTTATCCTTCTGAATCCTTTTGCTTTGCCTTGGTTCCATCTCTGAATTTTCCAAGTTTTGAGAATCTGGAATATTGAATTCCGAATCAACATCCACTTCAGAATTCACTAGATCTGAACCGTTTGGATCTGGGTAGTCATTAACCCCTTGATCCTCAGAGATTTGATCATAACTTCGTTTGAGAGAGGTTATGTTGTTTTCCTTATATGGAAATGTATCTTCAAAGAAACTTGCGTTCCTTGATTTCATGATCGTACCTTCATGAATATCTGGTACATCCGACTTATGCACTATGAAGTGATAAAAACTACTGTTATTGGCATATGCGATGAATATGCAATCCACAGTCTTAGGTCCAATCTTGACCTGCTTTGGCATATGTACTTTTACCTTGGCCAGACAACCCCATACCTTCAAATACTGATAGGTAGGTTTCTTTTCTTTCCATAGTTCATATGGAGTCTTGTCTTTACCCTTGTGTGGAACTCTATTAAGTATCTTATTTGCGGTAATGACAGATTCTCCCCACAAGGTTTGAGGGAGGCCCGAATTGATGAGTAGAACATTCATCATTTCCTTTAGTGTTCGCTTCTTGCGTTCAGCAACACCGTTTGATTGAGGTGAGTAAGGAGGCGTTGTTTGATGAACTATACCTGATTGGGTACAAAGTTCTTTAAAAGGTGCTACATATTCTCCCCCTCTATCACTATGGATAGTTTTAATCTGTCCACTAAGTTGGTTTTCAACTTCTGCTTTGTAACGTTTGAATCCTTCAAAGGCTTCATCTTTACTTTTTAGTAAGTAAAAGTAACAAAACCTTGTGTTATCATCTATGAAAGTCACAAAGTACTTGTTCCCCCTTCTAGTTTGAGCGAACTTCAAATCACATATATCAGTATGTATAAGTTCTAGAGGAGCGGTTTCCCTTTCGATTGATCTAAAGGGACTTTTAGAAAGTTTTGCCTCTATGCACACCCCACACTTACGTTGAGGGTTTATGTCAATAGATGGCAACAATTCCAACTTTACCAATCTTTGGATAGATTGATAGTTAACATGTCCTAATCTGTGATGCCATAAATTAGATGACTCAATCAAGTAAGTAGAAGACTCAATTTTATTGATAATTGAAATATAAGGCTTTACAGGTGCAACATTAAACTTACAGAGGCCTTCACAGACGAAGCTTCTTCCTACAAAAGTTTCATTTTTAGTGTTTACAAATTTGTTAGCTTCTAACACTACCCTAAAACCAGCATTAACCAACAAAGGTCCAGAAATCAAATTTCTACGAATTTTTGGGACGTGCATCACTTCCTTTAGAGTCAGCTCCTTTCCAGACGTCATATTTAGGATCACCTTTCCTACACCCAACACATCTGAAGAAGAATTGTTTCCCATGAATAACTTTTTGTCTGTGATTGGTGTACAAGTGGAGAATGCGTCTTTATTGGAACAAATGTGACGGGTAGCACCCGTATCCAACCACCATTGCACCAGATTTTCAGCGAGGTTATCTTCTAGTACCACCGCTGAGAATTCTTCAATCATATCGTCTAAAAGCGTGTCTTCGACGATGTTAGCATTTGCCTTGCCTTTGGCCTTCTCTTTGTTCTCATATTTGAGCTTGCGGCAGTCTTTGATCATATGACCAACTTTACCATAATGATGACAAGTACCCTTAAACTTTTCAGTTGTTTGGGACTTACCATCCTTTTGGAACTTTCACTTCTTGCTCGGGTTCTCTTTGACTTCCGCCAGGTTCGCTTTAGCCTCAGCGGGTTGTTTCCCCTTTGGCATGGCCTTCTTATTATCCTCATGAATTTGGAGTTTGATAATAAGCTCATCTAATGTCATCTCCTTCGTCTTGAGTTTCAAGTAATTCATAAACTCAGTCCACGAGGGAGGCAGCTTCTCGATCAATGCCCCAACAAAGAATTGTTCATTGGGTTTCAATCCTTCCAAGTCTAGGTGATGTATAATCATTTTAAATTCTTGGACTTGGGATGACACACTTTTATTGTCCACCATTTGAAATTTCAGAAATTTCTCATGACGAACTTTTTAGCACCCGCATCTTGGGTGTTGTATTTCTTTTGCAATTTGTCCCACAATTCCTTGGCTGCCCAACGGTGCAATATACTGTGTACAAAGGATCGGACAAACTATTCAGAATATAGTTCCTGCACATGAAATCACTATGATTCCATGCATCTCGAACCATCTTCATGCCGTTAACGACATGGATCCTTGGCCCCCTCCCGCCATTTCATTTGGCTGAGGGTCCGTGTCTTCCCCAACTTGTGGAGAATTTTCGGTTAGGAAACGTGACATTCCCATAACCGTCAATAAGAACATCTTTTGCTGCCATGTTTTAAAATGCACACCCACGAACTTTTCAGAACGTTCATGGTGGAATCCGACGGGTGTTGAAGCTGTGGCGCTTCCTTGAGCTGGGAAGGCGTTTGGAACGCCTTGAGCAGCAGTGGGGTTGACATTAGTTGTGCCAAAAGTAGTGGAGTTGAAGGCATTGGGATTGCCTTGAGGAGTGGTGGTGAAGGCAGTAGGATTGCCTTGAGCATTGGTGGAATTTTCAGCGTTCAATTGATTTTGTCCAGTCATGTTGTTGTTGAAAGCAGCGAATATTATCTTAAGTTTGTTGGATCAAGTGTATAAAATTACAAGGAAATGAGAATTGTAACAACAACAACAACAAGTAACAAGAAATCTGGAAATTAAACAAAGAAAAAGGTATTGCTGAGTTGATTGGATGAACAATCTATCTTTAAGATAATATTGCCCTATATATCCTTTTAACGATTGTAATGACAACTTATCTCGTAAGATAAAACATCAATCAAACAAAAGAGCAAAGGAAACTCAAGTGTTTGCTTTGGAAGAAAGATCTTTGAGTGTTTGTGATTGCTAAAGAGGAAGACAATTTCTGAGAATTGTTTTGTGAAATGTGTATTTTGTAAATGTGCCCAAGGCCCCATTTTATAGTATGAAGAATATGGTCTTCCACCTAGCCAAGTAATGACCAATAAAGGCCATATAATGCCTTGAATGTGGAGTAATTCAGCCAAATAATGGCTGAATTCATGAGCCCTATAATGGAAAATTAATGCTCCAAAGTCAGCCCAAAAATTGTTTTCGTCCATCTTCCAACGGTCTAAAACGCCTGCAGCGCCGAAACTCCTGCGAGTTGGGTCGTGGCCCTGCAGTGAGCCATGGCGCCAAACCGAGAGTTTGGGCGTCGCGGCGTCGTGGCCTATGATCGGTAGCGTGTGGCGCCGCGACATTTTCAGATTCGTTTCGTCTTTCATACATTGTACACGTCTCCCTTTCATTTACCAACGTGAAATCATTGTTATTTGGCCAATAACCATCTATTATTTTACGTCTCAAACAATTCGTATAAGTACCAATATCTCTTCCACTTAAGAAAATTATGATCCTTGACACTTTATGTGCACGTGTGTGAAAACCATGTTTCTGACGTGCGGGACTCCCAATTATTCGATTCAAAATTAATAGGATTTACTTTATTTCACGTTTAATAAATATTTCCAATATTTAAAGGCAACCCGATACACTAAGCTTTCGCTATGCGCGGAATTCGAGAAACGGCTGGACCATATACCTTATGCTATTTCTCGCTAATACATCACATCTTTGTGTGCGTCAGGGACATTATACTTTCCAAACCTTTAATTTTTTGTTTTGGGTTATCGGGACCACTGAGCCACCAAGTCCCAAGTGTTCTTTTGCACATATCTGAGAGGGATAGCATAGAGGCACGAGGATAGTGTCCAAATAGACACATTTTTCATGGAGTGGTTTGATTTGATGGGGAAGATATATACTACTAGTATTAAACTAATAGGCATTTAGGTGCGTGCACTGTAGATATTGCTTCTTTGGCATTTTGCTGCACTAATGGCTTAAAATGGGTATTTGTTCTTTATGCCAGAATCTGCATCTTAAAGGGTTTAGACTTTAGATACAATTTAAAATGCCAATTGTGAACGACCCACATTCATGGACCCAACGATGAGCATTGAATATAGTTGTCTACTAATGTAAGTGCCTTTTTCACATACAGTGATAGTACATTCAATAGGAATTATTTGGTCTTGAATCAATTATGTGTACAGCCTTTATGTATTTGTTGCTTACAAGTAACAAGTTGCCTCAGCTACGAGGTGTGAACAGAAGTTCTCTCTAGATAAACATCGATTTATAAAGAGTATATCTGAAAAATTGTTGGCGGAGAAGGTGTGGCCTAGTGGTCAATAAAGTAGGTTAAGAACCATGAGGTGTGCGCAAGCTAGCCCAGACACCACGGTTATTAAAAAAAAATATTAGCGGAGAACCTATCTCTCTTCTCCTTAGAGAACACATAATGAGAAAGAGTATTTCCGACAGAAAATGGCCACCCAGTCAAAAAGCACAATTCTAAGACAGTACTGCTGAGTCAATATGTCAAGTGAACTAGACATAACAGAACACAAGACTAACTAGGTTCAAGTTGTTTCTGAAGAGGGCTGATAAAGAATTTCAGAAACTACAATTGAAAATAGCAACCAGGAAGAAAGAGCTATTATTTCTTCCAAGATTGTAAAGCAACAAATCTTGTTGATTTCTACTCTCCTCTTAAACATTTGCTCTCCAAAAACATTTTAAAAGCACCTCAAATTCTAAACATATGTACCCATGAGCCATTTGCAATAGTACACTACGATGGCAATTCCTTTTGGTGGAAGCAGAATAATTAACTAAGACTCATCCCAAGCTAGTTGGTCGCCTATATGAATCTTTATGCCCATTTTTCTCCATATAGACCCGGTTCCAGTATTCAATAAATGAAGTTCCCTGCACTTTCTACTGACATAAATCTCTCTGCAAGATTGAAGGAGTAGTATCAAATATTAGGCTACTGTGACCATGCCAACAAGGCAGCCCTAATCTTAAGTTCTTAACTAGTGGCATCACCTATATAGATCATTTTCTTTCATCGTGCTCAATCTTTTTCCAAGGCATGGATTCCAAAAGATTATAGGTTTTTCGAGATAACTTCCTTCCATGTGACTATTGTAGGTTTTTTGAGACAACCATGCGACTATTGTAGGTTTTTCGAGACAACTTCCTTCCATGTGACTTTAAATCTACCTTATTAGCACCTTCAACCATTATTGATCCACAGCTAAAGATCTATGCATCTGGAAGTTTATTTATGACATGACCAAATGATCTCCAGTGACCTTTCATTTTATCTTCTATGAGTGCTACTAATCTACCTTATTAGGACCTTCAACCATTATTGATCCACAGCTAAAGATATATGCATCTGGAAGTTTATTTATGACATGACCAAATGATCTCCAGTGACCTTTCATTTTATCTTCTATGAGTGCTACTTGCACCTTCTGTCGAGCGTGACCATTTTTAGTCTTGTATGACCAATGTTCATGGGTTCGCTGGAAATGCTTCTCGTAAATGCAAGTAAGATCTGCATAATAGGTAGCCCAATTTCTTCCGGACTTCGCACAGATAATGAGCCACAGACTGCTGCCCTTTATGACCAATGTATTGGTCCTTAAAGGCCTAACATTCACTCTCACATAACATTGTCTACCTTACAACTCTTCCACTTAACTTGCCTTCTGTTTTGGTAGATATCTTCCTATTGCACAACACTCAAGTAGACAATTGACTAGTTTTGTGCTTTGTCAACCTACCGCAACCCTTTTCCTTTATCAAGACTTGGAACCGGCAAGTTGAGCAAGCTCACATAGCAAACTTCAAGGTTTAAGTAATTACTAGAAGTCAATCAGCGAAGAGGGATGGGAAACGCCTCAATCAGAGATTCAGGCGACTTTCTGCTGAAGTAATAAAACCCTCCTATGACTACTTCCAGCAGAAAAACACAGATAAAAATTGACGTTCCCCAAAGAGTGTACTCCAATAGAGAAGGCAACAACCATAAAAAATGGCTTGACTGTGCAGCAATGAGGTTACCAATAATTAAAAATATATAACATGCAAATAGGGAAAACCAAATAGAAAAGGAAAAATGAAAAATGAACTAGGGGCAGGCCAGCATAATTTATAAGGCAACACAATTTGTTCCCAGATATCTCTGGTCCTGATTCCTGTATATGGAAAAGATATCCTCACTATACTTGCTTAAATCTAAACAATGTGCAAGAGCATATGTCATAACAATTTTTAGCAGGATTTCAAGCCTGTCCCTTTTCATGAATTGCCTTGTAGCACTGGAGACTACAAAGAGGAAGTTTTGTCTTAGAATCACGATACTTGTAGGGATTCACGCAGGAAGGACCAGCACACTGCTCACGAGGGGGAGGGTAACTGCAATTTAGCAATAAAACAAAATTCAGAACCCCATATTCATTCATGTAGAAAATCAAAGATATCCAGGCTCGACCTCCTGTCTCCAATTTCACGGAAGACCAAAAAAAGTGGGGATGGAGAAAAACCCTTACCTGGAAGATTTAGAGTTAAAAATATGAGGTAAACCCATATCTTCAGGAAATGTCACAACAGTCCCAGTAGGGCCCATAACCACTCTGACAGTGCTTTTTGCAAGCATCTGCTCTTTGGAAGCCTTCTCCTGCCAGATAGAACGTTAATTAATTGTCAGCTTCCTAACATCACTACAAAAGGCAATGCACCTACAAATAAGAAGTTTACCTGAGTCAACTCTTCCTGCCGCTTCTTTATTTTATCTTCTCGCTTCTTCCTGTTAGAATCTTGACCTAGAATTTTCCTAATTGCCTCAGCCTGCAAATTCCAAAAGGTTATGCTCATTTAGTCATCATCATATGCAGGGGCGTATGTAGCATTTAAGGCTGGGGTTCAATTGAACCCCTAACTTTAGATGTAGAACATAAATTTATGTTTAAAAATATACTAAAGTTGCAATATATAGCATATATGAACCCATAACTTTTCAAGTACAATGGAACCATCTAAGAATCTTAAAAGGTTGAACCCTAAAGTTTAAATCTTGGGACCGCTAGCACATACAGTAAGAAGGAAAAGGAACAAGGGCAAACCTCTGATTCACGAGCAGCCTTCTCATTTTGCATTCTACGTTTCTGAGCAGCCTCTGCTTTCTTCAGTTGCTGCTCAACATCTGTGAGCTTCTCCTTTTGCTCTGTCAAAAAGCAAAGATGGCAAAGACCAATTTGAAAATCAGAAAAAAGTTCTAGGGCAAATAAATAAGACTGGAACATATAAGTAACTACAGTGCATTACTTCGAGGTGGCGCCGGTGGTAAACCATTAGGAAACTGAATGTAACTCACAGAAGAAGCAGAAGAATCCTTGCTAGATAGGAGAGCTTGTTGTCGTGTTGTAAGAGTCATTTCTCCTCTCGTCCCTTCGATCGATGAATCTGAGGATTCCTTCCTTTGTTTCTGCTTCTTTATTCCTTCAGGCTCACCATCAGACAGGAGCTCATCCACCTCATAAGCAGTGTCCTCAGAACCTTGCTCTGATTTCTTCCTAACATCTTTCCTTGACCTTCCCACAGTTTCATCTTTTTCATACTTGCTAACCTTTGAACCCCGGGAAAGACTTCTTTTATTGGTTAATTCCTCCTCAAAATCTTTATATCCTGCAATCTTCGAGGTTTTAAGCTTCTCCAAGTATCGAATCTCGTCATCTTTGTCATCCTCATCAAACCACTCCGATACACGCCTCTTTGGCACCCTCTTACTCTTACGAGTTGGATCTGACTTGTCACCTCCTTTTTCGAAGGCGTTCGTCATTGGCGCCTTCCCCATATCGTCTTTGCCAGCACCAAAAGAGCCTTTGGGCGAATCTCTCGACATACCTCCTTGCAACCCTCTTTTCCTTCCCGAAAGACCGTCTTTGCTCGAAGTGTCCTAGAAGCGAGGAGAAGATTAATTGGACAACATTGAGATTTTATTACAGTGATAATCTGACGAAGAAAATAAATGTCGAAGATTTACTAGAAATAAATGTAGATTTCATCCTTGATTAAAGATTCAAGTTGGATTTAAGAAATCCAAATAATTAAATACTTGAGAAGAAACACGTGATAAACCTGTGGATTGAATTTCTGCTGTGGCAACGAGCCATCCAAGGCGCGTGCACTAGAAGTAGACAAACCACCACCATATGCACCATGAGAATCGGTTTTGGTTTGAATGGTGCGTGTCACACCCCCAACTTTCAGCTTAACCTTTTTCAGCTTGCTATCATTGCCAATACCATCCTGAACAGTTCCTGGTTGCCTAAGAGAGGAGCCATGCTGGGGACATGTATCATCTCTTCGATCTCCATTATTATATAGCATACTAGATCCTCCGTTCTTACTCTTTTTAAAGGTGTAGTCCTCATCCACTCTGGAAGCAGAGCCTCTAGACATGCAATGATTAAGGTTGAACATTTTCCGTCTAGCAGTGGCATCATCAATGTTCTCATCACTGGAAACCCTACCAAATTCATCTGAAACTGGTGTTAAGGGAGACTGATCACGGCTTTCATGAAAAAACGGATTTTCTGGTCTAGGTCGCCGCAACATGTTGCTTCTTTTCTTTCTGACAGTAGCACTGAGCCCTTCAAATCGAGTTCCACCAGACTCATCCATGACATGTAAGAAGACTAGGGCCCACCAGCAACACGTGTAATAATCACGGAAAAAAGACGACACTTACTAAATGAGTTTGGTAATTGCTGCACCAAACTGGAAACTGCAAGCATTCAAAGACATGTCCTTTATTTGCTAATTCATTTATGTAGAGAAACATCAATAAGTAAAAACAATAAACGAAGAAGTTCCTTTCGTTCAGCATCTAACAATAACTAAGAAACATGATACTTAAATCAATTTGAATATCCACAATTTCCACAACACGGGGAATGAAATGTATCCTTAATAAAATGCAAAGTATCAATATAATGTCATATAGAGCTTTGAGAAACGTATTAATGGCCTTAAATAACTCTGCCTATGTGCAAAGACAATTCATCAACAAGATGTCATGGGATTTTTAATACTAATGAATTAATGGCCTTAAGTAACTCCGCTTATATGTAAAAGTATAGCTGATCCCAAGTACGAATAAATGAGAGTTGTGGTAGATTAACAACAACAACAACAACATACCCAGTGTAATCCCACAAAGTGGGGTAGACCTTAACCCTACCTTGAGTGGTAGAGATGTTGTTTTCAATAGACCATCGACTCAACATAAAGCAATATCAAAGCATGTCAAAAGGGAAAAAGGAACAGTAACTACAACCAAACAGTACGCTAAGCGAAAAATAAGAGACAGTAGATAATTGTGGTAGATTACCAGTCATCTTAAAATAGTGAAACTACCATGAATCCTTTAAATAAATAAAAAAACAAGTTGAAAAGTGCCCACCTAGGCATACACACTTGAATAGATACGGAGGATTCATATAGCCAATACAAACTGAATGTAGCTGATTGTTTGATCAAATTAATGGACTTGGGGTTAACTGAATTAGCAAAAAAGAGACCAAACAGACACTTCCATATGTATGAAGCAACGAATTAGAATCAATTTCACCCAGATTGACACGGAACTAATAAATTATACAAATACATCATTCCAATTCCAATAAAAGAGTAAACCAAAAGAAATTCACACGCCCAATTAACAAGTAACCAGCACATCTTCTCCATTTTTGCCAACACCCCCACGGCCACACTCTCTCTTTCTCAACCCTGTAATTTTGTTTACTTCCCTCGTCTTCTATTCGTTGTACTGCGCATTTTAACACAGTGCAGTACCCAAGCTCACGTTAGCATTGCCTATATTATAGTCTATAGTTATACGCACGTGTTCATAATTATAAAAGGGTCTGTTTGACCCATCTTCTGAAAAAGTGTTTCTGTTTTTCAGAATTAGTTCTGCAGAAATTGTTTCTGAAGAATCAGTTAGGTGTTTGACCAATAATTATAGAAGTGTTTCTCAGAAACAGAAATTGTTTCCTGGCCAACATTTATGCAAATTTATTAAAATATTCTTTGTAATAGATTTAAAACTATTTAAAATATTCTTTTATATCATATGTTTCTAAAAATTAGTATATCTTTACAATTTAATAATTTTTTTTAAAACTATTTAATTGCAATATTTAATCAAAAAATAATATTATATTGCACATAAAAAATATAACGACAATATGATAGTCAATGCTCAAATATGTCCAAACCTACCCCAGCCCTACCCATACCTACCCCACTCATCCTCAAATTTCTATGTCATATTTTTTTTACTTTTATAAAAAATATGAATTTTTTTCTTCCCCTTACCCCCGCCCTACCCCAACCTCACCTCATTGTCCTACCCCATCCTCAAATTTATATTTCATATTTCATATTTTTTATTACATTTATAAAAAAATGATCGAAAATATGAATTTTTTTTTATCCTCGCCCTACCCCCTACCCCAACCCTACCCCATTGCCCTACCCCATCCTCAAATTTCTATTTCTTATTTTTTGTTACTTTTATAACCATTGCCCTACTCATCCTTAAAAAACTATTTCATATTTTTTGTTATTTTTATAAAAAAAAATTATTAAAAAATATTAATTTTTTTCTTACCCCCGCCCTATGTCCACCCCATTGCTCTATCTATCCTCAAATCTATTTCATATTTTTTGTTATTTTTATAAAAAAATATGATTTTTTTTTTTACCCTCTGCGCTACCCCTACCCTCCACCCCACCCCAAACGATCCTTTTCTCTAAGTATTGGTCTGGCCTGAAAACAAAACAGATCCCTTTCTTTTTACAGCCTTTTTCAAGGAGATTCCAATGACAAAAAAGTTTTTAGTTTTATAAAGTAAGCAAAAGGGAAACAAATGGAGACATGAATTCTAAAGATGAGTAAATGCACAACTACATTAGTATGATCTGAAGTAAGAAATGTAATAGTATAAGAATGTACCAACAGAATAACACTTACCCAAGTAACAAGATTCTCCTGTCCTGACGGTTGTGCCATATCTACGGCTTCAGTTCAAGGAGCAGTTCAAGGGCTACAACACTTCTGCAGGCATGCTGCACACAGCTGCAATGCAATTAGGTGATGATATATCTTAGAGATTAGAAGCATAAAAGAAAAAAATGTTTAAAAATAGCCCCAGTTGAGTTGAGAGATAATTTGCCTGGCCTTCCGGGGCCTGTTTCGCAAGGCCAAAATCAGCAACTTTAGCATGAAAGTTGTTTTCAAGCAATATATTTGATGCCTTCTCTATGGATAACACAAGGTTGAGAATCTTCGTGCAAGTATGCAAGTCCTCTCGCTGCATCAAGTGCAATTTTCAATCTTGTGTCCCAGTCTAGTGGGCAGTTTAATCCTAAGGGGCCTGCAGCAAGCGAGTGCAATTGTTAAACTACCTTTTTTATAATGGTAACAAGCGCAATTGTTGTTACTGCTATTTAAGAAAGTTTGAGTTAGAACCTTATAGAGAAAAAAAAAATGAAAATAATACTTAAACTGTTCACCCTAGACTTCTAAAGACTTCATCCTCAGGGCGCATGCCTGATTTTTTTGGGCCCAACACAACACAATTTTTTATGAGGGTGAGATTGATATGGATATCTACATACTCTAATACCGCGTTATAGAATCAAAATATTCACTCCAAGTTTAGGGTAATGGTAGAATAGCTCAGAACCATTGTAATGACTTTCGAGACCTTGTACAACATATGTGAAATTCATATATATTTGAATCTCCAGTATACAGGCCATCCATATAAGGAGTGTTGAACACGTTGACAGTTGGAGTTCCCTTTTCTTTATGTGACTTCTTCCCAGATGAGCAAATTAAAAATTAAAATAGAAAGGCAGATGCTGTAACTCTTTAGTTGTGAAGTTGACAAAGGATAACGTCACAAAAGAACTTACCATGAAGCCAAGCCTCTAGACTCCCATTTGAAACAAGCTCATAACACAGTAGGTTCTGTGAGGACTCCCGACTGCTATATTAACCAACAAGTTTCACAAGATTTCGGTGATGCAGCCTACTAAGCATCTCAACCTCAACTAGAAACTCTTTATCTCCTTGTTGACCTCCATTAGTAAGTCGTTTTATAGCAACAGAAGTACCATCATTCAGCACACCCTTGAAAACTCTGCCAAAGCCGCCCTCTCCAAGTATACTAGATGGTGCAAAGTTATTTGTAGCTTTTTTTCAGTTCTTCATATGGAAGATACCGTGTACTGGTAGGATGGGGAAATGATCCCTCAGCTGGAACAGTGGTCGCACGCATCGGTTTTGCTATCAAGAAATTGAAATACAAATGAATGTTTATAAAGCTAGAGACTTGGCCGGTGCTACAAGTAAAAACAAAAACATCTCATTTACGGTCTCATGCATTTAAATAACCGATAAAAACATTTCTAGTTAGTACAAAAATAGTTTCATGGAGTTCCAATCTTCATTATTATCCGTCATTTAATGATATTTTTGGTTCAAAGGAAACTGGTAGCTCAAGTATAGCATTGTGGGTGTTAAATACCACCAGTATTGTGGGTTTAACCAACCAGTTCAAGTAGAATAACCATTTTAAGTAGCTCGTAGACAGGAAATTATGAGAGCTCAAGATGGCATTCGCAAAACAAAGCTTTGCAGAAGGGGAAAACTCATTTTAACATTACTTTTGAACGAAAGATCAACGAAAGCCTTCTGCAGACTTTTTTTTGTCTTATTTGACCAAATGATAGTAGTTTGCAAGAGTTATTGATCAAGCTTCTACTATCCTCAAGTTAACAAGAGAGAGCCTTTTCCATCCTTGTTTCTTCTGTTCACCAATCCAACTTTCTGTTCCTAGCGGGTGGAACTTTAAAAAGAAGACGGTCCAAGTCCACGGAATATACAGTAGCACTTACCAGCTTCTTTGTGGGATCCTTTCTTCTGTCCTTTCTTAGATCCACAGAAACAAATAAAAAGTGTTGATATGATAGTGATGACTAAGATGCCAGCGACAATCCCAACAATAAGAATTAAACTCGAATGTCTCCCTTTGTCCGAAGACACGGTTACTGCAGGAGCTGAAGGCAGCTTCAGGGATGCTTCAACTGGTGACATAGCAGAACGAGGAGCTGCATATCAAAGAATTCACGAAAGATGAAAAGACCTGTTGAATTGAGATGTTTATCTGCACATCAGGTGTGAAATATAACCAGAAGCAAGTACCTTGTGATGAAACTGGTGGCTTAAACCAGGTAATGTTGAGCAGTTGGTATCCACCCACTAGTGTTGGGTCTAAATGGACCTTATGCATTGATAACGAATGTTAGGTCCAGGGGCTACGGATAAGTAAAAATAGGTAAGATTAAAATCGAAAAAATTAGAATAACAAAAACAGTCACTGGATGTTGCCTTCAATGTTGTGTCAACATCTGAGGCAACATTATGATAAAACAGTATAAACTTTTGTAGAATAAATGCAGCGAAAAAAGTAAAGAGACACAAGATTTATATTTTCAAGAGTATATATTAATATATCCCTTGATGGTCAATGACCAAAAGAATTGTATAAATTATATACAATTACAAATGAATTTATTTTTACAAATTGAGCAATACAAACGAAAAAGAAATTACAAAAAATGAAGTCGCAGATGACTTCGCCTAAAGTTAAAAGGTCTAAAAAGACAAATACAACATCTCCATTACAATCGCTTGAACAGTAAGCTTAATCTAGAATAAAGATAGCAATTGTAATGTGGGACTAGATGTTGTTATACTACTTTAGGCTAGATGTGTTGATCCAGTTTTCTAAGGTAAAATCCGAGAGCTCTCTTGAAAATTCTTCTCGTTCAAATCTGGATATTGATACTCTGAAGCTCCCCTCTATTTATAGTGTAGAGCTTCCCTTGAAATCCTTGCAGAGGTTGAGTAAAAGAAGGCAACTGTTTGGACCGATTCTTTCTCCTGAAAAATCTCAGCATCTTGGACTTGGTTTTCACGCTGCTTCTTCTCCAAGTCTTTAACTGTTTCTTTTACCACATTTTAAACACAGCAACATTGTAAGCTTGCCTAGGTCATTTTTTACTCACAGTAACAAGTCCTGTTTTGGCCGGAAGAATAGGCAAAATCGTTACAGAGATGTTGTCAGAAATGTTCTCACAACATCGCAGGCAACATCCTGAAGATGTTGTCCTGAGCTTTCCCAGATGTTGTCACAACATCCTATCCAACATCAACAATCTCCCCATTTTTGTCTTTCTTCACAAAACTCCATACGATACGAAAATGACTAGGATACTGATTCTCGATGTAGCTCTTACATTCCAAGAATCAGTAGGATCAGTGTTATACTCCCCCTTAACCTGCAGCAGAAAATCTCAAGCAGTGTTGTATCGATGTTATGATTTGTTAGGAGTTATGTTATGTCCGTCGTGACTTTCTTACAGCAGATGCGTAATTAGTCTACAGTGAACATTCATAACAATTCACGTCATGTCAAACATATACAAACTGTTTAGCAATTAATCACAAATATATATTTGCCAGAACGAACCAAAATATGCCAAAAAAAATATTACAAACCAAAAAATAATAATCCAATTGTCTGTATCTCCACATTCAAACAAAAACAGATTAACAGAGATTATCAGCATTCATCAAATCATCACTCACTCCAATCCATCCATGGGCATCCTTGACATTGGTCGAACCACAGTAACTTCCAGCTGTTTTCTGTGATCGATCAATCCTTACGCAACACCATCACCATCTTCATGATACTAGCAGTCATCAACTCCTCTCCCCCTGCATCATGGCTTCTTGCTTGGTCCAGCAATTTCATCTCCCCGCTCGCTTGCTCCTCGAGCATTAGCAAAGAACATCTTCGAGCGCAGATCACTCTCTCCTCTTTTTTATGAAGAAAGTATATCCTCGTAATAGCTCTTGGCTCGCACAAGTTTCTGGATTTGTCCATCCAGCTCTGCAATGTGTTTCCGAAGCTAGTCTTTGGACATAGGAACGTTACTATGAATGTTGCCAGTAATGTTGGTAACATCCTTCGATGTTTCAGTGTCCCCAGTCTCTTTCTTCCAGGGCAGATCAACGACTCTGTTCCTGTTGTTCACAATTGCTCTTTGTACTGAATAAACTTCTAAGGCTTTACTCAATTTTTCTCCTTTTGGAGTTTTAAGACCTTGGTTGAGCAAGATTTGAAAAATCAGTGAGGGGTATGGAAGGGAAGAGTTGAATTGTCGTTCAGCCAGGTTGGTAACATTGTTGAATATTAGAGTTCCTAACTCAACTCTTTGGTTCCTTCCAATCTTATAGAGTAATGTTGCTTGATCAAAAGTTACTACAGTCTCATTCGGTGAGGGTAACCAGTTGTATATGGCAAGTTTGTGCAAAGTAGCAAACAGGGCAGTGAACTTTGAAACTGGACTGCGAGGAGCCCAAGTAGTGATCAAATTCCCTGTTAGGTACTTGATCATTGCATTAAGTTCCTCCACAGTGGGAGTGGATTCATGGGTTCTATCACTAATTATTATCCCGAGAGTGGAATTAATGATTTCAGGGGTAAAGTTGTATACATTGCTGTATAAATACACTTTCCCAAATTTCTTTAAGGTAGTGTCTTGTACAACATGTGTCAAGTTAGCATAAAATACCCTAATAACCTTCTCACAATAGGGATTCTTTCCAGAAACAGAACTTAGAACCTTACGACTTCTCAAAAAATCAATTAAACCATATTCAGAAAATGAAGGCAGGTCTATCACTTTTTCTCCTCTAACTCCTTTGTTCTTAAACCAATTCCATCTACCAGAACATGATTTATTTTGGAACATGGGGGAGTAAGGCATTACCTCAGAATCTGTTTCAGATTCTGTATTCTCGTGTTCTGATGAGGTGGGTGCTGGTGTTGCCTCGGATGTTGGGGCAACATAATCAAGGTCATTTGCAACACCAGTTGCCCTTGATGTTGAGGCAACCTTTGGTGTAAAATTCCAGAATGTTCTGCGGACCCCTTTGGAATGAAGTTCCTTAGGGGAATGTCGTCTGACATTTCCTCTTCTTCTTCCTTTTCAGATGCATCTTGTGGAGTGGAAGCGGATGGAGTCTTGGAGGAACTGGGCATACTGAAATCAGAGTCAGTGCCACTGCTAATGGTAGTATCAACAGGGATAGTCGACTCTTCCCTGGATCTTTTTGTAGGCTGGTTGTCTCTGAATTGGTTTTCGAAAACCCTTTTCGATCTTCTCATCGACATTGTCGATGTTGACTGTCGCGAAGCAAGGTTCGAAAATCTGATGTTGTTTCAACATCGATGGGGTTTCCGAAGTCACCAAGATAGCTCACATGTAGTGGTTCTTCCGAACCAAGCAGGATCATAGCTTGTGTGCAGTCCTCCTCTATCGGCTTCAAATCATTGATAGAAGTGTAATGCTTGTACACCTTATTGCTGTTTGCTGGGCTCGTCGACATTGGAGAATATTCTTTGGTGTCTGTGGATTTTTGGGATATGGATATGGGAGAGAGTTTTGACGAGCTAGGCGTGCTTGAGAAGCTTTGGCTTTGAAAATGTGACGGTGTTTGGGCTTCTATTTGATAGATTGATAGGCGGTTGATTGATGTGACAAGTCCAATACATAATTGGGGGTTTTCATCATGACAACATTTAATTACACACAAACTTTTTTCCTTAAATTTAGGTAGTACAGAATAATTGGAACTCTTCACACACCCAAAACAAAGGGTTTTACATAGCACAAAACATCATTAAAAATTTAAAAAGAAACGGTCCTCCAGAATTTTTGGATTTTCGTTATTTAGAGAAACGTGTTACATACCACAACCCAGAATAAAATAAGAAAAACAAGATTGATCAATGTACTGGAGCACGATGTTGTGAATGATGTTGGCAATATTTCAAAGTTCAACAAGCATTATGAGACTCCAAGGATTTTCTAATTTGGCAAATGATTATTCTGTATATGTTCCCTATGAGACTGATCGCTGGACTAATGTGATATTTTACCATTGTTCTTAATCAACTTAGTTGAACACATACATATACATAGAAAAATATTAAGGAATTTTCAACCTTCTTGAAGCACATGATACTCATATAGAATATGAACGATACCAATCTTAGAGCTTTGCTCTTTTTGTATACAACCAAATCTTTAGTAGAGGTTTTGCCTTCTTATGATACTCTCTTTTTATGATATACATAATTGATTTATATATATATCATCGCAGAGAAATATCAGGGAAATCTCTCATGATCTAGGGATTTGGTAAAAATATCAGCTAGTTGAGAAAGAGTATCAACATGTTCGATTTGAACTAGCTATTTTTCCACTAAGTCTCTTAAAAAATGATGTCTTATGTCTATGTGTTTTGTACGTGAATGTTGAACATGGTTTTTGGAAATATTAATAGCACTCAGATTATCACAGTACAAAATCATAGAGTTGTTGAAAATGTCATATTCATCAAGCATATGTTGTAACCAAATCAGTTGAGCACAACAACTTCCGGCTGCCACATATTCGGATTCGGAACTCGAGAGTGACACACAATTTTATTTACGACTGTACCATGAGACTAGATTATTGCCAAGATAAAAACATCCACCACTAGTGCTTTTCCTATTGTCTACATCACCGGTCTAATCCGAGTTACTATATCCTATTAGATTAGGATTAGTGTCTTTGGAGTACCAAATTTCCAAGTCACTTGTACCGGCAACATATCGAATGATACGTTTCACGGCATTAAGATGAGATACCTTGGGACTGGCTTGGAACCTGGCGCAAACACACACACTAAATATGATATCAGGGCGATTGGCAGTAAGGTATAAAAGGCTACCTATCATAGATCGGTACAATGTTGGGTCAACATCTTGTCCAACATCGTCTTTACATACCTGTTGCGTAGAGCCCATTGGAGTCTTCATGTGTTTAGCATTTTCCAGACCAAATTTTCTAACAAGATTCTTGGCGTACTTGCTTTGAGATACAAAGATCCCTTCTTCATTCTGTATAATCTGCAAGCCTAATAAAAATGTTAGTTCTCCAATCATGTTCATCTTAAATGTTGTCGACATCGCTTCGACAAACGACTTCAAGTAAGATTCTGTAGTCGAGCCAAAGACAATATCATCAACATAGATTTGAGCTATTATTACATATACTCCGTGTCTTTTAATGAATAAAGTTTTGTCAGCTTCTCCACGGATAAAACCAAAATCAATAAGGAAGTTAGTCAAACGACCATACCATGCACGAGGTGCTTGTTTCAGACCATACAAAGCTTTCTTGAGCTTGTACACATGATGTAGATTGTGAGGATCCTCAAATCCCTTTGGTTGTTCAACTATACTTCTTTGTCTAAGTATCCATTGAGAAAGACACTTTTAACGTCCATTTGGTGCAAGGTAATTTTCAAGTAGCAAGCAATAGCAAGAAGCAATCTTATTGACTCAAGTCTAGCCACAGGTGCGAAGGTCTCGTCATAGTCGATACCTTCTACTTGTGTATATCCTTGAGCAACAAGTCGAGCTTTGTTCCTAACAATTTTCCCTAACTCATCTGATTTGTTTTTGAATATCCACTTGGTCCCTATAACATTTGTGTTGTTGGGTCGTGGTACCAAATCCTAAACCTCATTTCGGGTAAACTGTTCAAGCTCCTCTTGCATGGCTTGTATCCAAAAATTATCTTTCAATGCTTCCCCAATATTTTTAGGTTCCAAAGTAGATGTAAGACAAGAAAGACTAACCTGTTGGTATATGGTGGACATACACACATACCTTACCATTTCTCGGTAGTTCACTGGTTCTTTCTCTCTTGTTCGCCTCTGCTAAAAAACTCCCCCTATCACTTGGTCGGGTGGATGGTTCCTCCTAATCCTCGATGGAGGGTCTCTTCTCACTGGATCATTCAATTCAGTAGCAAACTCTTCCTCGACTTTTTCCTCTGTGTTCTCTCTTTGAGGTTCAGATGTGTCTTCTGATGTTGGGACAACATCTGGGACAACATATGTTGCTTCAGTGAGTTGCTCCTCTTCAACTGTAACCACAATGTTGTTTTTTGAAGATCTACCAGATATATCCAGCAGGTCATCAAAAATAACATTAACAGACTCCTGGATGGTCTTTGTCCGAAGATTGTATATTCGGTAAGCGTGGCTGTTCTAAGAGTAGCCGACGAATATTCCCTTGTCACTCTTAGAGTCAAATTTAGCCAGTTTATCCCTGTCATTCAGAATATAGCTCACACACCCAAAGACATGAAAGTACCTCATTATAGGTTTCTTTCCATTTAACAGCCCATAGGGTGTCATCTTGGTCTCTGGCCTTAGATAAATTCTATTACTTATGTGACATGTTGTGTTCAAGGCTTCTGCCCAAAACCTTTTTGATAAATGCTTAGAACTCAACATCACTCTTGCCATTTCTTGTAAAGTTCTGTTCTTTCTCTCGGCAACCCCATTTTGTTGAGGTCTTTTTGGGCCGAAAATTCATGGAATATGTCTTTCTTTTCACAAAATTTTGCAAAGGTTTGATTTTTAAATTCCTTTCCATGATCAGATCTAATTCTGAAAATCGAAGAACAAAACAGATTCCTGATTCTAGAGTAAAGTGTTCTAAACATCTCAAAGGTTTGTAGTTTTTTCTTTAAAAAATAGATCTAAGTAAATCTGGAAAAATCATCAACAATTACATAAAAGTATCTCATCCTTCCTAGGCTATCTACCTCAATTGGACTCATAAGATCCATATGCAGCAATTGGAAACAGTGAGACGTACTTGAATGTTGTCCGTCATGTTGGACAACATTATGAGAGACTCAGGTCGGCTTTCCCTTCAAACAATCTTCACACATTGTTTTATCTTTTGGATCTAGTCTGGGAATGCCTCTGACAGCTTCAAATGAGATCAGTTTTTTCAAGGTGTCGTAGTTGACATGTCCCAACTTCTGGTGCCAAAGTGTCAAGTCACCTACCTTTGCGGAGTTGCAAAACTCTTTTCTACTTACTAGATAGAAGTTATCTCCGGTTCGGGTTCCTGACATGACACACTTGTTTGCAGAATCTGTAACCTTGCATCCAAGCTTGTTGAATTTCACCTCGAGATCATCATCACATAGTTGGCTTATGCTAAGAAGATTAGCAACTAAACCTTCTACATGAAACACATTCTTCAAGGATGGTACATTTGGAACATTAAGAGTTCATCTACCAATAATCTTATTCTTACTTCCTCCTCCAAAAGTCACGTACCCTCCATTAAATGCTCCATACTCCTTCAAAAGACTTTTGGTACCTGTCATATGACGTGAGCAGCCACTATCGAAGTACCAAAAACCTGTAATGTTGGTACACAAGACAGTTATGCACACATTACATCTCAGATTCAGTTTGGGTACTTATTCCTTTTCAAACCTTTTCTTCCTTCTGCTCTTAGCCTGGTTGCTTTGAATGTTGTCAGTGATGTTGGGCAACATTGCTGACGATATTTTAGGCAATAGTCTGAGTACAGAGTTTTGAAGTTTGTAGCAGTAGGGTATAAGATGTCCTGACTTTTTACAGAAGCTACATACAAACTTCGATCCAATCATAGTGATTTGAGAGTTACTCGCCTTTTATCTGACAAATTTTATCCTCTCAGTTTGACTATGGATTCTGAAAGTATTGGGTTTTCTAGGAGATTGGTAACCAAGCCCAGTCCTTGTAGGATTACTGAAGTTCAGTATTTCATCCAGTTTGGAGGTTCCCATGTTGAACCTTTGAAACGTGGTCTCAGTTGTGTTCAATCGTGCACGAATCTTACCAAGCTCTAGATCCTTCTTGGTAAGTGTCACCTCTAATCGGTTGATTGTGCCTTTCAGATTGCTATTCTCAAGAGCCAATGATTTTGCTTTTGAGTCTAGTTGCTCAGATTTAGTGATTAAGGCTTTACAAAGACTTTGTAATTCTTTTATCATTTTGTCTTTGGAGTCAACTAGATCCAAATTTACAGCCTCAGATGAAGAAATAAATCTACTAAAATAATTTACATCAAAATAATAAAAGTATACATACCTCTCTGATGGTGCAGACATTCCAGATGTGGAGTCCGATGTTGTTCCTGATGTTGTCGCAATATTTTCAACAACATATACATCGTCGGACAGTGAGTGTTCGAACATGGCTGCCAGCATTGCCTGTGGTTCTTCTTCTTGGTCTCCTTCCTCCTCTTCGTTCTCATCATCACTGAGGGTTACCCACATAACCTTACCAATTTTTCTAAGGGTGTTTGTATACTCATTAGCGTAGTGTCCCCAACCGGAGCAAGCATGACACTACACTCTCTCGAGTTGTTTGGGATTGTAATTGGTACCATCGGAGTTGGATTTCCTCAGTGGATTGTGATCTCTTTGCTCAGAAGGTGATCTGTTCGGCTGCTTATTGAAGAGTGGGTTCTGATGCTGTTTATATTTGGCTTTATTGCGATCAGTGTTGATCTTTCTCACCATCGAATTGAATCGACGAGTGAGTAAGGCAACAGTTGCATCACTTCCCAGTTCCTCCAGGTTTTCTTCCTCGTTTTCCAATTCAGATTCCGAGGTTTGTCCTTGGAGTGCCAAAGTCTTGTCTTTGTACAGATCTCTTTGGCTCTTCATGTTCATCTCATATGTTTGAAAGATGTTCATCAAGGCATGAAGATCCATAGTAGCAAGATTATGGGTCTCTTCAATAGCACAAATCTTAGTATTGAATCTTTCAGGAAGAGATCTGAGAGCTTTATCCACAAGTTGTGTGTTGGTTAATGGAGATCCAAGCTGTCACGACCCGATCCGACGGGCCGCGACTAAACCTCCTAATTGGACGTCATTACTGACCTGTCACTCTTAATCCATTTAATACCGGGATCTATAGAAATTTCGGCAGCACAACGCTGCTTTTACAACATCTCCCCAAAATGAGCGAGCCGACAACACTTCCAAATCAACAACAGAACAACAATCATAACAGGCTAGCCGACTAGGCTGCCACCAACCAATATTATGTACACAAAGGAATAGTCAAAATAAGTAAGCCGACAAGGCTGCCACTAGATAACAACAAGTATAACCGGGAACGCCCCAACACAGAGTATAACAATATCGAAAACCAAAACAAAGTACAAACGTCCAACCCACAACTGTCTACAGACCTCTAAGAGTACAATACTGACATATGACGGTACAGGACCCCGTCGTGCCCAAAATATGCATAAGTTTGAAAGATAAAGATTTGTACCAAAATAGCTGGCTCCGGAACAAAGGAGCTCTCCGGCGGTAGACGCCCTAAATCGGGTCACTCTAATCGATCTACGTGTACTGCGGGCATGAACGCACTTCGAGGAAAGGGTCGCAAAATAATGATCGAGTATGTAAGCATGAAATAAATAAAATCATAAGCGTGTCTGTAATGTAGAAGTCAATCGTGTCGAGAAAAAATGAGAGTCATACCAGTACTTATGCATGCTTAGTCATAAAATCATCAGATATAAGTAAGTGAATAAACTGTCCGGCCCTTTGATGAGGGACGCGGTGAAATATATTGTCCTGGTTATCTGTACCCGCATCACAGATGCCTGTCCGTGGAATCATCATATAAGTATACATAACCGTCCGCCTACAGGAGGACGCGGTGAATCATCACGAAATCGTACGAATGCCGGGCGTGGTGAAGTAGAGAAATGACTCTTATCACGAGTAGATATCATGAACAACTGTATGCAATTTAAATCATTTCTTTGACTCTCATTAAAATCATTAAATAAACTTCTTACTAGAAAATCACATGTACTTTTCATAACTCAGACTACTAAGAATAAGACTGTGAAGAAGTCATGTACGTCCGCTGTACATTCCCTTGTATAATATTCATGCCGAATGAAAGAATCAATAATTCACAAAATCATGCCAAAAGAAGGAAGAATATGATTACATACTTTTTAGTCGAACTAGCCAACTCAATATCAAGATACGTCCCGTCTCGTACGTTAATCTATAATAAAGGGTAAGACGCCCGTTAATTCTACGATATCTAGCGTAAGTTGTATCGAAAGCCAACTTTCTTTTCTTTAGAAATTCGGGCAGCACTCCCTCTGTTTATGTGCGTATCCACAATTAACCAACAAGCCAACAATACCAATAACCAACCACCATTCCAAGGTGTAACCAAAATAATCTCAAATACTCCTTTTACGCCATAGTGTACATTCCTTCTCTTTTACACTTATACGATTCAACAACTTCAATAACCAAGGCAATTAAGTCCTATAGTTAGCATAGAACACCTTTTCCATTTTAATCCTTTTAGGACATGTATTAGTGATTACCATAATGTGTATGTATATTCATAACTCATATTTCTGTCTCTATAATTTCACCAAAACAGCCCCTTAAATTGCAATACATGTCCACTAATTTCCATACAAATTCGGCCAACAACATTACCAATTCCATATTTTTTTTCTTAACTTCTTATAATACAATTCATATTCCAATAATTTCTTATGAACACTATGATCTAATTATTAAGATTTCTTCTTCAATTCCCACATGCAATTTGTGATAATGATAACAACACAACCATTGAATCACAACAACTTCAAAATTGATAGAACTAGCTTCAAAATCGGTCCAACACATTTCAACAATCACGTGCATGTTTTAATTCTAATTTTCCTCTTAATCTAATTTCATATCTTAACACAAGTTTATTTCCTTAATCTACAACAACATTCAACTACAATTATAACATAGAAAGAAGAATTTTCATACCTTAATTTAATCCCCAAAACAGTCCCGATTTTTAGTCACTGCCTTGTCAACTGAACTTGTAACGTCCATAACTCTCTACTCCGATGTCCTATCGACGAAAGGTTTATTGAGTTGGAAACTAGACTCGACGAACTACATTTTAGGCTTTTGAAACACCTAAAAACTCCTAATATATTAGGATATATATCCCTCCAAATTTGACTAAAAATCTGTCAGCAATCCCGATTTTCTGCCCAGTTTTTCTCCAATTTTTGGCTTCTAATTCTTCACTTCTTCAACTCCAAATTGACATGCAACAATCTATAATGTTTCCTCCATCATTCCTTATGTTTTCTCCTGTTACACCCCGTAAGTCCAGGGCATGTTAAAGAGAATGTACGTAAGGAATCAGAACTTAAAATTTTGAACGAAAGAAAGAGTTGTTATTTCTAAGGAATATCTTCCGAACCTCGGGAAGGAAAAATGTTTGTTAGTAAGAATTGGGTTCTCAGAATTGTTATTTGAGACTGATGAAATTTTATTTCGGATTTGGTCACGTGGGGCCCACTCGGGAAATTTTACGTTTTGTGAGGCCCACAAGGTTTTCGATATTTTGATCAATTATGGAAATTTCGGGAAATGAAATATTTTAGACCCATGGGAGGGAGATACGTGTCACCCTCCACATGGGCTTGTTGGATGAAAAGAAATAGACCAAGTCAAATAGACAAGTTGTGGCTTGAGATAATTGACCACATCCTAGCCATCCATTTGGTTTAATCCTAGTCCTTGATCTCATTATTTATATCAATACTAGTAGAGCATGAATCCCACACTTAGAAAAAAATTCAAGACTTGTGTGCAACAAATGAGGCTCTCGGTTTTGAGCTCCAAGAGAGAACAAAAATTCTTCAATCTTGCTTCATAAATCCCAATATTCAAACCCAAGGTCCCTAAAGGTATTCTAAGGATATCCCAACACAAAAATCCCGGAAAAACTACGTTTTTACGTTAGTCGCAACATGAAAACTTAAGGTGTTCTTCAACTTTGAAGTTGTAATTTGAAGAGAAGTTGTTTATGAACTTCTAAGGATTGTTTGGAGTGGATTGGAACGTAAAGAAGATGGGCTAAAGTTGCTAAGGATCAACTTTTAGTCTTGGAATATATTTGGGCTTATTGAGGTAATAGTCTTTGTTTCCTTAATATAATTGAAGATTACATGTTTAGTAGTATATGAATAAGTTCGTGGGTTAAAGAATGAAGATTAAAAAGTGTTACGGAATTTGGAAGCTTAAATCCGAGACATGGCATGTTAGCCATTGAAGTTGTTAATCAATTTGATTGTTGTTGAAATTGTTACATGTTATATAAGAAAGGGAATATAGTTGTTACAATTGGTTATGACTTATATAACATGTTAGAATAACGACTTGGATTGAAAAGAATTGAAAAAAGGGCTTTATGTTGTATTGAATTGGTTGTGGCCGAGAATGGCCCTAGAAATTGGTTAAAAATGGACAATATAAATGGATTGTTTTATATTAATTGTGGGGCAGGATTTTACACGTCCTGTTAGACGTGTAATCCCCTTTGGTTAGCTGAATTGTTGAGCTTTAAATGTGGCGTATTGGTTGTTGATTTCGGGCCTTGAAAAAGGCGGAAAAGTACGTAGAAACAAAGGAAGTGCTGCCCAAATTTCCGTAGAATAAGAGACCGTACACTTAGTATTATTCTACGTTAAATAGCAAGGAGTTGATAGACGTGTTATGGTCCTTATAGGTTGAAGTACTACGAGTAGCGTATTCTACTTGAAGGATGGAATGACTAACAAGGTTGAAGTACTTTGGAGCATATTGCTACGTATTGTTAGTCGTCGCGAGGTATGTGAACCTCTTCCTTCTTTTGGCATGATTCTACGTATGAAATATACATGTGGTATTATTTTATGATTCATTCTACTCTTAAGAAGTTAAGAAGTATTCATATTGTTGATTCTATGTTAAAGGTATGTCTAAATTATCCTAAGTCCTTACCAAGTCTTATGGGAGGTGTTGGTAAGAATGGTTAGGAAGTTATGAGGTTTGATTTAAAGCTATGTGTCTTGATTTATTTGAAGTAAGTAAGTTGATTTTATATTTGAAAATGACTTGAATTTTTATGTGAAAAGGGACTTGATGTTATAAGTGGAAGTTATATGATTTTAAAGAGAATAAGTTACTTGGTTTTGGAAGTATATGAGACTTGATTTCTTTAAAGGTTATGAAACTTTATTTTTCAAGTTATGGGACTTGATTTCTAAAGTATAGATGACATGATTTTATACGTATAAGCGACATGATTTTAAAGAGTTTATGATACGAGGTTTTAAGACTATAAGCCTTGATTTTATAAGTGGAAATGACTTGATTTAAAAGCATGGGTTACTTGAATTATTTCTAAAGTTAAGAGGCTTGATCTCGAAAGAGTATGTAACTTGAGTTGTAAAAAGTAGAAGTTTATTAATTTAAAGAGAAGGAGTTGCATGATTCTTTTATAAGTATGTATGTACGTAGTACTTTTGGGTTTAGTTTTACCTAATGTTGTAAGAAATGAAAGTGCCTTAAGTCCTCCAAAATGAAAGGTTGTTATAATAGCTTTATGAGAAGTTGTTATAATGACTTAATAAGAAGTGAGAAAAGATGGTTTAAAATGTTATGGATGCAATACACCATGTCCCGCAAACGGGTCGGGTTACGTTATGTAAGGAGCAATACACTGGGTCCCGCAAACGGGCCGGGTTATGTTATGAGATACACTGAGCCTACATATAGGCCGGGTTACGCCATATTACACCGAGCTCACCGGTCGGATGGGTAGATTCGTCATTTACACCGAGCTCTGGGTGGCGGGTTATCTACATATTCCATCAAGACACCGAGCTCGCGAGATGGGCCGTTACGTCATTTACACCGAGCCCGGCGCGCGGTCGTTATGCTACATATTCCATGACACCGAGCTCGCTGACGGGTCGTTACGTCATTTACAAGCCCCATGGCGGGTGGGTTATGCTACATATTCCATCGCGACACCGAGCTCGCATATGGGTCGATTACGTCATTTTACACCGAGCCCCACGCGGGTGGGTTATGCTACATATTTCATCAAGATAATCGAGCCCCGGTGGGTGGGTTATGTCGCATGATTCATGATACGTGTCCCGCAACGGGTGGATTACGTTATCACGTATGAATAATCAAAGCAAGCTCCAAAATGAGAAGTCCCTCCATAAAGGGCCGGATTATGTTATGTAGTTATGTGGAAAAGAACTTGACGAAATTCTTAAGTATGTATGTAAGAATATGATGTTAATTCTTATTGAAAGAAGGAAAAGAACGACTAATGCACGATTGATTTCATGAGTTAAAATGGCACGGTAGGATCTGGTATTTAATTTTTTTATACTTGCCCCTGTCATTCTTTTATACAGTTATGATTTAGTTACTGTACCTTATTTCCGTTCCATACTAGACTGTTGTGATCGACCCCTTCAGTGGTCGTTCATGCCCGCAGGTATTAGGTACTCAGGTTGGTGATCCTCGTTCTTAGGATCTCTGTTCAGTTTTTGGGAAGAAGATTCATTCACTCCGGAGGCTTATCTTTTGGTACGGATCTCTGTTGATGTAGATTTATGTATATTCAGGGGTATGGCGGGGCCCTGTCCCGTCCTAGTTGTTATGTCTAACTCTTAGAGGTCTGTAGTCATTTATGTGGGTTGTACTTTTAAAAGAAATATAAGTTCTTCGCTATGTATGTATGTAGGTATGTATGGTGGCAGCCTCTTCGGCTTTTCCTTTGTTTTAAAGAGAAAAAAATGAGTGATACTTATCTTTCGCAATTTACGTATGTTGTATGAATAGAAGGGAGCCCAGGTAGGGCACCCGTCGCGGGCCCGGGGTTCGGGGCGTGACATCTCCCCAAGATTTTCGTCCAAAACTTAGATTTTTAATGGTCTAAAAACTGCCCAGCAGTGGCTCGATTTAGCCACTGTTTTGGTGTTGTTTTTCTTCATTTTTTTGGTGCATAATGTAGTCTAAGAATAGGAGATAAAAACCCTAAATTTTGCTATGGTAATGTAAGAGAATTCGGCCAAGGGAGGGGAGAAGAGGGTGAGGGAGAGGTTTTTGATTTTTGAAGTGAAGAAGATGAGTTTTAATAGGTTTATAATTAAAATCTGAAAATTTAATAATACACTTTGGTCCCCTGAATATTACACTTTGGTCCCAAGTTTTCTCAATTAATAAACCTTAATTCCACTCCTTTTAATCTTAACTCCCGTTTCCTTTTAAATTTCCGAGAATTTCCAATATGCCTCGTATTCTCGTCGTCGTAACTTATATACATTACTAATCCATAACGGAATATGTATATACATATACTACTATTATTAAAGAAATTTCCGACGTCACACTCGTCGTTACCAAAAATCATTCTGGAATCACATCCTTAAGTATACTAATTTCCGTATTAACATATATATAAACACTTAATAACCAATATTCGTATCCTATTCCCTTAATTACATTCTTAATAATCGCCTTAAAACCACGAGGTGTAACACAAACACTTGACACTGATTAGCAATGTCAATCAATTTTTCAAAATAGAATTTTATGTCATCAATTTCTTCCATCCTTAAGCGTTCGTATTGACTCAAGATCATGCAAAACATTGTACGTCGAACACTTGAAGTACCCTCACAATGAGTTTGTAAGGTTTCCCAAGCATCCTTGACCGTTGTACAATTCTGGATAAGTTTGAACATATAGATATCTACCCATTCAAAAATTGCATTTAGGGCCTTTTCATTAAAGCCCGCACTGTTGATCTCTTCCCCTGTCCATTCAGATTCGAGTT
Organism: Przewalskia tangutica; assembly: GCA_029844215.1. Classification (NCBI taxonomy): domain Eukaryota; kingdom Viridiplantae; phylum Streptophyta; class Magnoliopsida; order Solanales; family Solanaceae; genus Przewalskia; species Przewalskia tangutica. The sequence continues at coordinate 126,787,953 of CM056721.1, forward strand.
TAGTGAGTACATCACCATCCTTGTCTACTGGGTACTTGGGGATCACATAGCCTTCGAAAACTGATCTCCATGCTCGAACATCAATAGATTTGATGTGCGAACGCAGTCGAATTTTTCAGTAAGCATAGTTAGTTCCGTCAAGTATTGAAAGTCTACCAACGTTTTGTAAAGCTGAGTCATAGCCGTAATGTTCAGAATCAAACACTTATTGTATCAAGTGCAGGCTCTCATACCACTTATTAGGTCCAGGGGCTACGGATAAGTAAAAATGCGTAAGATTAAAATCGCAAAAACTAGAACAACAAAAACAGTCACTGGATGTTGCCTTCAATGTTGTGTCAACATCTGAGGCAACATTGTGATAAAACAGTATAAACCTTTGTAGAATAAATGTAGCGAAGAAAGTAAAGAGACACAAGGTTTATATTTTCAAGGATATATATTAATATATTCCTTAATGGTCAATGATCAAAAGAATTGTATAAATTATATACAATTACAAATGAATTTATTTTTACAAATTGAGCAATACAAACGAAAAAGAAATTACAAAAAATGAAGTCGCAGATGACTTCGCCTAAAGTTAAAAGGTCTAAAAAGACAAATACAGCATCTTCATTACAATCGCTTGAACAGTAAGCTTATCTAGAATAAAGACATCAATTGTAATGTGAGACTAGATGTTGTTATACTACTTTAGGCTAGGTGTGTTGATCCAGTTTTCTAAGGTAAAATCCGAGAGCTCTCTTGGAAATTCTTCTCGTTCAAATCTGGATATCGATACTCTGAAGCTCCTCTCTATTTATAGTGTAGAACTTCCCCTGAAATTCTTGCGGAGGTTGAGTAAAAGAAGGCAGCTGCTTGGACCGATTCTTTCTCCTGAAAAATCTCAGCGTCTTGGACTTGGTCTTCACGCTGCTTCTTCTCCAAGTCTTTGACTGTTTCTTTTACCACGTTTTAAACACAACAACATTGTAAGCTTGCCTAGGTCAGTTTTTACTCACAATAACACGTCCTGTTTTGACCGAAAAAATAGGCAAAATCATTACAGAGATGTCAGGAATGTTGTGACAACATCTATCCAACATCAACAACGAAACATTTATTGCAAAAGCTTCATTAGTTGATAAGCTAATTCCCTTATCTGGTGTGATATCCATGGAATTTAGCTTTGAAAGATCCACCAGGTAAAAGTTAATTAGCTCAATTTGAGAAACCTTTAAACTTAATTGTGAAGCAAATTCATTTAGAAAAAGTTTCCAATTTGGTTTTGATGAGACATTCAAGACGAGAAGGTCGATCTTTAATGGGTAAACACACTGGCAGTCCAGGCTTCCTCGTCTGAGCACCATATCTGGTCCACAACAATCTGCCAAATGAGAAGGAAACAAAAAATACATAAATGTGGAGATATATCTCCCATGGGGGAGGGCAAAGAGCTATTAATACACTGACACGTTATAAAGAGATAGGTTTTGATTCTTACGTATGTTCTTGAACTTAGCCACATCAAAGGATAGTTAGCTCGTGAGTCAGTATTTAAATGTGTCCTTTATGTTGTACGTGAATATATTTACACTCCCATTATCCTTATTTGTGTAATTTGATCAACTTGTTTTTTAATTAATTAAACATAATTTTCAGTATTTTTAAACTGGTGTTTGGTTCCCAAACGGATTCAAGAATATACGCTGATAGTCTTTTTCTCTCTCTAACGGTCTCTCTCTATGCTCTCTCTCTACCCCACCCCCGGACTTAGGTGCTAACGGTAACACCCCCCACAGGCACAGTACCACCACCCACCACCGAAGCGGGAGTCCTCCGGTGACTAACAGGTAAAAGAAAAGTGATTTTCAACTAGTATCACAAGATACTGGCCGTGAATTGGTTACGCCACGGATTTTTTCCCGAGAAGTGTCGATCCACACCTACCTAGGGAGAATCAACTCCCTCCGGTAGAAACCCAGAACCCGGTGTCCATATTTCAAGTGCGTGAAGCTCACGCGCCGGATATAACTTTCCGACAGGATTTCACTGGTGCGTGAGAGGGCTTAGTGGTTTGATTCTTTGCAATACAGCTTCCAGCGCATTTTTGGTGTCTCTCGATCGCTGACATGACATGAAACAACGCAACTCGGCGGTGAATGTTGCCGATGAGCTTTCCGTAAGTGAGCGATTACTCGGTTGTGCAGTGTTTTGATAAACCAGCTTGGATTCATGCCGGAACGTTCGACTACAGAAATCATTCATCTTATTAGGAGGTTGGTGGAGCAGTATAGGGAGAGGAAGAGAGACTTACATTGGTTTTCATCGACCTCGAGAAGGCATACGACAAAGTCACTATGGAGGTTCATGTTTGGACGTGAGAGATGTGCATGTGGAATACAAAAGGGCGATCAAGGATATGTATGATGGAGTCAAGAACAGAGTACGGATAGTAGGAGGAGACACGGAGCACTTCCAGTAATGATGAAGTTGCATCAATGATCAGCTCTTAGCCAATTCTATTTGTCTTGGTGGTGGATGAACTGACGCGACAAATCCAACGAGAGTTGTCATGGTGTATGTTATTCGCAGACGATATAGTCCTGATGATGAAACTCGCAGCGGAGTGAACGCTAAGCTAGAGGTTTGGAGAAAGACTCTGGAGTCTAAAGGGTTCAGGCTTAATAGGACCAAGATAGAATACTTTGAGTGCAAGTTCAGTAACGGGAGCGACCTTGAGACAGGCGTGGAGGTGAGACTTGGTACTCAGGTCATTCCAAAGAAAGGAAGCTTCAAGCACATCGGGACTATTATCCAAGGGGATGGAGAGATTGATGACGATGTCACACACCGTATTGGGGAAGGATGGATGAAATGGAGGCTCGCATCTGGAGTCTTGTGCGATAAAAATGTGCCACCAATGTCACGACCCAACCCCGGGGCCGCGACTGGTACCCTACCGGGGTACCCTGTCAGGTATATGTCAGAGAATAGCAGCGGAACATACACAACACATACGTATAAAGAAAGTAACATCACTGGCCAGCCGGTAAGGCCGCCTTCCATAAAACATACTTAACAAAAGTATAATAGTACAACTGGTTCTTATAGCCCAAAACACATAGGTGGCCACAGACCTCTAAAGATAACAACTGAGGCGGGACAGGGCCCCGCCATACCCCTGAATGTACAAAACACCTATAGCATCAGGGAATATCCGTACCAATAAATAAGCTTCCGGAGGAATGGAGCTTCTGACACTGGAATAGTGATCCTAAGAACGAGGATCCTCAATCTGCTTACCACCGCGGCATTTAACGCAGCCCCGGGAATGGGTCGACACAATATGTACCAAGTATGTAAAGTCAGAAAATACCGTAATATGATATCATAAGTCTAAAAGCCGAGTCATGAAAGACAATAAAATACCTTTACCGTGCCTTACTAACAATGAGAGTGACAAGTATATATATATATATAACGCATAAAATAGGGGCCTTAGGATCAAAACAGGTACCTCGCCTGTAGATCAATAAGCACCCTACTCCCGGGACTATTTCACCCGCATAGTCCCGCGGACCCGCACGGTATTCCTCGCATAGTCAGACTACCGCACGGGACTATTTCACCCGCATAAGCCCATAAGGACTCGATGAGGTATTCCTCGCATCATGGGTAGCAAATCCACGAGCAGTGGTATAACGATCTGGGACTTTTCCTCGATATACTCTTACCCCGGCAGATGGTATAACGATCTTGGGTCAGACTCTCGATATACTCTTATACCGAGCAGATGGTATAACGATCTTGGGGCTTGCCGCCGATATACTCTTACACCGTGCAGATGGTATAACGATCTTGATCCGCCTCCGGATATACTCTTACACTGGAGTATGGTATGACGATCTTGGGGCTTGCCCCTCAGACATACTCTTACCCTGGAGAAGGTGGTATAACGATCTTGGGGCTTGCCCCTCAGATATACTCTTACCCTAACTCAAACTGTCATCATATCATAATCACAAATAAGTTAAGAAAACTTATAACTTCTTAGTAGTCTTGTTCATATACCCTCTCATTTTAGTTCACTTAAGGCACTTAACCATATCTTTAATAAAAGAACACCGGGAGTTTAACCCAAGTACTACATACTTCAACTCTTTTGAAAATGACTCTTCTTTATACAAAAAAAAAAAACCCTTTGGGAAATTGATACCTTAAAATCAATTTGCCTCTCCATATACTTATCTTATTTAGAGTAAATATCTTCTCATTAACCTTTTATGAAGCTAATAAACCAACTTCCCATAGAGTTGTTATATTAACTCTACACTTTAGTAAAATCATACTTTTCCCCTAACTAAGGGAGTTATACATTCTCAAAATGAAACAAATCATTATATACTTAAGACAAGTAAGAATACCAAATCTTGTACGTCTACCGTACTACATAGCTTCATCTATTCATGCTCAAGAGATAGAAAAACTTCACATACCTCTTTGGTCAATCCACTTGCCAAGTCCAAACTACCGCAAGTAATATTTCAACCTATAATAGTCATGATACGTTTATTAACCTCTAATCTTAATATAGAACAATCCAAGTTCAAAGTCACTAAATTCTATGGAAAATCGCATTTCCTTTGTTTCTACTCACTTTGCCACCTTTCTCAAGGCCGAATTTATCATCCAAACACCACATTTAGGGCTCAATCAATCCAACAATTCAAGGGGATTACACACCCAAAATTATGTCCCATAAGTTTACAACAATTCACTTAACAATTCTAAGGTAGTTTTTAGGCTACAACATGCTCATAATCTCTTCTTAACCCATTCTTCATATCCAAACCACATTTCTAGCATGCAATGACTCTAAGAGCATTATTTACTAACACAAGTTCTTTCTTCTTAACATGCAACACTATAAACTAAATCTAAAGGAAGAATCATTACCTTAAAGCTTTAGCCAAACTTATTCCAAATGTTTTGCTAGCTTCCTTGCCAAGAACACCACCACAAGCTAGCTACAAGTTTCCTTTTCTTGTTCTTAACTTTCAGATTTTTCTTGGGTTTTTTAGAGAGAAGGAGGAGCTGATGTTTAGAGAGAGGAAGATGTTTGAGAGATGACCAAGTCTTGTTATATAAGCCATGCAAGCAAAAATCAGATGGGGGGGACACTTGTCACCCTCCCATGGCCTTTTTAAAAGAGAAATCAGACTTTCCTAAGTTTTTCCGCCCAAAAATCCCGCCTCGGCCTCAAGGCGCTGAAACCTCCGCAGCCTCTACGAGTTTCGCGCCGCATGCAACTATCTGGCGCCGCCGCACTTTAGGCGCCGCGCCTGCCGCTTTGTCAAGCACGCTTCGTCCGATCGCAAGCACCGAACTTGTATAACTTCTCTTACCGACGCCCTATCGATTTAACGGTTGGTTGCGTTGGAATCCAGACTCAACGAACTACGCCTTAGGCCTTTAAAACACTTAGGAACTCTCAATGAATCGGGTCATAACCCGCCTCAAAGTTGACTAAAACCCGTCCGGAATAATCCGTCAACCTATCCTTTGAAAATTTTAAGTCTTACATGCTTTCGTACGCTTCCATACGTAGGGTCAGAATTACGGGGTATAACAACCAATACTTAAAGGCAAGTTCTACAGGGCAGCGGTTAGACCAACTATGTTGTATGGAGAGGAGTGTTGGTTAGTCAAAACTTCGCACATCCAAAAGATGAAAGTTGCGGAGATGAGGATGCTGGATAGATGTGTGGGAATACAAGGAGGGATAGGATTAAAAATGATGATATCCGAGACAAAGTGGAGTGGCCTCGGCGGAGGATAAGATGTGGGAAACGAGGTTGAGATGGTTTGGGTGTGCAGAGGAGAGACACAAATGCTCCAGTGCGGAGGTGTGAAAGGTTGGCTATGCACAAGTTCAGGAGGGGTAGAGGTAAGCCGAAGAAGTATTGGGGAGAGATGATTAGATGGGATATGACGCATGTGCAACTTACTAAGGACATGACCTTAGATAGGGGGTTGTGGAGGACACATATTATGGTAGAAGGGTAGTAGGTAATCGAACGTAATCCCACTTAAGCTTGCAAATTGATAGTTGTAGTGTTATTACTGTAGGTCCGCTTAGCCTATCATACTAATACACGAGGTATGACTTTATAGTCCCCTGTAGTTTGATTTCTACTACTATGTGTTCTCTAGTGTACTTTGTGCAGCTTATTTACCCGCGCTAGTTACTGCTTCCTGTTCAGGATGCGCTATCATGGTTTATTCGCTTTTGATATCAGCGTTTTCATACTGACCGTTTATCTTGCTTTGCTCTTGCTTTGCTTGTGTTTTTCTTTTTCTTGTGCTTACGCTCTATTTTTGGTAGAGTCTCTCGAAAATCGCTCTACCTACTACGAAGGTAAGACACTCTACCCTTCCGCACGTTTTGTGAAATTTCACTGGGTATGTTGTTGTTGTTTGGTTCCCAAACCAATAGGATTGATTTTGGAAACCAAACACTAGTGTTGTTTGGTATAGAACCAATTTGGATATCAGCGGTCGATTTTGGAAATCAGCTTTTCCAAACAAAACCAACACTGTATTCTGATTTCTCAACATTAAACTATGGCCTCTTTTTCATTCAGGTCCTTGCATTTCCGTATCGAACTCTTTTTAGATTTATGGCCCATCCCCAGTCATCAGTTTTTTGGTATTCCCCTCCATTGGGGTTCCATACAGAGAGAAAGTAGAGATCTATGATTTTTCAGCTATTCAGAAGTAAGTTTGCCAGCAATTTAAGATGTGTAGCTGGTTTTCGTTAGTAATTTCTAACCATATGAAAGTATAAAAAGAAAAATTCTGCTTGAGAGATTATTTTCAAAAGTTTATAACTCATAGATTCTGGAAACAAGTAAATCCAAACACTATAACTTTTTAAAACCAATTTTGTCCAGAACTTAATTCCAAATCACTCACAATTATTCCTGGAAACAAAACCTAAAACCAGTACATCCATAACAATGCCAAATAAAACCAGGCTCTTTATTTCTAAAAGCAATTGGTTATTGTACTTCTTATATAGTTTCTGCTTATGAGACTTTCCTTCCCTGTAAAATATAATATATATAAACAAGATTATGACCTTCGTATCTATTACTGTCTTCCCCCCAATCCCCCCTTCCCCTTTTGTCTTTTTTGTGAGAATGGAGGAAATAGAACATATATCCACTAGGCCGCAGCAGGTCTTCGGTTGAAGTTCATTAAGCAGAAAGATTCTTACCGGAAGTGTGAAGAGAAAGTGTCCATAAACTAATACATAAGTATGTTTCAAGACCCAAATTCAAATAAATATAAATTTATTTAAAATAAATCAAATAAAATTAAAACTAAACTTTTTCTAAAAAAAAAAAAAAATTGTCCCTGCCGTTTCCCCCTTTCCCGTGTCCCTGTCGTGTCCCCCGCGTGTCCCTGCCGTGTCCGATTTTTTTTTTTGCTGGGCCCACTCGGAAACGTCCCGAACACGTGTCCGAAACGGACACCTCACCCTAAATAAGGTGTCCGTGCTTCATAGGTCCGTAATTATATATATATATGGTAGTTTGTATATTAGTCTTATACCTTAATTAAGATTGTAATATTATCATAATTGTGTAGTTAGTCTCCTTATAGAATAAGGATTTAGATGTAAAGTAGAAATAGAACTCCTATTGTAACTTGTATATATATATCTTTCATTAATAAGAATAATCAAGAGATTAATTCTTTCATAGTATCAAGAGTCTAGGTTATTTTTACCTTGCTTCCGCTCCTCTCTTTTTCTCTCAAATTTCCGTGAAAATCCCCACCAAAACCGAGACAATTCTCGGTTTATTCTTGTCTTCCCCAATCCCTTCTCCGAAACTTGTTGTTCTATTCACCATGACTGATAAAAACACTTTTCATCCTGCCCTCACAGTTTCTAACATCAAGAGCGTTCTTCCTATTGTTCTTGACCTAGAAAACGTCCAATATGGGACATGGGTGGAGTTATTCAAGATTCATGCCACATCACATCAAGTTCATCACCACATCATCCCTCCGGCTACTACTACAAATGGGGCTACGGAGACTGCAACGGAGGGTACTATAGAGGCGGTGCCCACCAAAGCAGACAATCCAAAGTCATGGGTCACGCTTGATGCAAAAGTTCTTCAGTGGATTTATATCACTATCTCCCTTGACCTCTTACATACGATTATGGAACCCAACTCTACAACTATGGAGGCTTGGAATCGATTGTGTGACATATTACAAGATAACAGTCATTCCCGGATTATTACCCTTGAACAGGAATTTTCTCAAGTCAAGATGGAAAATTTTCCAAACGTCTCAAGGACTTGGCTGATCAACTTCGCAATGTGGGTGCTCCTGTGAGCAATAGTCGTCTCGTCCTACAAATAGTTGCAGGCCTGTCTGAGGCCTATAATGGCGTTGCTTCAATTCTTCGTCAAAGTAACCTCCTGTCGGAATTCTACCAAAGACTCTTCATGTTTACATTGGAAGAAGCCAGATTGGCTAAGAAGGCGGCTATTGGGGCTAGTCCTGTCGTCATGATGACATAGTCCAATTTTTTTCCTTCCGGTTCCATCAACTCGAGCCAAAATCGCAACAACGGTGGTGGTGGTAAAAATGGGCAAAATAGGAAAAATAATGGCAAGAAACGCGGCGGCAATACCCACCGGAACAGTGGCAGTGGCGGCAGTATCCGCAGATGTGGGGCCAGCAGTGGGCCCCAATGCAGTGGTAGTGGGTCCCAGTCCTTGTCCACTCAAGAGCCACCGCCACCTACCCAGGCGCTTTTCACCATCGGGCCCGCTGGGCGATCGCCTACCGCTTCGCCATTTCTGTCAAGCTCGGTTTCAACCATTTTGGCCGACCCAAAGAATCCAAAGATACTGGCCTCGCTTCTCAGGTCCATCACACAATGGGACCCACACAGACCGACATTGAAGCTACAATGCACACGCTTAGAATGACTCAACCAGACCCGAATTGGTACATGGACACCGGCGTCACCACCTACATTGTCACGCTCCGAACCCCGGACCCGCGATTGGTGCCCTACCTGGGCACCCTTCTATTCATACAACACAAGTAAACTGCGAAAGATAAATAACACTCATTTTTTTCTTTAAACAAAGGCAAAGCCGATAAGGCTGCCATAATATATAACGCCCGAATGAGACTACAATTGTACAACAATGTAAATACAACTCGCGCCACCCAAATTTACATATAAATACTGCACTCTAAGATTTTGATAAGAATTATGACGACAAAGCCCCGCTGCACTTCTCGAATATACCTAACCATAATGATAAGCTCGGAACATCAAGCTATCCTAAAATGCTGAACAAGGATCCTAAGCTCGCGGATCCACAATCGAGTACCTAAACTCGTGGCATGAACGCACTTCGGGCGGGCCGCATAAATGTACTAAGTATGGAACGGAAATAAAGTACAGTAAACAAATCATAACTGTACAAAAGAATGACAGGGGCAAGTATGAAAATCAAATACCAGATCCTACCGTGTCATATAAAATAAGAGCCAATCGTATTCTTGTATAATCAGCATTACTTTCAAATATGAAAGTCATGTCAAAATCGGGGACACCGCCTCATAATATAATATCACGAAGCACGCTCGTGGAATACACCATCATCACAAGATATAACAAGTATAATATACAATCATCAGAGAAGCATGCGGTGGAATTCGATATCACCGCGTGGCATGTACAAAGTATAATATATAACAAGTATCCAGGAAGCATGCCCGTGGAATTCCAACATCACTGTCGGTGTGTCAACCTCATAGAAGCATGCCCGTGAAATTCCAACATCACTGTCAACGTGTCTGTAGAACAATATATAGCCAGTATCAAGGAAGCGTGTCCGTGGAATTCCAACATTACTGTCAGCATGTCAACCTCACAGAAGCATGTCCGTGGAATTCCAACATCATCGATTGTGTGCAGAACAATATATAGCGATGTCGATGAAGCGTGCGTGGAATTCCAAAATCATCACAAGATGTCAACCTCACGAAGCATGCCTGGAATTCCAACATCATCGATTGTTCGTGGTATACTATCAAATCAGCATCACCGAATATGCGTGGAATTCCAACGCCATCGTGCCATCCGTGATATAATATAAAACCAGCATCACTGGAGCATGCCCGTGGAATTCCAACATCATTGTCGGCAGTCCATGATATAATATAAAATCAACCCTACAGAAGCATGCATGTGGAATTCCAACATCATTGTCAGCACGTCCGTAGTATAACATATAATCAATATCACATGTATACATATAACAAAGGCCGCCCCCCAAGCGAGGGACTCGGTAAGGTGAAATACAACACTTGCACGAATAACCATCATGAGAAACCATGAACAAGTAGAAATCATCTTTTCACTTTACTAGAAGGTATGGCACGTCTTCTATTTTAGAAAGCCTAAGGCGTTATCATGACATGAAATAGTAAGGGTATAAGGAAATACGCATCTTCTATTCTATAAAGCTCAACTATACAACGTACGTCCGTCGTACGTTCCCTTTCTTATAACACCCGAGACACTAACACCTGTAGTCTCCAACACTTCCACTTTCTATCACCAAGTAACTTTCAATCTAAACCCAAGTTACTCACACCTTTCAAATCAATCCACTTCACCCCTTTTGAAACCCAAAGTACTATAGGTAGAACAACTTTCCCTTTAAGAACCCAAGGTACTACCAATGAAATAGATATAACAATCTTTAAATTTTAAAACCTCAAAGTACTATCGAAGGTATAGTTATAACAATCTCCATTTTATAAACTCAAGGCATTTTCATTTCATGAAATACTAAGGACTTGAACCCCAAAAGTACTACGCACATCTATTCTTTATAAAAGAATCATTTCATGTAATAAACCCCAAGATACTAACACTTGTAGTATCAAGATACTTCTTCTTTCAAGATCAAGTAACTTCTTCTCTTTAAATCAATTAACTCGACTCCAATGCTTCCTAAAACTCTTACCAACATCTCCCATAGACTTGGTAAGGACTTTAGGAAGAATTTAGACATGCATTTAGTATAAAATTAACAACACGAATACCCCTAACTTCTAGGAGTAGAATCACTTTTCTTTATAAAAAATAAAGTCAAGTATATTTCAAGAAACAAGTCATGTATACTTCAATAACAAGGCAAGTATACTTCAAGAAACAAGTCATGTATACTTCAATAACAAGGCAAGTATACTTCAAGAAACAAGTCAAGTATACTTCAAATAATCATGCCGATAGAAGGAAGAAGTTCACATATCTCGTTGACGACTAATCAACACGACAAGTAGCAATACACTCCAATGTACTTCAACTTTATCGGCTATTCCTCAAGCCAAGTAGAATATGCTATACGAAGTACTTCAACCTAAAATGACAATAACACTTCTATCAACTTCAAGCTTACTAGTGTAAGACTTATACCAAACAATCGCCCTCTAATTCTACGAAAAATTGGGCAGCACTTCCTTTGTTTCTACGTACTTTTTCACCTTTTCCAAGGCCCAATTTATCAATCAACAAGCCACATTTAAGGCACAACCAACAGTTAACCAAATGGGATTACACGTCTAATTTGACGTGTAAAATTCTGCCCCACAATCTATACAAAACAGTCCGCAAAACAGTCCATAATAAACCAACATTAAAGGTACAATATGAAGTCTTTAACACCATTATTCCTTAGGACTTTCATTAGCCATTTACCACATTAAACATACATGTTGGTGGCTGATTTTCCAGCAGTTTTATACCACAAAACAGTCCATCAAAACTGCATAACGATACCCCACAGTTTTAGGCAAATCTCGGCCAACAACTACAATTCAATTACCCTTTTCTTAATCCTTTTTAATCCAATTCAAATTTCAATACTTTCATATAAGTTATATCAACTTATTAACAACAATATTACTCCATTATAAAATGCAATAGGTGACGTTAATAACGACAATAACCAACGAAACCCGATAATCACCAAAGTTGTCCATTCACGGTTTTAGCCCCAAAAATGGTTCAAACGCTTTTTATTCTTCATTATTTTTAGCACAAGCTCATATATACATTATAACAACATGTAATATCCAATTACTTCAAAATAAAGAAGAGATTTTACCTTCCAAATGCCTCAAAACGCCCAAAACAGTCCGTAGGTGTTTGGCCCGCAGTTTTCGTTTCGCTCCACTTCTTCAAGATCCAATCACATATATGTATCCCCTACAACCTTAGGAGAAACCTCTCTTCACGTTTCTCTCCCAAAAAATCGACGGAAAACCCCTAGGGTTTCACCCAACTTTCGGCCAACTAGAGATTTAAGGGCTAAGGATGCTTAATTTTACTAATCACTTGGTTAGGGACCTTAATCTTGTATCAAGGTACAAAGCTTGGAAGTTTAAGAATTTTTGGCCAATAAAATGGTTCAAGGCCGAGAGCTATGTGGAGAGGAATATATTGGCTTTTGTGAAAATAATGCTAAGTGTATAATGAAATCTTGCAAGCCTCTTATGTATGTATATAATGTATTCAAAGGGGGAGATGATGACAAGTGTAGGGTCAAGATGGTGGACAAGTGTGGGTGAGACCCACTTGTCCACTTGTCTCCAAAATATCCTAAAGTCCAAGTCAAGTGGCGGGGTGACACGTGTCACCCTCCTATTGATCCAAAATTATTTCATCTCCCAAAATATCCATATTTGGCCAAAATATCTCAAAATATCGTGGGCCCCATAAAGCCGTAAAATTTTCCCGTGGGCCCCACATGACCATATCCGGAACTTAAAATCCAAAATTTTAATATAATCTATAAGTTCCAAATACCAAATTTAAGAACCAAATTCCAATTAATAAATCTTTTTCCTTCACGAGGTTCCGAGATTTTTCTTTAAGAAAAAGTAATTCTTCTTTCTTTCCAAAATTCAAATCTATATTTCTTACGCACGTTCTCATCTCACTGCCTTGGAAATATGGAGTGTAACATACATGACATCTGACCAATGTACTCTCTCGTCTTATTCCAATTTGAGCAGTAATCGTGGTATAATTATGGGTAATGGCAATTCAATTTCAATTAAGGGTTATGGTCATAAAACTTTATCCCCTCCTTATCCACCACTTGTCTTGAAACAAACCTTTCATGCCCCAAAACTAATTAAAAATTTGGTGTATTCACCACTGATAATTGGATTTTCATTGATTTTGATCAGTTTGGTTTTCTGTAAAGAATTTCAAGACGGGGAGTCCTCTCATGAGGTGTGACAGTAGGGGGGATCTTTATCCAATCACACTAAATCTCGGATTCTCACGTCTGACCAAGCCATCCACTTTTACAGCTCTTGCTCCTTCCTTGTGGCATGCTCGTCTAGGTCATCCAGGATCGTCTATTTTATCTACTTTAGATAGAAATAAGTTAAATTCCTGTAAGGGTACGCGTAGTACTCCGAATTGTCAATCTTGTTTTCTAGAAAAAATTATTAATTTGTCGTTTGTAGCTTCAAATTATAATACTTCAATGTCATTTGATATTATTCATAGTGATTTATGAACATCTCCCGTTCTCAGTTCTATGGGTCATCGATATTATGTTTTATTCTTGGATAATTATTCTAAATTTTTATGGACGTTTCCAATTGCGAAATAATCCCAAGTTTTTCCATCTTCGTAAAATTTAGAGATTTCATTAGAACTCAATTCGAATAGGAAATAAAGAATATCCAATGTGATAATGACAATGAGGAGTTTCGGGAGTTTTGTGCTCAAAATGGGATAAATTTTTATTTTTCTTGTCCTCATACGTTTTTCACAAAATGGGAAAGTTGGACGTAAAATTCGTACCATTAATAACATTATCAGCACCTTATTGATTCATTATTCCGTACCTCCGTTTTTGGCATCATGCGCTACAAATGGCTACAGATCTACTTAATATTATTCCTGCTAAATGTTTGACATATTCATCACATCTTCAAGTTTTATACAATCAGACTCATTCGTATTCTCATCCTAGTGTCTTTGGATGCTTATGTTATCAACTGTTTCCATCCACCACAATTAACAAACTTCAGGCATGTTCTACCCCTTGTGTGTTTTTGAGTTATCCGTCAAATCACTGTGGTTATAATTGCTTTGATTTGTCATCTAAACAAATCATCATTAGTCGGCATGTTCTCTTTGATGAGTCTCAATTTCCATTTTCTAAAGTAGAAATACTCGTGCCTAGTTCGTATGATTTTTTGGATGATGATATCTCCCCTGATATTCTCTGTCATTTTTCGGATCTGTCTCAAAATTCGTCTTCAGTGTCGCGACCCTTAGGGGAGGCGCCGCCATCGATGACTATAAAATTTGACATCGTCGCCGCCGCCAGGGGCGCGGCCTTAGGGAGGCGACGACGCCTCACTTCCAAAGATGACGGACAATGAGTGTCACGACCGAACCGGGCGTGATCGTGCCTTACCCCGGGCACCCAAGTAGACATATATCAGAGTAATCAGCGGAATATAAAACAAGACATGAAATAATGTGAAGTGTGAAACAGTTTATCTGCGAAAAGTTGCCTTTCGGCATAAATAAACATAAACTTGAACAGTTACATCCCCTTTTACAAACTCTGCCCACAACAGTACTACAGACCTCTAAGAATGATATAACAACAATGGCGGGACAGGGCCCCGCCTTACCCTTGAATGTAAGTACCTATAACGACAGGACTATACGTGATAAGCCTCGGAGAAACGGAGCTTCCCAACGCTGAATCGTGACCTATGAGCGAGGATCAACAAGGTGTACCTCTACTGCGGCATGAACGGCCCGAAGGAGGTCGACAACAGTACAGTATGTGAAAATCAAAATACCGTGTGAAATCATAGTAGTCTATATAAAGCGGAGACATGTATGATAACCAAACTACGATTCATAATAAATAAGCGATCATGTCAAGTCGTGGACTCATGCCTCAAAGTCATCACTCAAATATAACTATGGGTCTCACGCCCACAACATCAATCATGCGTGGAATACCTTCGCCATGGCGATCTATGATATAAAAGCACCAAGGAATACACATGAACACGGGTCCCACGTGTCATAATAAAACCGTGCGGGGTAAAATGCGAAGGCATAGCCGACTACTAAAACCCACAGTACCAACAATGCCATAAAAGCGTATCACGAGGTCTTTCTAGACGCGCCATATGATCGGCGGGCACTCGCCTCGTATCAATGTGCGCGTCAAATCCTCGAACTTCCCGCGACTCGCATAGGCCACACATAGGCCCGCATGAGGTATTCCGCGTCGGTAGCTACTCCGGCATCTTCCAGGACCGTGGTCCGCATGGCCACATGACCGCATGGCCATAAAGACCGCACTAACACGGAACTCGTAGCTCGCGCATAGGTCCCTGGACCCGCGTAGAGGTATTCTCGAATCATAGTCCTGCATCGTGGTATACCGCGTCGGAGGCGCCTTAACCCAGATCATGTCAAGAGGTGAGTGGTACAATACTATCATAACGACTTATCGTTAAACAACATAAGCACAATCAAGGGAAACCCCTTTACACAAACATCACAAGATACTAACACACGTAGCATCCTAAACATGTTTACTTATCAAATCAACAAGAAAGTATTACAAAGCTATGACAAACCAACACAATCAAGTTATTCACACAAGGTACTTTCTACTTTATGTTAACAAGTTCGGGTTTTTATCCCCAAAGTACTTCATACATTAACTCTTTAAAAGATCCGTTTCTTTCACAAAAGTCACACAATACCCGTAGTATAAAAATAGAGTGACTATCTTTTTAAGTAAACCAAAACACTTCCCTTCGTAAAATCAAGTAACAACATTCTTTTCCAAACGTTTAAGTTTTTCAAATGCTCAAGTTTCTCATTTCGAAAGGTTTCGTAGTTCATAGTCTTAATCACTTAATAATATAATTCTCTTTTAAAACAGTTTGAGAAACATATGCCTTATGTGTGAGTAGGTTATACTTGTTCATAACAATCTTATTAAAGCAGCCATGATCTAGGAAATGTAATATCATTTTGTCTCATCTTAGCTTACATGCAGATGGAGGTTTCTACTGGTTTCAATAATACTTAATTAGTCAATACATTTCCCTTTATTAGCTGCGATGGTTTGTTCGATACTTATTCTCGATCAAATCAATATAAGGCGTTCATAAACAATTAAGTAAACCGTTCCTTTTATCTCTCTTAAGTCGTTATACCTAACTTCCCATAAAGTTAGTATAACTCTTAAGCTTTTAAAACCAAGTATTACTCTTCTTTCAAAAAGGTTTCTTAATTCTTTTGAAATACTTCAAGATTCTTATTATTAGACTCAAGTCAAAAGACATCGCAGTAAAACCACGTTCAGTTAACACACGTACGTCTACCGTACTATATATATATTCTTTTAAAATATCATGCTCAAGAGGATAGGAAGAATCACATACCTCGCGACGATTACCGACAATTAGCAAAACGCTCCAAAGTACTGTAATCCTGCTAGCCTTTTTCCACCCTTCGAGTAGAATACGCTACTCGCAGTACTTCAACCTATAACGGTTATACAAGTCTATCAATGTCTAGACTACTCTGTAGAATAACACTAGATACAGGATTCCTTATTCTACGGAAAATTGGGCAGCACTTCCCTACCCGTCAAACTACACAAGTCTACTGTAAATACAGTCCTATGTAAGTACAGTTCAATTCTCTTCTTATATACCTTCCTTGTATATAACTTATACTTAATTCTTATACTTCAACAATATGCAAACTCTAATTACAATAGGGGGACAAGATATTTACCTCGATAAGCCCAAAATTATCCAAGATTTAATGTCGATCCTGAGCAACGTTTAGCTCCTACTCTGGGCGCTCCAACCCGCTCCAAACAACCCTTAGAAGTTCTACGCAACTTCTTCTTAATACTTCAACCAATTATGAAGATTTTCCTTAGGGTTTCGTTTAGTGACTAAAAGGATATAAGGTAGTATTTCCGGGCTCTACGTATAGAGGTAACTTTGGAATACTACAAGGTATAAGGCTAAGGTATTTTGGAATAGTAACAATACTTGGAGAATACTTTTCTACCAAGGGGGGGGGGGTATTTTACGAGAACAACTCAAGAGAGGGGGGGGGGTTTGTTTCGGCCAAGGCCTTCACAAGGGGGAGGGGGAGCTCTTGGACGAGAGCTTCACTACAAGGGAGGGAGGGATTTTTAAGACTTAGAAGTCATTTGAGGGATGAAGAGATCCTTCAACTAAGGGGGGGTATTTATAGGGCCTTCAATGGCCAAGATCAAGACAAGTGGTGGGCAAGTGGAGGATGTGGATTTGCACAAGTGCACCCTAGCCATCTACTCCACAAATCACTCCAAACATTGACCCATGGTTTAGGCCACAAAACATGCCAAGAACGTGCAACACTTTCGGCCACAAGACCGCCCACTTGAGGGTGACAAGTGTCGCCCTCTCGTTGGTCCAAAATATTTCATCTCTCGGAAAAATCCACAAAAATTATTAATGTCGCAACCGCAATTTTCCCTACATAAGTTCCGGAAAACGTTTCGTCGAAAAACAATTCTTTTCGGGGGTTGTGCACAAATTTCGTCCCTTGCCTAACTTAAGGCTTAAACTTTTGTACGTACGTCCTCACGTACATACTCTGAAAATACGGGGTATAACATTCTCCCCTCCTTAGAAACATTCGTCCCGAATGTTCCTTCTCAAGACGGATAACGATGAAGTTCCTTTTAACTTAAACAAGTTGCCAATGCCACATATGGCCACAAAAAATAACGCACGCGCAAATACTTACATCCAAGTCCACGAGGAATCACTTCTAACATCACAAAAGCTCCCACCCGAGGTCTAAAATATACTCCCTTCGCACCCTTACTTCACAAAAGTAATGATCACATCTATGTTCTTAACACATGCTCGCTTCTTCCCTTATTCGTCGTACCTTTCTCGTACACTCGAACTCTTTCTCATAACTTACCACATTTCATATCTTGGTTCCAAATCTCTGGGTTACTACCTCCAACTTGGTCATCATTAACTGGGAACATTCTGGATGGATCTCCGATACTTTTCCGAACATAACAACGTGAAAGACCGGACGCACTGCCTCCTACGTCGGACGGCAAAGTTAACATATAGGCAACCTGGCCTATCCTCCAAAAGATCTGAAAACGCTCTAAGTACCTCAGGCTAAGTTTCCCCTGTTTTCCAAAACTCGTCACACCCTTTCCGGTGGTACCTTGAAGACCCACCACAACTCGAACTCAAGCGTCGTCGTCGGTTATCCGCACGACTTCTGTTGACTCTGAGTTGCCAATAACCTCTTTTGGATAAGCTTCACCCTACCCACATCCTGCCGACACAAGTATAAACCAACTATCTGAACCTTGCCAACATCGAACAATCGACCGACAATCTACACTACTGCCCATACAAGGCTTCATAAGGCGACATCCGAATACTGAAATGGTAGCTATAAAACATTCCCTCAACAGGAGACAACAATCCTCACATCTACCCCTGAAATCCAAACACTGGCCCAAGGATGAATGCGATACGGAGACTCACCTGAGTTCCTAACCCTGCCTGGTAAAACTTCCAGAAAAAGAAATAGCCGTAACCTGGGCTCCACTGCCTGACATAAGGTGAAAGTAGGCACCTCGTGCAGCCTTACAACCTTCCTGATATAATCATCTCGCATAACCCTCTGCCGAGTAAACGGTCTTGACTAAAAGACAAGATGGGCTGACCTCATCGGTCCGACTACTGGTCGAACGCATCCACGAACTCAGACGCCGTTAACTAAACTTGGGCCTAGCGCCGCTTGACCCACCACCGCGGGACCACCTCAAACTGACCCCACATTACAGCCGCGGGTTGACCCGCGTCGGCCCTCAACCCGACCCGCTATCACGCTAAACTCTTGTTCCCGATCCGAACAATCTCACCATCGAGTCACGAAAACCCAGTGGTCTTCTTAGCTCAACTACCCTCTTTCATATCAAACCACTCAGGGACTTATCACACAACATATCTCACGAATACTATGCACTCCGATAAGGGTCAAACATAAATATAATCTTTTACTCAAGATGGCCTTGCCTCTAAGGTCTCCACATATAAAACTCTAAGGCTCACACTTTCCTTATCCCCAATCTTACCCTTCTAACTAACCATGATTTCTAATCACAATTGACACAATGCTATCTGAACATAACACTTAAGATATACTCATCTTATCATACATACTAATCTCTGAGGTTAAGGATATACCAGATCTACCGCTTCACTCCTTTGTCGCTCTAATCAATCTCGCCTGTTGGCGATAGCTAGGAAAGGTGATGAACGGTCACCGATCCCGGTGAGTCTCTACATCCGCGCCACCTGCGGTCGGACAATTCCGCAAAATGGCCTGCTGCCGCAAGCATAACAAGTCGAAGAAGTACGACACTTCCCACAATGACACTTACCACAACGGCCATACCGAGGTGGGGTGGCCTCCTGCGCTAACACCCCTTCCTCTACGAACTCAATCCGCAACTAACTGCGGTAGGTCGAGTCCTCCTACTTGCATCCTCCTACTAGGACATCCTTTCGACACATGGCCGACGGCAGCTTAAAACAAGCATCAAACAAAAGCGACATTCGGGACGACGCGCCACTAATCGAAAATCGAACCCGTGGCTAGAACCTACGTGATAGGCGTGAATCAAGCCCGGAGCTCGACCAACTCCGGCATACTCGAACGCCCTGAACTCGCGGAGGACCACTGTGACCGGCGGAGGCGCATATCTAGTCTGCGGTGAGGTGATTCGCCTCGAAAGTTACCAGGACCTGCCGATCCGCCTCTTCGCGATCTTGGTTAATCCGTCGATCTCACGTTCCTCGTGCTTCGTGATAAGCTCAGACGCGGGCAATATCCATGCTCGATCAAGAGCTACTCTTGCACAACCTTTCTTTAGATAGTCATCAAGACCGTGATAAATCGGTACATAAAATACTCTCTGGTTGCTAAATCCATAGCTAATGCAGGTCGTCTCTTTGCAATCTATACTTTCATCGTCGTGGGCGAAGGTCCAGATATCATGGCCGCAGAGGAACCGCCTGGGCTAAACTCGATGGGACCGCGGCGCCGCCGAACTCCTCGAATGAAGCACCACCCTCAGTGATGATTGGGCTGTGCTCTAGTAACCCTCTGCTCTACTCGCAGCTCCTCGATCGCCTTGCCCTTCTGGGCCCGAGTTGCCTTACGCGGAGGCATAACTGGTAGGGGAAAGAAATACGTTAGAGGGGTCCAACTTATAACACAGCTCTAAGGCACGATCTCAGAGTGAGAAGAATGGA
This sequence comes from Przewalskia tangutica, assembly GCA_029844215.1. Lineage (NCBI taxonomy): Eukaryota > Viridiplantae > Streptophyta > Magnoliopsida > Solanales > Solanaceae > Przewalskia > Przewalskia tangutica. The sequence continues at coordinate 126,808,419 of CM056721.1, forward strand.
AACCGATCCTAAATATCTTATAGCCTTCTGATTATTGGTGTGGTGCACACACCGATAATCTAGACTTACTAGATACGGTCAGAGACACTTTCCGAGGATTAATCGCTCGATACCACTTTTGTCACGACCAACCTGGCCGCGGATCGTGCCTACCGGGCACCCAGTAGACATACATCGAGTAATCACGGAATATAAAACAAGACATGAAATAATGTGAAGTGTGAAACAGTTTATTCATAAAAGTTGCCTTTCGGCATAAATAAACATAAACTTGACGATTACATCCCTTTTACAAACTCGCCACAACAAGATTCAGCACTTCTAAGAATGATATAACAACAATGGCGGACAGTGGCCGCCATACCTGAATGTAAGTACCTACAACGATGGACTATACCATGATAAGCCTCGAGAAACGGAGCTTCCCAAACGCCAACTGTGACCATGAGCGAGGATCAACAATCGCGTGTACCTCACTGCGGCATGAACGCAGCCTCGAAGGAGGTCGATGCAACAGTACCAAGTATGTGGCGAAAATCGTAAGTGAAATCATAGTAGTCTATATAAAGCAGAGACATGTATGATAACCAAACTACGATTCACAATAAATAGCGATGCATGTCAAGTCGTGACTCATGCCTCAAAGTCATCACTCAAATATAACTATGGGTCTCACGCCACAACATCAATCATGCGTGGAATACCTTCGCCGCTGGCGATCATGATATAAAAGCACCAAGGAATACACATGAACACGGGTCCCACGCGTGTCATAATAAAACCGCACGGGTAAGTACGAAGGTATAGCCGACTACTAAAACCCACGCATACCAACAATGCCATAAAAGCGTATCACGAGGTCTTTCTAGACCGCGCCATATGATCGAAGCGGGCCACTCGCCCTCAGTATCAATGTGCGCGTCAAATCCTGGAACTTCCCTCAGCTCCGCATAGGCCACACACATAGGCCCGCATCGAGGGTAGCTACTCCCCGGCATCGTCCTGGACCCGTGGTCCGCATGGCCACATAGATCGCATTGCCATAAAGACCGCACACTAACCTGGAACTCTCGTAGCTCCGCATAGGTCCCCTGGACCCGCATGAGGTATTCTCGAATCATAGTCCCAGACTGCCTGAGGTATACCCCGCATTGGAGGGCAGCTTAACCCCCGGTATCATGTCAAGAGGTAAGTGGTACAATACTATCATAACGACTTATCGTTAAACAACATAAGCACAATCAAGGGAAACCCCTTTACACAAACATCACAAGATACTAACACACGTAGCATCCTAAACATGTTTACTTATTAAATCAACAAGAAAGTATTACAAGGCTATGACAAACCAACACAATCAAGTTATTCACACAAGGTACTTTCTACTTTATGTTAACAAGTTCGGGTTTTTATCCCCAAAGTACTTCATACATTAACTCTTTAAAAGATCCGTTTCTTTCACAAAAGTCACACAATACCCGTAGTATAAAAATAGAGTGACTATCTTTTTAAGTAAACCAAAACACTTCCCTTCGTAAAATCAAGTAACAACATTCTTTTCCAAACGTTCAAGTTTTTCAAATGCTCAAGTTTCTCATTTCGAAAGGTTTCGTAGTTCATAGTCTTAATCACTTAATAATATAATTCTCTTTTAAAACAATTTGAGAAACATATGCCTTATGTGTGAGTAGGTTATACTTGTTCATAACAATCTTATTAAAGCAGCCATGATCTAGGAAATGTAATATCATTTTGTCTCATCTTAGCTTCTATGCAGATGGAGGTTTCTACTGGTTTCAATAATACTTAATTAGTCAATACATTTCCCTTTATTAGCGCTGCAGTGGTTTGTTCGATACTTATTCTCAGTTCTGAAATCAATATAAGGCGTTCATAAACAATTAAGTAAACCGTTCCTTTTATCTCTCTTAAGTCGTTATACCTAACTTCCCATAAAGCTAGTATAACTCTTAAGCTTTTAAAACCAAGTATTACTCTTCTTTCAAAAAGGTTTCTTAATTCTTTTGAAATACTTCAAGATTCTTATTATTAGACTCAAGTCAAAAGACATCGCAGTAAAACCACGTTCAGTTAACACACGTACGTCTACCGTACTATATATATATTCTTTTAAAATATCATGCTCAAGAGGATAGGAAGAATCACATACCTCGCGACGATTACCGACAATTAGCAAAACGCTCCAAAGATCGTAATCCTGCTAGCCTTTTTCCACCCTTCGAGTAGAATACGCTACTCGCAGTACTTCAACCTATAACGGTTATACAAGTCTATCAATGTCTAGACTACCCTGTAGAATAACACTAGATACAGGATTCCTTATTCTACGGAAAATTGGGCAGCACTTCCCTACCCGTCAAACTACACAAGTCTACTGTAAATACAGTTCAAATCTCTTCTTATATACCTTCCTTGTATATAACTTATACTTAATTCTTATACTTCAACAATATGCAAACTCTAATTACAATAGGGGGACAAGATATTTACCTCGATAAGCCCAAAATTATCCAAGATTTAATGTCGATCCTGAGCAACGTTTAGCTCCTACTCTGGGCGCTCCAACCCACTCCAAACAACCCTTAGAAGTTCTACGCAACTTCTTCTTAATACTTCAACCAATTATGAAGATTTTCCTTAGGGTTTCGTTTAGTGACTAAAAGGATATAAGGTAGTATTTCCGGGCTCTACGTATAGAGGTAACTTTGGAATACTACAAGGTATAAGGCTAAGGTATTTTGGAATAGTAACAATACTTGGAGAATACTTTTCTACCAAGGGGGGGGGGGGGTATTTTACGAGAACAACTCAAGAGAGGGGGGGGGTTTGTTTCGGCCAAGGCCTTCACAAGGGGGAGGGGGAGCTCTTGGACGAGAGCTTCACTACAAGGGAGGGAGGGATTTTTAAGACTTAGAAGTCATTTGAGGGATGAAGAAATCCTTCAACTAAGGGGGGTATTTATAGGGCCTTCAATGGCCAAGATCAAGACAAGTGGTGGGCAAGTGGAGGGTGTGGATTTGCACAAGTGCACCCTAGCCATCTACTCCACAAATCACTCCAAACATTGACCCATGGTTTAGGCCACAAAACATGCCAAGAACGTGCAACACTTTCGGCCACAAGACCGCCCACTTGAGGGTGACAAGTGTCGCCCTCTCGTTGGTCCAAAATATTTCATCTCTCGGAAAAATCCGCAAAAATTATTAATGTCGCAACCGCAATTTTCCCTACGCAAGTTCCGGAAAACGTTTCGTCGAAAAATAATTCTTTTCGGGGGTTGTGCACAAATTTCGTCCCTTGCCTAACTTAAGGCTTAAACTTTTGTACGTACGTCCTCACGTACATACTCTGGAAATACGGGGTATAACAAGTAGACCCCGACGCCGCTGGTCAGTCCGTCCCATCTCCCGAAAATTCCCAAAATTCACTCAATCTAGCCCCGAGTCATGGTTCAATCACTCGCAGTCAACATGATATTTTTAAACCAAAAAGACATTTTAATTTAAATTCTAATGTTCTTAGGTCACCCTTACCCCGTAATCCCGTGTCTGCTTTAAATGACCCTAATTGGAAAATTGTCATGACCGATAAATATAATGCTCTTATTGATAATAAGACGTGGGAGTTGGTACCCCGTCCATCTGGTATTAAGGAAAATTGTCATGACCGATGAATTTTTGCTCATAAGGAAAATTCTGACGGTTCGTTTGCAAGACATAAGACTCGTCTTGTAGGTGATGGTAAGACTCAACAGGTTGATGTGGATTGTGGTGAGACATTTAGCCCGGTGGTCAAACCGGCTACCATTCACACTGTGCTCAACTTGTATCTTTCTAAATCATGGCTCATTCATCAGCTAGATGTAAAGAATGTTTTCCTACATGGTGATCTCAATGAGACAGTGTATATGCATCAGCCCCTGGGGTTTAGGGATACTCGATTTCCTCAACATGTTTGTCTATTGAAAATGTCCTTGTATTTGCTTAAGCAGACTCTACAGGCTTGGTATAAGAGGTTTGCTGACTATGTGTCAACTCTGGGCTTCTCTCACAACAGGTCTGATAATTCATTATTCATCTATTGACAGGGTTCTTCGATGACTTATATTCTATTATATGTGGATGATATTATCTTGACTACCTCTTCTGATACATTATGTCAGTATATTATAACAATACTCAATTTTGAGTTTGCCATGAAGGACTTGGGCCCATTGAGTTATTTTTTGGGGATTGTTGTCACTCGTCATGCAGGTGGATTATTCTTATCACGGAGGAAGTAAGCAGAGATCATTGAGAGGGATGGGATGTCATCCTGTAAGTCCACTTCTACTCCAGTTGATACTAAATCCAAGTTGGGTACTGCAGATGACTCTCCTTATGAGGATCCGACCCGCTATCGTAGTATTGCAGACGCCCTTCAGTATCTTACGTTCACACGACCAGATATTACATATGACGTCCAGCATGTGTATTTTTTATGCATGAACCCAGAGTTGAACATATGAATGCGCTCAAACGCAACCTTAGGTACATTCAGGGAACACTTGATTATGGCTTGCATTTGTATCATTCGTCGACGTCTACACTAGTCTCCTATACAGATGCTGATTGGGGTGGTTGTCCTGACACCAGACAGTCTACGTCTGGCTATTGTATGTTTTTAGGTAATAACTTGGTCTCATGGTCTACCAAACGTCAATCCACGCTTTCACGTTCAAGTGCAGAGACCGAGTATCGAGGGGTAGCCAATGTGGTTTCTGAGTCATGTTGGTTACAAAATCTACTTTTAGAGCTTTATTGTCCTATTCATAAGGATACCTTAGTGTATTGTGATAATATAAGTGTCATCTACCTTTCTGGTAATCCAGTTCAGCACCAACGCACTAAACACATAAAGATGTATATTCACTTTGTTTGAGAGAAGGTAGCTAAAGGACATGTACGTGTCTGTCATGTCCATTCCATATATCAAATTGCAGACATTTTTACAAAGGGTCTTCCCTTGGTCCTTTTTGAAGATTTTAGAGACAGTCTCAACATACGAAGACCGTCTGTTATGACTGCGGGGGTGTTAAACAGCGGGTCTACGTGTGGCCCAGTCCATGTACATGTTTAGTCTGTAATTGTATATATATATATGGTAGTTTGTATATTAGTCTTATATCTTAAATTCTTAATTAGGATTGTAATATTACCATAATTGTATAGTTAGTCTCCTTATAGAATAGAGATTTAAATATAAAATAGAAATAAAATTCTACTATTGTAACTTATATATTTATTTTTTTCATTAATAAGAATAATCAAGATTAATTCTTTCATTCAGGACCAACAAAACTGAATAATGAGCAGAAATAGAATGAATACAACAAAGTAACATCTATCAGGGATCAAATAGTCAAGTTACTATTCTATTCCCGATCTTTTGAAGAAAGCTCTGAGTGAATCCGAAATAGGCCATGGACTTGGATCTACCAAATGATAAGAATGCCTCTGAGATTCAATCATATGAAAGAAAAATGAAGCTTTTACAGCTATATAAAATGAAAAGGAATCACCTAACAGAATAAACAATAATATTGTAGAATAGTCTGCATGGGCAGTTCAACTGGTTCTCAAGAGGGATAATTGGAAAAATAATATTGTACAATAAGAGGGAAAGTACAAGTAGAAAGAAAGATTTTTGCTCTTTTTGTGACAATAAATTACTCCTTTCTCAGTTTAAGAGTTTGCATCTAAAAGGAAGAAATTAACGGTTGCCACAAATATCCTCAAGAAAAAAGGAAGAGATGAAGGCAAACGTGACAGATGGAGATGACCCACTAAAGTGCATACGTGGTGGACAAGAAATAATTACAGAAAAATACCGCAAGGCGAGCCTTAATGAACGGTAATATCTTGCACAACCCATTTGTGGTTCCAGACAAATCTAAAAGTACATAGGCCTAAGTATTTCTTTTTGTTCACAGTTAGGAATGAAAATGCGACAATATCCTAGTCTTCTCAAAAGAATCGCACTATTAATACCTTCAATTCTATGAGGAAACACTGTTTTGAAATTGAGAAGTGGAGTAACTAAATTCGCGTCACTTTTTCATATTAAAATTTAAGGATATCATTAACAGTGGAAACCAACATTAAGATAATGATGGGTGAACAAAAAGTATATCTAGTAGATATTCAACCTATGCCTGTGAGGAGTTGAGAAATGCTATTAACAACATCACTTTGTATAAATAGAGGAAGAACTTCAGTGTATCGGTATCCAGATCACAACGAAAATAATCACCAAGAGAGCTTTCAGAAATTCACTCCAGAAACTGGATCAAACACCACTGCCTAAAGTTGTATAACAACATCTTGTCCAACATTACTATTGCTGGCCAGATTCTAGATTGAGCTTATTGTTGAAACAATTGTAATGAAGATGGTGTATGTTTCTTTATAGATATTTTATCTTTAGGCTGAAGTCATCTGCGACTTCGTTTTTGTAATTTCTTTTTATTTTATTTCTACAAATTGTAAAAAAAAATCAATTGTAATTGTATAAAATATATACATTACTTCGGTCACTGACCATCAAGGGCTATATTAACATATACCCTTGAAAATATAAACCTTGTGTCTTTTACTTTTCCGCTGCATTTACTTTTTAATGTTTATTAATGTTTTATCTAGTGTTGCCTCAAATGTTGTCACAACATTGAAGACAACATAAAGAAATTGTTTAACTATTCCGCTTTCAAATTTTTATTTATCTTACGTTTACTTGCTTATCCGTAGCCTCGGACCTAACAAGTGGTATCAAAGTCAACACTTAACACAAAAGTGTTTGGTCGTAGACCTCCGATTTTTTATGGAACAAATTATACCTATTGAAAGATCAGGCTACGTTCGCACATCAAATCCATTGATGTTCGAGCATGGAGATCTATCACCGAAGGATATGTTGTTCCTAAGTATCCAGCGGATGAGGATGATGATATACTTACCAAACCCGAATATAAATGGACCACGAAAGAAATCAATAATGCAAGCTTTAACGAAAAAGTCTTGAATGCCATTTTCGGATAGATCTGTACATGTTAAAACTCATTTAGAATTGTACATCGGCTAAGGACGCTTGGGACCCTGCAAACTCATTGTGAGGGTACCTCGAGTGTACGACAAACAAAACTACGCATGTTTTTGAGTCAATATGAGCGCTTAAGGATGGAAGAATCTGATGATATAAAGTCCTATTTTGAAAAGTTAATTGACATTGCAAATCAGTGTCAAGTGTTTGGTTCTCCTTTGACCAACACACAACTTGTGTACAAAGCCCTCAGATCTCTTCCTGAAAGATTTAACACAAAGATTTGTGTTATTGAAGAGGTCCATAATCTTGCCACAATGGATCTACATGCCTTGATGAACATCTTTCAAACTTATGAGATGAACATCAAGAGCCAAAGGAATTTGTATAGGGACAAGACGATGACACTCCAAGGACAAACCTCGAAAACAAACATTGAAGACGAGAATGAAAACCTTGAGGAACTAGGTGATGGTGCAATTGTCGCCTTACTCACTCGACGATTTAATTCGATGATGAGGAAGATCAACAATGATCGAAGTAAAGCTAAATATAAGCAGCACCAAAAATCACTCTTCAATAAACAACCAATAAGATCACCTTCAGGGCAAAGAAGTGATAATCCACTGAGAAAAACAAACTCAAATAATACCAATTTTAATCTCAAACAACTCGAGAGAGTGCAATGTCATGCATGCTCGGGTTGGAAACATTATGCTAATGAGTGTGGAAACACCCTTAGAAAAGTTGGTAAAAGTATGTGAGTGTCTCTCAGTGATGATAAAAATGAAGAAGATCGAGAAGAAGAATCACAGGCGATGCTGGCAGTAATGTTTGAACATTCAATGTCCGACAATGAAGATATTGCTGACAATGTTGTTACAACATCTGTGACAACATTGGATACAACATCTGAAATCTCAGCAACATTGGAAAGGTATGTATATTTTGACTATTCTGATGTTAATTATTCAGTGGTTTAATTTATTCATGTGAAGCTGTAAATCTGGATCTAGTTGTCTCTAAAGATGAAGTGATAAATGAATTACAAGATCTTTGTAAAGCCTTGATCACAGAATCTGAGTAACTAGACTCAAAAGCAAAATCTTTGGCTCTTAATAATAACAATCTTAAAGGTACTATTAACCGGTTAGAGGTAGCTATTATTAAGAAGGACCAAGAACTTGGTAAGATCCGTGCAAGATTGAATTTAACACAGGCTAGACTTGGGTATCAGTCACCACGTAAACCAAACTCCTCTAAGATCCATAATAAAGGTGAGAAGATAAAGTTTATGAGAGAAACTAACAATGTTGATAATAACTCACATAATACTAAGGAAAGGTTGAGGTTTGTATGCAGCTACTGTAAGAAGTTAGGTCATCTAATGCGGGAGATAGATTTCAGCATAGATGTATTGCAGGTACCCAACCTATATCCATTTCTCCTTATAGAATGGCACCTGCAGAACTGAAGGAGTTGAAGGAGCAGTTGAGGGACCTATTAGAGAAAGGCTTCATTAGGCCTAGTGCATCTCCATGGGGGTGCATCAGTGTTATTTGTGAAGAAGAAGGATGGGTCGCTGCGAATGTGTATCGACTATAGGAAGCTGAACAAGGTAACCATCAAGAATAGATATCCCCTTCCCAGGATTGATGACTTGTTTGATCAGTTGCAGGGTGCTAAGTATTTCTCGAAGATAGACCTGCGATCCGGTTATCATCAAGTACGGGTTAGAGAGACAGATATCCCGAAGACGGCGTTCAGGACCCGGTACGGGCATTATGAGTTCAGAGTGATGTCATTTGGGTTGACTAATGCTCCAACAGTGTTCATGGATCTAATGAACCGGGTGTTCAAGCCATTTTTGGATACATTTGTTATAGTATTCATCGATGACATCCTGGTGTATTCTCGCTCAGAGAGCAGAGCACACGATCATTCGGCGACAAGATTGAGTCCTCCGACACCGGCAACAGATGCCAAGTTTTCGAAATGTGAGTTCTGGTTGGCCTCAGTGGCATTCTTGGGGCATATTGTCGGGGCAGATGGTATTCGGGTGGATACTCAAAAGATTGAGGCGGTGAAGACATCGCTCAGACCCACTACACCTACTGAGGTACGCAACTTTATGGGACTAGCAGGGTATTACAGGAGGTTTGTGGAGAAGTTTGCTTCGATCTCAATGCCTTTGACTAAGCTAACCCGTATGCGCCTAAGTTCCAGCCGACCGATATCATGAGATCGCTTTTAGTTATCAAGGATAAGTTGACTACAACTCAGCCTTACTCTTCCGTAAGGTCCCGAGGATATGTTATTTATTGTTATGTCGTGTCGACTTGGTCAGGTATTGACGCAAAGACGTAAGGTTATAACCTATGCTTCCCGACAGCTCCGGAAATATGAAAAGAATTACCCTACCCATGATTTAGAACTAGCGGTCGTGATTCATGCCTTGAAGATTTGGAGGCACTACTTATATGGAGTTCATGTGGATATTTACACGGATCACAAGAGTCTCCAGTATATCTTCAGGCAGAGGGAGCTGAACTTATGTCAGAGACGGTGGCTGGAATTGCTGAAGGACTATGACGTTGATATTTTGTACCACCCCGAGAAAGCTAATGTGGTTGTAGACGCTCTTAGTCGTAGATCTATGGGTAGTCTGACAAATGTGCAACCAGTAGCAAAGAGATTGTCCGTGAGATACATCAGTTAACGAGCCTTGGGATTTGGTTGGCCGATTCCGGTGACAGTAGAGTTCGGGTTCGGGAGATAGCTGAGTCGTCCATAATGAAGGAGGTAAATAAGTGTCAGTATGAGGATCCGGTTCTGGCACGATACAGAGACGTAGCCCTCTGAAAGGAGAAAACTTCATTTGAGGTGGCACAGGATGGGGTGCTAAGGTACGAGGGTAGGTTGTGTGTACCCGATGTTGCAGGGCTTCGACAGCAGATTCTGAGTGAGGCACACAGTGCTCGTTATTCTGTTCATCCGGGGTCGACTAAGATGTACCATGACCTCAGAGGCGTATATTGGTGGGATTGCCTGAAGAGGGACATAACCGAGTTTGTTGCACAGTGCCTGAATTATCAGCAGGTTAAGGTCGAGCATCAGAAGCCTGGTGGGTTACTGCAGGCGATAGAGATCCCGATTTGGAAGTGAGAGGTAATTAATATAGATTTTATTATAGGTTTGCCTCGCATCACGGAAGTGATTCCATCCGGTTATCAGAGAAAGCCGACAAAATCAGCCTATTTTCTTCCAGTCCGAACTATTTATTCAGCTGAGGACTATGCTAGATTATACATCTGAGAGATAGTGAGACTACATGGGGTTCCCGTATCTATCATATCTGACCGAAGATCCCAGTTCACGGCTAACTTCTGGAGATCATTTCAGAAGGGATTAGGAACGTAGGTGAGTCTCAGCACAACATTTCATCCTCAGACGGATGGGCAGGCAGAGCGTACCATACATACACTGGAGGATATGTTGAGGGCTTGTATTATTGATTTTAGAGGTAGTTGGGAGGATCACTTGCCACTCATTGAGTTTGCTTACAATAACATCTACCACTCCAGCATTCAGATGGCTACGTATGAGGCTTTGTATGAGAGGAAGTGCAGGTCGCCCATTGGTTGATTTGACGTAGGTGAGACTCAGTTGATTGGTCCAGACATGGTTCAGCAAGCAGTCAACAAGGTGAAACTCATACAGGAGAGATTACTAGCGGCTCAGAGTCGACAGAAGTCATATGCTGATAATCGGCGTCGGCACCTAGAGTTTCAGATAGATGAGTGGGTATTCTTGAAGGTGTCACCCATGAAGGCTGTGGTGAGATTTGGGAAGAGAGGGAAGCTTAGCCCGAGGTATATTGGGCCTTATCGGATCATTCACAGAGTAGGCCAGGTTGCCTATGAGTCGACCTACCTCACTTGGAAGCGACATCCAGCTTTTTCACGTGTTCATACGCTACGTTGTATCGACGATCCTTCCGAAGTCTTTCCAGCGGACGATGTCCGGTGATCGGCGAGTTGTCCTATGAGGAGAATCTCGTGCCATATTGATCGCCAAGTCGTGAGGTCGCGACTAAGGATGTTGCATCCGTCAAGGTATTGTGGCAGAATAACAATAGAGAGGAGATGACTTGGGAGGCTGAAGAGGAGATGAAGAAGAAGTATCCTCACCTGTTCCCTATGCCTCTAGGTAATTCAATCTAACTCCCTTAGTTGATTATAGTATTGGTGAACTGTATATGTGTATTTATTTGTGGCCCTGTGTGGCATATGTTGGGTTGCTGAATATAGATGGATAGACACAATTATAAATGAGGCTCTGTTGAAATTTCTAGAACATAAAATTGTTTACGAACATTCGAGGATAAATGTTTCTAAGGGGGGAAGAATGTTACACCTCGTAAGTTTAAGACGATAATTAAGAACGTCATTAAGGAAATAAGATTCGAAGGTGGATATAAAATATATTTACATACGTTAATAAGGAATAATTTTGGTTACAACGAAGGTAACAATGGAAAATTCAAAATGATGGTTGTATTTCCGATTATGGATTAGTAACGGATTATGTAAATTGTGACATTGAGGTTACGAGGGCTTATGGAATTTTTAAAATCTAAAAGAAGTAGAGTTTAAGATTTCTTTTGATAAGTTGAGAGATTGATTTTAGAAGAAAATTTGGGACCAAAGTGTACAATTTAATTGTCATTTTCAGATTTCATTTCCCCCCCTTAAAACACCTAAATCCCTTCATCTTCTAAACATTTCATTCAAACACACTCACCCTCTCTTCTCTTGATTCTTGGCCGAAATTAACCAAATTCCATAGCCAAATTGGGGCATTTTCATCATCCTCCTTAGACTAAGCTCCTTCCATAAATCAATAGCAATTTTTTTTTTTAAAAAAGACAAAAACAGTGGCCAAATCGGGCCACTTCCAACAACCCTTAGTCTCGATTGTTTGCTAGGTTTTTGAACAAATTTGTGGATGAAAATCGTGTAGGAATGATGGAGTAACATTATAGATTGTTGCATGTTGATTTGGAATTAAAAATGGGTGAAATTGGGCAAGAAAAGGGCCAAAACATTGGCATTTTTCGTTGGGACAATGAGCAAATTTTCGGGGTTGTTTTGGTAATTTAATTGAGGTAAAATTATCCCCTTAAGTTACAATTGAAGTGCATGTTGTTGTAGTTGAAGTATTGGGTTATGGTCGATAATTGCATGTTGGGAATTGGAAGGAAAGCTTAATGTTAATGCACTTGTGGTATGTAATTGTTGATAGAGAAGTTGGATTAAGAAGTAAGAAAAAGAATTAGAGAATTGTAACATGTTAGGGCCAACTGTTATGAAATTGTTGAGCATGATTGTCCCGCTTTAAAGGTCATTCTTGTTAGATTATAATATAAGTTATGAAATTGTAAATACGTTGCGATAATCATCAATACATATCTTAAAAGAGGTTAAAAGTATAATAAAGTAATATATTGCAAACTAGAAGACTTGAGCTCTTGTTACTAATTGTTAGACTTGGTGGATTGCCTTAATGGACTATTTTCTTATTATGAATTAAGAGTTGGTGGAATATGATAGATAGGTGGTTTAATCACCTAAATTGTTGTTGGGATTAAATTCCATAAAGGTGAGAAGAAAGGTTGTATAATGTTGGTATGTGTCAAGTATATGGGCTATTATGATCATACCTCTAAGTAATAACTTATTGATTGGTTGGTTGACTTATTGGTAAATTGTGGAAACGCTCATAAACGGGGAAAGTGCTGCCCAAATTTTCATAGAAATTGGAAGTCAATATTCAGTATAACTTACTTTAGACAACATAGAATTGACAAGCATACTATCATAATTATAGGTTGACGCACTAGACGGGACATATCTTGGTATTGAGTTGATTAGAGCGCATACGAGGTATGTGAGACTATCTTCCTTTCTTTTGGCATGATTATGTGAATTATTGATTCTTTCATTTGACATGATTGTGCGGACGTACATGATTTCTTCACAGTCTTATTCTTAGTAATTTGAGTTATGAAAAGTACATGTGATTCTCTAGTAAGAAGTTTATTTAATGATTTTAATGAGAGTCAAAGAAATGATTAAAATTGCATACAGTTGCTCATGATATCTACTCGTGCTAAAGTCATTTCTCTACTTCACCGCGTCCCGGGCCGGGCAGATTCGTGCACAGATTTCAGGATGATTCACCGCGTCCCTCCTTAGAGGGCCGGGCATTTTATGTATACTTATATGATGATTCCACGGACAGGCATCCGTGATGCAGGTACAAATACCCAGGACAATATATTTCACCGTGTCCCTCATCAAAAGGGTCGGGCAGTTTATTCACTTACTTATATCTGATGATTTTATGACCAGGCATGCATAAGTACTGGTATGACTCTCATTCTTTTATGACACAGTTGAATCTCTACATTACAGGACACAGTTATGATTTTATTTATTTCATGCTTACACATTCGACATTATTGCATCGACCCCTTTCCTGGGCCGTGTTCATGCCCGCAGTACTGAGATCGATTAGGTGACCCTTCGCTTTAGACGTCTACCACTGGCGAGCTCCTTTGTTCCGGAGCCAGCTATTTTGGTATAGATCTTATCTTTCAGACTTATGCATATTTTGGGCACGACGGGGTCCTGTCCCGTCATATGTCAGTATTGTACACTTAGAGGTCTGTAGACAGTTGTGGGTTGGACGTTTGTACCTTGTTTTGGTTTTCGATGTTGTTATACTCTGTGTTGGGATGTTCCCGGTTATTCCTATTGTTATCTAGTGGCAGCCTTGTCGGCTTGCCTATTTTGACTATTCCTTTTTGTATATGATGCTGTTTGGTGGCAGCATAGTCAGCTAACTTGTTTTGTTTGTTGATTAGTTGTGTAAGGCAGCCTTGTCGGCTCGCCTATTTGGGAATATGTTATAAAAGCAGTGTTGTGCTGTCGAAATTTCTATAGATCTCGGTAGTAATTAGATTAAGAGTGACAGATCAGTAATGACGTCCAAATTAGGACGCTTAGTCGCGGCCCGTCAGTTCGGGTCGTGACACAACATTCAAAGCAATCAGCCTAAGAACATAAAGAAGAAGAGTGTTGAAAAAATGTAGGTACCTAAGCTAAACCTACGCTATAATATGTGCATAACTGCTTTACGTACTAACATTACAGGATCTTGGTATTTCGATAATGGATGTTCACGACACATGACAGGTACAAAAAGCTTACTGAAGAATTATGATGCATTCAACGGAGGATACGTGATCTTTGGTGGGGGAAGCAAGAATAGGATAATTGGTAGAGGACCCTTACGTTCCTGACGTACCAGCCTTGAAGAATGTTATTCATATGGAAGTCTTAGTGGCTAATCTACTTAGCATAAGCTAGCTATGTGATGATGATATCAAGGTAAAGTTCAACCATCATGAATGTAGGGTTACAGATTCTATCAATAAATGTGTTATGTCAGGTATTCGAACTGGAGACAATTGTTATCTCGTCTGTAGACAAGAATTTTGCAATTCTGCGAAGAGCAGTGACACAACACTCTGCATCAGAAGTTGGGACACGTCAATTATCGCAATTTGGAGAGATTAATCTCTTATGAAGTAGTTAAAGGACTTCCCAAGCTGAACCCAAAGGATAAGATAATGTGCGAAGATTATTTAAGAGGTAAACAGACCCGTGTTCCACATAATGTTATCCAACACGACGGACAACACTCAGGGGTACGTCTTATTGCTTTTAATTAGTATACATGGATATAATGGGTCCTATTGAAGTAGACAGCCTAGGTATGGGGTATGAGATATTCCATTGTAATAGTAGATGATTTTTCTAGATATACATGGATTTATTTTCTAAAAGAAAAATCATAAACTTTTGTCATGTTTAAAGTACTATACATTAGGTTAGGAACCTGTTTTGTTCTCCCATTTTCGGATCAGATATGACCATGAAAAGGAATTGAGAATCAATCTTTTGCTAAACTTTGCGAAAATAAAGGTATATTCCATGAATTCTCGGTACCTAAAACCCCTCAACATAATGGGGTAGCAGAGAGGAAGAACAGAACATTGCAAGAAATGGCTAGAGTAATATTAATTTCCAAATAATTGTCAAAAAGGTTTTGGGAAGAAGCTTTAAACACTGCATGTCACATAACTAATAGAGTTTTTTAAGGCCATGTACCAGAATGACTCCCTATGAACTTTTAAATGGAAAGAAACCAACTCTGCTTTACTTTCAAGTCTTTGGGTGTGTATGCTACATTTTAAATGACAGGGACCAATTGACGAAATTCAACTCAAAAAGTGATAAAGGAATATTTGTTGGCTATTCACAGAACAGTCATGTTTACCGGATATACAATCTGAGGACTAAGACCATACATGAGTTTGTCAATGTTATTTTTGATGATCTTATGAATATCACTGATAAGTCATCAGAAAATAACATTGTGGTTACAGTAGAAAAAGAGCAACAAACTGAAAAAACAGATGTTGGTCAAAGTGTTGTCATAACATCAGAGGAAACACCTGAACCACAAGAAGAGACCACAGAGGTTGAAGTGGAGGAGGAGTTTGTAACTGAATTACATGACCAAGTAAGACGAGACCCTCCATCAAGGATTAGAAGGAACCATCCACTTGACTAGGTGATAAAGGGAGTGTTTGAGAGGATGCGTACAAGAGAGAAAGAACCAATCAACTATCGTGAAATGGTAAGGTATGTGTTACACCCCGTAAGTCCAAGACATGTATAAGAGAATGTACGAAAGGAAACAAGACTTGGAAATTGGTACGAAAGGAAGAATTGTTTTTCCGACGGAAAATCTTCCGGACGACGGAAAGGAAAAATGCTCGTTGTTGAGAATTGGATTCTCAAAAGACAATATTTGTAAAATATGGAACTTATTAGCATTATGGAAATCTATTTTTACGGATTTGGTCACGTGGGGCCCACCCGAGGAATTTTACATTTTTGTGGGGCCCACGAGGGTTACGGAATTTTATGGACGAATGAGAGGGCGACACGTGGCACCCCCACATGGCTTGGTCGAAATTTATGCAAGGGTATAATGGTCATTGACCATGGTTGAAGATAAGTCTTCCAAAGCTTGACATTGTTGACAAGTCAACTTGTCCACCTAGGCTTGATCCAAGTGAAACTCATCCTAGCCTCACATTTGTTTAATTCTAAGCCCTCCATTGTGTTATAAGTATACTACTAGTAGCAAGACAAGGTCTTGAACACTTAGAAAAAATTGAGAGAGCTTGTGTGTGCCCATGTGTGCTCTCGGGTTTGCAAGAAAAGAAAGGAGAAAAATTTGTAGTTTTGATCCATTAGCCACAAGACTTTAACCCAATGTTCCTAAGGGTGTTGTAAGGTTATCTCAATAGAAAGATTTCGGAAAAACGGGGTTTTCACGTTAGTCGCAAGGCGGAAACTATTGGAGTTCTTCAACTTTGAAGTTGGAACTTGAAGATGGGTTCTTCATAGGCCTCTAAGGAGTGCTTGGAGCGGATTGGAACCTAAGGAAAGGAGCTAAGAATTGCTAAGGCGCGACTTTGGAATCTTGGAAATTTTAAGGGCTTTGAAAGGTATAAATTTTGTCGTTTTAGTAGTTAAGACTTACTTATTGTTGTAGCTATGGTTATTAGCAAGCATGAGATGTATATTATATAGTTGGATTAGTGTATTGGCTATTGGAACCCTAAATCCGAAATCTAGCATGTTTAGCTTTAAGATTTCAATTCAAGTCGATTGTTAGTTAAGTCGTCACATGTTGTATAAAGAAGGAAATTGTAGTTGTTGAAGTTGTTTATGACTAAATAACATGTTGACCTAAGAACTTGAAATTGGAAAAGGATTGAAAAAGACTTAGTGTTGTTCTAGAGGTTGGCCGAGAATGGCTTGGAGTTTTAAACTACTTGGTATGAATTGTGGGGCGGAATTTTACACGTATTGTAAGGCGTGTAATCCCCTTTGTTTGGTTGTTGTTTGGAGCCTTAAATGTGGCTTGTTGGTTATTGTATTCGGCCTTGAAAAAGGTGGCAAAGTGAGTAGAAACAAAGGAAGTGATGCCCGATTTTCCGTAGAATTAGAGACCATATACTTAGTATTATTCTACGTTAGAGGCTAGAAGTTGATAGTCTTGTTGTGACCATTATAGGTTGACACTTCTACGTACGGCGTATTCGGCTTAGCTTGTGGATTTAGCCGAAAAGGTATGTGAACTATCTCCTCTTCTAGCATGATTCCTTGAGATTAAGAAAGTATGTTCTACTCCTTAAATGATCCATTCCTTGGTTGTATTTGGATTGCCTAGAATAGAATTTGTTCTATGAACTTCCTTGATTGTACTTTGATGTTTAAATTGTAAGTTGAAAAATCCATTTCTTAGCGAAGTTTGGATTCTTAAAAGTGAAAGTATTTTACTTAAAGTACATAGAGTCTTGAAAAGGAAGTGGTTTCCAAATCTTTCTAAGGCCTTAGTTCAAAAACCTAAAGGTCATTATAATGACTTTAGGAGTCAAAGGAGTGATTTACTTATTTGATTTAAAAGAGGAGAAAGTACATAGTTTAAGAGAAGTAACTTGTCTTAAAGTGTGAGTTACTTGAAGTTTAAAAGTAGAAGAAACTTGTTTTCTTTATATTAAGAGACTTGAAGTATTTTGAAAGTTAAGAACTTGATTTGTAAGTATGTGATACTTGGTTTTAATAGTATAAGTCTCTTGGTTATAAAAGGAATGGATAGGTCTAAAACCATAAAAGGGTTATAACGCTTTATGGGAAGTTGGTTATAACGTCTTTATGGAAGGTTTAGAAAGTTGTCTATTTTGATTAAAGGGCATAAGTTGCCAAGATTGTGAAAATTTGAAGTTACTTGATTTCAAGCCTGAAATGAGTTTTCTAAACGTGTAGTAACTTACTTTGAAAAATAGACATGCCTTGATACTACGTGTTAGTATCTTGGGATTTTACACAAAAAGGAGTCTTTTGAAAGAATGCACGCACGTAGTACTTTGGCCTATTTAATCGAGAATAATTCTATGTGATGCCTTGATTAGTACTTTGGCTTCATAAATTGATAATTTGTCTAAGTGTGCATTTATTAGTACTTTTGCTTTATAAATTTAGAATTTGTCTAATTGTTCCTTGATAAGTACATTGGCTTTATAAATTAATAAATTGTCTAATAGTGCCTTGATAAGTACTTTGGCTTGTTAAATGAGAATTATTCTATTTGTGTCTGATAAGTACTTTGGCTTGTTAAATGAGAATTATTCTATTTGTGCCGGATAAGTACTTTGGCTTGTTAAATGAGAATTATTCTATTTGTGCCCTGATAAGTACTTTGGCTTGTTAAATGAGAATTTTTCTATTTGTGCCCGATAAGTACTTTGTCTTGTTAAATGAGAATTATTCTATGTAGCTTGATAAGTACTTTGGCTTGGTTAATCGAGAATTATTTCCATGTGTGCCTTGATAAGTACTTGGCCTGATTAGTTGAGAATTGCCTATGTGTGCTGGAAATAGCCGGTTGTGTGCTATTGGTATATCAGTCGTTTCGGGGTCATTCCCCGGGTTTGTGGCATTTGCAGATTTCGTGGAATTGCTACCCACGATGCGAGGAATACCTCACGCGGTCCGTAAGGACTTATGCGGTGAAATAGTCCCACGCGGCGGGTCCACCTATGCGCGAGGAATACCTCACGCGAGTCCGTAGGCGGCTTACGCGGTGAAATAGTCCCATGCGAGGATACCTCACGCGGGTCCACGCGCCTACGCGGTGAAATAGTCCTGCGAGTAGGATGGCTAAATGATACCGCGGACGGTCTGTTTTGATCATGAGCTTCCTATTTTATATTGTAAGGATACTACTGTTTACTCTCATTGTTAGTAAGGCACAATGTGTTGTAATTTGATTATTATATACGTCCCCGGATTTGTTTGTGTTACCCTATGGTCATGCTTTTACGATGTGGGATTCCGGGGCATGAGACCACGTGGTATTTAGGACACAGGTGGGACTTGGTATTCATGTATCCTTATTGGTGTTATTACATCATGGACTGCCGGCAGTGAGGAAGGATTCCACGGGCATGATTGATATTATGGGCGTGAGACCCATGGTTATATTTTAGAAATGACTTAAGCGTCGCGCCCACGACTTGTTATGACCGCTTATGTGTCGTGCATCGAAGGTTGGCTATCATACATGTCTCTCGCTTTGTTTTAGATCGTTATGATTTCATTACGATTTCATCGCTCACATACTTGGTACATTCTTCGCATCGACCTCCTTGAAGTGCGTTCACGCCGCAGTTTAGGTACGATTCGGTGATCGGCAGTGTAGATCCTCGCCAGATTTTTGGATAGCTCCTCTGTCCGTGAGTTTATCTTTTGGTATATATCCTTCCGCATGTGCTTTGTCTGATATGGTACGGGTGGGGCCTTGTCCGCCATATTTCGATTTAACTCTTAGGTCCGTATTCATATGTGGGATTTGACTCACGTATGCGGTGTAGTGTCTTTTGTTTATGTATATATGGCAGCCTTGGCTTTGCCCTTGCACGCATCTGGTTGTTTTAAAAGAAAAAAAAAGAGGTGTTATTTAATTTCCAGCTTTACTTGTAGTGTTAAGGTAGAGGTGCCTGTGTAGGCACCACCACTGCCCTGGTTCGGGTGTGACAGTATGTGTGTATGTCCACCATATACCAACATGTTAGTCTTTCTTGTCTCATATCTATTTTTGAACCAAATAACATTGTGGAAGCTTTAAAAGATAATTTTTGGATTCAAGCTATGCAAGAAGAGCTTGAACAATTCACCTGAAATAAAGTCTGGGACTTGGTTCCTTGTCCTAACAACACAAATATTATTGGAACCAAGTGAATTTTCAAGAACAAATCAGGTGAATTAGGGACAGTTGTTCAGAACAAGGCTCGTCTTGTTGCTCAAGGCTACACACAGGTTGAAGGAATCGACTACGACGAAACCTTCGCACCCGTGGCTAGAATTGAGTCAACAAGATTACTACTTGTTATTGCTTGGTACCTAAAAATTACCTTGTATTAAATGGATTTTAAAGGAGCATTTTTAAATGGATATTTGGACGAGGAAGTTTATGTTAAACAACCAAAAAGATTTGAAGATCCTAAACATCCACATTATGTATACAAGCTTAAGAATGCCTTGTATGGGTTATAACAAGCCCCTCGTGCATGGTATGATCGTCTAACAAACTTTCTTATTGACTTTGGTTTCATCTGTGAAGAAGCTGATAGAACCTTGTTAATCAAAAGACACGGTGTAGATATAGTGATTGCTCAAATCTATGTTGACAACATTGTTTTCGGATCAACTTCAACATCATATTTGAAGTCATTTGTGAAAGCTATGTCAACAACGTTTGATATGAGCATGATCGGGGAACTAACTTTCTTCTTAGGATAGGTTGAGGTTTTTTCTTAAGTGCGTTCATTTGAGGCGGTCAGTCCTCACACTTAAATAGGTGGTCTCCTACAAGATATTCTGCTATACCTCACTCCACGAGTGTTAGGCACCATTAAAAATTTCCCCAAACCTAACCTCAAACTTTGAAAATCATAAAAGGTTTTGGAAACATAACATTTACCCACTCTGCAGATAGCACTTAATATTTATCATGGGAACGACCTTGGATTCATGTTTCTATGTAGAAATCATTATCCGAAGTGCTCTTGCTTCCACCAAAGAGCTCCACTGAACTTTTACGACTTAATTTTCCCATTGAACCTAATTCCTGGGATCTCCAGTCAGTAAGGTTGGGTCTCCGCGATATCAATTCTTAGTGATTAGGTTTTAGGCCCATTCCCCTAGACAGACATAACTCTTGATCTTTGGATAATCCTTTAATTAAAGGGTTCGTTATATCCTTTGATTTAGTAATCAAGGGTGTGTCACTCGATCAACTGTCATACGGTCTTATGCCTGCGACAGATATATCCAAACGCCGTCATCTGTGTCTTTATAGTGTATAACTGACGAAGGCATGAGTTGCTCCCGATAAGGGACATCCTCTAAGAAGTCGTGAAGTTACTCAACTTCTCATCATGCTTTGTACAAAGTGATAAACTCCGATTCTATCACAAATCAGCCGATGTAAATTTGCTTAGAAGATTTTTCAAAGACACACCATGTACATCCACTTGTGGTTGTGGTGTCCTTCAAGCCTGATGTCTAGTTCGCATCACTGAGTTCTCCCAGAACCGCTGGAAATCCAGAATATCATAATCTATAGACAAGCGAATAATTCAGATGTCGTCACATCTCATTTAAAGCCTTCTATCGATTATTTCCAGAATCACGAGTGAACCTCAGTTCAACTGATCTTCTTTATGAGCCGATACCAGGTCAGTTGTAGTGTGTAAAATACATTGAACTGCATGTGACCTGCGCAAATCCCTCCTGGTATATGGGTGTACCATGATTCCAATCAATTCTATGATTCATATCCAGTGGTAACTTCAACGAGACTGTCAAAACACTTAGACCATGTCTTAGAATTCCCAATTCCTAAGATGTCATATGTAATACCCATATAATTCATATCGAAATATCGTTTCAACATACTCATAGTCTCTAAGATCAATCCTAGGACTTCTCCATGTGATCAACATGTCGTCTACGCAAAGGCACATCATGACGAACAAGTCAGAATTACCTTTCATGTAGACACATTTGTCACATTAATTAATGGAGAAAACCCTTCGATAGTAGAGTACTATCACAGTTTTTGTACCATTGCTTCGGGGCTTGTTTTACCCCTCATAGAGATTTGACAAATCAACAGACTTTCTTCTCTTCCTTGGAACTACATACCCCTCGGGTTGTTCCGTATTACTTTCTTCTTCCACTTTTGGACTTTTGGTTTTCCAATTGTTGGCTTTCCAACTTCAGAGTCAATGTTTGTAGTCATATTCATTATCTATTTTATCTGAAACTTCTAGGACCAAAATATAAACATATCAGAGATCATAACGGAAGTTCAGGAAGAAGCCCAACAGTCCATCAACCCAACTCTCCGGTTATGAAGGGTCTCAACATTCATGTCACGCAAGACTGTGGTGACCCTGGAGGTCAAGCTATTCATATAGGAGCATATGTCCAGGTAGCTGAGGACTTATACTCTTCAGTAGATCCATCCAATTTTTACTCGATTTGAGTATCCATTTTTACAACCTAGAGGTTATTTTCCTGGAGGATTAAGCTCCGGATAGTCAGGAACTTTCGAGTCCTAAAGTTCCGGACATTCAGGCACTCGCGGGTTCTTGTTAACATTAAACAATTATTTCTTTTTCCTTCTTAAGGAAAGTTATCTTCAAAGAATTCAGCCTTCTTTGATCCAAGATGCCATAAACACTACTATTATTTGCAGATATACACTCTACAGTATTAGGTCTACTCTTGACCTGTTTTGGCTTAGGTACTTCAAACCTGGACACACTACCCCATATCACAACATTTGTAGATGGGATCCTTTCCAGGCTTCACATGGAGGGTTATCCTTACCATTATGTGGAGTTTTTGTTAAGACTCGCATTAGCGGTAAGGATCGCCTTGCCCACATACCTTGGGTGTACGGCTTTGCGCTTGGCTAACACCGTTAGACAGAGGTGAGCAAGGAGTAGTCGTTTTATGAACGATGCTTCACTTTCTCCCCCTCTATTCCTACGAATTCCGTAATCCGTAGGCTTTTCAACTTCTGCTTTGTAGCGTCCATCCGCTTCATCTTTGCTTTTCAACAAACAAAGGATTCAATACGTTGTACCGTCATCAATGAAGATCATAACATACTTGTCTCCCTCCTCTATTTATACAAGTGTCACATCACCCACGTAGACGTGACTATGTTATAGAGGAGCGGTGCTTCTTTCGCTATTCCTTCGACGAAATGGAAATGTGATTTTGCCTCTTCGTCTACCTCACATCAATTTTGAGGTTTTATGTCGACAGACGACAATAATATCAACTTAGTTAGATTTGAATGACTTTTTATTTAACGTGTCAATCTATGAAGGCATAGATGCACGAATTACAAATATATCATTCATTTAGCTATAGTCTTACTATACCACTCTTAGTTATTATTGTCACGACCCGACCTCGGACTGGATCGTGCTTTACCGGCACCTCGTGATACAACATCGAGAGAAAACCAATAAGTAAACTCATAAACAAGAAATAATATAAAATATGAAACAGGCTAACCCAAAATGGCTACCTTTCCGTAAATATAACTATAGCAAAAACTGAACAGTTACATCTTTAACAACCCAATTTATAACAGGACTACAAGCCTCTAAGAGTTTGTAACAACTATGACGGGACAGGGCCCCGTCATACCCCTGAATGTACATAATATCTACAACATCAGGGAGAACCGTACCAAAAGTCAAGTCTCCGGAGAAATGGAGCTTCTGACACCTGATCAAAGATCCTAAGAATGAGGATCCACCATCTGCTACTCCCTACCGCGCATTTAACGCAGCCCCCGAGGAAGGGGGTCAGTACACAATATGTACCAAGTATGTAAAACTGGAAAATACTGTAATAATATCATAAGTCTAAATAAAGCTGGAGTCATGGATGATAATCAAATTACAGTGCACTGTGCCTTACTAACAATGAGAGTAACAAGTATAAACTTTACTGCATAAAAATAGGAGGCTCATGATCAAACAGGTCCTCGCCTGTAGTATCATTAAGCAATCCTACTCCTGGGACTATTTCACCAGCATAGGTCCTGTGGACCCGCATGAGGTCATCCGCCTCGCATGAGACTATTTCACCCGCATGGGACTATTTCACCCGCATGAGTACAAACGCCACACTCGCATCATGGGTAGCAAATCCATGGAATAAGTAGTAACCCGGGGTCTACCCCGTAATAATAATACATAACCTAGCACAACCGACTATCATACATAACATAAGCGCTACCGGCTTATCATAACATAAGCAAGTTAAGAAAATCCCCCAACTTCTTATTAACATTATTAATATATCCTCTCATTTTAGTTTACTTAAGGCACTAACATGTCATTTAAGAGAAAATCCGGGAATTCAACCCAAGTACCACATACCTCTAACCTTTTAAGAATGACTCCTTTTTATACAAAACCTCCAAGATACTAATAACCGTAGTATCAAGTTACGATTACTTTTCAAGACAAGTCACATTTCCTTTTAGAAATATAATAGACTTCTAAATCAAGTGACTTCATTTCTTTTAAAAACCTTAGGCAATTAATGCCTTAAAAATTAATTTGCCTTTCACAAATTCAAATCATTTATTCGTACTTATTTTACTTAGAGTAAATCTTTCTTTATTAACCTTCCATAAAGCTAATATAACCACTTCCCATAAAGTCGTTATATTAACTTTATACATTAGTCAAATACATTTCCCTATATCCAAGGGACTTATACTTTTAAAACGAAACAAGTATCATATACTTAAAACACTTCAAGTCACTTAACTTTGAAAACTTAAGACATCCTTAATACTTTTTAAAGAAGTGAGTTAATCCCCTTACTCACCAAACTTGGTCATCCTTAAAACAAGTAAGGGATATCAAAGCCTCAGACGCTCATCAGCACTACATACGTCATGCAACTATTCATGCTCAAGAGATAGGAAAGTTCCACATACCTCTTCGGGTCAATCCACTCGCAAGTCCAATATACAGCACGTAGTATGTTAACCTATAATGACCATAATACGTTCATTAGCTTCTAGCTTCAACGTAGAACATTCCAATTGAAAAGCCCCTTATTCTAGGGAAAATTGGGCAGCACTTCCTTTGTTTCTACATACTTTGCCACCTTTTTCAAGGCCGAATTCTATAACCAAACACGCCATCTTTAAGGCTCAACAATTCAGCAATACAAGGGGATTACACGCCTAACTAGGACGTGTAAAATTCCGCCCCACAATTGATATCAAACTAGTACAAACTACAAGGTCCAATTCGGCAACTTTGGGGTATAACAACATAAATTCTTATCCAATTCCTTTTTAATCCAAATTCTTATCCAATTCCTACATGCAATTTATCTAAAGGCAATATTGACAACTACAAGTCCTTCCTTCCATACATGCAACACAATTTTACTTAAAGAAATGAACGGATTGTTACCTTAGAGCTTACCTAAATTAGTCCAACAAATTTCACTTGTCTTCTTTCCACAATCACCTCCACAAACCTCCTACAAGCTTGTCAACATGTTTCCTTCTTGCCACCTTTTCTGAAATTTTCTCTAGGCTTTGGTTTCTTCTTGAATTTCTAGAGAGAAGGGAAAGGAATTTTAGAGAGAAGGAAGAACTTTTTAGAGAGAAGGGAGTTCTTTCAAGAATGACCAAGTCTTCAAGACTTGGTCAATATATAGGACATGCACAAAATCAGATGGGGGGGGGGGGGACACTTGTCACCCACCCATGGCCTCTTTTTAAAAAAAACAGTTCTGATTTTCCCCCCATATTCGCAGAAACCCGCCTCGGCGCCTTCGCACTGGCCGCCGCTGAAACCTCGCAAACTTTCAAGACTTCCGCGCCGTGCTCGCTTTCCGCGGCGCTGCAACTTCAGCGATTTTCAGACTATCCGGCGCCGCGGCGCTGTGGCCCCTGACCGAAAATACTTTTCTGCTCTATTGCGCACTGAACTTGTACCTTCCATAACTTTCTACTTCGATGTCCTATCGACGAACGGTTGGTTGCGTTGGGAACTAGACTCAACGAACTACGTACTAGGCCTTTGAAATACCTAGGAACTCTTAATGTAACTGGACATAAACCGCCTCAAAGTTGACTAAAAACCCGTCCGAAACATTCTGTCGACCTATTTTTCAAAAATTTAAAACTTAATTCCTTTCGTACGTTCTCATAAGCATGACCTGAATTACGGGGTGTAACATTCTCTCCCCCTTAGAAACATTCGTCCCGAATGTTCCTTCTAGGCTTACTCAAATCACAATATCGACATAGACCCTCTTAACTATTCTTCTTGCAAATAAGGACGCTCCACATGGCCACAACAATACTTAAGCATATGTGCCAAATTAAAACTAATAAGCAGGAAAGTGGGTTACCTGGATTTGTAGGGAACAAGTGAGGATACTTCTTCATCATGTCCTCCTCTGCTTCCCACGTCATTTCTTCCCTGTTCTCGTTCCGCCATAAGACCTTGACGGAAGCCACATCCTTTGTCCACAGTCGCCTAACCTGGAGATCGAGTATCGCTATGGGTCTCTCCTCATATGATAATCCCTTTGTCACCTGGACATCACAAATCGGGTGCACTCTAGATGGATCTCCAATACACTTCCGCAACATAGACACATGAAAAACTGGATGTACTGCCTCCAGATCGGACGACAGATCCAACTCATAGGCAACCTTGCCTACCCTACGGACAATTTGATAAGGCCCAATGTACCTTGGGCTAAGTTTCCCCTTCTTCTCAAATCTCATCACGCCCTTCATGGGTGATACCTTCAGGAAGACGCAATCATCTACCTCAAACTCCAAGTGTCGACGCCGATGATCCGCATACGACTTCGCCGACTCGAGCGACAATAATCGCCTCGGATAAGCTTCACCTTATCCACTGCCTGCTGAATCAAGTCTGGCTCGACTATCTGAACTTCTCCCACCTCAAACCAACCTATCGGTGACCTGCATTTCCTCCCGTATAAGGCCTCATAAGGCGCCATCTGGATACTATAATGGTAGATGTTGTTATATGCAAACTCCACAAGAGGTAAATGATCCTCCCAGCTACCCCTGAAATCAATAACACATGCCCGCAACATATCCTCGTTGTCGGATAAGACGCTACCCTGTCCGGCCCCGAGGATGAAATGCGATCGAGACTCACCCGTGTCCCTAATCCCTCCTGAAAAGACCTCCAGAAGTTAGCCGTGAACTGGGCTCCCCAGTATGAAATGATCGATATAGGAACTCCGTGCAGTCTCACAATTTCTCTGATATACAATCTAGCATAATCCTCGGCCGAAAAAGTCGTCCTGACTGGAAGAAAATGGGCTGATTTCGTCAGCCGATCGACAATAACCCAGATGGAATCATGCTTTCTCTGAGTGTGAGGTAACCCGGTAATAAAGTCTATATTGATCACCTCCCACTTCCATGTCGGGATCTCTATCATCTGCAATAACCCACCAGGTTTCTGGTGCTCCACCTTGACCTGCTGACAATTCGGACACTGCGCCACAAACTCCTCAACGTCCCTCTTCACGCCATCCCATCAATATATACACCTAAGGTCATGGTACATCTTAGTCGACCCCAGATGAATAGAGTAACGAGCACTATGTGCCTCCCCCAGAATCTGCTGACGAAGTCCTGCTACATCGGGTACACATAACCTGCCCTCAAATCTTAGCACCCCATCAGGTGCTACCTCAAATAGACTATTCTCCTCCCGAAGAGCCGTATCTCGATACTGCACCATAATCGGATCCTCATATCGCCGCTTCTTCACCTCTTCGACGATGGAAGACTCGCAACCTTCGAACCGAACCCGCTACTATCGTAACCAACCAAACGAACCCCAAGGCTCGCTAGCCGATGTAACTCGCGACCATGGCCCTCTTCTCTCGGCCGCACACCGGACTACCCATCGACCGCGACTAAGGGCATCCGCAACTACATCGCCTTCCCCGGTGGTATAGGATATCGACATCATAATCCTTAAGTAGCTCTAACCACCGTCTTCGCCGCAAGTTCACTCTCCTCGGCCGAATATAGCCGAGACTCTTGTGGTATGTAAATATCCACATGAACTCCATATAAATAATGTCTCCGATCTTCAAGGCATGAATCATCACGCCAACTCTAAGTCATGTGGGTAATTCTTCTCATGCTTCCTAAGCCGCCGAGATGCGTGTTATAACTTTACCGCGCCGCATCAAGACGCACTGAGCCCGACACCCGACGCATCACAATAAAACCACATATCCGTCTAAACCTCCGAAGAGTAAGAATCGGGCGTTGCCAATTTCTCCTTCAAGAATCGAAGCTCTCTCACAAGCATCCGCCCACCGAACATAATCGCTCGAGTCACTAGTCAAAGGTCTGAAATGGAAGCAAACTTCTCCACAAATCTCGATAATAACCCGCAAGGCCCAAAACTACGCACTCCGTTGGTGTAGTGGCCTAGGCAAAGTCTGATCGCTTCGATCTTTGTCAGATCAACCAATACCATCGCCCCGATAACATGCCCTAAGAAAGCCAATGAAGCCAACCAAAACTTGCATTTCGAGAACTTGGCATACAATCACGGCCCCGAGGACTCCAATACCGCCTCAAATGATTCGTATGTTCGCTCGCGCGCGAATAAACCAGATATCATCAATGAATACTATAACGAACATATCCAAGAATGGCTTGAACACCCGATTAATCAAATCCATGAATCCGCTGGGCGTTGTCAACCCGAAAGACATCACCTGAACTCATAGTGCCCATACCAGGGTCCCGAATGCGCTCTTTGGGATATCCGCCTCTCTAACTACTGATGATAACTGCACCGCAGTCTATCTTGAGAAACACTCGCACTCGCAATCGGTCAAACAAATCATCAATCACGGGAGGGGTATCTGTTCTTGATAGTTACCTTATTCAGCTGCCTGTAATCAACACACATACACAGCGTCCCATCATTCTTCTTTACAAATAACATTGGCGCTCCCCAGGGAGAAACACTAGGCCTGATAAAGCCTTTTTCCAGCAAATCTTTCAGCTGGTCTTTCAATTCCCTCAACTCAGCAGGTGCCATGCTGTATGGTAGAATAGATATAGGTCGAGTGTCATGCAACATATCAATGCAAAACTCAATCTCCCTCTCAGGAGGGATACCCGGAAGATCGTCTGGGAATACGTCTGGAAACTCTCTAATAACCTGAATCGATCAAGGTCCGTATCTCGCCTCGATTTCGAACACGAACCATATGGTAGATATACCCCTTCCGCACCATCTTCCTAGCCTTGAGGTAAGAAATAAACCTACTCCTCGGCGACGCAGTATTCCCCTTCCACTCGATAACCGGCTCACCAGGAAACTAGAACCGTACCAACCTCTCTCAACGGTCCACATTGGCATAGCAAGACGCTAGCCAATCCATACCCATAATCACATCAAAGTCCGTCATATCCAACTCTATCAAGTCGGCCAGTGGTCCGACGATCAGATATAGTCATTGGGCAAGCCTTATATACCGCCGCCTACCACCGAATCACCCATCGGCGTAGCCACCTCAAAAGGTTTTATGGACTCGGGCTCTATCCCTATTCTACCAGCAATATGAGGAGATATATTGGACAAGGTAGAACCTGGATCTATCAAATCATATACATCACAAAATGAAACCAATAATGTACCTGTGACGACATCTGGTGACGCCTCCTAGTCCTGACGGCTGGACATAACATAAATGCGGTTCTGAGGACCGGCTGAATCGACCCCACCACGACCTCGCCGCCTCGCTGGTCCGTGAACACTCGCCTCCGGCGCTCGACCACCAAGATGAAGATCCAACAATCGACTTCGCTTGGTTGAACCATAACATTCCCGCCGCCTGTCTGACAATCTTCTTCAAATGGCCTCGCCGCCACAAGAGTAACAAGCTCCGGAGGAACACGACACCACGATGGTAATCACCACATCGACCACACCGAGGCATGGCATAGATGGCCTCGTCGATCGAACTCTGGTTCCTCCGGGAACCCAAGCCCCGCCCCGCCTCGAATACACCGGACGCCCAAGACGGCGAGGAGCGCTCAACCGCCGAGGTGCAAATCCGCATCTTCCGAGGTTGTCTACCTCGAAACTACCAGAGGACCTCGCTGTCTCGCCCTCTTCGCTGATATCTATCAATCCGCCGGCCCTACGCTCTCACACCTGCGCATAACTCGCACGCGGCAATGTCCATGCCCGGTGAAGAGCTACTCCTGCAACTTTCGCTAATCATTGAGCCTCGTGACATAGCGGTGTACTCTGTCCTCCATGTTCGCCACTAAAGCGGGACGCATCGAGCCAACGAGTCAAACTCTACGTTGTACTCGACCGCCCGCCCGCCTGTCTCAACGCCGTAAATCTATCGCCGAGCTCTCATCATCTGCGAGGCAAGAAATGGCTAAGAAACGTCTCGAGAACTCGTCCCAAATAATCGGAAGCCGCATGCTCCCCGACGCTTCCTATGAATCAAACTACCAACCGCAGATCACGCGGCCGATGTGAACTCAATACTACCGACTCGTCTCCGAGGCTCGATCACTCACGATCCGTCAGAATCGCTTCGGATAAACTCGAGGATCATCCTCGTGCCTCGACCCATATAACTACGGTGGGCCGCAACTCAAAAGTCCCAAGTCTCAAGCTATCGACTGGGTAAACTACAGTACAACCGAACCGCTTCCGCTCGCCCTCCCCGCTTGCCACCATCTCGCTAATAATCGCCATCTCTCAGAGCCCATATCCTCTCGCTCCAGTCGTATAATCGAGGCTCGTGTACCGCGATCTCGTGAGCTGCTGCCGCCCGAACTCGCTGGCCGGGCGACGTGGAGCTCGCCGTCCGAAACATCACCTCAGGTAAAGACTGGGCCTGTTCCCTCGTAACCCTCTGCGTCCTACTAGCAGCTCCATCCGCTGCCTTGCCCTTCTGGGTCGCGATTGCCTTACGTGGAGGCATAACTGATACATAAAAATATGTTAGAGGGAGTTCAACCTATAACACAGCTCTATTGCACGATCTTAGAGTGAAAGAATGGAAACCAATCCTAAATATCCTGTAGCCTCCTGATTATAGATGTGGTGCACAACACACCGATAATCAAGACTCTACTAGATACAGCCTGTAGACACTTTCCGAGGATTAACTCCTCTGATACCACTTTTGTCATGACCCTCGACTCGTGGATGGTGCCTTACCCTGCACCCTTGTGATACAACATCGAGAAAACCACTAAGTAAACTCATAAACAAGAAACAATATAAAATGTGAGACAGGCTAACCCAAAATGGCTACCTTTCCGTAAATATAACTATAGCAAAAACTGAACAGTTACATCCTTAACAACCCAATTTATAACAGGACTACAAGCCTCTAAGAGTTTGTAACAACTATGACGGGACAGGGCCCCGTCATACCCCTGAATGTACATAATATCTACAACATCAGGGAGAACCGTACCAAAAGTCAAGCCTCCGGAGAAATGGAGCTTCTGACACCTGATCAAAGATCCTAAGAATGAGGATTCACCACCGCTACCCCTACCGCAGATTTAACGCAGGCCAGGAAGCGGGTCAGACAATATATGTACCAAGTATGTAAACCGAAAATACCGTAATAATATCATAAGTCTAAATAAAGCCGAGTCATGGATGATAATCAAATTACGCAGATCGTGCCTTACTAACAATGAGAGTAACAAGTATAAACTTTACTGTATAAAAATAGGAGGCTCATGATCAAAACAGGGTCCCTCGCCCGTAGTATCATTAAGCAATCCTACTCCTGGGACTATTTCACCCGCATAGGTCCTGTGGACCCGCATGAGGTCATCCGCCTCGCATGAGACTATTTCACCCGCATGGACCCGGTGGGCCCGCATGAGTACAAACGCCGCACTCGCATCATGGGTAGCAAATCCATGGAATAAGTAGTAACCCGGGGTCTACCCTGTAATAATAATACATAACCTAGCACAACCGGCTATCATACATAACATAAGCGCTACCGATTTATCATAACATAAGCAAGTTAAGAAAATCCCCTAACTTCTTATTAAAATTATTAATATATCCTCTCATTTTAGTTTACTTAAGGCAATAACATGTCATTTAAGAGAAAATCCGGGAATTCAACCCAGGTACCACGTACCTCTAACCTTTTAAGAATGACTCTTTTTTATACAAAACCTCCAAGATACTAATAACCGTAGTATCAAGTTACGATTACTTTTCAAGACAAGTCACATTTCCTTTTAGAGATATAATAGGCTTCTAAATCAAGTGACTTCATTTCTTTTAAAAACCTTAGGCAATTAATGCCTTAAAAATCAATTTACCTTTCACAAATTCAAATCATTTATCCGTACTTATTTTACTTAGAGTAAATCTTTCTTTATTAACCTTCCATAAAGCTAATATAACCACTTCCCATAAAGTCGTTATATTAACTTTATACATTAATCAAATACATTTCCCTATATCCAAGGGACTTATACTTTTAAAACGAAACAAGTATCATATACTTAAAACACTTCAAGTCCCTTAACTTTGAAAACTTAAGACATCCTTAATACTTTTTTAAAAAGTGAGTTAATCCCCTTACTCACCAAACTTGGCCATCCTTAAAACAAGTAAGGGATATCAAAGCCTTGTACGTCTACCGTACTACATACGTGCAACTATTCATGCTCAAGAGATAGGAAAGTTCCACATACCTCTTCGGGTCAATCCACTCGCAAGTCCAATATACCGCACGTAGTATGTTAACCTATAATGACCATAATACGTTCATTAGCTTCTAGCTTCAACGTAGAACATTCCAATTGAAAAGCCCCTTATTCTAGGGAAAATTGGGCAGCACTTCCTTTGTTTCTACATATTTTGCCACCTTTTTCAAGGCCGAATTCAATAACCAAACACGCCATCTTTAAGGCTCAACAATTCAGCAATACAAGGGGATTACACGCCTAACTAGGACGTGTAAAATTCCGCCCCACAATTGATATCAAACTAGTACAAACTACAAGGTCCAATTCGGCAACTTTGGGGTATAACAACATAAATTCTTATCCAATTCCTTTTTAATCCAAATTCTTATCCAATTCCTGCATGCAATATATCTAAAGGCAATATTGACAACTACAAGTCCTTCCTTCCATACATGCAACACAATTTTACTTAAAGAAATGAACGGATTGTTACCTTAGAGCTTACCCAAATTAGTCCAACAAATTTCACTTGTCTTCTTTCCACAATCACCTCCACAAACCTCCTACAAGCTTGTCAACATGTTTCCTTCTTGCCACCTTTTCTGAAATTTTCTCTAGGCTTTGGTTTCTTCTTGAATTTCTAGAGAGAAGGGAGAGGAATTTTAGAGAGAAGGAAGAACTTTTTAGAGAGAAGGGAGTTCTTTCAATAATGACCAAGTCTTCAAGACTTGGTCAATAAATAGGACATGCACAAAATCAGATTGGGGGGGGGGACACTTGTCACCCACCCATGGCCTCTTTTTAAAAAAAACAGTTCTGATTTTTCCCCCAGATTCGCAGAAATCCGCCTCGGCGCCGCGGAGCTGAAACCTCTGCAAACTTTCAGCACTTCCGGCGCCGCGGCCCTGCATCCGGCTCCGCGGCGCTGTGGCCCGTGACCGAAAATACTTTTCTGCTCTACTGCGCATTTAACTTGTACCTTCCATAATTTTCTACTCTGATGTCCTATCGACGAACGGTTGGTTGCGTTGGGAACTAGTCTCAACGAACTACGTACTAGGCCTTTGAAGCACCTAGGAACTCTTAATGCAACTGGACATAAACCGCCTCAAAGTTGACTAAAAACCCGTCCGAAACATTCTGTCGACCTATCTTTCAAAAATTTAAAACTTAATTCCTTTCGTACGTTATCATAAGCATGACCTGAATTACGGGGTGTAACAATTATAGACCTGTTGGACTAGACTCAAGTCAGTTTGACCAACATCGTTCTTGAACCAAGTTTGGGACATGTATCACCTCTTGTTAGAGTGATCCCATTCCCTTAAGTCCTTTTGAGGATAACCTCTTCAACTCTTTTTACTTTGGAGGTGGCGTTGCTTCACATGAACAACCTATTTCTCGTGGTTCAGGTGTAACCGTATCGTATGAGATCTAGTTACTTTGGCCCACTCCAGTTACCTTGGCAGACTGAGTGTTCAATTTCTGCCTTTCTTTTGGCCTTCAAAGCATTTAAGATCTGGAAACTCTAACCCACTCTAGTCGTCTGTAGGCTTCGTATGACTGAGTGTCCAATATCGTCATGTCATGTGACGGATCTGGCCCACTCCAGTCGCCTGTAGGCTTTGTATGACTGAGTGTGCACTACTATCCGATCAAAAGACGAATCTTCTGTCGGAAACGCTGACATGTTTATCTCTAGTCCTTGTCCTTAGTCCTCTTCCCTTGTATAAGATTGTCCATAAATCTAGTTTATTACAATCTAAGTTCATTCTTTTTAGGCTGTTGTTTATAACAGTCCAATCATAAACGGAAAGTTAAGTGAGATTAAACTTCTGATTTTAAATTGTAGAGAATATAATTCTTAACAAAAACACTTTATATTCATAGCCTTGCTTTATTCACTTTTATTCAGAAATTATCTTTTAATCCCAATTTTGACAAGGAATAAAAAGTTAACTCATACCTTTGGAATATGGCCCACATCAGTCTCTTCGTTGAACTAAGTGTCCATATCCTTCGTACCATTCTTCGGATCCTTTGTCTGGGACAGATGTACACCTTCTGCTGCAAGATAAAACATCATCTTCAGCCTTCTCCTCTGGTCCCAGTTGATATCTTCCACCTCTCGTGGGTGCTTGTTTCCACCACTCTCGGGAGCGGCGGCAACAACTCTTCCTTGATCCATAGCCTTTCCAGCATGACTATCATCATTATCTTCAAGTTCAGGATCAACAACAGAGATCTCCCTTTTGACGGAAACAGATCTGTAACTATCGTCAAAGAGAGATCCAAAACTAGAATCAGATTTGAAACCTTTGTTGTTGATAGAGACAATATTAAAACTGTCAACAGAACTGGTTTCTACAAAAAAGTCACAACCATATCTACTGGCATACATCTTTCTAGCACTAGTACAATAATGTCTTAAGATTGTGATATACACAATGGATGTACGGAAATAGTACACAACTACTACTAGTGTTTTGAAAGGAAAAGCAATATGATTACAATAGCGATTAACTTGGAGCCAACAAGGGTTGTGACAACATTAAGCTTTTGAGGTCTTGATCTTCGTTCTTGGATCAATCTTGGAGTCTTGGGTCTTTGGATCTTCTGTCTACTGCAGCAAGCCTCTTGATCTTCATATCCTGATAGCAAAAGACACTAAATCTGGTAGTGTTACAAGGGCGCTGCTGAGTCGAGTGATATTCACTCTGTCCTTGAGACATTATTGTCCTGTATATATCCTTTTACGATATGGGCAACTGTCTCCCAAGATAAAACAACAACTAAACAAATAAGCAAGGGAAACTCAAGTGTTTCTCAAGAAGAACCTTTGAGTGTTTGAAAGATATGCTAGAGAGGAAGAAGTTCAAAAAAAATTGAACTATATAAGAGTGAGGGGTGTTCTACAATTGAGCAAAGGGCCTCAATTTATAGTGTGTGTTAGATGACCTCTCATTTAGCCAACTAATGACAATCAATGGCCATGTAATGACACTTATTGAGATGTTTTATTCAGCCAAATAATGACTGAATTCATGTGTCAAATCGTGGGGAATCAATGGCCCAAACCAACCTAAAAGTCAGAACTCTTCAGCACCCGTCGAACATTCTGTCATCGAAGCGCCGCGGCGCTGCCTGAGACTAATGCGTTTGCCATGACAATCATTCTCATAAAATGTTAAAATTTTGTTACATGTTTAAACTCAAATTATTTCATCATGTTGAAAGGATATAGTTTACTGTTGGCAGATCTAACTGTATTTGGGAAAAATTCCTATTATACATATGGATGAATTATGTCACATACGTGGCAAGTGATGATTTGAATTCAAGTAAGCTTTCAGTACTATCCGGGTCGCATAGAAGTAGCATTGGGGTATCAAAAGGTCCCAAATATCGGAAAGCAAGAAGATCAGAGGGCATGTTCGAATTCCAACGGACAACCGTTACTTATCCGATTTTACACCTTCTAAGAGTGTATTAATGATATTTATGAAGACACTAATTGTCTAATTATTACAGCATTCATATTAATATTGATATTAATGGGGGCAAAAATTGTGAAATGTGTAGCCATAAGTCCAAATATAAATATGACCTAATGATTTATTGTAGTGAAATCATATTCAAGATATTATAATATTATTTTTCAATTCATACTATTTGTCTCAATAATTGTGGTTTCATAAAGTAGAAAACATCTAATCTGGAGGTCTCATCACGAAGCTTCTTTCAGTCTCAGACTAACTACACTCTAATTCCTCGGCCATCTGGATCTTGTTATATCAAGAGAAAACATCCATAAAGGATCTCATTTTATTATTTATTATTTGTTATAGTTATTTGCTAATCTAGTAACTTGAGACTCACGTGTTCTTGACCATATATACAAATTAAATTATATCGATTTACAGATAAACACTAACAAAACTTTAAGTAATCTCATTAGATGTGTCACTGAAATTGATCATGTATACTCAAGCAAGTTGGGACTTCAAAGAGACTCGTGACTAATGTGTCTTAATTTTTTTTTTAAAACTTAATTATTAATCACCAATAGTAAGAAGATATAAAAGATGTTTTTAAAAAAAGTTTTAAACTTGTCACATTCGGATTAAAATTTAAAAATTCACCATTCTTTAATCAGCCTTGAAGTTCTAAAGGAATTTGTAAATTCGAACTTGATTTTTGTATTGTTTTAATTTGAGTGTTGTTTGAAATCATTGTACATCGTATTTGAATATTGAATACAAATTTTGTATTGATTTTTTTATCATTTTACTGAAAATTTATACATAGTGATAGCCATTAAAAGTGTGAGAATTAGAGTATACAAATGGCAACTTAACAATTTTTCTAAAGAACAAGATTGATAATTCGGAGTACTACACGTACCCTTACAAGAGATAACATTTTTTTTTTAATCTAAAACAGACAAAATAGACGACCTCAGATGACCTAGACGAGCCTACCATAAGGAAGGAGCAAGGGCAGCAAACGTATATGACAATTAAACAAATCATATAACGGATAGATCTTTGATAACAAGTTTAATGTATTAAATTGTAAAATGGGATTAAATTATAAAATAAATTCATAACCAATTTATGTTCCACAACTTATTTTGGGATACAATCTGTGTGTATTATAGTGCAAAAATTGCATTATATAACTCACATGTAAGGTTATAAGATAAAAAATGTTTGTTCATAACTAAAAGTTTATAGAAAACTTATGATAATCTATTGGCTTGAAAATACATAGTAAATAATAGATCTTATATGGAAATAAGAAATCTTGTTCTCATAAGAAATAAACTAGCTATTAATTAGAGGCATTTGATAAATGATTCAATAGTGTTCAACCATTATTTCACTTGACAATACATTATCAATTAATTGTCTTGACCGCATAAAATAAAAAATGTGTTATTGAAATATAAGAATGAGGCGTATTCTGTCATCTCTTTGTATTCGCTTCCAGAAGTAGGGGTGCACAAAAGGTTAAAATCGAATCGGATCGGACCGAATCGGACCGGACCGAAGACCGAAAGTCCGGATTATTAGAACCGAAGACCGGACCGAATTTATCGGTCCGGTCCGGTCCAGGTCATTTTCGGACCGAATGCACACCAGATCCTCCCCCAAAGACGCTGGACTCGTCACCCCCACCGGCCCAAATTTCCGGGACGACGACATATCAAATATAGGTTGTAAATTGATCAAACATTATATGGTCATAACTTTGCGCTCGGACGTCCGTTTTACCTAATTTTTTTTTATTTAGCGTATTTGTTCGATACGGGGGCGGCCAAACCGCTAAAGCGGTTTGATTCCTCTGATTTCTCCAAAAACGTCCATCTTGCCCCTCAATTTCACTTTTCCCTCAAATCGTTACGTTTTTCCCATTTTCAAATCTAAATATCTCGCGATGTACAATAGATTTCAACGTAAAAATTTCGTGGCACCGCATCCGAGAATGTCAATTTCAATATTGGAAATTCAATTTTAAAAAACAAATCGGGCCCCGGAACCCGACCCGGAATTATATAATATTGTCCCCTACGCGTTTTCATATTTTGAAAACGTTTAATTACATCATCATTTATAACACTCTTAAGCAAATCTTTTTCAATAAAACATACAAAAAACAAAAAAAAAATGTAATCTTCAACACAAGAAAGTGGTCCTTTGAATCATCCAATGCATATAATCAAACAAACAAACAAAAAAAAACAGAACTTTTTATATGTATATCTCAAGAAAGAATTTGCAGATAAACCCATAACAAAGATAAGAAAAAAATCAAAAGCTTGAAACAAAGAAAGAGAAAGCAAACAAAAATATGAAAATAAATGTAAAAATTACCTCCCAAACTGCATCAGATGAAGATATATATGAATAGATCTATGGTCATAACCTGAAATCCAAGAAAAATTGGTTGAGAAATGAAATCTTTTTTTCCTTTCTATACAAAAAGAATCAATCTAACACAAGAAAAAATATACAAAAATCACCTCTTTAACAAAGGAATGTAGGATGTATGGAGAAGAGAGAAATCAAGAAAGAAGATGAGATGAGAAAGAAATGATGGGTCGTGAGTGTGTCAAAAAATAAAAGGAGAGAGGAAAAGATGTGGCCTGACCTAGTGGACTAACGAGAGGGGACACTAATCTTTATGAAGTGTATTTATTGGTTGAGAATAGTTTTTATTTATAGGGGTAGGATTAGGTTTAGGGTTTGGTTTTTTGGGGGAAATGGATGAAAAGTGGGATTTAAATTTTGAGGGTGAAAATAAAAGAGGTGTTTCTCCAACACTATTTTTGTCCTGCATTTCTATCAATCCAACTACTATAGATGAGTCACGTTGAAAATGATAGGTGAATCACCTTGTAAAACAGACATAGTTTTATAAGGTAAAAAAAAAAAGTGGGGTCACGTGCACCCACTCGAGGAAGCATCCGTCCGCCCCCGCTGTCATCTAATATTATTCATAGCTATTTATGGACATCTCCTGTTCTTAGTTCTATGAGTCATCAGTATTATGTTCTATTCTTGGATGATTATTCTAAATTTTTATGCACTTTTCCAATAGCGAAAAAATCTCAAGTATTTTTCATCTTCTTAAAATTTAGAGCATTCATTGAACTCAATCCGAACGAAAAATAAAAAATATTCAATGTGATAATGAGAAAGAATATGACAATAGGGAGTTTTCAGGAGTTTTGTGCTAAAAATGGGATCAAATTTCATTTTTCTTGTCCTCACACGTCTTCACAAAATGCACTACTACATTTCTGGCCTAATGCGACGGTTCATGCCTATCTAATGCAACGCTATATGTACAGTCGTCGCATTAGATGTGACTAATACGATGGCTTCAAGTTATACCAAATCAGAAAATAGGCTAATGCAACGGTATTTTGTGGTCGTTGCATTAGATAGGCTAATGCGATGGCTTATATTGTCTAATGCAACGCCCACACACGACCGTCGCATTAGCCTATCTAATGCAATGATTGTTTAAGGCTAATGCAACGGGTCATATCTTTTAATATCCCCAAATTACACGACGGGTCTTCATTTCATTTCAGATACCTGTCGCCTCTTCCTAATCCCTAGTCGTCACATCCCCTTCCACCAGCTCGTCGTCGCATCTACCATACCTCGTCGTCGCTGTACCCTTCCACTGCTTGCGTCTCCGTCACCATCGCCTTACCTTCCACTGCTCGACGTCACATTCAGCAGCAGCACCACTGATCGTCGAACTGCTCTCCCCTCTTCTCTAAGGTTAGATTATGTTTTACCGTCGTTTTACCTTCCCCTTTAATGTTTTACCATTGTTAATTCAAGGTTAAATTATTGTATGTGTATAGATTTGCTCAAATTTTACCATCGTTGCGTCATCGAACTGCTCAAATCGAATTGCTCAGATTTTATTCATTGTTCTTCCAACATTTTGTTTATTTGTAAATTGTATTTCCAAATTAAATTACAGAGAATGTAATTTAATTTGTTTACTGTATGTATTTTCAGATTTTATTTATTAGTCTCCTAAATATTACATTGAGGAAATGAATTGTGGAACTAAGGAGTGGTGGATGACTGCCAAATGGAGTGGGAATATGAACGAGGAGTAGACGAGTATATTAAAAAGGCTTTTTCTACAAAGTCTCAAGGAAACCAAATTTGTTGTCCATGTGATAGTTGTCATTATCGTTATTGGCAGCATGAGAATGTTGTGAGAGATCACCTAATATGTAATGGTTTTGTGCCAAGAACAAATATGTTATCTGAATTAGGGATCGAAATTGAAAGAGAAAGAACTAATCTGGATCATGATGAACAATCAAATATGGATGATTGCAATGATGACATAGCAGGGTTGTTAAATGATGCTCATGATGTTTTTACAGAGGGGACGAATGACGAGGCAAAAAAGTTTTTCAAGTTAATTGAAGAAGGTCAGGAGGAATTATATCCCGGATGCAAGAAACATTCAAAGCTTTCCTTTATGATTCGACTACTTATTTTGAAGTGTGATCACAGGCTTACCAATGTTGCATTTGCTGATATATTAGAGCTTATAAGGGAGGTGTTACCCGATGCAAAATTGCCTAAGTCTTTTAATGAAGCGAAAAGTGTTTTTAAAGTACTAGGGTTGGATTATACTAAGATAAATGCATGCCCCAATGATTGCATGTTGTATTGGGAAGAACATGCAAATGTGTTAGGCCGATTTCCAATTGCTCACGCAAGTGTACGTATCGTTACAAGTAATATAGTCTGGTAAGACCGAATATCGTCCTCAGAGACTGGTTTCTAATTACCGAACATCTATTCTAGGTTATATATTTGATAAACGATAAGTTGCTTTGGTTCTTATCTAACACTAGTAGAGTAATTGCAAGAATTAGACTAAATTATTGAGGTTTAATCAGTTATGAAGGAATTAGGACTTCCAATATCCTCAACTATCCACTCTTATCAATCCTTAATGCAACTAGAATGACTTCTTCTTCTACGTTAAGATAGCGGTTAACTAGACTGTCTTATATTCCAGTTAGGATATATAATCGCTCAACCCCAGTGCAGAAACCTTATATATTTCTATGATAGGTTTTACCACATAGGAGAATTAAGAACAATAACCTATAATGCTACACAAGTATCGGGGTACTTTCGTCCGTGATTTTAACCTATGTCTATTCAATTACAACATATCCAAATCTCTCCTCTCGGTTCTTGATTTGAAATCATATATATTATGATAATTAGTGATCAGTTAACTATCAACATTTATACCAATATTGAATAAATCTTAATCAGTAAAGATGAACCCAAACTAGTGCATTGATTCATGAATAAGAGTTTCAAGCGATTCAATAGGAAAACCCTAATAAAGTGTTTAGCTCCTAGGCATAGACATGCTAAGAACTAATGCAAATCCAAATATGAACTGAATTAAAATAGAGAAAAGAAAAAAAAAATACTTAGAACTAATGTCTCCAATTGTAGCCGCCAAGGTTTAGATGTGTTGTGTATTCCCTTGTGTACCCTAAAATATGTCCCAAGAGTTTAAATATGCTGCAAAAATCGTGTGTCGTGGACCCTTCTTCCCCTGACCTATTGTCTTCGGATTTGCAAAATTCCGCGTCGGCGCCGCGGCCCTGCAGACTGGTGCCGTGGCGCCTAAACTTCTGTGGGCAGTCTGATCTTCTGGCGTCGCGGTCCTGCTGCTAGGCGCCGCGGCGCTGCTTTGCCTTCGTCCGAATCTCCAATTTTTAACCTTTTTGCCCCGGACCCTCCTTTTATGTCCGCTTTTCATTTCTTTTCCTCATTTTGCCTTTTTGAACCGCTGACTCAAAAGAAAGAAAAACGACCCTGACACTATATTTATTTAAACGAAAATGGAGAAAATACTAACTAAAAATGACTCAAAAGCGTATACAAAATACGCCTAACAAATACCCCCAAACTTAACCTTTGCTCACCCTCGAGCAAGGATCAAAACAAAATCAAATAAACAAAAACAAAAAGACTCAAAGACTCGAAGACTCAAATCAAGCAGTTGCACAAAGTAACTTGAAAAAGCATGAACGTCAGTTGAAATAATATGCTGAAACATATATAACATGAATATAACAATCTAGAATTTTAAGTCAGATATTTCGCAAATTCATTTCAATCACACTCAATGGAAACATGAACATTAACCTATGCATGTCAATTTTATTTCGTTCTATGAGCCTGTTTACTTGCTATTCTCCACTAATCATAGACATACATTCTAGAGATCTTCAGGACTTTTCAGGGTTGTAATGTAGGCTTAGGCAAGGGTAGATAAAAGTTGACATCTAGGCTCAAATTACGTACCATAAACATTTTTCTCATTCAACCATTTTGTCCTTCTTTTATGTGTTCTTTTCTGCTCATACCTATCATTCCCCTCTTCTCTTTTTGAGAGCATGAAACACATTCACATAGGCACCCCCAAACTTAAGCTTTTACACTCTTTTTTTTCATTAGGATGCATCAATTTTTTACTCTCTTTTGATATTTCTTTTTCACTTTTTTTCCTCCCTATTTTCAATTACTGCTTATGGCACACAAGAGAATCATGGGGTGTCAAAGAAATAACTTACTTTAGGCTCAAAGAGGCTGACTAGGGATACAATTTATTGCAGGGTAGGTAATGAATGGTAAGAAGGGCTATCACAGAAATGCCTGAATCATCTCCCTAAACATGTATATCTTAACTATTTCGCCTCAAATAACAATCAAGCAGACTTCAAAGCCATTTTTCAATCATTCTTTCCACAATTGACAACACATAGGTTAAACACACAGATTTTGACTCTAATTCCATTACATTATCTCACTTAATTCACTAGGCGTTTCTAGCAACTACAACATGCATGATCATAAAAAAAATTGACTCATATAAACACAAAAACATAATTAAAAAGACTCCAAAAATAGACACACAAAAATAAAATAAAATAAAATAAGAACTCTCCCCAAACTTAAACGACACATTGTCCCAAATGTGGACTCAAAAATAAAAGGGACGACTTACAGACAATAGCGGTTCAAAATAGTGGTGGCGGCGGCGGATACTGCTCGTCGGAAAATTTCCCAGAGGCGCGGCGTCCCTGCAGCTTCACTGATTAATAGGCACATCGGTCCTGCAAATCAGCCGTGGCGCACAAATTCCCGCAATCTCTCGTAACATTCAAGACTATGGCTCATCGCTAGGCACCGCGGCGCTGCACCGATTTCATGTTTCCAGCATTTTCCCGTGCTTCATGTCTAATTCCATTCACCTGTCATCACAACACAATAAAAAAAATACCAAACGTGAGACTGTTCTATTTAAACTAATTGCATAATTTAAACATTGGGTTGCCTCCCAAGTAGCGATGTCTTTAACGTCTTTTAGCCGGATGCATGTTCCTCTTTACTGTGGCTTGAAGCGGATAGCAGAGTTGATTTGTTCCATGTCATTCAATAAGTATGGTTTCACTCTATGTCCGTTAACTTTGAATGAAGCGCCTTCTTTTCCTCTCACTTCGACTGCACCATAGGGGAACACTTTTTCCACTACGAATGGCCCTGACTATCTGGACTTCAACTTGTCTGGGAACAATCTCAGCCTTGAGTTGAATAGGACTACTTGTTGTCTACGGTGTAGCTCTTTCAGGATCAAGTTCTTGTCATGTCATGCCTTGGCCCTTTCCTTGTAGATTATTGCATTTTCATAGGCGTTGTTCCGAAATTCATCTAGCTCATTCAGTTGTAGCAGCCTCTTCTGCCCGGCTGCTTCGGCATCCATGTTCAGCTTTTTCATTGCCCAGAATGCCATGTG
This sequence comes from Przewalskia tangutica, assembly GCA_029844215.1. Lineage (NCBI taxonomy): Eukaryota > Viridiplantae > Streptophyta > Magnoliopsida > Solanales > Solanaceae > Przewalskia > Przewalskia tangutica. The sequence continues at coordinate 126,852,447 of CM056721.1, forward strand.
TTCCAACTCCACCGACAGATGACATACCTTCCCGAAAACCATCTTGTATGGTGACATCCCAATGGGAGTTTTGAAAGATGTCCTGTAGGCCCAAAGTGCATCATCCAGCTTTGTAGACCAATTCTTTCTTGAGCCATCCACTGTCTTCTCCAGTATACTTTTCACTGCCCTGTTTGAAATTTCAGCCTGCCCATTAGCTTGAGGGTGATATGGCAAAGCAGTCCGGTGGTAGACTCCGTAACGCGCCAGCAAAGTGTCAAGCTGCTTGTTGCAAAAGTGACTCCCTTCATCGCTGATGAGGGCCCTTGGAGTGCCAAACCTTGTGAATATGTTTTTCTGAAGGAATTTCAAGACTGTCTTACTATCATTCTTTTTAGTAGCTACTGCCTCAACCTATTTGGACACATAATCCACTGCGAGAAGGATGTATTGGTTCTCAAAGAACGTTGGGAACGGGCCCATGAAGTCGATCCCCCACACGTCAAACAACTCCACTTCTAAAATCCCAGTTAGGGGCATTTCATTTCGCCTTGATATGTTCCCAGTTCTTTGGCAATGATCACAACCCCTCACGAAAGTATTGGCATCCTTGAATAGGGTTGGCCAATAGAATCCACTCTGCAATACCTTGGCTGCTGTCCGTGATGCCCCAAAATGCCCACCACATTGCAGAGTGTGACAAAGAGTGAGAATTTGGTGCATTTCATCCTACGCACCGCCTAATGACTTGATCAACACATTTCTTGTAGAGAATTGGATCCTCCCAGTAGTAATATTTTACCTCTGAATAGAACTTTTTCACCTACTGTCTTGTCATTCCTGAAGGCATTATTTTTGCTGGAAGAAAATTAAATAAGTCAGCGAACCAAGGTAAACTTACACTAGTACTTACCTGAAACAATTGCTCGTCTGGAAAGTACTCATTTATTTGCACATCCTTGGCGTTCTGGCTCTCTTCCACTTCAAGTCTTGACAAATGGTCTGCAACCACGTTCTCTGTCCCCTTTTTATCACGGATCTCCATGTCAAATTCTTGTAGCAGCAACACCCATCGTATAAGGCGAGGTTTTGCATCCTTCTTAGTTATCAAATACTTGATGGCTGAGTGATCAGTGTACACTATCACCTTATTCCCAATGAGGTATGACTTGAGTTTTTCAAATATGTATACTATAGCCAGTAGCTCTTTTTCTGTTGTTGCATAATTCAGCTGTGCATCATTTAGAGTTTTGCTAGCATAGTAAATTAACCTGAATACCTTGTCGACTCTCTGTCCAAGAACTGCTCCCACTGCATAGTCGCTTGCATCACACATCAATTCAAATTAGAGTGTCCAGTCAGGTGCAGTGACTATGGGTGCTGAGATTAGCCTCTCCTTAAGGGTCTGAAAGGCATTTAGACATTCTTCATTGAGTTCAAAAGCAACCCCATTCATCAATAAGGTAGACAGAGGTTTGAAGATCTTTAAGAAGTCCTTAATGAACCTTCTGTAGAAACCAGCTGATCGGTGTATTTTATATACACTTTTTGAGTCATTTTTAGTTAGTCTTTTACCCATTTTTGTACAAATATGTGTCATCTTAGGATATATTTTCTTTCTTTTGAGTCATAATGGTTTAAAGTGACACATTGGTGAAAAGGAGCGAAAAGAGGGCAGAAACAGAGGTTCCAGAGCTCAAAAAGCTAGAAAGTTGGCGACCGGCGAAAGCAGGCGGCTGGCGCTCCAACTAGCAAAGATCGAGCGCCACGACGCCAAAGTAAGAGTCGCAGAGTTTCAGCCGCGCGCCACCGCAGGTCGCGCCGAGGCGAATTTCGCCAAATCTGAATGCGCCAAGGCCAAAAAGGAAAAGTTTGGGAACGTTTTTGAGGCTATAAAAAGGACCTTCCTAGGTCAGAATAGGGGTTCCCACTTTTTCCAATTCATCACAACTTGGAGATCAAGATTGGAGACTACTTTTGTGTAATTTCTTTGTTCTTAATTTTATTTCTTTTTAGTTTATGTTGGATATTAGTTTAGTTCTTGACATGTCTATGACTAGGAACTAACTTAATTTAGGGCTTTCCATATCGAATCGCTTGAAACTCATTCTTATGAATTAATGCATGTTTTGGTTTCTTCTTATTATTGTTGAGATTTATTCAATATTTTTCTTGATTGCTTGGTAATTAATTGATCACTAATTATCATAACCTATATGATTTCTAATCGAAAGCCGAAAGGGGAGATTGTGAATATGCTATAGTTGAATAAACATAGGTTAAATCGTGGACGAAAGTACCCCGATACTTGTGTAGATTAATAGGTTATTGCTCTTAATCCTCCTTTATAGTCAATATTGTCACCGAAAGGTAGAAGAGTTCTATATTGGGGTTGAGTGTTTATATTACCTTAACAGGAGTATAAAATGGCTTAGTTAACCTGTTGTCTCAAAATAGAAGAAGAACCATAATTAATTGCATTAACAAGTAAGATGAGCGGATAGTTGAGGAGATTTGAAAGCCCTATTTCCACCATATCTGAAGTAAAATAAAGTAATTTAGTTAGCATCTATAATTATAGTTATAAATAATTCAGCAATTATCGGTTACCAAATAGATACCATATAATAGAGGTTGATAATTGGACACTAATCCCTGAGGACGATAACTCGGTCTTCTAGACTATATTACTTGTCACGACACGTGCACTTGCGTTTAGTGTGTGCATAAATCGCACATCAAGTTTTTGGCGCCGTTGCCGGGGATTGGCGTAGTTCAATATCATTCTATCTATTCCTAATTTCTAATTTGGTTTTTATTTTTGTTTTTTTATTTATTACTATATTTTTCTCTTTTATTCGTGAAACCGTGCGCCGTGATCCATTTGTTGGTTTTGATTCATCTCAGGGATCCTGAAAACATGGATTACAACTATCAACAATGTAATCCCCAGGCCCCACAGGAAGAGCAGGATGGGCTACGAGCAGCCATACTCAGGCTAACTAGGCACTAAAATCAGTTCATGGACGAAACAAGAGTGTCCCTGAAGAATTTGGAAACGCAAATAGGACAACTCGCGGGCATGCTAAGCAGCAGAATACAAGGGAATCACCTTGAACATATTGGAGGGAATATAAAAGAGCAATGCCAGGCGATTGACCTGAAAAATGGCGAACCGGTGGAAGCAAACTCACCACCACCAGGTCCAGAAAAGAAGGACCTGCACTTTCGCAGGATTGCCACGGCGCACGATAATGCGGGACATTCTGAGCTTTCGCCACGGCGCCAATCTCGGCCGCGCGCCTGTGGCTCGAGGGTGAAATGAGTGGAAGTCTGTGTGAACGCACCTGTGAAGATATCGCACTTCAGAGGCTAAAAACAAGTGCTCGTGACAAACAGTTCTCTAAATTCTTGGAAATTCTCAAACAATTGCAACTCAACATCCCATTTGTTGAGGCACTAGAGCAGATGTCGAGTTATGTAAAGTTCATGGATGGTGGGCGACGGGAGGTCTGGAGGTCGACAGAGACTGGCGGCGACGGGAGGTGTGGAGAGGGGAGGGTAGATGTATTGTGCGGCTGCTGAATTTTTAAAGGGGGGTTCGGAGGAGCTTGGAGCTCCGGCGAAAGACGGCGGCGGCGACGGGAACATGTGAAGGGAGGAGAGGAAGATGGTTTTTTTCCTTTTTGAAAAATGAGAGGAGGGCTGGTTCTCTCTTATGCGGCTGATCTTTTATGTGGGGGTTGCCCCCTCTTTTTTTTAAAGGGGGTTATGTTTATTATATAGGGGTAAGATTAGGTTTAGGGTTTGGGTTTGATTTGTGGGGGAAAGATGAAAAGTGGTATTTGAAATTTAAAAATGAGGGGGGGGGGGGGGGGAAAAAAATAGGGTTTTTGGATGAAATTAAAAATGGTGTTGGATTGGAATTATTCGGATTGAGTCTCGTACTGGACTGTTTTGACAAAATGCAAAGTGGGTTAATTATTTAAAAAGATGCAAAATTATAAAAATGCAAATGCCGATGCAATAATAATAAAATACAATACTTAGACAAATGTTTAATGTCTAATTAAAATTAAAGCGGGATGTCAATTAATTTATTTAAAGAGATGCAAATATTATTGAAATAAACGACTGTGTAATAATAATAGAAACATAATATTAACAAGGACATAACGCTTGCTTTTAAAAATATAAAGATAAAAAATGCAAAAATGATGATTAGAATGTGGTGTCCTAAAACACATAAAATTGCAACAAATATACGAAAAACGGGTCAAAATTGACTGTTAACATCACTTCCTTTGTTTCTACGTACTTTTCCACCTTTTTCAAGGCTCAAAAATCAATAACCAAACGCCACATTTAAGGCCCAACAATTCAGCAATACAAAGGGGATTACACGCCTAATAGGACGTGTAAAATTCTGCCCCACAGTTATACAAAACAATCCACAAATCAACCCATAAAAACGGTCCGTAATCCAACAATAACGAGGGTAAAATGTGAGGCGTTTCAACACCTTTCCACACCCCTATTTCCTTAGGACTTTCATTAGCAACTACTACACTTAAACATGCATATTAGGGGATTAATTTCCAGCATTATACACGCCCAAAATAGTCCATAAAATGATACGACAACGTCTAACAGTTTTGGGCAGTTTTTCGGCTAAAACAACTACAATCCGATAACTCTTTCCTTAATCCATTTTATTCCAATTCGAGTTCCAACACTTCCATATATGACATACCAACTTATCAAAAACCATATTACCTTATTTTAACACGCGACAAGTGTGGATAACAACAACCATATAACAAACGAAACCAAGGGCACAAAATTGCCTCAAATCGGTCAACAACATATCTACCTCATACACATCTTATTTTCCATTTCTTCCTTAACATAAGTTCATCCCTTAAACATAACAATAAGTAATATCCAATTACTGTGGAGGAAGAAGAATTATTACCTCATTTTGAGCCAAGAAATCGTCCAAAATAGTCCCTTAGGTTTTGGTACGTAGTTTTCGTTTCGCTCCACTTCTTCAAGATCCAATCACATATATGTGACCTCTATGAGTTTATACACAACTTCACTTTGTATTTCACTTCTAAAAAGTTGATAAAACGTAGGGTTTCACCCTCTCTATTCTCGGCCAACACTTGATCTCGGGGGTTTAAGGGGTTATCCTTTCTTAGTATACCACTAGGGATCTTAGGATTGAGTTTGAGGATTTATCATCAACGTTTGAAGGATTTTTGCTCTTGAAATGGGCCCTTGGCCGAAGCTATATGGAAGAGGAGGAAAAAGATGAAATATTTTCTAAGTGTGGCTAAGTCTTGCAAGCCCTCTACCTTGCATATATAATATGTCCCTAAGTGTGGATGCTTGACAAGTGTATGACCTTATATGTAGCAAGACAAGTGGAGTGGGACCCACCTCCACTTGTCTCCAAAATATCTTCCAAGACCAAGTCAATAGTCAAAGGGGTGTGCCACGTGTCACCCTCTCATTCGTCTAAAAATATTTTCATCCTCCAAAATATCCATAATTGGTCAAAATATCTCAAAATATTGTGGGCCCCACAAAACCGTAAAATTTTCCCGTGGGCCCCACGTGACCAAATCCGAATTTAAAAATCCATAATTCTAATATATTCCAAAAGTCTCAAATACCAAATTTGAGAACCAAATTTCAATTAACAAACCTTTTCCTTCACAAGTTCCCGTTATTTCTCTTAAGGAAAAGCGTATCTTTTATCGTTTCACGATTTAAACCTTAACGTCTTATGTACGTTCTCTGATTCATGTGTTGGAACTATGGGGTGTAACACCAAGTCATCAGGCGATGTATACCAGAGGATGAGATGCACCAGATTCTCACTCATTGTCACACCTTACAATGTGATGGACACTTTGGGGCATCAAGAACAGCTGCAATGGTATTGCAAAACAGGTTCATTTGGCCAACCCTCTTCAAGGATGCCCACGCCTTTGTGAAGAAGTGTGATCGTTGTCAAAGAACAGGGAACATATCGAAATGAAATGCCTTCGCATGGGATCTTGGAGGTGGAACTATTTGATGTGTGGGGGATATACTTCATGGGTCCATTCCCATCGTCCTTTGGAAATTAGTACATTCTTCTGGCAGTGGATTATGTGTCCAAATGGGTAGAAGCGGTAGCCACTAAAGAAAATGACAGTAAGACTGTTCAAAGGTTCCTCCAAAAGAATATATTCAGAAGGTTTGGTACTCCTAGGGCCATCATCGGTGATGGCGAAGCCACTTTTGCAAATGCATGCCTTAATACATTGCTTTCCCGATATGGAGTCTACCATCGCACCACACTCCCCTATCACCCTCAAGCGAATGGGCAAGTAGAAGTTTCAAACAGGGAAGTGAAGAGCATATTGGAAAAGACGGTGGATGGCTCAAGGAAGGATTGGTATATCAAACTGGATGACGTACTATGGGCATACAGAACATCATTCAAAAACCCCATTGGAATGTCACCATATAAGTTAGTTTTTGGTAAAGCATGTCATCTGCCAGTAGAGTTGGAACACAGATCTTATTGGGCAATGAGGAAGCTGAACATGGATGCCAAAGCAGCAGGGCAAAAGAGGTTGCTACAGCTGAGCGAGTTGGATGAATTCAGACACAATGCCTATGAGAATGCAAAGATCTACAAGGAACGAACTAAAGTATGACATGATAAGATGTTGATCCCAAAAGACTTCCAAGCAGGACAACAAGTGCTTTTATTCAACTCAATGTTAAGGCTGTTCCCAAGCAAGCTCAAATCACGTTGGTCAGGACCATACACTGTTGTAAGAGCATTCCCCTATGGTGCAGTTGAAGTGAAAGAGAGAGAGGGAGCCCCTTTCAAGGTAAACGGACAGAGGTTGAAACCCTATGTGATCAATGAAGCAGAATATATGAGCATAGTGACCCATCTCACTGTAACATGAGTAGGGAACCTGCGTCCGACTAAAAAACGTTAAAGACAACGCTACTTGGAAGGCAACCCAAGGTTGTTTTATTTTATGCAATTTAATTTTAGTTAGAACAGTCTCACGGGAGGTATTGTTTGCATGTTGTGATGATAGGTACATGGCCAAACATTTGGAGGATGAAAACGTGAGGGTCGCAGAAGTTTGGGCGCCGTGGTGCCGATTGCAAGGCCGTGGCGCCGCAACGATAAATCTGAAAAATAAAAGAGCCCTAGAAACGGTTTCCCTCTTCCACTCTGACGGGATTCCTGACGTTATCTGCCATGCATTAGCCACCGCCACCACTTTAAACCAAGTTTATAAGTTGTCCGTTTTCTTTTTCTTTTATTTTTTAAGTCTTGCACACATTGGGGACAATGTGTGATTTAAGTTTGGGGGGGGGGGGGGTGTTTATTGTTTTTGAGTCTTGATTTGTTTTGGTATTTTTGAGTATTTTTTGAGTCATAATTTTTTTTTAAAGATCATGCATGCTGTAGTTACTGGAAACGCCTAGTGAAGTAAACGTTGAATAATGTAATGGAATTAGAAGCAACCATATGAACACTTAGGTTAGATATGCCTTAAATTCATGAAATCGAACTATTTGGGGTATCTTGCTTGATTTGTGCATTGTTAATGATGAAAACCTATGTGTCTGCTTGCTTGCTATTTGAGGCGAAATAGTTAGGATATGCATGTTAGAGAGATGATTCAGGCATTTCTTTGTTAGCCCTTTCTTACCATTTTTACCTATCTCTGACATGCAAATTGTATCACTAGTCATCCCCATTGAGCCAAAAATATGATCTTTCTTTGACACGCTATAATTCCATATTTGTGCCATAAGTGAAAAAAATTGAGATATTGGAATATAAAGTGTTGAAAAAGAGAAAAAAAAAAAGTGAATAATTTTTGATGCACCCCAATGAAAATAATAATAATAATAAATAGGCAAAAGTCTAAGTTTGGGGGTGCCTGCTATTCATAATACACTTCATTCTCTCAAAACAAAAGAGGGGAAAGATAGGTATGAAGTGAAAAAGAAAATCAAAAGAAAAGGGAAGAGTTGAAAGAAAAAGAGCTTATGATACGTAAGTTGAGCCTAAAAGCCTATTTTTACCTACCCCTGCCTAAGCCTACATTACAACCCTGAAAAGCCCTGAAGATATCTTATATGTGTATCCATGATTAGTGGAGAATAACAAGTAAACATGTCATAGGATTTTGAAATTAACGTGCACAGTTAGGTATTCTTACTTCCATTGAACATGATTAAAGTGAATTTGCGAAATATCTAACTTGATGTGTTTAGAATGCTAAAAATCCATGCTATATGTTCCTGCATATTATCCTACTAACCTTCATGCTTTTCTAAGTGACAATTGTGCAGCAAAGTGATCAGTGTTTTTGAGTCATTCTATTTTCTTTTCCTTCGTGTCTTTATTTCTTTCTTTTGATCGTTGCTCGAGGGTGAGCAAATGTTAAGTTTGGGGGTATTTGATCGATGTATTTTATATACACTTTTTGAGTAATTTTTAGTTAGTCTTTTGCCCATTTTTGTACAAATATGTGTCGTCTTAGGATATATTTTCTTTCTTTTGAGTCATAATGGTTTAAAGTGACACATTGGCGAAAAGGAGCGAAAAGAGGGCAGAAACAGAGGTTCCAGAGCTCAAAAAGCTAGAAAGTTGGCGACCCGGGCGAGAAAATGGCTGGCCCAACCAAGAAGATCGAGCGCCACGGCGCCCAAAGTCAGAGTCCGCAGAGTTTCGGCCGCGACGCTGGGCAGGTCGCGCGCCAGCAGGGTCGCGGCGCCGAGGCGGGAACTCTGCCAAATCCGAATGGGAATGGGCCAAGAAGGAAAAGTTTGGAAACGTTTTTGAGGCTATAAAAAGGACCTTCCTAGGTCAGAATAGGGGTTCCCACTTTTGTCAATTCATCACAACTTGGATATCAAGATTGGAGACTACTTTTGTGTAATTTCGTTGTTCTTTATTTTATTTCTTTTTAGTTTATGTTGGATATTAGTTTAGTTCTTGACATGTCTATGGCTAGGAACTAACTTAATTTAGGGCTTTCCATATCGAATCGCTTGAAACTCATTCTTATGAATTAATGCATGTTTTGGTTTCTTCTTATTATTGTTGAGATTTATTCAATATTTGTCTTGATTGCTTGATAATTAATTGATCACTAATTATCATAACCTATATGATTTCTAATCGAAAGCCGAAAGGGGAGATTGTGAATATGCTATAGTTGAATAAACATAGGTTAAATCGTGGACGAAAGTACCCCGATACTTGTGTAGCTTAATAAGTTATTGCTCTTAATCCTCCTTTATAGTCAATCTTGTCACCGAAAGATAAAAGAGTTCTATATTGGGGTTGAGTGTTTATATTACATTAACAGGAGTATAAAACGGCTTAGTTAACCTGCTGTCTCAAAATAGAAGAAGAACCATAATTAATTGCATTAACAAGTAAGATGAGCGGATAGTTGAGGAGATTTGGAAGCCATATTTCCACCATATCTGAAGTAAAATAAAGTAATTTAGTTAGCATCTATAATTATAGTTATAAACAATTCATCAATTATCGGTTACCAAATAGATACCATAGAATAGAGGTTGATAATTGGACACTAATCCCTGAGGACGATAACTCGGTATTCTAGACTATATTACTTGTAACGACACATGCACTTGCGTTTAGTGTGTGCATAAATCGCGCATCACCAGCGTGCCCAAGGAAACTTCTGATCCCTTTTACCGACACTGGAGGTGGCAGATTTTCGATCACTGAAACATTATCCTTGTCTACCGCAATGCCTTTGCTGGAAATTATGTGGCCAAGAATGATACCTTCCTGCACCATAAAATGATATTTCTCCCAGTTCAACACCAGATTTGAGTCTTTGCACCGCTGCAAGACTGCTTCTAAATACTGCAAGCATTCATCAAAGGGGGACCCAAAAACAGAAAAATCATCCATGAAGATTTCTATGGTCTTCTCCACTATGTCAGAAAAGATAGTCATCATACAACGCTGAAAGGTGGCGGGTGCATTGCAGAGCCCAAATGGCATTCTCCTGAAAGTAAATGTACCAAAAGGGCATGTGAAAGTTGTTTTCTCCTGATCTTCTGGAGATATGACAATTTGATGATACCCTGAATAACCATCCAAGAAGCAATAGTAGTTGTGTTCTGCAAGCCTGTCAAGCATTTGGTCAAGAAAAGGCAAGGGAAAATTATCCTTCATGGCTATTTTGTTCAACTTGCGGTAGTGAATACACATTCTCCATCCTATAGTTGTTCTGGATGGAATAAGCTCATTCTTTTTGTTTGTCACCATAGTCACGCCACCTTTCTTGGGCACCATTTGCACAGGGCTTACCCTTGAACTGTCAGAGATAGGATAAATTACCCCCGCATCTAGCCATTTCAGGATCTCTTTTCTCACCACATCTTTTATGGTTGGATTTAGCCTCCTCTGTGCCTCAATGGAAGGTCTGCTCTCATCTTCTAGACAAATTTTGTGCATTACTATGGAAGGACTTATCCATCTAATGTCAGCCAACGTCCACCCAATCGCGAGCTTGTGAGCCCTCAATACTTTCAATAGTTTTTCAACCTCCACTTTGGATAGATGAGTCGATACAATCACTGGTAAGGATTTGTTCTCACCTAGAAATTGATATTGCAAATGGTCTGGCAGAGTCTTCAACTCTAGTCTGGAGCTTGTTCTGTGGACGGCGCTGGTCTCTCGGGCATTGTTCCTAGCTCCTCAATTTTTTTATAGCAGGGCGCCACTATCTCATACTCAGCTAGCTTCTTCTTCTTCCCAAGAATTTCCTTCATGAATTTAAAATAAGTAGGCATTTGCTCCAATGCCTCAATGAACGGAATGTTAATGTGCAGCTTTCTGAATACCTCCAAGAACTTGGAGAATTGCTTATCAACTTCTTTCCTTTGCAACCTCTAAGGGTAAGGAATCTTCTCTGTGTATTCCCTCACTGGGACTGTTGGAACTTTCTCTAACATAGGGTGGTCTTCAGTAACCCCCTCCTTCTCTGCATCTACTCTCTGTTCTACCACAGGCTGGGGTGTAGGTGTTTTCTTCAATTGTGCCAATGACATAAATTTATAGTGTGATCAAGATATCTTCTCAAATGGCCAAGAAATGGCCTTCAATGCCATATAATGACCTTTAATTTGAGGTTACAATTCAGCCAAATAATGGCTGAATTCATGAGGCAAATAATGGAGAATTAATGCTCCAAAGTCAGCCCAAAAGTCAGTTAAATCTCGTCTCCAACGGTCACACTGGAACTATAGCACTGCGGCCCTTCAACTCCAGTAGTTTCCCAGTGATTTACCATTCCAAGTGCCGCGGCCCTAGTTGGCTTGCGTCACGACCCTTCACGCATTTTCCTGACTCATTTCATCTTTTACACATTGTACACTTCTTTCTTCATTTATCAACTTGAAACCATTGTTACTTGGCCAATAACCGTCTATCATTTCATGTCCCAAATATTTTGTATATGTGTCAATATCTTTTCCATAAAAGAAATTTACGATCTTTGGTACTGTGTGTGCACGTGTGTGGAAACAGTGTTACCGACGTGCGGGGCCCGTAATGTTTGATTCATAAATAATAGGATTAACTTTATTTCATATTTAATAAATTTCCTACAATCTCCTCTTGGAAGAGATTTTGGCGCACACACATTTCTAGCAATCATTCGGTGGATCGATGTTGCATCTGGATAGGTAGTTGTAGCTTTGAACCTTTCATAGTAGAATACCATCGGACTTACTTACTGCGCGGTGAACGTGATGTCTTGAACCGTCAGTGTTTAGTGTAAGACAAGACAACGGTACCAACGCAATACCTTTCCTTACTCTATCCTTCTTAAGGTTTGTCCATTGTGGTCATGGATCACGTCTTGGTTTCTTAAGTGCGTTCAATTGAGGCGGACTTTCCTCGCACTTAAATAGGTGGTCATCTGCAAGGTATCCTGCAATACCCCACTACACAAGTACGTCTTAGTTACTTAAGTGCGTTCAATTGAGGCGACATGTCCTCGCACTTAAATAGGTGGTCTTCTGCAAGGTAATATCCCACTACACAAGTGTTAAAAACTATTAATAGTTTTCCCAAACCTAACCTCAACCGTTGAGGATCAACAAAGGTTTTGGAAGCTTAACCTTTACCCACTCTGCAGATAACACTTAATATCTATCACGGGAACAACCTTGGATTCATGTTTCTATGTAGAAGTATTATCTGAAGTGCTCTTTCTTCCACTGAAGTGCTCCGCTGAACTTTTACCACTTAGTTTTTCCATTGAACCTAATTCCTGGGATATCCAGTCCGTTAGGTTGGGTATCCACCGTATCTGTTCGTATATTTTGGGTTTTAAGCTCATTCCCCTAGACCGCCAGAACTCTTGATCTTTGGGTAATCCCTTAATGAAAGGGTCCGGTATATCATTTGATTCAGTAATCAAGGATGTGTCACCCGATCAACTGTCATACGGTCTTATGTCTGCGACAGATATGTCCAGACGCCGTTATCCATGCCCTTCAGTGTATAACTGACGAAGGCACGAGTTACTCCCGATAAGGGACATCCTCTAAGAGGTCGTGAAGTTACTAAACTTCTCATTATGCTTTGTACGAAGAGATAAACTCTGATTCCATCAGGAATCGACCGATGCAAGTTTGCTTAGAGGATTTTCAAAAGATACACCATGCACATCCACTTGTGGCATTAGTGTTGTTTAAGTCTGATGTCCAGTTTGCATCATTATGTTCTCTCAGAACCGCTGAACATCCAAAATACCATAATCCATAGATAAGCGAATAATTCAGACGTCGTCAGATCTCATTTAAAGCCTTCTATCGATCGTTACCAGTGAACCTTGGTTCAACCGATCTTCTTTATGAGCCGATACCAGATCAGTTGTAGTGTGTAAAATACATTGAACTACATGTAACTTACGTCTATCACTCCTGATATATGGGTGCACCACGATTCCAATTAATTCTATGATTCATATTCATTGGTGACTTCAACGAGACTGTCAAAACATCTCACAAGTGAGTTTGGTTTAGACCAGTCTGTTAGATGTCTTAGAATTCCCAATTCCTAAGATGTCATATGTAATACCCATATCATTCATGTTGAAATATTATTTCAACATACTTCTAGGATCAAACTAGGATTACTCTTCGTGATCAACATGTCGTCTACGTAAATGCATATCATAAACGAGTTAGAATTACCTTTTCATGTAGACACATTTGTCACACTCTTTAATGGAGAAACCCTTTGATAGTAGAGTACTATCAAGGTTTCCGTGCCATTACTTCGGGGCCTGTTTCAGTCCGCACATAGATTTGACAAGTCGACAGACTTTCTTCTCTTCCTTGGAACTACGTAGCCCTCGGGTTGTTTCCTATCACTTTATTCTTCCACTTTCGGACATTTGGTTTTCCCACTATTGTCTTTCTAGCTTCAGAGTCAATGTTTCTGTAGTCAGATTCATTGTTTCTGCTTTGACTGAAACTTCTAGGACCAAAATATAAATATTTCAGGGACCATAATGGAAGTTCAGGAAGAAGCCCAACAATTCATCAAACCAACATTCCGGTTAGGAAGTCTGTCTCAACATCCATGCCATGCAAGACTGCAGTGGCCCTGAATGTTAAGTTATTTTACAGTGGAGCACATGTCCAAATAGCCGAGGCCTTATACTCGTCAGTAGATCCATTTACTTTGTACTCAATTCGTGTATCCACTTTTGCAACCCAGAGATTCTTTTCTTGGAGGAAGATCAACCATCACACAATAAGGTTTTATCTGATGGAATCTATTTCTCTCCTTTTAGCTTCTTTCCAAAGCAGTGCTTTCGGAGATGACAATTCCTTTTCAATTGTCCATGGTTCATACTTAACCATATAAGCTAGAAGGCCTGGAACAATTCTTTGTCCCCTCTTTTTTCCCTGTCTCGGTTTAACATCTAGAATCCCTGAGTTCTATAGATCTGGAACATTAAGTTCTGGATAATCAGGCACTCGCGAGTTCTTATTAACCTTGAGCAATTATTTCTTTTTCCTTCTTAATAAAAGTTATCTTCAAAGAATTCAGTCTTCTTTGACACCGAGATGCGATAAGAACTACTGTTATTTGCAGATCTAGTGGATATGCAATCTACAGTCTTAGGTCCAACTTGATCTGTTTTGGCTTAGGGACTTTAACCCTTGACACACTACCCCACATCACAACATCTGTATATGGTATTCTTTCTATGTTTCACATCTATTTAGACTTTTGGGCCCTTCATCTTTCTGAATCGAGACCCGGCCCGGCTCGCGTAGTTCCAACAACCGGCGGGGAGCACCTCAGTATACGATCGCACGCAGTAACTGGGAGTCCCTTTTCTTTAAGAGTAGCTCAGGGAAATAAAGACCAGGCCCATTTAGTTGTTTTCTATTTCCATTCTGCCTTCACCATGCCTACCCTGTAAAAAGGATTCTCCAACTGATTATTTTTCTGTTTCATGGAGGATTATCCTTATCCTTATGCAGAGTTCTTGTGAGAATCGAATTAACGGTAAGGATCGTCTTGCCCTACATATTTTTAGCGTACTGATCTGCGCTTGGCTAACACCGTTAGACTGAGGTGAGTAAGGAGTAGTCGTTTGATAAATTATACTTCACATTCTCCCCCTCTATCCCTACGAATTCCTCAAACTGCAGGCTTTCAACTTTTGCTTCCGAAGTGCCGCGACGCTCTGGCGCCCATTCGCTTCAACAGATTCATATTTGTTCTTCAACAAAGGAAGCAATATGTTGTACCATCATTTGATAAAGATCACAACAGAATTGTCTCCCCCTCTAGTTGTACAAGCGTTAAATCACCCACGTAGGTGTGACTATGTTATAGAGGAGCGGTGCTTCTTTCATTATTCCTTTGATGGAATGGAAAGGTGATTTTGCCTCTTCGCCTACCTCACATTCATTTGAGGGTTTATGTCGATAAACGACAATAATCTTAACTTTATTAGTTTTGAATGACTTTCTATTTAACTTGTCTTAATCTATGAAGCCATAGATGCACGAATTACAATTATATCATTCACTTGGATACAGTCTTACTGTACCTCTCTTAGTTATTATAGACCTGTTGGACTAGACTCAAGCCAGTTTGACCAACAACGTCCTTGAACCAAGTTTGGGACATGTATCACCTCTTGTTAGAGTGGTCCCATTCCGTGAAGTCCTTTGAGGACAACCTCTTCATCTCCCTTTTTCTTTGGAGGTGACGTTGCTTCACATGAACAACCTATTTTCCGTGGTTAGGGCGCATCCGGATCATAAGTGATCTAGATACTCTGGCCCACTCTAGTTGCCTTGGTATACTGAGTGTCCTATTTCTTTTCTGCCATTCTTTTGGCCTTCAGATCGTTTAAGATCTGGAAACTCTGGCCCCACTCCAGTCGTCCGTATGCTTTGTATGACTGAATGTCCAACACTATCTTGTCGAAAGACGAATCTTCTGTTGGAAACGGTGACAGGTTTGTCTCTAGTCCTTTAATCCGTGTCTTTAGTCCTTTAATCCGTGTCTTTAATCCACTAGTCCTCTTCCCTTGCTTAGGATTGTCCATAAATTCAGTTTATTACAATCTAAGTCCACATCTTTTAGGTCATTGTTTATAACAGTCCAATTATAAACGGGAAGGAAAGTGAGATTAAACTTCTGATTTTAAAGTGTAGGGAATATTTGTTTTAATGAAAAACACTTCATATTCATAGTCTTGCTTTATTCACTTTTATTCAGAAATTATCGTTTACTCTCATTTTAGACAAGGAAGAATAATTGATTCATACCTTTGAAATCTGGCCCACGTTGATGCGCGAAAAGATGCACACACTTTAACGCAAGTGCACGTTATCGTGACAAGTAATATAATCTTGGTAAGACTGAATATCGTCCACATGGATTAGTGTTCAAGTACCAACTATCTATCTTTTGGTATCTATTTGGTAACCGATATTGATTTTGTTGTTTTATAACTAACAATTATAAAAGCTAATTAATTATATATGTTTACTTCAGTAATGATGGAAATAGGGCTTTCACGTCTCCTCAACTATCCGCTTATGTTACTTATTAATGCAATGAATTATGGTTCTTCTTCTCTTGGAGCTAGCAGGTTTACTAAATCGTTTTATACTCCCGTTAAGGCTATATAAACACTCAACCCAGTATTGCTCCTTTCTACCTTTCGGTGATAAGGATGACTCTATAGGAGGATTAAGACCAAAAACCTAGTTAACCGTCACGCGTCATGCATAAAATTAGGGTTGTTAAGCCTCTCATTAACGCTACATAAGTAATTGAGGTATTTTCATCCCCAATCCAAAATATGTCTACCCAACTTACAGCATATTCACAACCTTCTCCTTTCGAAGTTTGATTAGAAATCAAATAAATAATGATAATTAGTGATCAATTAATTACCAAGCATTCAAAACAATTATTGGATAAATCTCAACAAGAAGAAGAATAACCATAAACATGCATCAATTCATAACATACGTTTCTAGTGATTTAACATGGAAAGCCCTATAAAAGAATTAGTTCCTAGTCATTGACATGACAAGAACTAATTCAAGGTTCATCATAAAAACTGAAATAAAGGAAAGAAAAGAAAAGAAAATACTTAAGAATGAGTCTCCAAGCCTTCTAGCATCTAAGGGTTGTGTTGTGGAATATTTACAAGATGGATTGGTGGAAGGATGGATGTAGAGTGGTGAATGGTGGAATGGAGAATCGATGGATGAATTCTTCTAATGATGTAGAGCCTATTTATAGACCAAGAATCCTTTTGGTGAAGGGTTAAGGATTTATGTAGGTAGGAAAAGTTATTAGAATCCTTTTAGGTAAGGGTTTTAAGGTAGGAAAAGTTATCCTTTTAGGTAGGAATCCCTTTAGGTAGGAAAAATAATCCCTTTAGGATTCTGAAAACATGTCACCCGCCTGATTTCATAAATCCGCGGCGCACTGCCTCAGATCGGCGCCACGCTCAAATTCAGCAACTCTCGACTTTCAAGATTGGCGCCATGGCGCCGCCAGCGCCACTCAGGTGACGTTTTCAAAGGATTGCTTTCATCGTCATTTTTCCGTCTGCATTTCGGATCTCTCTATAATTCTTAACTTAGACTTCATTTCTTGGACCTTTTTGTGTGCAATTCCATCTCATTTATGCTCATTTCATCTCCTTTTCGTCATTTCTCCATTTATGACCGCTGTGACACAAAAGAAAGGAAAACAACCCTAATACTATACTAAACATAAATGAAATGAGTAAAATACTAACTAAAAATGACTCAAAAAGTGTATATAAAATACACCGATCAAATATCCCCAAACTTAACCTTTGCTCGCCCTCGAGCAAAGATCAAAAAAATATAAACAAAGACGTACAAAGAAAAGAAAATAAAATGACTCAAAGACAATGATCAAATTGCTGTATAATTGTCACTTAGAAAAGCATGAAGGTTAGTAGGATAATATGTAGGAACATATAGCATGAATTTTTAGCATTCTAAACACTCAAGTCAGATATTTCGCAAATTCAATTTAATCATACTCAGTGGAAGTAAGAATACCTAACTATGCATGTTAATTTCAAAATCCTATGGCATGTTTACTTGCTATTCTCCACTAATCATAGATACACATATTAGAGATCTTCAGGGCTTTTGGGGTTGTAATGTAGGCTTAGGCGGGTAGGTAAAAATAGGCATTTAGGCTCAATTTACGTGCCATGCTCTTTTTCTTTCAACTCTTCCCTTTTCTTTTGATTCTCTTTTTCACTTCATACCTATCTTTCCCCTCTTTTGTTTTGAGAGAATGAGGTGTATGATGAATAGCAGGCACCCCCAAACTTAGACTTTTGCCTATTTATTATTACTTTTTCATTGGGGTGCATCAAAATTGTTTACTCTCTTTTGTCTTTTTCAACACTTTATATTCCAAACATCTCAATTTTTTTCACTTATGGCACAAGTATGGAATTATAGGGTGTCAAAGAAAGTTCTTATTTTTAGGCTCAAAGGGGCTGACTAGGGATATAATTTGACTGTCAGGGATAGACAAAGAATGGTAAGAAAGGCTAACAAAGAAATGACTGAGTCATCTCCCTAACATGCATATCCTAACTATTTCGTCTCAAATAACAAGAAAGCAGACACATAGGTTTAATCACTAACAATGCATAAATCAAGCAAGATACCCCAAATAGTTTGATTTCATGAATTTTTGGCATATCTATCGTAAGTGTTCAGATGGTTGCTTCTAATTCCATTACATTATTCCACTTTACTTCATTAGACGTTTCAAGTAACTACAACATGCATGATCATAAAAAAAAAATTATGACTAAAAAATGACTCAAAAATTAAAAAAAATAAAAAAATACACAAAACAATTCAAAAAGACTCAAAAAAATAATAAAACATCCCCCCAAACTTAAATCACACATTGTCCCCAATGTGTGCAAGACTCAAAAAAATATGGACAACTTACTGACACAACACAATGGCCATAACGAGGTCTAGAGGAAAATTCGAATTTGCGGAGTCTGGTCTCGAAGTTGGGCGCCGCCACGAGATTCAGCATGGCACGCTTAGTACTGGATCTCTGAGTTGCGGCCAAGGCGCTTAACGATCGCTTTTCCTTTTTCAGCGTTTTTGCTCTTTTTCCTGCTTTATCTTTCACCACCCGCCATCCAACAACACAAAACAAGAACCCAAGACCGTGAGATCGTTTCAAGACATAATAAAATAAAATAAAGAGAAATTAAAATAACATAATTAAAAATATTGGGTTGCCTCCCAACAAGCGCTTTTTAACGTCTTTTAGCGGACGCAATTAACCTTTACGAGTGCCTATTGGATCCTTCTCGCAATCGCTTGCAATCCGTAGAGTTATTGTTGCAGGTCTCACTTCAACTACAACAATTGCTTCAAACAAGGGACTCAAATATACGATTATCCCCCAAGTACACAAGACATGCTTGTCTTTTAAGCTCTCTCTAATGTAGGGATCAGTGAGATTCCCAACATCTCTCAACTCTAGGGGGTGCCCTTGATGGTATGGACTTTCTGTTTGGGGATCAAAATTGACAGTTGGTGGTGTTTCTTCTGCAATCGATACAAGAAAAAGATTTTCCAAGGAATCCAAAAAGATGAATGATTGGATCTCAGTACCCTTTTCCTTCTCCACACCAATTATCTCGCCAGATTCCTCAATAGCTGAGTGTGGTTCAGGCTCTTCTATTTGCTTACCACCTCCCATAATGATGTCTCTAGGAAGATTTGCTTGAGTTGTATTGCTCATCTCATCCATCAATTGCCCTATTTGTGTCTCCAACTTTCTGAGGGACTCCCTTGTCTCAGCCATAAACTGAGTCTGGCACTTGGCGAACATAAGTATGCCTGCCTGCAACTCATTTCGATCTTCCTCTGACATCTGTGGGTTAAGCTGCTGTTGATGACTCCACTGTCTCTGATAGTAGTAGTCCATGTGTCCTGATTTTATTATATATATATTTTTTCGAATTTAACCTACAAAAAAAAACAACAAAAGGTGATAAAACGATGCTCGCAGAACAAGTTAGAAACTTGTTCTTGGAGCAAAAAAAAACAAATAAAAATAAAAACAGAAATAAAACCAAATTAGAAATTAAAAATAGATAAAATTGATATTGAACTATGCCTAATCCCCGGCAACGGCGCCAAAAACTTGATGCGCGAAAAAATGCACACACTTTAACGCAAGTGCACGTTATCGTGACAAGTAATATAGTCTTGGTAAGACCGAATATCGTCCACAAGGATTAGTGTTCAAGTACCAACTATCTATCTTTTGGTATCTATTTGGTAACCGATATTGATTTTGTTGTTTTATAACTAACAATTATAAAAGCTAATTAACTATATATGTTTACTTCAGTAATGATGGAAATAGGGCTTCCACGTCTCCTCAACTACCCGCTTATGTTACTTATTAATGCAATGAATTATGGTTCTTCTTCTCTTGGAGCTAGCAGGTTTACTAAATCGTTTTATACTCCCGTTAAGGCTATATAAACACTCAACCCCAGTATTGCTCCTTTCTACCTTTCGGTGATAAGGATGACTCTATAGGAGGATTAAGACCAAAAACCTAGTTAACCGTCACGCGCCATGCGTAAAATTAGGGTTGTTAAGCCTCTCATTAACGCTACATAAGTAATTGAGGTATTTTCATCCCCAATCCAAAATATGTCTACCCAACTTACAGCATATTCACAACCTCCTCCTTTCGAAGTTTGATTAGAAATCATATAAATAATGATAATTAGTGATCAATTAATTACCAAGCATTCAAAGCAATTATTGGATAAATCTCAACAAGAAGAAGAATAACCATAAACATGCATCAATTCATAACATAAGTTTCTAGTGATTTAACATGGAAAGCCCTATAAAAGAATTAGTTCCTAGCCATTGACATGTGAGAACTAATTCAATGTTCATAATAAAATCTGAAATATAGAAAAGAAAGGAATTGAAAAGACTTAATAATGAGTCTCCAAGCCTTCTAGCATCCAAGGGTTGTGTTGTGGAATATTTACAAGATGGATTGGTGGAAGGATGGATGTAGAGTGGTGAATGGTGGAATGGAGAATCGATGGGTGAATTCTTCTAATGATGTAGAGCCTATTTATAGATCAAGAATCCTTTTGGTGAAAGGTTAATGATTTATGTAGGTAGGAAAAGTTATTAGAATCCTTTTAGGTAAGGGTTTTAAGGTAGGAAAAGTTATCCCTTTAGGTAGGAATCCCTTTAGGTAGGAAAAGTAATCCCTTTAGGATTCTGAAAACATGTCAAATTCGGCCCAGACTTCATAAATCCCGCGTCGGCGCCGCGGCCCTGCAGACTGGCGCCGCGGCGCCTGAAATTCAGCAACTCTCGGGACTTTCAGCACTTTGGGCGCCGCGGCGCTGCTGCCAGGCGCCGCGGCTCCGGTGACGTTTTTCAGGCGGATTCTGTTTCGTCGTCATTTTTCCGTCCGGACTTCGTCGGATCTCCTCTATAATTCCCGGAACTTCTTAGACTTCATTTCTTGGCCCTTTTTGTGTGCAATTCCATCTCATTTATGCTCATTTCATCTCCTTTTCGTCATTTCTCCATTTATGACCGCTGTGACACAAAAGAAAGGAAAACAACCCTAATACTATACTAAACATAAATGAAATGAGTAAAATACTAACTAAAAATGACTCAAAAAGTGTATATAAAATACACCGATCAAATACCCCCAAACTTAACCTTTGCTCGCCCTCGAGCAAAGATCAAAAAAATATAAACAAAGACGTACAAAGAAAAGAAAATAAAATGACTCAAAGACATTGATCAAATTGCTGTATAATTGTCACTTAGAAAAGCATGAAGGTTAGTAGGATAATATGTAGGAACATATAGCATGGATTTTTAGCATTCTAAACACTCAAGTCAGATATTTCGCAAATTCAATTTAATCATACTCAATGGAAGTAAGAATACCTAACTATGCATGTTAATTTCAAAATCCTATGGCATGTTTACTTGCTATTCTCCACTAATCATAGATACACATATTAGAGATCTTCAGGGCTTTTCAGGGTTGTAATGTAGGCTTAGGCAGAGGTAGGTAAAAATAGGCATTTAGGCTCAATTTACGTACCATAAGCTCTTTTTCTTTCAACTCTTCCCTTTTCTTTTGATTCTCTTTTTCACTTCATACCTATCTTTCCCCTCTTTTGTTTCGAGAGAATGAGGTGTATGATGAATAGCAGGCACCCCCAAACTTAGACTTTTGCCTATTTATTATTACTTTTTCATTGGGGTGCATCAAAATTGTTTACTCTCTTTTGTCTTTTTCAACACTTTATATTCCAAACATCTCAATTTTTTTCACTTATGGCACAAGTATGGAATTATAGGGTGTCAAAGAAAGGTCTTATTTTTAGGCTCAAAGGGGCTGACTAGGGATATAATTTGACTGTCAGGGATAGACAAAGAATGGTAAGAAAGGCTAACAAAGAAATGTCTGAGTCATCTCCCTAACATGCATATCCTAACTATTTCGCCTCAAATAGCAAGAAAGCAGACACATAGGTTTAAACACTAACAATGCATAAATTAAGCAAGATACCCAAATAGTTTGATTTAATGAATTTTTGGCATATCTATCGTAAGTGTTCAGATGGTTGCTTCTAATTCCATTACATTATTCCACTTTACTTCATTAGGCGTTTCAAGTAACTACAACATGCATGATCATAAAAAAAAATTATGACTAAAAAATGACTCAAAAATTAAAATAAAAAATAAAAAAATACACAAAACAATTCAAAAAGACTCAAAAAAATAATAAAACATCCCCCCAAACTTAAATCACACATTGTCCCCAATGTGTGCATGACTCAAAAAAATATGGACAACTTACTGACACAACACAGCGGTCATAACGGAGGTCTAGGAGGAAAAATTCTGGAATTTGCACGGAATCTGGGTCTCTGAAGTTCGGGCGCCGCGGCGCTGCTAGTACTGTGGCTCTCTGAAGTTAAGGCGCCGCGGCGCTGACGACTGCTTTTCCTTTTTTCAGCGTTTTTTGCTCCTTTTTCCTCGGTTTTAGCTTTCAGTCCACCTGTCATCCAACAACACAAAACAAGAACCCAAGACCGTGAGACTGTTCAAGACATAATAAAATAAAATAAAGACAGAAATTAAAATAACATAATTAAAAACATTGGGTTGCCTCCCAATAAGCGCTGTCTTTAACGTCTTTTAGCCTGACGCAATTAACCTTTACGAGTGCCCATTGGATCCTTCTGCGAACTGCTTGCAATCCGCAGAGTTATTGTTGCAGGTCTCACTTCAACTACAACAATTGCTTCAAACAAGGGCCTCAAATATACGATTATCCCCCAAGTACACAAGACATGCTTGTCTTTTAGGCTCTCTCTAATGTAGGGATCAGTGAGATTCCCAACATCTCTCAACTCTAGGGGGTGCCCTTGATGGTATGGACTTTCTGTTTGGGGATCAACATTGACAGCTGGTGGTGTTTCTTCTGCAATCGGTACAAGAAAAAGATTTTCCAAGGAATCCAAAAAAGATGAATGATTGGATCTCAGTACCCTTTTCCTTCTCCACACCAATTATCTCGCCAGATTCCTCAACAGCTTAGTGTGGTTCAGGCTCTTCTATTTGCTTACCACATCTCATAATGATGTCGCTAGGCAGATTTGCTTGAGTTGTATTGCTCATCTCATCCATCAATTGCCCTATTTGTGTCTCCAACTTTACGAGGACTCCTTGTCTCGACCATAAAGCGAGCTCGACACTTGGCGAACATAAGTATGCCTGCCTGCAACTCATTTCGATCTTCCTCTTACATCTGTGGGTTAAGCTGCTATTGATGACTCCACTGTCTCTGATAGTAGTAGTCCATGTTTCCTGATTTTATTATATATATATATATATATTTTGTTTTCGAATTTAACCTGCAAAAAAAACAACAAAAGGTGATAAAACGATGCTCGCAGAACAAGTTAGAAACTTGTTCTTGGAGCAAAAACAAAAACAGATAAAAAATAAAAACAGAAATAAAAGAAAATTAGAAATTAAAAATAGATAAAATTGATATTGAACTATGCCTAATCCCCGGCAACGGCGCCAAAAACTTGATGCGCGAAAAGATGCACACACTTTAACGCAAGTGCACGATATCGTGACAAGTAATATAGTCTTGGTAAGACCGAATATCGTCCACAAGGATTAGTGTTCAAGTACCAACTATCTATCTTTTGGTATCTATTTGGTAACCGATATTGATTTTGTTGTTTTATAACTAACAATTATAAAAGCTAATTAACTATATATGTTTACTTCAGTAATGATGGAAATAGGACTTCCACGTCTCCTCAAATATCCGCTTATGTTACTTATTAATGCAATGAATTATGGTTCTTTTTCTCTTGGAGCTAGCAGGTTTACTAAATCGTTTTATACTCCCGTTAAGGCTATATAAACACTCAACCCCAGTATTGCTCCTTTCTACCTTTCGGTGATAAGGATGACTCTATAGGAGGATTAAGACCAAACACCTAGTTAACCGTCACGCGTCATGCGTAAAATTAGGGTTGTTAAGCCTATCATTAACGCTACATAAGTAATTGAGGTATTTTCATCCCCAATCCAAAATATGTCTACCCAACTTACAGCATATTCACAACCTCCTCCTTTCGAAGTTTGATTAGAAATCATATAAATAATGATAATTAGTGATCAATTAATTACCAAGCATTCAAAGCAATTATTGGATAAATCTCAACAAGAAGAAGAATAACCATAAACATGCATCAATTCATAACATAAGTTTCTAGTGATTTAACATGGAAAGCCCTATAAAAGAATTAGTTTCTAGCCATTGACATGTGAGAACTAATTCAAGGTTCATCATAAAAACTGAAATAAAGGAAAGAAAAGAAAAGAAAATACTTAAGAATGAGTCTCCAAGCCTTCTAGCATCCAAGGGTTGTGTTGTGGAATATTTACAAGATGGATTGGTGGAAGGATGGATGTAGAGTGGTGAATGGTGGAATGGAGAATCGATGGATGAATTCTTCTAATGATGTAGAGCCTATTTATAGACCAAGAATCCTTTTGGTGAAGGGTTAAGGATTTATGTAGGTAGGAAAAGTTATTAGAATCCTTTTAGGTAAGGGTTTTAAGGTAGGAAAAGTTATCCCTTTAGGTAGGAAAAATAATCCCTTTAGGATTCTGAAAACATGTCAAATTCGGCCCAGACTTCATAAATCCCGCGTCGGCGCCGCGGCCCTGCAGACTGGCGCCGCGGCGCCTGAAATTCAGCAACTCTCGGGACTTTCAGCACTTTGGGCGCCGCGGCGCTGCTGCCAGGCGCCGCGGCTCCGGTGACGTTTTTCAGGCGGATTCTGTTTCGTCGTCATTTTTCCGTCCGTACTTCGTCGGATCTCCTCTATAATTCCCGGAACTTCTTAGACTTCATTTCTTGGCCCTTTTTGTGTGCAATTCCATCTCATTTATGCTCATTTCATCTCCTTTTCGTCATTTCTCCATTTATGACCGCTGTGACACAAAAGAAAGGAAAACGACCCTAATACTATACTAAACATAAATAAAATGAGTAAAATACTAACTAAAAATGACTCAAAAAGTGTATATAAAATACACCGATCACACGTCAGTCACATGTCCAAATTCTACTTACCATAAGATGGAGGCTTCTTCTTAGAAGATGGAACATCACTTTTAGCCTTCTCCTCATGTCCTAGTTGTTATCCTCAACCTCTTGTGGACACTTGTTTCCACCACTCTCGGGAGCGGTGACAACAACTCTTCCTTGATCCTTATAAGCATGACTATCAGCATTATCTTCTAGTTCATGATCAGCAATCGAGATCTCACTTTTGACGAACACAAATTTGTAATTATCGTCAAAGAGAGACCAATAACTAGGACCAGATCTGTTGACAAAGACAATCTTTGAACTGTTTAAAGGACTGTCAACATGATTGGTTTCAATAAGAAAATCGCAGTCAGGTTAAGATTTTGTGTTATACAATGGATGTACGGGAATAGTGTACAACTATTACTAGTACTTAGAAAGGATAAACAAAATGAATTACAATACAATAGGCTTAAAGCCTAACAAGAGTTGTGACAACCACAACAAAGTTTGGTTCTTGATCCGTCTTGAATATGCGTTCTTGAGTAGTTCTTGAGTCCGTCTTCAGTGTTTGCTCCGATTGTAACAAGCTTCTTGACCTTGATATCAACAACAAATTGTTTAGGAATCTGGAAATAAAACAAGAAAAATGGATTGTTGAGTCGATTGATATTCAATCTTCCCTTAAGATAATATTTCCCCCGTATAATCCTTTAACGGTGTGTTGGCAACTTATCTCTCAAGATAAAACAACAATCAAACAAGTGAGCAAAGGAGACTCAAGTGTTCTCTAGAAAATAAGAATCTTTGAGTGTGTGGAAGATTGCAAGAGATGAAGAGATTTCAGATGTATGGAGTGTTTTCTTCAATTGTGTCAATGACATCAATTTATAGTGTGATCAAGATGTCTTCTCAAATGGCAAGTAATGGCCTTCAATGCCTTATAATGACCTTTAATTTGAGGTTACAATTCAGCCAAATAATGGCTGAATTCATGAGGCAAATAATGGAGAATTAATGTTCCAAAGTCAGCCCAAAAGTTAGTTAAATATCGTCTCCAACGGTCACACTGTCACTGTAGCGTCGCGGCGCCTCACGTCCAGTAGCTCACTGGAGTCTTGGCACCGCGGCGCTTCAACTCTAGTAGTTTCCCAGTGATTTACCGTTCCAAGCGCCGCGCCCCTTGGGAGAAGGCGCCGCGACCCTGGCTGGCTTGCGTTGCGGCCCTTCACACATTTTCCTGACTCGTTTCATCTTTTACACATTGTACACTTTTTCCTTCATTTATCAACGTGAAACCATTGTTACTTGGTCAATAATCGTTTATCATTTCATGTCCCAAACATTTTGTATACTAATATCACTTTCCACAAAATTCAAATTCTTTTTCTTTGATTGTTGTGTGTGTGCGTGTGTATAAACAGTGTTTTTGACGTGCGGACACTAATGTTCGAGTCATAAATAATAGGATTAATTTTATTTCACGTTTAATAAATTTCCAACAGTAGCAATACTAGAAACATGACAAGTGTCAAGAAAATGAACCCACCTACCTCCCAGATACGAAGCTTGGAGTAGTTGATGACATAATAAGCCATAGCAAATTGAGTTTGGTTCTCAGGTGGGTAAACAGGCTCAATCTCCCTCACGATGCAACCTTACGCCTCCAGTATACGGCGACACATTCGGCAGAACCGCCACCATCAGTGGATACACCGATTTGACTTTCCTGACACCCTTCACATAGTCACCATTACCAGCCAAAAATGTCACGTAAGCCCTATTCGTTACTTGTTTCACCATTATCTCACCTAATCAAGGAAATTAAGGTAATGGAATTATGTGAGAATGTAACAAAGAAAATGGAAATGTTAATGTTAGTCTTCTTAGATCACTGATCTGTGTTCATAGATACACATCAGATTAGTGGTCTCAAACCATATTTACCAGCTACACTAACCAGAATCGAGAAAAAGGAAGAAGATTGCAGAAAGAGTAAAGGTGAGAATGAAGAAAGAGTAAAGTCGGTGAAGAAAGAGAGAGAGAGAGAGAGAGAGAGAGAGAGAGAGCGTAAAATGCTTCCACAAATACAAAATATCTAATTACTAACTTCCAAAAATACAAAATATCTAATTATCTAGTGTGTGTGTGTGTATGGGAATTACAGTGTGGTCTTCACCCCCCCTCAAGCTAGGAGTGATGAAGATATTCTTCATTCCTAGCTTGGATAACAATGTGCTATGTTGTTGTCGACCAAGAGCCTTTGTAAGAAAATCAGCAGGTTGGTCTTCGATCGCAAATACACAGTGTGAATCAGTCCCCGTTGGATTTTCTCCCGAATGAAGTGGCAATCTATGTCAATGTGTTTTGTCCGTTCGTGAAAAACTGGATTCGCAGCGATCTGAATAGCGGACTTGCTATCCGTAAAAATGGACACTGGAGTATGAACAGTAGCCCCAAGTTCTTCAAAGCGGACACATCGCCTGCTGTTTACGCATCGAGGTTGCCATGGCTCAGATTACGCCTCTGCAGAACTCCTGGAGACTGTATCCTGCTTCTTCGACTTCCACGAGATGGGGGAAGTACCATGTAACACAAGGTAACTAGTTACTGACCTTCTACTATGGAGACATGCCCCCCAATCTGCATCACAGAATACGTTGAGTTGTGAACTGCTAGAGCTGGACATCAGAACTCCTAGGCCTGGGGCCTGCTTGACATACTTTACGATTCGTAGACCAGCTTCGAAGTGGGACTCCTTAGGTGTCTGCATAAACTGGCTGAGGCAGTGCACAACAAAAGCAATATCCGACCTTGTGGTTGTCAAGTACAAGAGTCTTCCAATCAACCTTCTATATGCACTAGGATCAGACAGCAATGGATCAGGCTTAGTTGATGGAGCAGATTCTGAACCAGCTGCAAATTTGACTTGATCATCAAACTCCAAGGTTGTGAATTTTTTATTCATATCCATGGGAGAAGAGGCAGGTTTAGCACCTGCAAGTCCCATGTCTGAAATAAGTTCCAAAGAATACTTTCTCTGGTGCATGAGGATACCTTCTGAATTTCTCGCAAATTCAATACCAAGGAAATATCGAAGTTCCCCTAGATCTTTTATCTTGAAGGCAGACTGTAAGCATTCTTTAGTCGACTGTATCATGGCTGGATCATTTCCCGTCAGCAACAGGTCATCTACATACACCAATACCACCATAATTCTATTATGCTGCTTCTTAGTAAATAGTGAATAGTCTCTATGACTCTGCTGGAAGCCAGAAGAAATGAGGGCAGTGGTCAACTTGATATTCCATTGCCGAGATGCCTGCTTCAAACCATAGAGGGACTTCAGCAGTTTGCATACATGCCTCTCTCCTCCTTTATTAGCAAAACCCTCATGTACTGTCATGTATACCTCCTCACACAAATCTCCTTGCAAGAATGCATTGTAGACATCCATTTGGTGTATGATCCAGTGTCTTGATGCTGCTAGAGAGATCACAGCTCTGACAGTAGTCATTTTAACTACTGGTGAAAAAGTTTCTTGGTAATCAATTCCCTCCTTTTGGTTGTATCCTTTGGCCACCAACATTGCTTTAAATCTTTCTACTTCTCCTGTCGCCTTATATTTTATTTTGTACACCCATCGAAATCCTATTGCCTTCTTGCCTTCTGGTAAGGGAACAATTGTCCAGGTTCCATTTTCTTCTAGAGCCTGAATTTCAGATTTCATTGCATCTACCCATCTGTGGTCTTTTGCTGCAAGCTTGTAGCTCTGTGGTTCTGTGTCTTGGGAAACTTTGGCTATAAAATGTTGATATGCTGTCGATAATCCAGAGTAAGAGATGCTATCAGATATTGAATATAGGCAATTTGAAGAACCATGTGCAGTTATGTAATCTTTGTGCCATATATGTGGTCCTGCGCTTAGTGGATCTTCTAAGCTGCGAGGATTGTGGCTCAGTGCGATCTGTGATTACGGATGTGGCGGGACTTTCAGTATCTTGATCATGTATTTCATCACTTTGCGACATCCGGAGCGGCATTAAGTATGTCTTTGCCTACTTACAGTGTCTTTGCCATGAAATTGCTTATGTAGTAGATCTGCATAAAAAAAATCAGCTTGTGCCTTGATGTTAGTTATGTCCTCATCTACCTCCTTTTTAAAGGGAAAAACATTTTCCATGAACAATACATCTCTACGCATGAAAAATGTTCTATTCTCCATATCATAAAGATGATAACCCTTCTGTGTAGATCCATATCCCAGGTGTACTGCCCTTACAGCTCTTGGACTAAATTTGTCATGTCTAGTGAGATTGGTTGCAAAACACAAGCAACCTAGCACTCTTAGATGACTAAAATGTGGCATCTTATTATACAACATCTCAAATGGGGACTTATTCTTCAGAACTGTAGAAGGCACCCTATTTATTATATATACTGCATTTTCAACACAAGATCCCCAGAACCTGTCTGGTATCCCCCCATTGAATCTTGATAGCTCTAGCTATATCTAGTATGTGTCTATGTTTCCTTTCCACTACACCATTCTGTTGAGGTGTGTATGGACAAGAACTTTCATGAACTATACCATATTGCAAAAACAAGGCACCACAGTTTGTATTGAAAAACTCTCCTCCATTATCAGACCTTATTCTCTGGACAGGAGCATTAAACTGAGTATGTACCTGAACAATGAAGTTCCTGAGTAAAGTAAAGACATCAGATTTTAACCTCATCAAAAAAATCCAAGTCCATCTAGTACAATCATCCACAATTGTTAGAAAATATTTCATTCCATTATGAGTTTCAGTTTTGTATGGTCCCCATACATCCATGTGTAATAGTTGAAATGATCTTGTTGCTCTATTCTTACTAACAGGGAAGGGGAGTCTAGTTTGTTTAGCCAAAGGACACACTTCACAGTTCTTACAATTAGATTTGTCTTTAAAAAAGGTCATTTTCTTCAAGACACTCATAGGTACATGACATAGTCTTTGGTGCCATGTATCTGCACCAACTTGCTCTTTTGCTGACATACACTTGCCCAACTCTCCTCCTTTATTCTGAGTATCCAGAGACAGTATGTACAGACCATCTTCCTCACTACCAATCCCCCTCACCTTCCCAGTGGAGAGGTCCTGAAATATACAGAAAGTTGGAAAAAATGTGACACTACAATTCAGTTCTTTAGTTATTTTAGAGATAGATAACAGATTGAACTTAAAGGTTGGTACACATAATACACTTCTAAGTACATCACCTCCTCCCAGATGATAATCCCCAACATGAGATATCCCAGCAGACTCTCCAGTGGGGAGTTGTACCTTCCCTGTTCCTTCTGTCAACATGTTATTGTGTAAATATTTCTTGTTACTAATCATGTGATTAGTAGCTCCTGTATCAACTATCCATTTAATCAGACCCTCAGAGTCAGATATGAACTTACCTGCCATGTGTTCATTGACATTAGTAAATTCTGTATTGTTTAGAAGTTCCAACAATTTTTTATGTTGGGCTGGAGTTAAGTTGTATGGTGGGAATGACTGTTGTCCTGTGAATGGCTGTGCATTTTTGGAAAAATCAATCGGCTGCTGATAAGAAGCCATCATGCCAGAATTGTCTTGGCTAGTTTCACCTCCTGCAACTGCACAAGCTTTCTTTCCCTTTGATTTGAAGTTTTCTGGATATCCTATCAGCGTATAACAGTCGTCTTGCACATGTCCAGTCTTGTGACAATAGTCACATTTCTTTAGTTTGTTGCACTCTAGTCTAGAATGACCATTCATGTGGCAATAATCACAGTATGCACTGGAATTGTACTTCTTGAGTCTGATTTCCACCCCTATTCCCGGAGTTCCCACTCTTAGTTGTGAACATGGCAGATGATGATTCTCCAGACTCGAACATCACCCTACCACTTCCTGCTATCATCCTTTGACTCTCTTCTTGATTAACCATTGCATACACCTGATTCAGTGTAGGCATCTGTTGCATCATGAGTATTTGGCTCCTCACTGATCCATAACTCTCATCCATTCCCATCAGAAATTGTAGAAGTCTCTGATATTGTAAATGATCCACGAACTCCTTAGCCTTTGGACAACAAAATGGAACTGGAATGATGGAGTCATACTCATCCCAGAGGTCCTTAAGTCTAGAGTAATATTGTGATATAGAGAGTGTTCCTTGTCTCATCGAAAAAATGTCTTTGTGCAGTTGAAATGCTCTCGAAATGTTCACTTTATCAAATCTTTCTCGTAATTCTTCCCATATAATATATGAATCTGAGTTATATAGCATTCCAGTAAGTAAATTTTTACTTACGTTTCCCATTAGCCAAGACACAACGATTGCGTTACATCTGTCCCATAGCCGTGCTAGATTTCCCTGGAATTGTTCCCTCCTTACACTTCCATCTATGAAACCTATCTTGTTCTTCCCTAGTAAAGCAATCTTCATGGCTCTACTCCATAAGGCATAATTGTCCATTCCACTGAGTACAATTCCCACTGTCAAGGATCCGGGAGCATCCGATGGAAACAGGTACAATGGATGATTGTGATCTATTGTGACCGCTGTTGCATCTTCATTCACTGAACCTACTCCAACTTCTCCAACACTCCCCATACTTCAACAACTAAAAAAAAACAGAAAAATCCTTAGATCTATTCTTCAATTTTTCACACACAACAACCGTAAATCCAGTGACCTATCCCTTAGATCTATTCTTCAATTTTTTCACACACAACAACTGTAACATCGATCTGTCCGCCATAACAACAATCCATCAATTTATCCACAAGTTGATTGTTGCATGCAATCGATTTCTTCTCCTAAACCGTCTTGCATGTGTCTAGAACATCAATCATCGATTTATCGATCCTCTATCACATAGATCGATCTCCTGCTTTGATACCATCTTAGATCACTGATCTGTGTTCATAGATACACATCAGATCAATGGTCTCAAACCATATTTACCAGCTACACTAACCAGAATCGAGAAAAAGGAAGAAGATTGCAGAAAGAGTAAAGGTGAGAATGAAGAAAGAGTAAAGTCGGTGGGGAGAGAGAGAGAGAGAGAGAGAGAGAGAGAGAGAGAGAGAGAGAGAGAGAGAGAGAGAGTAAAATGCTTCCACAAATACAAAATATCTAATTACTAACTTCCACAAATACAAAATATCTAATTATCTAGTGTGTGTGTGTATGGGAATTACAGTGTGGTCTTCAAGTCTTAGTGGCCTCAATTGAAGAAATGACTTAATATATATTATATTATATTATATAGAGGTGTAGTAAAATGGAGCAGGTGAATTATAAGTAACGTAAGGGTTGATTTTCGTGATATTGGATTGTCGCCGAACACGTGTGCTCATATTATCGGACGGCTGAGATTGAAGTTGGGGGAAGATTCTAGAACTGGGGGTTGTAATTTTTTATTTTTTTGATAATCCAGGTTTTCAGGCTTGCGCCTGACTATTTCACTAGTATTATTTAGACGTCCTGGAGATGATAGACCCGGTCCCTCATCGCTATCACCAAGATAAATCGCGGGATGTGCTCCATTAGCCAGAGTCTGAGAGCGAACAACTGATCGATGACACAAGACTCAACCCCCAGACAAATAATTGTTGGGGATCGAACTCACACTGCGCATGTCAGCGCACCTTAACGTCCATCCTTTGCTTTTGAAATATGCCCCGGAGAACAATTTTTCGCTGAGGGAGAACTCAAACACGAAACCTCTCCAGCAATACCCTACCCTCATGTTTGACCATCAGGCCAAACACTTTGGATGTGGGGTTGTAATTTGATTGGGGGAATTGTTGCATGGGATGAATCACGGAACCAGTAAGTATTCAGAGTACACAAGAATAAAAATATTTGTTAGTATAGAAATCTTATTCTAAAAAATACAATAAATTTTATATATTTAGAAATTATAAAATTATAATATATGTCATACTAAGAGAGTAATGGTTAATGAAAATATCGTCTTTGACTTATCAAATGGCAGAAGTGACACATAGTTAAAATAAAACATACTCAAATATACATAATCATTACAAATAAATACTAAGTAGTACTTTAATAAGGTCTTATATTTTTTAACAAAATTTAATATTCTGTCGCTATTCTACTACCACTCCCTTTCAAGGCAAAGTCTTTAATAGAACTTTTTCCCACTTTGTCGAGGTGAACACAGTTCTCTGTTTATGCCCCTGCAATTACTATGATATAAGCTTTTATTAGGGCGGAATCACTCTAATCATGGTGGTGCAGTACCACCATAATTTTCATTTAAAAAAATATATATATATATAAAATGACGTCGTTTTATTACATACCCATTACCATAATGGAGTACTATTTATGACATATTCTATTTTAAAATATGGATGGCCTATATATGTTATCTCTATTTTAATTTTATAATTAAGTATATTATGATATTTGAATCCTTTTACTTTTCATACATTTTACAAGTAGAAATTTTAAGGATTCCTATTTGAAAATTAAAAATAACAGATTACATAACATAATAGTAATAATAATAATTCAAAAGGGTATTTTTATTTGATGCAAGATAAGAATGAGTATTATTTCCTCATCTCAAAATTTTAGGATAGTTTGAATAAAATTTTCATTTATATACACAATATTATTGGATAATTTATCTAACTTTTTTAAAAGAAAAAAAAGTAATATATGGTCCATTTTATATAAATTAAAGGGCATTTTTTATATTTCAAAAATAAATTATTAGACCTTCGAATATATAAGAAAAACATGAAAATAGAATAAATGCTTTATGTGAAATTGAATAGTTGAAGTAATATTCCAATACATGCAATAATACAAGTTATAAATTGGATCAAGACAATTTGAATCCCTACAATTTGCATGAAGAAAAATATTGTTTTGAATTAAAAGAAAATACTAAATGAGTAATAAAAAAAGGAGGTATAAAATTCTAATTCCTATACAATACATATGCTTAGATTTTAAAATATTTAAAAAAGTATACGTTATTTTGGCTTAACGATATTTTGAACATAAAAATAAAGTAATAACAAGTGCTAATAAAGAATCCATGGCCATTAATGTAGCTTCGGACCTTGATCTAGAACACTCATAAGAGCTTTAATTGAAATGTTGGAATGTCTGTAATGATACTTCCCAATGAAAGTAGTTAGAAAGTATATGTATGTCCTAGAGACAATTTGTAATATGACACAATGTACATTATACACATTTGTATTTATATTAATGATGATTAATATTATGGCAATTTGCATTTGTTGAATTATTAGTTGATTGTTTATAATATTTTATAAATGCATCCCTAGAGGTTACGTGTTTATTAATAATGTGAGAATTAATGTTATAACGTAACTCTTAAATTACCTCGACTAATGATCTTCGAAATTGAGATATCGATGATATGCAATATGTCGACATGTGGTCTGCATCATATCCTTAGGGGATGTAGTATGTCTCACTTGCTACGAGTTATGGCGACTCATGATGGACACATGAATACTTGTTGAAGTATTGGTATGTCCTGCTGATGTACTGTTTTGTTATATGTCTATAATGTCATCGGCGTGTGGGAGATAAAAGTCCTTAGACTTGAGGTCAATATCATCTTGTTTACGGAGTAATGTACTTTGATCCTGTCCTAAGCTCAAATGCCTTATAGGTTGAGACGCGACTTGTTTTGGGTGCATTACGAAGTAGATTAAACTTTAAAGGTGATATGTGAGCCAAGACAGGATTCATTCCTTGAATACAAATTCGAGTGAACACTCAGATACTCATATGGTATTAGGTTGACTAAGTCATTGGCGATCTGATGGGCGTATACGTGACATGGTCCTGTTGTCAACTAATATAGATGAGTCATAATAACCAAGCCATTTGGATAGACACTTAACAAATCCTAAGCTCGGTTGAGTGTGTCGAGAATGAAGGAATTTTATCTTCTCACATATAGGTTCAGTTCACATATTTTGTGTAGCTAAACTTTACATATTTGGTTCGTCTTCCGGCGCAGTCTAGGAGTTCCGTGAAGATCCAATGTAATTAGTGACGATATGTAAAGGCCTGAAGGGTAATACTAAGTCAAATGTTCCGTCGATTGAAGGATGTAATTAGAAGGAGATTATACCTATATGTGCGGTTGATGATCGGGATATTAAAATGGGAAAAGACTGAAAAATATGACAGGACCGCGGTGCCCTGTTTTGGGACCGCGGTGCCAAGAACACTGGGAAGCACCACGGTGCCTCTATAGTGGGACGCGGTGCTGTGCAGTTACGGATCGGTACCAAATTTTTCGATCGATTTTCTGTTGGGCCCAGCCCACGGAAACCCTAAGCCTCTGTTTACAACTATAAATAGAGGGCTTACCTCCCATTCCCAAAACACTGAAAACCTAAGAGAGGTAAATCTCTTCTAAAGCTCTGTCAGAATCCCTAGCATTCCTGACATAGCACTTTACATCATAGTTCTATAACTTACAAATCGATGGACGTTTGCGTGTGCACCCTCAGACTACACAAAGCGACGAGAATCAACTGCTTGGCTGATTAATCGAAAATGTAAGTCTTCTGTCGAAGTTTTACATCTATTATGTGCTTTGTATTTTACATTACTTATCACACTGTAGTTTGACCGTCGTCGGGTTTGAAACATAAATTTTCAAATTCCGCTGCGTGTACGAACCCGACGTAAACGCCTACAGTGGTATCAGATCCTGGGCTGTTTCGTGTCATTTGTAATGATATTAATGATATTATGGGTTAAGATTTGTCTAGATCTATATTTTATGTATTTAAAATCTTTAGAACACATAATCCTTGTGCCTAGATATGTTAATATAACAATGTATTCGAATAAGTCAATCCAATAAATAACTCTTCTAAGTTGATATGTGTTACCGGCTAAAGCATGGTGCATTGAAACGAAGAACGAGAAAAAAATTGGATTTGATGGTCGATGAACATGTTGTTTTAATGATGATGGTAATACAAGTGATATATCTGAAAGATCTGGTCCTAAACCAGTTTTAGGGGTTCAGAAATTTTGGATTTTGTATTTCTGGAGGTAAGGCACCGCAGTTCCACGATGGAGCACCGCGGTGCCTGCTAGGGTTTTGGCGGCGGCACCGCGGTTCCATGATGGAGCACCGCGCGCCTGCGGCCGCAGGCACCGCGTCTGTTTCACGGAGTCGCGGTCTTTCATCCGAAGCTTAAAATTAATTTTTAGACTCATCGCCCGAGGCACCGCGGTGGCGTGATGCATTACGGAACCGCGGTCCCACCTGTTAGGGACCGCGGTGCAAATTAGATTCTACGAATCCAGTGACTTACTGCCTCGATGGCACCGCGGTGCCACCAGATGGAACCGCGGTGCCGACGACGAATTTAAAAAAAATCGAAAATCAGAAACAGAGACTTAAAAGTTACAGATTCTGAATCTGAAGTTTTAAAAGTTTCAGTTTCTGAAAATAAGTTTTTTGAACCGAACAGATTTGGTCCTTTCAGGTAAATCTGTAATTAAAGAAAGTTTTCTGAAAGCTGATTTTAGGTTCTGGAAATCGCAAACAGGTTCCAGAAGTTTGAAAATATTTTCTGAAGTTTAGAATTGCATTTTTATGAATTTATAAGGGTTCAGAATTGAATTTTAATTTTTTAAGGGACTAATGTGTAAATTCTGAAAATTTACAGAATTCCCGAAAATCAGAATTTTAAAATCTGAAAATGTTTAGGGACTGTTTGGCATTTACATAGATTATAGAGTTTAGACAAATAGACTCATAGTTATCATTAATAGTATATAATTGAATAATATACAAATGTGCTAAGTGTTAAATGTGATGCATTTATATTATTAGCATAGCGTCCGCAATTATTGTCTGGATAGGCGGCGCCCAGTAATTGTTTAATTTCAAATGATCGCTATAAATGTCTGGGTAGACGGCGCCCAGTATGTGATTAAAATCATCTTTTATCATGTCTATTGTGTTTGATGGTTTCTCATCTAATTGTGTTTAGATATTGCATGATAGGATGTCATATGATGTATGGCTTGGTTGTTGATCTTGAATGAATCCCCGAAAACTAAAAATGTTCCCCAAACATTAAATACAAGTATAATTATAACACGTCGTCCATTATAATTGTTAGGGTGCTAAGTCTTTTCGGCGATAAAGGTATTTATGCCAAAGCATTTGCTCTAAGATTACCAAGGTTCTCTCATAGATGTGTTAAAATGAAAGTAGATAATAAACTTTTGTAGGTATTTACACCAAAGTGTTTTCTTGCAAAGACTAAATTTACTTAGGCATTTAAACACAGTCGTGTAATGGGGTGAGCTTGTTTAGATGAATCTTGGCGCCAAAGTGTCGGACTAGTCTAAAGACGTAAGATTAAAATGAAAGATATTTAATCAAACCAAGAGTTGTAGAGTTGTTTTACAATTGGTTGAGGACATACCAATGTGTGTTATTGAAGTTATCAGCCAAAACAAACGCGGATATAGCATATGTTTGGATCTTGGCCCATTATGATATTTATATTAATTTAGGTCTGTATTCTACCTTGGGGTCGTAGAAGTATGCAAAATAGTGAGAGCTAATTAAACAAAAGGCCATGTTAAATTAGTTTATTATGAATGTGTATAATTTAGGAGAATGAATTTTGATTGCATTTTTCCTTTTCTATCTATTATCTTCAGATCTTCAGAAATGTCAAACTTTTCGTTGAAAATACTCATGGAGTCAAACAGACTCACCGGACCCAACTTCATTGACTGACTAAGAAATGTTAGAATTGTACTTAGACATGAAGAAATTGAGTATACATTGGACAAAGTATTCCCCATCGCTCCAGCGGAGAACTCTACAGAGTATGCAATTTTTGACCAGGTTGCTTACAAGAAACATTATAAGGATGCCACCTCTGCTCAATGTCTGATGTTGTCTTCTATGTCTCCTACATTGCAAAGACAGCGTGAAACTATGAGGCCCAACAAAATGTTAGCCCATTTGAAGAGTCTTTATGATTCGCAGAGTCAGACAATGGAGTATGACTTGCTCATAGAACTTTTCAAGTGTAGGCTAAATGAAGGGGGTCAAGTTTCACCTCATGTGTTGAGAATGATTGAGTTGATTGAGATGTTAGCTTCTATTGACATAAGGTTTCATGACAAGTCTCCACCACCCTCATCATGCACTCACTTCCTAAGTCGTTTGAGAGTTTCATTGTTAATTACAATATGAATGGGACTAAAGCGACATTGTCGGAGTTACATAGTATGTTGAAAACTTTTGAATCTTCGACCTCTAAGACCAAGCCTATTCTGATGGTTGGCTCCTCTAGTCGCCCCAAACCGAAAGGTAAGGGACAATGAAGGAAGGGCAAAGCTGTTGCTCAAGAAGAAGAACGGCCAAGAAGGGCGAAGAAGAAGAAATTGTCGGCATCGGATGTTTGCATGAATTGCAACAGGAAGGGGCATTGTAGAAATTATTACACTGCTCCAGGCGGAGGAATGTCACCAGGTGCTAATGTGTAAGGTATGTTTGTAATTGAAATTAATATATCTATAAATGATTCTCATTCTTGGGTACTTGATACCGCTTGTGGCTCACACATTTGTACAAATGTGCAGGGGCTAACTGATAGCAGGAAGGTCGGGCCTCGCAAGGTGGATCTGCGCGTCGGAAATGGAGCACGAGTTGCTGCTGAGCACGTGGGAACTTATAGAATAGATTTACCTTTTGGCAACGTTTTATTGTTGAACAATTGTTTTTATGTTCCTTCTTTGACAAGGAATATTATTTCCATTCATGTACTTGATTCAGAGGATTTTTCTTCAAACACATCTAATGGCAATATGGTTTTGACTTTAGATAATGTTGTGTATGGAATTGCGCCTCTTGTGAATGGATTATATACATTAAACTGCCGCAGGAAAATTTTCAATGTACAAAATAAAAGGGCTAAGTTAAATGAAAAAAATTCTACCTACTTGTGGCATTCCAGACTTAGTCATATCAATCAAACAAGGATAGAACGGTTGAGGAAATTAAATTACCTCGAACCATTTAACTTACAATCTTATGGTAACTGTGAATCCTGTTTGAAAGGTAAGATAACCATTAAACCTCTTTCTGGAAAAGGGATTCGTGTCAAGGAGATGCTTGAGTTGGTACATACGGACGTATGTGAACCATTTTTGACTCAAGCTAGAGAGGGTTTCTCTTATTTCATCACTTTCACAGAAGACTTATCAAGGTTTGGATATGTGTATCTTATGAGACACAAATCCGAGGCCTTTGAGAAGTTTATGGAGTTTAAGTGTGAAGTTGAGAAACAGCTCTCAAAGAGTATCAAGACTCTCCGATCAGATCGTGGGGGTGAATACTTAAGCAAAGAATTTCTTGACTACTTAAAGCTTCATGGAGTTCATTCCGAATGGACACCTTCTGGAACACCATAGATGAATGGTGTTACCTAGAGGAGAAACCGAACCTTGCTTGACATGGTTCATTCCATGATGAGTTTTTCAACTCTTCCTATATACCTTTGGGGATACGCTATTTTGACCTCAATATATGTTCTAAACAGAGTTCCATCTAAATCAGTCAAAAAGACACCGTATGAGATATGGTGTGGCAAGAAGCAATAACTTAGACACATGAGACCTTGGGGGTGTCTTGCAAATGTCAAGAATTTGATCATTGATAAGTTTGAATCTAAAAGTGAGAAATGTTACTTTGTTGGGTATCCGAAGGAAACTAAAGGATACTATTTCTATCTACCTGAAGAACATAAGATATTTGTTTCTAGGAACACAACTTTCCTTGAAAATGAATATGTCTACAAGGATGAGAGTTGCACATAGATAGAACTTGAAGAAATTCAAGAACAAGGTAGCAAAGAGGTTGAATCCTTCCCCGATGATGAAGGCAAGAATTCAGTGGGATCTTTAGGCGAAAATTGGGTATTTAGGGTACTCCATTCGGCCAGTGGGAGTGCTACGAGGAGTAATGCAGAAATACAAGATCTTCCAGCACATACCTTGGGAGCAAGTGCACCAGTTGCATTTCCTCCCATTCAGGAAAGACATGAAAATGATATTCCTGAAAGCTTTAATGTCGGTGGTTCAATGTTAGCGATTTTCCACACGCTTAACGCAAGTGTACGTATCGTTACAAGTAATATAGTCTAGGTAAGACCGAATATCGTCCTCAGGGATTAGTGTTCAATTACCAAACATCTATCCTATGGTATCTATTTGACTGTCGATATTTTGTTGTGGTTTTTATGTATGAAATACTGAACAATTGTAAAAGTTAACTAAATTACTTTACATAAATCAGATATGGTGGAAATAGGGCTTCCAATCTCCTCAACTATCCACTCGCCTTAATCCTTAATGCAACAATAAAGGTTCTTCTTCTATGTTAAGATATCAGGTTAACTAGACCGTTTTATATTCTGGTTAGGATATATAAACACTCAACCACGGTGCATAAATCTTCTATATTTCTATGACAGATTTTACCACATAGGAGGATTAAGAACAATAACCTATAAAACTACACAAGTATCGGGGTACTTTCGTCCACGATTTTAACCTATGTTTATTCAACTATAGTATATTCGAATCTCCCCTTTCGGATTTCGATTCGAAATCATATAAATGATGATAACTAGTGATCAGTTGATTACCAAGCAATCAAAACAACTATTGAATAAATC
Organism: Przewalskia tangutica; assembly: GCA_029844215.1. NCBI lineage: Eukaryota > Viridiplantae > Streptophyta > Magnoliopsida > Solanales > Solanaceae > Przewalskia > Przewalskia tangutica. The sequence goes on from CM056721.1 coordinate 126,893,514, forward strand.
TTAACTATATGAAGAAGAAACCAAATTAATGCATTAAGTCATAAAGACGAGGTTCAAGCGATTCGAAAGGAAAGCCCTAAATAAAGTTTAGCTCTTAGCCATAGACATGCTAAGAACCAAAAGATTATCCAACATAAACTGAAAGTAAATAAAGTAAAAAAAGAAAAATGCTTAAGAAAACGTCTCTAATCTTGAAGCCTCCAAGAAATTATGTTATGTGATGAATTAGGGATTGTGTCACCCTTGAAAAATCTGCCCAAAGGGCCTTTTATAGCCTCCCAAAATGTGTCCCACTTTTCCTTCTATACCTTGGCCCATTCCTTCTCGAATTTGGCAAAATTCCCGCGTTGGCGCCACGGCCCTGCAGACTGGTGTCGTGGCGCCGAAACTCATGCAGCTTCTCAGTACATTGGGCGCAGTGGCCCTGCAGTATCTGATGGATTGGTGCCACGGCGCCTCCCTGTTCTCGTCCGGGATGCCAACTTTCGTCTCTTTTGGCTCGGGAACCTCCTTTTCTGCCCTCTTTTTGCTTCATTTCTCCACGTTGTCTTTTTAAACCACTGTGACTCAAAAGAAAGAAAAACTATCTTAACACGACACATATTTGGACAAAAACGGGTAAAATACTAACTAAAAATGACTCAAAAGGCGTATATAAAACATGTCTAACAAACACCCCCAAACTTAACCTTTGTTCACCCTCGAGTAAATATAAAAAATAGAAACAAAGACACGAAAGAAAAGAAAATAACAGACTCAACGACACTGGTCAACCTGCTGCATAAATGTCACTAGAAAAGCATGAAGGTTAGTAGGATAATATGCAGGAACATGTATAACATGGATTTTTAGCATTCTAAATTCTCAAGTCAGATATTTCACAACTCAGTTCAATCATGCTCAATTGAAGTAGGAATACTTAACCTATGCATGTCAAATTCAAAATTCTATGGCATGTTCACTTGCTATTCTCCACTAATCATATATACACATACTAGAGATCTTCAGGACTTTTCAGGGTTGTAATATAGGCTTAGGCAATGATAGGTAAAAATAGGCATTTATGCTCAAATTACGTACCATAATCTCTTTTTCTTTCAACTCTTTTCCTTCCTTTTGATTTCCTTTCTAACCCCATACCTATCTTTTCCCTCTCTTGTTTTGAGAGAATGAGGTGCATTATGAATAACAAGCACCCCCAAACTTAGGCTTTTGCCTATTTATTTTCATTGGGGTGCATAAATGTGTTCACTCTCTTTTTGTCTCTTTTTCAACACTTTTCATTCCTAACATCTTCAATTTTTCACTTATGACACAAACATGGAATTATAGGGTGTCAAAGAAAAGATCTTATTTTAGGCTAAAAGGGGCTGACTAGGGATACAATTTATTGTCAGGGATATGCAGTGAATGGTAAGAATGGCTAACAAAGAAATGCCTGAGTCATCTCCCTAACATGTACATCCTAACTATTTCGTCTCAAATAACAAGCAAGCAGATACATAGACTTTATCATTAACAATGCATAAATCAAGCACAGATACCCCAAATACTTTGATTTCATGAGTCCTTGGCATACCTAACTTAAGCGTTCAGATTTTTCTGCTTCTAATTCCATTACATTATCCCACTTTACTTCACTAGGCATTTCAAGTAACTACAGCACGCATGATCATAAAAAAAAATTAGACTCATATAAAACATAAAAAAAAACAAAAAGACTCAAAAATAAACAAAATAAACTAAGAAACCCCCAAACTTAAATCACACATTGTCCCCAATGTGTACAAGACTCAAAAAAAGAAAAACGGGACTACTTACAGACTTGTGGTTTAAAATGGTGGCGGTGGCTGATAGTGCATGGCAGAGAATCTTCGATAGGCGTCGCGGCCCTGCATTTCGGAGCCGTGGCGCCCAAACTTCTGCGGGCTCTCTGATCTGTAGGCACCGCGACACTGATGTCTGGCGCCACGACGCCATTTTTTCTGCGGTTCCCTCTCTGCTTCTAGTCCGTGATTTGCCTGGAATTTCAATATTGTGAGTCTGTTCATGAGAAAAACTAACAAACTTTCTAAAGTGTTGGGTTACCTCCCAACAAACGTTGTCTTTAACGTCTTGTAGCCGAACACCGGTTCCTCTTTATATTGGCTTGAGATTGGTCACAGAGCTCACATGTTCCATGTCATTGATCAAGTAGGGTTTCAACCTCTGTCCGTTCACTTTGAATAGGGCTCCCTCTCTCCCTCTTACTTCAACTGCACCATAGGAAAATACTCTTTCAACAGTGTATGGGCCTGACCATCGAGATTTGAGCTTGCCTGGAAAAAGCCTCAACCTTGAGTTGAATAAGAGCACTTGTTGTCCTGATTGGAAATCTCTAGGGACCAAGCTCTTATCATGCCATGCCTTGGTTCTTTCCTTGTAGAACTTTGCATTCTCGTAAGCGTTGTATTTGATTTCATCCAACTCACTCAGCTGTAGCAACCTCTTCTGCCATGCTGCCTTGGCATCCATGTTCAGCTTCTTTATTGCCCAATGAGCCATGTGTTCTAATTCTACTGGCAGATGACATGATTTCCCAAAAACCAACCGATATGGCGACATTCCAATGGGAGTTTTGAACGATGTTCTATACGCCCATAGTGCGTCATCCAACTTGATAGACCAATTCTTCCTTGAGCCATCCACAGTCTTTTCCAGTATGCTTTTCACTTCCCTGTTAGAAATTTCTGCCCGCCCATTCGCCTGAGGATGGTAGGGCAATGTGGTACGGTGGTAGACTCCATAACGGGAAAGTAGTGTATCAAGTTGCTTGTTGCAAAAGTGACTTCCTTCATCACTGATGATGGCCCTGGGAGTACCAAACCTTGTGAATATGTTCTTTTGGAGGAACCTTTAGACTGTCTTACTGTCATTTTCTTTAGTGGCTACTGCTTCTACCCATTTGGACACATAATCCACTGCAAGAAGAATGTATTGATTTCCAAAGGACGACGGGAATGGACCCATGAAGTCGATCCCCTACACATCAAACAGTTCCACCTCCAAAATCTCATTCAAGGGCATTTTATTTCGCCTTGATATGTTCTCCGTTCGTTGACAACGATCACAACCTTTCACAAAGGTGTTGGCATCTTTGAAAAGGGATGACCAATAGAACCCACTCTGCAGTACTTTGGCGACTGTTCTTGATGCCCAAAAATGCCCACCACATTGTAAGGTGTGACAATGGGTGAGAATCTGGTGCATCTCATCCTCTGGTATACATCGCCTGATGACTTAGTCGACGCAATGCTTGTATAGGATTGGCTTATCCCAATAGTAATGTTTTACCTCTGAGTAGAACCTCTTCACCTGCTGTCTTGTCAATCCTGGGGGTACTACCTTAGCTGCAAGAAAATTAACAAAATCAGCGTACCAAGGTAAATTAAAGACATCGCTTACCTAAAACAGTTTCTCATCTGGGAAGTGATCATTTATCTGCACATCCTTGGTATTCTGGCTCTCTTTGTTTTCAAGCCTTGATAGGTGGTCAGCAACCGAGTTCTCTGTTCCATTCTTATCACAGATTTCCATGTCAAATTCTTGTAATAACAGTACCCATCGGATAAGACGGGTTTTACGTCCTTCTTTGTCATCAAGTACTTTATAGCAGAGTGGTCAGTGTACACTATCACCTTATTCCCAATTAGGTATGGCCTGAACTTCTCAAATGCGTAAACTATCGCTAGCAACTCTTTCTCTGTAGTGGCATAATTCAATTGTGCATCATTAAGAGTTTTGCTAGCATAGTAAATGGATCTGAATACCTGATCGGTGTATTTTATATACACTTTTTGAGTCAATTTTAGTTAATCTTTTGTCCCTTTTTACACATATAAATGTCGGATTAGGATAGTTTTCCTTTCTTTTGAGTCAAAGTGGTTAAAATGGCCAAATGGCGGAAAAGGAGCTAAAAAGGGGCAAAAGAGGAGATTCCAGAGCTAAAAACAGAGAAAGTGGCGAACGAGGCTGAAACCCAGACCAGCGCGCCTCCTGCGATCGAAGCGAGGCGCGGCGCCACTATCGCAGAGGTGCAGAAGATCCAGCGCGCGCGCTCATGTCCCGGCAGTGCAGGCCGCGGCTCCTAAACATCCGAAGCTACGAAGTTGCAGTGGCCGCGGCGCCATGATAGCGAGACTGGCCGCGCGCCAAATCACCCAAGGATTACAATTCCGGCGCCGCGCGCTGTCGCAGCAGCGGCCGACGCGGAAAAATAAGGTTTTCAGACGGATTTTGGGCCAGGCCTGCAGGGAAAAGTTGAGGCGGTTTGGAGCCTATAAAAGGAGAACCCTAGGTAGATTTTAAGGGTTCCCCTTCTTGCACAACACAAGGCTTTCTTGCTTGGAGATTGGAGACCATAGTTTAGTAAATTTCTTTTCCTTTTCTTGTTTTTATTTCAGTTTTATGAAGAACATGGAATTAGTTCTTGTCATGTCAATGGCTAGGAACTAATTCCTCTATAGGGCTTTCCATGTTGAATCTCTAGAAACTTATGTTATGATTTAATGCATGCTTATGGTTATTCTTCTTCTTGTTGAGATCTATCCAATAATTAAATTGAATGCTTGGTAGTTAATTGACAACTAATTATCACTATATGATTTCTAATCAGACTCCGAAAGGAGGGGATTGTGAATATGCTGTAAGTTGGGTAGACATTCTTGGATTGGGGATGAAAATACCTCAATTATTTATGTAGCGTTAACGAGAGGCTTAACAACCCTAATTTTATGCATGAGGCGTGACGGTTAACTAGGTTCTTAGTCTTAATCCTCCTATAGAGTTATCCTTATCACCGAAAGGTAGGTAAGGTGCAATACTGGGGTTGCGTGTTTATATAACCCTAACGGGAGTATAAAACGATTTAGTGAACCTGCTTTCTCCAAAAGAAGAAGACCATAAGTTATTGCATTAATAAGTAACATAAGCGGATAGTGAGGAGACGTGGAAGCCCTATTCTCATCACAACTGAAGTAAACTCATTAGTTAAATTAGCCTTTATAATTCGTAGTTATAAACCCAAAAATCAAATATCAATTTACCAAATAGATACCAAAAGATAGATATTTGGTACTTGAACCCTAATCCTTGTGGACGATATTCGGTCTTGCTAAGACTATATTACTTGTCACGATAACGTGCACTTGCGTTTAAGTGTGTGCATCTTTTCGCGCATCAAGTTTTTGGCGCCATTGCCGGGGATTAGGCATAGTTCAATATCAAATTTATCTATTTTTAATTTCTAATTTGGTTTTTAATTTTTATTTTTACGACTTTTTTTTTTTTTTTTTACATTGTTTATTTTATTTTATTTTCTTTTGTACAAACAAGTGTGCCGTGATTCGTTGTTAGTTTTGATTCATCTCATGAACCCTTTTAGATATGGATTTTTACTGTCAATATGATAGAGAGCCAACCATAGAGGAAGAGAGAGAGGAATTACGAGAAGCGATACTCAGTTTCATGAGGTACCAAAATCAGTTCATGGACGAAACGAGAATGGCCATGAAGAAGTTGGAAACGCAAATAGCAGAGCTCGCGATCATATTCAACAAATAAAACACAAAGAGCAATCTGCACCTGGGGTAGGCAATGAGGAAACACAATGTCAGGCAATTGACCTGAAGGATGCCGAATCAAGGGAGATAGAGAGTTCGCAGCAGCAGCAGGCCAGCGCGCCACGATGAGGTGGCCGCGCATCAAGACTACGAGACAAGCAGAGTGAGCGCCGCGGCGCCTAAGACTGGCCGCGCGCGTAACCCGTAAATCGAGAATTTCGCAGGTCAGAGCAATCGCACTCGGGTGATAATACCATATCCCCAGAAGTTAAAAACATGTACTCTTGACAAGCAATTCTCTAGATTCGTGGAGGTCCTCAAACAATTGCAACTCAATATCCCATTTGCTGAAGCATTAGAGCAAATGCCGAGCTACGTCAAGTTCATGAAGGATGTGCTTAGCAAAAAGAGGAGGATAGAGGACTACGAAACAGTAGTGTTGACTGAGGAATGTAGTGCCATCTTACAGAGACAACTACCTCAGAAGTTGCAAGATCTAGGGAGTTTCACCATCCCATGCACCATTGGAAAGTTTGAATGTCAGAAAGCATTGTGCGACTTGGGAGCAGGCATAAATCTGATGCCTTATCTAGTTTTCTGCAAACTAGGAATGGGAGAAGTCAAACCTACAAACATCACTTTGCAGTTAGCTGACCGCTCAATAGTTCATCCTAGAGGAGTCATCGAAGATGTATTAGTGAAGGTGGACAAGTTCATCTTTCCCGCCGACTTCGTTATCTTAGACATACAAGATAACGATGGAATCCCCATCATACTTGGCAGACCCTTCTTAGCCACAGGACAGGCTCTTATTGACGTTCACAAAGGAGAGTTGAAGCTTCGAGTAGATGAAGAAGAGGTGATTTTCAATGTTTTTCAAGCAGCAACTTTTCCAGATGTTAGGATAAGCGCCACCATTGATCTTATCGAAGCGATGTCACCGAGCGGACAGGATGATATGATTGAAGAAGTGCTAACCAAATGGGATGATGATAGTAGTAACGATCCAGATCTGATGGAGTATGCAAATTGGATGAATGTTTATGGAAAATGGGATACGAGGAAGTATGAAGAGCTTGGACAGATGCCAGAAAGATCATTACCATCCACAGAGAAGGCTCGAGTTAGAGTTAAAAACCCTACCCAATCATCTACAATACCAATACTTAGGTGAAGAGAAAACCTTACGAAGAATCATTTCATGCCACCTATCCACGAAGAGATTGATAAACTACAAGAGTAATCGAAGAATCACAGCGGGCCATTGGATGGACATTAGCGACATAAGAGGATAAGTCCGTCAACGGTAATGCATAAGATCCGTCTAGATGAGGAAAGCAGACCATCCATCGAAGCCCAAAGGCGACTAAACCCAAACATGAAGGAGGTAGTCAGAAAGGAAATCTTAAAATGGCTCGATGCAGGAGTAATCTACCCCATATCTGACGACACGGGTAAGTCCAGCAAGTGGTGCCGAAAAAGGGTGGAATAACAGTGGTGACCAACGAAAGAAACGAACTCATTCCCTCAAGAACAGTCACCGGATGGAGAATCTGCATTGACTATCGCAAATTGAATAAGGCAACCAGAAAAGACCACTTCCCGTTGCCATTCCTAGATCAAATGTTGGACAGACTTGCAGGTCATAACTACTCTCGCTTTTGGATGGATACTCGGGTATCACCAGATTGCAATAGCACCGTAAGATCGGGAAAAGACAACATTTACTTGTCCTTTGGTACATTTGCATTCAGAAGGATGCCATTCGGACTTTGCAATGCACCTGCAACTTTTCAGAGGTGTATGATGGCAATTTTCTCAGATATGGTGGAGAGGACTATAGAGATCTTTATGGATGACTTTTAGGTCTTTGGAGCATCATTCGATGAGTGTTTAAGGCATCTAAGAAGCGGTTAAGTCGGCGAAGAATCTAACCTTGTGCTAAACCGGGAGAAGTGTCACTTCACGGTAATGAGAGGAATTGTCTTGGGACACAAAATATCAAGCCAAGGTATTGAGGTGGACAAAGCAAAGATTTGATGATCGAAAATCTACCACCTCGATGATCAACAAAAGTCGAAGTTTCCTTGGACATGCAGGTTTCTATAGAAGATTCATCAAGGATTTTTCAAAGGTCTCAAAGCCTCTTTCCACATTGCTAATGACGGGGGTTGCCTTCGACTTCAATAAAGAATGCTTATCCGCATTTCAGACGCTTTCGAGAAGCTTATTTCAGCACCCATAGTCATTGCACCAAACTGGGAGCTCCCATTTGAACTAATGTGCGATGCAAGCGATTATGCAGTGGGAGCAGTGCTTGGACAGAGACTCGACAAGGTATTTAGATCCATTTACTATGCTAGTAAAACTCTAAATGACGCACAGTTAAATTATGCAACTACCGAAAAGGAACTACTAGCTATAGTATATGCATTTGAGAAATTCAGGCCATACTTGATTGGGAATAAGGTGATAGTATACACTGACCATTCTGCTATAAAGTACTTGATGACAAAGAAGGATGCAAAGCCTCGCCTCATTCGATGGGTCCTGCTTCTACAAGAATTCGACGTGGAGATTCGTGATAAGAAAGGAACAGAGAATTCAGTTGCAGACCACTTGTCAAGACTGGAGAACACAGAGAGCCAGAACACCAAGGATGTATGTTGACACCCAATTTTGACCCTCCCGTCCAGACAGTAGCTATAAAATTACACTAATTTTGCAAAAATAATTTTTTATGATTTTTATAATAAAATGCAACAATAAAACATTAATACATTAATACAAGCATAAATAAATAATTTAATAATGGCACCGCGTCTTACGTAGAAAATTACGCACTTAGAGTCTCGCGCCCATATTTATTAATTTTAAGCCATGTCATAATTCTTAATAATAAATAATAAATACATAAAATAACAATCTAACCCACACGTTTTAATAATAACATTCATTAGGAATTGAGGATCTATATCTTTAGAAGTCCCGTCCGCATGTAGCATTTAAATAACTCAATTTTTTTATTTAATAAGTTCTAATAACGGCATCGCATTATAAACATTAAGAACTAATTAATTAGCACACACGTATTTATTATTATAATAATAGCTTAGACTAATAAAACACCTAAATAACTTACCACTAATTAAATACCTACTACCTAAAACTAATTCTTAAAACTAATACCCTAATTAATAACTACCCAAATTTAACTACCCAACCCAGAGCCCGTAAGCCAAAGAACCTTTATTTTCCCTTTACCCGTCCAAAGCCCACACCCGCTGGCCCAGTTCGCCAGACCTTCTACTTCATCCCAGGTCGCCAATAGCCCCCTAAAAAAAACAAAAAAAGATAACGAAGAAAACCCTAGCAGCGAAATCGCCGCACCTCATCCCCGTCGCCCCAGCCGGGATTCTCGCCTGAGAATCCGGCGAGGCACCTGCCAAACGTTTAACCAGCTCACCCCTTACCATCTCCAAGAAACACGAATCCCCCAGATTCCCTCAAATCTCCCAAATCGTTTTTAACTTACCATAATAACAAAGCATACCAAATCTTTCCTAAAATCGTCCACGAATCAGCCCTTAAAATGGTCCAGAATCAATACCAAATGGGTACCAAATATTGACAAAAATCAGCCTTTAAGCTGAACCCAAAATTAGAACCCAGGGAAAAGCTATAAAAGGAGCTAGTCCATACATGCAGTGGCATCGGGTCAGCAAAAACCCTTACGATGCGAAACCTCTTCCTTCAAAAAATGGCATTTTTGGCAGTAAAACACTAACCAAGAACACCCTTGAACAGTCGAAAGACCCAAGCCATCATTTTTCATTCGCATAGCCATTTCCGAGTGAATCGACGACTTGACACGCTGCCCCGATTCGCTGCCCGGAGAAGGTAAAATCAACTCCCTCTTAGTTTCGGTTCAGTTATGTATTTCTGTGTGAGTGGTGTTGAAAATGTGTTAGACGTTGAAGATGACGTTTGAGGACTGTGATGTTGATAAACTAAAGATTTTGTTTGTTATGTGGTTCGTTTGAATGTTGAGAGTTTATTTTGCTGTTTAAAGTTACCCATATATGTTCCTGATTCTCCAGATCCATTGGGGTGGGGGTTATAAATCAGTATGTTGTAATAGACCATCGTTCGATCCTTATACTGTTCGATCGGTTTTGTGTATTACTGGTATCGGTTCGAATGTCTAAATAAAATGAGTTGTTAAGGATATGCCAAAGCTTGCATGAGGTGTGTATTAATTCCTGAGATCCCATATTGTTTGACTATGCTGTAGATGACTTATTGATTCACCTAAACCTTGTCTAGATTAGAATGGCAAGATATGTTAGAATCTAGGCTAATTGACTTATTCAGACAGAAACAATCAAGGTTGAGCCATGTTTTATCTTGCCGACTGGCCTGCATACCCGTGAATGTGTTCTGCCCTCTTGTGTATATCCTATTGTATGTCTGCTTTGAAGAATGGAAAGATACACTATTTTACTTCGCATGAATCATATGGTCGTGATTTCTGCACTGCTTGAATCTATATGAATGTACCAATCTCTGGTATGTCTAAAGGTGATATCAGAATTGCATGTTTAGTATACAACATAATGATTGAATGTGCATTTAGTTAGGCCAGATAGCTCTGCACCTTTTAAAATGTTACTCTAAATGATCAGTTGCTCATCTTCACATCCTGAAACACATATCCTGAATTAACCATTCAACTGTATTTGTCTGTCTAAGTGCTGAAATACACCCCCGATGATATGCAATACCTCTTTAGTCATTTGGCTTGCCATATCATTCCATTGAATGGTCTGGACATATAAATACTTGACTTGTCCTAAATCGATTGTATGCCTATCTATCTCTGCCTCACTGCTATCCAGTTTATGTGTGTCTTGCCAAACCCAATTATTTGTCAAGAGCTGTTGGCTCCAGTATTTTGCTTACCATGGTTTGTCATACATGTTTACCCCTGCCCATTTTCTTTGTGTGACTGTTAGTTGCCATGATTAAAAGCATGTGCAAGTGTGAGACCAGTTATTGAAATCTGTTGGGTGTAGGTTGTTATCACTAGGTTCTTCATGTTTAGTTTGTTCAAGATCAGATTTTGGTTTGTTTAAGATTAAAATGGGGTTTCGTTTTATTGTTGTGAATAGATCGCTTCATAGAAGCCTAAAACATATTAAATTGGTGCTAAATTGTTTTGGGGACGTTAAAAGTGGGCTCAGATTAAGATTGTTGGAAATATTTACTTTTAAAAGGCTTGAAAAGATGAACTGTGTTGGATTGGTTATTTACCTCTTTTCCTATGCATATATTGTCAAAGTTTGGTTGCTAATCCTTTTCCTTTCTTTCTTTTACATGGCACGCATCGGAGCTAAACGAAGAGTCTCATTGCGAGACTCCTCATGAGTTACAACAAACGAGGACCTACATCTATGTGCATCTTCATCCCTGTCTCGAAAACTCTAAGCCACCGACTAATGTTGTCGCCGTCCCTTTGAGTCACTATTATTTCCTTTATCTTGCCCATTCATTTATTGTAAATTAATTGTCTAACATTACGTTATTAGTAGAACTCTTAGAATGCCAAACCTTAAGTCAATAGATTAGAAAGTAGTTAATTAGCAATTTGTTTCCCTTCGAATTAAATGTTTTAGATTATCCATGCATAATTTAAGCTACATTAAACCACCTAATAATCTTAACTTGCATAATTAATTATGTAGCTAGGATATTATTTTTCAAAACTCTTAACCCATTTGCTACAAAATCTATATAGAAATCTTATTTTTATGTATACTAAGGAACCCCTTTAAGCATATGGGATACTAATTAAGGTAGGCAAATATATACATTTAGTCAATAAATCCACTTTGCATCACCTATTTTTCATAAATAATATAGGGCATGCTTTAAACTTTACATGTGTTTTATAGCAGTAATTTTATTAATCTTTTGCCAAAAAATACTTTCTATTAAATACTTTTCAAACATGCATTCTTAGCAATAATAATTAACCCTAGGTTTGAACGGACAACCGCAAGTTAGCACATCCTTTAGGGTGCCTAACCCCTTCCCTTTAGGATAATAAGGAACCCTTGCCCAGAATCTCATTAAGTTTAGCAGACCATTAAATGGAGTTAATGTTTACTTTAAACTAGTTAACATTTAGGTGTCCTAATTCACCCAAATTAATTAGGTGGCGACTCCGCGAACCCTTTAGCATTTAGCACCTTTAGCCCCTTTTAATATTTAAGCACCCTTTTAAACCTTTTAACATTTTTAGCATTCTTTTGCACATTTAGCACTTTTATTCTATTTTCTAACATTTTACTAAGCAGGGTTCGCTAGAAAAATGTCGCGGTCGAAAAGGGGCGCGACAGAATGGCGACTCCACTGGGGATTTAAGGTTCTTAACCACAACAAACCTAGGGGTTATTATTTGGCATTATTTTTTGCATTTAATTTCTATGTGCTATATTTTGTTTTATTTATTTTAATTGCTACCTGCTTTACTGCTTTCCTTAAACTGGCATTCCGCTCATATTTCTTCCACTCTGGAAAATTCACACAATCACACACTACATGCGAGGTGCGCTTGGTACATCAGCAAAATTCTTTCTTCAAAAACCCAAATTTAGGAGAGTTGGTAACATACGTGGAGTGTCCGGTCTAACCGGTGGCCGCGTAGCCTTCTCACTCGAGTTGTCCGCTCGGGAACCTTGCGTCTAGAAAAGCCAAATCTTAGAAACTTAAGATAGAGCTATACCACCCTTTATTTTAGGGCATGCATGCATTTACCTTAGGTGGGTCGGTCCTTGGCATCGACACCACAATTAGGAAGACACCAAACTTGTCGACGGGTTTCTCAACCCAACGACCAACCAAAGATATGTGTAGCGTGACAATGATAGACAAATCCAAACCTAATCATGACATGCCAAAATTGGGAAAAGTGCACCGTCGTTTGGTCGCCATTTCCAACGAAAGCATTACTGTTGGCGGCAGGCAGATCCATCATAACCTCGCATATGTGACGTTTAGGCCTACCTCTGGCATAAAGAGGTCCCAAACATGTTAGAACACGCACTTGATTTGCAATTTGCTTATTAGTATATATTGGCTGCAACTTTTTGCATATTATACTAACTTGGTTTGCTTCATTTGTTAAAGGGTTATTTTTGTCTAGCTTATCCCCAAAAGGTTGATTCGCGTTGACTGGTAGTAGCACAATCATCCAATAAATGACTAATCCAGGGGCACCAGAACGAAACAACTTAGGACTCGTTCCCATTCCTGTAGAGGATGCAGAGGCATTAGAAAGGAGAAACACCAATGATCAACACCTCGCCAATTGGAACTACGTGTGACCTGATTCCCTTGGCGGATACGTAGGCGGCCACATCGGCTTCGGTCCCACCTTTTAGAAAAATCCCAATTTCTCTTTTGCACCATTGGAACTACGTGTGACCTGATTCCCTTGGCGGATACGTAGGCGGCCACATCGGCTTCGGTCCCACCTTTTAGAAAAATCCCAATTTCTCTTTTGCACCATTGGAACTACGTTTGACCTGATTCCCTTGATGGATACGTAGGCGGCCGTTTCGGCTTCGGTCCCAACTCTAGAAATTTTTACCCATATCCGCTTGTAATGAACTACGTCATGACCTGATTCCCTCATGGGGATACGTAGGCGGCCTAAATCGGCTTCGGTCACACCTTTAGGAAACTTTCCCTTTGTTTTGAAAATAACGAAAACACACATAATATACAAGCAACCCCATGAAAACCCACTTTTAGGCTAAATGCCCTTTGCAAATTCAAAACTGAGACAAAGCGAGGAAAGCAGGCGGGGTTATGAGTCCCAAACAAGGCAGACGTCCGGCATCAAGAGTCAAAACTACAAAGTCAACGCAAATCAACCGCCCCCCCTCAAACTCACAAATTTTTCTTTGAGCGCAGGTCCTTCATATTAGCAGAAGGTACAACAAAGTTCTTCATACTAGTAGAAGCAGAAAATATAACAAAATTCTTGAAGCGAAGCGACATGACATCAACAATCGAGTTCAAATCCATGACAAATTATAGCGCGTCATCTCGGGCCTGAGTCAAATTGCAACTCATGCGATTGCCGCACAACAACAAAGACATCATGACAATCCATATGGTTCACAAATGCATCACAACAAAGGCGTCATGGCAATTAAATCGATGGCGGCATCTAGCATGTCGCGAGGACAACATCTCGGCATTCACAACACCGCATATCATACGGGGAAGACATCCTTATTCACATAATTGCATTTCTCATATATTTATCATCTTGTTTTATGATTTATACACTAATTTTTCTCAAGCTTGCGGGAGCATTTATTATCTGAGCATCGGTAACCGCGTCGAACAACGGCGTTATCGGCCTGGTAGTCAAAATGTCGACCGACGGCGCGGCGTCAGCGACGCCACGTCCAAAACGGCGCTAAGTGCGAAAGCGACGCCACGTCCAAGCGGCGTCGAGTCGGCGACTCGAGTCGGCGACTCGCGTCAGAAAATGGCGCCCGCGTCCAAAGCGGCCAAGTCCGAAACGACGCCACGTCGAAAGCGGCCTTAGGTCGAAAATGGCGCCACGTCCAAAAGCGACGTCGAGTTCGAAAATGACTCGAGTCAGCGACTCGCGTCAGAAAATGGCGCCACGTCCAGCGGCGCGTTCGAAAGCGGCGCCCGCGTCGAAAGCGGCCAAGTCAGAAAGCGACGCCACGTCCAAAGCGGCGCTAGTCAGAAAGCGACGCCCGCGTCAGCGGCGCTAAGTCGAAAGCGACACCACGTCCGGCGGCGTCGGTCAAAGCGACTCGAGTCTGAAAACAACTCGCGTCAGAAAATGGCGCCACGTCAAAGCGATGCCACGTCGAAAGCGGCGTAAGTCTGAAAGCGACGCCACGTCCAAAAGCGGCTAAGTCAGAAAGCGACACCACGTCCGAAAGCGGCGTCGAGTCGAAAGCGACTCAGTCGAAAGCGACTCAGCGTCAGAAAATGGCGCCACGTCAGAAAATGGCGTACGTCAAAGCGGCGCCAAGTCGAAAGCGACGCGCGTCCAAAAGCGGCGCTAAGTCGAAAGCGACGCCACGTCCGAAAGCGATGCCAGTCAGAAAATGGCGTCGAGTCGAAAGCGACTCAGTCAAGCGACTCGCGTCAGAAAGCGGCGCCACGTCCGAAAGCGACAAGTCGAAAGCGGCGCCAAGTCGGCAGCCTTGACCACGATGCCAAGTCGAAAGCGGCGCCAAGTCCGAAAGCAGCGCCATCATCAACATATCACATCTGCGGGGACGATTTTCTCGTTCTCAAAATTGCATTTTCGCATTCATGCTTTATTATTCTGTCTTAGCGATTATGCACTAACTCTTTCTTGAGCTTTAGTCTACGAGGCGGCAACAACACGTCCGAACGCGGCGTCGTCAACCTGACAAGTCCAAAACGGCGCCAAGTCCAAAGCGGCGCCAATAGCAACATTCCAATACAACAGTTCGCTCACAAAGTCAAGCGCAACAAGTCTACATCAATTACATCTTGCAAAAACAACGTTACATCATTTACACTTTAATTATTTCATCTAGTTTTGATTACGCATGAATTACGACCAACTCCATATATAAAACAATTTGTATCTATGCCTAGGGCGTCATTTGCATCTCGTCTATCTGACAACGAACATCTGCATTTCGTCCATCTGACGAACATTTGTATTTAAATCTATCTGGCAACGACAAGCGCCCATCTGGCGTCATTTGCATTCGTCTACACAGCGGCGATCATTTGCATTTAAATACACCTGGCGGCGACATAAGCCATGGCGTCATCTGCATCTCGTCTATACAAGACGGCGTATCATCACATCATTTCATTATATAGTATATACAATCTGACTACAACCACAACACAAATTCACATTCTTACATTGTTTTATTTTGACAGTTATGCACTAATGCTTCTATCTTAGATTCAATCTACGAGGCTGCAAAGATGGAGCCTGGCGTGGATTTTCTCTTCTGACGACAGGGCAATTTGTTGGGGGGCCAACCTTCCCAACAAATGGCAGAAACGGCCTCAAGCGTCGGTCCACTCGTTCCACATCACCATAAAACCCAGCATCATAAGTCGACACCGGTACACCCTAAGTTCAAGCCAATTATTTTATTTTTATTTTTTACACCATAGCCCAGTGTCGACATAACTCGACACTGGGACAAATTTTGAGTCCGCGTTAGCCCGCTTTGGTGCTTTGACCATGGTAGCCCAGTGTCATCATAACTCGACACTGGGAAAAATTTTGAGTCCGCGTTAGCCCGCCTTGGTGTTTTGACCATGGTAGCCCAGTGTCGTCATAACTCGACACTGGGACAATTTTTTGAGTCCACGTCAGCCTTGCCTAATTGCCCAACATTTTTAATCCTGAGGATCGAGACAAAATTGGCTATGAGTCAACGTCTTTGTCCGAAGATTCTTCCATCATCTCCATACAAAGAGGGACAACTGTTGACACCCAATTTTGACCCTCCCGTCCAGACAGTAGCTATAAAATTACACTAATTTTGCAAAAATAATTTTTTATGATTTTTATAATAAAATGCAACAATAAAACATTAATACAAGCATAAATAAATAATTTAATAATGGCACCGCGTCTTTCGTAGAAAATTACGCACTTAGAGTCTCGCGCCCATATTTATTAATTTTAAGTCATGTCATAATTCTTAATAATAAATAATAAATACATAAAATAACAATCTAACCCACACGTTTTAATAATAACATTCATAAAAAGAATTAAGAAGTCCCGTCCGCATGTAGCATTTAAATAACTCAATTTTTTTATTTAATAAGTTCTAATAACGGCATCGCATTATAAACATTAAGAACTAATTAATTAGCACACCCGTATTTATTATTATAATAATAGCTTAGACTAATAAAACACCTAAATAACTTACCACTAATTAAATACCTACTACCTAAAACTAATTCTTAAAACTAATACCCTAATTAATAACTACCCAGCCCAACTACTCGAAGGCCCAACCCGTAGGCCCAGAAGCCAGCAGCCTTTATTTTCCCTTTACCCGTCCAAAGCCCACCCCCGATGGCGGTTCGCGACCGCTTCTACCGTCCCCGTCGCGATAGCCGCAAAAAAACAAAAAAGATAACGAAAACCACTAGCGTGAAATCGCGCACCTCATCCGTCGCCCGGTATCGATTCTACTGAGAATCCGTGAGGCACTATAACGTTTAACCAGCTCACCCCTTACCATCTCCAAGAAACACGAATCCCCCAGATTCCCTCAAATCTCTCAAATCATTTTTAACTTACCATAATAACAAAGCATACCAAATCTTTCCTAAAATCGTCCACGAATCAGCCCTTAAAATGGTCCAGAATCAATACCAAATGGGTACCAAATATTGACAAAAATCAGCCTTTAAGTTGAACCCAAAATTAGAACCCAGGGAAGAGCTATAAAAAGAGCTAGTCCATACATGCAATGGCATCGAGTGTGAGCAAAAACCACTTACGATGCGAAACCTCTTCCTTCAAAAAATGGCATTTTTGGCAGTAAAACACTAACCAAGAACACCCTTGAACAGTCGAAAGACCCAAGCCATCATTTTTCATTCGCATAGCCATTTCCGAGTGAATCGACGACTTGACACGCTGCCCCGATTCGCTGCCCGGAGAAGGTAAAATCAACTCCCTCTTAGTTTCGGTTCAATTATGTATTTATGTGTGAGTGGTGTTGAAAATGTGTTAGACGTTGAAGATGACGTTTGAGGACTATGATGTTGATAAACTAAAGATTTTGTTTGTTATGTGGTTCGTTTGAATGTTGAGAGTTTATTTTGCTGTTTAAAGTTACCCATATATGTTCCTGATTCTCCAGATCCATTGGGGTGGGAGTTATAAATCAGTATGTTGTAATAGACCATCGTTCGATCCTTATACTCTGTTCCAGTCAGTTTTGTGTATTACTGGTATCGGTTCGAATGTCTAAATAAAATGAGTTGTTAAGGATATGCCAAAGCTAGCATGAGGTGTGTATTAATTCCTGAGATCCCATATTGTTTGACTATGCTGTAGATGACTTATTGATTCACCTAAACCTTGTCTAGATTAGAATGGCAAGATATGTTAGAATCTAGGCTAATTGACTTATTCAGACAGAAACAATCAAGGTTGAGCCATGTTTTATCTTGCCGACTGGCCTGCATACCCGTGAATGTGTTCTGCCCTCTTGTGTATATCCTATTGTATGTCTGTTTTGAAGAATGGAAAGATACACTATTTTACTTCGCATGAATCATATGGTCGTGATTTCTGCACTGCTTGAATCTATATGAATGTACCAATCTCTGGTATGTCTAAAGGTGATATCAGAATTGCATGTTTAGTATACAACATAATGATTGAATGTGCATTTAGTTAGGCCAGATAGCTCTGCACCTTTTAAAATGTTACTCTAAATGATCAGTTGCTCATCTTCACATCCTGAAACACATATCCTGAATTAACCATTCAACTGTATTTGTCTGTCTAAGTGCTGAAATACACCCCCGATGATATGCAATACCTCTTTAGTCATTTGGCTTGCCATATCATTCCATTGAATGGTCTGGACATATAAATACTTGACTTGTCCTAAATCGATTGTATGCCTATCTATCTCTGCCTCACTGCTATCCAGTTTATGTGTGTCTTGCCAAACCCAATTATTTGTCAAGAGCTGTTGGCTCCAGTATTTTGCTTACCATGGTTTGTCATACATGTTTACCCCTGCCCATTTTCTTTGTGTGACTGTTAGTTGCCATGATTAAAAGCATGTGCCAGTGTGAGACCAGTTATTGAAATCTGCTGGGTGTAGGTTGTTATCACTAGGTTCTTCATGTTTAGTTTGTTCAAGATCAGATTTTGGTTTGTTTAAGATTAAAATGGGGTCTCGTTTTATTGTTGTGAATAGATCGCTTCATAGAAGCCTAAAACATATTAAATTGGTGCTAAATTGTTTTGGGGACGTTAAAAGTGGGCTCAGATTAAGATTGTTGGAAATATTTACTTTTAAAAGGCTTGAAAAGATGAACTGTGTTGGATTGGTTATTTACCTCTTTTCCTATGCATATATTGTCAAAGTTTGGTTGCTAATCCTTTTCCTTTCTTTCTTTTACATGGCACGCATCGGAGCTAAACGAAGAGTCTCATTGCGAGACTCCTCATGAGTTACAACAAACGAGGACCTACATCTATGTGCATCTTCATCCCTGTCTCGAAAACTCTAAGCCACCGGCTAATGTTGTCGCCGTCCCTTTGAGTCACTATTATTTCCTTTATCTTGCCCATTCATTTATTATAAATTAATTGTCTAACATTACGTTATTAGTAGAACTCTTAGAATGCCAAACCTTAAGTCAATAGATTAGAAAGTAGTTAATTAGCAATTTGTTTCCCTTCGAATTAAATGTTTTAGATTATCCATACATAATTTAAGCTACATTAAACCACCTAATAATCTTAACTTGCATAATTAATTATGTAGCTAGGATATTATTTTTCAAAACTCTTAACCCATTTGCTACAAAATCTATATAGAAATCGTATTTTTATGTATACTAAGGAACCCCTTTAAGCATATGGGATACTAATTAAGGTAGGCAAATATATACATTTAGTCAATAAATCCACTTTGCATCACCTATTTTTCATAAATAATGTAGGGCATGCTTTAAACTTTACATGTGTTTTATAGCAGTAATTTTATTAATCTTTTGCCAAAAAATACTTTCTATTAAATACTTTTCAAACATGCATTCTTAGCAATAATAATTAACCCTAGGTTTGAACGGACAACCGCAAGTTAGCGGATCCTTTAGGGTGCCTAACCCCTTCCCTTTAGGATAATAAGGAACCCTTGCCCAGAATCTCATTAAGTTTAGCAGACCATTAAATGGAGTTAATGTTTACTTTAAACTAGTTAACATTTAGGTGTCCTAATTCACCCAAATTAATTAGGTGGCGACTCCGCGAACCCTTTAGCATTTAGCACCTTTAGCCCCTTTTAATATTTAAGCACCCTTTTAAACCTTTGAACATTTTTAGCATTCTTTTGCACATTTAGCACTTTTATTCTATTTTCTAACATTTTACTAAGCAGGGTTCGCTAGAAAAATGTCGCGGTCGAAAAGGGGCGCGACAATGTACAAATAAATGATCACTTTTCAGACGAACAACTATTTCAAGTAAGTGTGAATTCTAATTTACCTTGGTACGCTGATTTTGTTAACTTTCTTGCAGCTAAGGTACTACCCCCAGACTTGTCAAGACAGCAAGTGAAGAGGTTTTATTCAGAAGTAAAGCATTACTATTGGGAGGAACCTATGTTATACAAACACTGTGTCGATCAAGTCATCAGGCGATGTATACCAGAGGAAGAGATGCACCAGGTTCTCACCCATTGCCACACCCTATCATGTGGTGGACACTTTGGGGCATCAAGAACAGCGGCAAAGGTACTGCAATGCGGATTCTATTGGCCAACACTTTTCAAGGATGCCCATACCTTTGTGAAGAAATGTGATAGTTGCCAGAGAACAGGGAACATCTCAAGACGAAACGAGATGCCTTCGCAAGGGATATTGGAAGTGGAACTCTTTGACGTGTGGGGAATCGATTTCATGGGACCATTCCCGCCATCCTTTGGAAATCAATATATCCTTCTGGCGGTAGACTATGTGTCCAAATGGGTAGAAGCAGTGGCCACAAAAGAGAACGACAGTAAGACTGTTCAAAAATTCCTTCAAAAGAATATTTTCACAAGGTTCGGCACTCCAAGAGCCATCATCAGTGACGAAGGAAGTCACTTTTGCAACAAGCAGCTGAATTCATTGCTTTCCCGATATGGAGTCTACCACCGCACTACAACTGCCTACCACCCTCAAGCTAATGGGCAAGCAGAAGTGTCAAATAGAGAAGTGAAGAGCATATTGGAAAAGACGGTGAATGGCTCAAGGAAGGACTGGTCTATCAAACTGGATGACGCATTATGGGCATACCGGACAGCATTCAAAACACCAATTGGTATGTCACCTTATAAATTAGTTTTTGGTAAAGCATGTCATTTGCCATTAAAATTGGAACACAGAGCGTATTGGGCAATGAAGAAGTTAAACATGGACGCCACGGCAGCAGGACAGAGGAGGGTACTACAGCTAAACGAGTTAGAGGAATTCAGGCACAATGCCTATGAGAATGCAAAGATCTACAAGGAACGAACGAAAGTATGGCACGACAAGAAATTGATACCGAAAGACTTCCAAGAAGGACAACAAGTGCTTTTATTCAACTCAAGATTGAGATTATTTCCAGGCAAGTTAAAATCACGTTGGACAGGACCATACACGGTGGTAAGAGTATTCCCATATGGTGCGATTGAAATAAAAGGGAGAGAGGGAGCTTCCTTCAAGGTAAACGGACAGAGGTTAAAACCCTATCTGATCAATGAAATGGAATACATGAACTTAGTAACCTCTCATACCTTAGAATAATAAGGAACTTGCGTCCGGCTAAAAGACGTTAAAGACAGCGCTACTTGGGAGGCAACCCAACGTTTTCAATTATGTTATTTCAATTCCTGTCTTTAGTTTATTTTATTTTGTCTTGAACAGTCTCACGGTCTTGGGTTCTTGTGTCTGTGTTGTGTTGACAGGTGAAAGCCAAGGACTTGGAAGGCGAAAACTGAAGAGAAGCCAAGGATCCCCAGAAAATCGCCAGAGCGCCGCGGCTCCTAGAAGCAGGGCCGCGGCGCAGGAAGTTCAGAACCAGCACAGGAGTTTGGGCGCCGCGGCGCCCATGTGCAGGGCCGCGGCGCCACAACGGAAAATATGAATTCTGAAAGACGCCCTGATCCGAAGGCCCCGTCGCCAAATCAAACACCAAGAGCTCTCCTCCCCTCACGGAATACAAAGTACTATCCACCGCCACCACCACCATTTTAGCCAAAGTTTGTAAGTGTCTTATTTCTTTTACTGTCTTTGAGTCTACACACATTGGGGACAATGTGTGATTTAAGTTTGGGGGTGTTTTATTTGTGTCTTGTTTTATTTGTGTCTTGTTATGTTTTATTTAAGTCTTTTTATTGTTTTTATGTATTTTTGGAGTCACCAATTTTTTTTTCTTTTTGAGTCATAATTGCCTGTCAAAGATCATGTATGATGTAGTTGCTAGAAACACCTAGTGAAGTAAGGTGGAATAATATAACGGAATTGAAGCAACTCTCTAAACAATTAGGTTAGATATGCCAAAAACTCACAAAATCTGTCTATTTGGAGTTTCTTGATTGAATTATGCATGCTAAATGATAAATACTTATGTGTTATGATTGCTTGCTATTTGAGGCGAAATAGTTAGGATGTGCATGTTAGGGAGATGACTCAGACATTTCTTTGATAGCCAATTCTTACCATTCTTTTTCTATCCCGGACTTTAAAAATATCCCTAGTCAGCCCCATTGAGCCTAAACGTTGAAACTTCTTCTTTGACACCCTATATCCCCACAAATTGTGCCATAAGTAAAAATATGAAATAGTGGAATAAATTGTGTTAAAAAAGAGACAAAAGGAGTGAATGAGCTTGTTGCACCCCAAGTAAAAGTAATAAGAAATAGGCAAAAGCCTAAGTTTGGGGGTGCTTGTCATTATTATATACTTCACTCTCCCAAAACAAAAGAGGGAAAAGATAGAATCAAAGTGAAGGAAAGAACAAAAAGAAAAGGGAAATACTGAAAAGCCAAAGAGCTTATGGTACACAGAATGAGCCTAAATGCCTATTTTTACCTACCTATACCTAAGCCTACATTACAACCCTTAAAGTCCTGAAGATCTCTTTTATGCATATCCAGAATTAGTGGAGAATAGCAAGTAAGCATGCCATAGAATTTTTTTTGAATTTTCATGCATGATTTAGTATACTGATTTCCATTAAAGCATGATAAATATGAGTTTGCGAAATATCTAGCTCAATGTGTTTAGTGTGCTGAATTTTCATGCTATATATATTCCTGCATATTATTTTGCTAACCTTCATGTTTTTCTAGTTAACACTAATGCAACAAAAGTGATTAATGTCAGTGAGTCTTTTATTTTCGTTTCTTGAGTCTTTTATTTCTTTCTTTCTATCTTTGCTCGAGGGCGAGCAAAGGTTAAGTTTGGGGGTATTTGATCGGTGTATTTTATATACACTTTTTGAGTCAGTTTTAGTTAATCTTTTGTCCCTTTTTACACATATAAGTGTCGGATTAGGATAGTTTTCCTTTCTTTTGAGTCAAAGTGGTTAAAATGGCCAAATGGCGGAAAAGGAGCTAAAAGAGGGCAAAAGAGGAGATTCCAGCTAAAGCAGAGAAGTGGCGACGAGTGAAACCGGACCAGCGCGCGCCTCCTGCGATCGAAGCGGCGCGGCGCCACTATCGAGAGAGGCTGCGAAGATCCGGCGCGCGGCTCATGTCGGCAGTGCGGGCGCGACTCTAAACATCCGAGAAGCTACAGAAGTTGCAGCGCCGCGGCGCCGAGACAGCGAGATCGGGGCGCGCGCCAAATCACCGAAGGATTACAGAATTTCGGCGCGCGGCCATCGCATGAGCCGCGGCGCCGACGCGGAAAAATAAGGGTTTCAGACGGATTTTGGGCCAGGCCTGCAAGGAAACGTTGAGGTGGTTTGGAGCCTATAAAAGGAGAACCCTAGGCAGTTTTTAAGGGTTCCCCTTCTTGCACAACACAAGGCTTTCTTGCTTGGAGATTGGAGACCATAGTTTAGTAAATTTCTTTTCCTTTTCTTGTTTTTATTTCAGTTTTATGAAGAACATGGAATTAGTTCTTGTCATGTCAATGGCTAGGAACTAATTCCTCTATAGGGCTTTCCATGTTGAATCTATAGAAACTTATGTTATGATTTAATGCATGCTTATGGTTATTCTTCTTCTTGTTGAGATCTATCCAATAATTAAATTGAATGCTTGGTAGTTAATTGACAACTAATTATCACTATATGATTTCTAATCAGACTCCGAAAGGAGGGGATTGTGAATATGCTGTAAGTTGGGTAGACATTCTTGGATTGGGGATAAAAATACCTCAATTATTTATGTAGCGTTAACGAGAGGCTTAACAACCCTAATTTTACGCATGGGGCGTGACGGTTAATTAGGTTCTTAGTCTTAATCCTCCTATAGAGTTATCCTTATCACCGAAAGGTAGGTAAGGTGCAATCTTTGAGGTTGAGTGTTTATATAACCCTAACGGGAGTATAAAACGATTTAGTGAACCTGCTTTCTCCAAAAGAAGAAGACCATAAGTTATTGCATTAATAAGTAACATAAGCGGATAGTGAGGAGACGTGGAAGCCCTATTCTCATCACAACTGAAGTAAACTCATTAGTTAAATTAGCCTTTATAATTCGTAGTTATAAACCCAAAAATCAATTTACCAAATAGATACCAAAAGATAGATATTTGGTACTTGAACCCTAATCCTTGTGGACGATATTCGGTCTTGCTAAGACTATATTACTTGTCACGATAACGTGCACTTGCGTTTAAGTGTGCGCATCTTTTCGCGCATCAATACCTTATCAACTCTCTGCCCAAGAACTGCTCCCACTGCATAATCACTTGCATCACACATTAGCTCAAATGGGAGCTCCCAGTTTGGTGCAATAACTATAGGTGATGAGATTAGCCTCTCCTTGAGTGTCTGGAAAGCGGTGATGCATTCCTCATTGAATTCAAGAGTAACTCCATTCATTAGTAAGGTGGAAAGGGGTTTCGACACTTTGGAGAAGTCCTTGATGAATCTTCTATAAAAACCAGCATGCCCAAGGAAATTTCTAACCCCCTTTGCTGACACTGGAGGTGGTAGATTTTCAATTACTGAAATCTTTGCTCTATCCACCTCAATACCTTGGTTGGATATTTTATGGCCAAGAACAATCCCCTTTTTCACCATGAAATGACACTTTTTACAATTTAGCACAAGGTTGGACTCTTCACACCATTTCAACACTGCTTCCAAATGCTTCAAACACTCATCAAAAGAAGACCCAAAGACAGAAAATCGTCCATGAAAATTTCTATGGTCCTCTCCACCATGTCAGAGAAAATTGCCATCATGCACCGCTGAAAGGTAGCAGGTGCATTGCAAAGCCCAAATGACATCCTTCTGAAAGTAAATGTACCAAAAGGGAAAGTGAATGTTGTCTTTTCCTGATCTTCTGGTGCTATGGAAATCTGATGGTATCCTGAGTAACCATCCAAGAAGTAATAATAGTTGTGCCCTGCGAGCCTGTCCAGTATCTGATCTAGAAAAGGCAATAGAAAGTGGTCTTTTCTGGTTTCCTTGTTCAACTTGCGGTAGTCAATGCAAATCCTCCAACCGGTAACTGTTCTAGATGGAATGAGCTCATTTTTTTCATTGGTCACCACCGTCATGCCACCCTTCTTGGGCACTACTTGCACAGGACTCACCCATGCACTGTCAGAAATAGGATAGATTACCCCAACATCAAGCCATTTCATGATTTCTTTCTTCACCACCTCCTTCATGTTTGGATTCAGTCTCCTCTGTGCCTCAATGAAAGATATGCTCTCATCTTCTAGACGGATTTTATGCATCACTGTTGTAGGGCTTATCCCCTTTATGTCTGTCAATGTCCACCCAATGGCACGCTTGCGAGCCCTCAACACTCTCAGCAGCTTCCTTAACCTCCACTGTGGATAGATGATATGATACGATCACTTGCAAGGATTGGTTCTCACCCAGATATCGATACTGCAAGTGATCTGGTAGAGTCTTCAATTCTAACTCTGGAGCTTTTTCTGTGGATGGAACTGCTCTCTCTGGAATCTGCCCGAGCCCTTCATATTTCTTCTTGTAACATGGCTCATAAGAATCCATCCAATTTTCATACTCTATCAGTTTCGGGTCATTGCCACTATCCTCACCCCCATTGGGTCAGCACTTCTTCAAGAGCATCTGCACTTCTGAACAGTTTTCAGAAATTGCTTCTTCAATCATATCAATAGCATAACAATTGTCACTTGCCTTTGGGAAGGTTGCTGCTTGGAATACATTGAAAATAACTTCTTCTTCATGAACACGAAGTCTCAGCTCACCTTTTTGAACATCAATAAGTGCATGTACTGTGGCTAGGAATGGTCTGCCAAGGATAATGGGAATCAGTTCATCTTCTTTCATGTCTAAGATGATGAAATCAACGGGGAAGATAAACTTGTCCACTTTAACCAACACATCCTCGATGACTCCTCTATGATGGACGATGGAGCGATTAGCTAGCTGCAAAGTGATATTTGTAGGTCGTGCCTCTCCCATTCCAAGTTTGCAAAACACTATATAGGGCATCAGATTTATACCTGCCCCCAAATCACGCAAGGCCTTCTGACATTCAAACCTCCCTATAGTGCAAGGGATGGTGAAGCTCCCTGGATCTTTCAGCTTCTGAGGTAGCTTCCTCGGTAGGATGGCACTGTATTCCTCAGTCAACACCACTGTTTCATAGTTATCTAACCTCATCTTTTTATTGAGAATCTCCTTCATGAACTCTACGTAACTCGGCATCTGCTCTAGAGCCTCAACAAATGGGATGTTGATTTGCAGTTGTTTGAAAAC
Source organism: Przewalskia tangutica (assembly GCA_029844215.1). Lineage (NCBI taxonomy): Eukaryota > Viridiplantae > Streptophyta > Magnoliopsida > Solanales > Solanaceae > Przewalskia > Przewalskia tangutica. The sequence continues at coordinate 126,919,842 of CM056721.1, forward strand.
TTTCAGAAATTTAGAGAACTGTTTGTCAAGGGAACTTGTCTTTAGCCTCTGAGGATATGGTATCTTAACCAAAGGATTTCCAACAGCTGCTGGCAATGTCCCTTGCTTCGGATGAAGGTCTCCAGCAATCATTACGTCGTCTGATGTTTCGGCGTCGCGACCCTGCTCAGTGGCGCCGCGGAGCTGGGAATCCTGCGATCCTTCTGAGTCTTCTTTCTCCGAACACGGTAGTGGTGGGCTATCTTCCACTAGTTCTCCATTCCTTAGATCAACTGCCTGACACTGCTCTTTTGGATTCGCCCCAATATTTTCAGGGTGATTCCTTTGTATTCTGTTGCTCAGCATGCCCGCGAGTTGTCCTATTTGTGTCTCCAAATTCTTTAGGGACACTCTTGTTTCATCTATGAACTGAGTTTGGTGCTTAGTTAGCCTGAGTATGGCCGCTCACAGCCCATTCTGCTCTTCCTGTGGGACATGAGGGTTACATTGCTGTTGATAGTTCTTTAACCTATGATAGTGGTAGTCCATGTTTGCTAGATCCTTGAGATGGGTCAAAACCAACAAACAAATCACGGCGCACGCTTCCACAAATAAAAGAAAATAAAAAGAAAAACCAAATTAGAAATTAAGAATAGATAAATTGATATTGAACTACGCCAATCCCCGACAACGGCGCCAAAAACTTGTTAGCGATTTTCCACAAGCTTAATGCAAGTGTACGTATCGTTACAAGTAATATAGTCTAGGTAAGACCGAATATCTTCCTCAGGGATTAATGTTCAATTACCAAACATCTATACTATGGTATCTATTTGGCTGTCGATATTTTGTTGTGGTTTTTATCTATGAACTACTGAACAATTGTAAAAGTTAACTAAATTACTGTACTTAAATAAGATATGGTGGAAATAGGGCTTCCAATCTCCTCAACTATCCACTCGCCTTAATTCTTAATGCAACAATAAAGGTTCTTCTTCTATGTTAAGATAACAGGTTAACTAGACCGTTTTATATTATGGTTAGGATATATAAACACTCAACCCCGGTGCAGAAATCGTCTATATTTCTATGACAGATTTTAACACATAGGAGGATTAAGAACAATAACATATAAAACTACACAAGTATCGGGGTACTTTCGTCCACGATTTTAACCTATGTTTATTCAACTATGACATATTCAAATCTCCCCTTTCGGATTTCGATTTGAAATCATATAAGTGATGATAACTAGTGATCAGCAAGCAATCAAAACAACTATTGAATAAATCTTAACTATATGAAGAAGAAACCAAATTAATGTATTAAGTCATAAAGACGAGGTTCAAGCGATTCGAAAGAAAAGCCCTAAATAAAGTTTAGCTCCTAGCCATAGACATGCTAAGAACCAAAAGATTATCCAACATAAACTGAAAGTAAATAAAGTAAAGAAAGAAAAATACTTAAGAAAACGTCTCTAATCTTGAAGCCTCCAAGAAATTATGTTATGTGATGAATTAGGGATTGTGTCACCCTTGAAAAATCTGCCCAAAGGGCCTTTTATAGCCTCCCAAAATGTGTCCCACTTTTCCTTCTATACCTTGACCCATTCCTTCTCGGATTTGGCAAATTTCCCGCGTTGGCGCCACGGCCCTGCAGACTGGTGTCGTGGCGCCGAAACTCCTGCAGCTTCTCAGTACATTGGGCGCAGTGGCCCTGCAGTATCTGATGGATTGGTGCCACGGCGCCGCCCTGTTCTCGTCCGGGATGCCAACTTTCATCTCTTTTGGCTCGGGAACCTTCTTTTCTGCCCTCTTTTTGCTTCTTTTCTCCACGTTGCCTTTTTAAACCACTGTGACTCAAAAGAAAGAAAAACTATCCTAACACGACACATATTTGGACAAAACCGGGTAAAATACTAACTAAAAATGACTCAAAAGACGTATATAAAATATGCATAACATTCAATCAGTGCACAAGAACCTACTCACAGTCAGAACATACCTGTAACTGAACTGTAAGACAATCAATTTCGTAGGTCTACTAGATCTCATCTTCCTCCGAAAAGACTAAATCTACTTGTGGAAATACAAAATGAACTAGATATCCCAAATGATGACGAGCCTAGAACCTATAACGAAGCAATGCTAGACATTGATTCGAAGAGATAACAAGAAGCCATGAAATCCGAAATGGAATCTATGTATATCAATCAGGTGTGGACTTGGTTAATTTGCCAAATGGGGTTAAACCCATAGGATACAAATGGATCTTCAAGAAGAAGATTGATGCATCTAAAAAGGTTCAGACTTATAAAGCTAGACTAGTGGCTATAGATTTTACTCAGCATCTGGGTGTGGCCATGACAGGCCTTATCTCATTGGTTGGGCTGGTTGAAAGGCTGCAAGGGCTATATCACCCCCTTCCCCCTGATCTGAGTAATATTGCATTTTCTTGTTATTTTTGCTACGTTCTTTTTATAGTATTGGAGTAAAGCAGATAGACAGGAAGTGGAGGATCATCATTAGTACCATCATACTTGCCGACCATCGATGAACTGTTTATCGAGATTCTCAATCGCTATTTTTAGTGGGGAGGAATAGTGCGGGAAGGGAGCGTCAAAACCAAGCGGTGGTTGTTTTTCCTTGGCTTATGCTGCAGGTACGAAGTTTCAAGAATAAGTCAAGCAGTGAGACTTTTCGGACAACACATACAAAGAAACCCGCCAACAGTCAAATAGTTAATGACTGCTTTCCACGCCTTTTTCCTTAAAGTTCTCTCTACGCAGGTAGAACCCTACTCGGAAGACCCGAATCGAAAGACTCTTCTTTCTTTGATTTTTTATGATGAAACCTTTTCACCGGTGGCTAAGATAAAGATTATTCGGATTTCGCTTGCGATAGCTGCACATTATGATTATGACATTTGGCAGATGGACGTCAAAACTGCATTCTTCAATGGTAATCTAATTGAGGATGTGTATATGAAATAACCCAAGGGTTTTTTATGTGAGTCCAGACCAAATGTTGTGTGCAGGATACAGAAGTCCATTTATGGACCTAAGCAAGCCTCTAGGAGTTGGAACATTTGCTTTGACAATGCTATCAAATCTTTTGATTTTGTCAGAAGCAAAGAGGATCCTTATATTTATTTCAAACGCAAGGATGAGGGTATTGTCTTCATTATTATATATGTTGATGACATATTGATAATGAGAGATAATAAGACCCTCATGCAGTCAGTTAAAGATTTATTGTCCAAGACCTTCATGATGAAAGATTTAGGTGAAGCCTGCTACATTCTGGGAATCAGGATCTATAGAGATAGACCTAATAGATTTTTGGGGCTGTCACAGTCAGTCTACATAGATAAAGTGCTTAGACGCCTTTCAATGGAGAATTTCAAGAAAGGCGGTCTTCCGATGGGTCAAGGCATCAAGTTATCAAAGAAGGACTGCCCTTCTAATGTTGTTGAACTTGAGCGCATGAAGAGGATCCCATATGCTTCGGCTATAGGATCAATCATGTATGCCATGACTTGTACTAGGTCAGATGTGGCCTTTGCACTTAGTATGACTTGCAAGTTCCAGCAGAATCCTGGCGAGGAACACTGGAAAACAGTCAAGAGTATTCTCAAGTACCTCAGGCGTACTAAAGATTACTTCTTAGTCTATGGTGTAGTTGATGAGTTGGTTGCCACTGGGTATACCGATGCTAGTTTCGGCAGGATGTTGATCTCGATGCGGCTGCGTTCATTTTCAGCGGATGGCGGTGGTGGAAGAGTTCCAAGCAAAGCTACTGCAAACTCGACTACTGAAGCGGAGTACATTGCTGGATCGGAAGCTTCTAAGGAAGCTGTCGCGATTTCTGAGTTCCTAAAAGAACTAGATGTTGTTCCGAGTGTCAGTTGTCCAATAACTATTTATTGTGACAACACTGGTGCGATTGCACAAGCAAAGGAACCAAGATCAACAAACAGAAACAAGCATGTACCGAGGAAGTACCACATCCTGAGAGAGATGGTGGAAGCTGAAGATATCAAGATAGATTATATTCCCACAGACAATAATCTAGCAGACCCGTTTACTCAACCATTAAGCTTGGTGAAGCATAATGGTCATTTTGAAAACATGGGTATTAGATATGTTGGTGATTGGCTCTAGGCCAAGTGGGAGATTGAAAGTATATGTATGTCCTAGAGACAATCTGTATTAGGACATAATGTACTTTATACACATTCGTATTTATATTAATGATGATTAATATTATGGAAATTTGCATTTGTTGAATTATTAGTTGATTGTTTATAATATTCTATAAATACATCCCTAGAGGTTACATGTTTATTAATGATGTGAAAATTAATGTTATAACGTAACTCTTAAATTACCTCGATTATGATCATCGAAATTGGGATATCAATGATATGCGATATGTCGACATGTGGTCTGCATCATATCCTTATGGGATGTAGTATGTCTCACTTGCTACGAGTTATGACGACTCATGATGGACACATGGATACTTGTTGAAGTATTGGTATGCCCTGCTGATGTACTGTTTTGTTATATGTCTATAATGTCATCGGCGTGTGAGAGATAAAAGTCCTTAGACTTGATGTCAATATCATCTTGTTTACGGAGTAATGTACTTTGATCCTGTCCTAAACTCAAATGCCTTATAGGTTGAGACGCGGCTTGTTTTGGGTGCATTACGAAGTATATTAAACTTTAAAGGTGATATGTGAGCCAAGATTAGGATTCATTCCTTGAATACAAATTCGAGTGAACACTCAGATACTCATATGGTATTAGGTTGACTAAGTCATTGACCAATGCAATGGACATGTATGCGACATGGTCCTGTTGTCAACTAATATAGATGAGTCATAATAACCATGCCATTTGGATAGACACTTGACAAATCCTAAGCTTGGTTGAGTGTGTCGAGAATGAAGGGATTTTATCTTCTCACATATAGGTTCAGTTCACATATTTTGTGTAGCTAAACTTTATATATTGGGTTCGTCTTCCGGCGCAGTCTAGGAGTTCCGTGAAGATCCTAATGTAATTAGTGATGATATGTAAAGGCCTGAAGGGTAACACTAAGTCAAATGTTTCGTCGATTGAAGAATGTAATTAGAAGGAGATTATACCTATATGTTCGGTTGATGACCGGGACATTAAAATTGGAAAAGACTGAAAAATAGGACAGGACCGCGGTGCCATGTTTTGGGACCGCGGTGCCAAGAACACTGGGCAGCACCGCGGTGCCTCTTTAGTGGTACCGCGGTGCCTGTTTTCTGCTGGGACCAGCCCACTGAAACCCTAAGCCTCTGTTTACAACTATAAATAGAGGGCTCACCTACCATTCCCAAAACACTGAAAACCTAAGAGAGGTAAATCTCTTCTAAAACTCTGTCAGAATCCCTAGCATTCCTGACATAGCACTTTACATCATAGTTCTATAACTTTCATTACCCCCCGATTTCCAAAGAAACGGGTTCATCTCCCGGTTGATGTTATTATGAACAAAGCCAAGCAGCAAGTTTGAGAAGTGGAAGAGTATTTATGATTTAATCCCCTCTTGTAACATCACCTCTGAGTGAACGCCCCATCCCTCCTTCATTTCTTGTTTTGTGTTACGTTGAGGATTGAAAACCCTCAATGATTGATTGTAGTTCCCAGTTTATTTCTTAGTAATAATATTTTCATTTACCCGGAAAAAAAAAAAACTTACAAATCAAGGGACGTTTGCGTGTGCACCCTCAGACTACACAAAGCGACGAGAATCAACTGCTTGACTGATTTTGTCGAAGTTTTACATCTATTATGTGCTTTGTATTTTACATTACTTATCACACTGCAATTTGATCGTCGTCGGGTTTGAAACATAATTTTTTAAATTTCGCTGCGTATACGAACCTGACGTAAACACAGTTGTGGCTATTGGTTCTTTTGTAATTGTATGGGCAATGGTGTGTGGAAGAAACCGTTATGTGGGAGATGGCTTGATAGACTGATGGCCAGTGGCTTATGAGGATGGAGGCACATACGAACCTATGATATATTTTAAATTAAGGGTTCAGATTGGTATAATTTTAGTGAATTTTTATATATAATTTGATCTACGTATTTAATAGTGAGTTCGGAGGAATTTGATGCAGCAACGCTTCATTCACCTCTAACTAGATAAAAAAAAAATACACAAAATCTTTATTGAATCATTTTCTTCTATTTTAATTATAAAGGTCATGTTAACTCATTTCTTTCGCAAAAGAAGAACCGAAAGCAAAATAGAGAGAAGGGAAAAATCTTAAAATAGAACAAGTGAAATTGAGAGTCACTAATTTTACGAAATTTCAAGACAAGTGAAATTGAGAATCACTTATTCAATCAACTAAGGTTAAGAAAAAATTAAGGAAGTTCCTTTATTGAGAAAGTCTCCCTTTTCAATCAGATGAAAGATTATCAATTTTATGATCTAATTATTACTATAATAACAATAACATATTCATTATAATTCTATCGGGTGAGATCTGAAAGGTCGGGAGGCTGACCATTACAATGTGTCCAAAATTATCTAGCACAACAAATCTAAATTCACACGTACGATATAAAGTCTAATATAGGACATCTTAGTAAGTTCCTTGCATTTGAATTTAAGAGCCAACATTTATTATTTTATCACACCCTTTAGTGGTGAAAGACAACTACTCAACAGTTGGACTAATATCATTCAAAGTGGAGCTTCAATTCATATTTATTTGAACATATGGGTAGAAGGCATTCAGTGGCGGATCCAGACAACAAAATGTAGTGGTGCAAACATACGAAGTAATAATTTTTGCGTAGGAAAAAAATAATTTGTGAATCGATTTGGTTCTAAAGTTCTATTTCGGATTAATTAGTTGAAACTCTTGAAGAATAATTATTTGTCAATTACAGAGATTGAAAATGGTTATATGTGAAATTTTCTCTTCTAGTAGTGTTGTTTTTTGTTTGAGCTGGAGAAGATACTCCATCAATTACCAAGTGAAATCAGGATAGACACAGTATTGATTGATGAATATGCGGTATGGGTCCTGGTCCAGTAGTCCTAATTCCACCAAGTTGCAGATCCTCTTCTCCACTATCAACATTCTGATTGTACTACTTAATTGAGCGTGGGGTAACCTTTAGGCCATTACACTAGTTGTCTAACAAATACCAAAACAATTCAATTGGAATACAGCTAATTAGCTATCTAAGGTAGGTGCAATGCGCAATGTTCTCATCCCTCGTACCACTGCTACATGGGGCTCTCCAATTTTGTGGCACTAAATTGAAACATAGCATTGCACCACAACTGTGGCCCAACACCTTAGTGGCAGTCCTTATAAATTTGAGAGGGTAGAGGGCCCCTATAATGCTTTCCACACTAGCTCTAGGGATTCTTCATTTCATAAAATATCACTGGACTTCCCTTCTTTCTTTGCCAAGTGTTACAATTACATTCCGTGCACTGACAATATATAAATTAGTTTATGTACATAAATTAACTTATACCTAGTAAGTATCATGGGTCACTCCCAACAAGATAGGGGTGAGGGTTGGCTTCAGAATGCTTACTTTATCAACATGTATAGATAACATAATCCAAGACAAATAACAAAAATAAACATCATAAGATGAATTAATCCGAAATTCATAACAAATACACCATATAATACGTTACGCAAATAACATGAGCCAATGATCAAATGCACATGATAGCTACTCCCCCACTTTTCTCCTAACAATTGGGCCCCGTACTATTGTGCGCACACTGCCTGGGGTTCCCATGATAGTACAGTAACTCTAGAGGGACGGACTCTTGTTAGGCGTATTTTGTATACGTTTTTGGAGTCATTTTTAGTTAGTATTTTCCCCATTTTCGTTTAAATAAGTGTAGTGTTTGGGTCGTTTTCCTTTCTTCTGAGTCACAGCGGTTCAAAAAGGCAAAATGGCGAAAAGGAGCGAAAAGTGGGCATAAAAGGAGGGTCCCGAGGCAGAAAAAAGTTGAAAATTGGAGATTCGGACGAAGGCAAAGTAGCACCGCGGGGCCCAGCAACAGGACCGCGGTGCCAGAAGATCAGAGAATCCGTAGGACTTTCGGCACCACAGTGCCATTTTGCAGAACCGCGGTGCCGATGCGGAAAATTCAAAATCCGAAATAAATTTGGCCAAAGGAAGAAGGTCCATAGGGCACGAAATTTGCAACATACTTAAGCCCTAGGGATCATTCTAGTAGAGGAGTTGGACATTCTATCACACAACACAGTTGAAGACAATTGGAGACCTAGTTCGAAGTACTTTTTCTTTCTTTAATTTTTAATTCAGTTTATGTTGGTATTTGTATTAGTTCTTAGCGTGACTATGGCTAGGAGCTAAACACTTTATTAGAGTTTTCCTATTGAATCGCTTGAAACTCTATTTCATGAATTAATGCATTAGTTTGATTTCTTCTTCACTTGATTAAGATTTATTCAATATTTGGTACGAATGTTTGATAGTTAACTGACCATTAATTATCATAATCTATATAATTTCGAATCAAGAACCGAGAGGAGAGATTTGAATATGTTGTAATTGAATAGACATAGGTTAAAATCGCGGAGTAAAGTACCTCGATACTTGTGTAGCATTATAGGTTATTGTTCTTAATCCTCCTATGTGGTAAATCCTATCATAGAAATATAGAAAGGTTCTGCACTGGGGTTGAGCGATTATATATCCTAACCGGAATATAAGACAGTCTAGTTAACCGCTATCTTAACGTAGAAGAAGAAGTCATTCTAGTTGCATTAGGAATTGAAAAGAGTGGATAGTCGAGGATATTGAAAGCCCTAATTCCTTCATAAATGATTAAACCTCAAAATTTAGTTTACTTATTGTAATTATTCTAGTAGTTAGATAAAAACCCAAATCAATTATCGTTTGTCAAATAGATAACCTAGAATAGATGTTCGGTAATTAAAAATCAGTCTCTGTGAACGATAAACTCGGTCTTACAAGACTATATTACTTGTAACGATACGTACACTTGCGTGAGCACGTGAAAATCGCCTAACAAGTTTTTGGCGTCGTTGCCGGGGACTGGCGTACTTCTAATATCAAACCATTTATTCTTATTTCTACTTTGGTTTTTACTTTTATTTTTTTATTTTTAGAACCCTGTTGCCTTGATTTATTTGTTGATTTTCATTGATTTCATGGACTTAATTTATGCGAAGAAGAAGAGGAGCAGACACACTTGTTCCTTTTAACCCGAGATTGAGAAAGCTTGCAAGCAGAACAGGCGAAACAAGAAGATATTTGATTCAATGACCATAGAAAACCAACCGAATCAGAATGGGGCGAACAATGAGGTTCCTGAAAATGCGAGGAGATCCCAGTTCCGTGAAAGAAGCTTGGAAGACTATGTTACGCGCGGTCACAGTGCGCGACGCGTCAAGCTCCGTGCAATAGGGCAAACAACTTTGAGATCAACCCGGCCCGTCGAGCATGGTCGAAACACGATCTGATTTGGGGATTGCCATGAAGACCCCACGTACATTGCCAATTTTCTGGAGCTGTGTGCCACATTCAAGTACAATGGTGTTACTGACGCCGCCATTAGATTGAGGCTCTTCCCGTTCTCACTTAGGGACAAAGCCAAGAGCTGATTGAACTTATTGCCTGCCAACTCCGTCACCACCTAGCAGGATTTAGCCCAAAAGTTTCTTGCAAAGTTCTTCCCTCCTTCAAAGGCTGCAAAGTTAAGGGGAGAGTTGAACAATTACTATCAGGTAGATGGAGAGTCGATGTATGATGCATGGGAGCGATTCAAGGATTTGCAAAGAAAATGTCCACATCATGACATAGAGAAGTGGATGTTGGTCCACATTTTTATAATGGGTTGAGTGGTATTACTCGTACCATCATTGATGCTGCAGCAGGGGGAGCGTTCATGAGTAAGAGTGCCAATGAGGCACATGAGTTGCTAGAAGACATGACTGCGAATAATCACCAAGGGGCAGATGACAGATCAGTGAGTAGCAGGAAGACTATGGGCATACATGAGATAGATGTTATCACTGCATTAAATGCACAGGTGGCCCTTTTGACAAAGCAACTGCAGCAGAACACTATGTCTGTAAATGCAGTCCAGATGCCGGTGAATTGTGAGATTTGCGAGGGCCCACACTCTTTTTGATAGATGTACATTGGTAGATCCTAATAATGTGCCCATGGAGTAGGTTCAAGCAGTGGGGAACTTTCAGCGCCATTATAACTCCAACACATACAATCCAGGGTGGAGAAATCACCCCAATTTTTCGTAGAGGAATGACCAAGGGCAGCGGCCACCATATCAAGGAAACTACCAGAACCAGAAGACACATAATCAGGCCACATCATCCCAGCAGTTTAGACCACCTACCCAACATGAGAAGCCTGATGAACTGAGAACATCATTGCTTACACTCACTGATTCACAGAATCAGTTCATGTCCGAAATAAGGTCCTCTATCAGGAACTTGGAAACGCAGGTGGGGCAACTGACAAATATGGTAAATAGCAGACCGCAGGGTACTCTCCCAAGCAACACAAAGGTTAATCCGATAGAGCAGTGCCAAACAGTTTTGTTGAGAAGTGGAAAACAGATGGAGCAGGCTGCTCCCCAACCAGCAGTGGTGAACGAGAAAGAGTGTCAGAAGACAATGGATGTAGGAAAGGAGGGGGTCACTGAGGACCGCCCTACAGTAGAGAAAGCTCCACCAGCACATTTGAGGGAATACACTGACAAAATACCTTACCCTCAAAGGCTCCAAAAGAAGGCTCTAGACAAACAATTCTCCAAGTTCTTAGAGGTATTTAATAATCTCCACATCAATATCCCCTTCATTGAGGCATTAGAACAAATGCCTACATATTTCAAATTCATGAAGGAGATACTTGGGAAGAAGAAGAGGTTGACGGATTATGAGAGAGTAGTGCTGACAGAGGAGTGCAACGCTATCTTACAAAAGAAGCTGCCTCTTAAATTGAAAGATCCAGGAAATTTCACCCTGCCCTGCACTATTGGAAAGGTAACCTGTAACAGGACACTTTGCGACTTAGGAGCTAGCATAAATCTTATGCCTCTTTCAGTGTTCAAGATATTGGGTTAATCTGCAGCTTGCTGACCGATCAGTGGTACACCCCCGAGGAATAGTAGAAGATGTGTTAGTCAAGGTGGGCAAGTTCTTCTTCCCAGCAGACTTTCTCATTATTGACATGGAGGAAGATGATGACATGCCCATTATTTTGGGAAGATCGTTCCTAGCCACTGGTAGAGCCCTAATTTATGTGGAAAAGTGAGAGTTGAGACTCAGGGTTCAAGAAGAAGAGATGATATTCAAAGTTTTTAAATCTACCATTGAATCCCAGGCCAGCAACAAATGCTTTGCAGTGAGCACAACTGACACAGCAGCTCAATAAGCACAAACCAAAGGTAGGATGATCTTTGAGACGGTTGTGAACCCACAGGGTAGTTTGAAAGCTGAAACAAAAGTGGATGAGATAAAAGCTGTCAAACAGGTAAATCCTACTGAACCCAATACTGTGAAAAAGAAGAATAGAGTAAGGAAGAGGAGAATGATTTTCAAATGGATAGGTTGTGTGGCTAAATTACCCCAATGATTGAATAAGAAACTTGCGTCCGGCTAAAAGACGTTAAAGACAACGCTACTTGGGAGGCAACCCAATGTTTAAATTATGCAATCAGTTTAAATTGAACAGTCTCACTTTTGGTATTTTTTTTGTTGTGATGTGATAGACAGGTGCGAAAATCGGAGAATGAGCAGGAAGAAAAGGGTGGAAAATATGGAATCAGGTCTGCACCGCGGTGCCATTCTGCAGGACCGTGGTGCCGAATGTTCAGAGAGGTCACAATACTTTCAGAACCGCGGTGCCATTATGCAGGACCGCGGTGCCTGGGCGCAATTTTAGAAAATAAAAATCCCTAAATCCCTAAATCTCTTCCCACATCAACTCAACCCATACCCTCTCTCTACATCCACGAAAACACCTCATCCCCCACCTAAAACTTCCCACAAATTCACCCAAATCCTTACAATCCCCACTCAAAACTCCGAGCAGCGCTCCACAACATCATTTTTTCACTTGGGTCAAGGAAGCGGTGAAGAACAACCACTCAAAAAGGTAACTTTCATCACTGTTCTTGAGATTTAAAGGTTAGTAGAGAGAATAGCTTGTAGACTTGGGTGTAATACGGGTTGCGTGTTGTTGGTGCTGTGAGGGTGTTTTTTGCTTGGGTGTGTGTTGTTTGTGCTGTGTTGTGGGATATTGCTGTGGGAGTTTGCGATTGTGGGGTTAAGTGTTGATTCACGATGTATTGCTGATGTGGTCTGGTTCGGTTGATTATTGTTGCTGTGTGGAGTGATAGTTGTTGGGAACCCTCAAGGAAACAAAGGAAATGCTGCTGAAAATTTTCCAACAACTCGCACAATGACCTCTAGAAAACGAACCGCCAGAGCTTCCTTATCTCCATCAACTCCAGAATATGATGTTACTCGATTTACCAACAAACAGGCGGAAGATCTATATAACAAAATAAGCACTAGAGCATTGATACTAGAGAGAGGCATGGACTACCAGACCATGCCATTTGATGATGATGATGACTGCGAGCCCATTAGGGCCATGATCGAGGTGAATGGTTGGAAAAGGTTCACCAATCCAGAAAGGATTCCACTTTAGAACACTAGCCTTGTGATGGAATTCTATGCTAATTATCCCGAGAAAGAGGATGAAATATGCTTTGTTAGAGGGTGATATGTGTCCGTAAGTTCTTAAACAGTGAATGCGCTACTGAGGACCAATGATGTTGAGGACCAAGGTTATAACCCGTACCATTTCAGAAGTTGGCCGAGAGACGTCAACCACATCATGTGGGACACAGTTACAATAGTGTTATGCTACTCAGGCGCCAAATTCAACATTTCTCGTAACGGGTTCAGGAGACTTGCGCGGTGCCAATTTAACAGAACAACCAGAGGATGGCTATATTTCATAAGTGCTCGCTTGATTCCGTCAACTTATTTTACCAATGTACCAACAGACAGAATCAAGCTCATCTATGGCATCATGTCGGGCAAGACAATTGATGTTTGGAGAGAAATAGTGCAAAGCATAGGGGAGATTAGCAGGTTGGCCACTACTGGCGGAATGGGACATGGGTCACTCATTTCTGCCTTATGTGATAGGCATGGAGTCCCAACATTCTCCACAAATATTCTCGAGAAGAGTCAGCCTCCTGTGACCGACAGTTTAGTGCACTCTTTCCTTGACCCCACACCAATACCAACAGCAAGGAGAAGGGCCCGATAATGTGAGCAGCATGGCCATGGATGAAGAAAGAGCACGAGGCGACGCGCACGATGAAGCGGTAGCGACCACCAGCGTCTGTTAGGCGTATTTTGTATACAGCTTTTGAGTTATTTTTAGTTAGTATTTTACTAATTTCGTTTGTGTTTAGTATAGTATTATGGTCGTTTTTCTTTCTTTTGAGTCATAGCGGTCCAAAATAGAGAAATGTCAAAAAGAAGATGAGCTTAATTGAGGTGCAAATTGCATAAGAAAAGGCCAAGAAATGAAGCCTAAGAAGTCCCGGAAAGTATAGAATAAATCAGACGAAGTCCGGACGAGAAAAGGACAAGGTTTCGAAAAATATTTCTTGCGATACTTTGGTACAGCGGTGCCATTATCACGACAGCATGGTGCCAAAAGATCCGCAAGTTCAGGTTGGCTCTGGGACTTAGGCACAGCAGTGCCATTCGTAGGGCAGCGGTCTTGTGAGAATTTTGCAGATCCGAGCCGAAATTGGACAGGGGTATAAGGGTCCAAATCAATATAGTTTATAAGTATAAAACCATATACCCTAGGTCATATTATGGAGGCTAGCTTGGAATCCTTGTACATATTCCACAACACAACTCTTGGAGGCATCAAGATTGGAGACCTAGTTCAAGTTATTTTCTCTTCTCTTTTCTTTATTTTATTTCAGTTTATGTATGGATATTGTGTTAGTTCTTAGCGTAACTATGGCTAGGAGCTAAACACTCTATTAGGACTTTCCTTATGAATCTCTTGAAACTGTTATTCATGAATTAATGCAGTAGTTTGATTTCTTCTTCGCTTGATTAAGATTTAGTATGAATGTTTGATAATTAATTGATCACTAATTATCATAACCTATATGATTTCGAATCAAAAATCGAGAGGAGAGATTTTGATATGCTGTAATTGGCTAGACATAGGTTAAAATCGCGGACGAAAGTACCCCGATACTTGTGTAGCATTATAGATTACTGTTCTTAATCCTCCTATGTGATAAATCCTATCATAGAAATATAGAAGGGGTCTGCAATGGGGTTGAGTGATTATATGTCCTAATCAGAATATAAGACAGTCTAGTTAACCGCTATCTTAACGAAGAAAAAGAATCATTCTAGTCGCATTAAGGATTGAATAAAGTGGATAGTTGAGGAGTTTGGAAGCCCTAATTCCTTCATAACTTATTTAAACCAAAGTATTATCATAATTAGTTTATTTTCTGCAATTACTTAGTCTTAGTTATTAGATAAAAATGCAAACAAATTAACGTTCATCAAATAGAAACTAAATATTAGATAATCGGTACTTGATAACCAGTCTATGAGGACGATATTCGGTCTTACCAGACTATATTACTTGTGAACGATATGTACGCTTGCGTGAGCATTCGAAATATCGCTAACAAGTTTTTGGCGCCGTTGCTGGGGACTGACGTACTTTCAATATCGAATTATCTAATCTTATTTCTAATTTGGTTTGTATATATTTGATTATGTTATTTTATTTCTAATTTGGTTACTCCAGGAATAAGTTTCTAACTTGTTCTGCTAGCATCTTTTTATCACTTTTTGTTGTTTTTCTTATTTTGTAGGTAAAGTTGAAAAAAATGGACTACTACTACTATCAGGGGCAGCAGTACTTCGACTACTATCTGCAGCATCAGTATCATCAACAATAATTTAACCCACAGGTTCCATAGGAAGATCGAAATGAGCTGCAGAAAGCCTTACTCAGGCTCACCCAGTCCCAGACTCCTCAAGGGCAATTCTAGCAGCCACAGAGTCAGGCCCCATCAGAGGAGCGGGATGAATTGAGAGAAGCATTGTTGGAACTCACAAATGCCCAAACTCAGTTCATGGTGGATGTAATATCCTCTTTGCAGAACTTGGAGACTCAAGTGGGACAAATTCTGAATTTGGAACTACAAATCGGGCAACTGATGGACATGGTACCCGTTACACCTCAAGAAAGTCCACCGAGTGACCAAGTTACGAGGAGTGGTGAGCAGATGGTGGAACCTGACCCACAACAAGTTGTTGAGGAATTTGAAGAGATAGTTGGTGTAGAGAAAGAAAAGGTCACTGAGGACCACCCTATTGCAGAAGGGACAAGACCAAATGTCATTGCTGACCCTAAAAAAGAAAGTCCATACTCTGAAGGGCACCCCCAAAAGTTGAGAGATGTAGGGAGTTTCACTGATCCCTACATTATAGAGAGCCTAGAAGACAAGTCTGCCTTGTGTAATTGGGGAATAATCTTAGATATGAGGCCCTTGTTTGAAAAACGTATTGTAGGAAAAGTGAGACCTGCAACAATGACTGTGCGAATTGCAAGCAGTTCGCAGAAGGATCCACTGGGCACTAGAAAAGGTTAACTGCGTCCGGCTAAAAGACGTTAAAGACAACGCTACTTGGGAGTCAACCCAAGGTTTTAATTATGTTATTTAAAAAAATTCGTTTTAGTTTGTTTTAGTTTAATTAGAACAGTCTCACTTTTGGTATTTTTGTTGTGTTGTGATGCCAGGTGAAGGAATGAGACATGAAGCAGGGAAAAACGCTGGAAAACACCGAATCAGGAGTTCAGCACCGCGATGCCATCATGCAGAACCGCGGTGCCAGAAGATCAGAGAGGGCGCAGGAATTTAGGCACCGCGGTGCCACTATGCAGAACCGCGGTACCGATAGCAATTTCGAAAAATAAAAAGGCCCTGAATCGCCAAATCTCCTCCCACAGACACCGTCTCAGTGCAATATCCGCTGCCACCACCACCGTTCTGAACCGATGTATGTCTGTAAGTCGTCCCTTTAATTTTTGAGTCTTTTACACATTTGAGACAATGTGTAGTTAAGTTTGGGGGGGGGAGTTCTTACTTTATTTAATTTTTGTGTCTATTTTTGAGTCTTTTGTTTGTTTTTGTATTTTATGTGAGTCAATTTATTTTTATAATCATGCATGCTGCGCTTATTTGGAACACCTAGTGAACTAAGTGGGATAATGTAATGGAATGAGAAACAAAAATTTGTGTGCTTAAGTTAGATATGCCAAAAAATTCATGAAAATTTGATTATGTGAAAAATTTGATGCTTAGCCTATAGGTTGTTAATTGAAAAATGTCTGTGAAGTATGTTTGCTTGCTATTTGAGGCGAAATAGTTAAGATGTACATATTTAGGGAGATGATTCAGACATTTCTTTGTTAGCCCTTCTTACCATTCATTACCTACCCTGATATAAATTGTACCCCTAGTCAGCCCCGTTGAGCCTAAAATAAGTTATTTCTTTGACACCCTATGATTCCTTTGTTGTGTCATAAGTGATAATGAAAAAGTATTGGAATAAGAAGTGTTGAAAAAGAGATAAAAAAAGAGTGAAAAATTTGATGCACCCCAATGAAAAATATGCAAAAGCCTAAGTTTGGGGGTGCACATTATTCTGATGTATCTCATTCTCTCAAAGAAAAGGAGAATGATAGGTATAAACGAAAATAGTACCAAAAGAAGGACAAAATGGTTGAATAAGAAAACGCAACATGATGCGTAAATTGAGCCTAAATGCCTAATTTTACCTACCGTTTAAGCTTCATTGTCACGACCCGACCAGGGCATCGGTGCCTACACAGGCACCCTTTCGATAAACATCGAGAGAATAGCAATGAACATACACAATGAAAAAGTACTTAAACATAAAATGACAATGCTGGCCGATAAGGCCACTCCTATAAACTATATCAATAAAGCGACATTTTTCTTCTTCAACCCAAACCACAATGTGACTACGGACCTCAAGAATACAACTACGGCGGGACGGGGCCGCCATACCACTGAATGTACAATAACCGGCAATACGGTATAAGCCTCGGAATAAAGGAGCTTCTCAACGGTGACGGTGATCCTAGGCGAGGATCGACAGCGTACTACTGCGGCATGAACGCAGCCCGAAGGAGGTCAAGACAACATGTACCAAATATGTGGCCGAAATCTTGTAATGAAATCATAAGTCTAAAATAAAGCGGAGACATGTATGATAACTCGATTAACGATGCTGTGCCTTACTAACAATGAGAGTAAATAGGGGTATACTTACAATATAAAGTAGGAAAGCTCACGATCAGCAGGACCACGCGCGATGTCATTAAGCAATCCTATTCGGGACTATTCCACCCGCGTAGATCCAGTGGACCCGTGAGGTATTCGCCGTGGGACTATTCCACCGCGTAAGCCGCTACGGACTCGCGTGAGGTATTCGCCGCATAGGTTGGACCGCCGCGTGGGACTATTTCACCGCGATAAGCCCTACGGACTCGCATGAGGTATTCCTCGCATCGTGGGTAGCAAATCCACGGAAATATGCAATGCCACAAACGGGAATGACCATGACGAATAATATGTTACTAGCACAATTAGGCTATCACATAACATAAGCACTACCGGCTTATCATACAATACATAAGTAAGTTAAGAAATCCCCTAACTTCTTATTATTCTTGTTATACATATATACACTCTCATTTTAGTTTACCTAAGGCACTATCATGTCTTTTATAAAAATCCGGGAATTTAACCCAAAGTACTACGTACTTCTATTCTTTTTTCTTTTTTTTTAAAATGACTCATTTCATTATAATCCTTCCAAGACACTAATAACCGTAGTATCAAGTTACAATTTCTTTTCAAGACAAGTCACAATACTCTTAGAAATAAAGTTAGGTTTCTAAATCAAGTGACTCATTTTCTTATAAATCTTTAGGCAATTGATGCCTTAAAATCGAATTGCCTTCCATTAAATCAAGCCATTTATCTTTCCATAAAGCCAATATAACCAACTCCCCATAAAGTCGTTATATTCACTTTATACCTTAGTCAAGTACAATTTCCTATCCAAGGGACTTATACGTTTAAAACGAAACAAGTATCACAATACTTTAAAACTCTTCAAGTCCCTTAACATACTTAAATTACTTAGAGTAAACCACTCTTTAAACTTTCCATAACAACAAGTATCAAAAATACTTTCAACATACTTAAAGTCTCTTAACTTTTGAAAACCAAGATATCCTTAATAATTAAACGTTGAGTTAATTCCTAACTCAAACAACTTGGGCATTCTTAAAAATAAGCCAAGGATATCAAATAGACTAGATTGTCAAAATCTTGTACGTCTATCGTACTTATACCTTTACAACTTAATCATGCTCAAGAGATAAGAAAGTTCCACATACCTTGTCGGGTCAAACCACTTGCCAAGTACAAAGTCCCGCCCGTAGTATATCAACCTATAATATTCACAATCGTCTATTAACGCCTTACTTCTAATGTAGAATATTATAAGTGTAAAGTCTCCATTTTCTCTGAGAAAATCGGACATCACCTCCTTTATATTTACTCACTTTGCCACCTTTTTCAAGTAGAAAATACAATAACCAAACAGCCCCAATTGGCTCACAATTATATAGAAGGTAGTCGATGCAAATGACTAACTAAACAGCCCAATTGGCTCACAATTATATAGAAAGTAGTCCAATGCAAATGACTAACTAAACAGCCCAATTGGCTCACAATTATATAGAAGGTAGTCGATGCAAACTACAAGTCCAAAATCGGCCACCTTGAGTTCAACAAAACCAATTCTTATCCAAATTCCATTTCAATCCATATTGGTAGCATAACATGATATCAACTCGCATTTGATTATAATAACCATAATCTTTAAGTAAGTAACATGCGACGATTTTTAACAACGATTAAATTAGTAATCGATTCCAGTGGCTTGTATAACATTTGGATTTAGCTACAAGAAATCCATAATACTTATAACTTCAACCTATCAACTTCATGCTAGCAACAAGTAAAGCTAACAACAACAATATAAATATGTAATCTTGTAACACCTTTAAAAGACAAGATTATACCTTAACGATTCTTAATCCAACTCCAATCCGAAGTCGCTCCTTAGTAGTTTAGAGCCTTTCCAAGATACTTCAATCCGCTTGTTGAGACCCTTAGAACAACACCAACTATTATCCTTCAAAACTCCAACACAAAACCTAGAAAGACCATTAGGTTTTCGTTTGCGACTAACCCGTAAACAACCTTTTTCCAAGATTTTTCTATTGAGATGTGTTTACAATACACCTAAGAACCTTGGTTTAAAGTGTGGAATCAAATGGACAAGAAACGAAAATTCTTTCTTCTTTCCCTAGGTGAACCGAGACCGATGTGTTCTTCAAATTTTTGTGTAAAATTTTCTAAGTGTTAAACTCCCTCTCTCTACTAGTAGTAATATAAAGCACCTTGGAGGGTTATGATAAAAACACATGGGTGGTTTAGATGAAGTCTACTAAAATATCAAGACCAAAGTGGGACCTTTGACTTTAGTCAATGTTCTCATGCTACAAGTTGCAAGACTTAGCCATAGAAGACTTATGGTCAATGACCATATTGGCCATGCCATTTCGTCCAAGGCATTGCTAAGGGGAGGTGGCACGTGTCGCCCTCCCATTCGTCACAACACTAACGTTTTCCGACAATTTCATAATTCCGATAAATTTTTACTCGTCTCAAACCTTAACATTGTTGAGTTCTTATTACGTACGTTCTTATAAACATATCCTGAAATTCCGGGGTGTAACACCTACATTACAACCCTGAAAAGTCCTGATGATCTCTAGAATGTATGTCTATGATTAGTGGAGAATAACAAGTAAACAGACCCATAGAACTAAATGAAATTGATATGCATAGGGTAGGTATTCATGCTTCCATTACTTATGATTGAAATGAATTTGCGAAATATCTGACTTGAAATTTTAGATTGCTAAATTCATGCTATATCTATTCCTACATATTATCTCAACTGACGTTCATGTGTTTCTAAGTACTTGTGCAGCTGCTTGATTTGAGTCTTTTGTTTTTGTTTTTGTGTCTTTGTTTTGTTTTGATCTTTGCTCGAGGGTGAGCAAAGATTAAGTTTGGGGGTGTTTGTTAGGCGTATATACACATTTTGAGTCATTTTTAGTTAGTATTTTACTCATTTCGTTTGTGTTTAGTATAGTATTATGGTCGTTTTTCTTTCTTTTGAGTCACAGCGGTCCAATGGAGAAATGGCAAAAAGAAGATGAGATGAGCTTAATTGAGGTGTAAATTACACAAGAAAAGACCAAGAAATGAAGCTTAAGAAGTCCCGGAAAGTATAGAAGAAATCAGACGAAGTCCGGATGAGAAAAGGACAAGGTTTCAGAAAATATTTACTGCAGTACTTTCGGCACCGCTGTGCCATTATGCAGCACCGCGGTGCCAAAAGATCCACGAGTTCAGGTTGGCTACAGGACTTCTGGCACCGTGGTGTCATTCTGCAGGACCGCGGTACAGACGTAGAATTTTGCAGATCCCAGCCAAAATTGGACAGGGGTATAAGGGTCCAAAGCAATATAGTTTATAAGTATAAAACCATATACCCTAGGTCATATTATGGAGGCTAGCTTGGAATCCTTGTACATATTCCACAACACAACTCTTGGAGGCATCAAGATTGGAGACCTAGTTCAAGTTATTTTCTCTTCTCTTTTCTTTGTGTTATTTCAGTTTATGTATGGATATTGTGTTAGTTCTTAGCGTGAATATGACTAGGAGCTAAACACTCTATTAGGACTTTCCTTATGAATCTCTTGAAACTGTTATTCACGAATTAATGCAGTAGTTTGATTTCTTTTTCGCTTGATTACGATTTAGTCAATAATTGGTATGAATGTTTGATAATTAATTGATCACTAATTATCATAAACTATATGATTTCGAATAAAAAATCGAGAGGAGAGATTTTGATATGCTGTAATTGACTAGACATAAGTTAAAATCGCGGATGAAAGTATCATGATACTTGTGTAGCATTATAGGTTACTGTTCTTAATCCTCCTATATGGTAAATCTTATCATAGAAATATAGAAGAGTTCTGCACTGGGGTTGAGTGATTATATGTCCTAACCAGAATATAAGACAGTCTAGTTAACCGCTATCTTAACGAAGAAGAAGAAAAATCATTCTAGTCGCATTAAGGATTGAATAAAGTGGATAGTTGAGGAGTTTGAAAGCCCTAATTCCTTCATAACTGATTTAAACCAAAGTATTATCATAATTAGTTTATTTTCTGCAATTACTTAGTCTTAGTTATTAGATAAAAATACAAACAAATTAACGTTCACCAAATAGAAACTAAAGCTTAGATAATCGATACTTGATAACCAGTCTCTGAGGACGATATTCGGTCTTACCAGACTATATTACTTGTGAACGATAGGTACGTTTGCGTGAGCATTCAAAATATCGCTAACACCTCCCCTGACTTTGGAGCCTCCAATGCTAATGATAGAGCAGTTGCTTATAAATCAACAAAGGATGCTGCAAAACCAAGAGAACATGATGCAGAATCAACAATAAATAATGCAAGACCATCAACACCAGACCCAACGTGTTGATAGTTTAAGTTCCATGTTCACCCAATGGTCAATGCAACATCCGCCGCCACCCCACCATTTTGAGCCGCTGTATATCTGTAAGTCGTCCCTTTATTTTATTTTTTTGAGTCTTTACACATTTGGGACAATGCGTCGTTTAAGTTTGGGGGAGGGTTCTTTCTTATTTTTATTTTGGTGTCTCTATTTTTGAGTCGTTTTGATTGAGCTTTTGTGTCTTTTATTGTGTCTATATGAGTCAATTTTTTTTATGATCATGCATGTTGTAGTTGCTGAAAACGCCTAGTGAATTAAGTAAGATAATGTAATGGAATTAGAAGCAGAAATCTGACTGCTTAAGTTAGATATGCCAAAAATCTGTTTGCTTGCTTGTTATTTGAGGCGAAATAATTAAGATGTACATGTTAGGGAGATGATTCAGACATTTCTTTGTTAGCCCTTCTTATCATTCATTATCTACCCTGCAATAAATTGTATCCTTAGTCAGCTCCTTTGAGCCTAAAATAAGTTATTTCTTTGACAACCTGTGATTCCTTTATGTGCCATAAGCAATAATTGAAAAAATTGGAGGAAAAAATGTGAAAAAGAAACACAAAAAGGGAGTGAAAAATTGATGCACCCCAATGAAAAAATATGCAAAAGCTTAAGTTTGGGGGTGTCTATGTGAATGTGTTTCATGCTCTCAAAAAGAGAAAATGGAAATGATAGGTATGAACTGAAAAGAATACCAAAAAGAAGGACAAAAGAGTTGAATTAAAAAATGATTATGGTACGTAAATTGAGCCTAAATTCCCACCTTTACCTACCCCTGCCTAAGCCTACATTACAACCCTGAAAAGTCCTGAAGATCTCTAGAATGTATGTCTATGATTAGTGGAGAATAACAAGTAAACATGCCCATAAAACTAAATGAAATTGACATGCATATATTAGTGTTCATGTTTCCATTGAATGTGATTGAAATGAATTTGCGAAATATCTGACTTGAAATTCTAGATTGTTATATTCATGCTATATATGTTCCAGTATATTATCTCAACTGACATTCATGCTTTTCTAAGTAACTTTGTGCAGCTGCTTGATTTGAGTCTTTGAGTCTGTTGGTTTTTATTTCTTTGATTTTGTTTTTGATCTTTGCTCGAGGGCGAGCAAAGATTAAGTTTGGGGGTATTTGTTAGACGTATTTTGTATACGCTTTTGAGTCATTTTTAGTTAGTATTTTTCCCATTTCCGTTTAAATAAGTGTAGTGTTAAGGTCGTTTTTCTTTCTTTTGAGTCACAACGGTTCAAAAGGCAAAATGACGAAAAGGAGCGAAAAATTGGCATAAAAGGAGGGTCCTAAGGCAGAAAAAGGTTGAAAATTAGAGATTCAGACGAAGGCAAAGTAGCACCGCGAGGCCCAACAACAGGACCGCGGTGCCAGAAGATCAGAGAACCCGCAGGACTTTCGGCACCACGGTGCCATTCTGCAGAACCGCGGTGCCGATGCGGGAAATTCAGAATCCGAAGTAAATTTGGCCAAAGGCAGAAGGGTCCATAGGACATGTAATTTGTAACATACTTAAGCCCTAGAAATCATTCTAGTGGAGGAGCTGGACATTCTATCACACAACACAGTTGAAGACAATTGGAGACCCAGTTTGAAGTACTTTTTCTTTCTTTAGTTTTCAATTTAGTTTATGTTGGTATTTGTATTAGTTCTTAGTGTGACTATTGCTAGGAGCTAAACAATTTATTAGGGCTTTCCTATTGAATTGCTTGAAACTCTATTTCATGAATTAATGCATTAGTTTGATTTCTTCTTCACTTGATTAAGATTTATTCAATATTTGGTACGAATGTTTGATAGTTAACTGACCATTAATTATCATAATCTATATGATTTCGAATCAAGAACCGAGAGGAGAGATTTTGATATGCTGTAATTGAACAGACATAGATTAAAATTGCGGACGAAAGTACCCCGATACTTGTGTAGCATTATAAGTTATTGTTCTTAATCCTCCTATGTGGTAAATCCTATCATAGAAATATAGAAGGGTTCTGCACTGGGGTTGAACGATTATATATCCTAATCGGAATATAAGACAGTCTAGTGAACCGCTATCTTAACGTAGAAGAAGAAGTCATTCTAGTTGCATTAGAGATTGAAAAGAGTGGATAGTCGAGGATATTGGAAGCCCTAATTCCTTCATAACTGATTAAACCTCAAAAATTTAGTTTACTTATTCCAATTATTCTAGTAGTTAGATAAAAACCCAAATCAATTATTGCTTGCCAAATAGATAACCTAGAATAGATATTCGGTAATTAGAAATCAGTCTCTGTGGACGATAAACTCGGTCTTACAAGACTATATTACTTGTAACGATATGTATACTTGCGTGAGCACGCGAAAATCCATTGATGTTCGAGCCTGGAGATCTGTATCTGAAGGCTATGTAACCCCCAAGTACCCATCAGATGAGGATGGTGATGTTCTCACTGAACCCGAGTCTGAATGGACCCAGGAAGAAATCAACTCGGCAAGCTTTAACGAAAAGGCCCTAATGCGATATTTGGATGGGTAGATCTCTATATGTTCAAGCTTATCCAGAATTGTACAACGACCAATGATGCTTGAGAAACCTTACAAACCCATTGTGAGGGAACCTCAAATGTTCGACGTACAAAGCTTCGCATGATCTTGAGTCAATATGAGCGTTTGAGGATGGAGGAGTCTGACGACATAAAATCCTATTTTGAAAAGTTGATTGACATGGCTAATCAGTGTCAAGTTCTTGGGTCTCCATTAACCAACACAAAACTTGTGGATAAAGCTCTCAGATCTCTTCATGAATGATTTAATACTAAGATTTGTGGTATTGAAGAAGCCCATAATCTTGCTACTATGAATCTTCACGCCTTAATGAACATCTTTCAAACATATGAGATGAACATGAAGAGCCAAAGAGATCTATATAAATACAAGACTTTGGCACTCCAAGGACAAACCTTCGAATCAGAAATAGAAAATGAGGAAGAAAACCTGGAGGAACTGGGGAGTGATGCTACTGTTGCCTTACTCACTCATTAAATTCTATGGTGAGAAAGATCAACACTGACCGTAACAAAGCAAACTATAACAAGCATCAGAACCCCCTCTTCAATAAGCATCCTAAAAGGTCAACTTCTGAGCAAAGTAACCGCTTTCCACTGAGGAAATCCAACTCCGACGGAACCAATTACAATCCCACACAACTAGAGAAAGTGCAATGTCATGCATGCTCAGGTTGGGTACACTTCGCTAATGAGTGTGCAAACACCCTTAGGAAAATTGGTAAGGTCATGTGGGTAACCCTCAGTGATGACGAGAATGAAGAGGAAGAAAAAGATCAAGAAGAAGAACAACGACAGGCAATGCTTGCAGCAATATTTGAACACTCACTATCCGACGATGAAGATGTTGTTGACGATGTTGACCCAACATCTGAAACAACATCGGAGGCCACATCGGAAATGTCTGCATCATCAGAGAGGTATGTCTACTTTAATTATTATGATGTAAATTCCTTTAGTGGATTTATTTCTTCAACTGAGACTTCTGATTTGGATTTAGTTGACTCGAAAGACGAAATGATAAAGAAATTACAAAATCTTTGTAAAGCCTTAATCACTACATCTGAGCAACTAGATTCAAAAGCAAAATCATTGGCTCTTGAGAACTGCAATTTGAAAGGCACAATCAACCAATTAGAGGTGACACTTACCAAGAAGGATCTTAAGCTTGGTAATATTCATGCACGACTGTATACAACCGAGACCACATTTCAAAGGCTAAACATGGGAACCTCCAAACTGGATGAAATTTTGAACTTTAGCAATCCCACAAGGATTGGGCTTGGTTATCATTCTCCAAGAAAAACCAATTCTTCCAGGATCCATAGTCCAACTGAGAGGATAAAATTTGTCAAAGAAATGCTTGTAACCCTCAGAGAATTATGATTAGATCGAAGTTTGTGTGTAGCTTCTGTAAAAAGTCAGGACATCTTATGGCCTACTTCTATAAGCTTCAAAATTCTGCTCTCAGCCTATTGCCTAAAGTGTTATCACCAATGTTTCCCAACATCATTGACAACATTCAAAGCAACAAGCTTTGAAGCGGAAGGAAGACAAGGTTTAAAAATGAGTGGGTACCCAAACTAAATCTAAAATGTAATGTGTGCATAACTGTCTTGCGTACTAACATTACAGGTTCTTGGTACTTCGATAGTGGCTGCTCACGTCATATGACATGTACTAAAAGTATCTTGAAGGGGTATGGAGCATTCAATGGAGGGTATGTAACCTTTGGAGGTG
This sequence comes from Przewalskia tangutica, assembly GCA_029844215.1. Classification (NCBI taxonomy): domain Eukaryota; kingdom Viridiplantae; phylum Streptophyta; class Magnoliopsida; order Solanales; family Solanaceae; genus Przewalskia; species Przewalskia tangutica. The sequence continues at coordinate 126,946,022 of CM056721.1, forward strand.
GAAGTAAGAGTAAGATTATTGGTAGAGGAACTCTAAATGTTCCGAATGTACCAGCCTTGAAGAATGTGCTTCATGTAGAAGGTTTAATTGCTAATCTCCTTAGCATAAGCCAACTATGTGATGAAGATCTAGAGGTGAAATTCAACAAACTTGGATGCAAGGTTACAGATTCTGCAAACAAGTGTGTCATGTTAGGAACCCGAATCAGAGATAACTGCTATCTAGTAATTAGAGAAGAGGTTTGCAACTCCGCAAAGGTAGGTGACTTGACACTTTGGCACCAGAAGTTGGGACATATCAACTACGACACCTTGGAGAAACTGATCTCGTTTGAGGCTGTTAAAGGCATTCCCAGACTGGATACAAAAGATAAAACAATGTGTGAGGATTCTTTGAAGGGAAAGCAGACCCGAGTCTCTCACAATGTTGTCCAATATGATGGACAAAATTCAGGTATGTCTTATTGTTTCCAATTATTGCATATGGATCTTATGGGTCCAATTGAGGTAAATAGCCTAGGAAGAATGAGATACTCGTATGTGATAGTTGATGATTTTTCCAGATTTACTTGGATATATTTTTTAAAGGAAAAATCACAAACATTTGAGATGTTTAAAACTCTTTACTCTAGAATTGGGAATTTGTTTTGTTCTTCAATTTTCAGAATAAGATCTGATCATGGAAAGGAATTTGAAAATCATACCTTTGCAAAATTCTGTGAAAAGAAAGGCATATTTCATGAATTTTCGGCACCAAAAATACCTCAACAAAATGGGGTTGCCGAGAGAAAGAACAGAACTTTACAGGAAATGGCAAGAGTAATGTTGAGTTCTAAGCAATTATCAAAGAGGTTTTGGGCTGAAGCATTGAACACAACATGTCACATAAGTAATAGAGTCTACTTTCGGCCAGGGACCAAAATGACGCCCTATGAACTGTTAAATGAAAAGAAACCTACAGTGAGGTATTTCTATGTCTTTTGGTGTGTGTGCTATATTCTTAATGACAGGGATAAACTGGCCAAGTTCGACTCCAAGAGCGACAAGGGGATATTTGTTGGCTACTCTCAGAATAACCATGCTTACCGGATATACAATCTTCGGACAAAGACCATTCTGTCAATGTGATTTTTTATGATCTGCTGGACATATCTGGAAGATCTTTAGAAAACAACATTGTAGTTGCAGTAGAAGAGGAGCAAATCACTGAAGCATTAGATGTTGACCCAACACCAGAAGTCACATCTGAACCTAAAGAAGAGAACACCGAGGAAGATGTCGAGGAGGAGTCTGCTACGGAGCTGAATGATCAAGTAAGAAGAGACCCTCCATCGAGGATTAGGAGGAACCATCCACCCGACCTAGTGATAGGGGGAGTGTTTGAGCAGAGGCTAACGAGAGAGAAAGAACCAGTTAATTACCGAGAGATGGTAAGGTATGTGTGCATATCCACCATATACCAACAAGATAGCCTTTCTTGTTTTACATCTACATTGGAACCTAAGAATATTGGGGAAACATTGAAAGATAATTTTTGGATACAAGCTATGCAAGATGAGCTGGAGCAGTTTACCCGAAATGAGGTTTGGGATTTGGTACCATGACCCAACAACACTAATGTTATTGGGACTAAGTGGATATACAAAAACAAATCTGATGAGTTAGGGCAGATTGTGAGGAACAAAGCTCGATTTGTTGCTCAAGGATATACACAAGTTGAAGGTATCGACTACGACGAGAGCTTTGCACCTGTGGCTAGACTTGAATCAATAAGATTTCTTCTTGCCATTGCTTGTTACTTGAAAATCACTTTGCACCAAATGGACGTTAAAGGTGCCTTTCTCAATGGATACTTGGACAAGGAATTATACGTTGAACAACCAAAAGGATTCGAAGATCCTCACCATCCACAACATGTATACAAGCTCAAGAAAGCTTTGTATGGGTTAAAACAGGCACCACGTGCATGGTATGGTCGCTTGACTAACTTTCTTATTGATTTTGGTTTTTTCCGTGGAGAAGCTGACAGAACTTTATTCATAAAGAGACACGGAGTAGATGTAATCATAGCTCAAATTTATGTTGATGACATTGTCTTTGGCTCGACTAAAGAATCCCTCTTGAAGTCATTTGTGGAAGCTATGTCGACAATATTTGAAAAGAGCATGATTGAAGAAATAACATTTTTCTTAGGCTTGCAGGTTAAACATGTTGAAGAAGGGATTTTTGTATCGCAGAGCAAGTATGCCAAGAATCTTGTTAGGAAGTTTGGTCTGGAAAACGCTAAACACATGAAGACGCCAATGGGCTCTACGCAACAGGTTTGTAAAGACAATGTTGGACAAGATGTTGACCCAACATTGTACCGATCTATGATAGAGAGCCTTTTATACCTTACTGTCAGTCGCCCGGATATCATGTTTAGTGTGTGTGTTTGCGCCAGGTTCCAAGCCAGTCCCAAGGTATCTCATCTTAATGTCGTGAAACGTATCATACGATATATTACCGATACAAGTGACTTGGGAATTTGGTACTCTAGAGACACTAATCCTAATCTAATAGGGTATAGTGACTCAGATTGGGCCGGTGATGTCGACGATAGGAAAAGCACTAGTGGTAGTTGTTTTTATCTTGGCAACAATCTAGTCTCATGGTACAGTCGTAAACAAAATTGCGTGTCACTTTCGATTGCCGAATCCGAATATGTTGCAGCCGAAAGTTGTTTTGCTCAACTGATTTGGTTACGACATATGCTTGATGATTATGTCATATCTAATAACTCTATGATTTTGTACTGTGATAATCTGAGTGCTATTAATATTTCCAAAAATTCTGTTCAGCATTCACGTACAAAACACATTGACATAAGACATCATTTTTTAAGAGACTTAGTGAAAAAACAACTAGTTCAAATCGAACATGTTAATACTCTTTCTCAACTAGTTGATATTTTTACCAAACCCTTAGATCATGAGAGATTTTCTAGCTTGAAGAAATCTCTTGGTCTTTGTTTTCTCTGAAAATAAGACAGGTAAGGTAGATGTTGTCCTAAATATTGACCTAACATTCTGGGTAACATTTACCGTTTGGATCAGTATACGGGATATAGGTTGTAAGTAATGTTGCACAATTTTTTTCAAATGAATCAAGCTTGACTTCACAAAGACAATGTTTGAATGTGATACCGTTCTCTGCGGTGATGCATATCATAAAAAGGGAGTATCATAAGAAGGCGAAGCCTCAACTAAATATTTGATTTTATACAAAAAGAGCAAAGCTCTGAGTTTGGTACCGTTTCTATTCTATAGGAGTACCATGTGCTTCAAGAAGGTTGAAAACTCCTTATTTTTTTTTATCCATATGTGTTCAACTAAGTTGATTAAAGACAATGGTAAAATGTCACATCTGCCCAGCGATCAGTCTCATAGAGAACATATACGGAAAACCATTTACCAAATCAGAAAATCCTTGAAGTCTCAAAATGCTTGTGAAAACTTGGAAATGTTGCCAACATCGTTCACAACATCGTGTTCCAGTACATTGGTCGATCTTGTTTATCTTATTTTATTCGGGGTTTAATTTGTAACAAGTCTCTGTGAATAACGAAAATCCAAAAAATAAGGAGGACCGTTTCTTTTAATTTTTTTTAAAATGTCTTGTGACATGTAAAAACCTTTGTTTCGGGTATGTATAGAGTTCAAATATTTTTCACTACCTTGATCTAAGGAAAAGAGTTTGTGTGTAAATTGAAGATTGCCTTGATTAAAATCTCCATTATTGCGTCGGTCTTGTCACATCAATCAGCCACCAAGTCAAACCATCAAATGGCAGCCCAAACATCACCTCCAGTTTTTCAAAACTGTTTAAATTCGCCCAACTCTTCAAAAACCTCTCCCATGTCCATATCCCCCAAATCTTTCCAATCTTCCAAATCAAAAGAGTATTCTCCTATGTCAACAAGTCCACCAAACAACCACAAAATGTATAAATATTACAAAGCCATCAATGAAGAAAAACCTTCTGAGGGAGATGCAAGTGTAGCCCTGATTTTTCTGGGTTCCTATCATATAAATATAGAAGGGTTCTGCACTGGGGCTGAGCGATTATATATCCTAACCGAAATATAAGACAGTCTAGTTAACCGCTATCTTAACGTAGAAGAAAAAGTCATTCTAGTTGCATTAGGGATTGAAAAGAGTGGATAGTCGAGGATATTGGAAGCTCCTAATTCCTTCATAACTTATTAAACCTCAAAAATTTAGTTTACTTCTTACAGTTATTCTAGTAGTTAGATAAAAACTCAAATCAATTATCGTTTGCCAAATAGATAACTTAGAATAGATGTTCGGTAATTAGAAACCAGTCTCTGTGGACGATAAACTCGGTCTTACAAGACTATATTACTTGTAACATACGTACACTTGTGTGAACACGTGGAAATCGCCTAACAACTCTTATTCACACACACGTCATATATAACTACCTGCCACTCAAATCATGAATTACACCAAATTTATCAGCCCAAACTCATATCAGGTGGGAATATGAATTTTGATGTTGGATAGGATGTTGTGACAACATCTGCGAAAGCACATGACAACATCTGCGAAAGCACAGGACAACATCTTCAGGATGTTGCCTGCGATGTTGCGACAACATTTCTGCCAACATCTATGTAACTGTTTTGCTTATTCTTCCAGCCTAAGCAGTTGAAGTTACTGCGAGTGAAAATGACCTAGGCAAGCTTACTAGATTGCTGTGTTTAAAACGTGGTGAAAGACCAAGTCAAAACGTGGAGATAAAGCAACGAAGACCAAGTCTAGATCGTTGAGAATTTTTAGGAGGAAGACTCGGTCCAAGATGCTTCCATCTTTTGCTCAATCTCCGAAATCATCAATGAGGATTTCAAGGGAAGCTCAACACTATAAATAGAGGAGAGCTTCACAAGTATCGATATCCAGATTTAGAGAAGAAGAACTTTTAAGAGAGCTCTCGAATTTTACCTTAGAAAACTGGATCAACCTTTTAGCCTAAAGTTTTAACAACATCTTGTCCCACATTGCAATCGCTATCTCTATTCTAGATTAAACTTATTGTTCAAGTGATTGTAATAAAGCTGTTGTCTTTTATCTTTTAGATTTTGTAACTTTAGGCGAAGTCATCTGCGACTTCATTTTTGTATATAATTTCTTTTTCGTTTGTAACGCTCAATTTGTAAAAAGAAATTCTTTGTAATTGTATATAATTTATACAATTCGTTTGGTCATCGACCATCAAGGGATATATTTATATATACCCTTGAAAATATAAACCTTGTGTTCTTTCACTTTTCCGCTGCATTTACTCTAACAATGTTTATTCTGTTTTATTACAATGTTGCCTCAGATGTTGACCCAATATTGAAGGCAACATCTAGTGACTGTTTTTGTTGTTCGTAGTTTTGCGATTTTTTATCTTACGTTTTACGAATCCGTAGCCCACGGGACCTAACAATGATCGTTACACCCAAGTCGTGGATCAAACAGGCTCATTAGTTCAACCACTGATACCCAAGTCATCGATCACATCGACTCATCCACTCAACACATATATGAAATATGTATAGTGCATGACTAAGAAATTTAAACCCTGTAACTCGATATACATGAAATTTCGTAATATTACACTAGCACGTAGATGATATCTATCCCGTTATCTCTAACATAAAAGTATGATCAATTAGTCATGCAACAAGTAAAAATGTGGAAAAGAAAGCATAGTGTATCATAAACTCCAAGTAATCACATATTTGCTTAAGTGTTTGTCACATCGCCTATACGTTACTCCTTATATAGTATATCACAATTAAGTCAATTTGGAAACAATTCTCTCATTGAAGTTAAAACCTTAACTTACCTCGGTTCGAAGTGTTCTAGCCTCCTCGAATCGCCTTTCCCTTCATGTAGTCTCCGAATATGCTCAATCTATTCAAAAACATAATTTATGAGGTTAAACAAATCAATTTATACCCATTTGTCAACCCGGGTTAAAGTCAAACTAAAATTTTGGGTTCGAAATTCGAAATTGATTATATTTTCACGTTTCTCGTTACCCTACGCGCTCAAATTACTTACCGAGCTTTATGATGAATCCCTATTTTGAATCGCCCAAATTCGAGATCCTCAATTATATACTTGGTATTGTGCGTCTAGAGTGTTTTTTCCACTACTGTTAGTGTGTATAATTTAAGTTAATTCACAATATAATATATTGAAGGCTAGTTTCGTAAATGCAGCTCAAGCTAAGACCACACCTAACCATAATATTTTTCTTGTATCAATATATATGCATGTGGTCATGCAAATACAAAGATAGTGCTTAACGTGATATTGGATAATTATTATTTATTCTTGCACATTACCCGCTCCAACTAAAGTTAAGCTCATTGACTGCCACACGTATTGATATCCATGGCATCAGCTGCACTTATTCTGTTGCTCATTCTTTCTGTGCAACTGCCATCGAGATGCTTGTCTTTACAAAATAGGCCACAAGAAAAAACCAAGGGGCAATTAGATGAATGGATATCTTTGAATGTGAAGCAATACAACAGAAAGAGAGAAGCAAGTTTGCGATGGATGCAAGAATCAGTCAAACACAAGAAACAGCAAGTTCCAGCAGCTAGCAGTGGCCTAGATCCAAAGCTTAGAAATGCGGAGATGAACAAAATCATAATCAGTGTGAGTCAAGACGGAAGTGGCAATTTCAAGACCATTACAGATGCTCTTGCTAGCCTTCCACTTTATAACAAGTGTCGGGTCATACTGAATATCAAACCTGGAGTATATAGGTACGTACGACACAATCATATTACTCAACAGTCAACGGCTATACGCTAAATGAACCTAGATTAGTAATCTGAAAAGAGTTAAACTTTTATCCTCGGACTATAATTTTTTTTTACATGTTACTTAAAAGTCGGTTGTAAATAACTTTTTTATAGCAACCATGGATTGGTAACTTAGTAAAATATAAGTGACTTTATAACCAGTAAAACTATGATTACAAAAATATCTATCGCATGTTTATATATATTTTTATATCCATCTAAAAGATAAGATAAGTAACCCGTCTAACTTATTTAACTACACCAGTGTATAAAATATTCACCCAATCAGTATATATAAAATTAAAAGCTATATTTACTACCTATAGTATTTTATATTTTTAGGGGTGGTGGGTTTAAGGAATACGACAAATGATGACTTTGGATAAAACTTTAGAATATTATTATGACTACAATAAGTGAAAATGTAGGGAAAAGATTAACATTCCAAGAAGTATGCCATTTGTGACATTTCGGGGCGATAGTAGCAATTCGCCACGGATCACAGGGAATGACACAGCTTCAGCCGCTGGAACCGACGGTACACCTTTGAAGACATTCCAAAGTGGTACTGTTTCTGTGGATGCTGATTATTTTGTGGCCATAAATATCATTTTTGAGGTAAATTCTCTATATTCCTGTCCACTGGAAATATTCTCAAAAAGTTGTGGACTAGACCAATATAGGCCCATGACAGTGTAATGTGTTCTAGGCTTCGTTTGTCACGTAGGTCTTTTACAAGTTCGTACGTAGTTGAAGGCGAAATTCTACTGCCATACACAACATTCCAACGGATAAAACAAAAAATGAAGCAGCGTTACCATATAATGTTAATATTTGAATATATTAGTATAGCAATCAAAGTTTGCAGGTCGTGCACTGACAAAGGTAGTTCAAAATTTGTTTCAGGTCACAATTTTGAACTTTTTAATTCGCTTTGTTAATTTTTTGGCTCCACCCACTGGTGTCTGATGGTGGATGTAGATTAAACAGTTTACAGGTTCAACTAAACCTAGCAATTTGGACGGATATATTTAAAACTTCAATGAATTTGGCTGTAAAAATATAAAGATTGAATCCATCTGCTTAAATCTTGAATTCCCCTTTAGGAATCTTTAATGTCAATATAGGATTTTGGCAATGTCGTATACCATAAAGGAATTAAGGTAGGAGGTAGTACTTTGGTCTTGTAGAATACAGCACCACATGTGGTTGGAACGGCGGGAGAACAAGCAGTGGCACTGAGAATATCAGGGAACAAGGCTGCATTTTACAGCTGCAGTTTTTATGGAAGTCAAGACACACTTTACGATCACAAAGGCCTTCACTATTTCAATAATTGCTTCATCCAAGGCTCTGTTGATTTCATTTTTGGCTATGGCAGATCCCTCTATGAGGTCAGTACATCGTAATTACATTTTCTTGCTATTAATTAGGCCGTTAATTCCAAAGAAGTTCAAGTAAATGATCAAACAACGGTGCTCAATTAGTTAGGCTCAAAAGTCAAAACATAAAAGGATATGCGTGTGATTCGAATTATACTTTTTTTTGTGGGATGTGGAGGAGCATCGAAGAATTACTCATCAAAACGTAATGTTACTAATTACTAGGAGAGATATGTTTAGAATTTTAAGTCAATAGTGATAATGTATGTCGTTCCATGGTCTATCCAGATAATTGTTCCTATTGACGGCATCATAAACATGATTGAATTTTTTAAATTAAGATATTTTTATGACCTTTTGGAGAAAAAAAGAACAAGAATGAAAATATGGTAATTCTAATTTTATTGTTTGTATTATATATATATGTATAGAACTGCCAGTTGAACTCTGTGGCAAAGAAAGTGGCATCCCTGACAGCCCAAAAACGTACAAATACGTCAATATTAAGTGGATTCTCGTTCAAGAACAGCACCATAACAGGAACTGGAGCAGTTTATTTGGGCAGAGCTTGGGGTGATTATTCCAGAGTGATTTTCTCTTACACTTACATGGACAAGATTGTTCTTCCACTAGGATGGAGCGATTGGGGCAAAATAATTCGAGACTCGTAAGTCCTTTCTTTCTTCTATTTTTTTTCTTTTTTGGTTTTGTTGGTGTTTTACTTGCCACACAATGTGAAACATGGATGTAGGAGAGTTTACTATGGAGAGTACAGGTGCAGTGGACCAGGAGCCAACATGACAGGAAGAGTACCGTGGGCACGAATACTCACCGATGAAGAGGCCATGCCTTTTATTGGCACCTATTATGTTGATGGCAACTCTTGGCTTATACATCCCTAGCAGTATTCGTTAAATTTGAACTCATCCTATATCCATATATTCTAAGTAGAACCTATATATGTTTGTGCATCAAGTATGAACTTTCTTATTATATACACCCTTTCACCTCCCCTTTGTTGTGACAAATGACAAATTTATTACACTAGTAATTTGAACAAATAGTACATATGTACCACATTTTTCTGTAAAAGACGCACCTTATATATGTACCTAGGTTGTGCATCAAGTATGAACTTTCTTATGTAATACAATTCCACCTTTTGTTGTTGTTGCCAAGCAAAAAAGCAGAACAATGTACTATAAGTTGTTTCTTCGATTTATCCGAATAAAGAATACAGTATGTACCTCATTTTATTGTTAAAGGTTCTGCAGCTTATAGTTTTGATTATTTTCTCCAAAATGTTAGCATCTGGCCCAAATCCCCTGCTATTCGCACAGTATTTTCCTTCCAAGTAGATGTAGACAATAGACATAATACAGTTACCAAGTTTAGAAATGGAACATGCGGATACACAAGAGACTGATACACAGTTGACATAATGTTGCCCTTTAATTTCAATTAAAATCACATTCAAATTCATATCATAAATATGGCCCTACTTTCATGCTTGCTGCAGAGGATTATGGACTAATTAGTTGGATACTAGGATCCAGCTTCCATTTATTGACAATGACATTAGCTTGGCACTAGCCACTAGGATCACAACATGGACATAGAAACAACTTACATAACGCAAACTAGTACTATATACACTTGGAAATGCATGTGTGGCCCTGTATCTATAGTATTCTTTATATGGGCCAAATACAACACTGAGATACAATATTCCAGCTAGGAATGTCCTCAGCCTCAAATATCCTGCCACAGTAATAGTAAGAGCAATCTTTGTTGCTAGTAACCAAACTCGCGTTACTATTATTATCGCCTGCTTCTGCATCATCGAAAAACAGCCCATCATCTGTTCCTGCATTGCATATTCAGGCTTAGGCTTCAAGAAAATATTCGAATGCTAGAGGGGCTATCAAGATTTCGCAATTACCTTGCAAATTGATCATGTCCTCTTTAGATCTGACAATTAGTGCTTCGAGCAGCAACATTAGCGATGCCATTCTTTAATTTGCTAACCAAATATTGCTGCTGAATCAAAAGATATAAACAGAGAGAAATACAGCACAGTACAAAGAAAAATGAATCTACAGTTGGATAATAAAATGTAAATTTAGCCTGCCTTGTAAGTACCATATTCATGAGTTTGATCATCTGAACCTCAACTACTCATTTGGCAACACGAAAAGAATTTGGACTTTCATAAAATTAAGTTTCTTTACCTACTCCAGTTAGATAAATGCAAATCTGCTTTAACACTCTTGTAACCAATTAATCACAAGCTACTATTAATAATTTGCAAGTGCCCCCTTCACAATTGACACTTCGTCCTAGTCCATTCGCAATTTTATACTTCGAAAAATGTAAATAATGTTTACACTATTAATCTTCTATAAGTAATCATTGATTTATAACCTAGAAAACGGATGTACAGTCAAACCTCTCACCGTTTGTCCGAAAATTTCATAGCCGCTATAGTGAAGTGTTGTTATATATGTAAACTAACATTTGATATTCAGATCTCATTTAGTTGTTACAAACGACAATACGCAGAGAATTATTTTTTCTGTACTTTTTATGCTATAAATGAAATTAATATACTTGTTAATTTTAAAATCTCAATTGAATTTCATATTTCATTAATTAAAAATTAAAAAGACTAATAAATTACAAATAAATCCATGACTAGTTGTACCATACCGCTAAAAAACTTAAATCTAAGGAACATATGCATTTAAAATTAATTGAGAATTTAAACACAATGTCAAGTTTGACGTAAGAATTCTACAATTGTAAGTTGCTCGGTAAACTTTATTCTCTTAGCGATAATATAACACTTGAATTGACGAAGAATTTTGTCCAAACTTTCAGCAAAATGGAATTCAATAGCTTTCTCTTGAATGTTGTCTAAGAACTTAACAGTTGACTCTTTTATCTCACACCAAATAGCAATAGGTTGAGACTCTTCATCAACACTTTCGTTGTCAATTTTTGTATCTATTGTCTCTTGTTCTTTCACTCCAATCACTTGTGCAATAATCTCTTCATCAGTGTAAGTTTCAAAGATTGAAAAAGTTGCATCAAACTCCCTATTAATATGAGATGGGATTTGGGCTATAAGTGATGACACACTACCAATATCTTCAACAACTTCTTACAAATATTATTACACAATATTTGAGTATGACTATTGTAGAGAGGTAATTTTATAAAGAGTGTACCGTTATAATGAATGTCATTGTTGTGATAGGTAGAATGTGTTTTGATATTGGTGAATGGGAAATGATGGGATGAAAATTAAAAGAGAGTAAAAGGTTCTTTTGTCCCACATCGAAAAAAGAGAAGGAAAAAGAGGTGTATATATTACATTACACCTTTTCTAGTTGCTAAAAGGGTTGAGAGGGCAAGGACCCCTCGCGTCGTCGTCGCTCGCTCGGCTTCCGCTTTGAATTTGGATTTGGATTGATTGATAATCTTTTTGGACAAATTTTTCTTTAATTAATTATTTAATTAAAATAAATCCAAACGGATCGAAGCGACCGACCCGTCCGGTTTAAGTCCTTTTTCTTTCGAATTTCCCTCCAAAAATTTGGTGACTATTCTGAATGGTTGCAAACATTCAGAAATGGTACCTTCAAAACCTATAAATTCTTGATTTGTTCCAAGAATTTATTCACTCATTCTAATACGAATTTCTCTGATTGAAAATTCATTCTTATTCATTACGTGTGATATCATGTCGTTGAGTGGTTATTCTCTAGAGATTTGGAGTACTACTATTCGGTAAGATAATCGCTCTATCACGGGAGGCGATATTCCATTAACCTCGAAATCTTGTGAGGAATAATTTCCTTAAGGACACACTTTGAACTACGTGGACTCGATTATATTCTGAAATTATTTTCCAAACAGATTCTGTTTTCGTTTACTGTTTCATGATCAATTTAGTGTTAAGTAATATTTATACCGTGTAATTTGTTTTACTAAGTGTTTAACAGATTGTGTTGAAACGTTATTTAACCGAATACAGATTATTATACCAACAATCTTAAGGAAATTATGTTTATTTTATTTTAATTTGTATCCTGGTTTGGAGATTAAAACCTGCGTGATTTTCTACTCCGTATGTAATTTCATATTCTAACTTGAAGATATAAAAACTTCGTTGGAATATTAAAGTCCAGAAAAAAAAAGGTGTTTTCGAGAGGGGAAAAAAGTGTTTTTCTTATATGTTGTTTGGAGACTAAAATCTTCGGATTTTCTACTCCGGTTGAAATTAAAGTTTTCATAACTTTCTACTCATTTGGGTACTTGATTTGAAGATATAAAAACTTCATCAAGTACACAACATACAATCTACTGCACTTCGTTTCAAGCATAATTGATTCGGTTTGAAGAAATAAAATCTTCACCGTTGTGTATTATATTTGTTGCATGAAATACGTGAAGATTATTTTCAAGGTAGTAAGAATGAATTTGACTTACTCATGTGATACTTGTACAACGATTTGAAGAACATAAAAACTTCATCGTTCTGTTTAAGGAGATTAAAACTTGTGTAGTTTTCTACTCCATATGAATATTAGTATTCTGACTCGAAGATATAAAAGCTTCGTTGGAATACTAAAGCTTCATAATTATACTGTGATTTGAAGAAATAATATCTTCATCGTTCAAATTACGATTTGAAGAAATAAAAACTTCATCGTTTAAGTTTCATAATTATACTCCGATTAGAAGAAATAAAATCATCATCGTTTGAGTCTGTGATTTAATTGCTAGTCTGGTTTTATTAAGTAAACCAGTTTGTCGATTTGACAGTGACAAACAAATAATGACAATTGATATGAATGATCTGTGTGTAATGCTGTCGGAGTGCAATTTGGTTGGAAACCCAAAGGAATGGTGGCTTGATTCTGGTGCCACTCGACTTGTTTCATACTGAAAAGCATTGCAACCTATGCTCCATTTGGACAGAAGAGGTATTGTTTATGGGAAATACGGCAACAGCCAAGGTTGAAGGATATGGGAAGATACTTCTGAAGATGACTTCCGGCAAGGTCCTGACTCTCAACAATGTTCTGCACGTTCCAACAATTTGAATGAATTTAGTTTCAGCCGGACTACTCGTCAAGAACGGGTTTAAGTGCGTGTTGGTTAGTGAGAAAATTGTAATTAGTAAGAATGATATGTTCATAGGAAAGGTCTACCTCACCGAGGGCCTTTTCAAACTCAATGTAATGGTTGTTGACAGTATTAATGAAAATTCAGCTTCGTCTTACTTATTGGAGTCAAATGATTTATGACATGTTCGTTTAGGACATGTCAATTACAAAACCTTGTGAAAATTGATTAATTTAGAAGTATTGCCTAAATTCGAGTGTAACAAATTAAAATGTCAAATTTGTGTTGAATCTAAGTTTGTTAAACATTCATATAAATCTATTGATAGGAATTCAAATCATTTAGACTTAATTCACACAGATATATGTGATATGAAGTCAATACCATCTCGTGATGGGAAAACGTATTTTATAACTTTCATTGACGATTGCACTCGATAATGTTATGCGTATTTGCTTAATAGTAAGGATGAAGCAATTAATGTATTTAAGCAATACAAGAACGAAGTGTAAAATCAATTGAATAAAAAGATCAAAATGATTAGAAGTGATAGGGGTGGAGAGTACGAATCTCCTTTTGCAGAGACATGTTTGGAATATGGAATTATTCATCAAACTTTTGTCCCGTACACACCACAATCAAATGGAATTGCGGAAAGGAAAAACCGAACATTAAAGGAAATGATGAATGTCTTACTAATTAGTTCTGGTTTACCGCAGAGCTTGTGGGGGAAGCTATCCTTACAGCTAATCGAATACTCAACAGAGTACCCCACAACAAAACACAATCTATTCCATATGATCTATGGAAAAGAAGAAAACCCAACTTGAAATATTTCAAAGTGTGGGGGTGTTTAGCGAAGGTCCAAGTTCCTATGCCCAAAAGGGTAAAAATAGGACCAAAAACTGTGGATTGTATTTTTATTGGCTATGCTACAAACAACAAAGCTTGTCAGTTTTTGGTTCACAAATCGGACAATCCCGAAATTCATGTTAATACGGTAATTGAATCAGATAATGCTGAATTCTTTGAAAACATCTATCCGTATAAAACTGAATGTGAGTCGTCAAGTGAAAGATCTAAACGACCGCGGGAAGAACCAAAGGAAAGTATACCAAGCAAAGAGGATCCAAGGCGTAGCAAGCGCCAAAGACATCTACTTCGCTGGACGATTTTGTAACATTCTTGCTTGAAAATGAGCCTCAAACATTTAAGCAGCAATGTCATCTTCTGATTCAATATTTTGGAAAGAAGCAGTCAATAGTGAGATTGAATCAATTTTAAACAACCATACATGAGAATTAGTTGATCTTCCTCCTGGAAATAAACCTTTAGGATCAAAATGGATTTTTAAAAGGAAAATGAAAGCTGATGGCACTATTGACAAATATAAGACAAGACTTGTGGTCAAAGGTTATAGACAAAAAGAAGGCCTTGATTACTTTGACACATACTCGCCGGTAACAATAATAACATCTATTCGGGTGTTAGTGGCACTGTCGGCCGTATATGGTTGATATCCATCAAATGGATGTCAAGACAGCTTTCTTAAATGAAGAATTGGAGGAAGAAATTTACATGGAACAACCTGAGGGTTTTGTGGTTCCTGGTAAAGAAAGGAAAGTGTGCAGACTTGTTAAGTCACTTTATGGACTTAAACAAACACCCAAACAATGACATGCGAAATTTGACCAAACAATGTTGGCAAATGGATTTAAGATTAATGAGTGTAACAAATGTGTTTACATTAAAAATACTCCAAATCATGAAGTCGTTGTTTGTTTGTATGTTGATGACATGTTGATAATGAGTAAAGATTTTGTCGATGTAAATGCTACGAAGCGTATGCTCGCTAGAAAATTTGACATGAAAGACTTAGGGGTTGCTGATTTGATCTTAGGAATTAGGATCCATAAAACTCCACAAGGTCTAGCATTGTCACAGTCACATTATATTGAAAAAATACTTGACAAGTTCAAGTATTTAAATTTCAATGTTGCAAAGACTCCAATTGATGTAAGTTTGCACTTCAAAAGAATGAAGGTGAAAGTGACTCACAATTTGACTTTGCACGAGCTTTGGGAAGTTTAATATATATTATGAATTGTACGCGACCAGATATAACATGTGCTATAAGCAAGCTGAGTCGATTCACGAGTAATCTCAATCAAACTCATTGGATGGCAATGGAACGAGTCTTGGGATATTTAAAACACACCCAAAACTATGTTTTGCATTATAATAAATATCCCGCAGTGCTTGAGGGATATAGTGATACAAATTGGATCATCGGATCGTTT
Source organism: Przewalskia tangutica (assembly GCA_029844215.1). Taxonomy (NCBI): domain Eukaryota; kingdom Viridiplantae; phylum Streptophyta; class Magnoliopsida; order Solanales; family Solanaceae; genus Przewalskia; species Przewalskia tangutica. The sequence goes on from CM056721.1 coordinate 126,961,704, forward strand.
GAAGTTAAATCCATGAGTGAATATGTTTTCACCGTTGGTGGAGGAGCAGTGTCTTGGAAATCATCAAAACAGACATGCATCGCCCGCTCTACAATGGAATCAGAATTTATAGCTTTAGACAAGGCCGGTGAAGAAGCTGAATGGCTCCGGAATTTCTTAGAAGATATTCCATTTTGTCCCAAACCTTTGGCTCCTATATGTATACATTGTGACAGTTAAGCAGCAATAGGTAGGGCATGAAGCGTAATGTATAACGGAAAATCTAGTCACATACGACAGAGACACAATACCGTTAGACAACTCCTCTCTAGTGGCGTTATCACAATTGATTATGTAAAGTCAAGAGATAACGTGGCGGATCCGCTTACAAAAGACTTATCTAGAGAGGGAGTTAGTAGATCATCAATGTGAATGGGGTTTAACTCTACCTAGCAGACTGGAGATCCCAAAAGCTAGGTTCAAGGAGATCAAATAAAGTTGTGACTGACGGTTCAACATTGTCAAATAACTCAACCCATTCTCGGATGAAGACAATGTTCAGAAATAAGGATAAGACTTTATGGCTTGTTAATGAGTTAATAAAGCATTAAGGTTTTTTAATGGTTATCTAAATCTGGCAATGTATGACCAGATAATGTGGCTATAGGACCACATGTTTAGAAATCACTTATGTGAGTGTTAAGTGTAAGCCGATTTAAAGGGGAATGACAGTAAAGGCCCATTCTCTATGCACTGATGAGACCAGGCGGTGTTCATGGCTGAAACGAACACAACCGTGAGAATCATAAACGATTGAGGGTTGATTGTATGTCTTATGTTGTCTAGGTAAACAACAAAGTTCGACGGTTCAAAGATATCAAATCTACCGATTGATCGAGTATATCCGATATAAGTTCACTACGGAAAGTTCAAAGGGAAACCTACTTATCCAGATCTGATCAATTCGCCAGTATATCACACTCGTCCGTACATTCTTTTATCTTATAGCAATTCCCCATTCAGGTGGGGGATTGTTGAGTTTTGATATTGGTGAATGGGAAACGATGAGATGAAAATTAAAGGGAGTAAAAGACTCTTTTATCCCACATCGAAAAAAGAGAAGGGAATAGAGGTGTATATATTACATTACACCTTCTCTAGTTGCTAAAAGGGTTGAGAGGGCAAGGACCCCTCGCGAATTTGAATTTGAATTTGTCAAAAGATCGATTGATTGATAATCTTTTTGGACAAACTTTTCTTTAATTAATTAATTAATTATTTAATTAAAATAAATCCAAACGGATCGACCCAAGACCCGACCGACCCGTCCGGTTTAAGTCCTTTTTCTTTTCGAATTTCCCTCCAAAAATTTGGTGACTATTCTGAATGGTTGCAAACATTCAGAAATGGTACCTTCAAAACCTATAAATTCTTGATTTGTTCCAAGAATTTATTCACTCATTCTAATACGAATTTCTCTACAATTCGAAAATTCATTCTTATTCATTCTGTGTGATATACTGCCGTTGAGTGGTTATTTGCTCTAGGAATTTGGAGTACTACTATTCTGGTAAGATAATCGTTCTATCCTGAGAGGCGATATTCCATTAACCTCGAGTACTGTGAGGGGAATAATTTCCTTAAGGACACACTTTGAACTAAGGCTCGATTATATTCTGAAATTATTTTTCAAAACAGATTCTGTTTTTGTTTACTGTTTCGTGATCAATTTACTGTTAAGTAATATTTATACCGTGTAATATGTTTTACTAAGTGTTCAACAGATTGTGTTGAAATGTTATTTAACCGAATACATATTATTATACCAACAGAATGATGTTATAGAGAAGTAAAATATAACATGAAAAATCGATTTCGGAGAAAATCATGTCGTTATAGTGAAATATTGTTATAGTGAATGACAATTATAGAGATATTTGACTATAGTAAAACATGGGTGCAGTGTGTTAAATTACAGTGATCGTGAAAGATTATTTACATTGTTCGTATATATAGAGTTTGAATTACTGTAATTTTTCATGGAAACTTTAAGAGAGTAAAAAAGAAGGAAAAAATTGTTTCACGCAAATCTTACCTATGAAACCGCCGAGGTGGGGCAGTTACAGGGTCATAGAGGGTGAATCTCCTAATCTTCTTTTTTATACGTCTAATCAGGAGGCTGCTTCTATACTGTAATAGTAATTCCTAAGAGAGTAGGACTATTCATGTATATAACGTGTGATATATGAGTCAAAAGGCCTGTTTGGATTGACGGTGGACAAAAGTGCTTCTGGAAGAAGTGATTTTGGCAGAGGTGATTTATGTTTGAATGCAACAATGTAAAAGTGATTATTATCAATAAATGATGTTTGAATAGGTTTGATCAAATTGTTTTTGAATGTAAAATTACCAAAATTGGCATTTAGTCAATACATATAAATAAAAATTACTAATAAATGGAAGTATGTAAATAAAAATTACAAATAGATAATAGAATTTAAAGTGCAATATAGTACTTAAATATTAATAGAATATTATTACAATACTAATTTAAAGTGCAAATAGTATTTAAATATTATCACAATACTAATTTTGCATGTACTCGGTGTATAATTTGATTTTTCACGCCGAAGGAGCCGCGGCCTTTGGGAGGAGGCGCCGCGACGCTCTTCAGGCAATTCTTCAAAAATAATAAAAAAATTCGATACTTCAACTTGGGTATATTTATTTCTTGTTTGTTCAAAATATAATATATTATAGTAGTAATATCCGGAATATTTGAAAGAAGACAATAGAAAAAGGAGAAGGATAATCCTCGTATAATCGGACAACGTTAGGATGTTTGAGGAGTTTAAAGTTTCAATCTGCAATTACACATGAACAAATTTCAACTTTAGTAGTATATTTGATTTTTTTTAATTAAAACAGAACATGAATAATATATTTGTAAAGTCTCGAAAAAAAATTAATTAAAAAGAAAAAAAACAAACAAAACCCATTCCACATTTTCCCTCCCACTTCCCCCACGTCCCAAAATATGTGCACATGCACATCTATATACACACGACACAACACGAATGAAGGGCATAAAAATATTTAAAAAAAAAACATCAATGAAAGAAGAAGATATAGAAAATTTGCAACACATTACTCCTCTGTCCACCTTATATTCAATGAGTTATTGAGTTCAATAAAAAATTCATAAATACTCCTTTCATTGTCGAGATTTTTTTGGTATGTTGAAAAAGTTTGGGTTGAAGAATAAGTTGAAGTTGAGATTTTCATTCGCGCTTACGAAGTAACAAATGTGAGTTTTCTCACTCATAATTCTTAGTAAAATCCTTTATTTCAGGTTACATTGCATGTTAGAATATAATCCGGATGTTGAACGAGAAATTATGAAGTTATAGTTAAGAGATTTCGTAATAACTAGTTTGAATCATGAAATATTATGAACTATTTTCGCTAAGTTATAATTGTTAGAACTGAATGAAATTTGGAAGAGTTATACGACTCTCTATTACGGTCATACCAAGCTAAAGAGGGGCTAAAACCGAAGTACGGTTTGAGAGTTATCATACTTTAAAAAAGTTTCTGCCTCAGATTTGGCCGAGATTCGGGAAGGTAGAACTTTACGAACTGTTTTTGCTGAGTTATACATATTAGAATTAAATCAAATTTTGGATGGTTGTAAATGTCTCTGTTACGGACAGATCAAGCTAAATAGGGGATAAAATCGAAATACGGTTTGAGAGTTATCTCACATTAAAGTTTCTACCTCAGATCAATTGAAATCCGTAAGACAGAATGTAAAATGGTAAAACTGTACCAACTGGTAAAGAATATGAAAGTTTGGTTCAAATAAAAGTCCTATATTTATCTTTCCTAGTCAGTTTGAGAATTTACGGGGCTTGATCCGACTTACGGATAAGAAGTTATGACTGTTTTAAGATTTGTGTATCGTTCTTACAACAAATCCGGCGAAACCGTTTTATTGGAGTTGTTAAAAGGAAAAACTGAGCGTTTCGGTGAGAAGTCTGAAATTTTTTGCTGAATAAAAGTTCTAGATTTCTCTGTTCTCGACTGTTTGATACTTTACGGGGATTTATTCGACTTACGGATAAGAAGTTATGACTTTTTTTAAGGTTGTGTCTTGTTTCATCAAAATTCTAGTAAGACAGTTTTCGTAGGGTTGCTTCTTGCGTGAATTTGTACTAGTTGCACTAAGTATTTTTAGAGGAAACTTGGGGATAGTGTTAGGTATCCGTGTTACCTTCGTTTCAGCATAAGAAACACATGAGTCGAAGTTACAGTTGAAGAGTTATAACCATTACAAGTATGACAGATAGAATTTGTAAATGCATTTGTAAATGCATCGGATCGGGTTGCACGCCGCAATAAATATGTAAATGCATTTGTAAATGCATTTGTAAATGCATCGAATCAGATTGCACGCCGCACAAAATATGTAAATACATTTGTAAATGCATCTGATCGGGTTGCACGCTGCAACAAATATGTAAATGCATTTGTAAATGCATCAGATCGGGTTGCACGCCAGAATAACTATGTAAATGCATTTGTAAATGCATCAGATTGGGTTGCACGCCACAACAAATATGTAAATGCATCGGATCGGGTTGCACGCCGCAACAAATATGTAAATGCATTTGTAAACCCTAATGTGTAATATGGGATAAAACATGTATGTTAGTTAAGATGAGTACTTCTTGAAACAAGTTAAAAAAGAATATTATTATGTGAATACTTGATTATGGTACATTGAAAATGCTGAAGTTTGTTTCATAACATGTTTATTGTGTTCTAATATGATTGTATTTAAAATATTGTGAGGTTACTTTGGATTGTAAGACGAGGTTCTTACCCAGCCCCAGATGGTAGGACTGATTCTTTTATTTAACATATTTCAGGAAAGTGCGATAGAGGAAAAGCTCCGCAACAGGGCTAGCGATCGTCCCACATCCTTATTGTCCACCAATCCATTACTTCGAATTTGCTGGAAGTTATTCTAGACTAAGTATGTTTAAAAAACTAAGTTTTGTTATCTCGGGGAATGCCCCACATGAGATTGTTCTTCGTAAACTTTGAATTGCTAATTACTTATTATATATATTGTTTTCGTATTTAAATACATGTCTAATTTAGAAAGAAAATAAGTTAATGGTCTGCCTGGGAAGTGATAATTTTTCCCGGGTGCCATCACACCCTAAGGGAATACTTGAGAAAGTCGGGGCGTGACAAGTTGGTATCAGAGCTAAACCAGGTTAGAATATTCTAGGAATTTTCTTTGAGTTGGGTGTTTTAATGGTTACTTATTGTGACGATGTGCGCACCACCTTAGTAATAAGTGAACGGAATAACATCCTAAACAGTTTCACTTCTTTCATACTCTTCTCGTGCCTCTCTTGAGTCTTTTCAAAGACTTGGTTCTCTTAATACCTCCTTCAAATGATTGTGGAAGGGGAGGTGCAACGATAAACTATGGACGACGCAGGGGTGAGGTGGAGAAATTTTAGAAGAAATCGTTCCCCGATGACGTGGGGGGAGTTCAGAGCCGCATTCGTTGAAAAGTACATGTCTAACACTCGAAAAGATGCGCTCAGACGTAAGTTTGAATAGTTGAAACAAGGAGACCGCAATGTTCAAGAATACGATGCATAGTTCATGCAATTGTCGGCATACACCACTCACATTATTCCTACGGAAATGGAGTAAGTCAAAAGATTTGTTGAGGGTTTAAACCTGGATTTGGCAGAGAAGGTAGTGGTATTAGCCCATGATAGGGCGTACCTTCAGATCGTTGACATGACAATGAGGGTATAAGGGTTTGCTAAAGCAAAAAGAGAGTATTCAGAGAAGAGGTTTCCATCGTCGAAATCCTTTAGTCGGAATCAAAACCAGAGGCAAGAAGGTAGTAGGGGTACTTCAAAACCGAGCCAGTCAGTAGGTCAGTCTTATTACAGACCCCAAGGGCACAAATGGTTAGATCATCCAGGTAGTAATGCCGAGGTCACCAACCCCAATGCAGAGAGTGACAAACCATCCTATATGGTTTGTCAACAGACACCTTTTGGGGAATGTGGTTCTCACCGAAGGTGTGTTACAACTGTAGAGGACCAAACCATTATGCTAGGAGTTGCAAGAAGAGAACCCAAACTCAGTTTTTCTCATGGTAGGTCAGAAGCAACCATAACTGTCCACAAGTGAAATTAGGAAAACCAGTCCTGACAGATTTAGAGAGGTCAACAATCCAGCAATCCTAGCCGGCTCTATGATTTACCCCAAATGAATGAGGAGGAGACATCTAATACGGTGATTACATGTATTTTGTGGGTCTCAAGTAATCATGCACTTGTATTATATGATCCTGGTTCTATATTTTTTTTTATATGTCAATGGGTTATGCTAAAGATTTACACATAGAACCTTCATGTTTAAGTGAGCCTTTTGAGGTTATTTCACCAGTAGGGGCATCAGTTTGGGCCTCTTGAGTAGTTAAAAAAAATTCCATTAGAAGTGAATGACATGGGAACAATAGTAAACCTAGTACTACTTGATATGGTAGACTTTGACATCATTTTGGGTATGGATTGATTGTCAGCATGTTATGCCATGTTAAATTGTCGGCGAAAGTGTAACGACTCGTAATTTTGGACATCAATTTGAGCATGTAAACAAAGAAAATAGATCCGAGTGTTTGGAAAATTTTATTATATTTATGTATGCTAATAAGGAAATTAGTATACAAGGAAGGCGATTCCGAAATAATTTTGGATGTAACCAGTGTGACGATGTAGATTAATGAGAATAATTGTATATTTCCAAAAGAGGTGATAGACTAATGTGATATTACAAATTATGACATCAAGTATACGAAAGTTTTATGAGTTTTTAGAATTTAAATGAAGTGAGATCTAGAATCAATTATGCGCGCGATTGATAAATTATACGGAGGCAAGTCACTTAATTAAATCTGATTGTGGTGCTCAGTTTATAGCTAACTTTGGAAGTCATTTCAAAAAAGATTAGGCACCCGAGTTAATTTAAGTACGATTTTCCAATCCTCAGACAGACGGTCAGGCTGAGCGAACAGTTCAGATGCTCGAGGATATATTACGAGATTGTTGAACTTCAAAGGAAGTTGGGATGATCATTTACCCATTGTTGATTTCACGTACAATAACAGCTACCACGCCAATATTAAAATGACTCCATATGAGGCTCTGTATGGATGAAAATGAAGATCTCCTATTAGATGATTCGAGGTAGGCGAATTAGAATTATTTGGGTCGGACTTAGTACATCAAGCCATAGAGAAGATGAAGCTTATTCAGGAGCAATTGTTATTGGGTCAGAGTCGTCAGAAGTCATATTCGGATGTACGACGGCGAGATTTAGAGTTCCAGATAGATGATTGGGTATTCCTGAATATGTCACCTATGAAGGGAGTAATGGGATTCGGAAAGAAGGGAAAGCTTAGTCCAAGATATATTGGACCATATCGCATAATTCGACGTATTGGTCAGGTAGCTTATGAATTGGATTTACCGTAAGAATTGGAGTTTGTTCATCTGGTTTTCCATGTGTCCATATTGAGAGTATGTGTTGGAGATCCTTCTCGGATTGAACCAATAGAAGATGTGCAGGTGATAGAGAATCTGACATATGAAGAAATTCCTGTTGCTATCCTAGATCGACAATCCAGCAAGCTGAGGACTAAGGAGGTAGCTTCTGTGAAGGTCTTGTGGCGAAATAGGAATGTGGAAGAGATGACATGGGAGGCGGAAGAAGAAATGATACACAAATATCCACACCTATTCCAGACTAATGACGAGATTTCAAGAGAAGCTCAAGGTAAATTCTAATTACGAGTATTGTGATTAATGTTTGAAGACCATGAGAGGTCTGATGTAGTTGCACGTTATATGTCACCCCAACATTCGAGGACGAATGTTTTTAAGGGGGGAAAGATGTAACGACTCTTAATTTTGGACAACAATTTGAGCATGTAAACGAAGAAAATAGATCCGAGTGTTTGGAAAATTTTATTATATTTATGTATGCTAATAAGGAAATTAGTACACAAAGAATGCGATTCCGAAATAATTTTGGATGTAATCAGTGTGACGATGTGGATTAATGAGAATAATTGTATATTCCTAAAAGAGGTGATAGACTAATGTGATATTACAAATTATGACATCAAGTATACGAAAATTTATGAGTATTTAGAATTTAAATGAAGTGAGATCTAAAGTCAATTATGCGCGTGATTGATAAATTTTACGGAGGCAAGTCACTTAATTAAATTAAGTGACCGTGCATGTTGGTGCAATGTGGCGTGATAAAAATAGGTCCACCGCCTAACATAAATCGGGTGGAAGACAACATCATGGGACATGTCCAATTTTATATTATCTATACCTTATACATATCCACTCATATGTCTAATGTATATGTATATAGCTATGTTTGTGAATTACTTCAGAAGTTAGGCAAGGCTGGAATTAAAAAAAAAAAGGTGAATGAATAGGTGTTAAGTAACACCGCTTGCAAGTGGCATCTCCAGTGAATGATAATCACTATAAGCTTATGTGGAATTACTTGAGATTTCGTTTTTTGGGGGAGAGAAGGAGTTCTCTGAAAATAAAATAACAAGGTGCTGCAACATGATTTTTTTATTTTCCTCTTAGGCAGCAACGTTGGTGAGGTATCTGGCTGGTTACAACAAATACAAAATAAAGAACATTCAGCTTTCTATTTATTGTTTCAATTTGTGATGCTTTTAACGCCTTAATGTAATTAACAACTCAACAAAAGAATTGGAATTGTGGGATTGATAAATATGGCTAAGGGAAACGAGTTTGTCTGTCACTTGAATTGCTTCCCTGAAGCGGTGATTAAGGTTGAAATACTAGACGAGATGTATTCTAATAGTGAGTTGGTCAGTTCGTCTAAAAGGTATGTGAAACAATCCTTTCTTCTTTGGCATGATTTTATATGAAGTGAGTGTACGACGGACGTACATAGTTCTATTGGATCTTAATCCTTAATGATACCTGATATGGTAGTGCCTTAGTTTTTTTCTAAAATGAGAGTTCATTTTAAAGATATTATTGATAGTCAAAAGATGATTTAAATTGCACATGGTTGCTCATGATAGCTATTCGTGCTAGTGTTAGTATTTCATTTCACTGTGTCCCATAATGGTCCAGGCAGTTACCGCGTCCCAGAAAGGGCCGGGAAGTATATGATTTCACCGCGTCCCAGAATGGGCTGGGCAGTTTCGTGCACATTCCCTTATATGTTCACCGCGTCCTTCACTAGAGGGTCGGACATTATATGTATATGATTCCATGGACATGCATCCATGATGCGGGTATAGATACCCATGACAGTATATGATTATATGAACAGACATTCATGATTGTGATGTGACTCACTTTTTAAAAGGTACAGTTGACTCTCTATTTTATATGGCACAGAGGCATTGGTATATGTTGATTATTATACTTGTCAGTACGATCCTCTTTACAGTACTTTATGTTTACATACTTGGTACATTGTTGTACTGACCCCCTTCTCTGGGGGGCTTGCGTTTCATGTCCGCAGGTATAGGTACCCAGTTTGGTGATCCTCGATCTTAGGAACTTTGCTCAGCTTTTGGGATAGCTCCATTGTTCCGGGGCTTATCATTTTGGTATAGATCTTTGATTATAGGATTATGTATATTCAGGGGTACGACGGGGCCTTGTCCCGTCATAGTTCACTGTCTTACTCTTAAAGGTCTGTAGTCATGTGTGGGTTGGACATGTACAGTTGTAGTTCATTTTGGCTATTGTGTATATAATGGCAGTCTTGCCGGCTTGCCTATGATGTTATATGACAGTTCAGGGGACAAGATCCCTTTGTTATAAGATTATGAGTTTTTCTTAAGCTTTCGCTGGTTATATGTGATGTGTGGGTATAAGGATGCCCAGGTAGGACACCAGTCGCGGCCCATCGGTTCTGGTCGTGACAAAAGTAGTATTAGAGCAGTTCGTCCTCGGAATGTCTACAGACCGTGTGCAGTAGAGTCTTGGTTATCGGTGTTTTATGCACCACACATATAAACAGGAGGCTACGGTACATTTATGATTGGTTTATGTTCTTTCATCTCATAGCTCGTGTGATAGAGCTGTGCTATTAGGAGAATTCCCCTCTCTAACAAATTATTGTGCTGCAGATATGCCTCCAAAGAAAGAGACATCGTCCCAGAAGGGAATATATGGACTTTATATGTAAGTTGGTAAGATTGTGGTATAGTATGTGTGATAATGATGTGCATCTATACGAACATATGTTATTAGCGCCAGGTGTGTATTGTCTGAAGTGATTATGGGTTATCATGAGTTGCTTAAGCTTTAATAATTGTTTGGAAGGTATGTAAAAGTTAATGAATCCACATCAAGGCATAACATGTGTGCTAAATTGGAATATTTGAGAATCTTAGAATATTAGATAATCGTTGAGACCTTAGATATACAAGGCCTTCTGGAGTAAAATATGTTATGTTTGATCTTGGTTAGAGTACATGGTATGTGTGAAGTATATTAGTTGTGATGATTCCTTGGTATGCCTATGTTTATATGAGAAGGAGATGAGATATCAAGATCCAATCCAAGTACTAATTGTGTTGTAAAAGTTGGAGATAATATTGAAACTGGAAATAAGATCTTCGAAGGATTTTATGTAAAACATCCTTTAGAGGTACACGGAGGTACATTGGTTTAGATGGTGTAAAAGTTACACCAAAGAGCATGACAAGTGTGATTCAATGGACAACAACATGGCCGAGTGTTTTTATAATTGGATATGGACTGCAAGATATAAAATAATTATGGCAATGCGTGAAGAGATTAGAGTAAAGATGATGAAAAAAATTGATCAGTTGAGAGAATTTCCAAATACATGGATCACTATTTCTCCCATGTCTTTCAAGATTTTACAAGGGAAGTACAATGTGCTAAGGATTATCAGAGGTGGAATGAGGCAAGGACAAAAATTCTTTCAACAGAAGTGCAAAAATTCAATGGCTAATATATGGAGATATGAATACAAAAATATTCCACAGCTTGATAATAGGATATTCAATATAAAGGACAAAAAAGGTGATATTCTAAATGATACGTCAGGGATCATGCAACCAGTAATATAGTGAGACAAGGAGCAGCGGTAAGCGAGGAACATAGAACAATGCTAGAAGGGAAGATTATGAAAGAGAGATAAGCCCTCTTCCTCGCGTAAAGGGCGATATTGCGTATTATTAAGAATTATATGTATCAAGGTTAGTAAGATAAGGTATGCTATAGATATTGGACTGATAAGGTCCTCGGCTTCGGCTACGTTGTGCAACATGTTACAGTTCTACATAACCTTTGGATAACAATAGTGTGTTGGGGGTAATTGAGGACGGAAACTATAGAACAGTCGAAGAATGGCTGTAAGAAATATGAAACCAATGAATAAGTGGGAATGGAAGGGTACAATCAAGTATCAAGGCAGGAATGTTTTTTTCCTTTCGTTTAATGACGAGTAGAAGGAAGGATTACGACAAGAATGATAAAGGTGAATGAAATTATAGTTATACAGGTTTTACAAGGGTATGATTACTCCAGAACAGTGTAAGGATCAATGGTAGCGCAGGGACAGTAAGAACACTTCGGCCAAAGGTAACGAACCTCTGATGTTCAGGAAGATAGTATGAGAACTACTTGAGATAAGAGACCCCCAAGGCAACTTGAAATGAAAATGTAAAGGTAAGATGAATGTGCACTCAGTCGATGAGAGACCTAATAATGGTAAGACAAGAAAGCTTGACAAGCCATTGGATCATGTAACACCGTGAATTGAATCTAAACATATGAAGCATTGGTTCTACAACATATGCAGTCATACCTTTCAGAAAGTGTGTAAACAGAAGTAATAATGAGTAAAGCTCGAGATTAGCACCTAAACAGTTGAAAAGAGGCCAATATCGCCTATGGATATAAGTATAAGGTAGACATTAAAGATATATGTCAAGGGATAATGACATTATAAAACAGATAAATTGTCAGGCAATCACAGATGTCTATGAGTATTTTTGAACTGACCATAAGTTCGACGAGATAGGTAAAGTAATGGGTTTACAGCTTAACGAGATCAAGGAAATCTTTTCCTAAAACGCTATTGACAGAAGAGTTAGCTATAAGGCAAGTGGAAGAATTAAGAGCGAAGTATATTGACCAGGTTTGGAGATGGTAGATCAACATCACGTAATGCAATTCTTCAGAGTCTTCTACGTACTGAATAAATGAATAAGTTAATAATTCATCCCTTAAGGGGTAGTAACGCCAAGGATTAGAACCAGGAGCAATATTTGAGATTACATGGGTATACCAGAACTTGAATTATGAGGAGTACGACAAGTAAGGAGAGAAATTGATATGAGGAAAAACATCAGTTAGTTAAGTGGGAGTCCGATTGAAGGATTCAGATAGTGATAACCTTATAACTCAGAATACAATAGGGTCATTCCTCATACAGGAAGAAAAATGAACATCATCATGAAAATCCCATTTTTAGAGAAGATTGGAGAAGATATTTAACAAAAAAAAAAGGAGCTGCAACCTTCGAGTGTAATAGGAAAGGGACCTCAGATGGAAGGTCCATTTGTGTATTTCGAATATAGCAGGATTATGAGACAAGACTACGATGGATGTCCACTGTTCACAATACTCTATTCACCATGGATCTACTAAGAGGTATTATGATCTCAAAAGGTATGTACAGGTAGGATGACATGAAGAGGAACATTGCAGAATTGGTGGTTCAGTGTCTTAATTGTCAGTAAGTAAAAGTAGAGCACCAAATGCCTGGTGGTTTGACTTAGAACATTGAGACCCTGATATGGAAATGGAGAATGATTAATATGGATTTCAATACGGGATTACCTCATTTTCTCCGTAAGTTTGATTCTATTAGGGTGTTCATTGACATACTGACCAAATCAGCTCATTTCTCGCCGGTGAAAATTACCTACACAACCGAGGACTATGCGAAGCTATATATTAAGAAGATTGTTCGACTTCATGGTGTGCCGGTTTCTATTATATCTGATTGTGGTGCTCAGTTTATAGCTAACTTTGGAAGTCATTTCAGAAAAGATTAGGCACCCGAGTTAATTTAAGTACGGTTCTCCAATCCTCAGACAGACGGTCAGGCTGAGCGAACGGTTCAGATGATCGAGGATATATTACGAGCTTGTTGGACTTCAAAGGAAGTTGGGATGATCATTTACCCATTATTGAGTTCACATACAATAACAACTACCACGCCAATATTAAAAAGACTCCATAGGCTCTGTATGGATGGAAATGAAGATCTCCTATTAGATGATTCGAGGTAGGCGAATCAGAGTTATTTGGGCCGGACTTAGTACATCAAGGCATATAGAAGATGAAACTTATTCAGGAGCAATTGTTATTGGCTCAGAGTCGTCAGAAGTCATATTCGGATGTACAACGGCGAGATTTAGAGTTCTAGATAGATGATTGGGTATTCCTGAATATGTCACCTATGAAGGGAATAATGAGATTCAGAAAGAAGGGAAAACTTAGTCCAAGATATATTGGACCATATCACATAATTCGACGTATTGGTAAGGTAGCTTATGAATTGGATTTACCGTAAGAATTGGAGTTTGTTCATCCGGTTTTCCATGTGTCCATGTTGAGAGCATGTGTTGGAGATCCTTCTCGGATTGTACCAATAGAGGATGTGTAGGTTACAGGGAATCTGACATATTTAGAAATTTTTGTTGCTATTCTAGATCGACAAGCCCTCAAGCTGAGGACTAAGGAGGTAGCTTCTGTGAAGGTCTTGTGGCGAAATAGAAATGTGGAAGAGATGACATGGGAGGCGGAAGAAGAAATGATACACAAATATCCACACCTATTCTAGACTAATGACGATATTTCAAGAGAAGCTCAAGGTAAATTCTAATTTCGAGTATTGTGATTAATGCTTGAAGACCATGAGAGGTCTGATGTAGTTGCATGTTATATGTCACCCCAACATTTGAGGACGAATGTTTCTAATGGAGGAAAGATGTAACGACTCATAATTTTGGACAACAATTTGAGCATGTAAACGAAGAAAATAGATCTGAGTGTTTGGAAAATTTTATTATATTTATGTATGCTAATAAGAAAATTAGTATACAAAGAATGCAATTATGAAATAATTTTGGATGTAACTAGTGTGACGATGTGGATTAATGATAATAATTGTATATTCCCAAGAAAGGTGATGGACTAATGTGATATTACAAATTATGACATCAAGTATACGAAAATTTTATGAATTTTTAGGATTTAAATGAAGTGAGATCTAGAATCAATTATGCGCGCGATTGATAAATTATACGGAGGCAAGTCACTTAATTAAATTAAGTGACCGTGCATGTTGGTGCAATGTGGCCTGATAAAAATAGGTCCACCTCCTAACATAAATCGGGTGGAAGACAACATCACGGGACATGTCCAATTTTATATTATGTATACCTTATACGTATCCACTCCTATGTCTAATGTATATGTATATAGCTATGTTTGTGAATTACTTCAGAAGTTAGGCAAGGCTGGAATTAAAAAAAAGGTGAATGAATAGGTGTTAAGTAACACCGCTTGCAAGTGGCATCTCTAGTGAATGATAATCACTATAAGCTTATGTGGAATTATTTGAGATTTCGTTTTTTGGGGGAGAGAAGGAGTTCTCTGAAAATAAAAGAACAAGGTGCTGTAACATGATTTTTTTATTTTCTTCTTAGGCAGCAACGTTGGTGAGGTATCTGGCTGGTTACAACAAAATACAAAAGAAAGAACATTCAGCTTTTTATTTATTTTTTGTTGACGAAGGAACCCGCAGCCGCTACTCTTTCGAATGACAGTATATGATTATATGGACATACATTCATTATTGTGATATGACTCTCACTTTTTAAAAGGTACAGTTGACTCTCTATTTTATATGGCACAGAGGCATTGGTATATGTTGATTATTATACTTGTCAGTACGATCCTTTTTTTACAGTATTTTATGTTTACATACTTGGTACATTGTTGTACTGACCCCCTTCTTCGAGGGGCTGCGTTTCACTGTCTTACTCTTAGAGGTCTGTAGTCATGTGTGGGTTGGACATGTACAATTATAGTTCATTTTGGCTATTGTGTATATAATGACATCCTTGCCGGCTTGCCTATGATGTTATATGACAGTTCAGGGGACAAGATACCTTTGTTATGAGATTATGAGTTTTTATTAAGCTTCCGCTGGTTATATGTGATGTGTGGATATACGGGTGCCTAGGTAGGGCACCAGTCGCGCTCCGTCGGTTCGGGTCGTGGCAGAAAGATAGTGAAATTATCTTTTCCCGGGGAACCAGAAGTTGTTATAAAGGGTAGGATTGTAATATCCTCACGTCAACTTATTTCCTACCTTAGGGCTAAAAATTATTAAGAATTCACAAAGTGGAGTACGCATATCTGGCTAATATAGTAGATACCCAAAAAGAGTCCCCAGCGGTGCATGATGTCCCTATTGTTTAAAATTTTCCAGAGGTCTTTCCTGAAGATCTTCCAAGCATTCCTCCTGATAGAGAAGTGAAGTTCGCTATAGAGTTAATTCCGGGTACAAGACCTATTTCTATTCCTCCATATCGAATGACCCCAGCTGAATTGAGAGAGTTAAAAGAACAGTTGAAGGATCTTCTGGATAAAGGTTTTATAAGGCCTAGTGTTTCCCCCTGGGGTGCACCAGTCCTTTTTGTGAAGAAGAAAGATGGATCTCTCCGAATGTGCATCGATTATCGACAACTCAATAAGGTCACGATCAAGAACCCATTACCAAGAATCTATGACCTTTTTTACCAACTTCAAGGAGCTAGCTATTTCTCCAAGATTGATCTTCGTTCGGGATATCACCAGCTGAAAATAAATCCTGATGATATATCCAAAATAGCTTTTAGAACCCGATATGGTCATTATGAATTATTGGTCATGTATTTCGGGTTAACCAATGCCCCAACAACTTTTATGGATCTAATAACAGAATCTTCAAACCATTCTTAGATTTGTTCGTGATTGTATTCATAGATGATATCCTAATTTACAGCAAGAGTGTTGAAGAACATGAAGAGCATCTGAGTGTAGTGCTTCAAGTCTTAAAATAGGAGAAACTATATGCTAAATTTTCAAAGTGTGAATTATGGTTGGAAAATGTAGCCTTCTTGGGCCACGTTGTGTCAAGAGATGGAATTATGGTATACCCCCAAAAGATAGAAGCAATGAAGAACCGGCCAAAACCGACCACTCCGACAGAAGTTAGGAGTTTCTCGGGTTTGGTTGGGTATTATAGAAGATTTGTAGAATGCTTTTCTAGTCTTGCTGCTCCCTTGACCCGGTGGACTTAGAAAGCGGTTAAGTACCCGTGGTCAGAAGCATGTGAATCAAGTTTTCAGAAATTGAAGGAATTGTTGACTACTGCATCAATCCTAATTTTACCATTGGGACAAGAAGGGTTCACAGTCTATTGTGATGCCTCTAGGATTGGGTTAGGATGTGTCTTGATGCAGTTTGGAAAAGTTATTGCATATGGATCTCGCCAATTGAAGGTACATGAGAAGAATTATCCAACTCATGACTTGGAATTGGCCGCGGTAGTGTTTGCCTTACGAATATGGAGACACTATTTGTATGGGGTGAATGTAGATATATTTACAGATCATAAGAGTTTACAGTACATAACCACACAAAAGGATTTGAATCTTCGACTGTTATACCCCGTATTTCCAGAGTATGTACGTGAGGGCGTACGTATAAAAATTTAAGCCTTAAAGTTGGCAAGGTTCGAAATTTGTACACAAGTACCGAAAAGAGTCGTTTTTCGACGAAACGTTTTACAAGACTTGCGAAGGGAAAAATACGGCTATGTCATTTATAATTTTTGCGGATTTTTCCGAGAGACGAAACATTTTGGACCAACGGGAGGGTGACATGTGTCACCCTCACATTGGGCGTGATTGTGGGCGGCTTGGACGAAATGGGAGGTCTTGGTTAGGTAGGATATTTTGTGATAGTTGGTGTGGTAGATGGATAAGGTACACATGGCTTAATCTACACCTTACACTTGCCTAACACTTGGATTGATCTTGGCCATTGGTTGCCCTTGCTTGACCTATAAATACCCTTAGTTGATGAACTTCTTCATCCAAAAATCATTTTCTAAGTGTTAAAATCCTCCTCTTTGTGTGAGCTCGTCCAAAGCCATCCTCCCTTTGAGAAAGGCCCTACGAGCACCCCCTGCCTAGTGGTTCTAGCCGAGCCTACCCCTTGGTAGAGAAATACTCTTCAAGTATTGTTATAATACCAAAATACTTTAGCCCAAATACCTTGTAGTACTTTCCAAAGTTACCTCTATACGTAGAGCCCGGAAATACTATTATACTTCCTTTATCAACTAAACGAAACCCTAAGGAAAACCTTCATAGTCGGTTGAAGTGTTAAGTAGAAGTCGTAGAACTTCAAGGGTTGTTTGGAGCGGATCGAGCACTCGAGTAGAGCTAAACGTTGCTCAGATCGACTTTAAACTTGGATAATTTTGGGCTACCGAGGTAAATAATCCTATCCTTCTAGTGTAATTGGAAATTACATACCGTAGTTGTATAGAAATGAATATAAGATTCATAAGAGAATTGAACTGTAATAGAAGGATATTACGTAAAAGACTTGAACAAATCACATCGAAGAATATTAATGTAGAAGATTAAATCGTACTTACATAGATTTGTATTTCTGAGACTTATAACCTTTATTGGTTGACTGTTCTGCGAGTAGCATGTACTACTTGGAAGGTGGACAAGGCTAGCCGGGTTATAGCCGTGAAGCGTTTTGCTTATAGTCGATAATCGTCACGAGGTATATGATTCTTCCTATACTCTTGAGCATGATATTTTAAAGGAACATATATAGTACGGTAGACGTACGTGTGGCAATGTCTTTTGACTTAAGCCTGAATAATAAGAACCTTGAAGTATTTTAAAAGAATATATAGTACGGTAGACGTACGTGTGGCAATGTCTTTTGACTTAAGTCTGAATAATAAGAATCTTGAAGTATTTTAAAAGAATATATATATAGTACGGTAGGCGTATGTGTGTTAACTGAATGTAGTGTTACAGCAATGTCTTTTGACTTAAGCCTGAATAATAAAGAATCTTGAAGTATTTCAAAAGATTAAGAAATCGTTTTGAAAGAAGAGTAATACTTGGTTTTGAAAACATAAGAGTTATACTAGCTTTATGGGAAGTTAGGTATAACGTCTTAAGAGAGGTAAAGAAAATGGTTTACTGATTTTAGAAGTTAAGAGACTTGATCTTAAAAGATAAGAGACTTGACTTAATTGAATTGATATGAATTTTGTTAAAAGTGTGAAACCTCATTCGTGAATAATGAGTACTTGGTTTTTAAAAGAAATAATGTTTTACTGATTTCGAAAATCAGAATAAGGATCGAGCAAACCACTGCAGCGCTAATAAAAGGAAATGTATTGAGTAATTAAGTATTATTAAAACCAGTAGAAACCTCCATCTGCATAGAAGCTAAGATGAGACAAAATGATATTATATTTCCTAGATCATGGCTTCTTTAATAAGATTGATTATAAACAAGAATAATCTACTCACATATAAGGCATATGTTTCTCAAATTGTTTAAAAGAGAATTATGTTTTAAAGGATTAAAACTATGAACTACGAAACCTTTTCAAAAATGAGAAACTTGAGCATTTGAAATTAGGCAAACTTGAACGTTTGGAAAATAATGTTGTTACTTGATTTTACAAAGGGAAGTGTTTTGGTTTACTTAACAATGTTAGTCACTCTATTTTGATACTACGGGTATCGGGTGACCTTTGTAAAAGAAATGGATCTTTAAAAGGAATTTAACGTACGTAGTACTTTAGGGTTAAAACCCGGACTTTGACATAAAATGAAAGTACCTTGAGTTGTGTATAACTTGCCTATGCTTGTTGTTGTGAAACTTGCCTATGCTTATTGTGATAGCCTTTGTTGTGCAAGAATTGTGTTTCTATCTCTGGCGTTTCTCGATGGAGGTAGGTTGACTTGTTGAGAACTTACTTGGGCGTGTCGGCGGTGACGGAGAATTCCAGATGCGCTCGCATTGATAGTGTTATTCCATGGACTAGCTCTCCGTGAGGTTTCTTGTTCGGCCTTGGTATCCGGTGGTCGGCTTCGTACTTGCCGTCTCGTGGTGATTCGGCCTTGGTACACGGTAGTTAGCCCTCGCTTGCCGGATTCGGTGTAGTGACGAAGTCTCGTGATCTGACGCTGGTACCTAGTAGTTAGCCTCGTACTTGCCGGTCGACCACGTGACCCGCCAGTATCTGGTAGTCGGCTTCGTACTTGCCGTGTCGACCGTGGTTTGGTTGTATAGTATTGTTAGTACGGCTTTGGCATCAGGTAGGACTTGGTGTTCATATGTACTCCTTGGTGTTATTATATCATAGACTGCCGGCAGTGAGGAAGGTATTCCACGTGCATGATTGATGTTGCGGGCGTGAGACCCATAGTTATATTTGAGTGATGACTCTACGGCGTGAGTCACGACTTGCATGTTGCTATTTATAAATCGTAGTTTGGTTATCATACATGTCTCCGCTTTATATAGATCGCTATGATTTTATTTCTGATATTTTTAGTTTCACATACTTGGTACTGTTATCTCGACCTCCTTGGCTGCGTTCATCTGCGGTAGGGTACACCAGTGTTGATCCCATTTTAGGATCACATTTCAGCGTATTGAAGCTCCGTTCCTTGGAGGCTTATCTTTGGTATGTTACCACAGTGCAGCAGGTTCTTATACATTCGGGGTATGGCGGGGCCTGTCGTCATAGTTGTTGTAAAAATCTTAAGTGCAGAAGCCTTTATTGTGGTCAGGGTTGTAAGGATTGTAACTGTTCAAATGTCGATATATATATATATATGCTGAGAGGCAACCGTTTTGGTTGGCCTATTTTCTTTTATCTTGATCCATATCTATTTGTATGTTTAAGTTTTTATTTCTGCTGGTTTTTCTCTGATGTTGTATCACTAGGGTGCCCGGGGTAAGGCACCAGTCACGGGCCCGGGTTCGGGTCGTGACATCGACAAAGAAAATGGTTAAAGTTATTTAAGGATTATGACCTTAGCATTTTTTACCAACCTGTAAAGGCTAACGTGGTGGCGGACGCAATCAGTAGGAGATCAATGTGTAGCTTGGCCCATTTGGAAATACTAAAGAGAGGTATTGTTCGTGAAGTACAAAAGTTGGGAAACCCCGGGGTTAGTTTGACTGAGGTCGGTAAAGGTAGGGTGGTGGTACATGATACCTCGCAGTCTGCCTTAGCTTCATAAATAAAAGAAAGTCAGTTTGAAGACATGGAATTTGTTAGATTTCGGGAGAGGGTACAACAGGAAAACCTTCACAGTTTACATTAAGAGAAAATGACGGTACCCTTCGGTATAAGGGTAGGTTATGTGTTCTTAAGGTAAAAGATCTAAGAAGAAAGATCTTATATGAAGTTCACAACACCAGGTATTCCATTCATCTAGGATCAACGAAAATGTATCAAGATCTCAAGGTAAATTACTAGTGGGAAGGAATGAAGAGAGATGTTGCAGAGTTTGTCGGAAGATGTCTTACGTGTCAACAGGTGAAAGTTGAACATCAAAAACCCGGTGGACTACTTCAGGACATTGGCGTCCCCATGTGGGCATGGGAGACCATTCATATGAATTTTGTAACTGGTTTACCAAAAATATGAGAAAGTTATGATTCTATATAGGTGATTGTAGATCGGCTTACAAAGTCAGCCCATTTCTTACCGGTCAAGACTACATATCGGGTGCCGCAGTATACACAAATTTATTTGAATGAAATAGTGAGGTTACACGGGATTCCATTACAAATTATTTCAGATAGGGGTTCCCAGTTTACCTCACACTTTTGGAAAAGTTTCCAGCAGGGCCTCGGGACAAAGGTCAAGTCGAGTATGGCTTTCCATCCACAAACCGACGGACAAGCTGAACAAATAATTCAAACATTGAAGGACATGTTACGGTCTTATGTACTGGACTTCCAAGGCATCTGGTTGGACCGTCTATGTCTAATTGAGTTCGCCTACAATAACAGTTTCCATGCTAGTATACAGATGACTCCGTTCGAAGCATTGTATGGGCGAAAATGTAGATCTCCGAGGTGGTTGAAACACTACTGTTCGGACCCGAAGTCATTCAAGAAACAAACGATAAAGTGCAGATAATTTGGGAGCGGATCAAGACAGCTCATAGCTGCCATAAGTCTTATGCAGATCATCGCAAAAGAGATCTCGAATTTCAAGAAGGGGAGAAAGTGTTTTTAAAAGTCTCTCCAATGAAGAGAGTGATGCGATTTGGTAAGAAAGAAAAGTTGAGCCCAAGGTTTATTGGATCAAATAAGATCTTACGAAGAGTGGGAAATATGGCATATGAACTAGCCCTTCCACAAGAGTTAGAAATGGTGTATCCGGTATTACATGTGTCAATGTTATGAACATACTTTCACGATACGAGTCACGTCATTCGACACCAAGAGATAGTCCTGAACGAAGAGCTTCAATATGAGGAAACATCGATAGAAATACTGGATAGACAGATTAAGTGTCTTAGGAATAAAGACATTATTTCCGTGAAAGTTCTATGAAGAGAAATCACTCCTAAAAAAAAGCAACCTGAGAAGCCGAAGTCACGATGAAAGTCAAACATCCATTCCTGTTTGAGTAAGGTAATAAAATGTGTTATGTTGTGCTTCATGTGTGTGCAATTTGCAAGTCTATGTTAATGTGTTAAACCTTATTCACATTCGAGGAGGAATGTTATTTAAGGAGGGAATAATGTAAGAAATTTAAAAATGTGTTATGGTGTGCTTCATGTGTGTGCAGTTTTCATGTCTATGTGCATGCGTTACGACCTTATTCACATTCGAGGACGAATGTTGTATAAGGAGGAGATAATGTAAAGTCTCGGAAAAAAATTAAAATTAAAGGAAAAAAAAGAAAAAAAAAACAAACAAAACCCATTCCCCATTTCCCCTCCCACTTCCCCCACGTCTTAAAATTTGTGCACATGCACATCTGTATACACACACGACACGACACAAATGAAGGGCATAATTTTTTTAAAAAAAACATCAATTAAAGAAGAAGATATAGAAAATGTGCAACACATTACTCCTCTGTCCACCTTACTTGTATTCAATGAGTTATTGAGTTCAATCAAAAATTCATAAATACTCATTTCATTGTCGAGATCTTTTTGGTATATTGAAAAAGTTTGGGTTGAAGGATAAGTTGAAGTTGAGATTTTCATTCGCGCTTATGAAGCAATAAAGGTAAGTTTTCTCACTCATAATTCTTAGTAAAATCCTTTATTTCAGGTTACATTACATGTTAGAATATAATCCGGATGTTAAACGAGAAATTATGAAGTTATAGTTAAGAGATTTCATAATAACTAGTTTGAATCATGAAACATTATGAACTGTTTTCGCTAAGTTATACATGTTAGAACTGAATGAAATTTGGAAGGGTTATACGTCTCTCTGTTACTGTCAGATCAAGCTAAATGGGGGCTAAAACTGATGTACGGTTTGAGAGTTATCACACTTTAAAGTTTTTGCCTCAGATTTGGCCGAGATTCGGGATGGCAGAAATTTACGAACTGTTTTTGCTGAGTTATACTTATTAGAATTAAATTAAAATTTTCATGGTTGTAAATTTCTATGTTATGGACAGATCAAGCTAAAGAGGGGATAAAACTGAAATACGGTTTGAGAGTTATCGCACATTAAAGTTTCTGCCTCAGATCGATTGAAATCTGTAAGGCAGAATGTAAAATGGTAAAACTGTACCAACTGGTACAGAATATGAAAGTTTGGTTCAAATGGAAGTCCTGGATTTATCTTTCCTCATCAGTGTGAGAATTTATGGGGCTTGATCCAACTTACGGATAAGAATTTATTAATGCTTTAAGATATGTGTATCGTTTTTACAACAAATCTGGCGAAACCGTTTTATTGGAGTGGTTAAAAGGAAAAACTGAATGTTTTGGTGAGAAATCTGAAAGTTTGTACTGAATAAAAGTTCTAGATTTTATGTTCTAGACTTTTCGGGGATTTATCCGACTTACGGATAAGAAGTTATGACTGTTTTAAGGTTGTGTCTTGTTTCATAAAAATTCTAGTAAGA
This sequence comes from Przewalskia tangutica, assembly GCA_029844215.1. NCBI lineage: Eukaryota > Viridiplantae > Streptophyta > Magnoliopsida > Solanales > Solanaceae > Przewalskia > Przewalskia tangutica. The sequence goes on from CM056721.1 coordinate 126,985,065, forward strand.
TAGTTTTCGTAGGGTTGCTTCTTGCGTGAATTTGTACTAGTTACACTAAGTATTTCCAGATGAAACTTGGGGATAGTGTTAGGTATCAGTGTTACCTTCGTTTTAGCGTAAGAAACACATGAGTTGAAGTTAAGGTTGAAGAGTTATAACCATTACAAGTATGATAGACAGAATATTGGAAAACAAATATTATTTATTTGACCTTCTAAAAATACAAAGTGAATATATGTTCACGAATTTGTAAATGCATTAGATCGGGTAGCATGCTGCAACAAATATGTAAATGCATTTGTAAATACATCAGATCAGGTTGCACGCCGCAACAAATATGTAAATGCATTTGTAAATGCATCAGATCGGGTTGCACGATGTAAATGCATTTGTAAATGCATCGGATTGGGTTGCACGCCGCAACAAATATGTAAATGCATCGGATCGGGTTGCACACCACAACAAATATGTAAATGCATTGGATCGGGTTGCACGCTGCAACAAATATGTAAATGTATTGGATCAGGTTGCACGCTACAACAAATATGTAAATGCATTTGTAGATGCATCAGATCGGGTTGCACGCCGCAACAAATATGTAAATGCATCGAATCGGGTTGCACGTCGCAACAAATATGTAAATGCATCGGATCGGGTTGCACGCCGCAACAAATATGTAAATGCATCAGATCGGGTTGCACGCCGCAACAAATATGTAAATGCATCGGATCGGGTTGCACGCCGCAACAAATATGCAAATACATTTGTAAATGCATCAAATCGGGTTGCACGCCATAATAAATATGTAAATACATCGGATCGGGTTGCACGCCGCAATAAATATGTAAATGCATTTGTAAATGCATCAGATCGAGTTGCACGTCGCAACAAATATGTAAATGCATTTGTAAACCCTAATGTGTAATATGAGATAAAACATGTATGTTGGTTAAGCTGAGTACTTCCAGAAACAAGTTGAAAGAGAATATTATTATGTGAATACTTGATTATGGTACATTGAAAATGCTGAAGTTTGTTTCATAACATGTTTATTGTGTTCTAATATGATTGTGTTTGAAATATTATGAGGTTACTTTGGATTGTAAGACGAAGTTCTCACTCAGCCCCGGATGGTAGGGCTGATTCTTTTATTTAACATATTTCAGAAAAGTATGATAGAGGAAAAGCTTTGCAACAGGGCTAGCGATCGTCCCACAGCCTCATTGTCCCACCAATCCATTACTTCGGATTTGGTGAAACTTATTCTAGACTAAGTATGTTTAAAAAACTAAGTTTCGTTATCTTCGGGAATGCCCCACATGAGATTGTTCTTCGTAAACTTCGAATTGCTAATTACTTATTATATATATTGTTTTCGCATTTAAATACATGTCTAATTTAAAAAGAAAATAAGTTAATGGTCCGCCTGGAAAGTGATAATTTTTCCCGGGTCCCATCACGCCCTAAGGGAATACTTGAGAAAAGTCGGGGTGTGACAAGTTGGTATCAGAGCTAAACCAGGTTAGGAGATTCTAGGAATTTTCTTTGAGGTGGGTGTTTGAACGGTTACTTATTGTCACGGTGTGCGCGACACCTTAGTAATAAGTGAATGGGATAACATCCTAAACAATTTCACTTTTTTCATACTTTTCTCGTGCATATCTTGAGTATTTTCAAAGACTTGGTTCTCTTACTATCTCCTTCAAATGATTGTGGAAAGGGAGGTGCAACGATAAACTATGAACGACGCAGGGGTGAGGTGGAGAAATTTTAGAAGAAATTGTTCCCCGATGATGTGGGGGAGTTTAGAGCCACATTCGTTGAAAAGTACATGTCTAACACCCGAAAAGATGCGCTCAGACGTAAGTTTGAATAGTTGAAACAAGGAGATAGCAATATAGGTTGGTAGGTAGAGTTATAGAGGAGACTGCCAAAAATTTTATAGCATGAGACCTATGATGAACATTCGAGGACGAATGTTTCTAAGGGGGGAAAGATATTACACCTTGTAATTATAAGGCGATAATTAGAGAACGTAATTAAGGAAATAAAATTTGAATATTGGATATAAAGTATATTTATATATGCTAATACAGAATAATCTTGAATACAACAAATCTGGCGATGAGAACTAATAATAATGGTTGGGTATTTCCAATGGAGTTATGGACTGGTGTTGTATTATAACAATGTTGTCATCGAGAATATGTGGTGTTATGAAATTTTCAGATTTTATATATAAGGATGATTAATTGTGGGACTTATTTTAATAGAGAGGAGTATAATAAGTGGACAATTTGTGGAACTTGTGCCCTATAAAAAATGAGGTGAGCATGCAATTTTCAGCCCATATATCTAAGTATCATTCACTTCTTTACATTATTTCAAACTCTCTCCCTCACCCTCACTCTCTCTCCCCATCGATTCCCTCGCCTCTCTTCAACCGAAAATTCCCATTCCATAGCTAAGTGAAGCTTCAAACACCTCCCCTTTCAAGATTAAACTCTCCTACAAATTTCTAAGCCAAGGTAAACCCCCCAGCAGTGGGTCACGGTACACTGCTGATCGAGAAAATGTCCAACAACCTTAGTGTTGAGGATGAACAATGTTGGAAGAAAAACATGTAAGAAAGATGGATTTAAACTTGTAGAATACATGCATGTTATTTTGGGTTAAAAAAATGGTGAAGAATGGTGCAAAAGGGATGGAGCAGTGACCAAACTTTAGGGACTATTTTGGGCTGAACTAAGGTAAGATTTATTCTTATTACTTGAGTTATTGGAGTTAAATGATGTTGTAGTTAAAAGATAAACTCATGTTAAAGAGGAATTGGAAATAAGAGATTGCATGTGATTATTGTTGATGTTGTTGAGCCGATTGGAATTGTATTACCGATTTTGGGGGCTGTTTTGTATACACTGGATTTGAGTGTTGTTATTGTTATCCTTGTCACTAATTGCAAGTTAAAATTGAAGGAAATATTGACATTTAAAGTTGAAATGGTTTATATGAAAGTGTTGAAATATGAATTGGATTTTAAGGAGTTACGAAAAGAGTTTGGTATTATGTTTTTGGGGTGTGCCGAGACCCTCATAAAATTGTTGGACATGTTGTGTTGTATTTAGGGGTTGTTTTGTTAAAGTTATAATGCTGGAAATTTGGTTACAAACATGCATATACATTGTTGTAATTGTGGATATATGTCTTAACGGAATTGAAGTGTAGAAAGGTGTTATGTTGCAAACTATAAGACTTGTACTCTTGTTGTTGTTGCTAGAAGTATGGACTGTTTTTAGTGACTGTTTTAATGTGGATTAAGGGGCTGAATTAACATGAAAAATGAGTGTATTAGTCACCTTGGTTGCTATGGTTATTGTCTTCCATGAACGTAAGAAGAAAGAATGTATAATAATGGTGTATAAGGGGTATATGAGACTATTTTGGTTATATCCTTAAGTTGTGACTTGTTATTGATGTTGTTGACCTTGTTTCTGAGTTGTGGATGTGTATATAAATAGGAAAAGTGCTGCCCAATTTTATATAACAAGAGAGTCATCATTCGATACATGTAAAATATGATAGTAATCATAGAGTTGATGAACATGATATTATTGTTATAGGTTGAAGTGCTAATTGAGACATATTTTAATTATTGAGTTGGTAGTTCGACAATAAGGTATGTGAAACTATCCTTTCTTTTTTTTGGCATGATTTACATAAATGAGTGTACGACGGACGTACATAGTTTCAATGAATCCTAATTCCTAATGATACATGATATGATAGTGCCTTTAGATTTTTCAAATGATGATTTAAGATGATACATGATATGATAGTGTCTTTTATTTATTCCATTGAGAGTCAAATGATGATTTAAATTGCATATGGTTGCTCATGATAATCTATTCGTGCTTGATGTGATTATATCATTACACCGCGTCCCGAGCCGGGAAGTTCCGTGCGCAGTTCCTTGCATTGGTTACCGCGTCCGTCGCTAGAGGGCCGGGCAGTATATATATGATGATATATGTGGACAGGCATCCACGGATATGAGATATGCAGACAGGCATCCGCAAATATGATATATGTGGACATGCATCCACAGACATGACTATGTGTACACATTATAAGTTCACCGCGTCCCTCACTAGAGGTCCGGGCAGTATATATATATGATCATTTTTATGTGGACAGGAATCCACGGATATGACTTATTTTATATGGACATGTTTTGACTCTCATTTCATAAGGCACAAGTGCATTGATATCCTGATTATTATACTTGTCTCATGTTATTCTTTGGCCAATTGTGATGATCTTTACAGTACTTCATGTTTTATATACTCAGTACATTATTTCGTACTGACCCCTTTTCCTCGGGGGGCTGCGTTTCATGCCCGCAGGTACAAATATTCAGTGATCCTCTAGTCTAGGATTCCTGTTCAACTATTTGGAGAGCTCCATTGATCAGGAGCCAAGTCATTTTGGTACAGACCCTTTGTTATAGACTTGTGTATATTCAGGGGTACGGCGGGGCCCTGTCTCGTCATGTTTCTCTATCATACTCTTAGAGGTCTATAGACAGGTGTGGGTGGTAGACGTGTTTGGTACATGTATATGTATTTTGGTCAGATGTATGGATATGGTTAGATATTCTCGTGTACGAAGGTAGCCTTGTCGGCTTGCCTATTTTGTTATGAGGATTTGCTATGACAGTTCAGGGGACAGGATCCCTTTGTTATGACAGTTCAGGGGACAAGATCCCTTTGTTATGTGGCATTATGAGTCCACAACATATTGATACAGATTCCTACATTTTCCTTAGTCTTAGTTGATTATATGTGACATGTGGGTATGAGGGTGCCCAGGTAGGGCACCGGGTCGCGGCCCGTCGGGTCGTGACAGCAGCTAAGTTCCAATGGACTGATATTTGTGAGCAAGACTTCCAGTTGTTGAAAGACAAGTTGACTACGACTCCAGTTCTAACTCTTCCCGAGGGACCATATAGTTATGTTATTTATTGTGATACTTCAAGTATTGGACTAGGTTGTGTGTTGATGCAGCATGGCAGGGTTATATCTTTTGCCTCTCGACAGCTCAGAAAGCACGAGAAGAATTATCCTACTCATGATTTGGAGTTAGAGGCAGTGATTCACGCTTTGAAGATATGGAGACATTATTTATATGGTGTTCATGTTGATGTTTTTACGGATCACAAGATTCCAATATATCTTTAAGCAGAAAGAGTTGAATTTATGACAGAAACGGTGGCTAGAGTTACTAAAAGATTATGATGTTGATATTTTATACCAGCCAGGGAAATCAAATGTTGTAGCAGATGCTCTTAGCTGTACATCTATGGGTAGCTTGACGGATGTGCAACCAAAAAGAAAGGAGATGGTTCGTGAGATGTCAGTATGATGACCGAGGAGTTAGCGGAGATAGTGGAGTTCTTGTTCGAGGAGTTACCGAGTCCTCTATCATAGAAGAGGTAAAGAGATATCAGATGAGGACTCTGTTCTGGCACAATATAAGGATACAACTCCTCGAAAGGAGAATGCCCTATTCGAGGTTGCACCTGACGGGGTGCTACGGTATGGCAGCAGATTATGTGTACCTGATGTTGCAGGGCTACAATGGCAGGTTATGGGAGAGGCACACTATGCCCGGTATTCTGTTCATCCAGGGTCAATGAAGATGTATCATGACCTCATATATTTGTATTGGTGGGATGGCATAAAATGGGACATACCGGAGTTTGATGCTCAATGCCGGAATTATCACAGGTTAAGGCCGAGCACCAGAAGCCTAGTGGATTACTGCAGGAGATAGAGATCCCAACTTGGAAGTTATTAATATGGACTTCATTACAGGCTTACCTCGTACTCAACGGAAGTATGACTCCATATGGGTTATTGTGGATAGGCTGACAAAATTAGTCCATTTTCTTCCAATCAGGACTACTTATTCAGCTGAAGACTATGCGGGATTATACATCAGGGAGATAGTGATACTTCATGGGGTTCCTACATCTATTATATCAGACAGAGGAGCTCATTTTACAACTAACTTTTGAAGATCTTTCCAGAAGGGATTGAGGACACAGTTGAGTCTTAGCACGACATTTCATCCTCAGACTGATTGGCAGGCTGAATGTACTATTTAGACGCTAACAGACATGTTGCGAGCATGTATTATTGATCAGAGGTAGCTGGGATGATCATTTACCACTCATTGAGTTTGAGTAGAATAATAGCTACCATTCTAGTATCCAGATGACACCGTACGAGGCTTTATATAGGAGGAAGTACAGATCACCTATCGGTTGGTTTGATGTAGGCGAGGCTAAGTTAATCGGCCCAGACATGGTTCAGTAAGGTGTTGGTAAGGTGAAGCTTATTCAGGAGAGATTATTAGCAGCCCAGAGTCGACAGAAGTCATATGCAGATAATCGACGTCGACACTTAGATTTTCAGATTAGTGATTGGGTATTCCTGAAGGTGTCACCCATGAAGGGTGTGATGAGATTCGGTAAGAAGGGGAAGCTTAGCCCGAGATACATTGGGCCTTATCAGATTATTCATAGGATAGGCAAGTTTGCCTATGAGTTGGATCTACTACCATTTGATTTGGAAGCGGTACATCCAGTTTTTCATGTATCGATGCTACGAAAGTGTATTGGTGATCCTTCTAGAGTGTTCCCGGTAGATGATGTCCAGGTGACAGAAGAGTTGACTTATGAGGAGAGCCCCATAGCTATACTTGATCGCCAGGTCAGAAGGTTACGTACTAAGGATGTGTCTTCCGTCAAAGTATTATGGCAGAATAATAATAGGGAAGAAGTGACTTGGGAATCAGAAAACGAGATGAAGAAGAAGTATCCTCACTTGTTTTCTATGCCTGTAGGTAATTCAATTCCTTACTTGACTATATTGATTGGTGAATAAGATATGTGTTATATTGTGGCCCTGCGAGGCATCTTTGGATTTGCTGAATATAGGTTGGTAGGTATAGTTATAAAGGATACTCTGCCGATTTTTTTTTTAGCATGAGACCTATTATGAACATTCGACGACGAATGTTTCTAAGGGAGGAAGTATGTTATACCCCGTAATTTTAGGACGATAATTTGAGAACGTAATTAAGAAGGTAAGATTTTGGAAGAAAAATATATTTACATATGCTAATACGATGATTAGTATAAAAAAGAAGGTAATCCCGGAATAATTTTGGATTCAACAAGTGTGACGATGAGAATTAATAATAACAGTTGTATACCCCAATAGAATTATGGACTAAGTGTCGTGCAACACATTATTAAGACATGGAATTTTCAGATTTAAATAAAGTGGTATTGGAAGATTAATTAATTGTGAGATTAATTTTAGCGGAGAGGATGATAAGTGGGAATTAGTGGATAAATTATGGGAACTTGAGCTCCCTACCCCCCTCTCGTCAAACCATGGGCAGCATGCACAACACCATCATTTAATTTCAGCCCACATATTCCCATGTCTCACACCCCTATTTCGAAAAAACCACCCCTTTCACTCATCCATCCACTCTGTCACGACCCGACCCCGGGCCCGCTACTGGTGCCCTACCTGGGCACCCTTCTAATCATACAAAACAAAATAACCGCGGAAGATAAGTAACACTTTTTTTTTTCTAAAACCAAGGCAAAGCCGATAAAGCTGTCATAATATAAATCATCCAAAAGGGCTTACACTATCCAATAATGTAATTACAATTCTAACCAGTCCAGCCCATATGTTAATACATACCTCTAAGATTTTGGACCAATACTATGACGGTAAAAGACCCCGCCGTACCCCTGAATATACATAGCCATTATGACAAGCTCCGGAACATTGGAGCCATCTCAAAATGATGAACCAGGATCCTAAGCCGCGGATCCACAACTGTGTACCTAAACCTGCGGACATGAACGCAGCCCGAAGAAGTCGATACAGTACCGAATATGGAGCGGAAATAAGGTGCGATAAGATCATAACTGTACAAAAGAATGACAGGGGCAAGTATAAAAAGTAAATACCAGATCCTACCATGCCATTACAACTCATGAACTTAATCGTACATCATTATCTTTTCCCATTTTTCAATAAGAGTTATAGTTAAATTCTTACGTACATACTTAGGAAAAATCATCAAGTTCATAACCATATAACTTACTTATCTTTCATAACATAAGCCGACCCTTTATGGAGGGACGCCTATACTTCCCGGCCCATTCTAGGACGCGATAAAGTCACATAAGTCTGCCCATAAAGGTATACTATCCGGCCCAATTTGGAACGCGATAAAGTCACATAAGTCTGCCCATAAAGGTATACTGCCCAGCCCAATCTGGGACGCGATAAAGTCACATAAGTCTGCCCATAAAGGTATACTGCCCGGCCCAATCTATGACGCGATAAAGCCACATAAGTCTGCCCATAAAGGTATACTGCCCGACCCAATCTGGGTCGCGATAAAGTCACATAAGTCTGCCCATAAAGGTATACGGCCCGGCCAAATCTGGGACGCGATAAAGCCACATAAGTCTGCCCATAAAGGTATACTGCCCGGCCCAATCTGGGACGCAATAAAGTCACACAAGTCTGCCCATAAATGTATACTGCATAAAAATAGGAAGCTTATGATCAACTTAGGGCCACATGCCCATGGTATCATTTGACAATCCTACTTCTGGGACTATTTCACTCGCATAGGTCTTGTGGACCCGCAATGAGGTCATCCACCTCGCATGAGACTATTTCACCTGCATAGGACTATTTCACCCGCATGGACCCGATGGGCCCGCAATGAGTACAAACGCCGCACTCGCATCATGGGTAGCAAATCCATGGAATAAGTAGTAGCCCGGGGGTTTACCCCGTAATAATTACATAACCTAGCTCAACCGACTATCATACATAACATAAACATTACCGGCTTATCATAGATAACATAAGCACTACCGGCTTATCATACATAACATAAGCACTATCGGTTTATCATACATAACATAAACACTACCGACTTATCATACATAACCTAAGCAAGTTAAGAAATCCCCTAACTTCTTATTAACATTATTTATATACACTCTCATTTTAGTTACTTAAGGCACTAACATGTCATTATAAAATCCGGGAATTTAACCCAAAGTACTACGTACCTCCGTTCCTTTAAAAGAACCCTCTTTATATTAAAACCCCAAGATACTAACACCCGTAGTATCAAGGCATGTCTACATTTCAAATAAGTCACTACATTTTTAGAAATACATTTCTAGGCTTCTAAATCAAGTGAACCTTACTTTAAAACTTTAAGCAATTGGTACCTTTAAAACAAATTGCCCTTCTTTATTTCAAGTCATTTCTTGGTTTACATTACTAGAGAAAACCATTCTTTTAACCTTCCATAAATTTGTTATAACCAATTTTCCATAAAACCGTTATAACTCTTTATGTCTTAAGACAAATTCATTCCTTTTATAACCAAGAGACTTATACTTTCAAATCAAGTTACATAGCTTTCAAAATACTTCAAGTCTCTTAACTTTTAAGAAATCCAGTTTCTTAACTTAGAATATCAAGTCTCTTTAACTTTGTATCAAGAAATCAATACTTTCCAAATTAAGTGTTCTATACTTTTAAATTAAGTCATTTCTTCCTTTAAGAATCAAGTCCCATAACTTGAAAAATAAAGTCTCTTAACCTTTTAAGAATTCAAGGTTCATAGTCTTTAAAACTTCATAACGTAAACTCTTTAAATTAAGTAACATATACTTTTATGCGTTGTGAATAAGTTATACTTGTTTATAACGATCTTATTAAAGCAGCCATGATCTAGAAAATATAATACAATTTTGTCTTATCTTAGCTTCTATGCAGATGGAGAATTCTACTCATTTTAATTTAATTGATTGCCGATACATTTTCTTTTATTAACGCTGCAATGGCTTGTTCGATACTTATTCTCATTCGTGCAATAAGTTAGCAAAGTCAACTTGACTCCAAATACTTCCTAACGACTCTTATCAACATCCCCCATAAGACTTGGTAAGAACTTAAGATAACTTAGACATAACCTTTACATAGAGTAAATCAACATACATACCTCTTAACTTCTAAGAGTAGAAGGAATAATGGAATAGCACCACATGTATATTCCATACATAGAATCATGTCAAAAGAAGGAAGAGTTTCACATACCTCGCGACGATTATCGACAAGTAGCAAAATGCTCCAAAGTACTTCAACCTTGATAGCTATTCCATCCTTCAAGTAGAATACACTATACTTAGTACTTCAACCTATAATGGCCATAATACGTCTATTAACCTCTAGCTTCAAACGTAGAATATTCTAAGTGTAAAGTCACCAAATTCTACGGAAAATCGGACATCACTTCATTTGTTTCTACGTACTTTTTCACCTTTTTCAAGGCCCGAAAATCAATAACCAAACGCCACATTTAAGGTCCAACAATTCAGCAAATACAAAGGGGATTACACGCCTAATAGGACGTGTAAAATTCTGCCCCACAATCAATATAAAACTGTCCAATAATTCCAAGCCCTATTCGACTACAATGTCACAACAATTATCAATTTCCTTTCAATTCCTTTTTCAATCCAAGTTGTTATTCCAACATGTTATAAACATAACAACAATTACAACAACTATAACTCCTTTCTTTCTTAACATGCGACGATTGTAACTATCGACCAAATTGATTACAACATTAATGGATAACTTGTCCATTTTCGGTTTTCACGTGTCACCCTCCGGTTGGTCTAAAATATTTCATCTCCCGAAAATCCGATAATTTATATAAGTCTCAAATATCAAATTCGGGAACTCAATTCTCATTAACGAACAATTTTTCCTTCCCGAGGCTCGAAATAATTTTTCCGTAGGAATAAGCAATCCTTCTTTCATTTTAAATCTTAAGGTCGTATCTTCTCACGTACATTCTCTTAAACACATGTCCTGAAACTACGGGGTGTAACATTCTTCCCCCCTTAGAAACATTCGTCCCCGAATGCTCTTTCGGAGTCCAATCTAGTTAGATAGCGACATAGTCTCCTTTTACTACACCCTTCATACAAAATATGCCACCCTTGGCCATATAACAATACTTATACTAAAACATCAACCTGCACTCCAAGTACCTCCAAGGCACTTGACATAAAATCCTTCAATAATCGTACGTTCTTATCTCCGTCTCTTAACGTTCAAATTCAAATCAATCATTTCAATAAAATAAATCACATGGACTCCACAATTTCATGTCAAAGAGTGAAGAAATAATTTACATATTACTAACACTTCCTTTCCTTCCCTATCGATAACTGGCTCACCGGGATACTGGAATCGAACCAACCTCTCACTATAGTCATCCTTGGCACTCACGAAGCCAACTAGTCCATACTCATGATGACCTCAAAGTCTGTCGTATTCAGCTCTACTAGGTGCGCTAGGTCGGCGATCGTATCATCACCGACAAATCTCATATACCCACTCAGCTACCACCCAAACACCCACTGGTGTAGCTACCTCGAAAGGTCCTTATGGATTCAGGCTCTGTTCCTCTACACTTGGTTGCTCTCTTTCTTACTGGTCATACTCCTTCCGTACTTCTAAACTTACTCTAGCATACGTACATAACCTCCATACTGATTCTGGCCTCCAATCTTTGGAGTTACATAATCGAACAATATAAGGCCATTTCTGGCTCTCACGACCTGGTTCCGGTGGAACGCGTCCACGAACCCGTAAAACAATTAACTAGACTTGGGTCTTGCACCCTCGTGACCCTGCCACGTAGCGGGACTACTACCAACTGATCCCACTCCATTTCAGGCTATGGGGCGACCCATAATAGGTCCTCAACCCAACCCACCGTCGTACTTAACTCTTACCCTTAGTATGAATAAAATCCTATTGCCCGAGAAGACCTTATATACCTAAGGTCTCGACGATTATCAATATTCTTAGGCTCGTAATTTCCATGTTCCAAGCCTACCTTACCAGTCCCCCCGTAAACGGGTACAATAACTTCTCATAATACCATAATCGTGTCGTCTTGATCACAACAACCATTACTTACTCCAAACGGACCTCATCCGTACAATTCTCTTAAGCCTACCACACAACTTAATCTATTAACATGGCATTCCGTTAAGTTCCTTAACATAACTTCTTAAGGGTTCACTACCCTATCATACATCTCATCATTTTTCCAATTATCTAAAAATAATACGTAAAGCCTCAATGAGAATTCGCTAACTGTTTCATACCTTCCCGATATCTATTTAGTTCTTACCAAATCATGGTAATCTAAAATCATTCTAGGCAATACGTGTCTGACCCTCATACTTAACTCCGTATAGCGGTATGTCATAATAGCAACTATACTACAATCATTACCAACCTGGATACGCAATCCACATAGTCCTTCCTGGGTCACTGTTGCCTTTCTCATAGCTGCAACCAACATAATACGTTAGAGAGAGACTACCCTAACGACACAACTCTATTGCACGATCTCAGAGTGAGAAGAAAGGAAACCAATCCTAAATGTCCTGCAGCCTCCTGGTTATAGACGTGGTGCACAACACACCGATAACCAAGACTCTACTAGACACGGTCTGTAGACACTTTCCGAGGACTAACTGCTCTGATACCACTTTTGTCACGACCCGACCCCGGGCCCGCGACTGGTGCCCTACCTGGGCACCCTTCTAATCATACAAAACAAAATAACCGCGGAAGATAACACTTTTTTTTTTCTAAAACCAAGGCAAAGCCGATAAGGCTGCCATAATATAAATCACCCAAAAGGGCTTACACTATCCAATAATGTAATTACAATTCTAACTAGTCCAGCCCACATGTGAATACAGACCTCTAAGATTTTGGACAAATACTATGACGGGACAAGGCCCCGCCGTACCCCTGAATATACATAGCCTTTATGACAAACTCCGGAACATTGGAGCCATCTCAAAATGCTGAACCAGGATCCTAAGCCGCAGATCCACAACTGTGTACCTAAACCTGCGGACATGAACGCAGCCACGAGAAGTCGATTACAGTGCAGAATATGGAACGGAAATAAGGTACAGTAAACATATCATAATTGTACAAAAGAATGACAGAGGCAAGTATAAAAAGTAAATACCAGATCCTACCATGCCATTACAACTAATGAACTTAATCGTACATCATTATCTTTTCCCATTTTTCAATAAGAATTATAGTCAAATTCTTACGTACATACTTAGGAAAAATCATCAAGTTCATAATCATATAACTTACTTATCTTGCATAACATAAACCGACCCTTTATGGAGGGACGCCTATACTGCCCGACCCATTCTAGGACGCGATAAAGTCACATAAGTCTGCCCATAAAGGTATACTGTCCGGCCCAATATGGGACGCGATAAAGTCACATAAGTCTACCCATAAAGGTATACTGCCCAGAACAATCTGGGACGCGATAAAGTCACATAAGTCTGCCCATAAAGGTATACTGCCCGACCCAATCTGGGACGCGATAAAGCCACATAAGTCTGTCCGTAAGGTATCTTGCGCCCGAACGGGGCGATAAAGTCACATAAGTCGCCCATAAAGGTATCTTGCGGCCCAATCTGGAGCGATAAAGACACATAAGTGCGCCCGTAAGGTATCTTGCCGACCCGATCGGGATGCGATAAAGTCACGTAAGTGCGCCCGTAAGGTATCTGCATAAAATAGGAAGCTTATGATCAACTTAGGGCCACCTGCCCATGGTATCATTTGGCAATCCTACTCCTGGGACTATTTCACCCGCATAGGTCATGTGGACCCGCAATGAGGTCATCCGCCTAGGATGGGACTATTTCACCCGCATGGACCCGGTGGGCCCGCAATGAGTACAAACACCGCACTCGCATCATGGGTTGCAAATCCATGGAATAAGTAATGGCAGGGGTTTACCAGTAAATTACATAACCTAGCTCAACCGAGCTATCATACATAACATAAGCACTCTAGAACATCATAGATAACATAAGCACCACCGAGCATCATACATAACATAAACACTACAAACTTATCATACATAACATAAGCCTGGCCGCTTATCATACATAACATAAGCAAGTTAAGAAATCCACTAACTTCTTATTAACCTTATTTATATACACTCTCACTTTAGTTTACTTAAGGCACTAACATGTCATTATAAAATCCGGAAATTTAACCTAAAGTACTACGTACCTCCGTTCCTTTAAAAGAACCCTTTTTATATTAAAACCCCAAGATACTAACACCCGTAGTATCAAGGCATGTCTACATTTCAAACAAGTCACTACATTTTTAGAAATACATTTCTAGGCTTCTAAATCAAGTGACCCTTACTTTAAAACTTTAAGCAATTGGTACCTTTAAATCAAATTGCCCTTCTTTATTTCAAGTCATTTCTTGGTTTACATTACTGGAGAAAACCATTGTTTTAACCTTCCATAAAGTTATTATAACCAACTTCCATAAAGTCGTTATAACTCTTTATGTCTTAGACAAATTCATTCCTTTTATAACCAAGAGACTTATACTTTCAAATCAAGTTACATAGCTTTCAAAATACTTCAAGTCTCTTAACTTTTAAGAAATCCAGTTTCTTAACTTAGAATATCAAGTCTCTTTAACTTTGTATCAAGAAATCAATACTTTTCAAATCAATTGTTCTATACTTTTAAATCAAGTCATTTCTTCCTTTAAGAATCAAGTCTCATAACTTGAAAAATAATGTCTCTTAACATTTTAAGAATTCAAGGTTCATAGTCTTTAAAACTTCATAACGTAAACTCTTTAAATTAAGTAACATATACTTTTATGCGTTGTGAATAAGTTATACTTGTTTATAACGATCTTATTAAAGCAGTCATGATCTAGAAAATGTAATACAATTTTGTCTTATCTTAGCTTCTATGCAGATGGAGAATTCTACTCATTTTAATTTAATTGATTGCCGATACATTTTCTTTTATTAACGATGTAATGGCTTGTTCGATACTTATTCTCATTCTTGCAATAAGTTAGCAAAGTCAACTTGACTCTAAATACTTCTTAACGACTCTTACCAACATCCCCCATAAGACTTGGTAAGAACTTAGGATAACTTAGACGTAACCTTTACATAGAGTAAATCAACATACATACCTCTTAACTTCTAAGAGTAGAAAGAATCATGGAATAACACCACATGTATATTCCATACATAGAATCATATCAAAAGAAGGAAGAGGTTCACATACCTCGCGACGATTATCGACAAGTAGCAAAATGCTCCAAAGTACTTCAACCTTGATAGTTATTCCATCCTTCAAGTAGAATACGCTATACTTAGTACTTCAACCTATAATGACCATAATACGTCTATAAACCTCTAGCTTCAAACGTAGAATATTCTAAGTGTAAAGTCACCAAATTCTACGGAAAATCGGACAGCACTTCCTTTGTTTCTACGTACTTTTCCACCTTTTTCAAGGTCCGAAAATCAATAACCAAACACCTCATTTAAGGCCCAACAATTCAGCAAATACAAAGAGGATTACACGCCTAATATGACGTGTAAAATTCTGCCCCACAATCAATATAAAACTGTCCAATAATTCCAAGCCCTATTCGACTACCATGTCACAACAATTATCAATTTCCTTTCAATTCCTTTTTCAATCCAAGTTGTTATTCCAACATGTTATAAACATAACAACAATTACAACAACTATAACTCCTTTCTTTCTTAACATGCGACGATTGTAACTATCGACCAAATTGATTACAATATTAATGGATAACTTGTCCATTTTCGGTTTTCACATGTCGACATGATCCAAATCTTTTCAAACTTCATTATATATACCACATGCTCATTTCTTAACTACTATAACATGTAATCTTCAATTACATTAAGAAGACGAAGATTTTACCTCAATAAGCCCTAATAATGTCCAAGCGTAAAAGTCGATCCTTAGCAACTTTTAGCTCATCTTCTTATGTTCCAATCCGCTCCAAGCACTCCTTAGAAGCTCATGAAGAACTTCTCTTCAAGTTCCATCTTCAAAGTTGAAGAACACCTTAGGTTTTCGCTTTGCAACAAACGTAAAAACGTCGTTTTTCTGGGATCTTTCTATTGAGATATCCTTACAATACCCTTAGGAACCTTGGGTTAAAGTATTGCGGATTATGGAACAAGATTGAAAATTTTTTCTCTCAAAAACCCTCATTGGCCGAGAGCACACTAAGAAAAACAAGTTCTTGAAATATTTTCTAAGTGTTCACTAGTCTTGCACTAGTAATGGATAAATAAGAGAATCAAAGTTTAGGATTAAAACACTTGAAGGGCTAGGATTTAGTCAAGAATGTCAAGCTCCACTTGTCTAGCTTGACTTGTCCATTTTCGTCCTACTTGCCATGTGGAGGGTGACACGTGTCGCCCTCCGGTTGGTCTAAAATATTTCATCTCCCAAAAATCCGATAATTTATATAAGTCTCAAATATCAAATTCGGAAACTCAATTCTCATTAACGAACATTTTTTCCTTCCCGAGGCTCGAAATAATTTTTTCGTAGGAAAAAACAATCCTTCTTTCATTTTAAATCTTAAGGTTGTATCTTCTCACGTACAATCTCTTAAACACATGTCCTGGAAATATGGGGTGTAACACACTCCTTCTCTCCAAAGCAGATTTTTATCTTCCTCCATAGCTAAGTTGAAGCTCTAATTAACCCCTTCCAAGATTAAGTCCTCTACAAAGTTCCAACCCAATGTAAACTTTCCAAACAGTGGGTCACGACATTCTGGCCGAGAACTGCCCCAGAAATTAACCAACAACTTTAGTTTTGAAGATGAACGATTTTGGAAGAAAACCATGCAAGTAAGATGGTCTCAATCTTGTAAAGGATGCATGCATATCATTGTAAATTGAAGAAGTGGTGAAATGGAGCAAAAATGGTGTAGTGGCCAATTTGGGACTGTTTTGGCTAAGATAAGGTAAGATTTCTTCTTCTTATAGAATAATGGAAGTTAAATGATGTTGTAGTAAAGGAATGAACTTGTGCTAAGAGAAATTGGAAGTAAGAAAATGCATGTGGTTGTTGTTGATATTGTTGTTACCGATTTTGGGGTTGTTTTATATACATTGGGTTTGATTGTTGTTGTTGTTATCATTGTCATTAATTGCATGTTGAAATTGAAGGAAACCTTGATATTTAAAGTTGTAATTGGTTATATGAAAGTGTTGAAATATGAATTGGATTTTAAGGAGTTAAGAAAAGAGTTATGGAATTATGTTGTTTTGGCCGAAGATCTTCCCAAAATCGTGGGTATTGTTGTGTCGAATTTAAGGGTTGTTTTGTTGAGTTATAATGCTGGAATTATAAGCTATGAACATGCATATACATTGTTGTAATTGCGGATATATGTCTTAAAGGAATTAAGGTGTAGAAAAGTGTTATGTTGCAAACTATAAGACTTGAACTCTCGTTGTTGTTGAAGTATGGACTATTTTAATGGACTGTTTTAATATGGTTAAGGGGCTCAATTAACATGAGAAATGTGTGAATTAATCACCTTGGTTGTTGTGGTTATTGTAGTCCATGAATGTAAAGAGAAAGAATGTATAACAATGGTGTATATAGAAGTATATTGACTGATTTGGTTATGACCTTGAGACGTGTCTTATTACTGATGTTGTTGACCTTGTTTGTGAGTTGTGGATGTGTGTATAAGTAGGGGAAGTGCTGCCCAATTTTATATAACAAGACAGTCATTATTCGATACATATAAAGTATACTGGTAATCATAGAGTTGATGGACATGTTATTATTGTTATAGGTTGAAGTGCTAATTGAGACATATTCTAATTATCGAGTTGGTATAGACGATAAGGTATGTGAAACTATCCTTTCTTCTTTTGGCATGATTTATATAAAATGAGTGTATGGCGGACGTACATAATTCCATTGAATCCTAATTCCTAGAGATACTTGATATGATAGTTTCCTTTGATTTTACAAGTGATGGTTCATTCTATTTATTCCATTGAGTGTCAGATGATGATTTAAATTACATATGATTGCTCATGATAATCTACTCGTGCTAATGTGTTTATATCATTTCACCGAGTCCCGGGCCGAAAATGTTCGTGCGTGTTACACCTCGTGATTTAGGGACATTAATTGAAAACGTAATTAAGGAAATAAGATTCAAGTGTTGGAAGAAAAGTATATTTACATATGCTAATAAGGAAATTAGTATACAAAAGGATGTGATTCCGGAATAATTTTGGTTACTACGAGTGTGACGATGGAAATTTATACTGATAGTTGTATATTCCCGTAATGGACTAGTGTCGTATTATAAGAATGATGACATTGAGAATACGAGGTCTTATGAACTTATCGAGATTTAAAAGAAGTGGGACATAAGGTTCATTAATTGTGAGAAGTGGACCAAATTTGCAATTAAAATTTTCAGGTTTTACACTTAACCTTAAAATACCTTTCATCTCCCACATTTCATTTCAAACACCTCTCCCACTTCTCTCCTTCTTTTCTCTAACCAGCCGATACACCCCTATTCCATAGCAACAAATTTGAAGCTTTCATCTCCTTCTTCCTAGATTAAGTCTTCTACAAAATTATAAGACAAGGTAAACACCAAAACAGTGAGTATTTCGGCATTATCACTGGACCGAAAGTTAACCTGGAAATTTTAGTTTTGAGATGAATCTTTTGGAAGAAAACATGTAAGGAAGATAGATTTTAATTTGTAGAATACATGCATGTAGCACCTCGAAATTTCAGGTAATGATTTGAGTACTTTAACGAAGAAAATAGACCCGAGCGTTTGGAATTTTTTGTTATATTTATATATGTCAATGGGATATTAGTATACAAAAGGATGTGATCCCGAAATAATACTGGATGCAACATGTGTGACGAGAATAAATTTGGAATTTGCATAAAAAAGTTATGGACTAGTGTCATATTACCGGAATTATGACATCGAGTATACGAAGGTTTTTATGAGCTTTTTTAGGATCTAAATGAAGTGGATCTAGAATTAATTGTGTGCATAATTGATTAACTATAAGATCGATAACTTAGTAACGGAAGGAGGATAACATTTTTTTGAATTATTTAAAGGGGGACAGATCATGTGGGTCCCACCAAAATAATGATCACCATCACAAACATTTGTTAGAAGTCACTTGATTTAGAAGCCTAAAAGTATTTCTAAAAGGTATTGTGACTTGTCTTGGAAAATAGATATGACTTGATACTACGGTTATTAGTATCTTGGAAGTATTATATGAAAAAGAGTCATTTTAAAAGAATAGAAGTACGTAGTATTTTGGGTTAAATTTCCGGATTTTATAATGACATGTTAGTGCCTTAAGTAAACTAAAATGAGAGTGTATATAAATAAGGCTAATAAGAAGTTAGGGGATTTCTTAACTTGCTTATGTTATGTATGATAAGCCGGTGGTGCTTATGTTATGTATGATAAGCCGGTGGTGCTTATGTTATGTATGATAGCCGGTTGTGCTAGGTTATGTTATTCTTGCAGGGTAAACCCCCGGGTTACTACTTATTCCATGGAATTGCTACCCATGATGCGAGTGCGGCGTTTGTACTCATTGCGGGCCCACCGGGCCCATGCGGGTGAAATAGTCCCATGCGAGGCGGATGACCTCATTGCGGGTTCATATGACCTATGCGGGTGAAATAGTCCCAGGAGTAGGATTGTTTAATGATACTACGGGCGGGTGGCCCTACTTTGATCATGGGCCTCCTATTTTTATGCAGTAAAGTATACTCTTGTTTACTCTCATTGTTAGTAAGGCACAGTGTACTGTTATTTGAGTTATCATACATGTCTCCCGCTTTATTTTAGACTTTATGATTTCATTACAGTACTTTCAGTTTCACATACTTGGTACATGTTGTACTGACCTTCATCGGGGGGGCTGCGTTCATGCCGCAGGTAGAGTACACAGGTTGCTGATCCTCACTCTTAGGATCACTGTTTAGCTGTTGAGAAGCTCCATTACTCCGGAGGCTTATCCTTGGTTCAGATCCCTGGTATTGTCGGTAGTTGTACATTCAGGGGTATGGCGGGGCCCTGTCCCATCACAATGGTTATTCTTAGAGGTCTGTAGTCATGTCTTGTGGATTGGGTTGTAAAGAAAAAAATAAGATGTAACTGATGTTTTGGATTATGTATATTTTACGGAAGGTGGCCTTATCGGCTAGCCTGTGGATATTTTTGTCTAAGTATTTTATGAGTTTTTGTATGTTCCGCTGCTATTCTCTGATGTATACCTGTAAGGGGTACCCAGGTAGGGCACCAGTCGCGGGCCCGGGGTCGGGTCGTGACAATGCATGTCATTTGGAGTTGAAGAAATGGTGAAAATGGTGCTAAATTTGGAGCAGTTGGGACTTAGGGACTGTTTTGGCAAGATTAAAGTAAGAAATTCTTCTTCTTATAGTGTAATTGGAGTTGCATGTTGTTATAGTCTAAGAAATGAACTTGTGTTAAAAAAGGAACTTGGAATTTAGATAATGCATGTGGATATTTTTAGGGTGTTGTAGCCGATTGGGAATGTTTTGGCTACATTGGCTTTGATTGTTGTTGTTATTATTGTCACTAATTGCATGTCACAATTGAAAAGAAATCTTGGAATTTAAAGTTGTAATTGGTTATATTAAAGTGTTAAAGCATGAAATTAGATTTTAAGAAGTTAGGAGAAGAGCTATGGTGTTGTGCTTGACTAGGACCGAATCTGTCCAGAAATTGTGAGCCTTGTTGTGATGTATTAGGGGTTATTTTTTTAAGATTATAATGCTGAAAATTAAGTTATGAACATGTATATACATTGTGGTAATTACTAATACATGTCTTAAAGAAATTAAAGTGTTGGAAGGTGTTACTTTATATTCTTGGTATTGTTGGCTTTGTTTGTAAGTTGGGGATGTGCATATAAATAGGGGAAGTGCTGCCCGAATTTTTATAGAAAAGAGAGTCGTCATTCGATATAAAGTATGCTAGTAATCGTAGAATTGACAGACTTATTACCATTATTATAGGTTGAAGTACTAGACGAGACGTATTCTAATATTGAGTTGGTTAGTTCGACTAAAAGGTATGTGAAACTATTCTTTCTTCTTTTGGCATGATTTTCATAAATGAGTGTATGGCGGACGTACATTGTTCTAATGAATCCTAATTCATAATGATGATTTGAAATGATACAGGATGTATAGTGCCTTGATTTTCTAAATGATGATTTAAAATGATACATGACATGATAGTGCATTTTATCTATTCCATTGAGAGTCAAATGATAATTTAAATTGCATATGGTTGCTCATGATAGCTATTGGTGCAAAGTATTATTATTCCACCTCACCGAGTCCTAGGCCGACAATGTTCGTGCGCAGATCCTTGCATTAGTTCACCGAGTCCCTCACTAGAGGACCGTCAATGTTATATATATATGATGATTTCATGGACATGCATCCATGATGCGGGTACAAATACCCATGATCGTATATGATGATTCCATGAATATGTATCCATGATGCGGGTACAAAATGCAAACGATAGTATATATATATATATATATATATATATATATATATATATATATATATATATATATATATATATATATATATGATTATATGGACAGGCATCCATGATTTTGATATGACTCTCATTTTGATAAGGCACATTTAACTCTCATTTTTATATGGCACAGTTGTATTGGGATTTTGATTATTATATATGTCTCCTGCTATCCTTTGGCCAGTTATGATCTTCTTTACAATACTTCATGTTTTACATACTCAGTACATTATTTCATACTGACCCCCATTTCCTCGGGGGACTGCGTTCATACTCGCAGGTACATGTACTCAGTTTGGTGATCCTCCAGTCTAGGATTCCTGTTCAGCTGTTTGGGAGAGCTCCATTGATTCAGAGCTTAGTCATTTTGGTACAAAACCTTATTATTGACTTATGTATATTTAGGGGCACGAAGGGGCCCTGTGCCGTCATATTTCATTATCGTACTCTTAGAGGTCTGTAGACAGGTGTGGGTGTCAGACGTGTTTTGGACTTGAGTGGATTGCATATGTGTTTTGGTCAATTTGTACTCTTTGTTACACTTTTTGGGATGTTTAGTATATATAGCGACAACCTTTTCGGTTCGCCTATTTTGTTATGGCTGACTAGCTGTGACTCCTCAGGAGACAAGTTTATTTGATATGTATGTATAGCGTCATGAGTCAGCAGCTTACTTTTATAAGATTTCTACGTTATCCTTGGTATATGTGTGATTATAGGTGACAAGTGGGTCTAAGGGTGTCAGTGCGGCGCAGTGTCGCCGATCGGTCGTAACGGTCTGTGATTCCTTGCATTGTTCACCGTGTCCCTCATTGGAGGGCCCGGTATGTATATATATATGATAATTTATATGTGGACAAGCATCCACGAATATAAGATATGCGGGCAGGAATCCGCGGATATGATATATGTGGACAGACATCTACGGACATGACTATGTGTACACATTATATGTTTACTGAGACCCTCACTAGAGGGCCGGGTATGATTTATGTGTACAGACATCCATGGATATGACTTATTTTATATGGACATGTTTTGACTCTCATTTCATAAGGCACAGGTGCATTGATATCTTGATTATTATACTTGTCTCATGTTATATTTTGGCCAGTTATGATGTTCTTTACAGTTCTTCATATTTTATATATTTAGTTCATTATTTTTTACTAACCCCCTTTCTTCGGGGGGTTGCATTTCATGCCCGCATGTACATATACTCAGTTTGGTGGTCCTTCAGTCTAGTATTCCGCTTAGCTATTTGGAGAGCTCCATTGTTCCGGAGCCTAGCCATTTTGGTACGGATCTTATGATATAGACTTATGCATATTTTTTCTAGTCAGGGGTACGACGGGGCCCTGTCCCATCATATTTCATTCTCATACTCTTAGAGGTCTGTACACATGTGCGGTAGACACATGTGGGTTGTGGTTCGTTTTGGACATTTTCATGTATAGTGGCAGCCTTGTCAGCTTTCCTATTTTGTTATGGTTGACTAGTTGTGACTCCTCAGGAGACATGTTCATTTTGATATATAGTGTTATGAGTCAGCAACTTACTTTTATAAGATTTTTACATTGTCCTTGGTATCAGTATGATATGTTTAACAGGTTCATACGGGTGTCCAATTAGGACACCGGGTCGCGGCCCGTCGGGTCGGGTCGTGACACCCATGATCCGAATTCCACTTTTCTCGCAATGGATCCAGGGGACTTGCCCGGTGCCAATTTAACAGAATAGCCAGGGGTTGGCTATATTTCATAGGTGCTCGCTTGATTCCGTCAACTCATTTTTCCAATGTGCCCCAGGACATAATCAAACTTGTGTATGGCATCATGTCGGGCAAGGTGATTGATATTGGGCTAGAAATAGTGCAGAGTATACGAGAAATCAGTAGGCTGACTACAACCGGCGGACTGAGACATGGATCACTCATTTCTGCTTTATGTGCTAGGCATGAAGTCCCAACGTTCGCCACATACATTCTTGAGAAGATTCAGCCACCTGTAACTTACAGTTTAGTGCACTCTTTCCCTGACCCTACAGCAAAACCAGCAGAAAGAATAAGAGGCCCAATTAGAGCAGACGCAACTGTCATGGAAGAAGAAGAACCTGAAACAACTGCGTACTATGAAGCAGACGGAAGCATCCACCAACCTCCCTTAACTTTGGAGTCCCCAGTGCCAATGATGGAGCAAATGCTCCTAAATCAACAAAGAATGCTGCAAAACCAGAGAACATGATGCAGAGTCAACAAAAATTGATGCAAGGCCATCGACACCTGGCCCAGCGTGTTGATGATTTGAATATCATGTTCACCCAGTGGTCCATGCAACATCCACCACCGCCACCATCTTAAGCCATTGTTTGGTGTCTGTAAGTCGTCCCTTTTAATTTTAAGTCTTTACACATTTGGGATAATGTGTCATTCAAGTTTGAGGGGAGAGTCTTAGTTTGTTTTGTTGTTTTATGAGTCTTTTATGTGTCTATAAAAAATATAAAAAATAAAATTATGATCACGTATGTTGTAGTTGCTGAAGATATCTAATGAATTAAGTGAGATAATATAATGGAATTGAAAGCAAAAATCGGTGTGCTTAAGTTAGATATACCAAACATTTATGACATCTAATTATTTGAGATATTTGTTCTTAGCCTATGTGTTGTCAATCATGGAAAGAAAGGTTGAAAATGTCTAGAAAATCTTTTGCTTGTTATTTGAGGCGAAATAGTTAAGATATACATATTTAGGGAGATGATTCAGACATTTTTTTGATAGCCCTTCTTACCGTTCATTACATACACTGACGGAAATTGTATCACTAGTCAGCCCCTTTGAG
Organism: Przewalskia tangutica; assembly: GCA_029844215.1. Classification (NCBI taxonomy): domain Eukaryota; kingdom Viridiplantae; phylum Streptophyta; class Magnoliopsida; order Solanales; family Solanaceae; genus Przewalskia; species Przewalskia tangutica. The sequence continues at coordinate 127,009,588 of CM056721.1, forward strand.
CCTAATATAATATCTTTTTTTTGACACCCTATGATTCTCTGTTTGTGCCATAAGTTATAATTGAAATCTCTTGGAATAGAAAGTGTTGAAAAAGAATAAAAAAGAGAGTGAAAAATTTGATGCACCCCAATGAAAAATATGCAAAAGTTTAAGTTTGGTGGTGCCTGTTATTTATAATGCATATCATTCTCTCAAAAGAAAAGAGGGGAAAAATAGGTATGAGACTAAAAAGAAAGTCTAAAGAAGAAAAAAGAAGTTGAATGAAAAATGCTTATGGTACGTAATTTGAGCCTAAATGTCTACTTTTATCTACCCCTGCCTAAGTCTACGTTACAACTCTTGAAAGTCCTGAAGATCTCTAATGTGTATGTCTACGATTAGTAGAGAATAGCAAGTAAACATGTCTATAGCATTTTGGGAAAGATTAAATGAAATTGACATGCACATGTTAGGTGTTTGTATTTCCAGTGATTGTGATCTAAGTAAATTTGCGAAATATCTAACTTGAAATTCTAGATTGCTGAAATTCATGCTATACATGTTCCAACATATTATCTCAACTGTCATCTAGGATTCTCTAGTAACATTGGTACATCTACTTGATCAGAGTCTTAGAGTCTTTTTCCTTGGTTTCTTTGATTTTTGTTTTGATCTTTACTCGAGGGCGAGTAAAGGTTAAGTTTGGGGGGTATTTGTTAGGTATATTTTATATACATTTTTTGAGTCATTTTACTTTCTTTTGAGTCACAACGATTCTAAATGAAGAAATGGTAAAAAGAGGTTGAAAATGAGCAGAAGAGTGGGTTCCCGAGGCAAATGGACGACAGTTGGCAGCATCCGGACGAAGAGCCTGCAGGGTCGCGGTGCCATTTTTTCAGAGAGCTTCAGGAGTTCCGGCGCTGTGGCACCAAAATGCAGGGCCACGACGCCGACGCGGGTTTTTCCAGATCCGAGATGAATTTGGCAAGGGGCAAAAGGGTCTGAAGCAAGACAGCGTATATAAACCCATAGGACAGATTTTATTAGGGTATCTCGGATATTCTATCACACTTTTGGAGAGAACTTTGGAGGCTAGAAGATTGGAGACCATGTTCAAGTTATTTTCTTTTCTTTACCGTATTTCAGTTCATGTTAGATTATATATTAGTTCTTAGCATGACAATGGCTAGGAGCTAATCTTTATATTAGGGCTTTCCATTGAATCGCTTGAAACGCTTTTATGAATTAATGCATTAGTATTGATTTCTTCTTCAATTGGTTAAGATCTATTCAGTATTGGACTGAATGTTTGATAATTAATTGATCACTAATTGTCATAATCTATATGAATTTGAATCGAGATCCGAGATGAGAGATTTGAATATACTGTAATTGAATAGACATAGGTTAAAATCGCGGACGAAAGTACCCCGATACTTATGTAGTATTTAAGGTTATTGTTCTTAATCCTCCTGTGTGGTAAAATCTATCATAGAAATATAGAAGATTTCTACATAAGGTTGAACTTTTATATATCCTAACCGGAATATAAGATAGATTAGTTAACCTGCTAGCTTAACAAAGAAGAAGAAGTCATTGTTGTTGCATTAAAGATTGAAAAAAAAGTGAATAGTTGAGGATATTGGAAGCCCTATTTCCAATATGATGATTTAAAGCATACTTAGGTTAATTCCTGCAATTTACTCTAGCTAGTTCTTAGATAAAAACCAAAAACATCCTTACGATTTCCAAATAGATACCATAGATTAGATAACCGGTAATTGAAAACCAGTCTCTGTGGGCGATATTCGGTCATACATACTATATTACTTGAAGCGATATGTACACTTGCGTGAGCATAAGTAAAATCGATAACAACAGGAGAAACTATATGCTAAATTTTCAAAGTGTGAATTTTGGTTGGAAAAGTTAGCCTTCTTGGGCCACGTTGTGTCAAGGGATGGAATTATGATAGACCCCCAAAAGATAGAAGCAGTGAAGAACTGGCCAAAACCGACTACTCCGACAGAAGTTGGAGTTTCTTGGGTTTGACTAGGTATTATAGAAGATTTGTAGAAGGCTTTTCTAGTCTTGCTGCTCCCTTGACCCGGTGGACTCAGAAAGCGGTTAAGTACCAGTAGTCAGAAGCATGTGAATTAAGTTTTCAGAAATTAAAGGAATTGTTGACTAATACATCAGTCCTAACCTTACCATCGGGACAAGAAGGGTTCACAGTCTATTGTGATTCCTCTAGGATTGAGTTAGGATGTGTCTTGATTCAGTTTGGAAAAGTTATTGCATATGCATCTCGACAATTGAAGGTACATGAGAAGAATTATCCAACTCATGACTTGGAATTGGCCGTGGTAGTGTTTACCTTATGAATATGGAGACACTATTTATATGGGGTACATGTAGATATATTTACAGATCATAAGAGTTTACAGTACATAACCACGCAAAAGGATTTGAATCTTCGACAAAGAAGATGGTTAGAGTTGTTTAAGGATTATGACCTTAGCATTCTTTACCATCCTGGAAAGGCTAACGTGGTGGCGGACACACTCAGTATGAGATCAATGGGCAGCTTGGCCCATTTGGCAATACTAAAGATATTGTTCGTGAAGTACAAAAGTTGGGAAACTTCGGGGTTAGTTTGACTGAGGTCGGTAAAGGTAGGGTGGTGGTACATGATACCTCGCAGTCTGCCTTAGCTTCAGAAATAAAAGAAAGTCAGTTTGAGTACATGGAATTTGTTAGATTTCGGTAGAGGGTTCAACAGGGAAAACCTTCACAGTTTACATTAAGAGAAAATGACGGTACCCTTCGGTATAAGGGTAGGTTATGTGTTCCTAAGGTAAAATATCTAAGAAGAAAGATCTTAGATGAATGTCACAACACCAGGTATTCCATTCATCCAGGATCAACGAAAATGTATCATGATCTCAAGGTAAATTACTGGTGGGAAGGAATAAATAGAGATGTTGCAGAGTTTGTCGGAATATGCCTTACATGTCAACAGGTGAAAGCTGAACATCTAAAACTGGGTGGACTACTTTAGGACATTGGCGTCCCCATGTGGGAATGGGAGGCCATTCATAAGGATTTTGTAACTGGTCTACCAAAAACACGAGAAGGTTATGATTTTATATGGGTGATTGTAGATCGGCTCACAAAGTTAGTCCATTTCTTACCGGTTAAGACTACATATTGGGCGTCGCAGTATGCACAAATTTATTTGAATGAAATAGTGAGGTTACACGGGATTCCATTACAAATTATTTCGGATAGGGGTTCCCAGTTTACCTAACATTTTGGCAAAGTTTCCAGCAGGGCCTCGGGACAAAGGTCAAGTTGAGTACGATTTTCCATCCACAAACCGACGAACAAGCTGAACGAACAATTCAAACATTGAAGGACATGTTACTTGTGTGCTGGACTTCCAAGGCAATTGGTTGGACCAACTATGTCTAATTGAGTTCGCCTACAATAACAGTTTCCATGCTAGTATACAGATGGCTCCGTTCGAAGCATTGTATGAGCGAAAATGTAGATCTCCACTTGGGTGGTTCGAGGTGGGTGAAACACTATTGTTCGGACCCGAAGTAATTCAAGAAAAAAATGATAAAGTGCAGATAATTCGAGAGCGGATCAAGATAGCTCATAGCCGCCATAAGTCTTATGCGGATCATCGCAAAAGATATCTCGAATTTCAAAAAAGGGAGAAAGTGTTTTTAAAAGTATCTCCAATGAAGAGAGTGGAGCGATTTGGTAAGAAATGAAAGTTGAGCCCAAGGTTTATTGGATCAAATAAGATCTTACGAAGAGTGGGAAATGTGGCTTACGAACTAGCCCTTCCACAAGAGTTAGAAGTGGTGTATCCGGTATTCCATGTGTCAATGTTATGAAAATACTTCCACGATCCGAGTCACGTCATTCGACACCAAGAAATAGTCCTGAACGAAGAGCTTCAATATGAAGAAATTCTGATAGAAATATTGGATAAACAGATTAAGTGTCTTAGGAATAAAGATATTGCTTCTGTGAAGTTTTTTGGAGAGAAATCACTCCTAAAAAGAAGCAACCTGAGAAGCCGAAGACGCGATGAAAGTCAAACATCCATTCCTATTTGAGTAAATAATCAATTGTGTTATGTTGTGCTTCATGTGTGTGCAATTTGCATGTCTATGTGAATGTGTTAAACCTTATTCACATTCGAGGACGAATGTTATTTAAGTAGACGAGAATGTAAAGTCTTGGAAATTTAAAAATGTGTTATGTTGTGCTTTATGTGTGTGCAATTTGCATGTCTATGTGCATGCGTTATGACTTTATTCACATTCAAGGACGAATGTTGTTTAAGGAAGGGACAATGTAAAGTCTCGGAAAAAAATTAATTAAAAAAAAAAAAACCCATTTGTTAGGCATATTTTGTATACACTTTTTGAGTCATTTTTAGTTAGTATTATACTCATTTCGTTTGTGTTTAGTATAGTATTAGGGTTGTTTTTCTTTCTTTTGAGTCACAGCGGTTCTAAATGGTAAAATGGAAAAAAGAAGTTAAAAGTGGGCAGAAAAGGAGCTCCCGAAGCAAAAAGGACGAAAGACTGCAGGACCGCGGTGCCATTCTGCAGGACCGCGGTGCCATAAATACTGAGAAGCCGCAGTACTTTCGGTACCACGGTGCCTTTCTGCAGGATCGTGGTGCCTATGCGGGAATGTTCAGTCCGAAACAGAATTGGCAAGGGAAAAAAGGGTCCAAGGCACACGTTTTTTACAACATATATAAACCCTTGGGACATATTTTAGGGATAAGGCAATCACATATCATCTCTTAGAACGCAACACAACTTTGGAGGATACAATTGAGACCCAGTTCTAAGTAATTTTTTTTCTTTAGTTTTCAATTCAATTCATGTTTGAATTTGTATTAGTTCTTAGCATGTATATGGCTAGGAGCTAAACACTTTATTAGGGCTTTCCTGTTGAATCGATTGAAACTCTATTTCATGAATTAATGCAATAGTTTGATTTCTTCTTCACTTGATTAAGATTTATTCAATAGTGGTATGAATGTTTATAGTTAACTGATCACTAATTATCATAATCTATATGATTTCGAATCAAGAACCGAGAGGAGAGATTTGGATATGCTGTAATTGAATAGACATAGGTTAAAATCGCGGACGAAAGTACCCCGATACTTGTGTAGCATTATAGGTTATTGTTCTTAATCCTCCTATGTGGTAAAACTTATCATAGAAATATAGAAGGTTTCTGCACTGAGGTTGAGTGTTATATATCTTAACCGGAATATAAGACAGTCTAGTTAACCTGCTATCTTAACGTAGAAGAAGAAGTATTTCTTGTTGCTTTAAGGATTGAAAATAGTGGATAGTTGAGGATATTGAAAGCCCTAATTCCTTCATAACTGATTAAACCTCAATAATTTAGTTTAATTCTTGCAATTACTCTAGTAGTGTTAGATAAAAACCCAAATCAACCATCGTTTGCCAAATAGATAACCTAGAATAGATGTTCGGTAATTAGAAACCAGTTTCTGTGGACGATATTCGGTCTTACCAGACTATATTACTTGTAACGATACATACACTTGCGGGAGCAATTGAAAATCGGTCTAACAAGTTTTTGGCGCCGTTGCCGGAGACTGACATACTTTTAATATCGAATTATCTATTCTTTTTCTAATTTGGTTTGTATATATTCAGTTATGTTATTTTATTTCTAATTTGCTTGCTCCAGGAACAAGTTTCTAACTTGTTCTGCGAGCATCTTTTTATCACTTTTTTGTTGTTTTTCTTATTTTGTAGGTAAAGTTGGAGAAAAAAAAGGACTACTACTACTATCAGGGGCAGTGGAATCAACAACAACAACTTAACCCACAAGTTCCACAGGAAGATCAAAATGAGTTGCAGACAGCCATACTCAGGCTCACCAAGTGCCAGACTCAGTTTATGGCTGAGACAAAAGTGTCCCTAAAAAATTTGGAGACACAAATAGGGCAGCTGATGGATATGGTGATCAATGTACCGCAAGAATATCTGCCTAGCGACACAGTTGTGAGGGGTGATAAGCAGAGTGATGAACCTAAACCACAACAAGATGTTGAGAATAATGAGGAATTGAGAGAGATAGTTGGTGTATAGAAAGAAGAGGTTACCGAGATCCAAATTTTCAACTTTTTGGATTCCTTGGAATTTCTTTTTTCTATACCCGTTGCAGAAAAGACACCACCAACTATCATTGCTGAGCCCCAGTCAGAAAGTCCATACCCTCAAAGGCACTCCCAAAAGTTGAGAGATGTAGGGAGTTTCATTGATCCCTACATTATAGAGAGCCTAGACGACAAGTCTACTATGTATAATTGGGGGATAATCTTAGATATGAGGCCCTTGTTTGAAAAAGTGTTGTAGGAGAAGTGAGACTCACAACAATAATTGTGCAGATTGCAAGTCGTTCGTAGAAGGATCCAATGGGCACTAGTAAGGATTAACTGCGTCCGGCTAAAAGACGTTAAAGACAGCGCTACTTGGGAGGCAACCCAATTAAATTATGTAATTAGTTTAAATAGAACAGTCCCACGTTTGGTATTTTTTTGGTTGTGTTGTGATGATAGGTGAAGGGAGTTGGACATGAAGCACAGGAAAACGCTGAAAACATGAAATTGGTGCAGCGCCGCGGCGCCGAATGTTCTGAGAGATTGCAAGAATTTCAGCGTCGCGCCGATTTGCGAGATCGCGGCGCTGTGTCGGTGAAGCTCTGGGCGCGCCTACAGGAAATTTTCGAAGCGGTATCCACCGCCACCATCACTATTTTGAACCGCTATTGTCTGTAAGTCTTCCATTTTATTTTTTATTCTTACACATTTGGGACAATGTGTCGCTTAAGTTTGGAGGGAAGTTCTTATTTTATTTTATTTTAATTTTGTACGTCTATTTTTGGAGTCTTTTTTATTATGTTTTTGTGTTATATGAGTCAATTTTTTGTTTATGATCATGCATGATGTAGTTGCTGGAAACGCCTAGTGAATTAAGTGGTATAATGTAATAGAATTAGAGCAAAAATCTGTGTGCTTAATTTAGATATGCCAAAGATTCAGTAAAATCACATTATTTGGGATATTTGTACTTAGCCTATGTGTTGTCAATTGTAAAAAAAGGTCTATGAAGTCTTCTTGCTTGTTATTTGAGGCGAAATAGTTAAGATATACATGTTTAGGGAGATGATTCAGGCATTTCTTTGTTAGCCCTTCTTACCATTCATTACCTACCTTGCAATAAATTGTATTCCTAGTCAGCCCCGTTGAGCCTAACATAAGTTATTTCTTTGACACCTATGATTCTCTTGTGTGCCATAAACAGTAATAGAAAAATTGGGATGAAGAAGTGTGAAAAAGAAATACGAAAAGAGAGTAAAAAATTGATGCACCCCAATGAGAAATATGTAAAAGCTTAAATTTGGGGGTGCCTATGTGAATTGTTTCATGCTCTAAAAAAGAGAAGAGGGAATGATAGGTATGAACTGAACATAATACCAAAAAGAAGGACAAATTGGTTGAATGAGAAAAACGCTTATGGTACGTAAATTTAGCCGAAATGCCTACTCTTACCTACCCCTGTCTAAGCCTACATTACAACTCTGAAAAGTCTTGAAGATATCTAAATTGTATGTTTATGATTAGTGGAGAATAACAAGTAAACATGTCCATAGGTCTTTGGGAAAATGAAACGAAATTGACATGCATAGGGTAGGTGTTCATGCTTCCATTGATTATGATTGAAATGAATTTGCGAAATATCTGACTTGAAATTCTAAATTGTTAAATTCATGCTATGTATGTTCCAATATATTATCTCAACTGACATTCATGCTTTTCTAAGTAACCTTGTGCAGCTGCTTGATTAGAGTCTTTTGAGTCAGTTTTTCTTTCTGTTTCTTTGATTTTGTTTTGATCTTTGCTCGAGGGCGAGCAAAGATTAAGTTTGGGGGTATTTGTTAGGCATATTTTGTATACATTTTTTGAGTCATTTTTAGTTAGTATTTTACTCATCTCGTTTGTGTTTAGTATAGTATTAGGGTTGTTTTTCTTTCTTTTGAGTCGCAGCGGTTCTAAATGACAAAATGGCAAAAAGAAGCTAAAAATGGGCAGAAAATGAGCTCCCGAAGTAAAAAAAACGAAAGTTGGCAGATCCAGACGAAAGACTGCAGGACCCTGTGCCATAAATACTGAGAAGCCGCAGTACTTTTGGCACCACAGTGCCATTCTGCAGGACCGCGGTGCCTATGCGGGAATTTCCAGTCTGAAACAGAATTGGCAAGGGGCAAAAGGATCCAAGGCACACATTTTTGACAACATATATAAACCCTTGAAACATATTTTAGGGATTATTGAATGACATATCATCTCTCAGAACACAACACAACTTTGGAGGCTACAATTGAAGACCTAGTTCTAAGTAATTTTTTTTCTTTAGTTTTCAATTCAGTTCATGTTTGGATTTGTATTAGTTCTTAGCATATCTATGGCTAGGAGTTAAACACTTTATTATGAATTTTCTGTTGAATCGCTTGAAACTCTATTTCATGAATTAATGCAATAGTTTGATTTCTTCTTCACTTGATTAAGATTTATTCAGTAGTGGTATGAATGTTTGATAGTTAACTGATCACTAATTATCATAATCTATATGATTTCGAATCAAGAACCGAGAGGAGAGATTTGGATATGCTGTAATTGAATAGACATAGGTTAAAATCGCGGACGAAAGTACCCCGATACTTGTGTAGCATTATAGGTTATTGTTCTTAATCCTCCTATGTGGTAAAACCTATCATAGAAATATAGAAGGTTTCTGCACTGAGGTTGAGTGTTATATATCATAACCGGAATATAAGACAGTCTAGTTAACCTGCTATCTTAACGTAGAAGAAAAAGTCATTCTTGTTGCTTTAAGGATTGAAAATAGTGGATAGTTGAGGATATTGAAAGCCCTAATTCATTCATAACTGATTAAACCTCAATAATTTAGTTTAATTCTTGCAATTACTCTAGTAGTGTTAGATAAAAACCCAAATCAACCATCGTTTGCCAAATAGATAACCTAAAATAGATGTTCGGTAATTAGAAACCAGTCTCTGTGGACGATATTCGGTCTTACCAGACTATATTACTTGTAAGGATACGTACACTAGCGTGAGCAATTGGAAATCGACCTAACACCATTCCCCATTTTCCCTCCACTTCCCCACGTCCCAAAATTTGTGCACATGCACATCTATATACACACACGACACGACACAACACAAATGAAGGGCATAAAAATATATTTTATAAAAACATCAATGAAAGAAGAAGATATAGAAAATGTGCAACACATTACTCCTCTGTCCACCTTACTTGTATTCAATGAGTTATTGAGTTCAATAAAAAACTCATAAATACTCCTTTCATTGTCGAGATCTTTTTGGTATGTTGAAAAAGTTTGGGTTGAAGGATAAGTTGAAGTTGAGATTTTCATTCGCGCTTACGAAGCAACAAATGTGAGTTTTCTCACTCATAATTCTTAGTAAAATCATTTATTTCAGGTTACATTGCATGTTATAATATAATCCGGATGTTGAACGAGAAATTATGAAGTTATAGTTAAGAGATTTCGTAATAACTAGTTTGAATCATGAAACATTATGAGCTATTTTCGCTAAGTTATACTTGTTGGAACTGAATGAAATTTGGAAGAGTTATACCTCTCTCTGTTACGGTCAGACCAAGCTAAAGAGGGTGAACATGGAACTCAAATTATCAACATGCTGGGTCAGGTGTTGATGATGTTGCATCATTTTCTCTTGATTCCTGTTACACCCCGAAAAAAATTTGTGTTATCGAGACTGCAGACGACTTAGTCTGGGCTCAGGGGAGGGTAAAGATATACAAGGATTAGGGATGAAGATTCTGTTATATATGTATAAGAATAACATATAGACGATAGTGGAGGCCATATGGTGTAAGTTGGTTAATACGTTACTTGACAAATAGCCCTCGTAATCGTAAGTTAAGGTGGGGCCCACATGTCGGGATTTTATAAAGGGCATATGACAAGTTATATGGTACATAGGAAGTTTAGAAATTATTAAGAGGGTCACTTAAGCCAAATATGAGTATAAGCACTCCAAAAGGATGATTTAAGGATACGTTTTCGGGTGATCTAGCTTTACGAGACCAACACACCATTATACATTGAGAATTTGGGAAAACACAAAAACTGGAAGCTGTAGATAATTGAAATACCTTTTCAACCGTAGTTCGTGTACCATCATGCGACCTATGTATAAATAGTTATGGACGTTTTAAGGAGGAATTGTCATACTGTCAGTGGGCTCTGCCCAACCCGACTCCAAGTCGGGCCAGGCCCACTTCCTTGGCTATTTAAGGAAATATTTCAGCCATTATCTTCCTCATTGCATGCCAAAAGATCCAGAATATTTTAGAGAGAGGGAGTTAGGAGAGTTAGAGAGATAAAACAAGGGTTCGATCAAGTTCGAGGCCCCGAATCCCGAGGCTCGTGAAGGATAAAGTGTAATACGAGTTGTTGTCGTCGTTTCAAGCTAAATATTGAACTTGGGGGATGATATTTTCGTGGTTGAGTTGCTACTAAGGTATGTATTATTTTCACATCTTTGTTATTGAGATGATTACGTGGAGATTTAGCGGATTAAAGTGTTAGAAATATAGTTGTAATTATCGTATACCGAATATTAAGGCGTTGTGGTTTAGGGGTTGTTTTGGATAGAATTTTAAGATGAGTTTAGTCATATTATTGTTGTAAATTATTAGATTTGTTGTTGTTGTTGGTTATTAGCTTAATTGGAATTGTTGGGTTGGTAGGATTACAGGGGAGATACTGTCCAAATCCCGTTAGGCGACAGAATAAATGATTAGTTAGAATAATCTTGTTGGCCTAGTCTTAATCTCTATATTGTTGATGGTATTTTAGTTGATTAAGCTCGGGAAGGAACTCGAGGATTAGCTTGAGGTATAAATAAGGTATGTAAGGCTAACCCTTCTTTCATATTTTGGCATGATCCCTTTTATATGACTCCTAAAGAATGTAAAACATAAGTACTCTATTCTTAGTTGGATATGGAGTCGATATCCAATGTCTTGTTTCGTTCTTGTTATACTCTTGTTGATAATTTGAAGGAAGCTTCTGTGATAAATTATACTTACACGTTCACTACAAAGAAAATGGTAAATGAAGGAACCTCTAAAACTTATTCTCAAAATCTCTCCAAAGGGAGTTGTAATAGAAACCACTCAGAAACGGGTGCAACGTTTTGTAACTTCATTACATATTCATACTGTATATCATGTGTATTGTTATTGTTCCACTTGATCAGCTGGATTATGATTTTCTTAAGCCGAAAGTGCTTGCCCAAAGGGGCCACCCTAGCTGGCGGAGCGAGTGCGTGAAGAACCATCATGACTCTGGCCGAGCGGCCTTAGAAGGACTATTGTGTTATTAGCCGGAAGCAGCTACGAGTAGGATGTTCTATGTTTATATTGTGTATGCTATAATTTTTGTAAGGGACCATATGACATGGTTCAAAGTGATGTTCCAGGTTACTCCCAGGTTGCTTTCTAAACTTGCATATTGTTACGATTTTCCTTGTTTTATGTTTCAGTATTGCCTTAACATATTCAGTACATATTCCGTACTGACCCACTTTCTTCGGGGGCTGAGTTTCATGCCCGCTGGTTCAGGGATGCGGTTACACGATCCAACCACCTAGGAGGAGTCAACATTGAGAGTCAGACATCTCCACTTGCTTCGGAGACTGTTCCTGTTTTGGTATTACTTTGTTTGTATACATCCTGGGTCAGACGGGGCCCTGTTCCGTCACTTATGCACGGTCATACTCTTCTAGTAGTCTGCGGACATTGTGAGTGTCATGGGTACTGTTTGGCCTTGCCGGCCATTGTTTTGTTGTACAGAAGTTTCGGCAGCCTCGTTGATTTACCTTGTGACATGTTACGTATATATAAGTATGTTTTGAGATGTTTTGAGTTAGAGTTGGACTTTGTTATTCTATTTACAGCTTCCAAACTTAGTTACAAAGACCCTATTGAATGCCATATGTGAGTACAGGTAACATAAGTTGGGTTATCGGGCAGGTTAAGCTCGGTCACTCGTCATGGACCTAGGTTGGGTCGTGACAAAAGTGGTATCAGAGCAGTTCAGTCCTCGGCATGTTCGCAGAAGGTGTCAAGTAAATTATTTTTTATCGGTGTATTGTGCACCACATCTATAAATAGGAGACTACGAGACATTAATAGGGTGTCATTCCTTCGTTCATGTTAGAGATCATGCGAATAGAGTTGTGTCATAAGTGAGAGCCCTAGAGATAGGACTCCAGAGTTCATCCGGCCGAGGTAGGGTCTGAGGTGGAACATCTAGCTCCAGTAATGGGGTGCATCGTATCTACGCTCTACGTGGGAGACCGGGTCCAGAGACACCGCAGGATGCACCATCAGGTATACCTTTCTTCAGATTATTTATTGATGGGTTTAAGCTATATACGAATTGTTCCTTACCACTATGACATAATGTATTACAATATAAGTTAGGATACAAGCATAGGAGTTAATGGGGTAAATCGAGACAAAAGACTTAGTGAAAAACTTAGTTGAAACCTTAAGGGGGGAAGTGCCCATAGCATAGCAAGACCATAGCTATAAATCGGACTAGGGTAAACGAATAGAAGACTACCCTTTATATGTAACCTTTTAGTTATTATAACATGATACTAGCGGTATTAGATACGATTAATTTGAACTTAAATAGTACTGTCATGTTTTACTCTATTGTTTAACTATCCATAAAACTTCTATAAGTAACATAATTCAACATTCGAGGATGAATTTTCTGAGGGGGGAGGATGTTCCACCCCGGAAAAAATTTCGTGTTACCGAGATTGCAGACGACTTAGTATGGGCTCAGGGGAGGGTAATGATATACAAGGATTAGAGATGAAGACTCTGTTATATATGTATAATAATAACATATAGACGACAGTGGAGGCCATATGGTGTAAGTTGGTTAATACGTTACTTGACAAATAGCCCTCGTAACCGTAAGTTAAGGTGGGGCCCATATGTCGGGATTTTATAAAGGGCATATGACAAGTTATATGAATAGTACATAGGAAGTTTAGAAAGTCTTAAGAGGGACACTTAAGCCAAATATGAGTATAAGCACTCCAAAAGGATGATTTAATGATACGTTTTCAGGTGATCTAGCTTTACGAGGCCAACACACCATTATACGTTGAGAATTTGGGCAAACAAACTGGAAGTTGTAGATAATTGAAATACCTTTCCAACCATAGTTCGTAGGCCATCATGCGACCTAGGGATAAATAGTTATGGACGTTTTAAGGAGGAAACGTCATACTGGCAGTGGGTTCGGCCCAACCCGACTCCAAGTCGGGTAAGGCCCACTTGCTTGGCTATTTAAGGAAAACTTTCACTCATTATCTTCCTCATTGCATGCCAAAAGATCCAGAATATTTTAGAGAGAGAGATAGTGAGGAGAGTTAGAGAGATAAAGTAAGGGTTCGTTCAAGTTCGAGGCCCCGAATCCCGAGGCTCGTGAAGGATAAAGTGTAATACGATTTGTCGTCATCATTTCAAACTAAATATTGAACTTGGGGGATGATATTTTCGTGGTTGATCTGTTGCTAAGGTATGTATTATTTTCTCATCTTTGTTATTGAGATGATTACGTGGAGATTTAACGGATTAAAGTGTTAGAAATATAGTTGTAATTATCGTATACCGAATATTAAGGCGTTGTGGTTTGGGGGTTGTTTTGGATAGAATTGTGAGATGAGTTTAGTAATATTATTGTTGTAAATTATTAGACTTGCTGTTGTTGTTGGTTATTAGCTTAATTGGAATTTTTGGGTTGGTAGGATTATAGGGGAGATGTTGTCCAAATCCCGTTAGGCGACAGAATAAATGAATAGTTAGAATAATCTTGTTGGCCAAGTCTTAATACCTATATTGTTGATGGTATTTTAGTTGATTAAGCTCGGGAAGGGACTCGAGGATTAGCTTGAGGCATAAATAAGGTATGTAAGTTTAACCCTTCTTTCATAATTTGGCATGATCCCTTTAATATGACTCATAAAGAATGTAAAACATAAGTACTATATTCTTAGTTGGATGTGGAATCGATATCCAATGTCTTGTTTCGTTCATGTTATACTCTTGTTGATAATTCGAAGAAAGCTTCTCCGATAAATTATACTTACACGTTCATTACAAAGCAAATGGTGAATGAAGGAAACTCTATAACGTATTCTCAAAATCTCTCCAAAGGGAGTTGTAATAGAAACCACTCTAAAAGGGGTGCAACGTTTTGTAACTTCATTACATATTCATACTATATATCATGTGTAAAGTTATTGTTCCACCTGATCAGCTGGATTATGATATTCTTAAGGCGGAAGCGGCTGCCCGAATGGGCCACCCTAGCTAAGCCGGAAGCGGCTGCCTGAAGGGTCCATCATGATTACGCCGGAAGCGGTCGTCCGAAGGGACTATTGTGTTATTAGCCTGAAACAACTACGAGTAGGATGTTCTATGTTTATATTGTGTATGGTAGAATTTGTGTAAGGGACCATATGACATGGTTCAAAGTGATGTTCCAGGTTACTCCCAGGTTGCTTTCTAAACTTGCTTACTGTTACACTTTTCCTTGTTTTATGATTCAGTATTGCCTTACATATTCAGTACATATTCCGTACTGACCCACTTTCTTCGGGGGCTGCATTTTATGCCCGCAGGTTCTGGGATGCGGTTACATGATCCAACCACCTAGGAGGAGTCAAGATTGGAGTCGATACTCACTTGCCGGAGGCTGCTCTGTTTTGGTATAATTTTGTTTGTATACATCATGGGTCCGACGGGGCCCTGTCCCGTCACTAATGCACGGTCATACTCTTCTAGTAGTCTGCGGGCAACGTAGGTGTTTGGGTACTATTTGGCATTGCCGGCCATTGTTTTGTTGTGCAGAAGTATCGGATGCCTCGTTGGCTTACCTTGTGACATGTTACGTATATATAAGTATGTTTTGAGATGTTTTGAGTTAGAGTTGGACTTTGGTATTCTATTTACAGCTTCCAAACTTAGTTACAAAGACCCTATTGAATGTCATATGTGAGTACATGTAACATAAGTAGGGTCATCAGACAGGTTAAGCTCGGTCACTCGTCATGGCCCTAGGTTGGGTCGTGACAAAAGTGGTATCAGAGCAGTTCACCTCGGCATGTTCTCAGACGGTGTCTAGAAAATTATTTTTTATTGGTGTATTGTGCACCACATCTATAAACAGGATACTATGAGACATTAATAGGTTGTCACTCCTTCTTTCATGTTAGATATCGTGCGAATAGAGCTGTGTCATAAGTGAGAGCCCCAGAGATAGGACTCCAGAGTTCATCCGGCCGAGGTAGGGGCAGAGGTGAAGCATCTAGCTCCAGTACTGGGCCGCATCGTATCTACGCTCTACGTGGGAGACCGGGTCCAGAGACACGGCATGATGCACTATCAGGTGTACCCTTCTTCAGATTATTTAAAGATGGGTTTAAGTTATATACGAACTGTCCCTTACCACTATGACATAATGTATTACAACATAAGTTAGGATACAAGCATAGGAGTTAATGGGGTAAATCGAGACAAAAGACTTAGTGAAAAACTTAGTTGAAACCTTAAGGGGGGAAGTGCCTATAGCATAGCAAGACCATAGCTATAAATCGGAACTAGGGTAAACGAATAGAAGACTACCCTTGATATGTAACCTTTTATTTATTATAACATGATACTGGCGGTATTAGATACGATTAATTTGAACTTAAATAGTACCGTCATGTTTTACTCTACTGTTTAACTATCCATAAAAAATCTATAAGTTACATATTTCCAACATTCGAGGACGAAAGTTCCTAAGGGGGGGAGGATGTTACACCCCGAAAAAAATTCGTGTTACCGAGACTACAGACAACTTAGTATGGGCTCAGGGGAGGGTAACGATATACAAGGATTAGGGATGAAGATTATTATATATATGTATAAGAATAACATATAGACGACAGTGGAGGCCATATGGTGTAAGTTGGTTAATACGTTACTTGACAAATAACCCTCGTAATCGTAAGTTAAGGTGGGGCCCACATGTCGGGATTTTATAAAGGGAATATGACAAGTTATATGAATAGTACATAGGAAATTTAGAAAGTCTTAAGAGGGACAGTTATGCCAAATCTGAGTATAAGCTCTCCAAATGGATGATTTAAGGATATCTTTTCAGGTGATCTAGCTTTACGAGACCAACACACCATTATACGTTGAGAATTTGGGAAAGCACAAAAACTGAAAGTTGTAGATAATTGAAATACCTTTCTCACCATAGTTCGTGGGCCATCATGAGACCTAGGGATAAATAGTTACAGACGTTTTAAGGAGGAAAGGTCGTACTGGCAATGGGCTATTTAACGAAAACTTTCACCCACTATCTTCCACATTGCAGGCCAAAAGATCCAGACTATTTTAGAGAGAGAGTGACGAGAGTTAGAGAGATAAAGCAAAGGTTCGATCAAGTTCGAGGCCCCGAATCCCGAGACTCATGAAGGATAAAGTGTAATATGAGTTGTCGTCGTCGTTTCAAGCTAATTATTGAACTTGGGGGATGATATTTTCGTGGTTGAGCTGCTGCTAAGGTATGTATTATTTTCTCATATTTGTTATTGGGATGATTACGTGGAGATTTAACGGATTAAAGTGTTAGAAATATAGTTGTCATTATCGTATACCGAATATTAAGGCGTTGTAGTTTAGGGGCTGTTTTGGATAGAATTGTAAGATGAGTTTAGTCATATTATTGTTGTAAATTATTAGATTTGTTGTTGTTGTTGGTTATTAGCTTAATTGGAATTGTTGGGTTGGTAGGATTATAGGGGAGATGTTGTCCAAATCCCGTTAGGCGACATAATAAATGATTAGTTAGAATAATCTTGTTGGCCTAGTCTTAATCCCTATATTGTTGATGGTATTTTAGTAGATTAAGCTCGGGAAGGTACTCGAGGATTATCTTGAGGCATAAATAAGGTATGTAAGGCTAACCCTTCTTTCATATTTTGGCATGATCCCTTTTATATGACTCCTAAAGAATGTAAAACATAAGTACTATATTATTAGTTGGATGTGGAGTCGTTATCCAATGTCTTGTTTCATTCATGTTATACTCTTGTTGATAATTCGAAGGAAGCTTATGCGATAAATTATACTTACACGTTCACTTATGCACGGTCATACTCTTCTAGTAGTCTGCGGACAACGTAGGTGTCATGGGTACTGTTTGGCCTTGCCGGCTATTGTTTTGTCGTACAGAAGTATCGGCAGCCTCGTTGGCTTATCTTGTGACATGTTACGTATATATAAGTATGTTTTGAAATGTTTTGAGTTACAGTTGGACTTTTGTATTCTATTTACAGCTCCAAACTTAGTTACAAATACCCTATTGAATGTCATATGTGAGTATAGGTAACATAAGTTGGGTTATCGGGCAGGTTAAGCTCGGTCACTCGTCATGTCCCTAGGTTGGGTCGTGAAAAAAGTGGTATCAGAGCAGTTAATAGGGTGTCATTCCTCTTTCATGTTAGAGATCGTGCGAATAGAGTTGTGTCATAAGTGAGAGCCCCAGAGATAGGACTCCAGACTTCATCCTGCCAAGGTAGGGGCAGAGGTGGAGCATCTAGCTCCAGTACTGGGCCGCATCATATCTACGCTCTATGTGGGAGACCGGGTCCAGAGACACCGCAGGATGCACCATCAGGTATACCCTTCTTCAGATTATTTATTGATGGGTTTAAGCTATATACGAACTGTCCATTACCACAATGACATAATGTATTACAACATAAGTTAGGATACAAGCATAGGAGTTAATGGGGTAAATCGAGACAAAAAACTTAGTGAAAAACTTAGTTGAAACTTAAGGGGGGAAGTGCCCATAGCATAGCAGGACCATAGCTATAAATCGGAACTAGGGTAAACGAATAGAAGACTACCCTTGATATGTAACCTTTTAGTTATTATAACATGATACTGGCGATATTAGATACGATAAATTTGAACTTAAATAGTACCGTCATGTTTTACTCTATTGTTTAATTATCCATAAAATTTCTATAAGTTACATATTTCCAACATTCGAGGACGAATGTTCCTAAGGGGAAGAGGATGTTACACCCCGAAAAAATTCCGTGTTACCGAGACTGCAGACGACTTAGTATGGGTTCAGGGGAGGGTAAAGATATACAATGATTAGGGATGAAGATTCTGTTATATATGTATAAGAATAACATATAGACGATAGTGGAGGCCATATGGTGTAAGTTGGTTAATACGATACTTGACAAATAGCCCTCGTAACCGTAAGTTAAGGTGGGGCCCACATGTTGGGATTTTATAAAGGGCATATGACAAGTTATATTAGTAGTACATAGGAAATTTAGAAAGTCATAAGAGGGACACGTTAGCCAAATATGAGTATAAGCACTCCAAAAGGATGATTTAAGGATACGTTTTCCGGTGATATAGCTTTACAAGGCCAAATCATCATTATACGTTGAGATTTTTGGAAAACACAAAAATTTAAAGTTGTAGATAATTGAAATTCCTTTCCAACCATAGTCTTGGAACTTCATGCGACCTAGGCATACATAGTTATTGATGTTTTAAGGAGGAAAGGTCATACTGGCAGTAGGCTCGGCCCAACCCGACTCCAAGTAGGGTCAGGCCCACTTCCTTGTCTATTTAAGGAAATTTGTCACCCATTATCTTCCTCATTGCATGCCAAAAGATCCAGACTATTTTATATAGAGAGTGACGAGAGTTAGAGAGGTAAAGCAAGGGTTCGATCAAGTTCGAGGCCCCGAATCCCGAGGCTCGTGAAGGATAAAGTGTATTACAAGTTATCGTCGTCGTTACAAGCTAAATATTGAAATTGGGGGATGATATTTTCATGGTTGAGCTGCTGCTAAGGTATGTATTATTTTCTCATCTTTGTTATTGAGATGATTACGTGGAGATTTAACGGATTAAAGTGTTAGAAATATAGTTGTAATTATCGTATACCGATAATTAAGGCGTTGTGGTTTAGGGGCTGTTTTGGATAGAATTGTAAGATGAGTTTAGTCATATTATTGTTGTAAATTATTAGATTTGTTGTTGTTGTTGGTTATTAGCTTAATTGGAATTGTTGGGTTGATAGGATTATAGGGGAGATGTTGTCCAAATCCCGTTAGGTGACAGAATAAATGATCAGTTAGAATAATCTTGTTGGCCTAGTCTTTATCCCTGTATTGTTGATGGTATTTTAGTTGATTAAGCTCTGGAAGGGACTCGAGGATTAGCTTGAGGCATAAATAAGGTATGTAAGGCTAACCCTTCTTTCATATTTTGGCATGATTCCTTTTATATGACTCCTAAAGAATGTAAAACATAAGTACTCTATTCTTAGTTGGATTTGGAGTCGATATCCAATGTCTTGTTTCGTTCATGTTATACTATTGTTGATAATTCGAATGAAGCTTCTGCGATACATTATACATACATGTTCACTACAAAGCAAATGGTAAATGAAGGAAACTCTAAAACTTGTTCTCAAAATCTCTCCAAAGGGAGTTGTAATAGAAACCACTCTAAAAGGGGTGGAATGTTTTGTGACTTCATTACATATTCATATTGTATATCATGTGTATTGTTATTGTTCCACCTGATCAGTTAGATTATGATATTCTTAAGCTGGAAGCGGCAGCCCGAAGGGGCCACCCTAGCTAAGCCGGAAGCGGCTGTCCGAAGGGGTAATCATGACTACGTCGGAAGCGGCCGTCCGAAGGGACTATTGTGTTATTAACCGAAAGCGGCAACGAGTAGGATGTTCTATGTTTATATTGTTTATGCTAGAATTTGTGTAAGGGACCATATGACATGGTTCAAAGTGTTGTTCCAGGTTGCTTTCTAAACTTGCTTACTGTTACGCTTTTCCTTATTTTATGATTCAGTATTGACTTACATATTTAGTACATATTCCGTACTGACCCTCTTTCTTCGGGGGGCTGCGTTTCATTCCCACATGTTCAGGGATGCGGTTACACGATCTAGCCACCTAGGAGAGTCGATATTAGAGTCGATACGACTCGCTTGCTTGAGATTCTGTTTTGGTATAATTTTGTTTGTATACTTCCTAGGTCCGACGGGGCCCTGTCCCATCACTTATGCACGGTCATACTCTTCTAGTAGTCTGCGGACAGCGTTGGTGTCATGGGTACTGTTTGGCCTTGCCGGCCATTGTTTTGTTGTACAAAAGTATCGACAGCCTCGTTGGCCTACCTTGTGACATGTTACGTATATATAAGTATGTTTTGAGATATTTTGAGTTACAGTTGGACTTTTGTATTCTATTTATAGCTTCCAAACTTAGTTACAAATACCTTATTGAATGGCATATGTGAGTATAGGTAACATTAGTTTGGTTATCGGGCAGGTTAAGCTCGGTCACTCGTCATGGCCCTAGGTTGGGTCGTGACAAAAGTGGTATCAGGGAAATTCAGTCCTCGGCATGTTCGCAGACGGTGTCTAGTAGAGTCTTATTTATCGGTGTGTTGTGCACCACATCTATAAATAAGAGACTATGAGACATTAATAGGGTGTCATTCCTTCTTTCATGTTAGATATCGTGCGAATAGAGTTGTGTCATAAGTGAGAGCCCCTTAGATGGGACTCCAAACATCTTCCGACCGAGGTAGGGGCAGAGGTTGAGCATCTAGCTCCAGTACTGGGTCGCATCTTATCTACGCTCTAGGTGGGAGACCGGGTCCAGAGACACCCAAGTATGCATCATCAGGTATACCCTTCTGTAGATTATTTATTGATGGGTTTTAGCTATATACGAACTGTCCCTTACCACTATGACATGATGTATTACAACATAAGTTAGGATACAAGCATATGAGTTAATAAGGTAAATCGAGACAAAAGACTTAGTGAAAAACTTAGTTGAAACCTTAAGGGGGGAAGTGTCCATAACATAGCAATACCATAGCTATAAATCGGAACAAGGGTAAACGAATAGAATACTACCCTTTATATATAACCTTTTAGTTATTATAACATGATACTGGCGGTATTAGATACGATTAATTTGACCTTAAATAGTACTGTAATGTTTTACTCTATTGTTTAACTATCCATAAAACTTCTATAAGTTACATATTTCCAACATTCGAGGACGAATGTTCCTAAGTGGGGGAGGATGTTACACCCCGGAAAATATTTCGTGTTACCGACACTGCAGACGACTTAGTATGGGCTCAGGGGAGGGTAAAGATATACAAGGTTTAGAGATAAAGATTATGTTATATATGTATAAGAATAACATATAGACGACAATGGAGGTCATATGGTGTAAGTTGGTTAATACGTTACTTGACAAATAGCCCTCGTAACCGTAAGTTAAGGTGGGGCCCACATGTTGGGATTTTATAAAGGTCATATGACAAGTTATATGAATAGTTCATAGGATGTTTAGAAAGTCTTAAGAGGGACACTTAAGCCAAATATGAGTATAAGCACTCCAAAAGGATGATTTAAGATACGTTTTTGGGTGATCTAGCTTTACGAGGCCAACACACCATTATCCTTTAAGTATGTAGGAAAACACTAAATATAGAAGTTGTAGATAATTGAAATACCTTTCCAACCATAGTTTGTGGTCCTTCATGCGACCTAGAAATAAAAAGTTATACACATTTTAAGTAGGAAAGTCATACTGGCAGTGGGCTCGGTCCAACCCGTCGGGTCAGGCCCACTTCCTTGGCTATTTAAGGAAAAATTTCACCCATTATCTTCCTTATTGCATGCCAAAAGATCCAGAATATTTTAGAGAGAGTGTGTGAGGAGAGTTAGATAGATAAAGCAAGGGTTCGATCAAGTTCGAGGCCCCGAATCCCGAGGCTCGTGAAGGATAAAGTGTAATACGAGTTGTCGTCGTAGTTTCAAGCTAAATATTGAACATGGGGGATTCCATTTTCGTGGTTGATCTGCTGCTAAGGTATGTATTATTTTCTCATCTTTGTTATTGAGATGATTACGTGGAGATTTAACGGATTAAAGTGTTAGAAATACAGTTGTAATTATCATATATCGAATATTAAGGCGTTGTGATTTAGGGGCTGTTTTGGATAGAATTGTAAGATGAGTTTAGTCATATTAAGTTTAATCATATTATTGTTGTAAATTGTTAGATTTGTTGTTGTTGTTGGTTATTAGCTTAATTGGAATTGTTAGGTTGGTAGGATTACAGGGGAGATGTTTCCCAAATCCTGTTAGGCGACAGAATAAATGATTAGTTAGAATAATCTTGTTGGACTAGTCATAATCCCTATATTGTTGATGGTATTTTAGTTGATTAAGCTCGAGAAGGGACTCGAGGATTAGCTTGAGGCATAAATAAGATATGTAACCCTTCTTTCATATTTTGGCATAATCCCTTTTATATGACTCCTAAAGAATGTAAAACATAAGTACTATATTCTTAGTTGGATGTGGAGTCGATATACCATGTCTTGTTTCGTTCATGTTTATACTCTTATTGATAATTTGAAGGAAGCTTCTGCGATACAATATATTTACACGTTCACTACAAAGCAAATGGTAAATGAAGGAAACTCTAAAACTTGTTCTCAAAATCTCTCCAAATGGAGTTGTAATAGAAACAACTCTGAAAGGGGTGCAACATTTTGTAACTTTATTACATATTCATACTGTATATAATGTGTATTGTTATTGTTCCACCTGATCAGTTGGATTATGATATTCTTAAGCCGAAAGCGGCTGCCCGAAGGGGCCACCCTAGCTAAGCCGGAAGTGGCTGCCCGAAGGGGCCATTATGACTACGTCGGAAGCGGCCGTCCGAAGGGACTATTGTGTTATTAGCCTGAAGCGGCTACGAGTAGGATATTCTATATTTATATTGTGAATGCTAGAATTTGTGTAAAGGACCATATGACATGGTTCAAAGTCTCGCTTCGAGTTACTCCTGTGTTGCTTTCTAAACATGCCATCACATGCTTTTTCCTTGTTTTATGATTCATATTCGACATATTCGTGATCGACTTCTTTGGAGGGCTGCATTTCATGTCCGCAGGTTCAGGGATGCGGTTACATGATCCAGCCACTTAGGAGGAGTCAGCATTGGGAGTCAGACAACTCTACTTGCTTCGGAGACTATTCCTATTTTGGTATAATTTTGTTTGTATACATCCTGGGTCCGATGAGGCCTTGTCCCGTCACTTATGCATGGTCATACTCTTCTAGTAGTCTACGGACAGCGTGGTTGTCATGGGTACTATTTGGCCCTGCCTGCCATTGTTTTGTTGTACAGAAGTATCGACAGCCTCGTTTGCTTACCTTGTGACATGTTACGTATATATAAGTATGTTTTGAGATGTTTTGAGTTACAGTTGGACTTTGATATTATAGTTACAGCTTCCAAACTTAGTTACAAAGACCCTATTGAATGCCATATATGAGTACATGTAACATAAGTTGGGTTATCGGACAGGTTAAGCTCGGTCACTCATCATGGCCCTAGGTTGGGTCGTGACAAAAGTGGTATTAGAGCAGTTCAGTCCTCGGCATATTCACAGACGGTGTCTAGTAGAGTCTTGTTTATCAGTGTGTTATGCACCACATCTATAAACAAGAGACTACGAGACATTAATAGGGTGTCATTCCTTCTTTCATGTTAGAGATCGTGCGAATAGAGCTGTGTCATAAGTGAGAGCCCCAGAGATAGGACTCCTGACTTCTTCCGGCCGAGGTAGGGGGCAGAGGTGGAGCATCTAGCTCCAGTACTAGGCCACATCGTATCTACACTCTAGGTGGGAGACCGGGTCCAGAGACACCGCAGGATGCACCATCAGGTATACCCTTCTTCATATTATTTATTGATGGGCTTAAGCTATATACGAACTGTCCCTTACCAATATGACATGATCAATTACAACATAAGTTAGGATACAAACATAGGATTTAATGGGGTATATCGAGACAAATGACTTAGTGAAAAACTTAGTTGAAACCTTAAGGGGGAAGTGCCCATAGCATAGCAAGACCATAGCTATAAATCGGAACTAGGGTAAACGAATAGAAGACTACCATGATACGTAACATTTTAGTTATTATAACATGATACTTGCGGTATTAGATACGATTAATTTGATCCTAAATAGTACTGTCATGTTTTACTCTATTGTTTAACTATCCATAAAACTTCTAAAATTATATATTTCCAACATTCGAGGACGAATGTTCCTAAGGGGGGAGGATGTTACACCCCGAAAAAATCTTCGTGTTACCGAGACTGCAGACGACTTAGTATGAGCTCAGGGGAGGGTAAAGATATACAAGGATTAATGATGAAAATTTTGTTATATATGTATAAGAGTAACATATAGACGACAGTGGAGGTCATATGGTGTAAGTTGGTTAATACGTACTTGACAAATAGCCCTCGTAACCGTAAGTTAAGGTGGAGTCCACATGTCTGAATTTTATAAAGGGCATATAACAAGTTATATGAATAGTACATAGGAAGTTTAGAAAGTCTTAAGAGGGACACTTAAGCCAAATATGAGTATAAGCACTCCAAAAGGATGATTTAAGGATACATTTTTGGGTGATCTAAGGAAAATTTTCACCCATTATCTTTCTTATTGCATGCCAAAAGATCCATAATATTTTAGAGAGAGAGAGAGAGAGTGAGGAGAGTTAGAGAGATAAATCAAGGGTTCGATCAAGTTCGAGGAACCAAATCCCGTGGGTCGTGAAGGATAAAGTGTAATACGAGTTGTCGTCGTCGTTTCAAGCTAAATATTGAACTTGGGGGATGATATTTTAGTGGTTGAGCTGCTGCTAAGGTATGTATTATTTTCTCATCTTTGTTATTGAGATGATTACGTGGAGATTTAACAGATTAAAGTGTTAGAAATATAGTTGTAATTATCGTATACCGAATATTAAGGCGTTGTGGTTTTGGTGTTGTTTTGGATAGAATTGTAAGATGAGTTTTGTCATATTATTGTTGTAAATTGTTATATTTGTTGTTGTTGTTGGTTATTAGCTTAGTTGCAATTGTTGGGTTGATAGGATTATAGGGGAGATGTTGTCCAAATCCCATTAGGCGACAGATTAAATGATTTGTTAGAATAATCTTGTTGGTCTAGTCTTAATCCCTATATTGTTGATGGTATTTTAGTTGATTAAGCTCGGGAAATGACTCAAGGATTAGCTTGAGGCATAAATAAGGTATGTAAGGCTAACCCTTCTTTTATATTTTGGCATGATCCCTTTTATATGACTCCTAAAGAATGTAAAACATAAGTATTATATTCTTAGTTGGATGTGGAGTCAATATCCAATGTTTTGTTTCGTTCATGTTATACTATTGTTGATAATTAGAATGATGCTTCTGCGATACATTATACTTACACGTTCACTACAAAGAAAATGGTAAATGAAGAAAACTCTAAAACTTGTTCTAAAAATATCTCCAAAGGGAATTGTAATAGAAACCACTCTGAAAGG
Source organism: Przewalskia tangutica (assembly GCA_029844215.1). NCBI lineage: Eukaryota > Viridiplantae > Streptophyta > Magnoliopsida > Solanales > Solanaceae > Przewalskia > Przewalskia tangutica. The sequence goes on from CM056721.1 coordinate 127,035,299, forward strand.
GGTGCAACGTTTTGTAACTTCATTACATATTCATACTGTATATCATGTGTATTGTTATTGTTCCACCTGATCAGCTGGATTATGATATTCTTAAGCCGGAAGCGGCTTCCCGAAGGGGCCACCCTAGCTAAGCCGGAAGCGACTCTCGAATGGGCCATAATGACTACGTCGGAAGCGGCCGTCCGAAGGGACTATTGTGTTATTAGCCGGAAGCGGCTACGAGTAGGATATTCTATGTTTATATTGTGTATGCTAGAATTTGTGTAAGGGACCATATGACATGGTTCAAAGTGTTGTTCCAGGTTACGTTCTAAACTTGCTTACTGTTACGCTTTTCCTTGTTTTATGATTCAGTATTGCCTTACATATTCAATACATATTCCTTACTGACCCCCTTTCTTCGGGGGGCTGGATTTCATACCCGCAGGTTCAGGGATGGGTACTGTTTGGCCTTGGTGGCCATTGTTTTGTTGTACAGAAGTATCGGCAGCCTCGTTGGCTTACCTTGTGACATGTTACGTATATATAAGTATGTTTTGAGATGTTTTTAGTTACAGTTGGACTTTGGTATTCTATTTACAGCTTCCAAACATAGTTACAAAGACCCTATTGAATACCATATATGAGTACATGTAACATAAGTTGTGTTATCGGGCAGGTTAAGCTCGGTCACACGTCATGGCCCTAGGTTGGGTCGTGACAAAAGTGGTATTAGAGCAGTTCAGTCCTCGGCATGTTCACAGACGGTGTCTAGTAGAGTTTTGTTTATCGTTGTGTTGTGCACCACATCTATAAACAGGAAACTACGAGACATTAATAGGGTGTCATTCCTTCTTTCATGTTAGAGATCGTGCGAATAGAGTTGTGTTATAAGTGAGAGCCCTAGAGATAGGACTCCAGACTTCTTCCGGCCGAAGTAGGGGCAGAGGTGCAACATCTAGCTCCAGTACTAGGCCGCATCGTATCTACGCTCTAGGTGGGAGACTGGGTCTAGAGACACCGCATGATGCACCATCAGGTATACCATTCTTTAGATTATTTATTGCTGGGTTTAAGCTATATACGAAATGTCCCTTACCACTATGACATGATGTATTACAACATAAGTTAGGATACAAGCATAGGAGTTAATGGGGTAAATCGAGACAAAAGACCTAGTGAAAAACTTAGTTGAAACCTTACGGGGGAAAGTGCCCATAGCATAGCAAGACCATAGCTATAAATCGGAACTAGGGTAAACGAATAAAAGACTACCCTTGATATGTAACCTTTTGGTTATTATAACATGATATTGGCGATATTAGATACGATTAATTTGACCTTAAATAGTACCATCATGTTTTACTCTATTGTTTTACTATCCATAAAACTACTATAAGTTACATATTTCCAACATTCGATGACGAATTTTCCTAGGGGGAGGATGTTACACCCCGGGAAAAAATTTGTGTTACCGAGACCGCAGACGACTTAGTATGGGCTCAGGGGAGGGTAAATATATACAAGGATTAGGGATGAAGATTCTGTTATATATGTATAAGAATAACATATAGACGGCAGTGGAGGCCATATGGTGTAAGTTGGTTAATACATTACTTGACAAATAACCCTCGTAACCGTAATTGCAATACCTTTCCAACCATCTGTCGTGGGCATTCTTGAGAAATAGGTATAAAAAGTTATGGACGTGTTAAGGAATAAAGGTCATATTGGCAGTGGGCTCGGCCCAACCCGACTCCAAGTCAGGTCAGGCCCACTTCCTTGGCTATTTAAGGAAAAATTTCACCCATTATCTTCCTCATTTCATGCCAATAGATCCAGAATATTTTAGAGAGAGAGAGTGAGGAGAGTTAGAGAGATAAAGTGTCACGACCCGTTCCGGGGCCCGTGACTGGTGCCTTACCCGGGCACCCAAGTAGTCATACATCAGAGTAATCAGCGGAATATAAAAACAAGACATGAAACAGTTGTAAAATGAGACACAGTTTTATGTGAGAAAATGTCGTCTTTCGGCATATATTTATAAACATAGTTTTGCAGTTACATCCCAACTGTACAATAGGACTACAGACCTCTAAAAAGATAAACAACTATGGCGGGACAGGGCCCCGCCATATCCTGAATGTACAAAACTATATACAACAACAGGGAGATCATACCCAAAAGTCGAGCCTCAGGAGAAGATGGAGCTCCTGACACCAAAGCAAAGAGACCCTAAGGATGTGGATCTAGCACCTGTTTGCCCTTACCTGCGGCATGAACGCAGCCCCCCGAAGGAGGTCAGTACAACAGGTACCAAGTATGTGAAACGGTAAAGTACTTAAATGAAATCAAAGCATTTAAAACCATTTGCAAATACAATCAGTTCAATTGCACATAGTGCCACATCACAAACAAGAACAATAATAGGTAAACTGTAACATGTCTTTTCTAGGCCGCGAATGATCGAAGCAAGGCCAATCGCCCATAGTATCATTATGCGTGCCTAATCCTGAACTTCCGCAGTCCGCATAGGTCACACACAGACCCGCATGAGGTATTCCTCGCGACGGGGTAGCTAACCCCGGTACTCCTCGACTCGCGATCGCATAGTCTCAATAGACCGCATAGTCACACAGACCGCATAGGGCATCCCCCGCATCGGGCTAAAACGCCCGGAATGATCAATCCTGGAACTCCCGCAGCTCCGCATAGTCACACAGACCGCATAGGCCGTATAGACCCGCATCAAGGGTGGCAAGCCCTCGGTATAACAAGTCAAGGGGGTAGGTGATATAATAACAGTACAACTGACTTACCGTTTAGCAACGTAAGCACAACAAGAATGACCCCCTTTCACCACATCACAAGACACTAACACACGTAGCATCATAATATGTCTACTTTTCAAACAATCTTACTATACCTTACAGAAATCAATACAAGGTTTTTATAAACAATTAAGTAAACAGTTCCTTTTATCTTTCTTAAGTTGTTATACCTAACTTCCCATAAAGCTAGTATAACTCTTAAGCTCTTTGTTTAAAACCAAATATTTCTCTTCTGTTAAAAATGATTCAGTATTCTTTTGAAATGCTTCAAGATCCTTATTATTCAGGCTTAAGTCACAAGACATTGCCGTAAGTATTATTCAGGCTTAAGTCAAAAGACATTGCCGTAATTATTATTCAGTTAACACTCGTACGTCTACCGTACTATATATATATTTAAAATATCATGCTCAAGAGTATAGGAAGAATCACATACCTTCTCGGCGAAATCCACCTGCCAAGTCGAATATGTCGTGCGCAGAGAATCAACCTATAATAGTCAAATACGTCTATCAACGTCTAGACTATTCTCAAACATTCTAAGTAGAGGTTCTCTATTCTACGGAAAATTGGGCAAAGACTTCCCTACCGCCAAGCTACTCAAGTTCATCAGGAAAACGATCCATGTAATCTGATTCAATTATTATTCTTTTATACCCTTCTACTGTGATAACAGTTCAATTCTATTAATTAATATTCTTTCATATCTTATACTCAAGTCTTAACTATTCTTATATGTAATATCCAATTACAATAGAAGGACAAGAGTATTTACCTCGATAAGCCCAAAATTATCCAAGTTAAAAGTCGCTCCTGAGCAAGGTTTAGCTCCTAATTTGTACGCTCCGATAGCTCAAGAACCCTAGAAGTTCCCAACAACTTCTACTAAAATACTATAAGGGGAATTGGGCTAGGGTATTTGGAAGACAACTATCTACCAAGGGGGTGTTTCGGCTAGGTCTAGAGGGGGAAGGTGTTTCGGCCAAGGCTTTCTCAAGGGGAGGGGGGAGTGTTGGACGAAAACACTTCAAGAGAGGGGGAAGGATTTTCAAGACTTGGAGAGTGATTTGTGGATGAAGAAAACCTTCAAGTTAGGGGAGTATTTATAGGCCAACCAATGGCCAAGATGAAGCCAAGTGCAAGGCAAGTGTAGGGTGGAGATTCACCCAAGTGTCCTTATCCATCTACTACACAAATATCCTACCAACTCCTTGACTTGTGCAAAGGCACAAAAAACGTGCAACCTTGGCCCAATGTTGCCATCCATTGAGGGTGACAAGTGTCACCCTCCCGTTGGTCCAAAATGTTTCGTCTCTCAGAAAAATCCGCAAAAATTAGAAATGACATAGCCGTAATTTACCCTACGCGAGTTTAGTAAAACGTTTCGTCGAAAAATGATTTCTTTAAGTGAGTTGTGCACAAACATTTCGTCCAAAGTGCCTAACTAAGGCTAAACTTTTGTATGTACGTCCTCACGTACATACTCTGAAAATACGGGGTATAACATTCTCCCCTCCTTAGAAACATTCGTCCCGAATGTTCCTTCCCAAGACAGTTAACGATAAAGTACCTCACAACTTAACAGTTTGCAAGTGTCACACATGGCCACAATATAACACTTAAGCAAATACTCTAATTAAAAACCAGCAAATAGGAAAGTAAGTTACCTGGAGGTGTGAGGAATAAGTGAGGATACTTCTGCCTCATGTCCTCTCGCCTTCCCACGCGTCATCCTCCCGAGCTCGTTCCGCCACAGAACTTTGACGGAAGCCACGTCCTTGGTCCGCAGACGCCTAACCTGACGATCGATTATCGCTATGGGAATCTCCTCATACGATAACCCCTCGGTCACCTGGACATCGTCAATCGGATGCACTCTAGATGGATCCCCGATACATCTCCTCAGCATAGAAACATGAAACACCGGATGCACTGCCTCCAGATCGGACGGCAGATCCAACTCATAGGCAACCTTGCCTACCCTGCGGACAATCTGATACGGCCCAATGTACCTTGGGCTGAGTTTCCCTTTCTTCCCGAATCTCATCACACCCTTCATGGGTGACACCTTCAGAAAACCCCAATCATCAACCTCGAACTCCGGATCACGACGATGATGCGTATGACTTGCGACTCGGTGTCGGCAACCTCTCTGGATAAGCTTCACCTTATCCACTACCTGCACCAAATCTGGTCCCACTAATCGCACTCGCCACATCAAACCAGCCTATCGGACCTGCACTTCCTCATACAAGGCCTCATAAGGCGTCATCCGAATCTTGGGTGGTAGCTATTATTATATGCAAACTCAACTAGAGGCAAATGATCCTCCGGCTACCCGAAGTCAATAACACAGGCTCGCAAAGATATCCTCGAAGTGCGGATAGTGCGCTCGGCTGTCTGCATGCGTGGATGGAATGCGATTACTCGTGCTCACTGCGTCCTAAACCCCGGAAAGACCTCCGAAGTTAGCGTGGCGGGCTCATCATGCGATATGATCGAAATAGGGACTCCATGCGATCGACGATCTCTCGGATGTAAAGTCTGGCATAATCCTCAGCCGAAAAAGTCGTCCTGACGGGAAGAAAGTGGGCTGATTTCGTCAGCCTGTCGACGATAACTCAAATAGAATCATGCCTCCTCTGAGTGCGAGGTAATCCTGTGATAAAGTCCATGTTGATCACCTCCCACTTCCAGGTCGGGATCTCTATCGTCTGCAACAAACCACCAGGCCTCGGTGCTCTACCTTCACTGCGACAACACGGGCACTAGCTACGAACTCGCAACGTCCTCTTCAAGCCATCCCACCAATACACGGATCTAAGGTCGTGGTACATCTTGGTCGACCACGGATGGATGAGTAACGTATTTGTGTGCTTCCCTAGAACTCTTTGCCAAGTCACGAAACATCCGGAACACAACCTGCCCTCAAACCTTAGCACCCCATCAGGTGCTACCTCAAAAGGACCCTTCCCCTCACGAAGAGCCGTATCACGATACCGAATCAAAACCGGATCCTCAAACTGTTGCCTCTTCACCTCCTCGACGATGGAAGACTCGGCAACCTCTCGAACTCGAACCCCACTGCTACCAGAATCAATCAAACGGACACCAAGGCTCGCTAACTGATGCAAATCGCGAACCATGCCCCTCCTCTCTGGCTGCACATCTGATAGGCTACCCATCGACCTACGACTAAGGGCATCTGCCACAACATTGGCCTTCCCCGGGTGGTACAGGATATCGACGTCATAATCCTTAAGCAACTCTAACCACCGTCTCTGTCGTAAGTTCAGCTCCCTCTGGCTGAAGATATACTGGAGGCTCTTGTGGTCTGTATAAATATCCACATGAACCCCATACAAATAGTGCCTCCAGATCTTCAAGGCGTGAATCACCGCGACTCCAAATCATGGGTGGGGTAGTTCATCTCATGCTTCTTAAGCTGTCGGGATGCGTACGCTATAACCTTACCCAGCTGCATCAACACACATCCCAACCCGATGCCTGACGCATCACAATACACGAAATAGCCGTCTGGACCTCCGGAAGAGTAAGAGCGAGGCGGTCGTCGATCTCTCAAGAATCGAAACCCCGCTCATAAGCATCACCATCAAACTTAGCCGCTTTCCGAGTCGGTAAGTCAATGGTGCGTAGATAGAAGCAAACTTCTCCACGAACCGATAGTAACTCGCAAGGCCCGAAAAGTCGCGCACTCGCCGGAGTAGTAGGTTTAGGCCAAGTCTCGCGCTCGATCTTGGCGTATCCACCGAATACCATCTACCACAATATGCCCAAGAAAAGCCACGAAGCTAACCAAAACTCACATTTGGAAAACTTGGCGTATAAGCTGCAGTCTGGAAGCTCGGCCGACGGTCGCCGAATGCTCGCATGCTCTCGCTCTGGCGAGAATAAACCAAGATATCATCAATGAACACTATCACAAACGTGTCCAAAAATGGTTTGAACACTCGGTTCATCAAATCCATGAATACCACGAGCATTGGTCAACCCAAAGACATGACCACGAACTCATAATGCGTCACGTCCGAATGCGATCTAGGGACATCCACCTCTCTCGACTGCACTGATGATAGCCCGATCGCAGATCAATCTTGAGAAACATCTCGCACTGCGGTGGTCGAACAAATCATCAATCTGGAAGCGGGGTATTCGTTTAATGGTCACCTTGTTCACCGTCAATCAACACACGCGCGGCGTCCGCCCTTCTTCTTCACGAACAATCACCGCTCCCGGGAGAAACACTAGTCCGATGAAGCCCTTCTCCAAAGAAATCTCTCAACCGGTCCTTCAACTCTCTCAACTCGGCGGTGCCATTACGTATGGCGGAATGGAAATAGGTCGAGTGTCCGCAAAGACATCAATACAAAACTCTATCTCCTCTCGGGAGGATACCGGGAGGTCGTCGAAACACGTGGGAACTCTCGACTACCGAATCGATCGAAAATCGCATGCGCACCTCGAGATCAAACACCCGAACGAGATGGTAGATGTACCCCTTCTGCACCATCTTCCTAGCCTTGAGGTAGGAAATAAACCTACCCCTCGGCGATACAGTGTTCCCCTCCCACTCAACAACCGGCTCCCCAGGAAAATGGAACCGTACCACTCTCTCTCTGCAGTCTACATTGGCATAGCAGGAAGCTAACCAATACATACCCATGATCACGTCGAAATCAGTCATGTCCAACTCTATCAAGTCGGCTAGGGTCTGACGACTGCATAAAGTCACTTGACAAGCTCTATATACCCGCCGAGCTACCACCGAATCACCCCCTGGCGTAGCTACCTCGAAAGGGTCTATGGACTCAGGCTCTATCCCCATCTTACTAGCAACAAGGGGAGATATATAGGACAGAGTAGAACCCGAATCTATCAAGGCATACACATCATAATCGGAGACTGATAAGGTACCTGTGACGACATCAGGTGAGGCCTTCTGGTCCTGCCGGCTGGACAAGGCATAAATGCGGTTCTGAGGACCGCTAGAACTGGGACCCGCGCCACGACCTCTGCCGCGACCTGCTGGCCCATGAGTACCACGCCTCGGGCGAGTAATCGTAGGAGATGATGAACCGCACCACATGAGCCGAGCCCTACCACCAGCGCCGCTTCCGACAGTTCGCAAAATGACCATGCGCCACAAGTATAGCAAGCTCAAGTAGTACTACTGACTCGAATGGAATCTACCACAACGGACACACTGAGCAGACCTCGATCGGTTAGCACCCGCTACCCCGAAGTCCAAGTCCCGGGCCCCGACACGCCCGAATGCTCGGGTGCACCGAAACGATGTAGGAGTGCTCGAGCCGGTGGTGCAAACCTAGACGTCACGAGGCCGCCCTCCCAGAACTACCAAAAATCTGGTCGTCTTGGCCTTCTTCGATGCCGATATTCGACGGCCGGTCTCTACGCCTCGCATCCCGGTCGTGAGCTGCGTGCGGGTAATATCCATGCCTGGCTGAAGAACCACACCCGCACAAGACTCGGCCATATAATCATCTAGCCCGGTGACATAGCGATGCACCCTGTCCTCCATATCCGCTACCAATGCAGGGACATATCGAGCGAAAGAATCGAACTCGACATTGTACTCCCTAACTGTGCGTCCTCTCTGTCTCAGTAACAAAAATTTGTCGGTCCGTGCCCTCCTCATCTGTGGAGGCAAGAAGTGAGTGAGGAAAGCCTCCGAGAAATCATCCCAAGTAGCTGGGGACGCGTGCTCTCCCCGGGATAACTCCCACGAATCAAACCAATCGACTGCGGTATCACGCGATGCGAACCGAAGATCACACTCGGTCTCGGCGCTCGATCACCTCATAATCCTTCAGAATCGACGGATGAACTCCTGCGGATCATCCTCGGCCTCGACCAGTAAAACTCGCGGCTACAACTCAGAAATCTCGTAGCCTCAAACTATCCGCCTGGGTGAACCACGGTACTGCGGGGTGGAACTGAATCGCCGTGATCCTATCCTCGTTCGGCCACGATCACGGCGATGGCGACCGTCTCAGTACTAACTCCTACGCGCCTGTGGGGGACGAGGCGCGGCATCGTGGTCTCTGGGCCGGGCGGCGTCATGGAACTCGGCGTCTCGGGTATAGGCGGGCACGAGCCCTCGTGAATCTCGGTGTCCTACTAGCAGCCTCCTCACGCCGCTTCAGGGCCGGGTTGCCTTACGCGAGGCATAATCACATGAAAGGAATACGTTAGAGGGTCCAACTTATAACACGGCTCTAAGGCACGATCTCGAGTGAGAAGAATGGAAACCAATCCTAAATATCCTATAGCCTCACGATTATTGGTGTGGTGCACAACACACCGATAATCAAGACTTACTAGATACGGCCTCAGACATTTTCTTTGGATTAATCGCTCGATACCACTTTTGTCACGACCCGTTCGGCGTGGATCGTGCCTTACCCGCACCCAAGTAGTCATACATCGAGTAATCGGAATATAAAAATAAGACATGAAACGATTGTAAAATGAGACACGCTTTTATGTGAGAAAATGTCGCTTTTCGTATATATATATAAACATAGTTTTGCGATTACATCCCAGTGCATAATAGGACTACAGACCTCTAAAAAGATAAACAACTATGGCGGGACAGGGCCCCGCCATACCCTGAATGTACAAAACTATATACAACAACAGGGAGATCATACCCAAAAGTCGAGCCTCCGGAGAAGATGGAGCCCCTGACACCAAAGCAAAGAGACCCTAAGGATGTGGATCTAGCACCTGTTTGCCCTTACATGCGGCATGAACGCAGCCCCCCGAAGGAGGTCAGTACAACAGGTACCAAGTATGTGAAACTGTAAAGTACTTAAATGAAATCAAAGCATTTAAAACCATTTGCAAATACAATCAGTTCAATTGCACATAGTGCCACATCACAAACAAGAACAATAATAGGTAAATCATGTAGTGTCTTTTCTAGGCGCGAATGATCGGCAAGGCCAATCGCCCATAGTATCATTATGCGTGCCTAATCTCGACTTCCGATCGCGTCACACCTGCACCGCGTGAGGTATTCTCGCATCGGGGTAGCTAACCGGTGCCTCCCGGACTCGCGATGCGCATAGTCTCGATAGACCGCATAGTCACACGCGGACGCATAGGGCATCCCGCGTCGAGCTAAAACACCGGAATGATCAATCTCGAACTCCGCAGCTCGCATAGTCACACAGACCGCATAGGCCGTATAGACCGCATCGGGTGGCAAGCCCTCGGTATAACAAGTCAAGGGGTAGGTGATATAATATGATACAACCGACTTACCGCTTTAGCAACGTAAGCACAACAAGAATGACCCTTTCACCACATCACAAGACACTAACACACGTAGCATCATAATATGTCTACTTTTCTAACAATCTTATTATACCTTACAATCAATACAAGGTTTTTATAAACAATTAAGTAAATTCCTTTTATCTTTCTTAAGTTGTTATACCTAACTTCCTATAAAGCTAGTATAACTCTTAAGCTCTTTGTTTAAAACCAAATATTTCTCTTCTGTAAAAATGATTCAGTATTCTTTTGAAATGCTTCAAGATCCTTATTATTCAGGCTTAAGTCACAAGACATTGCCGTAAGTATTATTCAGGCTTAAGTCAAAAGACATTGCCGTAATTATTATTCAGTTAACACTCGTACGTCTACCGTACTATATATATATTTAATATATCATGCTCAAGAGTATAGGAAGAATCACATACCTTCCGTGAAATCCACCGCCAAGTCGAATATGTCGCGCAGAGAATCACTATAATAGTCAAATACGCCTATCAACGTCTAGACTATTCTCAGAAATGATTCTAAGTAGAGGGTTCTCTATTCTACGGAAAATTGGGCAGCACTTCCCTACCCGCCAAGCTACTCAAGTCTACTGTGAAAACAGTCATACGTAAGTACAGTTCAATGATTCTTCTTTTATACCCTTCTACTGTGATAACAGTTCAATTCTATTCATTAATATTCTTTCATATCTTATACTCAAGTCTTAACTATTCTTATATGTAATATCCAATTACAATAGAAGGACAAGAGTATTTACCTCGATAAGCCCAAAATTATCCAAGTTAAAAGTCGCTCCTGACAAGGTTTAGCTCCTAATTTGTACGCTCCGATAGCTCCAAGAACCCTTAGAAGTTCCCAACAACTTCTACTAAAATACTATAAGGGAATTGGGCTAGGGTATTTGGAAGACAACTCGCTACCCAGGGGGGGGGGGTGTTTCGGCTAGGTCGAGAGGGGGAAGGTGTTTCGGCCAAGGCTTTCTCGAGGAGGAGTGTTGGACGAAAACACTTCAAGAGAGGGGGAAGGATTTTCAAGACTTGGAGAGTGATTTGTGGATGAAGAAAACCTTCAAGTTAGGGGAGTATTTATAGGCCAACCAATGGCCAACCAATGGCCAAGATGAAGCCAAGTGCAAGGCAAGTGTAGGGTGGAGATTCACCCAAGTGTCCTTATCCATCTACTACACAAATATCCTACCAACTCCTTGACTTGTGCAAAGGCACAAAAAACGTGCAACCTTGGCCCAATGTTGTCGTCCATTGAGGGTGACAAGTGTCACCCTCCCGTTGGTCCAAAATTTTTCGTCTCTCAGAAAAATCCGCAAAATTTAGAAATGACATAGCCGTAATTTACCCTACGCGAGTTTAGTAAAACGTTTCGTCGAAAAACGATTTCTTTAAGTGAGTTGTGCACAAACATTTCGTCCAAAGTGCCTAACTAAGGCTAAACTTTTGTACGTACGTCCTCACGTACATACTCTGGAAATACGGGGTATAACATAAAGTAAGGGTTCGATCAAGTTCGAGGCCCCGAATCCCGAGGCTCGTGAAGGATAAAGTGTAATACGAGTTGTCATCGTCGTTTCAAGCTAAATATTAAACTTTGGGGATGATATTTTCGCGGTTGAGCAGCTGCTAAGTTATGTATTATTTTCTCATCTTTGTTATTGAGATGATTACGTGGAGATTTAACGGATTAAAGTGTTAGAAATATAGTTGTAATTATCGTATACCGAATATTAAGGGTTGTGGTTTATGGGATGTTTTGGATAGAATTGTAAGATGAGTTTAGTCATATTATTGTTGTAAATTGTTATATTTGTTGTTGTTTTTGGTTATTAGCTTAATTGGAATTGTTGGGTTGGTAGGATTATAGGAGAGATGTTGTCCAAATCCCGTTAGGCGACAGAATAAATGATTAGTTAGAATAATCTTATTGGCCTAGTCTTAATTCCTATATTGTTGATGGTATTTTAGTTGATTAAGCTCGGGAAGGGACTCGGGGATTATCTTGAGACATAAATAAGGTATGTAAGGCTAACCCTTCTTTCATATTTTGGCATGATCCCTTTTATATGACTCCTAAAGAATGTAAAACATAAGTACTATATTCATAGTTGGATGTGGAGCCGATATTCTATCTCTTGTTTCGTTCATGTTATATTTTTGTTGATAATTCGAAGGAAGCTTCTGCGATACATTATACTTACACGGTCACTACAAAGCAAATGGTAAATGAAGGAAACTCTAAAACTTGTTCTCAAAATCTCTCCAAAGGGAGTTGTAATATAAACCACTCTGAAAGGGGTGCAACATTTTGTAACTTTATTACATATGCATACTGTATACCATATGTATTGTTATTGTTCCACCTGATCAGTTGGATTATGATATTCTTAGGCCTAAGTTCGAAGGCCACTAGCTAAGCGGAAGCGATCGCCGAATGGGCTATCATGACTACGCCGGCGCGTGCGAAGGAATATTTTGTTATTAGCCGGAAGCGGCTACGAGTAGGATATTCTATGTTTATATTGTGTATGCTAGAATTTGTGTAAGGGACCATATGACATGGTTCAAAGTTTTGTTCCAAGTTACTTTCTAAACTTGCTTACTGTTATGCTTTTCCTTGTTTTATGATTCAGTATTGCCTTACATATTCAATACATATTCCTTACTGACCTCCTTTCTTCGGGGGGCTGCGTTTCATACCCGCAGGTTCAAGGATGCGGTTACACGATCCAGCCACCTAGGAGGAGTCAACATTGGGAGTCAAACAACTCCACTTGCTTCGTAGACTGTTCTTGTTTTGGTATAATTTTGTTTGTATATATCGTCCCAATAGCTAATGATTTGAAAGCCTTCATTCGAGAGTTCAAACAACGTGGCCCTGTCCCGTCACTTATGCACGGTCATACTCTTCTAGTAGTATGCGGACAGTGTGGGTGTCATGGGTACTGTTTGGCCTTGGCGGCCATTGTTTTGTTGTACAGAAGTATCGGCAGCCTCGTTGGCTTACCTTGTGACATGTTACGTATATATAAGTAAGTTTTGAGATGTTTTTAGTTACAGTTGGACTTTGGTATTCTATTTACAGCTTCCAAACATAGTTACAAAGACCCTATTGAATACCATATGTGAGTACATGTAACATAAGTTGTGTTATCGTGCAGGTTAAGCTCGGTCACACGTCATGGCCTTAGGTTGGGTCGCGACAAAAGTGGTATCAGAGCAGTTCAGTCCTCGGCATGTTCGCAGACGATGTCTAGTAGAGTTTTGTTTATCGGTGTGTTGTGCACCACATCTATAAACAGGAGACTACGAGATATTAATAGGGTGTCATTCCTTCTTTCATGTTAGAGATCGTGCGAATAGAGCTGTGTTATAAGTGAGAGCCCCAGAGATAGGACTCCAGACTTCTTCCGGCCGAAGTAGGGGCAGAGGTGGAGCATCTAGCTCCAGTACTGGGCCGCATCGTATCTACGCTCTAGGTGGGAGACCGGGTCCAGAGACACCGCATGATGCACCATCAGGTATACCATTCTTTAGATTATTTATTGATGGGTTTAAGCTATATACGAAATGTCCCTTACCACTATGACATGATGTATTACAACATAAGTTAGGATACAATCATAGGAGTTAATGGGGTAAATCGAGACAAAAGACTTAGTGAAAAACTAAGTTGAAACCTTACGGGGGAAAGTGCCCATAGCATAGCAAGACCATAACTATAAATCGGAACTAGGGTAAACAAATAAAAGACTACCCTTGATATGTAACCTTTTAGTTATTATAACATGATATTGGCGGTATTAGATACGATTAATTTGACCTTAAATAGTACCATCATGTTTTACCCTATTGTTTTACTATCCATAAAACTACTATAAGTTACATATTTCCAACATTCGATGCCGAATTTTCCTATGGGGGAGGATGTTACACCCTGGAAAATATTTCGTGTTACCGAGACCGCAGACGACTTAGTATGGGCTCAGGGAAGGGTAAAGATATACAAGGATTAGGGATGAAAATTATGTTATATATGTATAAGAATAACATATAGACGGCAGTGGAGGCCATATGGTGTAAGTTGGTTAATACATTACTTGACAAATAACCCTCGTAACCGTAAGTTAAGGTGGGGCCCGCATGTCGGGATTTTATATAGGGCATATGACAAGTTATATGAATAGTACATAGAAAGTTTAGAAAGTCTTAAGAGGGACACTTAAGCCAAATATGAGTATCAGCACTCCAAAAGGATGATTTAATGATACGTTTTCGTGTGATCTAGCTTTACGATGCCAACACACCATTATACGTTGGGCATTTGGGAAAACGCAAAAATGGAAGTTGTCGATAATTGCAATACCTTTCCAACCATAGGTCGTGGGAATTCTTGAGAACTAGGTATAAAAAGTTATGGACGTTTTAAGGAATAAAGGTCATACTGGCAGTGGTCTCGGCCCAACCCGACTCCAAGTCGGGTCAGGCCCACTTCCTTGGCTATTTAAGGAAAAATTTCACCCATTATCTTCCTCATTTCATGCCAATAGATCCAGAATATTTTAGAGAGAGAGAGTGAGGAGAGTTAGAGAGATAAAGTAAGGGTTCGATCAAGTTCGAGGCCCCGAATCCCGAGGCTCGTGAAGGATAAAGTGTAATACGAGTTGTCATCGTCGTTTCAAGCTAAATATTAAACTTTGGGGATGATATTTTCGCGGTTGAGCAGCTGCTAAGTTATGTATTATTTTCTCATCTTTGTTATTGAGATAATTACGTGGAGATTTAACGGATTAAAGTTTTAGAAATATAGTTGTAATTATCGTATACCGAATATTAAGGGTTGTGGTTTATAGGATGTTTTGGATAGAATTGTAAGATGAGTTTAGTCATATTATTGTTGTAAATTGTTATATTTGTTGTTGTTGTTGGTTATTAGCTTAATTGGAATTGTTGGGTTGGTAGGATTATAGGAGAGATGCTGTCCAAATCCCGTTAGGCGACAGAATAAATGATTAGTTAGAATAATCTTGTTGGCCTAGTCTTAATCCCTATATTTTTGATGGTATTTTAGTTGATTAAGCTCGGGAAGGGATTCGAGGATTAGCTTGAGACATAAATAAGGTATGTAAGGCTAACCCTTCTTTCATATTTTGGCATGATCCCTTTTATATGACTCCTAAAGAATGTAAAACATAAGTACTATATATTCATAGTTGGATGTGGAGCTGATATTCAATATCTTGTTTCATTCATGTTATATTCTTGTTGATAATTCGAATGAAGCTTTTGCGATACATTATACTTACACGGTCACTACAAAGCAAATGGTAAATGAAGGAAACTCTAAAACTTGTTCTCAAAATCTCTCCAAAGGGAGTTGTAATAGAAACCACTCTGAAAGGGGTGCAACATTTTGTAACTTCATTACATATGCATACTGTATACCATATGTATTGTTATTGTTCCACCTGATCAGTTGGATTATGATATTCTTAGGCCGGAAGCAGCTGCCCGAAGGGGCCACCCTAGCTAAGCCGGAAACGACTGCTCGAATGGGCCATCATGACTACGCCGGAAGCGGCCGTCCGAAGGGACTATTGTGTTATTAGCCGGAAGCGGCTACGAGTAGGATATTCTATGTTTATATTGTGTATGCTAGAATTTGTGTAAGGGACCATATGACATGGTTCAAAGTGTTGTTCCATGTTACTTTCTAAACTTGCTTACTGTTACGCTTTTTCTTGTTTTATGATTCAGTATTGCCTTACATATTCTGTACATATTCCGTACTGACCCCCTCTCTTCGGGGGGCTGTGTTTCATGCCCGCAGGTTCAGGGTTGCGGTTACACGATCTAGCCACCTAGGAGGAGTCAGCATTGGGAGTCAGACAGCTCCAATTGCTTCGGAGACTGTTCCTGTTTTGGTATAATTTTGTTTGTATACATCCTGGGTCCGACGGGGCCCTGTCCCATCACTTATGCACGGTCAAACTCTTCTAGTACTCTACGGACAGCGTGGGTGTCATGGGTACTGTTTGGCATTGGCGGCCATTATTTTGTTGTACAGAAGTATCGGAAGCCTCGTTAGCTTACCTTGTGACATATTATGTATATATAAGTATGTTTTGAGATGTTTTTAGTTATAGTTGGACTTTGGTATTCTATTTACAACTTCCAAACTTAGTTACAAAGACCCTATTGAATGCCATATATGAGTACAGGTAACATAAGTTTGGTTATCGGGCAGGTTAAGCTCGGTCACTCGTCATGCCCTAGGTTGGGTCGTGACAAAAGTGGTATCAGAGCAGTTCAGTCCTCGGCATGTTCGCAGACGGTGTCTAGTACAGTCTTGTTTATCGGTGTGTTGTGCACCACATCTATAAACAGGAGACTACGAGACATTAATAGGGTGTAATTCCTTCTTTCATGTTAGAGATCATGCGAATAGAGTTGTGTCATAAGTGAGAGCCCCAGAGATAAGACTCCAGACTTCTTCCGGCCGAGGTAGGGGCAGAGGTGGAGCATCTAACTCCAGTACTGGGCCGCATCGTATCTACGCTCTAGGTGGGAAACCGGGTCCAGAGAGACCGCAGGATGCACCATCAGGTATACCATTCTTTAGATTATTTATTGATGGGTTTAAGCTATATACGAACTGTCCCTTAGCACTATGACATGATGTATTGCAAAATAAGTTAGGATACAAGCATAGGTGTTAATGGGTAAATCGAGACAAAAGACTTAGTGAAAAACTTAGTTGAAACCTTAAGGGGGAAAGTGCCCATAGCATAGCAAGACCATAGCTATAAATCGAAACTAGGGTAAACGAATAAAAGACTACCATTGATATGTATCCTTTTAGTTATTATAACATGATACTGGCGATATTAGATACGATTAATTTGACCTTAAATAGTACCATCATGTTTTACTCTATTGTTTAATTATCCATAAAACTTCTATAAGTAACATATTTCAACATTCGAGGACGAATTTTCCGAGGGGGGGAAGATGTTCCACCCCGGAAAAATTTTCGTGTTACCGAGATTGCAGACGACTTAGTATGGGCTCAGGGGAGGGTAATGATATACAAGGATTAGGGATGAAGATTCTGTTATATATGTATAAGAATAACATATAGACGGCAGTGGAGGCCATATGGTGTAAGTTGGTTAATACATTACTTGACAAATAGCCCTCGTAACCGTAAGTTAATGTGGGGCCCGCATGTTGGGATTTTATAAAGGGCATATGACAAGTTATATGAATAGTACATAGGAAGTTTAGAAAGTCTTAAGAGGGACACTTAAGACAAATATGAGTATAAGCACTCCAAAAGGATGATTTAAGGATACATTTTCGGATGATCTAGCTTTACGAGGCCAACAAACCATTATACGTTGGGAATTTGGGAAAAGGCAAAAAATAAAAGTTGTCGATAATTGCAATCCCTTACCTACCATAGGTCGTGGGCATTATTGAGAACTAGACATAAAAAGTTATGGACGTTTTAAGGAATAAAGGTCATACTGGCAGTGGGCTCGGCCCAACCCGACTCCAAGTCGGGTCAGGCCCACTTCCTTGGCTATTTAAGGAAAAATTTCACCCATTATCTTCCTCATTTCATGCCAATAGATCCAGAATATTTTAGAGAGAGAGAGTGAGGAGAGTTAGAGAGATAAAGTAAGGGTTCGATCAAGTTCGAGGCCCCGAATCCCGAGGCTCGTGAAGGATAAAGTGTAATACGAGTTGTCATCGTCGTTTCAAGCTAAATATTAAACTTGGGGAATGATATTTTCGCGGTTGAGCAGCTGCTAAGTTATGTATTATTTTCTCATCTTTGTTATTGAGATTATTACGTGGAGATTTAACGGATTAAAGTGTTAGAAATATAGTTGTAATTATCGTATACCGAATATTAAGGTGTTGTGGTTTAGGGGCTGTTTTGGATAGAATTGTAAGATCAGTTTAGTCATATTATTGTTGTAAATTGTTAGATTTATTGTTGTTGTTGGTTATTAGCTTAATTGGAATTGTTGGGTTTGTAGGATTATAGGGGAGATGCTGTCCAAATCCCGTTAGGCGACAGAATAAATGATTAGTTAGAATAATCTTGTTGGCCTAGTCTTAATCCCTATATTGTTGGTGGTATTTAGTTGATTAAGCTCGGGAAGGGACTCGAGGATTAGCTTGAGGCATAAATAAGGTATGTAAGGCTAACCCTTCTTTCATATTTTGGCATGATCCCTTTTATATGACTCCTAACGAATGTAAAACATAAGTACTCTATTCTTAGTTGGATGTGGAGTCGATATCCAATGTCTTGTTTCGTTCATGATATACTCTTGTTGATAATTCGAAGGAAGCTTCTGCGATACATTACTTACACGTTCACTACAAAGCAAATGTAAAATGAAGGAAACTCTAAAACTTGTTCTCAAAATCTTCCAAAGGGAGTTGTATTAGAAACCACTCTGAAAGGGGTGAAACATCTTGTAACTTCATCACATATTCATATTGTATATCATGTGTATTGTTATTGTTCCACCTGATCAACTGGATTATGATATTCTTAAGCCGAAAGCGGTTGCCCGAAAGGGCCACCCTAGCTAAGCCGAGCCGCCAGAAGCGTCATGACTTCGCCAGCGTCCGTCAAGGACTATTGTGTTATTAGCGGGAGCGACTCTGAGTATATTCTATGTTTATATTGTGTATGCTAGAATTTGTGTAAGGGACCATATGACATGGTTCAAAGTGTTGTTCCAGGTTACTCCCATGTTGCTTTCTAAAATTGCTTATTGTTACGTTTTTCCTTATTTTATGATTCAGTATTGCCTTACATATTCAGTACTTATTCCGTACCGACCCCCTTTCTTCCATACTGTTAGCGATTTTCCACACGCTTAACGCAAGTGTATGTATCGTTACAAGTAATATTGCCTAGGTAAGACCGAGTATCGTCCTCAGGGATTGGTGTTCAATTACCAAACACATATCCTATGGTATCTATTTGGCTGTCGATATTTTTGTTGTGGCTTTTATCTATGAACTACTGAACAATTATAAAAGTTAACTAAATTACTTTACTTAAATCAGATATGGTGGAAATAGGGCTTCCAATCTCCTCAACTATTCACTCGACTTAATCCTTAATGGAATACTAAAGGTTCTTCTTCTATGTTAAGATAGCAGGTTAACTCGACCGTTTTATATTCTGTTAGGATATATAAACACTCAACCCCGGTGCAGAAATCTTCTATATTTCTATGACAAATTTTACCACATAGGAGGATTAAGAATAATAACCTATAAAATTACACAAGTATCGGGGTACTTTCGTCCACGATTTTAACCTATGTTTATTGAACTATAGGATATTGATCGGTGTATTTTATATACACCTTTTGAGTCATTTTTAGTTAGTATTTTACTCATTTCATTTGTGTTTGGTACAGTATTAGGGTCGTTTTCCTTTCCTTTGTGTCACAGCGGTCAGAAATGGAGAAATGACAAAAAGGAGATGAAATGAGCATAATTGAGATGGAATTGCACACAAAAGGGCCAAGAAATGAAGTCTAAAAAGTTCCGGGAGGTATAGAGGAGATCAGACGAAGTACGGACGAAAAAAAGGATGAAGAAACGAAAAAAATGCGAAATTCGTGAATAGTACTATTTAGGCGCCACGGCGCCCGAGTAGTACTATTTGGGCGCCGTGGCGCCGGAATGCAGGGACACGGCGCCGATGCGGAAAAATATGATTTCTGGGCCGAATTTGACACGTTTTCAGGGTCCAAAAGGGATAATTTTTCCTACTTACAAAACCTATATAATCCCTAAAACCCTAATCATCCTCCATACCTTTTTAGACCTCCTCATACCAGAATTCCACCACATTCTACATCATTGTAAATATCCCACAACACCATTCAAGGAGATAAGACTTTGGAGGCTTTTCAAGTATTTTCTTTCTTTCTTTTGCTTTGTTTATTTCAGTTCATGTATGGAGATTGTATTAGTTCTTAGTGTGACTATGGCTAGGAGCTGATTACTTTATTAGGAATTTCCTTGTGATTCGCTTGAAACTCTTATTCATGAATTAATGCATTAGTTTGTTTTCTTCTTCTCTTGATTAAGATTTATTCAATAGTTGTTTTGATTGCTTGATGGTTAATTAGCTACTAATTATCATCACTTATATGATTTCGAATCGAAATCCGAAAGGGGAGATTCTGAATATGCTATAGTTGAATAAACATAGGTTAAAATCGTGGACGAAAGTACCCCGATACTTGTGTAGCTTAATAGGTTATTACTCTTAATCCTCCTTTGTAGTCAATCTTATCATCGAAAGATAGAAGGGTTCTCCATTGGGGTTGAGTGTTTATATTACCTTAACAGGAGTATACAACATCTTAATTAACCTGCTATCTCAACATAGAAGAAGAAGTCAAAATAATTGTATTAAGGATTGAATATAGTGGATAGTTGATGATCTTCGAAACCCTAATTCTCCATCATAACTGATTTAAATCGAAGTCTTCTTTTATAATTAGTTATTTCCTGCATTATTAGTCTAAAATTCTAAACCAATTAACGTTAACCAAATAGATACTATAGAATAGATAACCGGTACTTGAAAACCAGTCCCTAAGAACGATATTCGTTCTTACCCAGACTATATTATTTGTCACGATACGTGCACTTGCGTTAAGCGTGTGGATAAATCGCTATCAAGTTTTTGGCGCCGTTGTCGGGGACTGGCGTACTTTCAATATCAATTTATCTATTCTTATTTCTAATTTGGTTGCTCCAAGAACAAGTTTCTAACTTGTTCTGCGAGCATCTTTTTATCACTTTTTGTTGTTTTCTTATTTTGTAGGTTAAAAAAAACACAAGGACTACTACTACTATCAGGGGCAGCAGTACTACGACTACTATCCCCAGCAGCAGTATCATCAACAGCAAGTTAACCCAGAGGCTCCACAAAAAGATCGAAATGAGCTGCAAGAAGCCTTACTCAGGCTCACCCAGTGTCAGAATCCTCAAGGGCAAGTTCAACAGCCACAGATTCAGGCCCCATCCGAGGAGCCAGACGAATTGAGAGCAGCATTGTTGGCACTCACAACCGTCCAAACTCAATTCATGGTGGAAGTAAGACCCTCTCTTCAGAACTTGGAAACTCCAATGGAACAGATTCTGAATTGGGAATCACAAATCGGGCAACTGATGGACATGGTAACCATTACACCTCAAGAAAGTCCACCAAGTGACTTAGTTACGAGGAATGGTGAGCATATTGTGGAACCTGAACCACAACAAGTTGTTGAAGAATTTGGAGAGATAGTTGGTGTAGATACAAAAGAGGTCACTGAGGACCACCCTATTTCGGAAAAGACTACACCAAAGGTCATTGCTAACCCTCAACCAGAAAGTCCATACCCTCAAGGGTACCCCTAAAAGTTGAGAGATGTAGGGACATTCACTGATCCCTACATTATAGAGATCCTAAAAGACAAGCATGTCTTATGGAATTGGGGGATAATCTTTGATCTGAGGCCCTTGTTCGACAAAGGTGTTGTAGAAAAAGTGAGACCTGCAACAATAAGTGTGCGGATTGCAAGCAGTTCGCAGAAGGAGTCGTCAGGCACTAGTAAAGGTTAATTGCGTCCGGCTAAAAGACGTTAAAGACAGTGCTTGTTGGGAGGCAACCCAATATTTATTAATTATGTTATTTTAATTTTTGTTTTAGTTGTTTTATTTTGTCTTGAACAGTCTCACGGTCTTGGGTTCTTGTCTTGTGTTGTAGAATGACAGGTGGACTGAAAGCTAACTCTGAGAAAAAAGGAGCAAAAACGCTGAAAAAAGGAAAAGTCGTCATCAGCGCCACGGCGCCCAGAATCAGGGCCGTGGCACCGAGAGTTCAGAGAGCCCGCAAAAGTTTGGGCGCCACGGCGCCAAATCTCAGGGTCGTGGCGCCGAAAGTTCCGAGAGCTAAATTCCGTGCAAATTCCAGAATGTTTCCTCTCAGACCTCCGTTATGACCGTTGTATTGTGTCAGTAAGTTGTCCCTATTTTTAGTCTTCACACATTGGGGACAATGTGTCGATTAAGTTTGGGGGGGGTGTCTTCTTGTTTTATTTTGTTTTTGAGTCTTTGTGTTGTTTTTATGTGTTTTTGAGTCATAATTTTTTTTTGGATCATGCATGTTGTAGTTGCTAAAGGTATTGAGTGGATAAAGTGGGATAATGTAATGAAATTAAAAGCGACAATATGTGTGCTTAAGTTAGTTATGCCAAAAATTCCTGACATCTAATTATTTGGAATATTTGTGCTTCGCTTATGTGTGTCGATTATGGAAAGAACGGTTGAAAAATGTCTAAAAAATCTGTTTGCTTGTTATTTGAGGCGAAATAGTTAAGATGTACATTTTTAGGGAGATGATTCAGGCATTTCTTTGATAGCCCTTCTAACCATTCATTACCCACATTGACATAAAATGTATCACTAGTCAGCCCTTTGAGCCTAAAATAAGATCTTTTCTTTGACACCCTATGATTCATTTGTTGTGCCATAAGTAATAATGGAAAAGTATTGGGATGAAAAGCGTGAAAAAGAGACAAAAAGAGAGTGAACAAATTTGATGCACCCCAATGAAAAATATGCAAAAGTCTAAGTTTGGGGGAGCCTGTTATTTATAATACATATCATTCTCTCAAAAGAAAAGAGGGGAGAAAGTGGGTACGAAACTAAAAAGGAAATCAAAAAGAAGGAAAAGGAGTTTGAATGAAAAGTGTTTATGGTACGTAATTGAGCCTAAATGCCTATTTTTACCTACCCTTGCCTAAGCCTACCTTACAATCCTTGAAAGTCCTGATGATCTTTAATATGTATGTCTATGATTAGTGTAGAATAACAAGTAAACAGGTCTATAGCATTTGGGAAAGATGGAATGAAATTGACGTGCATATGTTAGGTGTTCGTATTTCCATTGAACATGATCTAAGTGAATTTGCGAAATATCTAACTTGAAATTCTAGATTGATGATTATTCATGCTATATATGTTCTAACATATTATCTCATCTTTCATCCATGATTTTGAAGAATCAATATTATAACTACTTGATCCATCTCTTTGAGTCTTTGTTTGTTTTATTTGATTTTTGTTTTGTGCTTTACTCGAGGACGAGCAAAGTTTAAGTTTGGGGGTGTTTGATTGATGTATTTTATATACACCTTTTGAGTCATTTTTAGTTAGTATTTTACTCATTTCATTTGTGTTTGGTACAGTATTAGGATCGTTTCCTTTCCTTTGTGTCACAGCGGTCAGAAATGGAAAAATGACAAAAAGGAGATGAAAATGAGCATAATTGAGATGGAATTGCACACAAAAGGGCCAAGAAATGAAGTCTAAAAACTTTCGGGAAGTATAGAGGAGGTCAGACGAAGTCCGGACGAAAAAAAGGATGAAGAAACGAAAAAAATGCGAAATTCGTGAATAGTACTATTTAAGCGCCACGGCGCCCGAATAGTACTATTTGGGTGCCGTGGTGCCGGAAGTTCAGAAAACTGCAGATTTTTCGGCGCCGTGGCACCGGAATGCAGGGACACGGCGCCGACGCGGAAAAATATGATTTCTGGGCCGAATTTGACTCGTTTTCAGGGTCCAAAAGGGATAACTTTTCCTACTTACAAAACCTATATAATCCCTAAAACCCTAATCATCCTCAATACCTTTTTAGACATCCTCATACCACAATTCCACCACATTCTACATCATTGTAAATATCCCACAACACCATTCAAGGAGACAAGACTTTGGAGGCTTTTCAAGTATTTTTTTTCTTTCTTTTGCTTTGTTTATTTCAGTTTATGTATGGAGATTGTGTTAGTTCTTAGCGTGACTATGGCTAGGAGCTGATTACTTTATTAGAAATTTCCTTGTGATTCGCTTGAAACTCTTATTCATAAATTAATGCATTAGTTTGTTTTCTTCTTCACTTGATTAAGATTTATTCAATAGTTGTTTTGATTGCTTGATAGTTAATTAGCTACTAATTATCATCACTTATATGATTTCGAATCGAAATCCAAAAGGGGAGATTCTGAATATGCTATAGTTGAATAAACATAGGTTAAAATCGTGGACGAAAGTACCCCGATACTTGTGTAGCTTAATAGGTTATTGCTCTTAATCCTCCTTTGTAGTCAATCTTGTCATCGAAATATTGAAGGGTTCTCTATTGGGGTTGAGTGTTTATATTACCTTAACAGGCGTATAAAACGGCTTAGTTAACCTGCTATCTCAACATAGAAGAAGAAGTAAGTCTAATTGTATTAAGGATTGAATAGAGTGGATAGTTGATGATCTTAGAAGCCCTAATTCTTCATCATAACTGATTTAAATCGAAGTCTTTTTTTATAATTAGTTATTTCCTGCATTATTTGTCTAAAATTCTAAACTAATTAACGTTAACCAAATAGATACTATAGAATAGATAACCGGTACTTGAAAATCAGTCCCTGAGGACGATATTCAGTCTTACCCAGACTATATTACTTGTCACGATACGTACACTTGCGTTAAGTGTGTGGATAAATCGCTATCACATATTCAAATCTCTCCTTTCGTATTTCAATTTGAAATCATATAAGTGATGATAACTAGTGATCAGTTAATTACCAAGCAATCAAAACAACTATTGAATAAATCTTAACTATATGAAGAAGAAACCAAATTAATGCATTAAGTCATAAAGACGAGGTTTAAGCGATTCGAAAGGAAAGTCCTAAATAAATTTTAGCTCCTAGCCATAGACATGCTAAGAACCAAAAGATTATCCAACATAAACTGAAAGTAAATAAAGTATAGAAAGAAAAATACTTACGAACAAGTCTCTAATCTTGAAGCCTCCAAGAAATTATGTTATGTGATGAATTAGGGATTGTGTCACCCTTGAAAAATCTGCCCAAATGGACTTTTATAGCCTCCCAAAATGTGTCCCACTTTTCCTTCTATGTCGTGGCCCATTCCTTCTCAGATTTGGCAAAATTCCCGCATTGGCGCCACGGACCTGCAGACTGGCGCTGTGGCGCCGAAACTCCTGCAGCTTCTCAGTACATTGGGCATCGTGGCCCTGCAGTCTCTGATGGATTGGCGCCATGGCGCCGCCCTGTTCTCATCCGGGATGCCAACTTTCGTCTCTTTTGGCTCGGGAACCTCTTTTTCTGCCCTTTTTTTGCTTCTTTTCTCAACGTTGCCTTTTTAAACCACTGTGACTCAAAAGAAGAAAAAAACGATCCTAACACGACACATATTTGGACAAAAATGGGTAAAATACTAACTAAAATGACTCAAAAGGCGTATATAAAATATGCCTAACAAAAACCTCCAAACTTAAGTTTTGCTCGCCCTCGAGTAAAGATCAAAAATAGAAACAAAGACACGAAAGAAAAGAAAATAACAGACTCAACGACACTGGTCAACCTGCTGCACAAATGTCACTAGAAAAACATGAAGGTTAGTAGGATAATATGCAGGAACATGTATATCATGGATTTTTAGCATTCTAAACTCTCAAGTCAGATATTTCGCAAACTCAGTTCAATCATGCTCAATGAAAGTAGGAATACTTAACCTATGCATGTCAAATTCAAAATTATATGGCATGTTCACTTGTTATTCTTCACTAATCATAGATACACATACTAGAGATCTTCAGGACTTTTCAGGGTTGTAATGTAGGCTTAGGCAAGGGTAGGTAAAAATAGGCATTTAGGCTCAAATTACGTACCATAAGCTCTTTTTCTTTCAACACTTTTCCTTCCTTTTGATTTCCTTTTTAACCACATACCTATCTTTGTTTTGAGAGAATGAGGTGCATTATGAATAACAAGCACCCAAACTTAGGCTTTTGTCTATTTATTTTCATTGGTGCATAAATTTGTTCACTCTCTTTTTGTCTCTTTTTCAACACTTTTCATTCCAAACATCTTCAATTTTTCACTTATGGCACAAACATAGAATTATAGGGTGTCAAAGAAAAGATCTTATTTTAGGCTAAAAGGGGCTGACTAGGGATACAATTTATTGTCAGGGATAAGCAGTGAATGGTAAGAAGGGCTAAGAAAGAAATGTCTGAGTCATCTCCCTAACATGTACATACTAACTATTTCGCCTCAAATAACAAGCAAGCAGACACGTATGCTTTATCATTAACAATGCATAAATCAAGCACAGATACCTCAAATATTTTGATTTCATGAGTCCTTGGCATACCTAACTTAAGCGTTCAGATTTTTCTGCTTCTAATTCCATTACATTATCCTACTTTACTTCACTAAGCATTTCAAGTAACTACAGCACGCATGATCATAAAAAAAAAATAGACTCATATAAAACATAAAAAAAACTCAAAAATAAACAAAATAAACTAAGAACCCCCCAAACTTAAATCACACATTGTCCCCAATGTGTACAAGACTAAAAAAAAAAACGGGACTACTTACAGACTTGTGGTTTAAAATGGTGGCAGTGGCTGATAGTGCATGGCAGAGAATCTTCGATAGACGTCGTGGCCCTACATTTCAGAGCCGTGGCGCCCAAACTTCTGCGGGCTCTCTGATTTTTAGGCGTCGTTGTACTGATGGCTGGCGCCATGGTGCTATTTTTCCTGCGGCTCCCTCTCTGCTTCTAGTCCGTGATTTGCCTGGGATTTCAAGATTGTGAGTATGTTCATGAGAAAAACTAACAAACTTTCTAAAGTGTTGGGTTGCCTCCCAACAAGCGCTGTCTTTAACGTCTTGTAGCCGGACGCTGGTTCCTCTTTATATTGGCTTGAGATTGGTCACAGAGCTCACATGGTCCATGTCATTGATCAAGTAGGGTTTCAACCTCTGTCCGTTCACTTTGAATAGGGCTCCCTCTCTCCCTCTTACTTCAACTGCACCATAGGGAAATACTCTTTCAACAGTGTATGGGCCTGACCATCGAGATTTGAGCTTGCCTGGAAAAAGCCTCAACCTTGAGTTGAATAAGAGCACTTTTTGTCCTGATTGGAAATCTTTAGGGACCAAGCTCTTATCATGTCATGCCTTGGTTCTTTCCTTGTAGATCTTTGCATTCTCATAAGCTTTGTATCTGAATTCATCTAACTCACTCATCTGTAGCAACCTCTTCTGCCCTGCTGCCTTGGCATCCATGTTCAGCTTCTTCATTTCCCAATAAGCCCTGTGTTCTAACTCTACTGGCAGATGACATGCTTTCCCAAACACCAACCGATATGGCGACATTCCAATGGGAATTTTGAATGTTGTTCTATACGCCCATAGTGTGTCATCCAACTTGATAGACCAATTCTTCCTTAAGCCATCCACAGACTTTTCCAGTATGTTTTTCACTTCCCTGTTAGAAATTTCCGCCTGCCCATTCGCTTGAGGATGGTAGGGCAATGTGGTACAGTGGTAGACTCCATAGCGATAAAGTAGTGTATCAAGCTGCTTGTTGCAAAAGTGGCTTTCTTCATCACTGACGATGGCCCTGGGGGTACCAAACCATGTGAATATGTTCTTTTGGAGGAACCTTTGGACTGTCTTACTGTCATTTTCTTTAGTGGCTACTGCTTCTACCCATTTGGACACATAATCCACTACAAGAAGAATGTATTGATTTCCAAAGGACGATGGGAATGGACCCATGAAGTCGATCCCCCACACATCAAACCGTTCCACCTCCAAGATCCCATTCAAGGGCATTTCATTTCGCCTTGATATGTTCCCCGTTCGTTGACAACGATCACAACCTTTCACAAAGGTGTTGGCATCTTTGAAAAGGGATGGCCAATAGAACCCACTCTGCAGTACTTTATGGTTGTTCTTGATGCCCCAAAATGCCCACCACATTGTAAGGTGTGACAATGGGTGAGAATCTGGTGCATCTCATCTTCTGGTATACATCGCCTGATGACTTGGTCGGCGCAGTTCTTGTATAGGATTGGCTCATCCTAATAGTAATGTTTTACCTCTGAGTAGAACCTTTTCACCTGCTGTCTTGTCAATCCTGGGGGTACTACCTTAGCTGTAAGAAAATTAACAAAATCAGCATACCAAGGTAAATTAAAGACAGTGCTTACCTGAAACAGTTGATCATCTGGGAAGTGATCATTTATCTGCACATCCTTGGTATTCTGGCTCTTTTTGTTTTCAAGCCTTGATAGGTGGTCAGCAACCAAGTTCTATGTTCCCTTCTTATCACGGATTTCCATGTCAAATTCTTGTAATAACAGCACCCATCGGATAAGACGGGGTTTTGCGTCCTTCTTTGTCATCAAGTACTTTATAGCATAGTGATCAGTGTACATTATCACCTTATTCCCAATTAGGTATGGTCTGAACTTCTCAAATGTGTAAACTGTCGCTAGAAACTCTTTCTCTGTAGTGGCATAATTCAATTGTGCATCATTAAGAGTTTTTCTAGCATAGTAAATGGATATGAATACCTTATCAACTCTCTGCCCAAGAACTGCTCCCACTGCATAATCACTTGCATCACACATTAGCTCAAATAGGAGCTCCCAGTTTTGTGCAATGACTATAGGTGCTGAGATTAGCCTCTCCTTGAGTGTCTGGAAAGCGGTCATGCATTCCTTATTGAATTCAAAAGAAACTCCATTCATTAGTAAGGTGGAAAGGGGTTTCGACACTTTGGAGAAGTCCTTGATGAATCTTCTATAAAAACCAGCATGCCCAAGGAAACTTCTAACCCCCTTTGCTGACATTGAAGGTGGTAGATTTTCAAGTAATGAAACCTTTGCTCTGTCATTGGTTGGATATTTTGTGGCCAAGGACAATCCCCTCTTTCACCATGAAATGAAATTTTTTCCAATTTAGCACAAGGTTGGACTTTTCACACCGTTTCAATATTGCTTCCAAATGCTTCAAACACTCATCAAAAGAATACCCAAAGACAGAAAAATCGTCCATGAAAATTTCTATGGTCCTCTCCACCATGTCAGAGAAAATTGCCAGCATGCACCACTGAAAGGTAGCAGGTGCATTGTAAAGCCCAAATGGCATCCTTCTGAAAGCAAACGTAGCAAAAGGGCAGGTGAATGTTGTATTTTCCTGATCTTCTGGTGCTATGGCAATCTGATGGTATCCTGAGTAACCATCCAAGAAGCAATAATAGTTGTGCCCTGTGAGCCTATCCAGTAACTGATCTAGAAAAGGTAATAGAAAGTGGTCTTTTCTGGTTGCCTTGTTCAACTTGCGGTAGTCAATGCAAATCCTCCAACCGGTAACTATTCTAGATGGAATGAGCTCATTCTTTTCATTGGTCACCACCGTCATGCCACCCTTCTTGGGCACTACTTGCACAGGACTCACCCATGCACTGTCAGAAATATGATAGATTACCCCAGCATCAAGTCATTTCATGATCTCTTTCCTCACCACCTCCTTCATGTTTGGATTCAGTTTTCTCTGTGCCTCAATGGAGATCTGCTCTCATTTTCTAGACGGATTTTATGCATCACTATTGAAGGGCTTATCCCCTTTATCTCTGCCAATGTCCACCCAATGGCACGCTTATGAGCCCTCAACACTCTCAGCAGCTTCTCAACCTCCACTGTGGATAGATGACATGATACGATCACTGGCAAGAATTGGTTCTCACCCAGATATCGATACTGCAAGTAATATGGTAGAGTCTTCAATTTTAACTCTGGAGCTTTTTCTGTGGACGACAATGCTCTCTCTGGCATCTGCCCGAGCCCTTCATATTTCTTCTTGTAACATGGCTCATAAGAATTCATCCAATTTGCATACTCTATTAATTTCGGGTCATTGCCACTATCCTCACCCTATTGGGTCAGCACTTCTTCAAGAGCATCTGCACTTCTGAACCAGTTTTCAGAAACTGTTTCTTCAATCATATCAATAGCATAACAATTATCACTTGCCTTTGGGAAGGTTGCTGCTTGGAATACATTGAAAATCACTTCTTCTTCCTGAACACGAAGTCTCAGCTCACTTTTTTTAACATCAATAAGTGCATGTCCTGTGGCTAGGAATGGTCTGCCAAGGATAATGGGAATCAGTTCATCTTTTTTCATGTCTAAGATGATGAAATCAGCGGGGAAGATAAACTTGACCACTTTAACCAACACATCCTCGATGACTCCTCTAGGATGGATGATGGAGCGATCAGCTAGCTGCAAAGTGATATTTTTAGGTCGTGTCTCTCCCATTCCAAGGTTTCAAAACACTAAATAGGGCATCAGATTATACCTGCCCCCAAATCACACAAGGCCTTCTGACATTCAAACCTCCCTATAGTGCAAAAGATGGTGAAGCTCCCTGGATCTTTCAGCTTCAGGGGTAGCTTCCTCTATAGGATGGCACTGCATTCCTCAGTTAACACCACTGTTTTATAGTTATCTAACCTCCTATTTTTACTGAGAATCTCCTTCATGAACTTTACGTAACTCGGCATCTGCTCTAGAGCCTCAGTAAATGGGATGTTGATTTGCAGTTATTTGAAAACTTCCAAAACTGCAGAGAATTGTTTGTCAAGGGAACTTGTCTTTAGCCTCTGAGGATATGGTATCTTAACCTGAGGATTTCCAACAGCTGCTGGCAATGTCCCTTGCTTCGGATGCAGGTCTCCAATAATCATTACGTCATCTGATGTTTCGGCGGCGCGACCCTACTCAGTGGCGCCGCGGCGCTGGGAATCCTGCGATCCATCTGAGTCTTCCTTCTCCGAACACGGTGGTGGTGGGCTATCTTCCACTAGTTCTCCATTCCTTAGATCAACTGCCTGACACTGCTCTTTTGGATTAGCCCCAATATTTTTAGGGTGATTCCTTTGTATTCTGTTGCTCAGCATGCCCGCGAGTTGTCCTATTTGTGTCTTCAAATTCTTTAGGGACACTTTTGTCTCATCCATGAACTGAGTTTGATGCTTAGTTAGCCTAAGTATGGCCGATCGCAACCCATTCTGCTCTTCCTGTGGGACATGAGGGTTACATTGCTATTGATAGTTCTGTAACCCGTGATAGTGGTAGTCCATGATTGTTGGATCCCTGAGATGGTTCAAAACTAACAAACAAAGCACGGCGCACGGTTCCACAAATAAAAGAAAATAAAAAGAAAAATTAAATTAGAAATTAAGAATAGATAAATTGATATTGAACTATGCCAATCCCCGGTAACGGCGTCAAAAACTTGTTAGCGATTTTCCACACGCTTAACGCAAGTGTACGTATCGTTACAAGTAATATAGTCTAGGTAAGACCGAATATCGTCCTCAGGGATTAGTGTTCAATTACCAAACATCTATCTTATGGTATCTATTTGGCTGTCGATATTTTGTTGTGGTTTTTATCTATGAACTACTGAACAATTGTAAAAGTTAACTAAATTAATTTACTTAAATCAGATATGGTGGAAATAGGGCTTTCAATCTCCTCAACTATCCACTCGCCTTAATCCTTAATGCAACAATAAAGGTTCTTCTTCTATGTTAAGATAGCAGGTTAACTAGACCGTTTTATATTCTAGTTAGGATATATAAACACTCAACCCCGGTGCAGAATCTTCTATATTTCTATGACAGATTTTACCACATAGGAGGATTAAGAACAATAACCTATAAAACTACACAAGTATCGGGGTACTTTCGTCCACGAATTTAAACTATGTTTATTCAACTATAGCATATTCAAATCTCCTCTTTCGGATTTCGATTCGAAATCATATAAGTGATGATAACTAGTGATCAGTTAATTAACAAGCAATCAAAACAACTATAGAATAAATCTTAACTATATGAAGAAGAAACCAAATTAATGCATTAAGTCATAAAGACGAGCTTCAAGCGATTCGAAAGGAAAGCCCTAAATAAAGTTTAGCTCCTAGCCATAGACATGCTAAGAACCAAAAGATTATCCAACATAAACTGAAAGTAAATAAAGTAAAGAAAGAGAAAATACTTAAGAACAAGTCTCTAATATTGAAGCCTCCAAGAAATTATGTTATGTGATGAATTAGGGATTGTGTCACCCTTGAAAAATCTGCCCAAAGGACCTTTTATAGCCTCCCAAAATGTGTCCCACTTCTCCTTCAATGCCTTGGCCAATTCCTTCTCGGATTTGGCAAAATTCCCGCGTTGGCGCCACAGCCATGCAGACTGGCGTCGTGGCGTCGAAACTCCTGCAGCTTCTCAGAACATTGGACGTCGTGGCCCTGCAGTATCTGATGGATTGGCGCCACGGCGCCGCCTTTTCTCGTCCGAGATGTCAACTTTCGTCTCTTTTGGCTCGGGAACCTTCTTTTTTGCCCTCTTTTTGCTTCTTTTCTCCACGTTGCCTTTTTAAACCACTATGACTCAAAAGAAAGAAAATATATCCTAACACGACACATATTTGGACAAAAATTGGTAAAATACTAACTAAAAATGACTCAAAAGGCGTATATAAAATATGTCTAACAGTTACACGATCCAGTCACCTAGGAGGAGTAAGACAGCTCCACTTGCTTCGGAGACTGTTCCTATTTTGGTATAATTTTGTTTGTATACATCCTGGGTCCGACGGGGCCCTGTCCCGTCACTTATACACGGTCATACTCTCCTAGTAGGGACAAAGGTAGAGCATCTAGCTCCAGTACTGGGCCGCAACGTATCTACGCTCTAGGTGGGAGACCGGGTCCAGAGACACTGCAGGATGCACCATCAGGTATACCCTTCTTCAGATTATTTATTGATAGGTTTAAGCTATATACGAACTGTCCCTTACCATTATGACATAATGTATTACAACATAAGTTAGGATATAAAAATAAGAGTTAATGGGGTAAATCGAGACAAAAGACTTAGTGAAAAACTTAGTTAAAACCTTAAGGGGGGAAGTGCCCATAGCATAACAAGACCATAGCTATAAATCGGAACTTGGGTAAACGAATAGAAGACTACCCTTGATATGTAACCTTTTAGTTATTATAACATGATACTAGCGGTATTAGATACGACTAATTTGACCATAAATAGTACCGTCATGTTTTACTCTTTTGTTAACTATCCATAAAACTTCTATAAGTTACATATTTCCAACATTCGAGGACGAATGTTCCTAAGGAGGAAGGATGCTACACCCCGGAAAAAATTTCGTGTTACCGAGACTGCAGACGACTTAGTATGGGCTCAGGGGAGGGTAAAGATATACAAGGATTAGGATGAAGATTCTGTTATATATGTATAATAATAACATATAGACGAAAGTGGAGGTCATATGGTGTAAGTTGGTTAATAGGTTACTTGACAAATAGCCCTCGTAACCGTAAGTTAAGGTGGGGCCCACATGTCGGGATTTTATAAAGGGCATATAACAAGTTTTATTAGTACATAGGAAGTTTATAAAGTCTAAAGAGGAACACTTAAGCCAAATATGAGTATAAGCACTCCAAAAGGATGATTTAAGGATACGTTTTCGGGTGATCTAGCTTTACGAGGCCAAAACACCATTATACGTTGAGAATTTAGGAAAACACAAAATACGAAAGTTGTAGATAATTGAAATACCTTTCCCACCATAGGTCGTGGTCCTTCATGCGACCTAGGAATAAAAGGTTATGGACGTTTTAAGGAGGAAAGGTCATACTAGCAGTGGGCTCGGCCCAACCCGACTCCAAGTCGGGTCAGGCCCACTTCCTTGTCTTTTTAAGGAAAATTTTCACCCATTATCTTCCTCATTGCATGCCAAAAGATCCAGAATATTTTAGAGAGAGAGAGAGTGAGGAGAGTTAGAGTGATAAAGCAAGGGTTCGATCAAGTTCGAGGCCCCGAATCCCGAGGCTCATTAAGGATAAAGTGTAATACGAGTTGTCGTCGTCGTTTCAAGCTAAATATTGAACTTGGAGGATGATATTTTCGCGGTTGAGCTGCTGCTAAGGTATGTATTATTTTCTCATCTTTGTTATTGAGATGATTACGTGGAGATTTAACGGATTAAAGTGTTATAAATATAGTTGTAATTATCGTATACCGAATATTAAGGCGTTGTGGTTTAGGGGCTGTTTTGGATAGAATTGTAAACATAAGTACTCTATTCTTAGTTGGATGTGGAGTCGATATCCAATGTCTTGTTGCGTTCATGTTATACTCTTGTTGATAATTCGAATGAAGCTTATGCGATACATTATACTTACACGTTCACTACAAAGCAAATGGTAAATGAAGGAAACTCTAAAACTTGTTCTCAAATCTCTCCAAAAGGAGTTGTAATAGAAACCACTCTGAAAGGAGTACAACATTTTGTAACTTCATTACATATTCATACTGCATATCATGTGTATTGTTATTGTTCCACCTGATCAACTGGATTATGATATTCTTAAGGAGGCGGTGCCAGGAAGGCCACCTAGCTAAGCCAGGCGGTGCCAGAGGCCATCATGAATCTGTAGGAGCGGCGTCTGGAAGCGACTACGAGTAGGATATTCTATGTTTATATTGTGTATGCAAGATTTTTTGTAAGGGACCATATGACATGGTTCAAAGTGCTGTTCCAGGTTACTCTCAAGTTGCTTTCTAAACTTGCTTACTGTTACGTTTTTCCTTATTTTATGATTCAGTATTGCCTTACATATTCAGTACATATTCCGTACTGATCCCCTTTCTTCGGAGGGCTGCGTTTCATGCCCGCAGGTTCAGGGATGCGGTTACACGATCCAGCCACCTAGGAGGAGTCAGACAGCTCCACTTGCTTCGGAGACTGTTCCTGCTTTGGTATAATTTTGTTTGTATACATCTTGGGTTCGACGGGGCCTTGTCCCGTCACTTATGCACGGTCATACTCTCCTAATAGTCTGCGAACAGCGTGGGTGTCATGGGTACTGTTTGGC
The DNA here is from genome assembly GCA_029844215.1 of Przewalskia tangutica. NCBI lineage: Eukaryota > Viridiplantae > Streptophyta > Magnoliopsida > Solanales > Solanaceae > Przewalskia > Przewalskia tangutica. Next base: position 127,070,342 of record CM056721.1, read on the forward strand.
CTTGCCGGCCATTGTTTTGTTGTACAAAAGTATTGGTAGCCTCCTGCCAACAGGTCCAGGCGCCCAATATCCAGAAGGTCGCAGAAGTTGCAGCGACGCGGCGCCTCTAGACAGCAGAGTGCAGGGCCGCGGCGCCAAATCACCAGAACAGCGCAGAAGTTCCGGCGCGCGCGCCGATAAGCGGCCGCAGCGACGAAAAATCGAGTTTTAGACGTTTTCTGGGCCAGGCCTGAAGGGAAAAGTTGGAGGCGGTTTTGAGCCTATAAAAGGAGAACCCTAGGCAGTTTTCAAGGGTTCCCTTTCTTGCACAACACAAGGCTTCTTGAAGTTGAAGATTGGAGACCTTAACTTAGTAATTTTCTTTTCTTTTCTTTACTTTACTTTCAGTTTTTATGTTGGATATTGAATTAGCTCTTGTCATGTCAATGGCTAGGAACTAATTCCATTATAGGGCTTTCCATATCAAATCACTTGAACCTTATGTTATGAATTGATGCATGTTTATGGTTATTCTTCTTATTGTTGAGATTTACCCAATAATTGCTTTGAATGTTTGGTAATTAATTGATCACTAATTATCATTATTTAAATGATTTCTAATCAAACTTCGAAAGGAGGAGGTTGTGACTATGTTGTAAGTTGGGTAGACATATTTTGGATTGAGGATGAAAATACCTCAATTACTTGTGTAGCGTTAATAAGAGGTTTAAACACCTAATTTCACGCATGGCGCGTGACGATTAACTAGGTTTTTGGTCTTAATCCTCCTATAGAGTCATCCTTATCACCGAAAGGTAGAAAGGAGCGCTACTGAGGTTGAGTGTTTATATAGCCTTAACGGGAGTATAAAACGATTTAGTAAACCTGCTAGCTCCAAAAGAAGAAGAACCATAAGTCATTGCATTAATAAGTAACATAAGCGGATAGTTGAGGAGACTTGGAAGCCCTATTTCCATCACTACTGAAGTAAACACATAGTTAATTAGTATTTATAATGGTTAGTATAATCAACAAACTCAAATATCGGTTACCAAATAGATAACAAAAGATAGATAATTGGTACTTGAACACTAATCCTTGTGGACGATATTCGGTCTTACCTAGACTATATTACTTGTCACGATAACGTGCACTTGCGTTAAAGTGTGTGCATCTTTTCGCGCATCAAGTTTTTGGCGTCGTTGCCGGGGATTAGGCATAGTTCAATATCAATTTTATCTATTTTTAATTTCTAATTTGGTTTTTAATTTTTATTTTATTTTTACGTTTTTTATTTTATTTCGGGAAAAATCAGGGTGTCGTGATCTGTTTGTCTGTTTTTGATCTGTTTTAGGAAATCAGTTTATGCGAAGGAGAAGAGGGGCAGACAATATTGTTCCCTTCAATCCAGAGATTGAGAAAACCTGTAAACAAAACAGAAAGAACCAGCGGACTGCAGCCTTAATTGAGATGGACGGCGTCCAAAACAACAATGTGATGAGAGAAGGGTTAGGTGAAAATCAACCTAACCAAGGAATACCTCGGCGAGTACCTATGGATGTCGAGGAAAGAGTTCAAGTCCAGGCAGAAAGAAGCTTGGGAGACTACGTGTTGCCGAGGGTGAACGGAGCACAGACATGTATTATGCTCCCAACAATAGGAGCGAATAACTTTGAGATCAAACCGGCGATTCTAAGCATGGTGCAGAACACAGTGCAATTTGGAGGACTTCCATCAGAGGATCCACATATGCACATAGCTAATTTCTTGGAGCTATGTGCAACTTTCAGATATCTTGGCGTTCACGATGTATTGTCAGATTGAGGCTCTTTCCCTTCTCACTCAGGGATAGAGCAAAAGTATGGTTAAATTCCCTGCCAGCTGATTCGATTTTTACATGGCAAGAGCTGGCACAGAAATTTTTGGCCAAATTCTTCCCACCGTGCAAAGCAGCGAAATTGAGAGGGGAGCTGAATAATTTCTACCAAGCAGATGGAGAGTCATTATACGAAGCTTGGGAGAGGTTCAAGGATTTACAGAGAAAGTGCCCACACCATTGTATTGAGTTGTGGAACTTGGTTCACATCTTCTTTAACGGGCTGAGCGGTACAACCAGAACAATTATAGATGCAGCAGATGGGACATTTATGAGGAAAACGGCTCACGAAGCTCACGAATTATTAGAAGATATGGCCACCAACAACCATGTCACAGAAGATAGACCAATGAGTGGTAGGAGAACAGTGGGAGTCCACGAGATAGATGTCATCGCTGCCTTGAATGCCCAAGTGGCCCTTTTGACGAAACAGCTTCAGCAACATACAGTATCAGTAAATGCAGTACAGATGCCAAGGAGCTGTGAAATATGTGGTGGCCCACATACATTCGATAGATGTCCTTCAGTTGATCCTAATAATATGCCAATCGAGCAGGCAGAGTGTCAGGTCGTGGGTAACTATCAGAGGCCACAGAACAACCCATACTCCAACACATACAATCCAGGGTGGAGGAATCACCCAATTTTTTCGTGGAGAGGAGACCAGGGGCAGCAGAATCAATATAGAGGCCAGTACCAAAACCAGCAGCACCAAAATCAGCAGCCATTTACTCAGGCCCCACCTTCTCAACAATTTAATGCACCTGTTCAGCCAGAAAAGCCATACGAGCTGAAAGCAGCCTTGTTAGCACTCACCAACGCCCAGACCTAGTTCGTGACAGAAACTAGATCCTCGTTCAGAAACTTGGAAACACAAGTGGGTCAGCTAGCAAAGCAATCGAACAACAGTCCACAGGGTACACTACCAAGCAACACAGAGGTGAATCCGAGAGAACAATGTCAGGCAGTACAGTTGAGAAGTGGTAAACAGTTGGAGCAGCAGTCACATCAGCCGGTAGTTGAACAAAGGGCAGAGATAGAGAAAGAGAAGGTGGTTGAAGCTTGCCCAGTAGTAGAGAAAACTCCAGAGAAGGAGTATACAGAGAAGATCTCATTCCCAAGAGATTGCAGCGGAAGGCAGTTGATAAACAATTCTCTAAATTTTTGGAGACATTCAGAAAGCTGCATATCAACATACATTTTATAGAGGCATTGGAGAAAATGCCCTCCTATTTCAAATTCATGAAGGAGATTTTGGGGAAGAAGAAGAAACTGGCAGAGTATGAGATGGTAGCACTAACGGAGGAGTGCAGTGCTATCCTGCAGAAGAAGTTGCCCCCTAAATTAAAAGACCCAGGGAGCTTTACACTACCTTGCACAGTTGGCAGGGTGACATGCAACAGGGCTCTTTGCGACTTAGGGGCAAGTATAAATTTAATGCCTTTGTCAGTATTTAAACGGTTGGAGTTGGGTGAGGCAAAACCAACCACGGTGAGCCTGCAACTAGCCGATAGGACAGTGGTTCACCCAAGGGGGAAGATTGAGGACGTGATTGTTAAAGTAGGAATTTTTTTTTTCCTACGGACTTCCTCATTCTTGACATGGAAGAGGATGCAGAGATCTCTATCATATTGGGGAGACCATTCCTGGCGACAGGGAGAGCCCTGATCGATGTAGAAAGAGGAGAGCTGACGTTGAGGGTGGAGAAGGAAGAAATGGTGTTTAAAGTATTTAAACACATCATTGAGCCACCAATCATGAGCAGGTGTTTTGCAATCAGCACCATCAAAACCCGTGAGCAGTACAAGCCAAACCAGGAGATGAGCCGCGAAGCAGGTATGTGATGCCGAACCTCCACAAAAGCAGGTATGTGTTCCTGAACCTTCCCTTGATGATAATTTTAAGAAGAGAAGAAGAAGAAGAAGAAGAAGAAGAAAACGAAAAATGTGGAGAAAATGGATTGGTTGTGGGGTTAATCCACCCCACTTCTTGAGTTAAGGAACTTACGTCCGGCTAAAAGACGTTAAAGACAGCGCTACTTGGGAGGCAACCCAAGGTATTTTCATTTATTTTTCTTTAATATAGTAGTTTTTATTAAGAACGGTCTCACGGAGGTAGTGTTTGTGTTGTGATTGACAGGTGTAGGCCAATAAATTGAAGGGCGAAAAACTGAAGAATAGCCAGGATTTCCAGAAAAAGCGGGTGGCCATGGCTGAGCGAACGCGGCGAAAAGCGTAAAGCGCTGAAGATTAAGCGTCGCGGCGCGAAGCGAACGCGGCGTAAAATCCAGAAAAATTGCCAAGTCTAGGCGCCGCGGTGCCAGTAGCAGGCGCGCAGAAATTCCAGTAGTGCGAAAGTTGGGCGCGGCCGGCTGAAATCCAGAAAGTAATAAAACGCCCAAAGACCCGATTTTCCCCAAATTCAAACCAAAAACCTAACCTTTCTTCTCCACAAAACCCACGAAAATTCAAACCTCACCCACAAGTTTTCCATAAATAAAACCCAAACACAACCAAAAACTCTTAAAATCCCTAAACCCTTAACCACTTCAACCAACAAAACTTCATCCCAGTGCCTCAAATCACCATTAGAAGCAAGAAAATCTTGAAGAACACCGTCAAAAAGGTAATCTTCACCTTTTCTTGAAAGTTTTACAGTAGTCAAAAGGAGGTAGTAGTTTGGAGGAATGTTGCATTGTTGAAGTCGTTGGGGTGTTGAAAAATTGGTTGTGAAATTTAGGGGAGGAGTACACAAGGAGGGTGTGGATACTGTGTAGTACAGGAGTTGGAGTTTGGGGGTGATAGTGTTGGGGAACATTTGTGATACTAAGTTTGTAAGCTGCAAAAAAGTGATTTAACCATGTCCGCCAGAAAGAGAAGAGCCTTCACATCCACCTCAGCCCCGCAATACGATGATACTAGGTTCGTTAGCCAACAAGCGTATGAAAGATACAAAAAGCTTAGTACTAGGCCCTTAATCCCTGAAAGGGGAATGGACTATCAAAGGGATTCGCTTGGGGAGGAGGATGTCTATGAGTCCATTCGGGCAATGATTGAGATGATGGGGTGGAGGAGATTTGTAAACCCGGAAAAGATAGCACCAATGAACACAGCGATGGTGCGTGAATTCTATGCTAACTTTCCGGAGAGGGTGGACAATAAATGCTTTGTAAGGGGAAGATATATGCATGTGACGGCAGAAGTGATAAATGTGTCTCTAAAAATAGTTGATGTTGAGGAAAGGGGTGATGACCGAAGCTACTTCAGAACATGGTCGAGAAGCACCATCAGCATCAACTGGGATGTCGTCGCAGACACAGTGAGCTACCCTGGGACTGCATTTGATATTGCCAGAAATGGGTCAAGAGGACTGAGCAGGTGTCAGTTCAACAAAGCAATCAAGGGTTGGTTGTATTTCGTCAGTGCCCGTCTGATCCCATCAACGCACTTCACCATAGTGCCAGAAGATAGGATTAAATTGATATATGGAATCATGATGGGGAAGACGATTGATGTGGGGAAAGAGATAGTGCAAAGTATTGTAGAAATCAGCAGGTTGGTAACAACATGTGGGTTGGAACATGGCTCACTTATCACTAATTTATGCCACATGAATGGGGTCCCAATCCTACCCACTGATACTAATGAGAGAAACCAACTGCCTGTGTCATATGGGATAGTGCACTCTTTCCCATGCCCAAGCCCCCCAGCAGCAAGAAGAAGAGCACCAGCACCACCAGCAGCAGCAGCAGAGGCCGCCATGAACGAAGATGAGCCTGAAATAGAGGCTCAATATGCGGCAGGGAGCAGCCACCAGTCAACCACAGAATCAGAACCTCCAGTGCCTATGATGGAGCAGTTGCTCCAGAACCAGAGAAGGATGATGCAACATTTTGACACAGTGATACAAGGACAGCAAGAGTTGAGACAAGGGCAACAAGAATTGAGGCAGGAGCAACAACAGTTGCACCAACAATTTGACGAGATGAGTTTCCTGTTCAACCAATGGTCGATGCATTATCCACTGCCACCGCCACTATTTTAAACCAAGTCTGTAAGTGTCCTTTTCTTTTATTGTCTTTGAGTCTTGCACACATTGGGGACAATGTGTGATTTAGGTTTGGGGGGGTGTCTTATTTGTGTCTTATTGTTATAGTATGTTTGAGTCTTTTTGATTGTTTTGTGTATATTTTGAGTCATAATTTTTTTTTTCTTTTGAGTCATAATTGTCTGTCAAAGATCATGCATGATGTAGCTACTAGAAACACCTAGTGAAGTAAGGTGGAATAATGTAATGGAATTAAAAGCAACTATCTAAACACTTAGGTTAAATATGGCAAAACTCATGAAATCTATCTATGGGGTTTCTTGCTTAAATTGTGCATGCTAAATGATGAAAACTTATGTGTTATGATTTCTTGCTATTTGAGGCGAAATAGTTAGGATATGCATGTTAGGGAGATGACTCAGGTATTTCTTTGTTAGCCAATTCTTACCACCCTTTTCTATCCCTGACATTAAAAATATCCCTAGTCAGCCTCATTGAGCCTAAAAATTGAACTTTTTCTTTGACACCCTATATTCCCATAATTGTGTCATAAGTAAACATGTGAAATAGTTGGAATAGAGTGTGTTAAAAAAGAGACAAAAAGAGCAAACAAGATTGATGCACCCCAATTAAAAAGTAATAAGAAATAGGCAAAAGCCTAAATTTGGGGGTGCTTGCTATTATGATATATTTCACGCTCTCAAAACAAAAGAGGGGAAAGATAGATTTGAAGTGAAGGAAAGAATCAAAAGAAAAGGGAAACATTGAAAAGCTAAAGAGCTTATGGTACACAAAAATGAGCCTAAATGCCTATTTTTACCTACCCGTGCCTAAGCCTACATTACAACCCTTAAAAGTCCTGAAGATCTCTTAGATGCATATCCATGATTAGTGGAGAATAGCAAGTAAAAATGTCATAGGATTTTTGAAATTAACATGCATGATTCAGTATTGTGACTCACACTAAACATGATAAAAATGAGTTTGCGAAATATCTAGCTTAATGTGTTTAGTGTGCTAAAATTTCATGCTATATGTTCCTGCATATTATTTTGTTAATCTTCATGTTTTTCTAAGTAATACCAATGCAGCAAAGTGATCAATGTCATTGAGTCTGTTTATTTTTCCTTTTTCTTGAGTCTTAATTTCTTTCTTTTTATCTTTGCTCGAGGGCGAGCAAAGGTTAAGTTTGGGGTATTTGATCGGTGTATTTTATATACACTTTTTAAGTCGTTTTTAGTTAGTCTTTTGTCCCTTTTTGTACAAATACGTGTCGTCTTAGGATAGATTTTCTTTCTTTTGAGTCAAATTGGTTAAAATGGCTTTTTGGCGGAAAAGGAGCTAAAAAAGGGCAAAAGTGGAGGTTCCAGAGCTTAAAAGCAGAGAAAGTGGCGAACCAGGCACGGACACGGGCCAGCGCCGCGGCGCCTCCTGCCAACAGGTCCAGGTGCCCCGCCGCCCAATATCCAGAAGGTCGCAGAAGTTGCAGCGCTGGCGCTCTAGACAATGAGTGCGCGCGGCGCCAAATCACCATAACAAATAGTAGTTCGGCCGCGCAGCGAAAAAATCGAGTTTTTAGGCGTTTTACGGTCAGCTGAAGGGAAAAGTGGAAGGCGGTTTTGAGCCTATAAAAAGAGAACCCTAGGCAGTTTTCAAGGGTTCCCTTTCTTGCACAACACAAGGCTTCTTGAAGTTGAAGATTGGAGACCTTAACTTAGTAATTTTCTTTTCTTTTCTTTACTTTACTTTCAGTTTTTATGTTGGATATTGAATTAGTTTTTGTCATGTCAATGGCTAGGAACTAATTCCATTATAGGGCTTTCCATGTCAAATCACTTGAACCTTATGTTATGAATTGATGCATGTTTATGGTTATTCTTCTTATTGTTGAGATTTACCCAATAATTGCTTTGAATGCTTGGTAATTAATTGATCACTAATTATCATTATTTATATGATTTCTAATCAAACTTCGAAAGGAAGAGGTTGTGACTATGTTGTAAGTTGGGTAGACATATTTTGGATTGGGGATGAAAATACCTCAATTACTTGTGTAGCGTTAATAAGAGGTTTAAACACCTAATTTCACGCATGGCGCGTGACGATTAACTAGGTTTTTGGTCTTAATCCTCCTATAGAGTCATCCTTATCACCGAAAGGTAGAAAGGAGAGCTACTGGGGTTGAGTGTTTATATAGCCTTAACGGGAGTATAAAACGATTTAGTAAACCTGCTAGCTCCAAAAGAAGAAGAACCATAATTCATTGCATTAATAAGTAACATAAGCGGATAGTTGAGGAGACTTGGAAGCCCTATTTCCATCACTACTGAAGTAAACACATAGTTAATTAGTATTTAAAATTGTTAGTATAATCAACAAACTCAAATATCGGTTACCAAATAGATAACAAAAGATAGATAATTGGTACTTGAACACTAATCCTTGTGGACGATATTCGGTCTTACCTAGACTATATTACTTGTCACGATAACGTGCACTTGCGTTAAAGTGTGTGCATCTTTTCGCGCATCATATACCCTTCTTCAGATTATTTATTAATGGGTTTAAGCTATATACGAACTGTCCCATAGCTATAAATCGTAACTAGGGTATACGAATAGAAGACTACCCTTGATATGTAAACTTTTAGTTATTATAACATGATACTGACGGTATTAGATACGATTAATTTGACATTAAATAGTACCGTCATGTTTTACTCTATTGTTTAACTATTCATAAAACTTCTATAAGTTACATATTTCCAACATTCGAGGACGAATGTTCCTAAGGGGGGGGAGGATGTTACACCCCTGAAAATATTTCGTGCTACCATGACTGCAGACGATTTAGGATGGGCTCAGGGGAGGGTAAAGATATACAAGGATTAGGGATGAAGATTTTTTTATATATGTATAAGAATAACAGACGACAGTGGAGGTCATATGGTGTAAGTTGGTTAATACGTTACTTGACAAATAGCCCTTGTAACCGTAGGTTAAGGTGGGGCCCACATGTCAGGATTTTATAAAAGGTATATGACAAGTTATATAAATAGTAAATAGAAAGTTTAGAAATTCTTAAGAAGGACACTTAAGCCAAATATGAGTATAAGCACTCCAAAAGGATGATTTAAGGATACGTTTTCGATGATCTAGCTTTACGAGGCCAACACACCTTTATACGTTGAGCATTTGGGAAAACACAAAAAATGAAAGTTGTAGATAATTGAAATACCTTTCCAACCATAGTTCATGGGCCTTCATTCCATCAAGGGATAAAAGTGATGGACGTTTTAAGAAGGAAAGGTCATACTGGCAGTGGGCTCGGCCCAACCCTACTCCAAGTCGGGTCAGGCCCACTTCCTTGGCTATTTAATGAAAATTTTCACCAATTATCTTTATTATTGCATGCCAAAAGATCCAGAATATTTTAGAGAGAGAGTGAGGAGAGTTAGAGTGATAAATCAAGGGTTCGATCAAGTTCGAGGCCCCGAATTCGAGGCTCATGAAGGATAAATTGTAATACGAGTTGTCGTTGTCATTTCAAGCTAAATATTGAACTTGGGGGATGATATTTTCGCGGTTGATCTGCTGCTAAGGTATGTATTATTTTCTCATCTTTGTTATTGAGATGATTACTGATCGGTGTATTTTATATACACTTTTTGAGTCATTTTTAGTTAGTCTTTTATCCCTTTTTGTACAAATAAGTGTCGTATTAGGATAGATTTTCTTTCTTTTGAGTCAAGTTGGTTAAAATGGCCTAATGGCGGAAAATGAGCTAAAAGAGGGCAAAAGTGGAGGTTCCAGAGCTGATAAGACGAGAAAGTGGCGAACGGGCGAACACGACCAGCACGCGCGCTATCGCAGACAGTCCGTGGTCGCGCGCCAATATCCGTAAAGCCGCAGTTGCGGCGCGCCTCTGCATAGCAGAGAGCAGGGCCGTGGCGCCAAATCATCCGAAGTATCGCAGAACTTCCGGCGCCGCGGCACCAACGCGGGAAAATCAGGTTTAATGACGATTTTCTGGGCCAGGCCTGAAGGGAAAAGTTAGAGGCGGTTTTGAGCCTATAAAAGGAGAACCCTAGGCAGTTCTAAAGAGTTCCCTTTCTTGCACAACACAAGGATTCTTGGATTGAAGATTGGATACCTTAACTTAGTAATTTTCTTTTCTTTTCTTTCCTTTATTTCAGTTTTTATGATGAACCTTGAATTAGTTCTTGTCATGTCAATGGCTAGGAACTAATTCCTTTATAGGGCTTTCCATGTTAAATCACTAGAAACTTATGTTATGAATTGATGTATGTTTATAGTTATTCTTCTTCTTGTTGAGATTTATCCAATAATTGCGTTGAATGCTTGGTAATTAATTGATCACTAATTATCATTATTTATATGATTTCTAATCAAACTTCGAAAGGAGGAGGTTGTGAATATGCTGTAAGTTGGGTAGACATATTTTGGATTGGGGATGAAAATACCTCAATTACTTATGTAGCGTTAATGAGAGGCTTAAAACACCTAATTTTACGCATGGCGCGTGACGGTTAACTAGGTTTTTGGTCTTAATCCTCCTATAGAGTCATCCTTATCACCGAAAGGTAGAAAGGAACAATACTGGGGTTGAGTGTTTATATAGCCTTAACGGGAGTATAAAACGATTTAGTAAACCTGCTAGCTCCAAGAGAAGAAGAACCATAATTCATTGCATTAATAAGTAACATAAGCGGATAGTTGAGGAGACGTGGAAGCCTTATTCCCATCACTACTGAAGTAAACATATAGTTAATTAGCTTTTATAATTGTTAGTTATAAACAACAAAATCAATATCGGTTACCAAATAGATACCAAAAGATAGATAGTTGGTACTTGAACACTAATCCTTGTGGACGATATTCGGTCTTACCAAGACTAAAAACTTGAGTCGACAACGTGCACTTGCGTTAAAGTGTGTGCATCTTTTCGCACACCAAGTTTTTGGCGCCGTTGTCGGGGATTAGGCATAGTTCAATATCAAATTTATCTATTTTTAATTTCTAATTTGGTTTTGAATTTTTATTTTATTTTTATTTTTTAATGTTTTTGGTAAAAATCGATTGTGATCGCTTGTATGCTTTTGATCTATTTCAGAAATCGGTTTATGCGAAGGAGAAGAGGCGTACACTCTTGTTCCCTTCAATCCAGATTGAGAAAACACAGAAATGTAATGTAAAGAATCGGATTACAACCTTGATAGAGATGGGCGGTGTTCAAAACAATAATATGATGAGAAGGGTTAGGTGAAAATCAACCTAACCGGGAATGCCTCGGCAAGTACCTATGGATGTCGAGGAAAGAGTTCACGTCCAGGCAGAAAGAAGCTTGAGAGACTATGTGCTGCCGAGGGTGAATGGAGCACAGACATGTATTAGGCTCCCTACAATAGGAGCAAACAACTTTGAGATAAACCGGCGATTCGGCATAGTGCAGAACACAGCAATTTGGAGGATCGCCATCGAGGATCACATATGCACATAGCTAATTTCTTGGAGCTATGTGCAACTTTCGATATAACGGCATCGATGATGCCGTCATTGAGGCTTTTTCCTTCTCACTCGTGGGATAGAGCAAAAGTATGGTTAAATTCGCCACCGATTCGATTTTTACATGGCAAGAGGCACAAAAATTTCTAGCCAAATTCTTTCCCCGCAAAGCAAATAAATTGAGAGGAGTGAATAACTTCGCCAATCGATGGAGAGTCACCGCACGGCGTGGAAAGGTTCAAAGATTTGCAGAGAAAATGCCCACACCATTGCATTGAGTTGTGGAACTTGGTCCACATCTTCTATAACGCTCGGAACAACCGAACCATTATAGATGCAAAGAACAGGGACATTCATGAGGAAAACAGCCCACGACGCTCACGAATTATTAGAAGATATGGCCACCAACAATCATGTCACATAAGAGAGATCAATGAGTGGGAGGAGAACAGTGGGAGTCCACGAAATAGATGTCATTGCTTCCTTGAATGCCCAAGTAGCCCTTTGATTTAAACAACAGCAAAGAACATACAATATCTGAATGAAGTCAGATGCCAAAGAGTCGGAAATATGCGTGCCCACATACATTCGATAGGTGTCCTTCACCGATCCTAATAATATGCCAATCGAGCAGCAGAGTCGTGTCGCTGGTAATTATCAGAGTCCAGAGAACAACCCATACTCCAACAGATATAATCCAGTGTGGAGGTATCATCCAAATTTCTCATGGAGAGGAGACTGTGGGCGCAGAATCAATATAGGCCGATCAAAACCAGCAGAACCAAAATCAGCACTCTTCACTCAGCCTCACCTTCTCAACAATTTAATACACTGCCCACCTGAAAAGCTGACGAGCCGAGAGCTTTGTTGGCACTCACCAACGCCTGCACCCGGGCCAGGATGTAAGCTAGATCCTCGTTCAGGAACTTGGAAACACAAGTGGGTCAGCTAGCAAAGCAAGAAAACAACAGTCCACAGGGTACACTGCCAAGCAACACAGAGGTGAATCTGAGGGAGCAATGCCAGGCAGTACAATTGAGAAGTGGCAAACAGTTGGAGCAGCAGTCACCTCAGCCAGTAGTTGAGCAAAAGGCAGCGATAGAAAAAGAGAAGGTGGTTGAATCTCGCCCAGTAGTAGAGAAAACTCCAGAGAATGAGTATACAGAGAAGATCTCATTCCCCCAGAGATTACAGCGGAAGGCAGTTGATAAACAATTCTCCAAATTTTTGGAGACATTCAGAAAGCTACATATCAACATACCATTTATAGAAGCATTGGAGCAGATGCCCTCCTATTTCAAATTCATGAAGGAGATCTTGGGGAAGAAGAAATCAAGCGGAGTATGAGATGGTAGCACTAACGGAGAGTGTAGTGCTATCCTCGCAGAAAGTTGCCCACAAACTAAAAGACCTGCGGAGCTTTACACTACCTTGCACATTGGCGGTGGCATGCAACAGGTGGCTCATGCGATTTAGGGGCAAGTATAAATCTGATGCCTTTATCGGTATTTAAGCGGTTGGAGTCATGAGGCAAAACCAACCACTGTGAGCCTGCAACTAGCCGATAGGACAGTGGTTCATCCAAGCGGGAAGATTGAGGACGTGATTGTTAAAATAGGAAAATTCTTTTTTCCTGCAGACTTCCTCATTCTTGACATGGAAGATGATGCAGACATCCCTATCATATTGGGGAGACCATTCCTAGCGACAGGGAGAGCCTTGATCGATGTAGAAAGAGGAGAGCTGACATTGAGGGTGGAGAAGGAAGAAATGGTGTTTAAAGTATTTAAACACATCATTGAGCCACCAACCATGAGCAGGTGCTTTGCAATCAGCACCATCAAACCCCCCTGTGAGCCAGTACAAGTCAAACCAAGGGAGATGAGCCCACAAAAGCAGGTATGTGTTCCTGAACTTTCCCTTGACGATAATGCTAAGAGGAGAAGAAGAAAAAGAAAACGAAAAATATGGAGAAAATGGATTAGATGTGGGGTTAATCCACCCCACACTTATTAAGATAAGGAACTTGCGTCCGGCTAAAAGACGTTAAAGACAGCGCTACTTGGGAGGAAACCCAAGGTATTTTGATTTATTTTCACTTTAAATATAGTAGTTTTTATTAAGAACGGTCTCACGGAGGTAGTGTCTGTGTTGTGATTGACAGGTATAGGCCAATAAATTGAAGGGCAAAAAATTGAAGAACATCCAGATTTCGGAAAAGCGGGTAGCGCGCGCCAGAGCGGTCGCGCCAAAAATCCAGAAAAATTTCCAAGTCTAGGCGCCGCGGCCCTGAGATTCGGCGTCGCGGCACTGCTAGTACTGTGCATAATATTGGGCACCGCGGCGCCAAATGCAGGGCCGCGGCGCCGAAGAGGAAATCCAGACAGTAATAAAACGCTCAAAAATCCGATTTTCCCCAAATTCAAGCCAAACCTAACCTTTCTTCTCCACAAAAACCCACGAAAATTCAAACCTCACCCACAAATCCTCCACAAATCAAACCCAACCACAACCAAAACTCTTAAATCCCTAAAACCCTTAGCCATCTCAACCAACAAAACTCCATTCCATTGTCTCAATCACCATTTGAAGCAAGAACACCTTGAAGAACACCATAAAAAGGTAATCTTCATCTTTTCTTGAAATCTTTCAGTAGTCAAAGGAGGTAGTAGTTGGAAGAGTGTTGTATTGTTCAAGTAGTTGGGGTGTCGAAAAATTGGTTGTGAAAAAGTGAGGAAGAGTATACAAAGAGGGTTGGGTATTGTGTAGTACGGGAGTTGGAGTTTGGAGGTGTGGGAGTTGTGCAGAAATTGAAGTTTTTGAGGGTGATAGTGTTAAGTAGTGTGTGGATACGAAGGATAAGCTGCAAAAAGTTATCTAACATGTCTGCCAGAAAAAGAAGAGCCTCCGCATCTACATCAGCCCCGCAATATGATGAGACTAGGTTTGTCAGCCGAAGTGCTCAAGATAGATACCATAAACTCAATACAAGGCCCTTAATCCCTGAAAGGGGAATGGACTATCAAAGAGACTCGCTGGAAGAGGGAGATGTCTATGAGCCCATTCGGGCGATGATTGAGATGAGGGGGTGGAAAAGATTTGTAAAACCGGGAAAGATAGCACCAATAAACACAGTGATGGTGCGTGAATTTTATGCTAATCTTCCGGAGAAGGTGGAAAATGGATGCTTTGTGAGGGGAAATTATGTGCCTGTGACGGCAGGAGCGGTAAATGCGCAATTGGAAACAGATGATGTTGAAGGAGGAGATGGTGATTGGAACTACTTTAGAACATGGTCTAGAAGCACCTCCAACATCGACTGGAATGACGTCGCAGACACAGTGAGCTACCCTGGGGCTGCATTTGATATTGCAAGAAATGGGTCAAGAGGACTGAGCAGGTGCCAGTTCAACAAAGCAGCCAAGGGTTGGCTGTATTTCGTCAGTGCCCGCATGATTCCATCCACGCACTTTACCAGAGTGCCAGAAGACAGAATCAAACTGATATATGGAATTATGACGGGGAAGACAATTGATGTGGGAAGGGAGATAGTGCAAAGTATTGAAGAGACCAGCCGGTTGGTAACAACGGGTGGGTTGGGACATGGCTCAATCATTACAACTCTATGCGCCTTCAATGGGGTCCCAACCCTACCCAATGACACTCAAGAGAGAAACCAACTGCCTGTGTCTTATGGGATAGTGCACTCCTTTCCAGACCCAAGCCCCCCAGCAGCAAGAAGAAGAGCACAACCACCACCACCAGCAGCAGCAGAAGCCGCAATGAACGAAGATGAGCCTGAAATAGAGGCTCAATATGCGGCAGGGCCTAGCCACCAGCCAACCACAGAATCTGAACCTTCAATGCCCATGATGGAGCAGTTACTCCAAAATCAGATGAGGATGATGCAGAGTTTGGACACGGTGATACAAGGACAACAAGAAACGAGGCAGCAAATCAACGAGATGAGTTCCTTGTTCAACCAGTGGTCCATGCACTATCCAATGTCACCGCCACCACCACCATTTTAGCCAAGTCTGTAAGTGTCTTGTTTTCTTTTATTGTCTTTGAGTCTACACACATTGGGTACAATGTGTGATTTAAGTTTGGGGGGGTGTTTTATTTGTGTCTTATTGCTGTTTTATGTAAGTATTTTTGTTGTTTTTGTGTATTTTTGAGTCACAAATTTTTTTCTTTTGAGTCATAATTGTCTGTCAAAAGATCATGTATGTTGTAGTTACTAGAAACACCTAGTGAAGTAAAGGTGGAATAATGTAACGGAATTAAAATCAACTATCTAAACACTTAGGTTAGATATGCCAAAAACTCACAAAATCTGTCTATTTGGAGTTTCCTGCTTAAATTGTGCATGATAAATGATTAAAACTTATGTGTTATGATTGCTTGATACTCGAGGCGAAATAGTTAGGACATGCATGTTTAGGGAGATGACTCAGGCGTTTCTTTGATAGCCAATTTTTACCACTCTTTTCTATCCCTGACATTAAAAGTATCCCTAGTCAACCCCATTGAGCCTAAAAATTGAACTTTCTCTTTGACACCCTATATTCTCATACTTGTACCATAAGTAAACAGGTGAAATAGTTGGAATAAAGTGTGTTAAAAAAAAGACAAAAAGAGTGAACAAAAGTGATGCACCCCAAAGGGAGTTGTAATAGAAACCACTCTGAAAGGAGTGCAACGTTTTGTAACTTCATTACATATTCATACTGGATTTCATATGTATTGTTATTGTTCCACCTGATCAGCTGGATTATGATATTCTTAAGCCGGAAGCGGCTTCCCGAAGGGACCACCCTAGCTAAGCCGAAAGCGGCTTCCCGAAGGGGACATCATGACTACACCGGAAGCGGCCGTCCGTAGGGACTATTGTGTTATTAGCCGGAAGCGGCTACGAGTAGGATATTATATGTTTATATTTTGTATGCTAGAATTTGTGTAATGGACCATATGACATGGTTCAAAGTATGGTTCCAGGTTACTCCCAGGTTGTTTTCTAAACTTGCTTTCTGTTACGTTTTTCCTTGTTATATGATTCAGTATTGCCTTACATATTCAGTACATATTCTGTACTGGCCCCCTTTCTTCGGAGGGCTGCGTTTCATGCCCGCAGGTTCAGAGATGCGGTTACACGATCCAGCCAACTAGGAGGAGTCATACAGCTCCACTTGCTTCGGAGAATATTCCTGTTTTAGTATAATTTTGTTTGTATACATCATTGGTTCGACGGGGTCCTGTCCCGTCACTTATGCACGGTCATACTCTCGTAGTAGTCTGCGGACAGCGTGGGTGTCATGGGTAATATTTGGCCTTGTCGGCCATTGTTTTGTTGTAGAGAAGTATCGGCAACCTCTTTGGCTTACCTTGTGACATGTTACATATATATAAGTATGTTTTGAGATGTTGTGAGTTACAGTTAGACTTTGGTATTCTATTTACAGCTTCCAAACTTAGTTACAAAGACATTATTGAATGCTATATGTGAGTACAGGTAACATAAGTTGGGTTATCGGGCAGGTTAAGCTCAGTCACTCGTCATGGTCCTAGGTTGGTTCGTGACAAAAGTGGTATCAGAGCAGTTTAGTCCTCGGCATGTTCACAGACGGTGTCTAGTAGAGTCTTGTTTATCAGTGTGTTGTGCACCACATCTATAAATAGGAGATTACGAGATTTTAATAAGGTGTCATTCCTTCTTTCATGTTAGAGATCGTATGAATAGAGTTGTGTCATAAGTGAGAGCCCCGGAGATAGGACTCCAGACTTCTTCCTACGAGGTAGGGCAGAGCGAGCATCTAGCTCGATCGGGCTGCATTGTATCTACGCTCTAGGTGGGAGACTGGGTCCAGAGACACCGCAGGATGCACCATCAGGTATACTCTTCTTCAGATTATTTATTAATGGGTTTAAGCTATATATGAATTGTCCCTTACCACTATGACATGATGTATTACAACATAAGTTAGGATACAAGCATAGGAATTAATGGGGTAAATCGAGACAAAAGACTTAGTGAAAAACTTAGTTGAAACCTTAAGGGGGGAAGTGCCCATAGCATAGCAAGACCATAGCTATAAATCGGAACTAGGGTAAACGAATAGAAGACTACCCTTGATATGTAACCTTTTAGTTATTATAACATGATACTGGCGGTATTAGATACGATTAATTTGACCTTAAATAGTACCGTCATGTTTTACTCTATTGTTTATCTATCCATAAAACTTCTATAAGTTACATATTTCCAACATTCGAGGACGAATGTTCCTAAGGGGGGGAGGATGTTACACCCCGAAAAAAATTTCGTGTTTCCGAGACTGCAGATGACTTAGTATGGGCTCAGGGGAGGGTAAAGATATACAAGGATTAGGGATGAAGATTATGTTATATATGTATAAGAATAACATATAGACGACAGTGGAGGCCATATAGTGTAAGTTGGTTAATACGTTACTTTACAAATAACCCTCGTAACCGTAAGTTAAGGTGGGGCCCACATGTCGGGATTTTATAAAAGGCATATGACAAGTTATATGGATAGTACATAGGAAGTTTAGAAAATCTTAAGAGGTACACTTAAGCCAAATATGAGTATAAGCACTCCAAAAGGATGATTTAAGGATACGTTTTCGGGTGAACTAGCTTTACGAGGCAAACACACCATTATACGTTGAGAATTTGGGAAAACACAAAAAATGAAAGTTGTAGATAAAATACCTTTCCAACCATAGGTCGTGGGCCTTCATGCGACCTAGGGATAAAAAGTTATGGACGTTTTAAGGAGGAAAGGTCATACTGGCAGTGGGGTCGGCCCAACCCGACTCCAAGTCGGGTCAGGCCCACTTCTTTGGCTATTTAAGGTAAATTTTCACCCATTATCTTCCTCATTGCATGCCAAAAGATCCAGAATATTTTAGAGAGAGAGAGTGAGGAGAGTTAGAGAGATAAATCAAGAGTTCGATCAAGCTCGAGACCCCGAATCCCGAGGCTCTTGAAGGATAAAGTGTAATACGAGTTGTCGCCGTTGTTTCAAGCTAAATATTGAACTTGGGGGATGATATTTTCGTGGTTGAGCTGCTGCTAAGGTATGTATTATTTTCTCATCTTTGTTATTGAGATGATTACGTGGAGATTTAACGGATTAAAGTGTTAGAAATATAGTTGTAATTATCGTATACCGAATATTAAGGCGTTGTGGTTTAGGGGCTATTTTGGAAAGAATTGTAAGATAAGTTTTGTCATATTACTGTTGTAAATTGTTAGATTTCTTGTTGTTGTTGGTTATTAGCTTAATTGGAATTGTTAGGTTGGTAGGATTATAGGGGAGATGTTGTCCAAATCCCGTTAGGCGACAGAATAAATGATTACTTAGAATAATCTTGTTGGCCTAGTCTTAATCCCTATATTGTTGATGGTATTTTAGTTGATTAAGCTCGTAAAGGTACTTGAGGATTAGCTTGAGGCATAAATAAGGTATGTAAGGCTAACCCTTCTTTCATATTTTGGCATGAGTCATTTTATATGACTCCTAAAGAATGTAAAACATAAGTACTCTATTCTTAGTTGGATGTGGAGTCTATATCCAATGTCTTATTTCGTTCATGTTATACTCTTGTTGATAATTTGAAGGAAGCTTCTGCGATACATTATACTTACACGTTCACTACAAAGCAAATGGTAAATTAAGGAAACTCTAAAACTTGTTCTCAAAATCTCTCCAAAGAGAGTTGTAATAGAAACCACTCTGAAAGGGGTGCAATGTTTTTTAACATCATTACATATTCGTACTGTATATCATGTGTATTGTTATTGTTCCACCTGATCAGCTGGATTATGATATTCATAAGCCTAAAGCGGCTACCCGAAGGGGCCACCCTAGCTAAGCCGGAAGCGGTTTCCCGAATGGGCCATCATGACTACGCCAAAAGCGGTCGTCCGAAGGGACTATTGTGTTATTAACTGGAAGTGGCTACGAGTAGGATATTCTATGTTTATATTATGTTAGAATTTGTGTAAGGGACCATATGACATGGTTCAAAGTGTTGTTCCAGGTTACTCCCAGGTTGCATTCTAAACTTGCTTACTGTTATGTTTTCCTTGTTTTATAATTCAGTATTGTCTTACATATTCCGTACTGACCCTCTTTCTTCGGAGGGCTGCGTTTCATGCCCGCAGGTTCAGGGATGCGGTTACACGATCCAGCCATCTAAGAGGAGTCAGACAGCTCCACTTTCTTCGGAGACTGTTCCAGTTTTGGTATAATTTTGTTTGTATACATCCTTGGTCCGACGCGGTCCTGTCCCGTCACTTATTCACGGTCATACTCTCCTAGTAATCTGCGGACAACGTGGGTGTCATGGGTACTGTTTGGCCTTGCCGGTCATTGTTTTGTTGTACAGAAGTATCGGCAGCCTCGTTGGCTTACCTTGTGACATGTTACATATATATAAGTATGTTTTGAGATGTTTTGAGTTACAGTTGGACTTTGGTATTCTATTTACAGCTTCCAAACTTAGTTACAAAGGCCCTATTGAATGTCATATGTGAGTACAGGTAACATAAGTTGGGTTATCGGGTAGGTTAAGCTCGGTCACTCGTCATGGCCCAAGGTTGGGTCGTGACAAAAGTGATATCAGAGCAGTTCAGTCCTCGGCATGTTCGCAGATGGTGTCTAGTAGAGTCTTATTTATCGGTATGTTGTGCACCACATCTATAAACAAGAGACTACGAGACATAATAGGGTGTCATTCCTTCTTTCATGTTAGAGATCGTGTGAATAGAGATGTGTCATAAGTGAGAGCCCCAGAGATAGGACTCCAGATTTCTTACGGTCGAGGTAGGGGCAGAGGTGGAGCATCTAGCTACAGTACTGGCTCGCATCGTATCTACGCTCTAGGTGGGAGACCGGGTCCAGAGACACCGCAGGATGCACCATCAGGTATACCCTTCTTCAGATTATTTATTGATGGGTTTAAGCTATATACGAACTATCATTTACCACTATGACATGATGTATTACAACATAAGTTAGGATACAAGCCTAGGAGTTAATGGGGTAAATCGAGAAAAAGGACTTAGTGTAAAACTTAGTTGAAACCTTAAGGGGGTAAGTGCCCATAGCATAGTAATACCATAGCTATAAATCGGAACTATGGTAAACGAATAGAAGACTACCATTGATATGTAACATTTTAGTTATTATAACATGATATTGGCGGTATTAGATACGATTAATTTGACCTTAAATAGTACCGTCATGTTTTACTCTATAGTTTAACTATACATAAAACTTCAATAAGTTACATATTTCAAACATTCGAGGACGTATGTTCCTAAGGGGGGGAGGATGTTACACCCCGGAAAAAATTTCGTGTTACCGAGACTGCAGACGACTTTGTATGGGCTCAGGGGAGGGTAGAGATATACAAGGATTAGGGATGAAGATTCTGTTATATATGTATAAGAATAACATATAGACGACAGTGGAGGCCATATGGTGTAAGTTGGTTAATACGTTACTTTACAAATAACCCTCGTTACCGTAAGTTAAGGTGGGGCCCACATGTCGGGATTTTATAAAGGGCATATGACAAGTTATATGAATAGTACATAGGAAGTTTAGAAAGTCTTAAGAGGGACACTTAAGCCAAATATGAGTATAAGCACTCCAAAAGGATGATTTAAGGATACGTTTTCGGGTGAACTAGCTTTACGAGGCCAACACACCATTATACGTTGAGAATTTGGGAAAACACAAAAAATGAAAGTTGTAGATAAAATACCTTTCCAACCATAGGTCGTGGGCCTTCATGCGACCTAGGGATAAAAAGTTATGGACGTTTTAAGGAGGAAAGGTCATACTGGCAGTGGGGTCGGCCCAACCCGACTCCAAGTCGGGTCAGGCCCACTTCCTTGGCTATTTAAGGTAAATTTTCACCCATTATCTTCCTCATTGCATGCCAAAAGATCCAGAATATTTTAGAGAGAGAGAGTGAGGAGAGTTAGAGAGATAAAGCAAGGGTTCGATCAAGTTCGAGGCCCCGAATCCCGAGGCTCGTGAATGATAAAGTGTAATACGAGTTGTCGCCGTCGTTTCAAGCTAAATATTGAACTTGGGGGATGATATTTTCGTGGTTGAGCTGTTGCTAAGGTATGTATTATTTTCTCATCTTTGTTATTGAGATGATTACATGGAGATTTAACGGATTAAAGTGTTAGAAATATAGTTGTAATTATCGTATACCGAATATTAAGGCGTTGTGGTTTAGGGGCTATTTTGGATAGAATTGTAAGATGAGTTTTGTCATATTACTGTTGTAAATTGTTAGATTTGTTGTTGTTGTTGGTTATTAGCTTAATTGGAATTGTTGGGTTGGTAGGATTATAGGGGAGATGCTGTCCAAATCCCGTTAGGCGACAGAATAAATGATTAGTTAGAATAATCTTGTTGGCCTAGTATTAATCCCTATATTGTTGATGGTATTTTAGTTGATTAAGCTCGGGAAGGTACGCGAGGATTAGCTTGAGGCATAAATAAGGTATGTAAGGCTAACCCTTCTTTCATATTTTGGCATGAGCCGTTTTATATGACTCCTAAAGAATGTAAAACATAAGTACTCTATTCTTAGTTGGATGTGGAGTCTATATCCAATGTCTTGTTTCGTTCATGTTATACTCTTGTTGATAATTCGAAGGAAGCTTCTGCGATACATTATACTTACACCTTCACTACAAAGCAAATGGTAAATTAAGGAAACTCTAAAACTTGTTCTCAAAATCTCTCCAAAGGGAGTTGTAATAGAAACCACTCTGAAAGGGGTGCAACGTTTTGTAACTTCATTACATATTCATACTGTATATCATGTGTATTGTTATTGTTCCACCTGATCAACTGGATTATGATATTCATAAGCCAAAAGCGGCTACCCGAAGGGGCCACGCTAGCTAAGCCGGAAGTGGCTTTCCGAATGGGCCATCCTGACTATGCCGAAAGCGGCTGTCCGAAGGGACTATTGTGTTATTAACTCGAAGTGGCTACGAGTAGGATATTCTATGTTTATATTATGTATGCTAGAATTTGTGTAGGGGACCATATGACATGGTTCAAAGTGTTGTTCCAGGTTACTCTCGGGTTGCATTCTAAACTTGCTTACTGTTATGTTTTCCTTGTTTTATGATTCAGTATTGCCTTACATATTCAGTACATATTCCGTACTGACCCCATTTCTTCGGAGGGCTGCGTTTCATGCCCGCAGGTTCAGGGATGTGGTTACACGATCCAGCCATCTAGGAGGAGTCAGACAGTTCCACTTGCTTCGGAGAATGTTCCAGTTTTGGTATAACTTTGTTTGTATACATCCTGGGTCCGACGGGGTCCTGTCCCGTCACTTATGCACGATCATACTCTCCTAGTAGTCTGCGGACAGCGTGGGTGTCATGGGTACTGTTTGGCCTTGCCAGCCATTGTTTTGTTGTACAGAAGTATTGGCAGCCTCGTTGGCTTACCTTGTGACATGTTACGTATATATAAGTATGTTTTGAGATGTTTTGAGTTACAGTTGGACTTTGGTATTCTATTTACAGCTCCCAAACTTAGTTACAAAGACCCTATTGAATGTCATATGTGAGTACAGGTAACATAAGTTGGGTTATCGGGTAGGTTAATCTCGGTCACTTGTCATGGCCCTAGGTTGGGCCATGACAAAAGTGGTATCAGAGCAGTTCAGTACTCGGCATATTCGCAGATGGTGTCTAGTAGAGTCTTGTTTATCGGTATGTTGTGCACCACAACTATAAACAAGATACTACGAGACATTAATAGGGTGTCATTCCTTCTTTCATGTTAGAGATCGTGCGAATAGAGCTGTGTCATAAGTGAGAGCCCTAAAGATAGGACACCAGATTTCTTACGGCCGAGGTAGGGGAAGAGGTGGAGCATCTAGCTACAGTACTGTCCCGCATCGTATCTACGCTCTAGGTGGGAGACCGGGTCCAGAGGCACCATCAGGTATACCCTTCTTCAGATTATTTATTGATGGGTTTAAGCTATATTCGAACTATCCCTTACCACTATGACATGATGTATTACAACATAAGTTAGTATACAAGCATAGGAGTTAATGGGGTAAATCGAGAAAAAAGACTTAGTGAAAACTTAGTTGAAACCTTAAGGGGGGGAAATGTCCATAGCATAGTAATACCATAGCTATAAATCGAAACTGGGGTAAACGAATAGAAGACTACCATTGATATGTAACATTTTAGTTATTATAACATGATATTGGCGGTATTAGATACGATTAATTTGACCTTAAATACGATTGAACCATGTCCCAATCCGCCAGTAGTCATCAGCCTACTAAGCTCTCTTATGCTCTGCACTATTTCTCTCCCCACGTCAATTGTCTTGACCGTCATGATGCCATAAATGAGCTTGATTCTGTCTGAGGGAACATTTGTAAAATAAGTTGACAGAATCAAGCGTGCACTTATAAAATATAGCCATCCTTTGGTTGTTCTATTGAATTGGCATCGGGCAAGTCTTTTGGATCTGTTGTGGGCAAAACTAAACTCAGCTCCTGGGTAGCACAATGTCTGCGCTACTACGTCCCACAGGATGTGGTTGGCGTCTCTTCACCAACTTCTGAAGTGGTTTGGATTTTTGCCTCGGTCCTCCACATCATAGGTCCTTAGTATCGCATTCACTGTTTCGGAACTGACAGGCACATATTTCCTTCTAACAAAGCACCGCCCATCCTCTTGCTCGGGGTAGTTCGCATAGAACTCCCTCACAAGGCTAGAATTTTAAAGTGGGATCCTTTCTAGATTTGTGAACCTTCTCCACCCATTTTCCTCGATCATGGCCCTAATAGGCTCGTAGTCATCATCATCATCAAATGACCTGGCCTGATAATCCATGCTTTTTTCTGGTATCAAAGCCCTAGTGTTAATCTTATTGTATCGATCCTCCGCCAGTTTGTTGGTGAATCGAGTCACATCATATTCTGGGGCGGATGAAGATGCTGAAGCTCTTGAAGTTCGTTTCCTAGAGGCCATAGTAAAGGTTGTTGGGAAATTTTTCGGTAGCGTTTTCTTTGTTTCCTCGAGGTTTTCCAACAATTCTCCCACCACACAACAGCAA
Organism: Przewalskia tangutica; assembly: GCA_029844215.1. Lineage (NCBI taxonomy): Eukaryota > Viridiplantae > Streptophyta > Magnoliopsida > Solanales > Solanaceae > Przewalskia > Przewalskia tangutica. Next base: position 127,094,928 of record CM056721.1, read on the forward strand.
TAACCAAGAAAAAACTGGACCAAAGCAGCAATACACAACAATTACACCACAATAAGCCTCAATCCACACAACTACACAGCACAACAATACCCAGCACACACCCACAATCACACAACGCCCTACCACCACAGTACGTACAATGCCCAAACTTGCAAGTTACTTTTCCTACTAACCTTGAAATTGCAAGCACAATGATGAAGATTACCTGTTTGAAGAGTTGTTCTTCACCAATTTCTTGACCCAAATGGAGGGAATGATGATGGTGTAAGATATGAGGGTATTTTCAATGGGGTGGTGTGTAGGGATTTTTGAAGAATTTGGTGGAGTTTGTGGGAATTTCTATGGATAGAAGGAGAGGTATTTTGGAATTTATATAGAGATGAAGGGTTTGTGTTTGTGTGTGAAAGGATTTGGGGATTTAGAGATTTTTAATTCTAAATCACGTTCGGGCACCGCGGTACTACCTGAAGGCACCGCGGTGCCAAAAGTATTGTGGCCCCTCTGCTCATGCGGCACCGCGGTATTGCATCATGGCACCGCAGTGCATAAACTCTTGTGACCTCTCTGAACATTAGGCACCGCGGTCCTGCACAATGGCACCGCGGTGCTTTCCCGATTCTGTGTTTTCTATCCTTGTCTTCGTGCTTAGTGTCCCATTCATTCACCTGGATTCACAACACAACAAAAATATACCAAAAGTGAGACTGTTCTATTAAATTAAATTGCATAATTTAAAAATTGGGTTGTCTCCCAAGTAGCGCTGTCTTTAACGTCTTGTAGCCGGACGCAGGTTACTCATTGGGGTATTTTAACCCCACTACCTATCCATTTCAAAATCATCCTCCTCTTTCTCACTCTGTTTTTCTTTTTCACAAGAGGGGGTTCAGTAAGAATTACCTGTTCGACGGTTTCCATGGCATTCATTTTTGTTTCAGCATTCTTGCTGATCTGTGGGTTCACCGCTGTATGAATGATCTCTCTAGCATTAGCCTGTGCTGGCTGAACTGTTGTGTCAGATGTGCTGACTGTGAAACACTTGTTGATAGCTTGGGATTCAATGGTAGAATTGAACACTTTGAACACCATCTCTTCCTCCTGAATCCTTAGTCTCAGTTCTCCCTTTTCTACATCAATCAGGGCTCTCCCAGCTGCAAGGAATGGTCTCCCCAAAATGATGGGTATTTCATCATCTTCCTCCATATCAAGAATGAGGAAGTCTGTTGGGAAGAACTTTCCCACCTTGACCAGCACACCTTCTATTATGCCTCTTGGGTGCACTACAGTTCGGTCGGCCAACTGCAAATTCACTGTGGTTGGTTTGGCTTCTCCCAAACCCAATATCTTGAAAACGGACAGAGGCATGAGATTGATACTGGCCCCTAGATCACACAGCGTCTTGTTGCATGTCACCTTACCAATAGTGCAGGGCAAAGTGAAGCTCCATGGATCCTTCAACTTAGGAGGCAGTTTCTTTTATAGGATGGCACTACACTCCTCTGTCAAAGATACTGTCTCATAATCCGCTGGCCTTCTCTTTTTTCCAAGTATCTCCTTCATGAATTTAAAGTATGTTGGCATCTGTTCTAGTGCTTCAATGAAGGGGATATTTATATGAAGCTTCTTAAACACCTCCAAAAAATTGGAGAACTGCTTGTTAATTGCCTTCTTTTGTAACCTCTGAGGGTAAGGGATTCTATCAACGTACTCCCTCAAAGGTGTTCGTGGAGCTATCTCAACTGTAGGGTGGTCCCCAGTGACCCCCTCATTCTCCACCTTATCTGTTTTCTCACACTCCTTCTCACTTACCTCTGCGGGCGGGGGAGCAACCTGCTCCAACTTCTTTCCACTCCTCAACAACACTGCTTGACACTGCTCTCTAGGATTTACCTCTGTATTGCTTGGGAGAGTGCCCTGTGGCCTGTTGGTTTCCATATTTGCCAGTTGTCCAACCTGCGTTTCCAGGTTCCTGAGAGCGGACCTGGTTTCATATATGAATTGATTCTGCGAATTGGTGAGTGTCAGCAATGCAGATCTCAGTTCATCAGGCTTCTCCTGTTATGTAGGTGGTCTAAACTACTGGGATGAAGTGGCCTGATTTTGCACCTGTTGGTTCTGGTAACCACACTGATATGGTTGATGCTGAGGCTGATCGTTCCTCCATGAAAAATTAGGGTGATTTCTCCACCCTGGGTTGTATGTGTTGGAATTATAAGGCCTCTGAAAGTTCCCCACCGCCTGTACCTGCTCCATTGGCACATTATTAGGGTCCACCATTGTGCATTTGTCAAAGGAATGCGGTCCACCACAAATCTCGCAATTCACTGGCATCTGGACTGCATTCACAGACATGGTGTTCTGCTGCAGTTGCTTCGTCAGAAGGGTCACCTGTGCATTCAAGGTAGTGATGGCATCTATTTCATGTATGCCCATAGTCTTCCTGCTATTCACTGACTTGTCATCTGCCCCTTGATGATTGTTGGCAGTCATGTCTTCTAGTAAGTCATGTGCCTCATTGACACTCTTTCTCATGAACACTCCACCTGCTGCAGCATCAATGATGGTACGAGTAGTACCACTCAATCCATTATAAAATATGTGGACCAGCATCCACTTCTCTATGCCATGATGTGGGCATTTCCTTTGAAAATCCTTGAATCGCTCTCATGCATCATAGAGTGACTCACCATCCACCTGGTAGTAATTGTTCAGCTCTCCCCTTAACTTGCAGCCTTGGAAGGAAGGAAGAACTTTGCTAGAAACTTTTGGGCCAGGTCCTGCCAGGTAATGACGGAGTTGGCAGGCAGTGAGTTCAACCAGCTTTTGGCTCTATCCCTCAGTGAGAACGGGAAGAGCCTCAGTCTAATGGCATCGTCAGTAACGCCATTGTATTTGAAAGTGGCACACAGCTCCAGAAAGTTTACAATGTGCATGTGGGGATCTTCAGATGGCAGTCCCCCAAATTGTACTGTGTTCTGGACCATGCTCAGGATGGCTGGCTTGATCTCAAAGTTGTTGGCCCCTATAGCTGGGAGCCTGATGCAAGTCTGTGCACCTGTGACCGTGGGAAGAACATAGTCCCCCAAACTTCTCTCTGCTGGGACCTGTATTGGCTCCCCTGCATTCTCAGGAACCTCATTGTCTGCCCCATTCTGATTTGGTTCGTTGTTCATGGTCACTGACTCAGATATCCTTTTGTTGCGCCTGTTTTGTTTGCAGGTTTTCTCAATTTCAGGATTGAAGGGAACAAGTGTATCTGCTCCTCTCCTTCTTCGCATACACTAGATTCCTGAAACAGATCAAAATCAACAAACAAATCAATGCACACGGTTCTGACAGTAAAAATAAAAATAAAAATAAAAAATAAAGCCAAAGTAGAAATAAAAACAAATGATTCGAATTAGATGTACGCCAGACCCCGACAACGGCATCAAAAACTTGTTAGCGATATTTCGAATGCTCACGCAAGTGTACTCATCATTCACAAGTAATATAGACTGTAAGACCGAATATCGTCCACAGAGACTGGTTTCTAAGTACCGTTCATCTATTTTATGTTATCTATTTGGCAATCGATATTTGATTGGGGTTTTTATTTAACTACTAGAATAATTACAAGATTTAAACCAATAAAGTTGTAATCAGTTATGAATGAATTAGGGCTTCCAAAATCCTCGACTATCTACTTTATTCAATCCTTAATGCGACTAGAATGATTCTTCTTCTTCGTTAAGATAGCGGTTAACTAGACTGTCTTATATTCTGGTTAGGACATATAATGACTCAACCCCAGTGCAGAACCACTATATTTCTATGATAGGATTTACCACATAAGATGATTAAGAACACTAACATATAATGCTACACAAGTATCGGGGTACTTTCGTCCGTGATTTTAACATATGTCTAGTCAATTACAGCATATTCAAATCTCTCTTTTCGGCTTTTGATTCGAAATCATATAGGTTATGATAATTTGTGATCAATTAATTATCAAACATTCATATCAAATATTGACTAAATCTTAATCAAGTGAATAAGAAATCAAACTACTGCATTAATTCATGAATAAAAGTTTCAAACGATTCATAAGGAAAGCTCTAATAGAGTTTTTAGCTCCTAGTCATAGTCACGCTAATAACTAACACAATAACCATACATAAACTGAATTAAAAATGAAAGAAAATTACGTAGAACAAAGTCTCCAATTGTAGCTCCAAATCCATCTTGTATTGTGTTGTGTTGTGTTGTGTTGTGTTGTGTTGTAGAATGACCAACATCCTTCATAGCATTAATTCATAGGGCTTAAATATCCTCTAATTTTCGTGCCCTATGGACCAATCTGCCCTTAGTCAATTTGCCTTCGGAACTGAATTTTCTAGTGTCGGCCGCGATTACGTATCACAAACGCTGCGGTCTGAAACTCTGCGACTTCTCGGCACAAATGGCACCGTGATCTTGCTGATGGCAGCGGTCTTGAAAATCTGTGACTCGTCGGTAAATATGGCAGTGGTTCTGCGTAGTGGCAGACCTTGCGTCGCTTCTTTCGCTCTGAGTTGCCAACTTTCGTCCTTTTCGCCTCGAGAGCACCTTTTTTGCTCATTTCTCGTTCCTTTTTGCCATTTTGCCTTTTTGCACCGCTGTGACTCAAAAGAAAGAAAAACAAACCTATTACTATACTAAACACAATAAAAACGAGTAAAATACCAACTAAAAATGACTCAAAAGGCGTATACAAAATACGTCTAACAAATATGAAAGTTTGGTTCAAATGAAAGTCCTAGATTTATCTTTCCTCGTTAGTTTGAGAATCTACGAAGCTTGATTCGTCTTACGGATAAGAAATTAGGACTGTTTTAAGATTTGTGTATCGTCTTACAACAAATCTGGTGAAATAGTTTTATTGGAGTTGTTAAAAGGAAAAACTGAATGTTTCGGTGAGAAATCTGAAAGTTTCTGCTGAATAAAAGTTCTAGATTTCTCTGTTCTCGACTGTTTGATACTTTACGAGGATTTATCCGACTTACGAATAATAAGTTATGACTGTTTTAAGGTTGTGTCTTGTTTCATAAAAATTCTAGTAAGACAATTTTCGTTGGGTTGCTTCTTGCGTGAATTTGTACTAGTTACACTAAGTATTTCCAGAGGAAACTTAGGGATAGTGTTAGGTATCCGTGTTACCTTCGTTTCAGGGTAAGAAACACATGAGTTGAAGTTACGGTTGAAAAGTTATAACCATTACATGTATGACAAACAGAATGTTGGAAAAAATATTATTTATTTGACCTTCTAAAAATACAAAGTGAATATATGTTCACAAATTTGTAAATGCATCGGATCGGGTTGCACGTCGCAACAAATATGTAAAATGCATCGAATCGGACTGCACGCCGCAACAAATATGTAAATGCATCGGATCGGGTTGCACGCCGCAACAAATATGTAAATGCATTTGTAAATGCATCGGATCGGGTTGCACGCCGCAATAAATATGTAAATACATTTGTAAATGCATCGGATCGAGTTGCACACCGCAACAAATATGTAAATGTATTTGTAAACCCTAATGTGTAATATGGGATAAAATATGTATGTTGGTTAAGTTGAGTGCTTCCTGAAACAAGTTGAAAGAGAATATTATTATGTGAACTTGATTATGGTACATTGAAAATGCTGAAGTTTGTTTCATAACATGTTTATTGTGTTCTAATATGATTGTATTTGAAATATTGTGAGGTTACTTTAGATTGTAAGGCGAGGTTCTCACTCAGCCCCGGATGGTAGGGCTAATTATTTTATTTAGCATATTTCAGAAAAGTGCGATAGAGGAAAAGCTCCGCAACAGGGTTAGCGAACGTCCCGCAGCCTCATTGTCCCACCAATCCATTACTTCGGATTTGGTGAAACTTATTCTAGACTAAGTATGTTTAAAAAACTAAGTTTCATTATCTGGGGGAATGCCCCACATGAGATTGTCTTCGTAAACTTCGAATTGCTAATTACTTATTAAATATATTATTTTCGCATTTAAATACATGTCTAATTTAGAAAGAAAATAAGTTAATGATCCGCCTGGGAAGTGATAATTTTTCCCGGGTGTCATCACGCCCTAAGGGAATATTTGAGAAAGTCGGGGCGTGACAATATTTAATTTTTTTTAGTAATTATTTCTAGATATTTAAAGAGGGTAATGAAAGTTGTATATTTGTATTTTTTTTAATAATTTTTTCTAGATATTTAAAGAGAGTAATGAAAGTTATATATTTGGATTTTTTTTTTAGTAATTATTTCTAGATATTTAAAAAGGATAATGAAAGTTGTATATTTAATTTTTTTTTTAGTAATTATTTTTAGATATTTAAGGAAGATAATGAAGGTGGATAGAGTTGTTAATGAAAATTAAAGAGGATAATAAGAAAAATGATAAAATTCAAATTGAAATAAATGACAGAAGCTACAAATTTTAGCTTCTGTTATCAAAAGCACTTCTGAAAAGTCAAACTAAACATGTCAATATTGTCATTTTTATGAAAGTGTGTATTCAGAAGCCAATCGAAACAGTCACAAAGTAGGAGTTGAACAGCCCATCACTAAGCTATAAGCCCAATTTCATTAGTCTGTTTATGCCTAAGGGTATAAAAACAAGTTTCAAAATTAGCTATAAGGACAAGAGACCCAATTCGACTACCTAACGGTAGACTGCAATACAGACATTAAGCCACCGGAGCAAGATATATATATCTCTCTTTTTTGATACACACTTAATAATTTATCTTCCCAAAACTTTGACTAACAAATTTATTTTTCTTTCCTTGATATAGAATGAAGAAAGTGTTAAAGCATATACATCTTATTAGTAATTTTATTCAAAGAATTATAAATGTTGAAATAATGAAGGCTAACTTGATTACGCATCTACATATATTTTCTATATTTAATAACATGTTATATCCTTTAATGATATACTTTTAAACATTTTAATTTTGTAAAATTGGATAAATTCGTCTAACAATTATGGAATTAACCTTTTTTATATTTTTCTCGCAATCTTTTAATTAATAACTATATTAAATTATGGATTTTTTTAAGAAAATGAAAGAAATAAGATTTGATTTACTATCTTATACTATGTCAAGATTTATATGTGGAGAAAATAATTTAGTGATAAACTATAACATAAGATAGTATATTTGATTACTTTTATAATTAAGTTAGTTGGATGCTAACAATAAATTTGACTTGATTAAACATACACCATTAAAAGATAAATAGCTGATTGAATTATATTTTGTAATTACGATTTTAAATATATTTAATTTTTCAAATTAGATAAGTTCGTCTAAAATTTGTGAAATTAACTTTTTTTTAAATTTTCTCACATTTCATTAATTAATACTTTTTCTAAGAAATTGATGAAATAAGATTTGCTCACTACCTATACTATAACCAGAGTTATATATTTGTAGCTTCGATATGTAGAAAATAATTTTATGATATAAATGTAGCACAAGACGCTATATTGATTTTTTGTATAATTACATCGTTTTGTTAAATCTTCAATCAAAAATATTGATCCGCGTAATGCAATCATCAGACGATCAACTATAAGAATATAAGACTAACTTTTATGATAAAATTACGGCACAAGATAAATACATTTGAGTCGTGATGTATATTTATATTTTTTTGATACGTTGAAATGTAAATTTATATTTTGGCACTAAAAAAAAGGGAAAAGTAGAAGGCATTGAAAACAAGGGGATTGGAAAGAAGGGGAAAAGAATGGGTGGGTGTTGATTCAGTTGGATTTGAATAAATAAGTTATTGATATGCTCGTAGATAGCGATTAAGAATTTTTTTCCAGAATTTATTGTAATTAATTCCGTAAATATATATTTTCTATTAATTTATATTTTAATAAATAAGCTAGTGACTTTATTTTTTCTTAATTATTTTTTGTTGTTCTATAATTATTTAATTTTCTTATATTTTTTGTTAGTTGAAAAATAGTTAGCTAATATTTTATTTTTATGTTTTATTTTAATCTTTAAAAAAGGATAAAAAATTACTACTTTCGTTTCAATTTATGTGATATAGTTTGACTGGACACCTAGTTTAAGAAATACATAAAGACTTTTTAATCTTGTGGTCTAAAATAAGTTGTATAAATTTGTATGACTATAGATCATCTCGTTAAACGTAAAAAATAAAATTTAAAGTTAAATTATTATCAAATAAAAAAATATATAATTTTTTTAAACGAATTAAATAAGAAAGTGTATCAAATACGTAATAAAAAGAAGATCACAAACAAAACAAATTAAGAGACAATGACAAAATAAATAAGAAAACAAAAGGAACAAAAGAAATGGGAAGGATAAAACAAAAGTAGTTAAAGGCTTGACAAAACAGCTACCACGTGACCTTTGATGTGATTGAATTACCTTTGATATGTGTCACGATCCGACCTGACGGGCCGCGATCCGGTACCCTAATTGGACACCCTTAGAATGACATGTCACGTATATTCTGACTGATACCAAAAAATATAAAAATCTCGTGAAAATAAGTTGTTGACTCGTAATTTCATGTATATCAGAATAAACCTGTCTCCCGAGGAGTCACAGCTAATTCATATAACAAAATAGGCAAGCCGGCAAGGCTTCCACTATATACGGGAACATCCCAAAACGAGTACAACAGTATAGCTGGCCAAACACATATACAAAAACACATCTACCACCCACAATTGTCTACAGACCTCTAAGAATACGATAATGAAATCTGACGGGACAGGGCCCCGTCGTGCCCCTAAATACGCATAAGTCCGAAAATAAGGTTTTGTACCAAAATGACTAAGCTCCGAATCAATGGAGCTCTCCAACCAGCTGAACAGGAATCCTAGATCGGAGGATCACCAAACTGAGTACCTGCACTCTGGACGTGAACACGGTCCCAGGAAAGGGTCGATGCTGAAATAATGTACTGAGTATATAAAATATGAAGTACTGTAAGGAAGATCATAACTGGCCAAAAGATAACATGAGACAAGTATAATAATCAAATTATCATTTCAACAATGTCATACACAAATGAGAGTCATCGTATCTATTTACTTATAACGTATCCCGGCCCTCTAGTGAGGGGCTCGGTGGAATCATCATAATCATGAATACCTGTCCATATAACATATCCCGACTCATTCTGGGACTCGGTGAGCTCATCATCATCGTATATATACATATAACGTATCCCGACCCATCATGGGACTCAGTGAAATGATATAATCACATTCAGCACGAATAGAGTATCTTGAGCAACTTTATACAATTTAAATCGTCATTTGACTCTCATTGGAATAATAAAATAACTTTCACTTAGAAAATCAAGGCACTATTATATTTTGTATCATTAAGAATTAAGATTCAATAGAACTATGTACGTCCGCCGTACACTCACTTTATAAAAATCATGCCAAAATAAGAAAGGATAGTTTCACATACCTTATCGGCTATACCGACTCAATAATTAGGATTCGTCTCAACTAGTACGTCAACCTATAACAATAATAGCACGCCCGTCAACTCTATGATTTCTAGCATAGTTATCTAACGAATGACGACTCTCTATTCTATAAAAATTCGGGCAGCACTTCCCCTATTTACGTGCACATCCACAACTTACAAACCAAGCCAACAATACCAAATAACAACCACAAATTAAGGGTATACTAAAACAGTTTCATATACTCGACATATACCATCATTATACATCCTTTCTTCTTACATTCATGGAATATAACCAAAACAACAACCAAGGTGATTAATACACATATTTATCATGTTCATCCAACCCCTTAATCATGTTAAACAACCTATTAAAACAGTCCATACGTCTAACAACAACGAAAGTGAAATGTGAAGCTTTTCTACACTTTTCTATACCTTAATTCATTTAAGTCATGTATTAGTAATTACCACAACGTATATACATGTTCATAACGTATATTTCTGGCATAATACCTTAACAAAACAGCCCCTAAATACAACACAACGTATTCAACGATTTTATGCAAGTTTCGGCCAATACCCTTAATACCAAAGTTATTTCCTTAGCTCCTAAAAATCCAATTCATGTTCCAATAATTCCTTACGAACAACTACAACTTAAACATCAAGATTTTCTCCATTCTTAACATGCAATTAGTGATAATAATAACAACACAACAATCAAATCCAAAGTACATAAAAATAGTCCCAAAAATCGGTAACCACACACTCCCACAATCACATGCACTGTCTCACTCCCATTTCCTCTTAATCTAAGTTCAACTCTTAACACAAGTTTAATTCTTAATTTACAACAACATGCGACTCTAATTATGTCATAAGAAGAAGAATTTCTTAGCTTAAATTTGTGCCAAAACAGTCCCTAATATGCGGTCCACTGCCCGGTCTTTCTTGCCCATTTTTATCACTTATTCAACTCCAAAAAGACATGCATGTATTCTATTAATTTAATTCATCATTCTCACATGTTTTTCTTCCAAAAACTTCATCCAAAAATTGGAATTTCTTGGCTGAACTTTCGGTCCAGCAGTCCGAGAATTGCCCACTGATTTGGGTGTGTTCTTTGGCTTATAAATTTGTGGAATGATTTAATCTTGGAAGAGGAATTAAAAAGCTTCAATTTGGTATGGCAATGGGGTGCGGTTTCGATTTGAAGGGGAGGAGAGAAGAGAGGGATTGTAACTTGAAATAAAATGTAGGAAGATGAAGAGTTAATAAGGTTTTAAGTGTAAAACCTGAAAATTTAATTTGCAAATTTGGTCCACATCTCACAATTAATCAACCTTATGTCCCACTTCTTTTAAATCTTGAAAATCTCATAAGGCCTTGTATCCTCGTTGTAATAACTTATATAATACGTTACTAATCCATAACGAGAATATACAATTATCATTATTAATTTCCAATGTCACACTTGTCGTAGCCAAAATTATTCTGGAATCGCATCTTTTTGTATACTAATTTCTGGATTAGCGTATATAAATATACTTTATATCCAATATTCAAATCTTATTTCCTTAATGATGTTCTTAGTTATCGCCTTAAACTTACGAGGTGTAACATCCTTCCCCCCTTAGAACATTCGTCCTCGAATGTTTATAATAGGTCTCATGCTATAAAAAATTCGACAGAGTCTCCTTTATAACTATGGCTATCCACATATATTCAGCAATCCAACAGATGCCACATAGGGCCACAATATATTACACACATTATTCACCGATTACTATAATCAAATAAGGAGTTGAATTGAATTACCTGCAGGCATCGGGAACAAGTGAGGATATTTCTTCTTCATATCATCTTCTGTTTCCCAAGTCATCTCTTCCCTATTGTTGTTCCACCACAATACTTTGACGGATGCCACATCCTTAGTCCGTAATCTTCTAACTTGACGATTAAGTATGGCTACGGAACTCTCCTCATAAGACAACTCCTCGGTCACATAGACATCATCAGCAGGGAATACTCTATAAGGATCACCATTACACTTACATAGCATCGATTCGTGAAAGACTGGGTGTACTGCTTCCAATTCAGATGGTAGGTCCAACTCATAGGCAACTTTGCCTATCCTACGAATGATCTGGTAAGGCCCAATGTATCTTGGGCTAAGCTTCCCTTTCTTACCGAACATCATCACACCCTTCATCGGTGATACCTTCAAGAACACACAATCATCAACCTGAAACTCCAAGTGTCGACGTCGATTATCTGCATATGACTTCTGTCGACTCTGGGCTGCTAATAATCTTTCCTGAATAAGCTTCACTTTATCAACAACTTGCTAAACCATGTCTAGACCGATCAACTTAGTCTCACCTACATCAAACCAACCAATAGGTGACCTGCACTTCCTCCCATATAAGGCCTCGTACGGGGTCATCTGGATACTAGAATGGTAGCTGTTGTTATAGGCAAACTCAATGAGTGGTAAAGGATCATCCCAGCTACCTCTGAAGTCAATATGAGGCTCTCGGATATCCTCTAGTATGCGAATAGTGCGTTACGCACGCCCCTCCGTCTGGGGATGAAATGATGTGCTGAGACTCACCTGTGTCCCCAATCCCTTCTGGAACGATCTCCAAAAGTTAGCTATAAACTGAGCTCCTCGGTCCAATATAATAGATGTGGGAACCCCGTGCAGTCTCACTATCTCCCTGATGTATAGCCTAGCATAGTCCTCAGCTGAGTAAGTAGTCCTGACTGGAAGAAAATGGGCTGATTTTGTCAGTCTGTCCACAATAACCCATATGGAATCACACTTTCGCTGAGTGCAAGATAAGCCTGTAATGAAGTCCATATTTATCACTTCCCACTTCCAAGTCGGGATCTCTATTTCCTGCAATAATTTATCAGGCTTCTGATGCTCGACCTTAACCTGCTGACAATTCGGGCACTGGGCAACAAACTCTGTTATGTCTCTTTTCATGCCATCCCACCAATACAAGAATCTAAGGTCATTGTACATCTTCGTTGAACCTGGATGAATAGGACTTAGCGGGGAACTCCCTCAATCTATCTTTTAATTTTCTCGACGCGTCCGAACTATTGACGTTCAGGTTGTTAATAAATATTGTGGCAGTTCAATCCTCGGAGATAGCAGGCAACAACATCCTCTCCCATTAGAAGCACTCCACAAAGTTGAGAAGTCATTTGTCCTTCCTTTGATTTACGATGAAGATATCCTCCTTATGGGTTTCGACCCTCTGAGCCCCAGCACGGGCTTTTATGAATCCCTCTACAAGAGCATCAAATATAGAATTTCCAGGTAAGGGAGTAGACCAAGAGACCTTTTTGAGTGTTTGGCTATATTTTTAGCATAACAGATTCGATCTGGTGCTGCTGCAGGTCGTGCCTGGTGACCGCGGCCTTAAGAGTCATGATGTGTTCATCTGGGTCTGTAGTGTCGTCATACTTGAGTATGTTGGACATTCTGAACTTCTTCGGGATGGGCTCCGGAGCCGCTTCTTCCCTGTATGGTATTTTCTCGTACTTCTTTGCCCCAACCCCTTTAACACAGTGGGGCTCCTGGTATCTGGTTCATCCATTTATGGAGCTCATTTTTTAGTGCGGTTGAGTCTCGCTCTGGCACTATAAGTTTCGCTCCCGTGTTTGTTGCGAACGTATCAGGCACTCCCGCGTCATCAACCGGGTGGATATCTGGTGTTGCCCCAACTAAAGAGTTTAAAACATTTTCCATGTGTTCTATTATGCATTATTTGCTGCTAAGGTTGTGGCCAGTGCGGCTTCCGAGGGGTGCCCTCTTGTCTGAACATCTTTTCCACTTTGTAGTGTGGGCGTCTTTTTCTTTTCTTGGGTACCACTTCTTGGGTCGTGCCTCATGGTTTTCCACTGAATGAACGTCCTTATCTATAGATTCATTCGCTTTCGGGGGCTATTGTTTTCTCTGATTTTTTTCGTGATGTTTCGGATAGTCTGTCACGTCTCGATGCTCGCTGGGCACTTGTTCCTATCTAAATTCATGTGATTCGAGAGCAATGCTATTTTTTCCTGACATTTTCTTAGTGCAGCGTTTCCGTTTAACGTTTTTCAAGAAAATCAACTACAGATTGAGACAACACCACAACTGTCTATCCCCACAGACGTCGGCAAGTTGTTTTCCGGTAAACATTATTCTAACAAAAAATAGAAATTTGTATTCAAGGGTTTAAAGACAAGTAGGTTGTATCCGACCCGGATACCATCTTAAATGAATCTGGAGTTGCTAGCTAAGTTATGGATATGTAGGATTAAAATACAAGTAAAACACGAAAATAAGCAAGTAAAATGAACAAACGAACTAGATCTAAAAATAAACGGATGGTGCAAGAACAAGAGCTAAGAGTGGTATATTTGCTTTAGAGAAATCTGGGTTACAAGTGTTAGCGTAGAGAGAACACACTGTATTTTTCTTCTCTTCTAAGTCTTGTATATATAAGACGAAACTGAGATTATTATGCCCTCTAAAGTTATGACTACGTGAGCACCCTGACGTCACTGTGCCATGCACATCGCGACACTCTGATCTAGGAGGGCTGATGTGACGGGAGATGTTGGGAGTGGAGGACAACTGTAGATATCCTTTGGGGTTGTTGGTATTTTCGAAACTGCCAAGCTACGTCAACGCTTTCGAAGGCGTTTCTATCCAATACACATCGCCTCCTCGAGTCTCATGACTTCACCCACACTCTAATTGTATCCACATTCCACAATAACCAATTGCTTTTATTCCAACAATATAAAGTTTATGGAAATAAACCAAAATATGAAAGTACAAAATGTGATACAATCAAGGTCTATATTACATCAGGGCATAATGTTTTTAAACGTTAATTGGTGATGAACTAAGCAAGTGTCCACTGTACGTCCAGATCATGAAATCAGAACGATACCAAATTATTTTTTAAACTAAACTTTAGTAAAGAACATAGGCAATATTACAAGATACCATTTTTAATTTATACGATCGAAAAGGTGATAATGCTAACTTAAGTGGAATTCTCCATTATACTCCACTTAACTAATCTTGCACCATATCGATCTCCTATGTACTTATCATTTAAGGTGTGATAATACAGCCAGGATAGAATGTGACTTTCAATAAGCATGGGCAAAAGTAATATCAAAGAGACCGCTGACATAGACAAGATCAAAAATTCAGCTTAAAGGTGTTTAATTCAATGTGCATTTAACATATTTGTGGTTACAATGTTTCACACGAGCAATGAGAACTTCCGAAGTAAATTTTGCAAATTAAGAGTTTTTATCGTATTATGAGTTGTCTGAAGTTAAAGGGACCTTGGAGCAAAGTTGTTTTCGTTAATTTTTAAATATGAGTTCGAGTTGTGAAATCAACAACAGATATTTCAAGTGTGATCATTTTCCGTACCTTGCTTGAATACAGGGTGCTCCGTGCATTAAATTATTTTTTTCTTAATTATCTGAAGTTCCAAACAAGAATTGCCATAGTTCATCATACTTGAATGGACAGCCGATTGGAACAAGATAATAATAAACTAATTTAACTTCTATATACGGAAAATGTAAACATAAAGTTACACTACCAAAACACCTAAAAATAACTACGTATATGGAACTACACATACACCTATTTTTTTTCATATTAGAGTGAGGAATTTCGCTTTTTGTCCGGAACAAATAAAGTTAATTAGCAAAAAGGATTGTCGTCATTGTGTGTGATTCTTGAAATAATCAAGACGACAATCAGCCAGACGCAAGGAATATACAATTTGTTTGAACTCTCCCCACGTAAAAGGCCTGTATATATTATTAATAGTGGAAATAATAATATTGTTGATTTGAGGAGGAGGAGGAGCAGTTATCCAAGTGTCAAGTGCAGGAGCCGCAAAGTACATCATGGACATTCTTTTCTTCCATGAATTCATAGCCACCACCCTATGCCTCACACTTGTAAATCTTCCATTCGTCAAAGCCTGCACCATTTGTTTTTCCATAATTAGTTATTGAATTCAATAATTTTATACATTAACGTCATAAAAATAAAATTATATCGATTACTTATAAAGTAATTATATAAAAATATTTTAATGTATTCTTTTTTTTTTTATCATCAATATTGTGTGGGATGCACTTTGACTTATCTTAAAGTTTAAGAAAGAAAGATCTTTTTTTTTAAATTTGTGGAGTCTAACTAAAATAAGTTATAGATAAAAATTTAAAATTAAATTATTTCTCAGTATAAACGTATAGGTCTTTTCGACATATATTAAAAGAAAGTGCATCACACACATTAAACCAAAGAAAGTATTTAATAATATAGTAAATTTGATAATCAATGTGTTATATTAAAAAATTATACTATCAATATATATAACTTAAAAGGTAATATTCGAAATAACATGGTACCAACCTGCAAGGAGTCCCCTACTAATACAAAGAACTCGTTGGGATCAGGATGAATAGGGATCCAAAATCCGTCATGAGAACAGATTTGGAGGCCACTAACATCATTTGATCGAAGGATAGTCAATATCTGAGGGTCAGTATGCTCTCCAAATCCAACTCTTGATTTTGATACAACGGTAGGGATGATAGGAGACATGTGGAGTCGTTGTTCTTCTGGGTCCCAATGATTGTTGAATTCCTCTTCATGATGATGATTATTAGGTGGATAGTGATTGACCCTGAAGCAAGAGTCGTTCTGTGTATCACTTATGAGCTTGCTAAATATAAACTTGTCTTCCATCCATAAACCTTCTGCCACCAATTCAAGAATGTCGCAAACCAGCTTTCTAACTGCACTTACGTAATCATTTATGACCGAGCTGCAAGGCAAATTGCACTATGACATCAGCTCGTTAACTTTAATAGATTCATGACTCATTATAAAATTAATATTAAGAGTTCAAATCTAACAATGATTGAAATTTTAGCATGTTGTTACATGTATATCTATACTAGGTATCAAAAGTTATGAGTTCACATGAATTCATAGCTGAAAAGCTACATCAGCCTCTGCCTAAGAACAAAGCTACATATTAATTAAAGATTGTGACAATAAATCATTCAAATAAAATAAAGACGTCTGACTTATTCTTGTTACGTGGTCATAGCTGGCCTAAAACGTAAATGAAAATTGGTTACATTATATTTATTATCATATCCCGTTTGCGGCCGATAGTTAATAGTTAGTAGTTACAAATATAATAGTAATATGCTTGTCAACGCCAAAAAGTAAAGGGAAAAATAAGCATATACCTAGTA
Organism: Przewalskia tangutica; assembly: GCA_029844215.1. Taxonomy (NCBI): domain Eukaryota; kingdom Viridiplantae; phylum Streptophyta; class Magnoliopsida; order Solanales; family Solanaceae; genus Przewalskia; species Przewalskia tangutica. The sequence continues at coordinate 127,111,742 of CM056721.1, forward strand.
TAATAAGTTTTTAGATGTTAGATATAATAGAACACGTCAAATTAAATATATTATCCAAAAAAAAGAAGAAGATACGAAGCAAGTTTACAGTTGACGTTCCAACTGTTTGAGGATTAGAAAGATGACATACACACCTAAAATTCGAAAAATGGGCGGTCTGGTCGTGTCTATAACTTAGGATGATGCTACTATCTGAAAAGTTTTTCTCATCCAACTTAAGCTCACCATATTCAGTGTTTTGAAACTCGGACCGCACCGGCCGGTCGGATCGGGTTAACCGGGAACCGGTCTCGAAGTCGGTGCGAGTTTATTGTAGGAACAGATGGTATCAAACTAGACGCAACCCGATAAAAATCGTCAATGGTATTTCGATGCTTCATAAACCCGATTTTTGTTTATTCATATAATATTTTTTTTTAAAACAATTAATTAAATTTTTCATATTCTGTTGGTGCCTTTTCATATTCGGCTGGTGCGTGCCTTTTCAACTTTCAACTTTTCAAATTAATTAAACTTTTCAACTTTTCACCTCGGGAGCAACAATTTCTTACCCAATTTTTTTTTACCGTTTAATCATTTATAGTTTAATAATTAATTAAACTTTTCAACTCTGCTTTGCTTGCAAATTACAATCAACTATTTTCATATACTTATTTGGATATAGATATGTATTTAACCGGTTGAACCAGTAACTCAGTTGATCATACGATTCGATGTCCGGTCCGAGTTTCAAAACATTCATCATATTGACCTAAAAAGGGGGGTCCATGAGCGTACGTTGTATTCGTATATTTGACTTGAATTTTAAAATCTCGAATATGGTCTTAAAATAGTCAACAGTGAGCAGCTAGCAAATAGGCATTAGGAAGTGAGATATTTTAATACGCGACAACCTATCTTTTCTTCTGAAAAGGAGTTGTCATCCTTATAATTAAAAATAATATAATCAGCCTGTTTCCAGGTAACCATTTAATTTGTTTAGCCTCAAATTTAACTACCTTTTCTTGGAGATTCCCATTATATATTTAATTATCTTTTTGCAACAAAATTTAAATTTGTAGATAGTTTTGATGAAAGTTTGCTACAGTTTAAGAAGACCTATTAATATCTCCTCGAAGAATATCTTCAAGAAAAAGATGGAAATATCATTATCTCCTCAAATGTATTCTTCCATAAAGGATGAAATATATACATCAATATACAATTATTCTAATTATGATAATAAATATCCTAATCATTCTATTTTAATATGACAATAATCATTCTACCATACTAAGAACATTTACATATATTCTACATTAATATTATCATTAAGACTAATATTCTAACACTACTAGTTACTAGCTAAAGAATGAGCCAAGAAGCATCACTATAATACCTTTGTTTATATGCAGTTCTTCATCTGCTAAAAACTATTTGTGTAAGGCGAGATACGGAATGTACTTATCTAACTAGTTAGAGTTCTGTAAATCACACTAACTTCTAATTTCACGTATTACTCCTTCATATGTGCCCCATTTTTCTTCTAATTAGTATATTGAAATAAAACATTACCTTTATATAGTTACATACAATTTTAAGGGAATTTTACTCTTAATAAGATGAATATTTATGATCATACAAATGTTTAAGGGCTTGTTTAGATTATAAATTTTTTTAAAAAAATAAAAAAAATTATCGAGTCAAATAATGTGTCTGACAAAGAAAAAGATAAAAATACCTGAAAGTAGAAGGGTCGTTGGAGATGGTTTTGGCGCGTTGAGAAAGTGAAGTAGAATTGGCTTCCAAGAGAATATATTCAAGATCACCCTTGTCCCCATTGAAGCCAATGTTCTTGCAGCCATATCCAAATGGAGCCGCAGGTCCAGCTCGTTGCTTCTGCGAAATCGGACGCGAAAAGAAATCCACGGCTTCTCTTTCCATCCTCGCAATAACCTTTTTGGGAACGCCGTGGTTCACTACTTTGAAGAAACTGTATTCTTCGCATGCTTTCACTATCATTTCCGACACCTTCGACTTGTCCTCGGACAAGTCAATTGTCGGAACCCCAAACGACGTGGTTTTCTTGTTACCACGGCGCAGTAGCGGAGTTGGAGTTGCCACTACCATATTAAAATGTGTGATAATATTGTGAAGTTAGAATTGGAGTATGTGATTTGAAGAGTGAATTTATAATGGAGGAAGTTGAGTTTGCTAGACTGCTCTATTGCTCTAAGCTCTCTCGATGATGCCTATAAATAGATTGGAAAGATGGAAACTAGGGAATTAGGAGTTAGTAGGGGGTCCTCAAAGCTAAGAGAGGATAAAAGGGAATACATATATATATATAGCAAACAAGAAAGGGTATGGTAGGGGCCGGCCGGGGGACTGGGGGCAGAGAAGCGTGGGGATGTTGCCACGACCTTTGACAAACTTAGCTACTACTATACTATTCAACAATTTTAAAAATGAGGCCCTACCAAAATGTATGATGTCTCCGTTCTAATTTATGTGATATAATTAAATTGGTATAGGTTCAAATAAAAGAAAAATAATTTAAGTAGGTCGTAATATTTATATAACTATAAATGATTGTCGTTAAGGAATAAAATGAAAATTTTAAATTATATACATCCCTCGGGTCCATTTTAATTTTCATGGTTACTAAAAGTAACTGATTCAACATACTTATCATTTTAAAATATTAAAATAGAATTAATTACTTTTTTTCCGCTAATACATTTACTCTAATAAATATGAAGAGATAATGTGGGAAAAGGGATAGACAAAATAATTAATAAGGATAATTTAATAATATTATCCTTTTAATTAAATTTTTTTTAGGGGGCGTGTTACGCGTAAGTGGCAAGCATGACAAGTAAAATGGACCAAATTTTTTAAAAAAGTAGTATCATATAAATTTAACGGAAGGGAGTAACTTATCTTTTTCTTCATTACAAAATTGATGTACTTTTAGCAAATTTTTAATGTGTTCTAGACAAGGTTAAACAGTAGACCACAACTCACGAATCAGATGAACTTTAAGACATGGTAATATCGCATGTGCATCAAATAGTCAAATTAACTAGTCTATTGCTTTGAAATGATATATATGCAATTTTGACTATTGTCGACCCTCAAAGTCAAACATATTGAAGAAAAAAATTATTAAGATGTGGCGGGGAGGGAAAGAAGGGGCATGGTGATCCATTTAGGTCCGGGAAGTGGGGAACGTATGGATGGGAAGAGCGGCAAATGGAGGCATTTCATTAGGTGAGACTTTAGATGTCGACTAAGATTGTTTTAATTTTGACTCCCTCTTTATATGTCGACTAAGATTGTTTTATCATGAGCTATTTCACGTACACGTTCAGATACTCCCCTCAAATAGCTGATTTTAAATGTCGAGCATGATTTTATATATAAAATCATTGTTCATGTGTTTGAATTGTAGTAGTGAATCTGATATTAAGTATTCCCCTCAAGTTCAAAATAATTGATGTTTTAGCCTTTAAAAATTAAAAATAATTGATGTTTCACAAAATTAAGAAGATATTTAATTCTTTTTCTCAAATTTGCCCTTGACACATTCCCGATTTAATGTACAGATTTAATCATAATTATGTCAACCTTAAAAAAATCATAATTAAGGGTATCTTAGTCAAAGTTCCTCTTAATTTTAAAAAGTGAATTCCTCAATTCATACGCCTTTAATACATTAATTATTTTGGACTGGAGGTAGTATGTATTAGTAACTGATATGTTTGGTTTTGGAGATTACAAAAAAATATTAGAGATAAAAATAATAACAAATAATTTTGTCAAATAAAAAATGTTTAAGCTAAAAAGTCATAAGTTAGAGTTAATCAACATATGTCTTAATGGCTAATTGTAACTGATAAGCACATGATGATGTTAGGTGTATTTATACGTTTAACCGTCGTATTTTATTCATGTTTCACTTTATTTAGAGAATAAATTATATTAAATGCACCTAACTAATGAGTAATCTTGCATTACGAACCAATACGTGTGTATTTTGTTGCATTTAAGCACTTTGAGTGAAAAACGTGTTGATTCGGAAAGAAATGGACGTTCACAAGAATTCCAACCTGCAGTCTTAGTCAAACTTGACTTGTTTCGGTATTCCAGCCTCTACCAAGCCACCTCACATAGTTTGGGTGTACGTCTTTATGCTTGGCTAACACCGTTAGACTGAGGTGAGTAAGGAGCAACCGTTTGATGAACGATGTTTCACATTCTCCCCCTCTATCACTACGAATTCACCAATCCGTAGGCTTAGTTGATTTTCAACTTCTGCTTTGTAGCGCTTATTCGCTTCAATAACTTTATCTTTGTTTTTCAACAAACAAAGGATTTAATACGTTGTATCATCGTCAATGAAGGTCACAAAGTACTCGTCTCCCCCCCCCCTATTTTGTACAAGCTTAAAATCACCCATGTAGGTGTGATTAAGTCTAAAGGAGTAGTGTTTCTTTCGATATTCCTTTAACGGAATGGAAAGGTGATTTTGTCTCTTCGCCCACCTCACATTCATTTTGAAGTTTTATGTCGACAGAGGGCAACAATCTCAACTTAGTTAGTTTTTGAATGACTTTCTATTTAACGTGTCTTAATCTATGATGACATAAATGCACGGATTACAAATATATCATTCATTTGGCTACAGATGTGTCACGGCCCGACCCCGGGCCGCGACTGGTGCCCTACCTGGGCACCCTTCTAATCATACAACATAATAAACTGCGAAAGATAAATAACACCTTTTTTTTTTTAAACCAAGGCCAAGCCGATAAGGCTGCCATAATCATAATAATTACGAAAGTGGTCTACATCGCTTAACAATGTAAAAACTCTAGTCACCCAAATTACGATGAATCTGCACTCTAAGATTTGAACAAATACTATGGCGGGACAAGGCCCGCCGCACTTCGAATATACATAACCACGACGCACAAGCTCGGAACATTGGAGCCATCTCGAAATCTCAACCAGATCCTAAGCTCGCGGATCCACAATCGTGTACCTAAACTGCGGACATGAACGCGGCCCGAAGAAGTCGATAACAGTGCAGAATATGGAGCGGAAAATAAGGTACAGAGAACAAATCATAATCGTACAAAAGAATGACAGGGCAAGTATAAAGAAAGGGTAAATACGGATCCTACCGTGTCATTTCCATCTCGTGAACTTAATCGTACCTTATTATCTTTTCCCATTTTTCCATAAGAGTATAGTCAAATTCTTACGCATACTTAAGAAAACTCATCAAGTTCATAAACATATAACTTACGTATCTTGATAACCTAATTCGTCCCCTTTATGGAGGAACGCTATCTTGTCGGCCCAACTGGGATGCGATAGAGTCACATAAGTCCGCCCATAAAGGTATCGCCCGACCAACTGGGACGCGATAAAATCACATAAGTCTGCCCATAAAGGTATCTTGCGTAAAAATAGGAGGCTCATGATCAAAGCAGGGTCCTCGCCCGCGATGTCGATAAGCAATCCTACTCGCGGGACTATTTCACCCGCATAGGTCCCGTGGACCCGCGCAGGTATTCCTTGCATAGGATGTACCGCCCGCGTGGGACTATTTCACCCGCATAAGCCCATAAGGACTCGCGTGAGGTATTCTCGCATCATGGGTAGCAAATCCACGCGTGTGGTATAACGTCTTGGGGGTTTACCCCTCATTTATACTCTTACCCTGGAGAAGGTGGTATAACGTCTTGGGGGTTTACCCCTCATTTATACTCTTACCCTAACTCAACCGGCCATCATACCTAACATAAGCCCTACCGGCTTATCATACATAACATAAGCACTGCTGACTTATCATACATAACATAAGCACTACCGACTTACCATACATAACATAAGCACCACTGACTTATCATACATTACATAAGCAAGTTAAGAAATCCCCCTAACTTCTTATTAGTCTTATTTGCATACACTCTCATTTTAGTTTACTTAAGGCACTAACATGTCTTTATAAAAAAAACCGGGAATTTAACCCAACGTACTACGTGCCTCTACTCCTTTAAAATGATTCTCTTTCAAATAAAACTTCCAAGATACTAATAACCGTAGTATCAAGTCATATCTACTTTTCAAGACAAGTCATGATACTTTTTAGAAATACATTTATAGGCTTCTAAATCAAGTGACTTCTTTCTTTAAAACCTTAAGCAATTGGTACCTTTAAAACAATTTGCCCTTCTTTATTTCAAATCATTTCTTTGCTTACATTACTGAAGAAGACCATTCTTTTAATCTTCCATAAAGTTGTTATAACCAACTTCCCATAAAGCCGTTATAACTCTTTATATCTTAGACAAATTCATTCCTTTTATAACCAAGAAACTTATACTTTCAATTCAAATCACATAGCTTTCAAAATACTTCAAGTCTCTTAGCTTTTAAGAAAACAAGTTTCTTAACTTTAGAATGACAAGAAATCAATACTTTCCAAATCAAGTATTCTATACTTTTAAAACAATTCATTTCTCCCTTTAAGAATCAAGTCCCATAACTTGAAAAATAAAGTCCCTTAACCTTTTAAAAATTTGAGGACCATAGTCTTAAAACTTCATACGTAAATTCTTATAAATTAAGTAACATATACTTTGGTGCGTTGTGAATAAGTTATACTTATTTATAACGATCTTAATCAAGTAGCCATGATCTAGAAAATGTAATATAATTTTGTCTTATCTTAGCTTCTATGCAGATTGAGAATTCTACTCATTTTAACTTAATTGATTGTCATTACATTTTCCTTTATTAACGCTGCAGTGGCTTGTTCGATTCTTATTCTCACTTGTGCCGTAACTTAGCCAAGTCAACTTGACTCCAAATACCTCCTAACGACTCTTACCAACATCCCCCATAAGACTTGGTAAGAACTTAGGATAACTTAGACATAACCTTTACGTAGAGTAAATCAACATACATACCTCTTAACTTCTAAGAGTAGAAGGAATCATGAAATAGTACTACACGTATATTCCATACATAGAATCATGCCAAAAGAAGGAAGAGGTTCACATACCTCGCGACGATTATCGACAAATAGCAAAATGCTCCAAAGTACTTCAACCTTGATAGCTATTCCATCCTTCAAGTAGAATACGCTATACTTAGTACTTCAACCTATAATGGCCATAATACGTCCATTAAACCTCTAGCTTTAAACGTAGAATATTATAAGTGCAAAGTCACTAAATTCTACGGAAAATCGGACAGCACTTCCTTTGTTTCTACATACTTTGCCACCTTTTTCAAGGCCGAATTCAATAACCAAACATGCCACATTTAAGGCCCAACAATTCAGCTAACCAAAGGGGATTACACGCCTTAACAGGACGTGTAAAATTCCGCCCCACAAATAATACGAAACTAGTTCCATATTTAAAGCCATTCTTGGCTAAACATATACAACAACACAAAGTCCTTTTCCAATTCTTTTTCAATACAACTTCTTAGGCCTAACATGTTATATAGTCATAAACAAATTAACAATTATAATTCCTTCTTTATATAACATGTGACGATTAAACTAATAATCCAATTGAATTGAAATCTCAAGGCTAAACATACTAGTTTTCGGATTAGAGTTCCAATATCCATAACACTTATCAACTTCATAATATATATCTCAAACTTGCTAATATCCATAGCTACTGCAATAAGTAATCTTAATTACTAAAACGACAAGAATTTTACCTTTACAAGCCCTTATAATTTCCAAGATTCAATGTCGCTCCTTAGAAATTCTTAGCTCCTTTCCTTTACGCTTCAATCCGTTCCAAGCACTCCTAAGAAGCTTATGAAGAACTCCTCTTCAAGTTCCATCTTCAAAGTTGAAGAACACCTTAGGGTTTCGCCTTGCGACTAACGTAAAAACGTTGTTTTTCCGAAATCTTTCTATTGAGATATCCTTACAATACCCTTAGGGACATTGGGTTAAAGTCTTGTGACTAATGAACCACAAACGAAAAATTTCTTCTCCCTTTCTTCCTCAAACCCGAGAGCAAGTTCTCCAAGAACTCAAGTTCTTGCAATTTTTTTCTAAGTGTGGGATGTCTTGCTACTACTAGTAGTAGTAGTAGTATATATGAATAAATCAAAGGCTAGGATAAATCCAAATGGAAGGCTAGGATGTGGTCAATATTATCAAGCTCTCTTGACTTTTGACTTAGTCAATATAATCAAGCCAATGCCTAGCAAGACTTGCTCATCTATACAATGGCCAAATGACCATTTTGTCCTTGCATTAATTCGATCAAGCCATGTGAGGGGGTGCCATGTGTCGCCCTCCCATTCGTTCATAAAATTCCGTAACCCTCGTGGGCCCCACAAAACGTAAAATTCCTCGGGTGGGCCCCACGTGACCAAATCCGTAAAAACAAATTTCCATAATGATAATAAGTTCCATACTCTTCAATTAATGCATTTTGAGAATCTAATTCTCACCAACGAACATTTCTCCTTTCCGACGTTTCTAGAGATTTTCCGTCGGAAAAACAATTCTTCCTTTCGTACCCTTTTCAAGTCTTGTGTTCCTTACATACATTCTCTTAAATATGTCCTTGAATTACGGGGTGTAACATTCTTCCCCCCTTAGAAACATTCGTCCCCGAATGTTCTTTCGGAGTCCAATCTAAATAGATAGCGACATAGTCTCCTTTTACTACACCCCTCATACAACATATGCCACCCATGGCAAAATAACAATACTTATACTAAAATGTCAACCTTGGCACTCACGAAGCCACCTAGTCCATACTCATAATGACCTTAAAGTCTGTCATAAACATCTCTACTAGGTCTACTAGGGTCTGACGACTGTATCATTACCGGAAAAATCTCATATACCGCCATTACCACCCAAACACCCACTGGTGTAGCTACCTCGAAAGGTCCTTACGGATTCAGGCTCTATTCCTTTACACTTGGTTGCTATCTTTCTTACTGGTCGCACTCTTTCCGTACTTCCAACTCATACTAGCATACATACATAACTTCCATACCGATTCTGGCCCCCAATCTTTTGGAGTCACTCTTTTAAACAACACAAGGCCATTTCCGGCTCTCACGACCTGGTTCCGGGGGAACGCGTCCACGAACCCGTAAAACAATTAGCTAGACTTGGGCCTTGCACCCTCGTGACCCTGTCACTTAGCGGAACTACTACCAACTGATCTCACTCTATTTCAGGCTATGGGGCGACCCGCAATAGGCCCTCACCCCGTCCCACCGTCGCACTTAACTCTTATTCTTGGCCTATAATAAATCTTTCTACCCGAGAAGACCTTGTACATCTAAGGTCTCAGCGGTCATCAACATTCTTAGGCTCGAAATTTCCATGCTCCAAGCCTACCTTACCAGTCCCCCCGTAAACGGGTACAAAAACTTCTCATAATACCATAACCATGTTGTCTCGATCACAACAACCATTACTTACTTACTCTATGACCTCATCCGTACCATTCTCTTAAGCCTACCACGTAGCTTAATATATTAACATGGTATTCCATTAAGTTTCTTAACATGACTTCTATGGTTCATCGCTCGTCATGACTCATCATTTCCCAATTATCTCAAAATAAAACATAAGACCTTGGCTAGAATTCATGAACTGTTCCATACCTTCCCGGTATCTAGTTAGTCTTTACCAACTCCTGGTAATCTAAAATCATTCTAGGCAACACGCGTCTGACACTCATACATAACTCTGTATAGATGTATGTCACAATACCAACTATACTATAATCATTACCAACCTGGATACACAATCCACATAGTCCTTCCTGGGTCACTGCTGCCTTTCTCGTAGCTGCAATCAACATAAATCGTTAGGGAGAGACGACCCTAACCACACAGCTCTATCGCACGATCTTAGAGTGAGAAGAATGGAAACCAATCCTAAATGTCCTGCAGCCTCCTGATTATAGATGTGGTGCACAAAACACCGATAATCAAGACTTACTGAACACGATGCCTGTAGACACTTTCCGAGGACTAACTGCTCTGATACCACTTTTGTCACGACCCGACCCCGGGCCGCGACTGGTGCCCTACCTGGGCACCCTTCTAATCATACAACATAATAAACTGCGGAAGATAAATAACACCTTTTTTTTAAACCAAGGCCAAGCCGATAAGGCTGCCATAATCATAATAATTACGAAAAGTCTACACTGCTTAACAATGTAAAAACAACTCTAGCATCCCCCATGGATGAATACAGCACCTAAGATTTGAACAAATACTATGGCGGGACAAGGCCCCGCCGTACCCCTGAATATACATAACCATGACGACAAGCTCCGGAACATTGGAGCCATCTCAAAATGCTGAACCAAGATCCTTAGCCCGCGGATCCACAACTGTGTACCTAAACCTGCGGACATGAACGTAGCCCCGAGAAGTCGATAACAGTGCGAATATGGAACGGAAAATAAGGTACAATAACAAATCATAACTGTACAAAAGAATGACAGAGGCAAGTATAAAGAAAGGGTAAATACCAGATCCTACCGTGTCATTTCCATCTCGTGAACTTAATCGTACCTTATTCTCTTTTCCCATTTTTCCATAAGAGTATAGTCAAATTCTTACGTACATACTTAATAAAACTCATCAAGTTCATAAACATATAACTTACGTCTCTTGCATAACCTAATCCGTCCCTTTATGGAGGAACGCCTATACTGTCGGTCCAATCTGGGATGCGATAGAGTCACATAAGTCTGCCCATAAAGGTATACTGCCCGGCCCAATCTGGGACGCGATAAAATCACATAAGTCTGCCCATAAAGGTATACTGCATAAAAATAGGAGGCTCATGATCAAAGCAGGGTCCCTCGCCCGCAGTATCGATAAGCAATCCTACTCCTGGGACTATTTCACCCGCATAGGTCCTGTGGACCCGCATGAGGTATTCCTCGCATAGGCTGTACCCGCCCGCATGGGACTATTTTACCCGCATAAGCCCATAAGGACTCGCATGAGGTATTCCTCGCATCATGGGTAGCAAATCCACGGAACAGGTGGTATAACGTCTTGGGGGTTTACCCCTCATTTATACTCTTACCCTAAAGCAGGTGGTATAACGTCTTGGGGGTTTACCCCTCATTTATACTCTTACCCTGGAGAAGGTGGTATAACGTCTTAGGGGTTTACCCCTCATTTATACTCTTACCCTAACTCAATCGGCCATCATACCTAACATAAGCCCTACCGGCTTATCATACATAACATAAGCACTACTGACTTATCATACATAACATAAGCACTACCGACTTACCATACATAACATAAACACTTTCTGGCTTATCATGCATTACATAAGCAAGTTAAGAAATCCCCCTAACTTCTTATTAGTCTTATTCGCATACACTTTCATTTTAGTTTACTTAAGGCACTAACATGTCTTTATAAAAAAAATCCGGGAATTTAACCCAACGTACTACGTGCCTCTACTCCTTTAAAATGATTCTCTTTCAAATAAAACTTCCAAGATACTAATAACCGTAGTATCAAGTCATATCTACTTTTCAAGACAAGTCACGATACTTTTTAGAAATACATTTATAGGCTTCTAAATCAAGTGACTTCTTTCTTTAAAACCTTAAGCAATTGGTACCTTTAAAACAATTTGCCCTTCTTTATTTCAAATCATTTCTTTGCTTACATTACTGAAGAAGACCATTCTTTTAATCTTCCATAAAGTTGTTATAACCAACTTCCCATAAAGCCGTTATAACTTTTTATGTCTTAGACAAATTCATTCCTTTTATAACCAAGAAACTTATACTTTCAATTCAAATCACATAGCTTTCAAAATACTTCAAGTCTCTTTACTTTTAAGAAAACAAGTTTCTTAACTTTAGAATGGCAAGAAATCAATACTTTCCAAATCAAGTATTCTATACTTTTAAAACAATTCATTTCTCCCTTTAAGAATCAAGTCTCATAACTTGAAAAATAAAGTCCCTTAACCTTTTAAAAATTTGAGGACCATAGTCTTAAAACTTCATACGTAAATTCTTATAAATTAAGTAACATATACTTTGGTGCGTTGTGAATAAGTTATACTTATTTATAACGATCTTAATCAAGTAGCCATGATCTAGAAAATGTAATATAATTTTGTCTTATCTTAGCTTCTATGCAGATGGAGAATTCTACTCATTTTAACTTAATTGATTGTCATTACATTTTCCTTTATTAACGCTGCAGTGGCTTGTTCGATTCTTATTCTCATTTGTGCCGTAACTTAGCCAAGTCAACTTGGCTCCAAATACCTCCTAACGACTCTTACCAACATCCCCCATAAGACTTGGTAAGAACTTAGGATAACTTAGACATAACCTTTACGTAGAGTAAATCAACATACATACCTCTTAACTTCTAAGAGTAGAAGGAATCATGAAATAGTACTACACGTATATTCCATACATAGAATCATGTCAAAAGAAGGAAGAGGTTCACATACCTCGCGACGATTATCGACAAATAGCAAAATGCTCCAAAGTACTTCAACCTTGATAGTTATTCCATCATTCAAGTAGAATACGCTATACTTAGTACTTCAACCTATAATGGCCATAATACATCCATTAAACCTCTAGCTTTAAACGTAGAATATTATAAGTGCAAAGTCACTAAATTCTACGGAAAATCGGACAACACTTCCTTTGTTTCTACATACTTTGCCACCTTTTTCAAGGCCGAATTCAATAACCAAACACGCCACATTTAAGGCCCAACAATTCAGCTAACCAAAGGGGATTACACGCCTTAACAGGACGTGTAAAATTCCGCCCCACAAATAATACGAAACTAGTTCCATATTTAAAGTCATTCTTGGCTAAACATATACAACAACACAAAGTCCTTTTCCAATTCTTTTTCAATCCAACTTCTTAGGCCTAACATGTTATATAGTCATAAACAAATTAACAATTATAATTCCTTCTTTATATAATATGTGACGATTAAACTAATAATCCAATTGAATTGAAATCTCAAGGCTAAACATACTAGTTTTCGGATTAGAGTTCCAATATCCATAACACTTATCAACTTCATAATATATATCTCAAACTTGCTAATATCCATAGCTACTACAATAAGTAATCTTAATTACTAAAACGACAAGAATTTTACCTTTACAAGCCCTTATAATTTCCAAGATTCAATGTCGCTCCTTAGAAATTCTTAGCTCCTTTCCTTTACGCTCCAATCCGCTCCAAGCACTCCTAATAAGCTTATGAAGAACTCCTCTTCAAGTTCCATCTTCAAAGTTGAAGAACATCTTAGAATTTCGCCTTGCGACTAACGTAAAAACGTTGTTTTTCCGAAATCTTTCTATTGAGATATCCTTACAATACCCTTAGGGACCTTGGGTTAAAGTCTTGTGACTAATGAACCACAAACGAAAATTTTCTTCTCCCTTTCTTCCTCAAACCCGAGAGCAAGTTCTCCAAGAACTCAAGTTCTTGCAATTTTTTTCTAAGTGTGGGATGTCTTGCTACTACTAGTAGTAGTAGTAGTATATATGAATAAATCAAAGGCTAGGATAAATCCAAATGGAAGGCTAGGATGTGGTCAATATTATCAAGCTCTCTTGACTTTTGACTTAATCAATATAATCAAGCCAATGCCTAGCAAGACTTGCTCATCTATACAATGGTCAAATGACCATTTTGTCCTTGCATTAATTCGACCAAGCCATGTGGGGGGTGCCACGTGTCGCCCTCCCATTCTTTCATAAAATTCTGTAACCCTCGTGGGCCCCACAAAACGTAAAATTCCTCGGGTGGGCCCCACGTGACCAAATCCGTAAAAACAAATTTCCATAATGATAATAAGTTTCATACTCTTCAATTAATGCATTTTGAGAATCTAATTCTCACCAACGAACATTTCTCCTTTCCGACGTTCGGTAGATTTTCCGTCGGAAAAACAATTCTTCCTTTCGTACCCTTTTCAAGTCTTGTGTTCCTTACATACATTCTCTTAAACATGTCCTTGAATTACGGGGTGTAACAAGATGTATTGTACTATTCTTATTTTTTACAGACCTGTTGGACTAGACTCAAACCAGTTTGACCAACAGCATCCCTGAAACCAAGTTTGGGACATGTATCACCTCTTTTTAGAGTGATCTCATTCCCTTAAGTCATTTTGAGGACAACCCCTTCTACTTTAGAGGTGGTGTTGCTTCACATGAACAACCTCTTACCCGTGGTTAGGGCATAACAAGATCATATGTGATCTAGATACTCTGGCCCACTCCAGTTGCCATGACAGACTGAGTGTCAAATTTCTTTTGGCTTTCATGTCATTTTAGACCTGGAAACTCTGTCTCACTCCAGTCGTCCGTAGGCTTTGTATGACTGAGTGTCCAACATCATCCTGTCAAATAAAGGATCTTATGTCAGATAGTGTGACAGGTTCAACTCTTAATATAAGCCATTATCTTTTAGTCTTCTTCATTTAAGATTGACTTGTTCTCCAGTATCCAATATTTAACCGGAAAGAAGAGAGATTCAATTTCTTATTTTAAAGTGTAAGGAATATAAGTTTTTAAAGAAAACACTTCATATTCCTAGCCTTGCTTTACACACTTTTATTCAAAAATTATCTAAACACGTTATGGACAATGAAGGATAATTAACTTAGACCTTTTGAATTCTGGCCCACTTCAGTCAGACTGAGTGTCCATTTCCTCCTTACCATAATTCAGATCCTTTGTCTAGGACATGTATATGCCTTCTGCTACAAGATAGAACAACATATTCATCCTTCTCCTCTTGTCCCAGTTGACATCATCAACCTCTCGTGGATGCTTGTTTCCACAACTCTTGGGAGAGGTGACCACAACTCTTCCTTGACCCTTAGCCCCACTAGCATGACTATCTGCAGTGTCTTGAAGCTCATCATCAGATCCAGAGATTCTACCTTTGACGGAAACAAATTTGTAATTATCGTCAAAGAGAGACCCAAAACTAGGATCAGATCTGAAAGCACGGTTGTTGACAGAGACAATGTTTGCATTGTTAACAGAATTGTTTTCAAGAAGTAAACCACAACCATATTTGGGACTATACCTGCTGGCAAACATCTTTCGAGAACTAATACAAATCTTGTCTTAAGATTGTTGGAAAACAATGGATGTACGAAGAATAGTAACTAACTATTACAAGTGCTTCGAAAGGATAAACAATAGAAATTACAATAGTAACAAACTTGTACCCAACAAGGATTATGGCCACAACAAGCTCTTAAGTTCTTGAATCCATCTTGAATCTTTGTTCCAATTACAGCACGCTCCTTGATCTTGATAACCTGAAAACAAGAGACACTAAATTTGGCAGCGTTACAAAGGCGATGTTGAGTCGAGTGATATTCACTATGTCATTAAGACAAGATTGCCCCGTATATATACTTTTATGAATGGGCAATTGTCTCCCAAGATAAAACATTAACTAACAAATGAGCAAAGGAAACTCAAGTGTTTACTAGAAGAAGAACTTTGAGTGTTTCAAAGAATGCTTAGAAATGAAGAAGTTCAGAAAATCTGAATGTTAAGTGTTGAGTGTGGTACATCTCCAAATGAGCCAAAAACCTCTGTCACGACCAGACCCGACGGGCCGCGACTAAGCGCCCTAATGACGTCATTACACTAACATGTCACGTAACCAGACGACACTAAAGACAATATAAAATCCGACAGCATAACGCCGCTATCATAACATACGTTCGATTAGGTAAGTCGGCAAGGATGCCTTTACCCATAAATATCCTGTCTCCTGAGGAATCACGTCTAAATCAAGTATATCAAATAGGCGAGTCGACAAGGCTGCCACTATATACGGGAACATCCCAAAATAGAGTACAACCATAACATATACAAAAATACATTTACCACCCACAACTGTCTACATACCTCTAAGAGTACCACAATGACATATGACGGCACAGGGCCCCATCGTGCCCATAAATATACATAAGTCGGAATAAAGTTCTGTACCAAAATGACAAGCTCTGAATCAAAGGAGCTTTCCAAACAGCTGAGCACGAACCTAGACCGGAGGATCACCAAACTGAGCACATGTACCTGCGGGCATGAACGCAACCCCCCGAGGAAAGGGGGTCAGTACGAAATAATGTATTGAGTATGTAAAACATGTAATACTGTAAAGAAGATCATAAGTGGCCAACAGATAACAGGAGACCAATATAATAATCAGAATCCAAATCCAATTGTGCCGTATACAAATAAGAGTCAGATGTGCCTTATAAAAATGAGAGTCAAGTCAAAACCATGAATGCATGTCCATATAGTCATCGTATACATATATAAACATATAACGTAATCCGGCCCTCTAGTGCGGGACTCGGTGGAATCATATCATAACCTGGCCCATATTGGGACTCGGTGAAGTCATCATCTCATCTATGCATGAATCCAACGTAAGTCGGCCCTCTTGTGAGGGACTCGTTGAACAATGCAAGGCTGTGCACGAACATAAGTCGGCCCGGGACTCGGTGGGGTGAGGTAATAACACTTAGCACGAGTAGATACCATGAGCAACCATATGCAATTAGAAATCATCATTTGACTATCAATAAAACCATTACAATAACTCTTTACTGAAAAACCATAGGCACTTCTCATAACAGATATCTTTAAGAGTTAGACTATGTAGGAATCATGTACGTCCGCCGTACTTTCATTAAATCATGTCAAAAAGAAGAAAGGAAGAGTTTCACATATCTTTTAGTCGAACTAGCCAACTCACTATTAGAATATGTATCGTCTTAGTACTTCAACCTATAATAAAGGGTAATACGTCTGTCAATTCTATGATTTCTAGCGTAAGCTATATCGAAAGACGACTCTTTTTTCTATAAAAATTCGGGCAGCACTTCCCCTATTTATGTGCATATCCATAACATACAAATCAAGCCAGCAATACCAAATAACAAAATGCAACTTAAAGATATAATCATAACAATCTCAAATACTCCATAAATATCATCATAATACATTCCTTACCTTTTCGTTTATGGAAGACAACAACTACAACAATTTCATGAAGTTCTCGGCCACAACATGTCATAATTCCATGACTTTTCTCTTACTTCCCTAGAATCCCAATTCACCTTTCCATACAACCAATCTACAACTTTTAAGTATCAAGATTTCCTTCACTTTAACATATAATTAATGGGGACAGTAATAACATAATCAACAATCGAATTCAAAGTTCACAAAAACAGCCCCTATTCGGTCCAACACCCACAACATTCACATGCAATGTCTTAATTCTAATTTTCCCTTAACACAAATTCAATTCCTTAATTATAACAACATGCACTCCAACTATATCATAGAAAGAAGAATTGTATACCTCAAATTTGTCCAAAAGAGCCCCAACAAAATCGGCCACTGCCCAATCTTTCTTGCCCACTTTTTGTCACTTCTTCAACTCCAATTTGACATGCATGAATTCTAACAATTTAATCCATCATTCCTTATGTTTTTCTTCCTTAAATTTGTCCAAAAAAACTGAAAAATCTGCTCTTCCAATTCGGCCAGCAGTCCGAGAATGCCCACTGTTTTTTGGTGTGTTCTTGGATTCTAAATTTTATAGAATGATTAATTTTGGAAGAGGAATTAAAAAGCTTCAATTTGGTATGGCAAAAGGGGTGTGATTTTGGTTTCTAGGAGGAGAAGAGGGGAGAGGGATTGAAATTTGAATGCAATGTAGGAAGATGAAGAGTAAAAAGGGTTTTAAGTGTAAATCTGAAAAATAAATTTGTAATGTGGTCCAATTCTCTTAATGGTCCTCTTAAATAACCCCTCAAGTAATAATTAAAGCTTAGATCCCACTTCTTTTAATTTCCAAAAACTTCGTAAGGCCTCGTATTCTTAATGTCATAATTTATATAATACGTTACTAATCCATAACGGGAAATATACACTTATCATTATAAATTCCGTCGTCACACTCGTTGTAACCAAAAAATTTCCGGAATCACATCCTTAAGTATATTAATTTCCTTAATGACGTTCTTAATTATCGCCTTAAACTTAAAAGGTGTAACATCCTTCCCCCCTTAGAAACATTCGTCCTCGAATGTTTATAATAAGTTTTATGCTAGAAACATTTCGCCAGAGTCTCTTTTATAACTATGCATATCCACCTATATTCAGCAAACCAACATGTGTCTCACAGGGTCACAATATAACACACATGCAACTCATCAATCACTATAATCAAATAAAGAGTTAAATTGAATTACCTGGAGGCACAGAGAACAAGTGAGGATACTTCTTCTTCATTTCATCTTCTGCCTCCCAAGTCATTTCCTCCCTATTGTTGTTCCGCTACAAACTTTGACGGAAGATACATCCTTCGTCCGTAATATCCTGTCATGGCGATTAAGTATGGCTATGGGACTCTCCTCATACGACAACTCTTCTGTCACCTGGACATCATGTACTGGGAAGACTCTGGAAGGATCACATATACACTTACGTAGCATCGATATGTGGATGATTGGGTGTACTGCTTCCAAATCAGAGGGTAGATCCAACTCATAGGCAACCTTGCCTACCCTGCGAAAGGCCCAATGTATCTCAGGCTAAGCTTCTCTTTCCTGCCAAACCTCATCATACCCTTCATGGGTGATACCTTCAAGAATATCCAATCATCAACCTGAAACTCCAAGTGTCGACGTCGATTATCAGCATATGACTTTTGTCGACTCTGGACTGCTAATAATCTCTCCTGAATGAGCTTCACCTTATCAACAGCTTGCTGAACCAAGTCTGGGCCGATCAACTTAGTTTCACCTACATCAAACCAACCAATAGGTGACCTTCACTTCCTCCCATATAAAGCCTCATACGGGGCCATCTGGATACTAGAGTGGTATCTGTTGTTATAGGCAAACTCAATGAGTGGTAAATAATCATCCCAGCTACCTCTAAAGTTGATAATACATGCTCTCAGCATATCTTCTAGTGTCTGAATAGTACGTTCTGCCTGCTCATCCGTCTGATGAAGAAATGATGAGCTGAGACTCACATGTGTCCCTGTTACCGATTTTCCTTATGCTTTACGCAAGTGTATGTATCGCTCAAGTAATATAGTCTTGGTAAGACCGAATATCGTCCTCACGGACTGGTTTTCAATTACCAAACATCTATTCTAAGTTATCTATTTGACTATCGATATTTTGTTTTGGTTCTATCTATAAACTACTGAAGTAATTGCAGAAATTAACTAAATACTTTATTTGAATCAGTTATGGTGGAAATAGGGTTTCCAATCTCCTCGACTATCCACTCGATTTAATTCTTAATGCAACAATAAAGGTTATTCTTCCATTTTAAAATAGCAGGTTAGCTAGACTGCTTTATATTCCGGTTAGGATATATAAATGCTCAACCCCAGTGCATAAATCTTCTATATTTCTATGATAGATTTTACCACATAGGAGGATTAAGAACATTAACCTATGAAGCTACACAAGTATCGGGGTACTTTCGTCCACGATTTTAACTTATGTTTATTCAACTACAGCATATCCAAATCTTCCCTCTCGGTTCTTGATTCGAAATCATATACGTGATGATAACTAGTGATCAATTAATTATCAAACAATCAAACCAAATATTGAATAAAGCTTAACTATATGAAGAAGGAACCAAAATACTGCATTAATTCATAAAGACGAGTTTCAAGTGATTCGAAAGAAAAACCCTAATTAAAAGTTTAGCTTCTAGACATAGACATGCTAAGAACCAAATTAATATCCACCATGAACTAAATTAAAATAAAGCAAAGAAAAGAAAATACTTTGGAACAAGTCTCCAATCTTGTAGCCTCCAAAAATTATGTTGTGTTGTGAAGAAAGGTTGAGTCCCCTTTAAAAAATCTGCCCAAAGGGCATTTTATAAGCTCCAAAAACGTGTACCCTTTTCCTCCTCGCCCTTGGCCAATTCCCTTTCGGATCTAGACAATTTTCCGCCTCGGCGCCGCGGCCCTGTTGAGTGGCGCCGCGGCGCCTTAACTCCTGTAGCCTCTCAGATCTTTAGGCACTGTGGCCCTGCATTGCTGCGCCACGGCGCTACTTCGCCTTTGTCCGGATTGCCAGATTTCGTCAATTTTTGGCTCGGGAACTTCCTTTTCTGCCAAATTATTTCTCTTTTTCGCCACTTTACCTTTTTAAACTACTGTGACTCAAAAAAAAATACCCTAACACGACACATATTTGAACAAAAATGGGCAAAATACTAACTGAAAATGACTCTAAAAGTGCATATAAAATATGTCTAACAAACACCCTCAAACTTAACATTTGCTCGTCCTCGAGTAAAGATCAAAACAGAATCAAAGACACAAAAGAAAATAAAAGACTCAAAGACTCTGATTAACTTGTTGCACAAATGTCACTAGAAAAACATGAATGTAAGTTGGGATAATATACAGGAACATATATAGCATGGATTTTTAGTAATCTATAATTTCAAGTCAGATATTTCGCAAATTCATTTCAATCATGCTCAATGGAAGTACGAATACCTAACCTATGCATGTCAATTTCAAAATTCTATGGCATGTTCACTTGCTATTCTCCACTAATCATACACATAAATACTAGAGATCTTCAGGACTTTTCAGGGTTGTAATGTAGGCTTAGGCAGGGTAGGTAAAAATAGACATTTAGGCTCAAATTACGTACCATAAGCTATTTTCATTCAACTCTTTTTTTACTTTCTTTTTTTAGTCTCATACCTATCTTCTCCCCTCCTTTCTTTTGAGAGAATGAGATACATTATAACTAGCACCCCCAAACTTAGGCTTTTGCATATTCTTCATTCATTGGGGTGCGTCAAATTTTTCAATTCTCTTTTCGTTTCTTTTGCAACATTTTTCATCCCAAGAATTTTCAATTGTCACTTATGACACAACCATGGAATCATAGGCTGTCAAAGAAATATCTTATTTAGGTTCAAAGGGGCTGACAAAGGATATAATTTATTGTCAGGGATAGGCAGTGAATGGTAAGAAGGGCTAACAATAAAAATGTCTGAGTCATCTCCCTAACATGTACATCCTAACTATTTCACCTCAAATAACAAGCGAGCAGACACATAGACCTTATCATTAACAACACATAAATTAAGCACATGTTCCCTAAATAATTCGATTTCATGAATTCTTGGCATATCTAACTTAAGCATTCAGATTTTTGTTTCTAATTCCATTACATAATTCCACTTACTTCACTAGGCGTTTCAAGTAACTACAACATGCATGATCATAAAAAAAATTGACTCATTAAAAACGTAAACAAGACAATCAAATAGACACAAAAACACATTATAGACACACAAAATAGACTAAGAATCCCCCCCCCCCAAAACTTAAATGACACATTGTTCCTAATGTGTACAAGACTCAAAATAAAAAGACGGGACGACTTACAGACCTTACGGTTTAAAATGGTGGTGGTGGCGTTGGCGGGTAATGCATGGCAGACACTTTCAGATAGGCGTCGCGACCTTAATATCTGGCGCCGCAGCGCCATTTTTCCTGCGGCTCTCATTATTTACCCTTATGCTTCTAGTCCATGATCTGCATGGGATTACAAGATTGTGAGTCTGTTCATGAGAAAAAATAACAAAATTTCTAAAGTGTTGGGTTGTCTCCCAACTAGCTGCTTTTAACGCTCAGAATGACGCATGCTCCTCTTTACATTGGATTGAGATGGATCACAGAGCTTACATGTTCCATGTCATTTATCAAGTAAGATTTCAATCTCTGTCCGTTCACTTTGAATGGGGCTCCCTCTCTTCCTCTTACTTCAACTGCACCATAGGGGAATACTCTTTCAACAGTGAAAGGGCCTGACCATCGAGATTTAAGCTTTCCTGGAAAGAGTCGCAACCTTGAGTTGAATAAGAGCACTTGTTGTCCTAATTGGAAGTCTTTTGGGATCAAGTTCTTGTCATGCCATGCCTTGGTTCTTTCCTTGTAGATCTTTGCATTCTCATATGCGTTGTAACTAAAATTCATCTAACTCACTCAGTTGTAGCAGCCTCTTCTGCCATGTTGCCTTGACATCCATGTTCATCTTCTTCATTGCCCAATAAGCCCTGTGTTCCAACTCCGCTGGTAGATGACATGCTTTCCCAAAGACTAATCGATATGGTGACATTCCAATGGGAGTTTTGAACGCCGTCCTATACGCCCAGAGTGTGTCATCTAATTTGATAGACCAATTCTTCCTTGAGCCGTCCACTGTCTTTTCCAATATGTTTTTTACTTCCCTGTTAGAAATTTCGGCTTGCCCATTTGCCTGAGGGTGATAGGGCAATGTGGTACGGTGGTAGACTCCATAGCGGGAAAGTAGCGTGTCAAGCTGCTTGTTGTAAATGTGGCTTCCTTCATCGCTGATGATGGATCTGGGAGTACCAAACCTTGTGAATATGTTCTTCTGGAGGAATTTTTGGACAGTCCTACTGTCATTCTCTTTGGTAGACACTACTTCTACCCATTTTGACACATAATCCACTGCAAGAATGATGTATTGAGTCCCAAAGGACGACGGGAATGGGCCCATGAAGTCGATCCCCCAAACATCAAACAGCTCCACACCCAAGATCCCATTCAAGGGCATTTCATTTCGCCTTGATATGTTCCCAGTTCGTTGACAACGATCACAGCCCTTCACAAAGGTGTTGGCATCTTTGAATAGGGATGGCCAAGAAACCCAATCAAAGATTGGTTGTTCGTGATGCTCCAAAATGCCCACCACATTGTAAGGTGTGACAATGGGTGAGAATCTGGTGCATCTCATCTTCTGGTATACAATGCCTAATGACTTGGTCGGAGCAGTGCTTGTAGAGAATCGGCTTCTCTCAGTAGTAGTGTTTTACTTCTGAATAGAACCTTTTCACCTGTTGTCTTGTCAATCCTGGGGGTACTACCTTGGCTGCAAGAAAATTAACAAAATCAGCGTATCAGGGTAAATTAAAACCAGTTCTTACATAAAACAATTGCTTATCTGGAAAATGATCATTTATCTGCACATCCTTAGTGTTCTAGCTCTCCTTTTTTTCCAGCCTTGATAGGTGGTCAGCAACCAAGTTCTCTGTTCCCTTCTTATCACGGATTTCCATGTCAAACTCTTGTAACAACATCACCTATCGGATAAGACGGGGTTTTGCATCATTCTTTGTCATCAAGTACTTTATAGCGGAGTGGTCGGTGTACACTATCACCTTATTCCCAATTAGATATGGCCTGAACTTCTCAAATGTGTATATTATCGCTAGCAACTATTTCCTTGATTGCCTAGCTAATACTACCGTCGCAAGCAACCTCTCAAAGAATAGGGAGTGAACGACCCTTCTATCTAGATCGATATGTTGTGCCATAATTCAATTGTACATCATTAAGAGTTTTGCTAGCGTAGTAGACGGATTTGAATACCTTATCAACCCTCTGTCCAAGAACTGCTCCCACTGCATAATCACTTGCATCACACATTAGTTCAAATGGGAGCTTCCAGTTCGGTGCAATGACTATAGGTGCTGAAATCAACCTCTCCTTGAGTGTCTGGAATGCAGTCATGCATTCTTCATTGAATTCAAAAGCGACTTCGTTCATCAGCAAGGTGGAAAGGGGTTTCGAAATTTTTGAGAAGTCTTTGATGAATCTTCTATAGAAACCAGCATGCCCAAGAAAACTTCTAACCCCTTATCGACATCGGGGTGGTGATTTTCAATCATCAAATCTTTGCTCGTCCACCTCAATGCCTTGGCTGGATATTTTGTGGCCAAGGACAATACCCTCTTTTACCATAAATGACACTTCTCGATTCAAAGACAAGGTCGACTCTTCGCACTGCCAAAGACTGTTTTCAAATGCTTCAAACACTCATCAAAAGAAGACCCAAAGACATAAAAGTCATCCATGAAAATCTCTATGGTCCTCTCCACCATGTCAGAGAATATTGCCATCATGCACCGTTGAAAGGTAGCAGGTGCATTGCAGAGCCCGAATGGCATTCTTCTTAAAGCAAACGTACCAAAGGGGCAGGTGAATATTATCTTTTCATGATCTTCTGGTGATATGACAATCTGGTGATACCCTGAGTAACAATCTAGGAAACAATAATAGTTGTGTCATGCGAGCCTGTCCAGAATCGATCTAGAAAGGGCAATGAGAAGTGGTCTTTTCTGGTTGTCTTGTTCAACTTGCGGTAGTCAATGCAAATCCTCCATCCTGTAACTGTTCTAGATGGAATTAGCTCGTTCTTTTCATTGGTCACCACAGTCATACCACCCTTCTTGGGAACCACTTGTACAGTACTCACCCATGCACTGTCAGAAATAAGATAAATCACCCCAGCATCAAGCCATTTCATGATTTCTTTTCTCACCACCTCCTTCATGTTTGGATTCAGTCTCCTATGTGCCTCAATAGAGGATATTCTCTCATCTTCTAGATAAATCTTATGCATCACTGTTGAAGGACTTATCCCTCTTATGTCTGTCAATGTCCACCCAATAGCACGTTTGTGGGCCCGTAACAATCTCAACAATTTTTCAGTCTCTACTTTAGATAGTTGAGCAGAAACAATTACCGGCAATGTATTATTTTCACCTAGATAATGGTATTACAAGTGATCAGGTAGTGTTTTTAACTCTAACTCTGAAGCTTTTTCGATTTATGGTACTGATCTTTCTGGCATCTGCCCTAGCCCTTCATGTTTCTTCTTATAACATGGCTCATAAGAATCCATCCTATCCACATACTCAATTAACTCTGCATCATCACTTATGTCCTGGTCACATTGTGTTATAACCCACTCAAGAGCATCCACATTCCTGAGATTGTTCTTTGAAGCTGTCGTTTCCATCACATCGATAGCATAACCGTTGTCGCTTTCTCTTGGAAAGGTTGTTGCCCGGAATACATTGAAAATCACATCTTTTTCCTGAACACGAAGTCTCAACTCACCTTTTTGAACATCAATGAGTGCCTGTCCTGTGGCTAGGAATGGTCTGCCAAGGATAATGGGAATCAGTTCATCTTTTTCCATGTCTAAGATGATGAAATCAGCGGGGAAGATAAATTTGTCCACCTTAACCAACACATCCTCGATGATTCCTCTAGGATGGACGATGGAGCGATCGGCTAGCTGTAAGGTGATGGTTGTAGGTCGTGCTTCCCCCACTCCAAGTTTGCAAAACACCGAATAGGGCATCAGATTTATACCTGCCCCCAAATCACACAAGGCCTTCTGACATTCAAACTTACCTATAGTGCAAGGGATGGTGAAGCTCCCCTGATCAGTCAACTTCTGATGTAACATCCTATGTAGGATGGCACTGCATTCTTCAGTCAACACCACTGTTTCATACTCCTCCCACCTCTTTTTTTTACTGAGGATCTCCTTCATGAACTTTACATAACTCGGCATCTGCTCTAGAGCCTCAGTAAATGGAATGTTGATTTGCAGTTGTTTGAAGATTTCCAGAAATTTAGAAAATTGTTTGTCAAGAGAACTTGTTTTTAGCCTCTGGGGACATGGTATCTTCACCAGGGGTGCATCAACAGCTGCTGGCAATGTTCTTTGTTTCGGACGAAGGTCTCCAGCAACCACTACGTTATCTGATATATCGGCGCCGCGGCCCTGCTCAGTGAAGTCGCGGCGCTAGAAATCCTGAGATCCTTCTGAGTCCTCCTTCTCCGAACATGGTGGTGGTGAGCTAGCTTCCACTAATTCGCCATTTCGTAGATTAATCGCCTGACACTACTCTTTCATATTCACCCCAATATTATCAGGGTGGTTCCTTTGTATTCTGTTGCTCAGCATGCTAGCGAGTTATCCTATTTGTATCTCCAAATATTTTAAGGACACTCTTGTCTCATCCATGAACTGAGTCTGACGCTTAGTGAGCATGAGTATGGCCGCATGTAACCCATTTTGATCTTCATGTGGGACATGAGGGTTGCATTGTTGTTGATAGTTCTGTAGCCCGTGATAGTGGTGGTCCATATTCGCTGGGTCCCTGAGATGGATCAAAACCAACAAACAAATCACGGCGCACGGTTTCACAAATAAAAGAAATTAATAAAAAGAAAATAAAAGCCAAATTAGAATTTAAGAATAGATAGTTTGATATTGAAACTACGCCAATCCCAGGCAACGGCGCAAAAAACTTGTTAGCGATTTTTCTTATGCTTTACGCAAGTGTACGTATCGCTCAAGTAATATAGTTCTTGGTAAGACCGAATATCGTCCTCACGGACTGATTTTCAATTACCAAACATCTATCCTAAGTTATCTATTTGACTATCGATATTTTATTTTGGTTTTATCTATAAACTACTGAGGTAATTGCAGAAATTAACTAAAATACTTTATTTGAATCAGTTATGGTGGAAATAGGGTTTCCAATCTCCTCGACTATCCACTCGCTTTAATTCATAATGCAGCAATAAAGGTTCTTCTTCCATTTTAAAATAGCAGGTTAGCTAGACTGTTTTATATTCCGATTAGGATATATAAACGCTCAACCCCAGTGCAAAAATCTTCTATATTTCTATGATAGATTTTTCCACATATGAGGATTAAGACCAATAACCTATGAAGCTACACAAGTATCGGGGAACTTTCGTCCACAATTTTAACTTATGTTTATTCAACTACAGCATATCCAAATCTCCCCTCTCGGTTCTTGATTCGAAATTATATACGTGAAGATAACTAGTGATCAATTAATTATCAAACAATCAAACCAAATATTGAATAAATCTTAACTATATGAAGAAGAAACCAAAATACTGCATTAATTCATAAAGACTAGTTTCAAGCGATTCGAAAGGAAAACCCTAATTAAAAGTTTAGCTCCTAGCCATAGACATGCTAAGAACAAAATTAATATCCAACATGAACTAAATTAAAATAAAACAAAGAAAAGAAAATACTTTGGAACAAGTCTCCAATCTTGTAGCCTCCAAAAACTATGTTGTGTTGTGAAGAAAGGTTGAGTCTCCTTTAAAAAATCTGCCCAAAGGGCCTTTTATAAGCTCCAAAAATGTGTACCCTTTTCCTCTTCGCCCTTAGCCAATTCCCTTTCGGATTTGAACAATTTTCCGCCTCGGTGCCGCGGCCCTGCTGAGTGACGCCGTGGCGCCTTAACTCTTGTAGCCTCTCAGATCTTTGGGAGCCATGGCCCTGCATTCCTGCGCCACGGCGCTGCTTCGCCTTTGTCCGGATTGCCAGTTTTCGTCAATTTTTGGCTCGGGAACTTCCTTTTCTGCCCAATTATTTCTCTTTTTCGCCACTTTACCTTTTTAAATCACTGTGACTCAAAAGAAAGAAAAATACCCTAACATGACACATATTTGAATAAAAATGGGCAAAATACTAACTGAAAATGACTCTAAAAGTGCATATAAAATATGCCTAACAGTCCCCAATCCCTTATGGAATGATCTCCAAAAGTTAGTTGTAAACTGAGCCCCTCTGTCCGACATGATAGATGTGAGAACCCCGTGCAGTCTCACTATCTCCCTGATGTATAGCCTAGTATAATCCTCAGCTGAGTAAGTAGTCCTGACTGGAAGAAAATGGGCTGATTTCGTCAACCTATCCACAATAACCCGTATGGAATCATACTTCCGCAGAGCGCGAGGCAAGCCTGTAATGAAATCCATATTGATCACTTCCCACTTCCAAGTCGGAATATCTATCTCCTACAATCATCCACCAAGCTTTTGATGCTCAACCTTAACCTGTTGACAATTCGGGCACTGGGCAACAAACTCTGCTATGTCTCTTTTCATGTCATTCTACCAATACAAGCATCTAAGGTCATGATACATCTTCGCCGACCCTGGATGAATGGAATAACAGGAATTGTGTGCCTCTCCCATAACTTGTTGTCGTAGCCCTGCAACATCAGGTACACATAATATGCCCTCATACCTTAGCACACTATCAGGGGTCACCTCAAATAAAGCCTTCTCCTTTCGGAGAGCTGCATCTTTATACCGTGCCAGAATAGGATCCTCATACTGATGTCTCTTTACCTCTTCTACGATAGAGGACTCCGAAACTTCTCGAATACGAACCCTACTATCTCCCGAATCCGTCAACCGGACTCCAAGACTAGCTAACATGTGTATCTCACGAACCATCTCCTTACTGTCTGGCTACACAACTGACAAGCTACACATAGATCTACGGCTAAGAGCATCTGCCACAACATTGGCTTTCCCCGGGTGGTACAAGATATCAACATCATAGTCCTTTAGCAACTCTAGCCACCGTCTATGTCGTAGGTTTAACTCCTTCTGCTTAAAGATATATTGGAGACTCTTGTGATCCGTATAAAAATCAACATGAACCCCATATAAATAATTTATCCATATCTTCAGGGCATGAATCACCGCTGCTAGCTCCAAATCATGAGTGGGATAACTCTTTTCATACTTTCTGAGATGTCGGGAGGCATAAGTTATAACTCTGTCATGCCGAATCAACACACAACTAAGTCCAACACCTGAAGCATCATAATAAATGACATAACCATCCGGTCCCTCAAGAAGAGTCAGAACTGGTGTCGTAGTCAACTTGTCTTTCAACAACTGGAAGTTGTGCTCACAGGCATCGGTCCACTGGAACTTAGCTGCCTTCTGAGCTAGCCTATTCAAATGCGCTGAGATCGAGGCAAACTTCTCCACAAACCTCCTGTAATACCGCTAGCCCTAAAAACCGCTGCACTCGCAGTAGGTGTAGTCCGAGCCAAGTCTTCATTGTCTCAATCTTCTGTGTATCCACCCGAATACCATCAGCTCCGACAATATGCCCCATGAATGCCACTGAAGTCAACCAGAATTCGCACTTAGAAAACTTGGCATACAACTGCTGGTGCTGGAGGACCCTAAGTATTGTTCTCAAATGGTCTGCATGCTCCTGGTCTGAACGGGAATAAACCAGGATATCATCAATGAATACAATGATGAACATGTCTAAGAACAGCCTGAATACCCGATTCATCAAATCCATAAATATTGCTGGAGCATTGGTCAGTCCAAAAGACATTACCCTAAACTCATAATGTCCATATCGGGTTCTAAATATTGTCTTTGGAACATCTTCCTCCCTTACCCGCACTTGGTGATAACCTGACCGCAAGTATATCTTCGAGAAACACTTAACACCCTGCAACTGGTTAAATAAATCATCAATCCTGGGGAGGGGATACATGTTCTTGATGGTTACCTTATTCAGCTGCCTATAATCAATACACATCCGCATCGATCCATCATTTTTCCTCACAAATAATATCGGTACTCCCCAAGGAGATGTACTAGGCCTAATGAAGCCCTTTTCCAACAAATCTCTCAGCTGCTCCTTCAACTCCTTCAAATCTGCAGGTGTCATTCTATAAGGAGGAATGGATATAGGTTGGGTACCTGACAATACATCTATACTGAAATCTATCTCCCGCTCTGGAGGAAGACCTGGAAGATCAGTTGGGAATACATCCAGGAACTCACTAACTACCGAGACTGACTGAAGAGCCGGTACCTCTGCTTTCGTATCATGCACCCGAACCAAATGATAGATACAACCCTTC
This sequence comes from Przewalskia tangutica, assembly GCA_029844215.1. Lineage (NCBI taxonomy): Eukaryota > Viridiplantae > Streptophyta > Magnoliopsida > Solanales > Solanaceae > Przewalskia > Przewalskia tangutica. The sequence continues at coordinate 127,141,443 of CM056721.1, forward strand.
CTAAACATCTTCCTTGCATTGAGGTATGAAATACACTTACCCCTCGGCGATGATGTATTCCCTTTCCATTCTATAATCGGTTCACCTAGAAACCGAAACTGAACCAACTTATCTTTACAATTAAAGTTGGCAAACAAGAAGTCAACCAATCCATACCCATAATAACATCAAAGTCGGTTATATCCAACTCTATCAAATCTGCTAGGGTATGATGGCTATATATCACCACCGAACAATTTTTATATACACGCTTAGCTATAACCGAATCTCCTACCGGTGTATCTACCTCAATTGGCTCTATCGACTCAGGTTCTATCCTTATTCTACTAGCAACAAGAGGGGATATGTAGGACAAGGTGGAACCTGGATCTATCAAAGCATATACATCCCAAAAAAAGAACGATAGTATACCTGTAACAACATCTGGTGACGCCTCCTAATCACGTCTACTGGCCAAAGCATATATGCAGTTCGAAGGACCGCCAGAGCTAGAAACTCCACCACGACCTCTACGGCCTACTAGCGTCTGAATACCCTGCCCGGTGGGCACATAGCTATGGATGATGACGAACCAGCACCCGACCCCGTAGGACGAGCCATACCACCTGAACCTCCCCTGTAGGGGGCACTCTCTCATCATATGACCCTGACGGCCGCAAGAGAAACAAGCACATGTGGTCGAATGGCATTCCCCAACATGAAGCTTACCACACTGAGAGCATCGAGGATAAAGTGGCCTCGACTGAGTAGAACCCCTGTCCCTCTGAGAACCTGAAGCCCTGGAGCTATGACCGGCCCCTAAATGCCCTGGATGATCAAATCTCATACCCGTGAACTGTAGAGGAGCGCTCTGTGCTGGCTGAGATGAATATATAACCTGCTGCTGAGGCTGTCTGCCTCGAGACTCACCAGAATAAGTTGCCGACCTAGCCCTCTTATGTTGGTCCCTGTCATGACCTCCGCCCGTTGCCGCCTCTACGCTGTTGGTCTCAACCCCGTGCATATGCTCGACGCGAAATATCCATACTCGGCTGAAGAGCCACCGCCATACAACCATCGATCAAATAGTGGTCCAAATTTCATCACATGTAGATCCACCGCTCTGGCCATATTCGCTACAATAGTGGTACGATTCGCCAATGAATCAAACTCAATGATGTACTCTTTAATGCTCCTACCTCTCTGCCTCAAGTTTAGGAACCTATCAACTCTAGCCCTCCTCATCTCTGGAGGTAGGAAGTGGTCAAGGAAATCCTCTGCGAACTCGTCCCACATGGATGGAGGAGCACCATCGCCCCTAGATAGCTCTCACGACTCATACCAGTTAAGAGCTACGTCACGCAATCGATATGATGCCAACACGACAAACTCAGTCTCTTAAGCCTTTATCACCATCAACGTACGTCAGACCGCTTCGGATGAACTTCGTGGATCATCCTCGCCTTGACCAAAAATCAGTGGAATACACCAAGAAATCACGACCAAACTATCTCGATCCGGGTCAACTCACGGTCCATGTCGTGGTCTACCCTGACACTAACCTAGTCAAGAACAACCGCATCCTCATGGCTCGCCCTTCCGCTCGCCGGTGAGCCGAGGCTCGTGTGCCGGGTCTCAAAATCGCGACGCTTCGAATGGAGCCTCTGGAGGTGGCGATGTAGCAGAGCTCGTCGACTGGGGTACAGTCTCCGGCATAGACTGAGTCCGAGACCTAGTAACTCTCTGAATCCAACTAGTATCCTCTACTGTAGATTTGCCCTTCTGGGCCGTTAACGCCTTCTTCGGAGGCATAACTGTAAACATATTATGTCGTCAGAAAGGGATCATCCTAATAACACAGCTCTATTGCACGATCTAAGTGATGAAAGAATAGAAATCAATCCTAAATGTCCGGCAGCCTCCTGTGTATAAGTATGGTGCACAACATACCCATACACACGACTCTACTAGACACGGTCTGTAGACATTCCGAGGACTAACTTCTCTGATACCACTTTTGTCACACCCTATCCGATGGGCCGCGACTAAGCGCCCTAATGACGTCATTATACTAACCTGTCACGTAACCAGACCGACACTAAAGACAATATAAAATCCGGCAGCATAACACCGCTATCATAACATACGTCTGATTAGGCAAGCCGGCAAGACTGCCTTTACCCATAAATATCCTGTGTCTTGAGGAGTCACGTCTAAATCAAGTATATCAAATAGGCGAGCCGACAAGGCTGCCACTATATACGGGAACATCCCAAAACAGAGTACAGCCATACATAAACAAAAACACATTTACCACCCACAACTGTTTACAGACCTCTAAGAGTACCACAATGACATATGACGGGACAGGGCCCCGTCGTGCCCATAAATATACATAAGTCGGAATAAAGTTTTGTACCAAAATGACAAGCTCTGAATCAAAGGAGCTTTTCAAACAGCTGAGCAAGAACCTAGACCGGAGGATCACCAAACTGAGCACTTATACCTGCGGGCATGAACGCAGCCCCCCGAGAAAAGGGGGTCAGTACGAAATAATGTATTAAGTATGTAAAACATGTAATACTGTAAAGAAGATCATAAGTGGCCAACAGATAACAGGAGACCAGTATAATAATCAGAATCCAAATCCAACTGTGCCGTATACAAGTAAGAGTCAGATGTGCCTTATAAAAATGAGAGTCAAGTCAAAATCATCAATGCATGTCCATATAGTCATCGTATACATATATAAACATATAACGTAATCCGGCCCTCTAGTGCGGAACTCGGTGGAATCATATCATAACCCGGCCCATACTGGGACTCGGTGAAGTCATCATCTCATCTATGCATGCATCCTACGTAAGTCGGCTCTCTAGTGAGGGACTCGGTGAACAATGCAAGGTTATGCACGAACATAAGTCGGCCCGAGACTCGGTGGGGTGAGGTAATAATACATAGCACGGGTAGATACCATGAGCAACCATATGCAATTAGAAATCATCATTTGACTCTCAATAAAACCATTACAATAACTCTTTACTGAAAAATCATAGGCACTTCTCATAACAGATATCTTTAAGAGTTACTATGTAGGAATCATGTACGTCCGCTGTACTTTCATTAAATCATGCCAAAAAGAAGAAAGAAAGAGTTTCACATACCTTTTAGTCGAACTAGCCAACTTACTATTAGAATACGTCTCGTCTTAGTACTTCAACCTATAATAAAGGGTAATACGCCCGTCAATTCTATGATTTTTCTAGCGTAAGTTATATCGAAAGACGACTCTCTTTTCTATAAAAATTCGGGCAGCACTTCCCCTATTTATGTGCATATCCATAACTTACAAATCAAGCCAGCAATACAAAATAACAATATGCAACTTAAAGATATAATCATAACAATCTCAAATACTCCATAAATGTCATCATAATACATTCATTTCCTTTTCGTTTATGGAAGACAATAACTACAACAATTTCATGAAGTTCTCGGCCACAACATGTCATAATTCCATAACTTTTCTCGTACTTCCCTAGAATCTCAATTCACTTTTCAATACTTTCCATACAACCAATCTACAACTTTTAAGTATCAAAATTTCCTTCACTTTAATATATACTTAACGGGGACAATAATAACATAATCAACAACTGAATTCAAAGTTCACAAAAACAGCCCATATTCGGTCCAACACCCACAACATTCACATGCAATGTCTTAATTCAAATTTTCCCTTTACACAAATTCAATTCCTTAATTATAACAACATGCACTCTAACTATATCATAGAAAGAAGAATTTTATACCTCAAATTTATCCAAAACAACCCCAACAAAATCGGTCACTGCCCAATCTTTCTTGCCCACTTTTTATCACTTCTTCAACTCCAATTTTTACATGCATGAATTCTAACAATTTAATCCATCATTCCTTATGTTTTTCTTCCTTAAATTTGTCCCAAAAAAACTGAAAAATATGCTCTTCCAATTCGGCCAGTAGTCCGAGAATGCCCACTGTTTTTGGGTGTGTTCTTGGCTTCTAAATTTTGTAGAATGATTAATCTTGAAAGAGGAATTAAAAAGCATCAATTTGGTATGGCAAAAGGGGTGTGATTTCGGTTTCTAGGAGGAGAAGAGAGGAGAAGGATTGAAATTTGAATGCAATGTAGGAAGATGAAGAGTAAAAAGGGTTTTAAGTATAAAATCTGAAAAATAAATTTGCAATGTGGTCCAATTCTCTTAATGGTCCTCTTAAATAACTCCTCAAGTAATAATTAAAGCTTAGATCCCTCTTCTTTTAATTCCCGAAAACTTCGTAAGGCCTCGTATTCTTAATGTCATAATTTATATAATACGTTACTAATCCATAACGTGGAATATACACTTATCATTATAAATTTCGTCGTCACACTCGTTGTAACCAAAAAAAATCCGGAATCACATCCTTAAGTATATTAATTTCTTTAATGACGTTCTTAATTATCGCTTTAAACTTACGATGTGTAACAGCCTCAATATATAGTAGTGTGAGAGGGTCTCTTCAAGTGCCCATGTAATGGTCATTTAAGTGTCATGTAATGGCCACTTAATTCACCAAGCAATGCAGTCAAATAATGGCTGATTTATGGAAGAAAAACTAACATTTTGATGCTCCAAATCATCCTCATAATTAGCCAAACTTATGGACTTCCGTCGCACAGACACTGCCTCGGAAGTGTCGCGGCGTTGCGGAATTAGCGTCGCGCTCCAATGAGTTACTGCCACCCAAGCGCCGCGGCTCGGTCATTGAGGCGTCGCGACCCTTTTCCGACCCGTTTCAATCTTACACTTCTTCCTTCATTTACTAACGTGGAACACTCGTCATTTAACCAATAACCGTCCATCATTCTATGTCTCAAACATTTACTTGCGTACCAATATCTCTTTCACTAATGAAATTTACGATATTTGGCACTACGAATGCATGTGTGTGGAAACTACGTTTTCGATGTGCGGGATCCCAATTGTTCGAGTCATAAATAATTGGTTAAACTTAATTCCACATTAGTAAATTTCCAACAATTTTTTTATATTTTTATAAATTGTTTATCAAAGTAAAAAAATATATAAAATAAAAAATTGAGAATGGGGTAGGGCCGTGGGGGTAGGGGGGTGTAAGAAAAAGTATCATATTTTTAATAATTTTTTTATAAAAGTAACAAAAAATATGAAATAGAAATTTGAGAATGGGGTAGGGGTGGGGGTGGAGGGGGTAGGTGGGGTTAGGGCGGTAGGGGGAGCCATATTTTTTTTACTATGAAATAGATAAATATAAATCTTTTCTCAATGTACAGGGGTAAATTTGGTCTTTTCCCTTGAATTTAACTCTTTTTTATTTTGGGAAATTCTTTCAGCTTAATTCATCTTATCATTTTATATCGAGCGGCAGATTACCAATACAGCAATATATCTATGTGTTTAAGTTCCTAAAGAATGTGGTACTCTTTTGTTACATAACATTTTTTCCCAGAAAAACAGCTGTAAAGCTTAAATTAGTAGTCACGGAGTGTTGTATTTACATTATTTTATACTACTGTTTTTTTATAGGGATGCACAAAAGGTTAAAACCGGATCAGACCGGACTGGACCAAGACCGAAAAATCGAAATATTAGGATCGAAGACCGGATCGAATTTATCGGTCTGGTCCAGGTCATTTTCGATCCGGTCCAATTAGTTGGACCGAATGCATTGGTTCCAGACTTCCAGTCCCCCCAGCCAGCCCCCCAGTCAGCCCGGACGTATTGACATATCAAATATAGATTGTAAATTAGTGAAACTTTAAATGGTCATAACTTTGCGCTTGGACGTCCGTTTGATCTATTTTTTTTTTTTATTTCGTGTATTTTTTCGAGACGAAGTCATCCCAAACTGACTAAAGTATGTTTGATTCAGCCGATTTCTCCAAAAACGTCCTTCTTGACAATCAATTTCACTTTTCTCCCAAATCGTTACGTTTTTTCCCTTTTCAAAGCTAAATATCTCGCGATATACAATAGATTTCAACGTTAAAATTTCGTGGTAATGTGTCCGAGAATGTCAATTTCAGTATTGGAAATTCAATTTAAAAAAAAATACAAAAACACCGGGCCCCGGAACCCGACCCGGAATTATATATATTATATATTAGGAATTTAGAAAATTAGGAATTATATAATTCAATATATATTAAAAATTATATATATTATATATATTAGGAATTATATATATTATATTATAATTAAAATTCGGTCCGGACCAAAAATAATCGGACCGATTCGGTCCGGACCATTTTTTCGGTCCGGATCGACTTTTGTGCGGCCCTAGTTTTTCAACGTTTCATACTACTTTTTGAAAAGATGTATTTGAGAAGTCAAAATATAAATATGAAATTACCTGTGTAATCTCAACGTTTAGTCTTTGTATTTACTTTCACTTGATCACATTCTTACAACTAATTTAATCAAGCACAAAAAGTAGTAGCAGTTAATTACTTGATCGTGCATATAAAAAATTCCGAGTGGGTTATGAATAGGTTGACGTTAGTTAAACAAATAGTAGTTAGTTTCCTAGTCGAAGATGAATGAGAGAATATAATAGGATTACAATATTTATATGCTCAACTAAAGGTACTTTGTTTCTTAGCAACTGGTCAACATAGACAAACTCAAGAAGGAATATGCCTCTATTGGTCATCCATGTAGTTTTAATTTCTTTGTTCTACACGGATGCCTTCTACTTTAGAACTGACTAAGCACATTAGAGGCACTTTATATTTGCAGGCCTATCACTACCCACATGCTGTTTTCTTGTTCTGTTTATTATACTACAATATTTAATGGAGTATCAAAAAAAGCTAGTGAGAGTACTCTTCGAGAAAAATAACAAAAGTGGTCTCTTATGTTTTGAGTACGTTTAAAGTAGTTTTCCAAGCTTATATTTGTTGAATCACAAGATGCTAAGTCACAAGCTAGTCTAGTAAATTCATCCTAATAAGTAGTTATGTAACTAATTAGTCCATTAGTTAGTTAATTACGGTTAGTTACACTACAAGAAATTTATCATATACCAACGACAGAAATCCGTAGGTAAAGATCCAAAAATCGTTGGTATACCAACGAAATTTTAGTTCCGTCAACTTTGATTCGCTATACCAACGACAAATTAGCCGTCGCAATAGCCTATACCTACGGCAGTTTCAATCCGTTGGACAAAATTTTAGAGCTATACCAACGACTAATGATACCTATTTAATAATTTTACCCACCACTTGTAGGTGTTTATGTCGGGTTCGTACACGCAGCGGAATTTGAAAATTTATGTTTCAAATCCGACGGCCGAATCACAAAGATGATATGTAATGTAAAATACAAAGCACGTAATTAATGTAAAACTTCGGCGTAAGACTTACATTCAAGCAAAGAATCACCAAGCTTGAATCTACATTGCAGGTAGTCCGCGGTGCACACGCAAACGTCCCTCGATTTGTAAGTTCAGAGAACTGTGATGTAATTTTCTAAGTCAGGAATGCTAGAGATTCTGACAGAGCTTTAGAAGAAATTGACCTCTCTTAGGTTTTAGTTGTATGTGGAATGGGAGGTAAGCCCTCTATTTATATTTGCAAAACAGGGGCTTATGGTTTCGTGGTCGGACCTGCAGAAAATCGATCGACGAAAATTCGGACTACGAACTCGCATGTGCACCGCGTCCCACTAGCGAGGCACCGCGGTTACGCCTGTTCTCGCACCACGATCCTGTCCTATTTTTCAGTATTTTCCCATTTTAATGTCCCGGTCATCAACCGAACATATAGGTATAATATCCTTCTAATTACATCCTTCAATCGACGGAACATTTGACTTAGTGTTACCCTTCAGGCCTTTACATATCGTCACTAATTACATTAGGATCTTCACGGAACTCCTAGACTGAGCCGGAAGACGAACCCAATATGTAAAGTTTAGCTACACAAAATATGTTAACTGAACCTATATGAGAGAAGATAAAATCCCTTCATTCATTACACACTCAATCAAGCTTAGGATTTGTCAAGTGTCTATCCAAATGGCTTGATTATTATAACTCATCTATATTAGTTGACAACGGGATCATGTCGCAGACATGTCCATTGCATTGGTCAATGACTTAGTCAACCTAATACCGTATGAGTACCTGAGTGTTCACTCGAATATAAATTCAATGAAGGAATCCTTTCTTGGCTCACATACCACCTTTAATCTACTTCGTAATGCACCCAAAACAAGTCGCGTCTCAACCTATAAGGCATTTGAGCTTAGGACAGGATCAAAGTACATTACTCTGTAAACAAGATGATATTGACCTCAAGTCTAAGGACTTTTATCTCCCACACGCCGATGACATTATAGACATATAACAAAACAGTACATCAGAAGGGCATACCACTACTTCAACAAGTATTCATGTGTCCATCACGAGTTGTCATAACTCGTAGCAAGTGAGACATACTACATCCCCTAAGGATATGATGCAGACCACATGTCGACGTATCGCATATCATTGATATCCCAATTTCGATGATCATTAGTCGAGATAATTTAAGAGTTACGTTATAACATTAATTCTCACATCATTAATAAACACGTAACCTCTAGGGATGCATTTATAGAAAATTATAAACAATCAACTAATAATTCAACAAATGCAAGTTGCCATAATATTAATCATCATTAATATAAATATGAATGTGTATAAAGTACATTGTGTCCTAATACAGATTGTCTCGAGGACATACATATACTTTCACCACTTGTTTCCGTAGGTATAGGACCACATTATCCGTTGGTATAGGTCTGATTTCTTTTATAAATAATATTTTTGCCTCAAATAAATATTTTTTTAATAATAAAAGTTTGAGAATATTTTTTATATGCACCACACAAAATTTAAAGCAAAATAAAAGAAAATTTCAATTATATTATCAAACTAACAAGTCTTACAAACATGTAAAACTTACAAGTCTTACAAACATATCAAACTAACTAAGTAATGTTAATTATAATAACCACCAAAAAAAATTCTACGACAGCAAAAACACACAATACATTAGATGAGCAAAAATCTATTTAAGATAAAAGAAGCTTTTAATCTTCCTCTCTTTCATCTTCATCAGTGTATGGACTTGGAGAATTTATTTGGTTGGGGACACTAGAAGCATCTGAATCCTATTGAAAATAAAAGAAAATAAGTTACAAAAGGCAAATATTTAGCACGATTTTGTCTGTTAATTTTACTTACTTTCTACAATTGATACAATATAATATTAGTCGAAACAAGAAACCAAAGTTCAAATATTTTCATAATATGAAAGAATCTGTTACACCTTGTAAGTTTAAGGCGATAATTAAGAACGTCATTAAGGAAGTAAGATTCGAATATTGGATGTAAAGTATACTTACATATGTTAATACGGAAATTAGTGTACAAGGACGTGATCCCGAAATTTTTTTGGTTACAACGAGCGTGGCGATGAAAATTGAAAACGATAATTATATATATTCCCGTTATGACTTAGTGACGTATTATATAAGTTTCGACATTGAGGATACGAGACCTTATGAAATTTTCGGAAATTAGAAGAAGTTGGACCTAAGTTTTAATTATTACTTGAGGGGTTATTTAAGAGGACAATTAAGAGAATTGGACTAAGTTGCAAAATAAATTTTCAGATTATTTTTAAAAAAAAAAAAAGCTAAAAACCTTTTCATCTTCTCATTCTCATTTCATTTCAAAAAAAATACACCCCACTCCTCTTTCTCCTCCCCCAAAAACCGAAACCATACCATCCCATAACAAAAAAAAATTAAGGTTCAATTCACTTCTTTTCCTAGATTAAGTCTCCTACAAAAATTTAAGCCAATAAATTGCACAAAAACAGTGGGTCTCGTTGCCACTGTTGCCGTGAGTTTAGCCCAGAATTTTCAAGCTTAAGATGAAGTTTTTGGCAAGAAAAACATGTAAGAATGAAGGGTTAAACCTATAGAACACATGCATGTCATTTTGGAGTTGAAGAAGTGGGAAATTGGTGAAGGTAATCGATGAAACAGTGAATTCCGATTAGGGACTGTTTGGGCTTCATTTAAGGTAATAGATTCTTCTTCTTATGGTGTAATTGAAGTTGCATGTTATTGTAGTTAAGGGATGAACTTATGTTAAAGAAAAAAATTGAATTTAAGACAATGCATGTGAATTGTGGGTGTTGTATCCGAGATTAGAGTTGTTTTGGTGTACATTGGAGTTGTGTGTTGTCGTTATATTATTGTCACAAATTGCATGTTGGAAGTTAAAGGAAAACCTTGATGTTTAAATTTAAGTTATAGTTGGTTATATGAAAATGTTAAAAAGGGAACTAAGAAAGTTGAGAAAAGAGTTATGGAATTATGACATGTTGTGACCAAGAACTTCATGAAATTGTTAGACGTTGTTGTAATGTATTAGGGGCTGTTTTGTTAAGTTCTAATACTGAAAATATACGTTATGAACATGTATATACGTTGTGGTAATTACTAATACATGTCTTAAAAGAATTAAGGGATAGAAAGGTGTAGAAAAGCTTCACATCTCACTCTCGTTGTTGTTAAAGTATGGGTCGTTTTAATGGACTGCTTTGAACATGATAAATAGGTGTATTAATCACCTTAATTGTTGTTTGGTTTTATTCCATAAAGATAAGGAGAAAGGATGTATAATGGTGGTATATGTCAAGTATATGGACTGTTTTGGCTATATTCTTAAGTTATGACTTGTTATTTGGTATTGCTAGCTTGAATTGTAAGTTGTGGATATGCACATAAATAGGGGAGGTACTGCCCGAATTTCTATAGAAAAGAGAGTCGTCTTTCGTTATAACTTACGCTAGAAATCATAGAATTGACGGGCGTATTACCCTTTATTATAGGTTGACGTACTAGTTGAGACGAATCATATTCTTTGAGTTGATTAGCTCGGTGAAAAGGTATGTGAAACTCTTCCTTCTTTATTTTTGGCATGATTTAATGAAAGTACGGCGGACGTACATGATGTCTACACAGTTTAATTTCTAAAGATGTTAGTTATGAGAAGTGTCTATGATTTTTCAGTAAAGAGTTTATTATAATGATTTTATTAAGAGTCAAATGATGATTTTTAATTGCATATAGTTGCTCATGATATCTACTCGTGCTAAGTGTTATTACTTCACCCTACCGAGTCTCGGGCCGGTTTACGTTCGTGCACAGCCTTGCATTGTTCACTGAGTCCCTCACTAGAGGGCCAGATTATGTAGGATACATCCCTAGATGAGATGATGACTTCATCGAGACCCAGTATGGGCCGGGTTATGATATGATTTCACCGAGTCCCACACTAGAGGGTCGGATTACGTTATAAGTATATATTTGTATATGATGACTATATGGACATGCATTCATGGTTTTTGACTTGACTCTCATTTTTATAAGACACAGCTGACTCTTATTGTTTATGGCACAGTTGGATTTGGATTCTGATTTGTATACTGGTCTGTTGTTATATGTCGACTACTTATGATCTCATTTACAGTATTTCATGTTTTACATACTCAGTATATTATTTCATACTAACCCCTTTCCTGGAAATTGTGTTCATGCCATGATCACAGTGCTCGGATTTGGTGATCCTTCGATCTAGGTTCCTGCTCAGCTGTTTGGAAAGCTCATTTGATTCAGAGCTTTGTCATTTTGGTAAAGAACCCTATTATGTTGACTTAAGTATATTTAAGGGCACGACGGGGCCCTGTCCCGTCATATGTCGTTATTCTTCTTATAGAGGTCTGTAGACAATTGTGGGTTGTATATATGTGGGTTGGTCATATGAGGATTGTAGTTATGTTTTGTTCAGCTTTACTATTGTATTTTGTTTTGGGATATTCCCGTATATAGTGGTAGCTTTGTCGGTTTGCATCCTTTGTTATATTTGCTTAGATGTGACTCCTCAGGAGACAGGGTTATTTGTATGAAAAGGCAGCCTTGTCGGTTTGCCTATTCGGACATGTGTTATAATTGCGGCGTTATGCCGCCGAATTTCATTTTGTTCTTAGTGTCAGTTTGATTACGTGACAGGTTAGTATAATGGCGTCATTAGGGCGCTTAGTCGAGGCCCGTCGGGTCGGGTCATGACAAAAGTGGTATCAGAGCAGTTAGTCCTCGGAATGTCTACATACCGTGTCTAGTAGAGTCTTGTGTATGGGTATATTGTGCACCATACCTATACGCAGGAGCCTGTTGGGTATTTAGGATTGGTTTCTATTCTTTCATATCTTAGATCGTGTAATAGAGCTATGTTATTAGGATAATCCGTTTCTGACGACTTACCATGTTTACAGCTATGCCTCCGAAGAAGGCGACAGCGGCCCAGAAGGACAAATCTACAGTAGGGGATACTAGTTAGATTCAGAGAGTTACCAGGTCCCGTACTCAGTCTATGCCAGAGACTATTCCCCAGTCGATGAGCTCTGCTTCGTCGCCACCTCCAGAGGCTCCAGTTAGAAGCATCGCGATTTCGAGGCCCGGCACTGAGCCTCCACCTACTCGGCGAGGCGGAAGGGCGAGCCATGAGAGATATGGTGCAGTTGCTGACTAGGTTAGTGGCAGGGCAGACTTATAGACAGGGACCAGGAATTGACCCCAGAGCAGATAGTTTGAGGGTCCGTGATTTCTTGAGCTGTAGTCCACCAGAGTTTTTCGGGTCAAGGCCCGAGGATGATCCACAAGAGTTCATCCGATAGATACAACGTATGTTGAGGGTGATAAAGGCTTCAGGGACTGAGTCTGTCGCGTTGTCATCATATCGGTTGCGTGACATAGCTCTTAACTGGTATGAGTCATGGAGCTATCTAGGGGCGAGGGTGCCCCTCCAGCTGTGTGGGACGAGTTCGAAGAGGCTTTCCTTGACCACTTCCTACCTCCAGAGATGATGAGGGCCAGAGTTGATAGGTTACTAAACTTGAGGCAGGGCGGTAGGAGCATTAGAGAGTACAACCTTGAGTTTGATTCATTGGTCAGATATGCACCCAATATTGTAGCAGATATGGCAGACAAGGTGCATCAATATGTGATGGGACTAGACCACTATTTGATTGATGGTTGTATGGCGGTGGCTCTTCAGTCGGGTATGGATATTGCTTGTATCCAGGCATATGCACAGGAGGTTGAGGACCGACATAGAGGGAGACAGCCAGACAGAGGTCATGACAGGGACCAGCATATGAGGGCTAGGTCCGCAGCTTATTCGGTGAGTCTCGAGGCAGGAAGCCTCAACAGCAGGTTAGGTATTCATCCCAGCCAGCACAGAGTGCTCCTCTATAGTTCACGGGTAGGATATTTGATCGTCCATGGCATTCAGGGGTCGGTCAGAGCTCCAGGGCTTCATGTTCTCAGAGGGCAGGGGTTTTACTCAGTCGAGGCCACTATATCCTCGGTGCTCTCAATATGGTAAGCTTCATGTTGAGGAATGTCGTTCGACCACATGTGTTTTCTTCTCTTGCGGTCGTAAGGGCCATATGATGAGAGAGTGTCCCTACAGGGGTGGTTCAGGTGGTATGGCTCAGCCTACGGGGTCGGGTGCTGGTTCGTCATCATCTATAGCTATGCACCCCACCGGGAAAGGTATTCAGACGCCTACAGGCCGTGGTAGAGGTTGTGGCAGAGGTTTTAGTTATGGCGGTCCTTCGAACCGCATATATGTTTTGGCCAGTAGACGTGATCAGGAGGCGTCATAAGATGTTGTTACAGGTACACTATCGGTCTTTTTCTGTGATGTATATGTTTTGATAGATCCAGGTTCCACCTTGTACTACATATCTCCTCTTGTTGCCAGTAGAATCGGGATAGAACCTGAGTCGATAGAACCATTTGAGGTAGCTACACCGGTAGGAGATTCGGTTATAGCTAAGCGTGTATATAAAAATTGTTCGGTGGTGATATATAGTCATCATACCCTAACAGATTTGATAGAGTTAGATATGACGGACTTTGATGTTATTATGGGTATGGATTGGTTGGCTTCTTGTTTTGCCAACGTTAATTGTAGAGAGAAGTTGGTTCGATTTCGATTTCCATGTGAGTCGATTATAGAGTGGAAGGGGAATACCGCATTGCCGAGGGGTAAGTTTATTTCATACCTCAAGGCAAGGAAGATGGTTAGAAAAGGGTATATCTATCATTTGGTTTGGGTACATGATACGGGAGCAGAGGTACCGGTTCTTCAGTCAGTTCTGGTAGTTAGTGAGTTCCCGAATGTATTCCCAGATGATCTTTCAGGTCTTCCTCCAGAGCGGGAGATAGATTTCAGTATAGATGTATTGTCAGGTACCCAACCCATATTTATTCCTCCTTATAGACTGGCACCTGCAGAGTTGAAGGAATTGAAGGAGAAGCTGAGAGACTTGTTGGAAAAATGCTTCATTAGGCCTAGTACATCTCCTTGGGGAGCACCGGTATTATTTGTGAGGAAGAAAGATGGATCGCTACTGATGTGTATTGATTATATGCAGTTGAATAAGGTAACCATCAAGAAAGGTATCCCCTCCCCAGGATTGATGATTTATTTGACCAGTTGCATGGTGCTAAGTGTTTCTCGAAGATAGACTTGCGGTCAGGTTATCATCAGGTGCGAGTAAGGGGGGCAGATATTCCAAAGACAGCATTCAGAACCCGATATGGACATTATGAGTTTAGGGTGATGTCTTTTGGACTGACCAATGCTCCAGCAGTGTTTATGGATTTGATGAACCGGGTATTCAGGCCATACATAGACATGTTCGTCATTGTATTCATTGATGATATCCTGGTTTATTCCCGTTCAGAGCAGGAGCATGAAGACCATTTGAGGACAATACTTAGAGTCCTCCAACACCCGCAGTTATATGTCAAGTTTTCTATGTGTGAGTATTGTTTGACTTCAATGGCATTCTTGGGGCATATTATCGGGGCTGATGGTATTTGGGTGGATACACAGAAGATTGAGGCAGTGAAGACTTGGCCCAGACCTACTACACCTACTGAGGTACGCAGTTTTCTAGGGCTAGCAGGGTATTATAGAAGGTTTGTGGAGAAGTTTGCCTCGATCTCAGCGCCTTTGACTAGACTAACTCAGAAGAAAGCTAAGTTCCAGTGGAACGATGCCTGTGAGCACAACTTCTAGTTATTGAAGGACAAGTTGACTACGGCTCCAGTTCTGACTCTTCCTGAGGGACCGGATGGTTATGTCATTTATTGTGATGCTTCAGGTATTGGGCTGGATTGTGTGTTGATGCAGCATGACATAGTTATAGCTTATGTCTCCCGATAGCTCAGAAAGCATGAAAAGAATTATCTCACTCATGATTTGGAGCTAGCAGCGGTGATTCATGCCTTGAAGATATGGAGACATTATCTGTGTGGGGTTCATGTTGATATTTATAAGGATCACAAGAGTCTCTAATATATCTTTAAACAGAAGGAGCTGAACCTACGACAGAGACGGTGGCTAGAGTTGCTAAAGGATTATAATGTTGATATCTTGTACCACCCAAAGAAGGCCACTATTATGGCAGATGCTCTTAGCCATAGATCTATGGGTAGCTTGGCGGATGTGCATCCAGACAGAAAGGAGATGGTTCGTGAGATACACATGCTAGCTAGTCTTGGATTTCGATTGGCGGATTCGGGAGATAGTGGGGTTCATATTCGGGAAGTTGCTGAGTCCTCTATCGTGGAAGAGGTAAAGAGACGTCAGTATGAGGATCCTGTTCTAGAACGGTATAGAGATGCAGCTCTCCGAAAGGGGAAGACTTTATTTGAGGTTGCACTTGATGATGTGCTGAGGTATGAGGGCAGATTATGTGTACCTGGTGTTGCAGGGCTACGACAGCAGGTTATGGGAGAGGCACACAATGCCCGTTATTCCATTCATCCAGGGTCGACGAAGATGTACCATGACCTTAGATGCTTGTATTGGTGGGATGACATGAAAAGAGACATAGCAGAGTTTGTTGCCCAGTGCCCGAATTATCTGCAGGTTAAGGTCGAGCATCAGAAGCCTGGTGGATTATTGCAGGAGATAGAGATCCCGACTTGGAAGTGGGAAGTGATCAATATGGACTTCATTACAGTCTTACCTCGCACTCAGCGGAAGTGTAATTTCATATGGGTTATTGTGGATAGGCTGACGAAATCAGCTCATTTTCTTCCTGTTAGGACTACTTACTCAGCTGAGGACTATGCTAGACTGTACATCAGGGAGATAGCGAGACCGCACGGGGTTCCCACATCTATTATATTAGACCGAGGAGCTCAGTCTTCTGGAGATCATTCTAGAAGGGATTGGGTACACAGGTGAGTCTCAACACAGTATTTCATCCCCAGACTGATGGGCAGGCAGAGCGTACTATTCAGACTCTAGAGGATATATTGAGAGCATGTATTATTGACTTCAGAGGTAGCTGGGATGATCATTTACCACTCATTGAGTTTGCTTACAACAACAACTATCATTCAAGTACCCAGATGGCCCCATACGAGGCCTTATATAGGAGGAAGTGCAGGTCACCTATTGGTTGGTTTGATATAGGTGAGACTAAGTTGATCGCCCGCATACGGTTCGAAGTCGTTGATAAAATGAAGCTCATTCAGGAGAGATTATTAGCAGCCCAGAGTCGAGAAGTCATATGCTGATAATCGACGTCGACACTTAGAGTTTCAGATGGGTGACTGGGTATTCTTGAAGGTATCACCCATGAAGGGTGTGATGCAGTTCGGTAAGAAAGAGAAGTTGAGCCCAAGGTACATCGATCCTTACCAGATCAATCGTAGTATAGGCAAGGTTGTCTATGAGTTGGATCTACCATCTGATTTAGAAGCGGTACATCCAGTCTTTCATGTATCTATGTTGCGTAAGTGTATTGGTGATCCTTCCAGAATCTTCCCAGTAGATGATGTCCTGGTGACAGAGGAGTTGTCTTATGAGGAGAGTCCCATAGCCATACTTATCACCATGTCGGGAGATTATGGATGAAGGATGTGGCTTCCGTCAAGGTATTGTGGCGGAACAACAATAGGGATGAAATGACTTGGGAGGCAGAAGATGAAATGAAAAAGAAGTATCATAACTTGTTCCCTGTGCCTCCGAGGATATTTATCTGTTTATATTTTGAACTTTGGATTTCACCTTAGCATTTTTTCGGTTTTGTGTCCTTTTTCCGTCCGGACTTCGTTAGATTTTTTCTATGCTTCCCGGGACTTCTTAGGCTTCATTTATTAGACCTTTTAGTGTGAAATTCCATCTCAAATATGCTCATTTCATCTTCTTTTTGCCATTTTTCAATTTAGGACCGTTGTGACTCAAAAGAAAGAAAAACGACCCTAACACGATACTAATTTCAACAAAAATGGGAAAAATACTAACTAAAAATGACTCAAAAAGTGTATAAAATATGTCTAACAAATATTAGATTAGGAACTAATCTTTTTATAGAGAGACAAGCCGTCGCACTTGGATTATGTTTTCTCTCTTACAATAATAGTTATAGTGAAGACTTGGCCCAGACCTACTACACCTACTGAGGTACGTAGTTTTCTGGGGCTAGCAGGATATTACAGAAGATTTGTGGAGAAGTTTGTCTCGATCTCAGCGCCTTTGACTATGCTAACTCAGAAGACAGTTAAGTTCCAGTGGACCGATGCTTGTGAGCACAGCTTCCAGTTATTGAAGGACAAGTTGACTACGGCTCCAGTTCTGACTCTTCCAGAGGGACTGGATGGTTATGTCATTTATTGTGATGCTTCAGGTATTGGGCTGGATTGTGTGTTGATGTAGCATAGCAGAGTTATAGCTTATGCCTTTCGACAGCTCAGAAAGCATGAAAAGAATTATCTCATTCATGATTTGGAGCTAGCAACGGTGATTCATGCCTTGAAGATATGGAGACATTATCTGTATGGGTTCATGTTGATATTTATACGGATCACAAGAGTCTCCAATATATCTTTAAGCAGAAGGAGTTGAACCTACGACAGAGACGGTGGCTAGAGTTGCTAAAGGACTATGATGTTGATATCTTGTACCACCCACGGAAGGCCAATATTGTGGCAGATGCTCTTAGCCGTAGATATATGGGTAGCTTGATGGATGTGCAGCCAGACAGAAAGGAGATAGTTCGTGAGATACACATGCTAGCTAGTCTTGGAGTCCGGTTGGAGGATTCGAGAGATAGTGGGGTTCTTATTCGGGAAGTTATTGAGTCCTCTATCGTCGAAGAGGTTAAGAGACGTCAGTATGAGGATCCAGTTCTAGCACGGTATAGAGATGCAGCTCTCCGAAAGGGGAAGACTTTATTTGAGGTTGCACCTGATGATGTGGTTAGGTATGAGGGCAGATTATGTGTACCTGATGTTGCAGGGCTATGACAGCAGGTTATGGGAGAGGCACACAATGGGCGTTATTCCATTCATCCAGGGTCGACGGAGATGTACCATGACCTTAGATGCTTGTATTGGTGGGATGGCATGAAAAGAGACATAGCAGAGTTTGTTGCCCAGTGCCCGAATTGTCAGCAGGTTAAGGTCGAGCATCAGAAGCCTGGTGTATTATTGCAGGAGATAGAGATCCCGACTTGGAAGTGGGAAGTGATCAATATGGACTTCATTACAGGCTTACCTCGCACTCAGCGGAAGTGTGATTCCATATGGGTTATTGTGGATAGGCTGACGAAATCATCCCATTTACTTCCAGTTAGGACTACTTACTCAGCTGAGGACTATGCTAGAATGTACATCAGGGAGATAGTAAGACTGCACGGGGTTCCCGCATCTATTATATTGGACCGAGGAGCTCAGTCTTCTGGTGATCATTCCAGAAGGGATTGGGGACACATGTGAGTCTCAGCACAGCATTTCATCCCCAGACTGATGGGCAGGTAGAGCGTACTATTCAGACTCTAGAGGATATGTTGAGAGCTTGTATTATTGACTTCAGAGGTAGCTGGGATGATTATTTACCACTCATTGAGTTTGCTTACAACAACAGCTACCATTCTAGTACCCAGATAGCCCCATACGAGGCCTTATATGGGAGGAAGTGCAGGTCACCTATTGGTTGGTTTGATATATGTGAGACTAAGTTGATCGGCACAGACATGGTTCAGCAAGCTGTTGATAAAGTGAAGCTCATTCAGGAGAGATTATTAGCAGCCCAGAGTCGAGAAGTCATATGTTGATAATCGACGTCGACACTTGGAGTTTCAGATGGGTGACTGAGTATTCTTGAAGGTATCACCCATGAAGGGTGTGATGCAGTTCGGTAAGAAAGAGAAATTGAGCCCAAGGTACATCGGTCCTTACCCGATCATTCGTAGTATAGGCAAGGTTGTCTATGAGTTGGATCTACCATCCGATTTGGAAGCGGTACATCCAGTCTTTCATGTATCTATGCTGCGTAAGTGTATTGGTGATCTTCCAGAATCTTCCCAGTAGATGATGTCCTGGTGACAGAGGAGCTGTCTTATGAGGAGAGTCTCATAGCCATACTTATCACCAGGTCAGGAGATTATGGATGAAGGATGTGTGTTCCGTCAAGGTATTGTGGCGAAACAACAATAGGGAGGAAATGACTTGGGAGGCAGAAGATGAAATGAAGAAGAAGTATCCTCACTTGTTCCCTGTGCCCCCGAGGATATTTATCTGTTTATATTTTGAACTTTGGATTTCACCTTATCTTCTGTTAGTATTTTTTTGTGTTAATATTTAATTTGTGTTAGAATAGTTTGACATACTTATTTTAAAGCACAGTACATTATTTCGTATTGACCCCCCTTTCCTCGGGGGGCTGCGTTCATGCCCACAGGTACAAGTGCTCAGTTTGGTGATCCTCCGATCTAGGTTCCTGCTCAGCTATTTGGAAAGCTCCT
Source organism: Przewalskia tangutica (assembly GCA_029844215.1). Lineage (NCBI taxonomy): Eukaryota > Viridiplantae > Streptophyta > Magnoliopsida > Solanales > Solanaceae > Przewalskia > Przewalskia tangutica. The sequence goes on from CM056721.1 coordinate 127,161,382, forward strand.
TTGATTCAGAGCTTTGTCATTTTGGTACAGAACCCTATTATTTTGACTTATGTATATTTAGGGGCACGACGGGGCCCTGTCCCGTCATATGTCGTTATCCTTCTTAAAGAGGTCTGTAAATAGTTGTGGGTTGTATATATGTGGGTTGGTCATATGAGGATTGTAGTTATGTTTTGTTCAGTTGTACTATTGTATTTTGTTTTGGGATGTTTCCGTACATAGTGGTAGTCTTGTCGGCTTGCGTCCTTTGTTATAATTGCTTAGATGTGACTCCTCATGAGACAGGGTTATTTGTTTGTAAAAGCAGCATTGTCGGCTTGTCTATTCGGACATGTATTATGATTGCGGCGTTATGCTGCCGAATTTCATATTGTCATTAGTGTCAGTCTGATTACGTGACAGGTTAGTATAATGGCGTCATTAGGGCGCTTAGTCGCGGCCCGTCGGGTCGGGTCGTGACATAATCTATTTTCAATTTGACTTACTTGTTCTTTTTCAGAAAACCAATGATGAACCAATTCACGATATTTAGTTGGGTCAACCCGACGATCTGATATAGCGGATGCAATTTCTTCTTTCATTTTACTTTGGTCATATGCTCCATTTGATAATGTAATTCTTGATTTCTGAAATAGTCGCAACCAGAAAGCAGAGGGGCAGTATTTCCTACACTCTCAAACGAGGTTGATTTGCCCACTCTCTACAAATGTCTTTATGGACTTGTAAGGCAGAGCATACAAATCATTGGCACTGCCATCAAAGAAAATTAATGGAGGTCAAGAATAGAAAATAATCAGGCAGAATTCAAAGAAAAACAATAATAAAATAAAGAAAATTGCATGTCATCAAGCTGAAATGATCCTAAAAATCTCTTGCTTCTGCAAATAACATATTGATCCAGCTGCGGCTCAGGAACTAAAAGGCATACAAGAAGAGAAATTGTTGTTTCAGTACAAATATAAACCCCTGAAGTATGTATATTTGAGATGTCCAGAATGCAGAGAAAACAAGAAGATATCATCAGTGCAAGAGATTGCATCGTGCGTTAAACTAACTCCAAACAAAGCTCTCCACTATTGGACTAAGTTACAACCAAAGCTAGTTCTTTCCAGTCAAGACACTTTATGAGGATTGCTCCTAGTGCTGTGCTTTAAAATAAGTATGCACAACATGGTGTAAGTTTAAGGGTTATCAATTTATATATGAGAGTAGCGAAAGTAGGGGTTGTGCAAGTTATGCTCCTATAGGAATATTAATAGTAGACAAAGTGCACCAATTCTGTTAGGCATTAATTGAATAATTGTCCACTGAAATTTTTTCTTTCAGAAATAAGTATACTATCTAAAAGTTTTAATCTCATCCTTTTAAGCAAAACTAAAAACTTCAGTTGGATCCTGCTAGCCTCTTGGACAAAACAAAAACTTATGTTTTATATAGTATAGTCCCTTTATAAACACCCTTCTGAATTAAGACAACAACTAATAATTCCCAACCTGGGGAGCCATATGACCACCACATAATGTCAAACTATTCTAACAGAAATTAAATATTAACACAAAGAAATACTAATAGAAGATAAAGTGAAAGCCAAAGTTCAAAATATAAACAGATAAATATCCTAGGTACAAATTTAAGAGGACAAATCATATGAAATGTGCATACCATCAATTGAATTTGTTCTCTGGATCTTTGAACCAAAGCAGCCTCAAATTGATGAATTTCAGGAGCGGCATTTTCATTCCGCCATGCCCATTTCAAGAGCTCTGCATCAGTCGTTGAAAGTAAAGATTCATAATCATCGTCGGCCCCAGCTAAATACCCGGATGCATCACCCGAATCCATTGTCAACCCAACACTCTCTTTTTCTCTTCCTCACCAAAAATTGAAGCTTCTTCTGGATTTGCACAAACCTTGCTCAAGCTCGAATCAAAATCTGAAAACAACACAAATTTAGAAAAAATAAATAGCAATTGGGCAATCAATGTTTTTTCATTCTCTCCATCACATTGAGATTCAACTGAAACATTTTACGAACCTCTGCCCTTAGCTGATCGGTACCTTCCGTTTTACGAACCCATTATCTACACTTAATTTGACAAACTTAACTGAAACATTTTAATGAATTAACTAAAATAAATGAAAGGGGCAAACAACATATATAAGTACTAAAACTAATATAGAAAAAAACAATATGCAGGTTTATTCACATACATGAAAGCTAATTCCAAGGATCTCCAGTAGCACAATTCAAATCCGAAAAATTTATGTACAGTAACTATAGAGAATCCATAGGCATCAAATGGAAATTGAACCATACCAAAATTCAATAAATACATCTCAAACAAGTTTAGCAAACCCCTCAAGAAATCGACACATGAAAACCAATGATAATACATTAAAAATATACTACAGTGAGAAATTTATAGTACTTAAGCTTACCTTGTGTTAATGGAGAAACTCAATTTTTTTATTTCTAACACTTAAAACTATAATAATTACACGATATCAACAAGGACATAACAATTGATTTTTTCAAAAAAAATATAGTATTAATTTCGGATAAAGAGTTGACAAAATAAAACCGTAGTCTACATTTTATCATAAAGAGTGAAAAATAACCTTTACTCGACGAAGAAGGTGCAAACTGCAGAGATGAACTACTGTTGATGAAGATTGAAGAACTTTTGGGGTGAAAAAAATGGGAGTCGGCGTCGGCAAGTTGCTCTTTGGGTTAGAGATTTAGGGACTGGGGTTTAGGTCGTAGGATTTGGTATTTTGGGGTAATTAAAAATGGGATTTCAGATTTAAGAAAAAATATTATTTGTTGAGAGGACTTATTCGAAGAGAGAGAGAGGAAAAATGAGATGTCTTTAGTTTTCTGTAGAAGTTAAAGGAACTTGATTTCTTTTTCTCAGTATATTTAAATACTCCACTTATGAAGGAGGAAAAATAAAAAAAATTAAGGGAGGGAAGATGAAATTCTAAAAATAACACTGAAATAATGTTAAAAAATTGGGGGCCACTGAATCATATACCAACGGAACTCATGACAATAGACATAGGTATCCACATAACCATATACCAACGAAACCGGTATATTATTGTATGATTTACCTATACCAATGGCCAGAAATTTTAATAGGTATATATTATTTATATCAACGATGTTGTTGGCAGTCACTAAAAGTGTCCGTTGGTATATGACAAATTTCTTGTAGTGTTAGTTAGTTAGTTAGTTAAATCCGAGCCTAAGTCGTTTACTTAGCTATATAATCTACATCTCTTCAATGTAATGAACTGATTCATTCTATTCACTAATAAGATTAAAATTTTAACTTGTTGTTCAATTATCGTTATGGTATCAGAGCAATCCTGGCAACATTTCTTAGCTGAGAAGAGTTTGATAAATTAAGCTTCCGCGAAAAGAATTGAAGGTGTTAGATTGCTATAAAGTTTGATTCGTCACATTGATAGATATTTGCGATGAAGACGGTTCAAGAACAGGCTAGAGAAGATCCTCGACATAATATTAACAACAATTCAAACAATCTGAATCAAAATGTGAATCTTGGAGAGAATCACAACAATGACAATGAAGTTCAACCAGATCAAGGCATACTACTATCAAGTAATTGTATTCAGTTGGTGATTGCTTATTATGATGCAGATTGGGCTGCTTGTCCACCTACAAGAAGGTATGTAACAGGTTTTATAGTCAAACTTGGAGAGTCACTAGTGTCATGAAACGCTAAGAAACAAACAATAGTTTCTAAAAATTTAGCAGAAGCTGAATACATATGCTTAGTCACAACGGTCTCGGGGTTGGTATGGTTAATGGGAATTCTTAAAGAAGTTGATATTGATATCAAATTACTGATACAAGTGTTTAGTGATAGCAAAGCATCCATTCAAATTGCTACAAATCCGATTTATAATGAGAGAATCAAACATATTAAAATTGATTGTCACTTTGTGAGAGAAATACTATAACAAGGCATCATAATCATCAACTATGTGTCTACTCAAAATCAACATATAGATTTGTTAACTAAGAGGCTCAGTTGAGTGCATCATGAACATCTTCTAACCAAGCTTGAAATTCCAAACATCTTCCCTCCAACTAGCTTGAGGGAGAGTATTGAAGCACAAGATGCTAAGTCACAAGCTAGTGAAGGGTAGTCTAGTAAATGCATCCTAATAAGTAGTTATGTAACTAACTAGTTCATTAACTAGTTAATTATTGTTAGTTAATTAAATCTGAGCCTTAAGTCATTTACTTAGCTATATATGCTACATCTCTTCAATGTAATGAACTGATTCATTCTATTCACTAATAAGATCAAAGTTTCATCTTCTTGTTCAATTATCTTCAATATTATTGAACAATTCTGATCTTTTTAATTTGCTAAAAGATAACACTTTTGATCTCCATCAAACTTTTAATAAACTTTATCTGTTAGATATAACGGTAATCTTTAAAAAGAAAGGATTAGCGGGAATTCACATTTGAAGATGCATTTGTTTTATAGTTTTGATCTATTATCTTGAGTTTGTGTCTAGTGTTGTTTTTCGTGTTGCGGTTTCTAGAATTTAATGAGACTTTCTTGGTGTTTCTGATTGAATATTTTCTTCGCATAGTTGCCCTCAAATCTAACAAACAAATTGAATTAATTAAACCAATTGATAGAAACCAAAAACGTTCACTTTCGACAAATTTATAGGATTAAAATTGCTCAAAATATATATCTAAAGGATTACTTTGAACCTAATCTTAAACATAAGGTGTCATTTTTTATATATCATACGAAAACTTAATTATGCCCTGTTGAAGTATGAAGAAACAAGTAACATGAAGAAAAGTAGGAGTTGTGAATTAAATAATTGATTACGAAGAGACAAAACTGTCGAAGGGTGAAAGTATATGTATGTCCTAGAGACAATCAGTATTAGGACACATATACTTATACACATTCATATTTATATATTAATGATGATTAATATTATGACATTTGCATTTATTGTATTATTAGTTGATTGTTTACAATATTCTATAAACGCATCCCTAGAGGTTATGTGGTTATTAATTGAGTGAAAAATTGATATCATAGCGTAACGCTCTTAAAATCGCCTCAACTAATGATCATCGAGATTGGGATATCGATGATATGTTATACGTCGACATGTGGTCTGCATCATATTCTTAGGGGTTGTAGTATGTCTCACTTGCTATGAGTTATGGCAACTCGTGATGGACACATGGATACTTGTTGAAGTATTGGTATACCCTATTGATGCACTATTTATTGTATGTCTAAAGTGTCATCGGTGTGTGGGAGATAGAAGTCCTTAGATTTGAGGTCGATACGCACATTATTCACGGAGTAATGTACTTTGATCCTGTCCTAAGCTCAAATACCTTATACGTTGAGACGCGGCTTGTTTTGGGTACGTTACAAAGTGGATTAAAGGTGGTAGTTGAGCCAAGATTAGGATTCATTCCTCGAATGCATCTTCGAGAGAACACTCAGATTCTCATAAGATATTAGGTTGACTAAGTCGTTGGCCAACGCAGTGGACATGTCTTTGATATGGTCCTGTTGTCAACTAATATAGATGAGTTATTATGATCAAGTCATTTGGATAGACATTTGACAAATCCTAGGCTTGATTGAGTGTGTCGTGAATGAAAGGATTTTATCTTCCCACATTAGAGGTTCAGTTCACGTGCTTCGTGTAGTTAAACTTTGCATATTGAGGTTCATCTTCCGGCACAGTCTAGGAGCTCCGTGAAGATCCTAATGATATTAGTGTCAATATGTAGAGGCCTGAAGGGTAAACACTAAGTCAAATGTTATGTTGATTGAAGGATGTAATTAGAAAGAGATTATGTATATGTTCGGTTGATAACCGGGATATCAGAAATGAGAAAAGAGGCAGAAAATGGGATAGGACCGCGGTACCTTGATTCAGGACCGTGGTGCCAACGCGTGTTCTGGCAGTCCGGATTTCGACCCAGTCCATTTTCTGCTGGGCCCAGCCCATGGAAACCCTAAAGCTCTTATTTTCTATTATAAATAGGAGGCTTCCCTTCTCATTTTACACACACACAAAATCTAAGAGAGGTAAATCTCTTCTAAAACTCTGCAGAAATCCCTAGCATTTCTAAAGATAGAAAATTACATCAAAGTTCTAAGAACTTAGAACTTGCAAATCAAGGGATATTTGAGTGTGCACCCCGGACTACACAAAGCTTCAAGTTTCAACAGCTTGGATTGTGGATTGCTTCAAAATGTATGTATTCGTTCGAAGTATTACATTTTCTTTGTGTTTATTTTACATTACATACTCATACTACAGTTTGACCGCCATGTCGGATTTGAAACATAAATTTTCAAATTCCGTTGCGTGTACGAACCCGACTAAAACGCCTACAAAGGGTTCAAATGATTCATCATCACAATCACTTTGAATGTGCTTAGCATCGTTAAACAAACAATATTGTTAGCCGAATTCCAAATGCTCACGCAAGTGTATGTATCGTTATAAGTAATATAGTCTGATAAGACCGAATATCGTCCACAGAGACTGGTTTCTAATTATCGAACATCTATTCTAGGTTATCTATTTGGCAAACGATGGTGGATTTGGGTTTTTATCTAACACTACTAAAGTAATTGCAAGAATTAAACTAAATTACTTTGGTTTAATCAGTTATGATGAAAATAGGGCTTCCAATATCTTCGATTATCCACTATTTTCAATCATTAATGCAACAAGAATGACTTATTCTTTTACGTTAAGATAGCAGGTTGACTAGACTGTCTTATACTCCGGTTAGGATATATAATCACTCAACTCCAGTGTAGAAACCTTCTATATTTCTATGATAGGTTTTACCACATAGGAGGATTAAGAACAATAACCTATAATTCTACACAAGTATCGGAGTACTTTCGTCCGCGATTTTAACCTATGTCTATTCAATTACAGCATATCCAAATCTCTCCTCTCGGTTCTTGATTCGAAATCATATAGATTATGATAATTAGTGATCAGTTAACTATCAAACATTCATACCAATATTGAATAAATCTTAATCAAGTGAAGAAGAAACCAAACTAATGCATTAATTCATGAAACAGAGTTTCAAGCGATTCAATATGAAAACCCTAATAAAGTGTTTAGCTCCTAGCCATAGACATGATAAGAACTAATACAAATTCAAACATGAACTGAATTGAAATAAAGAAAAGAAAAGAAAATACTTAGAACTAGGTTTCCAATCTTGTAGCCTCCAAGGTTGTGATATGTTGTTCGTTCCAAAGTAGAATGTAGAATTATGTCTGTTAGATAATGAGCAGGGTTTTAGGGTTTTATACTTTAGAAAACTTGCGCTTCGGACCCTTTTAACCCTCTGAAATTCGGCCCAAAAATCAGAAATTATGTGTCGGCGTCGTGGAGCTGCAGGCTGGCGCCACGGCGCTGAAACTCCTGCGAAAAAATCAGACAGTGCAGGACATTTAGCGTCGCGGCGCTTGTGGCGTCTTCGGGCATTTTTTCGGTTTTGTGTCTTTTTCCCGTCCGGACTTCGTCAGATTTCTTCTATGCTTCTCGGGACTTCTTATGCTTCATTTCTTGGCCCTTTTAGTGTGCAATTTCATCTCAATTATGCTCATTTCATCTTCTTTTTGCCATTTTTTCATTACCGCTGTGACTCAAAAGAAAGAAAAACGACCCTAACACGATACTAATTTCAACGAAAATTGAAAAAATACTAACTAACAATGACTCAAAAAGTGTATATAAAATATGTCTTTAGATTAGGGAACTAATCTTTTTATAGAGAGACAAGCCGCTGCACTTGGATTCTGTTTTCTCTCTTACAATAATAGTTATAGTGAAGGATTGAAGATACCTTACACACCTGAAAGCTGATCAACGAATGGCTTGTTAAACATTTAATAATACGGAGGATAAGTGGATAACGTGAGTAATGAGTTTGATCTAAATTTAAGACATTAGATTGGAAGGGGAATAACTTCTCATGTGAGTTCCGCATTTTTCTCAAGTCTAAATTGGATCATACCTCATAGTTCCGGTAGTTAATTGAAGTATTAATCAAACATCATAAAATGATCTAATTACAATGAATATCTTAATATTGAAGATAGAAGAATTGTAATTGATTTTAATTAGTTTAAGAATGGGATACTTATAGTCGGCTACTAATAATTTAAGAGAAGATTGGTCTAATTTCTTACTAACTCTCACCTTCCCAAGAGGGCGGAGATATATCCGAAGCCCTAGATCAGTTGGTCTTGAAGGCAGAGGGTATCCTCATTGGGTGGTGTGGAGAGCTTGGTCACAAGTTCGAAACCAGTGTAACGCTCGCCCGCCTTCTCTGGAGCTTGTCACACCCGCTTGTCAAGTATGGTTTAAGCGGTGGCGTGGTTTGCGTGCTATTGCGTCGGCCCGGATTTACCTAGGCGCACTCGAAAGAGCAATGCGGTACCTTCACAACAAAAAAAAAAAAAAAGAGGGCGGAGATATAATATTAGGTACTTGTTAGGATGAAAATAATATTTTCCCGGCGTCTCATATTACTTGTCAATGCTCCTAAAATATTATTTCAAAATAATTGTAATTTTACAAAATCGAGATAAAATTAATTAATTTTATCTCATTTACCCTTAATAATAAATATTCTTGAAAGTACTCAATATTTATTATATAGCATAATAATTATCAATTTGAAGAGTAAACTGATTATCGATTGATATTATAGTTGTTAAATACTACTAATAACATTAACATAGTCTTGTTCTTAAATAGAGTGCATATTTATTGAAGATAGATAAAAATAAAATAGTAAAATAAATATTACTATTTTTTTTTATTTCTTAAAGTGCGTGTAAAAAAACCTGACAACTAATATGGAAAGGAGAAAGTATATTTGTATTAGTCTAAATATTTACTCTCTCCGATTCAAATTATTTGTCGTGACTATTAAAAATAGTTGTCTCAAATTATTTGTCTTTTTAGAAGTTTAAGACATATTTTCTCTATTTTATTCTTTGTCATTAAAGATAACACATAAATAGAGTAAATATTTAATGGAGAGAGATTATAACTTAGATATAAATAAGAGTAAATTAGGTCAAATAGCCATCTTAATTAATATTTTTAAGGGATTTATAAATCAAAAAAACAACAAATAATTTAAAACGGGGGAAGTACTTAATTATGAACTCAATAACTAAAATAAGTTACATAGTAAAATCTCAAATTCATAAATCTCAAATTCATGAGCGATCACACTTCCAAATTAAATTCAAATAGAGAGGGGGGCTAAAAAAAGATTCTTTGTACTTTACAACACATGCACGCCGGCTAGAAAAGATGTGAAGAGTTGTTGAGGCTTGAGGGGGACGCAATATTGCGGCCAATGCAGAGACCAAACCACAAACCGACATGTTATCTGCTGCGAATTAATGTCAATTTTGATACTATTACTACAACGTTGTATCTCAAACTTGTCCACTTACTGTCATCATCTAAGAGGGCCATATGTGAATTGTGATATGCCATTGACAACTGCAGCTAAAAAAATTGACATAATAATTGCAATGTAGTTTTGCACTAATTGGTTTGAAATTTTAAAAAATATCTCTGTATTATCACGAGAAACAAGGAATAATTCATTGAGACAAGTACGGTACAAACCTCATATAAAATTAATACTATTTGTCATTATTCTGTTGATTCCTTAATTTAAGGATTGAACATGGAAGCATAATTGCCGGCTGCACAAATATTAAATAAAAGGAGCAAAAGGAAAGGAATTTGGTAGTTGACCAATCATCATTCACCACCACACTAGAAATTTTGTAAAGGTAGAACACGCAAATATGAAATATTTTATTTTGTGTCTCACACGATTGATTGATATTTTAGTTGTACTAATATACGTATTCGCGTGATGCGCGGAGCATATTAAAATAAATTAATCACATAAAATAATATGCGTTCAAAATAATAAAGACACAACGCCTGACAAAAAAAAAACTTGGTTCATACCAAAAACTACTTGCTAGAAGCGAAATTATGTATATGTATGTCATTTAAAGTCATCGGCTCATGGATTCTTCTCCTCCTTAATCACTTTCATGTCCTTGTTGCTACATGGTTGAAAATTGTGATTTTGAACAACTTCTGCTGTCGAGAAACTCAAATAACTCTATAAATATCAACTTTTGTTGCTACTTTTAAGTAAAACAATTCTTCATAATATCTGGCATATTTAAAGGTCTTAGCTCAATGTATAGATCAGGGGATATTGTTTGCAGAACCTAAATACACGTTTTTAAATGAGTTTGACAGTATCTTTACGATCATTTTCTTCATATATATCCTTGAAGATTATGAAAATTTTGTAGTCCTCACATTGTTGTAGCAGATGCTACAGTGAAAAGAGAAAACAGAAAATCAGCAATGCCTCCCGGGTCTTGATGCATTCTATTCAGAAACATTTGTGTTAAGAGTCTCACATCGAATATTGAATGGGAACATGGATTCTATATGTATTTGGACAATCTTCAACCTACAAGCTAGCTTTTGAGTTGAGTTAGGCACTTTTGGGTTTGAGTTAGGCCCAAAATTAATTTCTTTACCCAGACCATTCTAATTCTTTGTTCACCGATATTGAACCCCCAAATTATATTATCCACACTCCAGTTAACAAGGTCTGAACGTGCGGGAGAGTGTTAAGAGTCTCACATCGGATATGGAATGAAAACATGGACTCCTTATATGAATTTGGACAATCATCACCCTATAAGCTGGCTTTTGGGGTTGAGTTAGGTCTAAAATTCATTTCTGTGTCACCCACAGCAGAGGCTAATATAACCAGCATTTTTACTGGATTCAGGTTGTAAGTTATATAAGTTTTGAGGATGACTTTTTCTTTGGTTGAAGACTTTTGGTATGACTGCCAGTAAATATCAATATATCGCTTGCGTGGTTGACATACAATTAAATCACCATTATTCGAGAAGAGCTAATGTGACTATGCATATTAGTCGCATACAAACTTTTGTTTTATGATTTTTGCAGCGAACGATAAGCAACTGTATTCTTGAAAAAACTTCTATATACATTCCTATTCCTATAAATCTAAATCTCCTAGAAACCAAGGCAAGTTCCCAGTGAAAATGCAAGATCAAAGAAGCTGCATAATGAGTAGAAAATGATATATACCTAGCAATAAACATTTAAATTAACCATATATGTCACAGAATGAATTACTTGAAAGTATATGTATGTCCTAGAGACAATCTGTATTATGACACAATGTACTTTATACACATTCATATTTATATTAATGATGATTATATTATGACATTTGCATTTGTTGAATTATTAATTGATTGTTTATAATATTCTATAAATGCATCCCTAGAGGTTACGTGTTTATTAATGATGTGAGAATTAATGTTATAACGTAACTCTTAAATTACCTCGACTAAAGATCATCGAAATTGGATATCGATGATATGCGATACGTCATATGCTCTGCATCATATCCTTAGGGGATGTAGTATGTCTCACTTGCTACGAGTTATGGCAACTCGTGATGGACACATGGATACTTGTTGAAGTATTGGTATGCCCTGCTGATGTACTGTTTTGTTATATGTCTATAATGTCATCGGCGTGTGGGAGATAAAAGTCCTTAGACTTGAGGTCAATATCACCTTGTTTACGGAGTAATGTACTTTGATCCTGTCCTACGCTCAAATGCCTTATAGGTTGAGACGCGGCTTATTTTGGGTGCATTACGAAGTAGATTAAAGGTGGTATGTGAGCCAAGATTATGATTCATTACTTGAATACATATTCGAGTGAACACTCAGATACATATGGTATTAGGTTGACTAAGTCATCGTTAACGCAATGGATACGTGACATACGGTCTGTTGTCAACTAATATAGATGAGTTATAATAATCAATCCATTTGGATAGACACTTGACAGATCCTAAGCTTGATTGAGTATGTCATGAATGAAGGGATTTTATCTTCTCACATATAGGTTCAGTTCACATATTTTGTGTAGCTAAACTTTACATATTGGGTTCGTCTTCCGGCGCAGTCTAGGAGTTCCATGAGGATCTTAATGTAATTAGTGACGATATGTAAAGGTCTGAAGGGTAACACTAAGTCAAATGTTTCGTCGATTGAAGAATGTAATTAGAAGGAGATTATACCTATATGTTCGGTTGATGACCGGGACATTAGAAATGGGAAAGGGCTGAAAATTGGGACAGGACCGCGGTTCTGAAAACAGGCACCGCGGTGCCACTTACTTTGGGTCGCGGTGCCTAGCCGATTTCGGGCGGTCTGAATTTTAGTCAGTCCGAGGTTTAGCTGGGTCTGGCCCACAGAAACCCTAAAGCCTTTGTTTACAATTATAAATAGAGGGCTTACCTCCCATTCCAGAATACACCAAACCTAAGAGAGGTAAATCTCTTCTAAAGCTCTGTCAGAATCTCTAGCATTTCTGACTTGGCAAATTACATCATAGTTTCCAGAACTTACAAATCGAGGAACGTTGCGCGCACCCTGCACTACACAGAACACAAAGATTCAATTTGTTTGGTGATTCTTAACAATGTAAGTCTTCGAGCGAAGTTTTACATATTACTTTGTGTTTGTATTTTTTCATTACATATCATACTGCAGTTCGACCATCGTCAGGTTGAAACATAAATTTTCAAATTTCGCTGCGTGTACGAACCCGACGTAAACTCCTACAGTGGTATCAGAGCCTGAGTTGTTTCATGTGATTTGTAATGATAATATGGGTTAGTATTTGTTTAGATCTATATTTTATGTATTTAAAAGCTTTAAAATCCTAAATTTTTAGAACACATAGTCCTTGTGCCCTAATTTGTTAGAACAATTATGTATTCAAGAAAATCGATCCAATATATAACTCTTCTAAGTTGATATGCGTTATCCGGTTTAAAGCATGGTGCATTGAAACGAAGAACGAGAAGAAAATTGGATTTGATGGTCGATGAATATGTTGTTTTAATGGTGATGGTAATACAAGTGATATATCTGAAATATCTGGCTCTAAACAAGTTTTAGGGGTTCAGAAATTTCAGTTTTGTGTTTCTGGGGATAAGGCACCGCGGTTCCACGATGGAGCACCGCGGTGCCTACTAGGGTTTTGGCGGCGACACCGCGGTGCTGTCCAGATGAAGCCATAGGCATTGCGATCCTATTCATGGGCGTTGCGGTGTTGTTCATCCAGAAGCTTAAAATTAATTTTTCGGACAATCTGTCTTCAAGGCACCGCGGTTCCACCTGTTAGGACCGCGGTGCCTGTGACGATAATTATGAGGCACCATGGTGCTAATTAATTTGTAGATTATAGTGGCTTACTGCCTCAAAGGCAACGCGGTTCCAACGACGAATTTTAAAAAAAAATCGAAAATCAGAAACAGAGACTTAAAAGTTTCAGATTCTGAATCTGATGTTTTAGAAGTTTCAGTTTCTGAAAATAAAGTTTTGAATCGAACAGATTTGGTCCTTTCGGGCAAATCTGTAATTAAAGAAAGTTTTCTGAAAGTTGATTTTAGGTTCTGAAAATTGCAAACAGGTCCCAGAAGTTTGAAAATATTTTCTGAAGTTTAGAATTGCATTTTTATGAATTTATAAGGGTTCAGAATTGAATTTTAAATTCTTAAGGGACTAAAGTGTAAATTCTGAAAATTTACAGAATTTCCGAATATCAAAATTTTAAAATCAGAAAATGTTTAGGGACTGTTTGACATTTACATATATTATAGAGTTTAGACAAATAGACTCATAGTTATCATTAATAATATATTATTGAATAATATACAAATGTGCTAAGTGATTGAATGTGATGCATTTAAATTATTAGCATAGCGTCTGTAATTATTATCTGGGTAGGCGGCGTCCAGTAATTGTTTAATTTCAAATGACCGCTATAACTGTATGGGTAGACGGCGCCCAGTATGTGATTAAAACCATCTTTTATCATGCATATTGGGTTTGATGGTTTCCCATCTAATTGTGTTTAGAAATTGCATGATAGGATGTCATATGATGTATGACTTGATTATTGATCTTGAAAGAATCCCCGGAAGAAAAACAATGTTCCCCAAATATTAAATACAAGTCTAATTATAACGCGCTGTCCATTATAATTGTTAGGGTGTTAAGTCCTTTTCGGCGATAAAGGTATTTATGCCAAAGCATTTGCTCTAAGTCTAAAAGGACCGAGGCCCTTTCATAGATGTGTTAAAATGAAAGTATATAATAAACTTTTGTAGGTATTTACACCAAAGTGTTTGCTTGCAAATGCTAAATTTACTTAGGCATTTAAACGCAGTCGTGTAATGAGGTTGACTTGTTTAGATGAATCTTGACACCAAAGTGTCGGACTAGTCTAAAGACGTAAGATTAAACTAAAAGATATTTAATCAAATCAAAAGTTGTAGAGTTGTTTTACAATTGGTTGAGGACCTACCAAAGTGTGCTATTGAAGTTATCAGCCAAAGCAAACGCGGATATAACATATGTTTGGATCTTGGCCCATTATGACCTTTATATTGATTTAGGTCCGTATTCTACCTTGGGATCGTAGAAGTATGCAAAATAGTGGGATCTAATTAAACAAAGGGTCATGTTAAATTAGTTTATAATGAATGTGTATTATTGGAAGAATGAATTGTTGATTGCATTTTTCCTATTCTATCTATATCTACAGAACTTCAGAAATGTCAAAACTTTTCGTTGAAAATGCTTATGGAGTCCAACAAACTTACTGGACACAACTTCATAGATTGGCTCAGGAATGTCAGAATTGTCCTGAGACAAGAAGAAATTGAGTATACATTGGACAAAGTGCTCCCCACCGCTCCGGCGAAGGACTCTACAGAGTATGCAACCTTTGACAAGGATGCTTACCAGAAACATTATAAGGATGTCACCTCAGCTCAATGCCTTATGTTGTCTTCTATGTCATAGACATTGAAAAGACAGCATGAAACTAAGGGGCCCAACGAAATGTTAGCCCATTTTAAGAGTCTTTATGATTCGCAGAGTTAGACAATGGAGTATGACCTGCTCATAGAACTCTTCAAGTGTAGGCTAAATGAAGGAGGCCAAGTTTCACCGCATGTGTTAAGGATGATTGAGTTGATTGAGATGTTATCTTCTATAGACATAAGGTTTCATAACAGAGTCTCCACCACCCTCATCCTGCACTCACTTCCGAGATCGTTTGAGAGTTTCATGGTAAATTATAATATGAATGGAACTAAAGCGACATTGTCGAAGTTACATAATATGTTGAAAACCTTTGAATTTTTGACCTCTAATACCAAGCCTATTCTGATGGTTGGCTCCTCTAGTCACATCAAACCGAAAGGTAAGGGACAATAGAAGGGGAAGGGAAAAGTTGTTGCTCCGGCAGCAGCAATGAAGAACAAGGGAGGGGCGAAGAAGAAGAAACGACCGGCATCGGATGTTTGCATGAATTACAACAGGAAGAGGCATTGGAGAAAGGATTGCACTGCTCTAGGCAGAGGAATGGCACCAGGTGCTAATGTGCAAGGTATGTGTGTAATTGAAATTAATCTATCTATAAATGATTTTCATTCCTGGGTACTTGATACCGCTTGTGGCTCACATTTGTACAAATGTGCAGGGGCTAACTAATAGCATGAAGGTCTGGCCTCGCGAGTGGACTGCTTGGCGTCGAAATGGAGCACGAGTTCTTTGCGAGCGTGGAAACTTATAGGATAGATTTACCTTTTGGCAAAGTTTTAATGTTGAACAATTGTTTTTATGTTCCTTCTTTGACAAAGAATATTATTTCCATTCATGTACTTGATTCAGATGGTTTTTCCTCAAACACGGCTAATGGCAATATGGTTTTGACTTTAGTTAATGTTGTGTATGGAATTGCGCCTCTTGTGAATGAATTGTATACATTAAACTGCCACAGGGAAATTTTCAATGTACAAAATAAAAAGGGCTAAGTTAAATGAAAGAAATTCTACCTACTTATGGCATTGCAGACTTGGTCATATCAATCAAACAATGATAGAACGGTTGAGGAAATTAAATTACCTCGAACCATTTGACTTACAATCTTATGGTAACTGTGAATCCTGTTTGAAAGGTAAGATGACCATTAAACCTCTTTCTGGAAAGGGGATCCGTGCCAAGGAGGTGTTTGAGTTGATACATACGGACGTATGTGGACCATTTTCGACTCAAGCTAGAAAGGGTCTTGTTACACCTCGTAAGATTAAGGCGATAATTAAGAATGTCATTAAGGAGGTAAGATTTCGAATATTGGATATAAAGTATAATTACATATGTTAATACAAAAATTAGGATACAAGAGGACGTGATACCGGGAAAATGTTGGTTACTACGGGTGTGACATTGGAAACTTATAATGATAATAGTATATTCCCAATGGGATTATGAACTAGTGTCACATTATATAAATTGCGATATTGTGACTATGAGTCCTATGAAACTTTTTGAATTTAAACGAAGTATGGTCTAAAAAATAATTAGTTGTGGGATTAATTTAAGTGGAAATTAGTGGTCAATTTATGCAAAAAGTGGACCCTCAAACGTGGCTAGCAATTGAAAAGGTAATTTGCACTTAAGATTAAATAACCCATTGGTGCGCGAAAAGATGCACACACTTTAACGCAAGTGCACGTTGTCGACTCAAGTAATATAGTCTAGGTAAGACCGAATATCGTCCTCAAGGATTGGTTTTCAAGTACCGGTTATCTATCCTATGGTATCTATTTGGTTAACGTAATTTATTGGGATTTTAGACTAATAATGCAGGAAATAAACTAATTATAAATATACTTTAATTTAAATCAGTTATGATGGGGGATTAGGGCTTCCAAGATCATCAACTATCCACTCTATTCAATCCTTAATATAATTAGACTGACTTCTTCTTCTACGTTAAGCTAGCAGGTTTACTAATTCGTTTTATACTCCCGTTAAGGCTATATAAACACTCAACCCCAGTATTGCTCCTTTCTACCTTTCGGTGATAAGGATGACTCTATAGGAGGATTAAGACCAAAAATCTAGTTAACCGTCACGCGTCATGCGTAAAATTAGGGTTGTTAAGCCTCTCATTAACGCTACATAAATAATTGAGGTATTTTCATCCCCAATCCAAAATATGTCTACCCAACTTACAGCATATTCACAACCTTCTCCTTTCGAAGTTTGATTAGAAATCATATAAGTAATGATAATAAGTGATCAATTAATTACCAAACATGCAAAACAATTATTGGATAGATCTTAACTAAGTGAAGAAGAAATCAACTACTATATTAATTCATGAATAGAGTTTCAAGTGAATCACAAGGAAATCCCTAATAAAGTAATTAGCTCACAGCCATTGTCACGCTAAGAACTAATACAAACTCCATACATGAACTGAAATAAATAAAGCAAAAAGAAAGAAAAGAAAATACTCAAAACGAGACTCAAGCCTTACAGCATCGAGGGTTGTGTTGTGGAATATTTACAAGATGGAGTGGTGGATGGATGGATGTAGAATGGTGAATGGTGGAATGGAGAATGGTTTATTCTTCTAATGATGTAGAGTATTTATAGCCAAAGAATCCTTTTGGTGAAGGGTTAGGGATTTTGTAGGTAGGAAAAGTTATTAGAATCCTTTTTGGTAAGGGTTTTAAGGTAGGAAAAGTTATCCCTTTAGGTAGGAAAAGTTATCCCTTAGGATTACGAAACATGCCAAATTCGCCGCACTTCATAAATCCAGCGTCGCGGCCTGAAAACTGCAACTTTTCGAGCTTCCAAAGACATTGGCCGCATGGCCGCTGCCAGCGCCGCGCTCCGTGACGTTTTTCCGCGATTCCGTTTCGCTGTTCTTTTTCGTCCGGACTTCGTTTGAACTCCTCTATAATTCCCGGAACTTCTTAGACTTTATTTCTTGGCCCTTTTTGTGTGCAATTCCATCTCATTTATGCTCATTTCATCTTCTTTTCGTCATTTCTCCATTTATGACCGCTGTGACACAAAAGAAAAGAAAACGACCCTAATACTATACTAAACATAAATAAAATGAGTAAAATACTAATTAAAATGACTCAAAAGTGTATATAAAATACAGATCAAATACCCCAAACTTAACATTTGCTCGCCCTCGAGCAAAGATCAAAAGAAAGAAATACAGACTCAAGGAAAACGAAAAATAAAAGACTCAATGACATTGATCACTTTGCTGCATTGGTGCTACTTGGAAAAACATGAAGATTAGTAGAATAATATGCAGGAACATATATCATGAAATTTCAGCATTCTAAACACATTAAGCTAGATATTTCGCAAACTCATTTTTATCATGCTTAATGGAAGTCAAATACTGAATCATGCATGTTAATTTCAAAATTCCTATCGCATGTTTACTTGTTATTCTCCACTAATCATGGCTATGCATCTAAGAGATCTTCAGGACTTTTAAGGGTTGTAATGTAGGCTTAGGCACGGGTAGGTAAAAATAGGCATTTAGGCTCATTTTTGTGTACCATAAGCTCTTTAGCTTTTCAATTTTTCCCTTTTCTTTTGATTCTTTCCTTCACTTCAATTCTATCTTTCCCCTCTTTTGTTTTGGGAGAGTGAAGTGTATTATAATAACAAGCACCCCCAAACTTAGGCTTTTGCCTCTTTCTTATTACTTTTTCATTGGGGTGCATCAAACTTATTCACTCTTTTTGTCTATTTTTTAACACAATTTATTCCAACTATTTCACATTTTTACTTATGGCACAATTGTAGGAATATATGGTGTCAAAGAAAAAGTTTCATGTTTTTAGGCTCAATGGGGCTGACTAGGGATATTTTTAAAGTCAGGGATAGAAAAGAGTGGTAAGAATTGGCTAACAAAGAAATGCCTGAGTCATCTTCCTAACATGCATATCCTAACTATTTCGCCTCAAATAGCAAGCAATCATAACACATAGGTTTTAAACTTTTAACAATGCACAAATCAAGCAAGATACTCACGATGATGATTTCATGAGTTTTTGGCATATCTAACCTAAGTGTTTAGATGGTTGCTTCTAATTCCATTACATTATTCAACCTTACTTCACTAGGCAATTCAAGTAACTACAGCATGCATGATCTTAAAAAAAATTATGACTCAAAAATGACTCAAAAATACACAAAACAATTCAACAAGACTCAAAAACAATAAAACATCCCCCCAAACTTAAATCACACATTGTCCCCAATGTGTGCAAGACTCAAAAAAAATTAGTGACAACTTACTGACACAACACATCGGTCATAACGGAGGTCTAGGAGGAAGAATTCTGGAATTTGCACGGAATATGGTCCTCTGAAGTTCCGGCGCCGCGGCCCTGAGATTCGGCGCCGCGGCGCTGCTAGTACGGTGGCTCTCTGGAGTTCCTGCGCGCCGCATCGCTTTTCCCTTTTTCAGCGTTTTTGCTCCTTTTTCCTCGGTTTTAGCTTTCAGTCCACCTGTCATCCAACAACACAAAACAAGAACCCAAGACCGTGAGACTGTTCAAGGCAAAATAAAATAAACTAAAGACAGAAATTAAAATAACATAATTAAAAAAACATTGGGTTGCCTCCCAACAAGCGCTGTCTTTAACGTCTTTTAGGCGGACACAATTAACCTTTACGAGTGCCCATTGGATCCTTCTGCGAACTGCTCGCAATCCGCAGAGTTATTGTTGCAGATCTCACTTCAACTACAACAATTGCTTCAAACAAGGGCCTCAAATATACGATTATCCCCCAAGTACACAAGACATGCTTGTCTTTTAGGCTCTCTCTAGTGTAGGGATCAGTGAGATTCCCAACATCTCTCAACTCTAGGGGGTGCCCTTGATGGTATGGACTTTCTGTTTGGGGGTCAACATTGACAGCTGGTGGTGTTTCTTCTGCAATAGGTACAAGAAAGAGATTTTCCAAGGAATCTAAAAAGGTGAATAATTGGATTTCAGCAATCTTTTCCTTCTCTGCACCAACTATCTTGCCGGATTCCTCAATAGCTGGGTGTGGTTCAGGCTCCTCAATTTGATTGCCACATCCCATAATGATGTCGCTAGGCAGATTTGCTTGAGTTGTATTGCTCATCTCATCCATCAATTGCCCTATTTGTGTCTCCAATTTTCTGAGGGACTCTCTTGTCTCAGCCATAAACTGAGCCTGACACTTGGCGAACATAAGTATGCCTTCCTGCAACTCATCTAGATCTTCCTCTGAATAATGTGGGTTAAGCTGTTGTTGATGACTCCACTGTCTCTGATAGTAGTAGTCCATGTGTCCTGATTTATTTATTTATTTATTTATTTTTTAATTTTTTATTTTATTTTATTTTTTCGAATTCAACCTGCAAAATAAGAAAAACAAAAAAATGATAAAAAAATGTTCGCAGAACAAGTTGGAGCAACCAAATTAGAAATTAAAAATAGATAACTTGATATTGAACTATGCCTAATCCCCGGCAACGGCGCCAAAAACTTGGTGCGCGAAAAGATGCACACACTTTAACGCAAGTGCACGTTGTCCACTCAAGTAATATAGTCTAGGTAAGACCGAATAGCGTCCTCAAGGATTGGTTTTCAAGTACCGGTTATCTATCCTATGGTATCTATTTGGTTAACGTAATTTATTGGGATTTTAGACTAATAATGCAGGAAATAAACTAATTATAAATATACTTTAATTTAAATCAGTTATGATGGGGGATTAGGGCTTCCAAGATCATCAACTATCCACTCTATTCAATCCTTAATATAATTAGACTGACTTCTTCTTCTACGTTAAGCTAGCAGGTTTACTAATTCGTTTTATACTCCCGTTAAGGCTATATAAACACTCAACCCGATTGCTCTTTCTACCTTTCGGTGATAAGGATGACTCTATAGGAGGATTAAGACCAAAAACCTAGTTAACCGTCACGCGTCATGCGTAAAATTAGGGTTGTTAAGCCTCTCATTAACGCTACATAAATAATTGAGGTATTTTCATCCCCAATCCAAAATATGTCTACCCAACTTACAGCATATTCACAACCTTCTCCTTTCGAAGTTTGATTAGAAATCATATAAGTAATGATAATAAGTGATCAATTAATTACCAAACATGCAAAACAATTATTGGATAGATCTTAACTAAGTGAAGAAGAAATCAACTACTATATTAATTCATGAATAGAGTTTCAAGTGAATCACAAGGAAATCCCTAATAAAGTAATTAGCTCCTAGCCATTGTCACGCTAAGAACTAATACAAACTCCATACATGAACTGAAATAAATAAAGCAAAAAGAAAGAAAAGAAAAATACTCAAGAACGAGACTCCAAGCCTTCTAGCATCCAAGGGTTGTGTTGTGGAATATTTACAAGATGGAGTGGTGGATGGATGGATGTAGAATGGTGAATGGTGGAATGGAGAATGGTTTATTCTTCTAATGATGTAGAGTATTTATAGCCAAAGAATCCTTTTGGTGAAGGGTTAGGAATTTTGTTGGTAGGAAAAGTTATTAGAATCTTTTTTGGTAAGGGTTTTAAGGTAGGAAAAGTTATCCCTTTAGGTAGGAAAAGTTATCCTTAGGATTCTCAAACATGACAAATTCGCTGGACTTATAAATCCCGCGTCGGCGCCACCTTCAGATCAGCGCGGCCAAAAACCTGCAACTTTCGAGCTTCCAAAGACATTGCGCCATGGCCGCTGCCAGCGCCATGCTCCGGTGGCGTTTTCTGGCGATTCCGTTCGTTGCCCTTTTTCGTCCGACTTCGTCGAACTCCTCTATAATTTAACTTCTTAGACTTTATTTCTTGGCCCTTTTTGTGTGCAATTTCATATCATTTAGGCTATTTTCATCTTCTTTTCGCCATTTATCCATTTCTGACCTTTGTGACAAAAAAGAAAGGAAAACGACCCTAATACTATACTAAACATAAATAAAATGAGTAAAATACTAATTATAAATGACTCAAAAGTGTATATAAAATACAGATCAAATACCCCCAAACTTAATATTTGCTCGCCTCGAGCAAAGATCAAAAGAAAGAAATCTGACTCGAGGAAAGCGAAAATAAAAGACTCAATGACATTGATCACTTTGTTGCATTGGTGCTACTTGAAAAAACATGAAGATTAGTAGAATAATATGCAGGAACATATATCATGAAATTTCAGATTCTAAACACATTAAGCTAGATATTTACAAACTCATTTTTATCATGCTTAATGGAAGTCAAATCTTGAATCATGCATGTTAATTTCAAAATTCCTATCGCATGTTTACTTGTTATTCTCCACTAATCATGGCTATGCATCTAAGAGATCTTGGGACTTTTAAGGGTTGTAATGTAGGCTTAGGCACGGGTAGGTAAAAATAGGCATTTAAGCTCATTTTTGTGTACCATAAGCTCTTTAGCTTTTCAATTTTTCCCTTTTCTTTTGATTCTTTCCTTCACTTCAATTCTATCTTTCCCTCTTTTGTTTGGGAGAGTGAAGTGTATTATAATAAGCACTGAACTTAGGCTTTTGCCTCTTTCTTATTACTTTTCATTGGGGCATCAAACTTATTCACTCTTTTTGTCTATTTTTAACACAATTTATTCCAACTATTTCACATTTTTACTTATGGCACAATTGTAGGAATATATGGTGTCAAAGAAAAAGTTTCATGTTTTTAGGCTCGATGGAGTGACTAGGATATTTTAAAGTCGGGGATAGAAAAGAGTGGTAAGAATTGGCTAACAAAGAAATGCAGTCATCTTCCTAACATCGTATCCTAACTATTTAGCCTCAAATAGCAAGCAATCATAACACATAGGTTTTAAACTTTTAACAATGCACAAATCAAGCGAATCTCCCGATGCAGATTTCATGAGTTTTTGGCATATCTAACCTAAGTGTTTAGATGGTTGCTTCTAATTCCATTACATTATTCAACCTTACTTCACTAGACAATTCAAGTAACTACTGATGCATGATCTTAAAAAAATTATGACTCAAAATGACTCAAAATACACAAAACAATTCAACAAGACTCAAAACAATAAAACATCCCCCGAACTTAAATCACACATTGTCCCCAATGTGTGCAAGACTCAAAAAAATTAGTGACAACTTCGACACAACACACGGTCATAACGGAGTGCATGAGGAAGAATTCGAATTTGCACGGAATATGGTCCTCTGAAGTTCGGCGCGCGACTGAGATTCAGCGCGGCCTGCTAGTCTGATGGCTCTGGAGTTCGCGGCCCGTCGATTCTGGCGTCGCTGGCGGCAGCCGTTTTCCCTTTTTTCGGCGTTTTTGCTCCTTTTCCTCGGTTTTAGCTTTCACCCACATCCAACAACACAAAACAAGAACCCAAGACCGTGAGACTGTTCAAAGCAAAATAAAATAAACTAAAGACAGAAATTAAAATAACATAATTAAAAAAACATTGGGTTGCCTCCCAACAAGCGTTGTCTTTAACGTCTTTTAGCCGGACACAATTAACCTTTACGAGTGCCCATTGGATCTTTCTGCGAACTGCTCGCAATCCGCAGAGTTATTGTTGCAGATCTCACTTCAACTACAACAATTGCTTCAAACAAGGGCCTCAAATATACGATTATCCCCCAAGTACACAAGACATGCTTGTCTTTTAGGCTCTCTCTAGTGTAGAGATCAGTGAGATTCCCAACATCTCTCAACTCTAGGGGGTGCCCTTGATGGTATGGACTTTTTGTTTGGGGGTCAACATTGACAGCTGGTGGTGTTTGTTCTGCAATAGGTACAAGAAAGAGATTTTCCAAGGAATCTAAGGAGGTGAATAATTGGATTTCAGCAATCTTTTCCTTCTCTGTACCAACTATCTTGCCGGATTCCTCAATAGCTGGGTGTGGTTCAGGCTCCTCAATTTGATTGCCACATCCCATAATGATGTCGCTAGGCAGATTTGCTTGAGTTGTATTGCTCATCTCATCCATCAATTGCCCTATTTGTGTCTCGATTTTACGAGGACTCTCTTGTCTCACCATAAAGCGAGCGACACTTGGCGAACATAAGTATGCCTTCCCGACTCATCTAGATCTTCCTACGAATAATGTGGGTTAAGCTGTTGTTGATGACTCCACTGTCTCTGATAGTAGTAGTCCATGTGTCCTGATTTATTTATTTATTTATTTATTTATTTTTAATTTTTTATTTTATTTTATTTTTTCGAATTCAACCTGCAAAATAAGAAAAACAAAAAAAATGATAAAAAAATGCTCGCTTGGAGCAACCAAATTAGAAATTAAAAATAGATAACTTGATATTGAACTATGCCTAATCCCCGGCAACGGCGCCAAAAACTTGGTGCGCGAAAAGATGCACACACTTTAACGCAAGTGCACGTTGTCCACTCAAGTAATATAGTCTAGGTAAGACCGAATATCGTCCTCAAGGATTGGTTTTCAAGTACCGGTTATCTATCCTATGGTATCTATTTGGTTAACGTAATTGATTGGAATTTTAGACTAATAATGCAGAAAATAAACTAATTATAAATATACTTTAATTTAAATCAGTTATGATGGGGGATTAGGGCTTCCAAGATCATCAACTATCCACTCTATTCAATCCTTAATATAATTAGTGACTTCTTCTACGTTAAGCTAGCAGGTTTACTAATTCGTTTTATACTCCCGTTAAGGCTATATAAACACTCAACCCCAGTATTGCTCCTTTCTACCTTTCGGTGATAAGGATGACTCTATAGGAGGATTAAGACCAAAAACCTAGTTAACCGTCACGCGTCATGCGTAAAATTAGGGTTGTTAAGCCTCTCATTAACGCTACATAAATAATTGAGGTATTTTCATCCCCAATCCAAAATATGTCTACCCAACTTACAGCATATTCACAACCTCCTCCTTTCGAAGTTTGATTAGAAATCATATAAGTAATGATAATTAGTGATCAATTAATTACCAAGCATGCAAAACAATTATTGGATAGATCTTAACTAAGTGAAGAAGAAATCAACTACTATATTAATTCATGAATAGAGTTTCAAGTGAATCACAAGGAAATCCCTAATAAAGTAATTAGCTCCTAGCCATTGTCACGCTAAGAACTAATACAAACTCCATACATGAACTGAAATAAATAAAGCAAAAAGAAAGAAAAGAAAAATACTCAAGAACGAGACTTCAAGCCTTCTAGCATCCAAGGGTTGTGTTGTGGAACATTTACAAGATGGAGTGGTGGATGGATGTATGTAGAATGGTGAATGGTGAATGGTGGAATGGAGAATGGTTTATTCTTCTAATGATGTAGAGTATTTATAGCCAAAGAATCCTTTTGGTGAAGGGTTAGGGATTTTGTAGGTAGGAAAAGTTATTAGAATCCTTTTTGGTAAGGGTTTTAAGGTAGGAAAAGTTATCCCTTTAGGTAGGAAAAGTTATCCCTTTAGGATTACGAAAACATGCCAAATTCGGCCCAGACTTCATAAATCCCGCGTCGGCGCGCGCTGCATGAACTAAGCGGCATTTGAAAACACAACTTTATGAGCTTCGTACATTAGGCGTCGCGCGCTGCGACGTCGCTGACTCGTGACGTTTTCTGGCGGTCAGTTCGTTGCCCTTTTTCGTCCGGACTTGCGAACTCCTCTATAATTCCCGGAACTTCTTAGACTTTATTTCTTGGCCCTTTTTGTGTGCAATTCCATCTCATTTATGCTCATTTCATCTTCTTTTCGCCATTTCTCCATTTATGACCGCTGTGACACAAAAAAAAAGGAAAACGACCCTAATACTATACTAAACATAAATAAAATGAGTAAAATACTAATTAAAAATGACTCAAAAAGTGTATATAAAATACACCGATCACCCATCTCATTTACACCTTACCTTTCTATTCAAGAAAGAAAAACAGCAACCTACACATTTTCATCTCCTTTCTTTTCTCCCTAACAGCCGAATTGCTCCATTTTTCTAGCCAAAAATTGAAGTTCTTTTTCTTTTAATTCCCCTCCTAGATTAAGTCATTTTCACCTAATTTTCTAAACCAAATTAGCACGAAATCAGTGGCTAGAAGATGCCACTGCTGGGCTGAGAAAAAGGACCAAGAATTTCAGTTTTTAGATGAGTTTTTGAGAAGAAAAACATGTATAAATGATGGGTTAACTTTGTGGGATTCATGCATGTCAATTTGGAATTGAAGAATTGATAAAAATGGGCAAAAAAATCAATGGAACAGTGACTGGTTCGTAGGGACTGTTTTGGCTTCGTTTAAGGTAAAAATCTCCTTTTCATTAAGTATTTGGAAGATTAATTGATTAAGGAATGAACTCTTGATAAAGAGAAATTGGAAATGAGATTGCATGTTATTGTTGTGATGTTGTAATTACCAATTTTTGGGGACTGATTTTATGTACATTGAATTCGATTATGTTATTGCTATTATAGTTGCTAATCGCATGATTGGAATTGAAGGAAATCTTGATATTTAAGTTATAGTTGTTTATATGAAAGTATTAAAATATGAATTGGATTTTAAGACTTCAATTGGATTTTAAGGAATTATGAAAGGAGTTGGTATTGTGGGTGTTGGCCGAGACTTGTATGAAATTATTGGACACGTTGTGTGCACTTTAGGGGTTGTCTTGTCTAAGTTAAGATGCTGGAAATTTCAGTTAAGAACCTACAATTACGTTGTTATAATTGTGGATATATGTCCTAAAGGAATTAAGGTACAAAAAGGTGTAGAAAAGTTTCACATTCCACTCTCGTTATTATTAAAGTGTGGGCTGTTTTAATTGACTGTCTTGACGTAGTTAAAGGAATTAGATTAACATGTGAAATAGGTGTATGAATCACCTTGATTGTTATGGTAATTGTATTCCATAAATGTAAAAGAGAATAATGTATTATGGTAGCATATATGAAGTATATGAGACTAATTTGGTTATATCTTGGAATTGTGCTTGGTTATTGGTTTGGTTGGCATTTGTTGTAAATTGTGGATGTACATATAAACAGGGGAAGTGCTGCCCGAATTTTTGTAGAATAGGAAGTCGTCTTTCGTTATAACCTACTCTAGAAATCATAGAATTGACGGGCTTATTACCCTTGATTATAGGTTGACGTACTAGTTGAGACGAATCGTAATCTTCGAGTTGGTTAGTTCGGCGAAAAGTATGTGAAACTCTTACTTCTTTCTTTTTGGCATGATTTAATGAAAGTACGGCGGACGTACATGATTCTTACATGGTCTAACTCTAAAAGATGATTGTTATAAGAAGTGTCTATGATTTTTCAGTAAAGAGTTTATTATGATGATTTTTAATTGCATATGATTTCTCATGATCTCTACTTGTGCTAAGTATTATTACTTCACCACACCGAGTCCTGGGCCGGCTTATGTTCGTGCACAACCTTGCATTGTTCATCGAGTCCCTCACTAGAGGGTTGAATTACGTAAGATGCATCCATAGATGAGATGATGACTTCACCGAGTCCCAGCATGGGCCAGGTTATGATATGATTCCACCGAGTCCCGCACTAGAGGTCTGAATTACGTTATAGGCATATATGTATCTGATGACTATATGGATAGGCATTCATGGATTTTGACTTGACTCTCATTTTTATAAGGCACAGCTGACTCTTATTGTTTACGGCACAGTTGGATTGGGATTCTGATTATTATATTGGTCTCTTGTTATATGTTGGCTACTTATGATCTCATTTACAGTATTTCATGTTTTACATACTCAGTACATTATTTCGTATTGACCCCCTTTCCTCGGGGGGGGGGCTGCATTCATGCCCGCAAGTACAGGTACTCAGTTTGGTGATTCTCCGGTCTAGGTACCTGCTCAGCTATTTGGAAAGCTCCTTTGATTCAGAGCTTGGTCATTTTGGTACAGAACCTCTTTTTAAATGTATGTATATATTTAGGGGCACGACGGGGCCACAATAAAATCATATATCGGTATCCTTCTCATGAGTGCGTGAGCGATCGTGAGTTGTACGTATGTAGTGTTGTGAACCTGGTTTTGTATATGTGTTGTTGTACTCTATTTGGGAGATTCCCGTATATAGTGGCAGCCTTGTCGGCTCGCCTATTCATTATATTTGATTTAGATGTGACTCCTCAGGAGACAGGATTGTTCATGTGTAAAGGCGGTCTTGTCGGCTTGCCTATTCGGACATATGTTATGATTGCAGTGTTATGTTGCCGGATTTTTGATTGCCCTTAGTGTCAGTCTGATTACGTAAAAGGTTAGTTTAACTGCGTCATTAGGGCGCTTAGTCACGGCCCGTCGGGTCGGGACAGGTTTCTCTTACTTCATCACTTTCACAGATGACTTATCAAGGTTTGGATTTGTGTATCTTATGAGACACAAATCCGAGGCTTTTGAGAAGTTTAAGGAGTTTAAGTGTGAAGTTGAGAAACAACTCTCAAAGAGTATCAAGACTCTCCGATCTGATCGTGGGGGTGAATACTTAAGTAAAGAATTTCTTGACTACTTAAAGCTTCATGGAGTTCATTCCGAATGGACACCTCCTGGAACACCACAGATGAATAGTGTTGCCGAGAGGAGAAACCGAACCTTGCTTGACATGGTTCGTTCCATGATGCGTTTTTCAACTCTTCCAACATTCCTTTGGGAATACGCTATTTTGACCTCAATATATGTTCTGAATAGAGTTCCATCTAAATCAGTCGAAAAGACACCATATGAGGTATGATGTGGCAAGAAGTCATCACTTAGACACATGAGGCCCTGGGGGTGTCCTGCATATGTCAAGAAGTTGATCACTGATAAGTTGGAATCTAAAAGTGAGAAATGTTACTTTGTTGGGTATCCAAAGGAAACTAAGGGATACTATTTCTATCTTCCTGGAGAACATGAGATATTTATTTCTAGGAACGCAACTTTCCTTAAAGATGAATACGTCTACAAGGATGAGAGTTTCACGGAGATAGAACGTGAAGAAATTCAAGAACAAGGTAACAAAGAGGTTGAATCCTTGCCCGATGATGAAGGCAAAAATTCAGTGGGAGCTATTGGCAAAGACGGGTATTTAGGGTACCCCTTCGTCTAGTGGGAGTGCTACGAGGAATAATACAGAAATGCAAAATCTTCCGGCACAGACCTTGGGAGCAATTGCACCAGTTGCATTTCCTCTCATTCAGAAAAGACATGAAAATGATATTCCTGAAAGCTCTAATGTTGGTGGTTCGACCAGCGCACAAGAACTTACTGCGATCGAGAACATACCAGAAGCGAGCTGCAAGACAATCAACTCTGTAGGTCTACTAGATCTTATCGTCCTCCGGAAAGACTAAATTTACTTGTGGAAACACAAAATGAGCTAGATATTCCAGATGATGACGAGCATCGAACCTATAATGAAGAAATGCTAGACATTGATTCGAAGAGATGTCAAGAAGCCATGAAATCCGACATGGAATCTATGTATATCATTCAGGTGTGGAACTTGGTTGATTTGCCAAATGGGGTTAAATCCATAGGATGCAAATGGGTCTTCAAGAAGAAGATTGATGCATCTGGAAAGGTTCAGACTTATAAAGCTAGACTAGTGGCTAAAGGTTTCACTCAGCGTCCTGGTGTGGATTATGATGAAACCTTTTCATCGGTGGCTAAGATAAAGTCTATTCGGATTTTGCTTGCGATAGCTGCACATTATGATTATGACATTTGCCAGATGGACGTCAAAACTGCATTCCTCAATGGTAATCTAATTGAGGAAGTGTATATGAAACAACCCAAGGGTTTTTCATGTGAGTCCAGACCAAATGTTGTGTAGGATACAGAAGTCCATTTATGGACTTAAGCAAGCCTCTAGAAGTTGGAACATTTGCTTTGACAATGCTAGCAAATCTTTTGATTTTGTCAGAAGCAAAGAGGATTCGTGTGTTTATTTCAAAAGCAAGGATGAGTGTATTGTCTTCATTATTATATATGTTGATGACATATTGATAATGGAGATAATAAGACCCTCAGGCAGTCAGTTAAAGATTGGTTGTCCAAGACCTTCATGATGAAGGATTTAGGTGAAGACTGCTACATTCTGAGAATTAGGATCTATAGAGATAGATTGTTGGGGCTGTCACAGTCAGTCTACATAGACAAAGTGCTTAGACGCTTTTCAATGGAGAATTCCAAGAAAGGCGGGCTTCCGATGGGTCAAGGAATCAAGTTATCAAAGAAGGGTTGTCCTTCTAATGATATTGAATTTGAGCGCATGAAGAGGGTCCCATATGCTTCGGCTATAGGATCAATCATGTATGCCATGACCTGTACTAGGCCAGATGTGGCCTTTGCACTTAGTATAACCAGCAAGTTCCAGCAGAATCCTAGCGAGGAACAGCGAGCGATCAAGAGTATTCTCGAGTACCTCAGCGTACTAAAGATTACTTTAGTCTATAGTGGAGTTGATGAAATTTGGTTGTACTTTGGGTATACCGATGCTAGTTTTCAGAAAGATGTTGATGATTTCAAATCTCAGTCTGGTTACATGTTTATTTTCAACGGAGGAGCAGTGA
Organism: Przewalskia tangutica; assembly: GCA_029844215.1. Classification (NCBI taxonomy): domain Eukaryota; kingdom Viridiplantae; phylum Streptophyta; class Magnoliopsida; order Solanales; family Solanaceae; genus Przewalskia; species Przewalskia tangutica. Next base: position 127,192,038 of record CM056721.1, read on the forward strand.
GCTGGAAGAGTTCCAAATAGGCTACTACTGCAGACTCGACTACTGAAGTGGAGTACATTACTGGATCGGAAGATGTCGCGATTTCTGAGTTCCTGAAGGAACTAGGGGCTGTTCTGATTGCTAGTTGTCCAATAACTATTTATTGTGACAACACTGGTGGGATTACACAGGCAAAAGAACCAAGATCAACAAACAGAAACAAACATGTACCAAAGAAGTATCACATCCTAAGAGAGATGGTGGAAGCTGAAGATATCAAGATAGATTATATTCCCACAGACAATAATCTAGCAGACTCGTTTACTAAACCATTAAGCTTGGTGAAGCATAATGGTCATTTTGAGAACATGGGTATTAGATATGTTGGTGATTGGCTCTAGGCCAAGTGGGAGACTGAAAGTATATGTATGTCCTACAGACAATATGTATTAGGACACAATATACTTTATACACATTCGTATTTATATTAATGATGATTAATATTATAACATTTGCATTTGTTGAATTATTAATTGATTGTTTATAATATTCTATAAATGCATCCCTAGAGGTTACGTGTTTATTAATGATGTGAGAATTAATGTTATAACGTAACTCTTAAATTACCTCGACTAAAGATCATCGAAATTGGGATATCGATGATATACGATACGTCGACATGTGGTCTGCATCATATCCTTAGGGGATGTAGTATGTCTCACTTGCTACGAGTTATGGCAACTCGTGATGGACACATGGATATTTGTTGAAGTATTGGTATGCCCTGCTGATGTACTATTTTGTTATATGTCTATAAAGTCATCGGCGTGTAGAAGATAAAAGTCCTTAGACTTGAGGTCAATATCACCTTATTTACGGAGTAATGTACTTTGATCCTGTCCTAAGCTCAAATACCTTATAGGTTGAGACGCGGCTTGTTTTGGGGGCATTACGAAGTAGATTAGAGGTGGTATGTGAGCCAAGATTATGATTCATTACTTGAATACATATTCGAGTGAACACTCAGATACTCATATGGTATTAGGTTGACTAAGTCATTGGCCAAAGCAATGGACATGTCTATGACATGGTCCTGTTGTCAACTAATATAGATGAGTTATAATAATCAATCCAATTGGATAGACACTTGACAGATCCTAAGTTTGATTGAGTGTGTCATGAATGAAGGGATTTTATCTTTTCACATATAGGTTCAGTTCACATATTTTGTGTAGCTAAACTTTACATATTGGGTTCGTCTTCCGGCGTAGTCTAGGAGTTCCATGAGGATCCTAATGTAATTAGTGACGATATGTAAAGGCCTGAAGGGTAATACTAAGTCAAATGTTCCATCGATTGAGGGATGTAATTAGAAGGAGATTATACCTATATGTTCGGTTGATGACCGGGACATTAAAAATGGGAAAGGGCTGAAAATTGGGACAGGACCGCGGTGCTTTTGATTTAGGACATGATTCAAGCAGACGTGCGCGGTGCCACTTACTGGGCGCGGTGCCTGGCGATTTGGGTGCGAATTTTAGTCGGTCAGAGGTTTAGTGGGCACGCCCGCGAAACCCTAAAGCCTCTGTTTACAATTATAAATAGAGGGCTTACCTTCCATTCCAGAATACACCAAACCTAAGAGATGTAAATCTCTTCTAAAGCTCTGTCAGAATCCCTAGCATTCCTGACTTGGCAAATTACATCATTGTTTCCAGAACTTGCATGTCACGACCCGACCCGACGGGCCGCGATTAACGTCCTAATTGGACGTCATTACTGACCTGTCACTCTTAATCCATTTAATACAGATGTCTACATAAATTTCGCAAGACAATGGCTGCTTTTACAACATATCCTAACAGCGGCGAGCAGGCTGCCAAAACAACAAAACAACGGTCATAATAGGCTGGCCGACTAGCCGCCACCAACCACATCAGCGCACAAAGGCATAAATCAAAACACGCATGGCCGGCAAGGTCGCTACTAGATAATGACATCAAACCCAAAACAAAGTACAAACATCCAACCCACAATCGTCTACGGACCTGCAAGAGTGTAATATCGACATATGGCGACGAGGACCGTCGTGCCCAAAATATGCATAAGTCTAAAACAGATTATGTACCAAAACGACAAGCTCCGGATCAAGGAGCTTCCCCAACAGCTGAGTAGGAACCTAGATCGGAGGGTCACCAAACTGAACACCTGTACCTGCGGGCATGAACGCAGCCCCCGGAAAAGGGGGTCAGTACGAAATAATGTACTGAGTATGTAAAACATGAAATACTGAAAATGAGGCCATAACTGTACCAAGTAAAATAGAGAGTCAAATGTATCTATAAAATGAGAGTCATATCAGAACCCATGAATGCCTACCATAAAATCATCATGTCCATATACATGCGTAAATCACATAACGTGTCTTACTCTGGAGGACTCGATGATATCGATATATATATATATATGTATGTATAACGTGTCTACCTGTAATGAGGAACTTCGATGATATACGTATATATGTATAACATGTCTCGGCCTGTAATGAGGACTCGATGGAATTATCAATATAACATGTCGGCCTGTAATGAGGACTCGATGGAATTATCAATATAACATGTCTCGGCCTGTAATGAGGACTCGATGGAATTATCAATATAACATGTCTCTACCAGTAATGAGGACTCGATGGAATTATCAATATAACATGTCTCTACATGTAATGAGGACTTGATGGAATTATCAATATAACATGTCTCGGCCCTGTAATGAGGGACTCGATGAAATGAGTAATAACACTTGCACGCAGCGAGAATATCATGAGCAACCATATATAACTTAGATTATCGTTTGACTCTCAATGGAATAAGAAAAAGGCATTATCATATCATATATCATTTAAGTCATCTTTTAGAAAATCAAGGCGCTTAGCGTATCACATATCATTTTTGGAAAGTCAAGACACTAACTTATCATGAATCATTATTTGATTAAAACTAGCCTTTGAAGGAATCACGTACGTCCGCCGTACTTTCATTAAAATCATGCCAAAGGAAGGAAGAAAGATTTTCATAAAATCATGCCAAAGAAGGAAAGGATAGTCTCACATACCTTATAGTTTGAGCTGACCAACTCACTATTAGAATATGTCCCGTCTAATACTTCAACCTATAATAATAGCAATAGGTGCATCAACTCTATGATTCTAACGTAGGTTAAATTGAAAGACGACTCTCTTATTTTATAAACATTCGGGCAAAGACTTCCTGTTTATGTGCGTATCCACAATTAACCAACAAGTCAATTAAACCAACAATCCACTATAATTCCAAGATATAATCAAGTTAGGCTCCATATACTACATTTACACAATCATACAACCTCCTTTCCCTTTATACTTATGAAAGACCACAACTTCAACAATTAAGGCGATTAACACACCTATATACTGTTGTTATCTTACATTTTTAAGCTCCAAACAACTCTAAAAAAAATGTCACAACAATGTCTAAAAATTTCCTTAAATTTTCGGCCAACCCATATTTTTGTTCCAAAATTCTTCTCTTAATTCTTAAGATCCAATATCATATTCCAATACTCCCATATAACTAATTACCACTTAAATATTAAGATTTCTCTTCAATTTCCAACATGCAATTGGTGACAATACTAACAACAACAATACTAAATTCCAATGTACACAAATGGGTTCTAGAATTGGTTACAACATCCAAATTTCACATGCATTATCTTTAATCCCTAGTTTTTACTAACACCCATTTCAATTCCTTAATTATACAACATGCACTTCAATCATTCAATTGAAAGAAAGAATTTTACCTTAGTTTTTGAGCCAAAACAGTCCAGGTTTCGGTGCTACGGTTCCATCGATTTATAGCTTCAATTTTGACACTTTTTCAACTCCAAATTAACATGCATCCAATCTATAATGTTAACCCATCATCCTTACACGTTTTCTCTTTTAAAAATTCGTCCAAAACTTGAAATTTCGTGGGCTAAAATTCTGCCCCAGTAGCAGCGTTTTTTTCCACTGTTTTTGTCAGCTGAACTTGTAACGTCCATAACTCTCTACTCCAATGTCCTATCGACGAGAGGTTTGTTGCGTTGGAAACTAGACTAGACGAACTTCATTTTTGGATTTTGAAACACCCAAAAACTCCTAATATACTATGAGATATACCCCTCCAAAGTTGACTGAAAATCTGCCAGCAAATCCCGATTTTCTGCCCATTTTTCTCCAATTTGTTTTGCTTCTATTTTCGTGAATAATGTAGTCTAAGAAGAGGAGATGAAAATCTTAAGTTGGGTATGGGGTTGGGGTTGTTCTCTGCAGTAGGGGTTGGGTTTAGAGAAGAGAGGAGAGGTTTTGTGTATTCTTTTTGAAATGAGAATGAAGAAGATATTATACATAGGTTTTATCAAACTCAATCTTAAAAATCTGATTTTGCCTAATTTCACTTTAGTCCCTACTAGAATAACTAATTTAATCCCTTGAGTAAAAATTAAATCTCAAATCCCGTTTTCTTTAATTTCTGAAAGTTTCATGAAGCCTCGTGTCCTTGTTGTCGTAGCTTATATACGTTACTAATTCATAACGGGATATATATATAACTATACTATATAATCAATATTATAATCTTAATTTCTTAATGACGTTCTTAATTATTGTCTTAACTTACGAGGTGTAACATCCTACCCCCCTTAGAAACATTCGTCCTCGAATGTTCATAATAAGTCTTATGCCAGATTTATTTTTGCAAAGTCTCATTTATAACTGTGTCTATCCATCTATATTCAAAGAAACCAGCGGATGCCACAATATATCACACATATACAATTCACCAATTATAAATCTTGTCATTTTAAACCCAAGTTAGTTACCTCACAGTTTTGCATATAAGCTCTAAAATCTTGAACTTCATTAATTATGACTGATAACCTCCATATGTTTCTAAATCTGTCACAATAGTGTTAAAATCACCTCCTATTAACCATGAAGGTTGCATTGAATTATCCATATCCTCCAAGATTCCCACAATTCCAATATTCCATCTAAGAACATTTGGCATACACTAGAGTAACTATTATCTCCTTCTAAGTTCCCCTAATCTTCAGGCTAATGCTCAGTTGTTGTATATGATTTATCAAACCTGTATTTCAAACATGTCATCCACAAATGCACATATCTTCCTGGCGATTTGTCATAGCATGTTGCAACCACTTAACTTCTCCTGTATATTTCAATCTTATTAGATTCCTGAAAAAGGTTTCATCAATCCCACAAAGCCAAAATGGTATTCGATCTACATTATGTTGCTTCTCTACCTCTACTTGCTTTGTTGTTAACTTGTCTGTCCTTTGTCATTTTTCTCCTTGCACCAGGTTGATCGTTAATCCCTGAGGCTGAACTCTCCTGCTATACTTTCTGTTCTCTTTCATTCAGTTCATCCCCATGGTTATTCTTCTTATCATCAGCTTCTTGTATTACTACATCTTCCTTCATTGACTATTTGTGCTACGAGTTTCCTGCATTACTGTCTTCCTTGTCTTTGCTCTTCATCTATTTTGTATGTATCCCTGTTTGCATATACCATAGTTGTCACCAGATATCTACCTAAATCATGTAACTCTTTCACTCCTGGGTCCTATGTAAACTTTTTTTTGCATCTTTTCACTACTCGTAATTATAAACAGCTTCGTTTCTTTTAACATTTGTTCACTCCTTTCTTACTTATCGTACTTTTTATAATTCCAACATATTCTAGTATACATATGTAATCTCAGACTTTACTCCTGGTTCCAATCCTTGACAATACCATCCCTTAAATGATGAATCGTTAACTTATTTCCTTATTCGGTACGTAGAAGATTCTGAAGAGTTACATTACCTGACGTTGACCTAGCATCTCCACGCTGGTCATTATACCTTTATTGTTTCTTCCACTTCTCTTATGGCTTGACGCACTAAGTCAAGTGCAAATAACTCGATTTTCCTTAGGAACAACGCCGCTTTCTTTTGGGACATAGCTGCAACCACAATAATTATTAGGAAGAGGGGGGAGATTATCCTAATGACATAGCTCTATTGCACGATCTACAAGATGAAAGAGTAGAAACCAATCCTAAATGTCCGGCAACCTCCTGTGTATAAGTATGGTGCACAACATACCCATACACAAGACTACTGTAGACACGGTGCGTAGGCATTAGAGACTAAGCGCTCGATACCACTTTTGTCACGACCGACCCGACGGGCGCGATTAACGTCCTAATTGGGCGTCATTCGACTGTCACTCTTAATCCATTTAATCTGGATGTCTACATAAATTTGGCGACCTGTGGCGCTTTTACAACATATCCCTAACAACGGCGAGCCGACAGTGCGAAAACAACAAAACAACGATGCGTAATAGGCTGGCGACTAGGATGCCACCAACCACATCACGCGCACAAAGGCATAAATCAAAACACGCATGGCGGCTGCTACTAGATAATGACATCAAACCCAAAACAAAGTACAAACATCCGACCCACAATCGCTTCTGCACCTGCAGAGTGTAATCTCGACATATGGCGACAGACCCCGTCGTGCCCAAAATATGCATAAGTCTAAAAGAGATTACGTACCAAAACGACAAGCTCGATCAAGGAGCTTCCCAACAGTGAGTAGGAACTAGATCGGAGGGTCGCCAAACACACTGTACTGCGGGCGGCATGAACGCGACAGGGGAAAGTCGATCTGAAATAATGTACTGAGTATGTAAAACATGAAATACTGAAAATGAGGCCATAACTGTACCAAGTAAAATAGAGAGTCAACTGTATCTATAAAATGAGAGTCATATCAGAACCCATGAATGCCTACCATAAAATCATCATGTCCATATACATGCGTAAATCAGATAACGTGTCTCGACCTCTGGAGGACTCGATGATATCTGTATATATATATGTATATATGTATAACATGTCTCGGCCCTGTAATGAGGGACTCGATGGAATTATCAATATAACATGTCTCGGCCCTGTAATGAGGGACTCGATGGAATTATCAATATAACATGTCTCGGCCCTGTAATGAGGGACTCGATGGAATTATCAATATAACATGTCTCGGCCCTGTAATGAGGGACTCGATGGAATTATCAATATAACATGTCTCGGCCCTGTAATGAGGGACTCGATGGAATTATCAATATAACATGTCTCGGCCCTGTAATGAGAGACTCGATGGAATTATCAATATAACATGTCTCTACCTGTAATGAGGACTCGATGAAATGAGTAATAACACTCGCACGAGCGAATATCGCGAGCAACCATATATAACTTAGATTATCGTTTGACTCTCAATGGAATAAGAAAAATGCATTATCATATCATATATCATTTAAGTCATCTTTTAGAAAATCAAGGCGCTTAGCGTATCACATATCATCTTTTGGAAAGTCAAGACACTAACTTATCATGAATCATTATTTGATTAAAACTAGCCTTTGAAGGAATCACGTACGTCCGCCGTACTTTCATTAAAATCATGCCAAAGGAAGGAAGAAAAATTTTCATAAAATCATGTCAAAGAAGGAAAGGATAGTCTCACATACCTTATAGTTTGAGCTGACCAACTCACTATTAGAATATGTCCCGTCTAATACTTCAACCTATAATAATAGCAATAGGCTTGTCAACTCTATGATTCCTAACGTAGGTTAAATTGAAAGACGACTCTCTTATTTTATAAAAATTCGGGCAGCACTTCCCCTGTTTATGTGCGTATCCACAATTAACCAACAAGTCAATTAAACCAACAATCCACTATAATTCCAAAACATAATCAAGTTAGGCTCCATATACTACATTTACACAATCATACAACCTCCTTTCCCTTTATACTTATGAAAGACCACAACTTCAACAATTAAGGCGATTAACACACCTATATACCCTGTTGTTATCTTACATTTTTAAGCTCCAAACAACTCTAAAAAAAATGTCACAACAATGTCTAAAAATTTCCTTAAATTTTCGGCCAACCCATATTTTTGTTCCAAAATTCTTCTCTTAATTCTTAAGATCCAATATCATATTCCAATACTCCCATATAACTAATTACCACTTAAATATTAAGATTTCTCTTCAATTTCCAACATGCAATTGGTGACAATACTAACAACAACAATACTAAATTCCAATGTACACAAATGGGTTCTAGAATTGGTTACAACATCCAAATTTCACATGCATTATCTTTAATCCCTAGTTTTTACTAACACCCATTTCAATTCCTTAATTATACAACATGCACTTCAATCATTCAATTGAAAGAAAGAATTTTACCTTAATTTTTTAGCCAAAATAGTCCAGGTTTCGGTGCTACGGTTCCATCGATTTTTAGCTTCAATTTTGACACTTTTTCAACTCCAAATTAACATGCATCCAATCTATAATGTTAACCCATCATCCTTACACATTTTCTCTTTCAAAAATTCGTCCAAAACTTGAAATTTCGTGGGCTAAAATTCTGCCCCAGTAGCAGCGTTTTTTTCCAATTTTTTTGTCAGCTGAACTTGTAACGTCCATAACTCTCTACTCCAATGTCCTATCGACGATAGGTTTGTTGCGTTGGAAACTAGACTCTACGAACTTCATTTTTGGCTTTTGAAACACCCAAAAACTCCTAATATACTAGGAGATATACCCCTCCAAAGTTGACTGAAAATCTGCCAGCAAATCCCGATTTTCTGCCCAGTTTTTCTCCAATTTTTTTTGCTTCTATTTTCATGAATAATGTAGTCTAAGAAGAGGAAATGAAAATCTTAAGTTGGTCATGGGGTTGGGGTGGTTCTCTGCAGTAGGGGTTGGGTTTAGAGAAGAGAGGAGAGGTTTTGTGTATTCTTTTTGAAATGAGAATGAAGAAGATATTATACATAGGTTTTATCAAACCCAATCTTAAAAATCTGATTTTGCCTAATTTCACTTTAGTCCCTACTAGAATAACTAATTTAATCCCTTGAGTAAAAATTAAATCTCAAATCCCGTTTTCTTTAATTTCTGAAAGTTTCATGAAGCCTCGTGTCCTTGTTGTCGTAGCTTATATACGTTACTAATTCATAACGGGATATATATATAACTATACTATATAATCAATATTAGAATCTTAATTCCTTAATGACGTTCTTAATTATTGTCTTAACTTACGAGGTGTAACATTACAAATCGAGGGACGTTTGCGTGTACACCCTCAGACTACACAGAACACAAAGATTCAACTGCTTGGCTGATTGCTACAACAATGTAAGTCTTCGATCGAAGTTTTACATATTACTTTGTGTTTGTATTTTTTCATTACATATCATACTGCAGTTCAAATTTCGCTGCGTGTACGAACCCGACGTAAACTCCTACGGTACTTCAATAATTTTTTAAGGAAAAGACTTATAATTGATAGTGAGCACACATAGTCGAGTATCTTAACAAAGTTGTGACTATTACCAAGTGATCAAAAGGCAATATACATGTTCAGCACACCAACAAAATTGACATCTGCAGAAAAGTTATAATTTAATTTGTGTTTAAGTTTGAGAAAAAAGGAAATGTTTACTCCTCCATATATAATTTTTCCGGACTTCTGATGTGAAATTCACCTTGATAGGCAAGGTTTCCATATAAATGGTATTGTTTTGATATGTAATTCAATTTGTATATTCTGACGTTCATGAACAAATCATAGTTCATTAATAAGATATTGAAATATTTAAGGCTTTGTATTGCTGAATCACATATCTCCACGTTCATCTTATAAATAAGTGCTTGCAATTACATGCGATTATCACATAATTTGATAAAGATTCATTGATCCAAAAAGGCAATAATAGTAGCAATTCTTTATTGTATTCCTTCCATATGGTGCGGACAATTTTTTCACGTCAAGTATGAGTATTATTTTTTTTTGCAAAATTTAAAATGATGTGTCTTTTTATACAAAATATAAACTTATGGGTTAAGTTTTATATTTAAAATATTGAAATCATGATTTGAAACTCAAATCCTACATTTTAAAGAATTGGGTATTTGAAATCATGATATGAAGTTAAAGTTGTAATTATATGTATATAACTCATAAATAAATACTTATTTAAAATCAAAATATAAAATTATTATTTTAAATCACGTGACCAAACGCCTACCGAGTGTGTGTCACATTTGTTAGAATTCTTAAATTATGAAGTCTAAGTACATGTTTGGTCAAACTTCTGAAAGTATTTAAACAGGTACTTTCCAAAAGTAGAAACACATTTTTAAAAAGCCAAAAAATGTTTCTAGATAGAAAGAGAAGCAGAAACACCAATTTGGTGCTTCCCGAGAAGCCCTTTTTGTCCATTAAATGATTTTTTTCGACTCATTTACCCTTTTCTTTTCACAAAATTCCTTTTAATCTCATATAATATCCTCATATAAAATAGAAATTAGGAAATGGGTAGAGGCGGGGTAAGAAAAAAATCTTTTTTTTTTTATTTATAAAAGTAACAAAAAATATGAAATAGAAATTTGAGGATGGGGTAGGGCAATGGGGTGAGGTGGGAGTAGGGGAGGTAAGAAAAAAATTCATATTTTCAATCATTTTTTATAAAAGTAAATATGAAATAGAAATTTGAGGATGGAGTAGGGCAATGGGGTGGGGGTAGGGCGGGGAGGGAGGAAGAAAAAAAAATCATATTTTTTTATAATTGTTTATAAAAGTAAAAAAATATATAAAATAAAATTTTGAGAATGTGGTAGGTGGACGAGGGGTAGGGGGGGGTAAGAAAAAAATTCATATTTTCAATCATTTTTTATAAAAGTAACAAAAATATGAAATAGACATTTGAGGATGGTGTAGTATAATGGGGTGGTGGGGGTAGGGCGGGGGGAGGGGTAAGAAAAAAATTCATATTTTTTTATAAATTGTTTATAAAAGTAAAAAAAAATATAAAATAGAAATTTGAGAATGTGGTAGCTGAACGGGGTAGGGGGAGGTAAGAAAAAATTTCATATTTTCAATTATTTTTTATAAAAGTAACAAAAAATATGAAATAGAAATTTGAGGATGGTGGGGTGGGGGTAGGGCGGGAGGGGGTAGGGTAAAAGTAAGAAAAAATATGACATATAAATTTGAGGATGGGGTGGGGTAGGTGTGGGTAGGACGGAGGTAGGTTTGGACATATTTGAGTCATTGACTATCATATTGTCGTTACATTTCTTATATACATTATTTTTTTATTAAATGTTGAAATTAAATAATTTTAAAAAATATTATTAAAGTGTAAAGATATACTATTTTTAGAAAGATAAGATAGAAAAGAATATTTTAAATAGTTTTAAATCTATTAAAAAGAATATTCTAAAAAATTTGCATAAATGTGGGTCAAACAGAAAATTGTTTCGTTTTCGTAAAATCTTACATAATTATAGATCACTAACAGATTCTGCAGAAGCAGTTTAACTACTTAAAAAAAGCAAACACTTTTCGTGATTTAACCAAACAGATCCTAAGAATCAACTAAAAGAACATAAATGAGGAATGAAAATTGCCACCTTATAAAGTTCAATCTTTTAGGAATATCGGGGAAATAGGGGAAAAGGATTAAATCTTGATAATCTATTTATCTTTATTCCATTTTTAACAAATGAATATCAAAATATAAAAAGAGAAGGGGAGATGACATGAAATATAGAAGAGGAGAAGGGGTGTAGGACTAGGAGAGAAACGGAAGAGAACGAAATAGGGAAGAAATGGAGAGACAGAGGAGTGTGCTGACAATTGGACCCATAAAAACACTTGGCAAAAGACCTAAACTGAGGAAAATATTATTGTGGTAGAGGCACAACCAACAATAATACTGTGTGATCATTAGAATTGTTTAGGTGAGAGAAAAAATAATAGTTACGTGATCATTTATGAAATTTACTCAGATAGTTTATTTGGTGATTTCTTAGCCTGCTTTGTTTACGTTGAAATGTCCTCGAATTCTTTTTGGACATACATAGTAGACACAATTAGTGGCGAATTTAAGTGTAAAAATTGGGTCACGTGAACTCATGATCATCTGACTAAACTCGGTATATTATGTGTATAATTCTTAAAATATGTTTATTTTTATCTTAAGGAATTCATGATCAAAAGAGATTGAGTGGTGCACTAACTAAGACGGTGAATTTATCTTATTCTAAAAGTAATAGTGCATTCAAATATTAGATTCGCCCTGTACACAACAAGCAACTTTCATTCTATAAATTCTTGCTCCTGCATTCCTTCCTCTGACTTGGTAAGTTAACCAATGCACTTCATTTCTCTAGTTTATTGCTACTCCATGACTACCTTATCACATAAAGAACTTGTTCCAAATGCTAGAATTAAAGTTATAACTAAAGAATAAGTGGAATATGCTTTCCTCCTCTTCATTGCACAAGGCACATAGTGTTGACTGTTGTGTGCCCACTAAATCCGCAAACACTCTTAACATAATGTAATATTATCCACTTTGACTCATGGCCGCATGGTTTTTCCTAAAAGACCTCACACTATTAAGAGATTCTTACCCTTTATAGGTTGGCTTCCAATCTTTTCAGCTACCGACGTGGGACTTTGTTCGCACACACAACGCATAATCTGTTAATGATAGTACCTCATCTAGATAATCTGTCTCAGTAAATCTATTAAGGATAGCCAAATGTAGTATGAAGAACCATCTAGGGGCACCTATTTTATTGCAAATTACTTTCCTCTAGAGCAGCTTTTGGAAAGTTACCTCTTAGCTTGGAGTACATTAATTTGATAGTGAATAAATTCAATTTTAACAGTTCTGCTAGGCTAATTCCTGCTTCTACCATGTAGCTTTTGACATTCTATATCTTCCTAGCCATCCAAGAGGCCTATTTAGGCTCAATTTGCAGGATTTGTCTTTCTTTCTAAATATGCATCCATCTAATGTAGATTTTATTCTTTTTCTGGCATAAATTCCATAAGAATTTGCATATAGCAACACTGTATTGTGAAGTCCCAAGATATTGCAATACCCTGCCACCTAATTCTACCCCAAGCTAGTAGAGCTATTTTTGATAAGTCACATCCTCATGTTCACAAAAAAGTCCTGCAGATATATTCAATTCTATGTATAACCTTCTTTGGAAGTATAAAATTTTGGGACCAATAAATTTGAATAGCAAACAAGATATTTTTAATAAGTTGTATCCTTTCAATATATAATAAGAATTTTGAAGTCTCGGAAGTTATTCTCCCAAACATCTTTTCCGGTAGAGGTTATGAGATTACGAGAATTAAAGCACTGATAACAAAAAAGAATGAACACAATTTTAACGTAGAAACCCTCAAGGAAAAGAAAACCAACTCTTATTAATCTCAATTGAAAGATGTTTTTCAGGATACATTATTATGCAAAAAAGTCATGTCTATATAAGCTGCAAAAACCTTAAAGCCAGTTGAAATCAAGTGTCCTCCAAGCTATTTTTCAAGTAGAAAACGAACTACTTTTCGAAAATGACCCCTTGCTTCGCCCATCGCAGAAGCTGCCACCCCATACTAACCCCGTAGTCAATCAGACCCACAAACTTAACAGTTGATATTGTATAAATAGACATCCCCTTTGTTTTCAAAGGAACATCAAGGTACTTGATAGGGAGTTATTCCTTAGGAGATCTCTGGGCATCCAACACTGTCTGCTGCTTAGATTGGCTTATCACTCCAAAATAAATGGAATTTTTATACATAGACACATAACAAACATTACTCTCTATATTTCAAAAATGAATGTGGCACATTTATTTTAGTATTATCTCAAAAATATGTCATACTTTCTCTTCTTTTTTTCTTAATATACGAAAATATAAACTTATGCCGGCCGATTTTTTTATTTTTTTTATTTTTTTATGCTAGGAGTATTTTCGACCACTTTTTATTACTTAAAGTGGCGAAAGATAAAAATTAAAGACCACAAATTTGAAGGGCAAAAATTAAACACCACCACATGATAGGGGCATTCGTGCGAATGGGGAAGAGGGCTACTACAGTGAATGGTTGGAACCTGTTAGTGTTAGGTTCTGTGTCCTAACATTTTCCGTAACATGTCTCTTTTTGGTGTTAAGTAAAAACAGGAAAATGTCATCCCAAATGTCGTGACATCTGGAAGGACATTTCTGGCATAAGTTTTGCCTATCTTCACGGAGCGATTCTCAAGGCGAGAAGATTTTATCACGTGAATGTTTGGCTTGGTTAGGAGCTAAGGGAAACACGATAGTACTTGACAAGACCAAGTCCAAGGAGAGTGCATAACGGAAGGAGCATTCTCAGGAAGACAAAGTCAAATCTGGTGAGAGTTTTAAGGCTAAAGAACAGCTCCAACCAACCCTATTCTGCTCAACCTCCACCGAGAATCAAGGAGCCTCTCGGGTGGACTCTCCACTATAAATAGAGGTTCACTCCAAGGTTTTAATATCGGTTTTGCGAGAACAAAATTCAGATCCGAGGCGTCTCAAATATTGCCTCAAACACACCGGATCGAGCACTGTTTTGTGATTACACTTGTTCAAAATTACGAATTGCTTTCTTAGATCTATAAGTGTTCTTTCAACTCAAAGCAATTGTAATAGGTGTTTTTCACTTCTATTTTAGATAGATTTTTGAGCTTAGAAGTTAGGATTTAACTTCTTTTAATCCCTTTTGTTTCACTTGACATTATTCATTCTCGAGGATTTGTAAGATTGTATAATTTTTATACAATAAATTTTTTGTCATGAGACCACTATAAGTTATATACAATTATATAACTTATGAAAAACAATCTTAGGTGTCCTTGATTTATTTCCGCATCTTAAACTTCGGTTTTGATTCTGCGTTTTTGTTAATGTTCGATTCGTGTCACGAACATTTTTGGGAACATTCCTCATCGCCTTTAAGGTTTACCTCTGTTCTTTTTCTTGATTTTATTTATTCCATAGTTTAAGTGCGACAATTCCCTTTGTGGTATCGTGAGCCACACTTGACATAATAAGTGCTAAGGTCCTTTTACTTAACTATGGATCCGGTAATCCAAATATTGGTAGACTTATTTTAGATGGATCAAACTATCCTTATTGGAAGATTCGCCACGTTCTCACATCAAATCCATTGATGTTAGAGCATGGAGATCTATTACAAATGGATACATCGTTCTATCTTCCACCTGGACGAGGAAGGCGACATTTTGGTCAAGCACGAGGCGAATGGACTTCGAAGAAACTAATAGTGCGAGCTTCAACGAAAAGGCACTAAATGCTATTTCTGGATGGGTTGATCTTTATATGTTCAAACTCATCCAAAATTGCTCTCTTGCGAGGATGCTTGGGATACTTTACAAACTCGTTGTGAAGGTAGCTCCAGTTGTTCGACGAACAAGCCGCGTGCTCGTGAGTAAGTATGAGCGTTTAAGGATGGAGGAATCGGAGGATATTAAAACCTATTTTGAAAAGTTGATTGATATCTCTAATGAATGTCAAGTTCTTGGTTCTCCATTGACCAACAATCAACTTGTTGAAAAAGCCCTTCGATCTCTTCCGAAAAGTTCAACATTAAGATTTGTGCGATTGAAGAAGCCACACAACCTTGCCACAACGGACCTACATACCTTAATGAGCATTCTCAAAACATATGAGATGAACATGGAAAATCAAAGGTCTTTATATAAAGGCAAGGATGTTGCCCTTCAAGCAAAATCCTTAGAGCTAAGTCGATGAAGAGGATGGAACACGAAGAAATTGGGGATGGTGTCAACGTTGCTCTTCTTACTCGTAGGTTCAATACGATGTTAAGAAGATTCAACGAAGATAAGAATAAAACTAAGTCTAAAGAGCACCAAAACCAAGGATTCAATCCACGAATTACCAAGAACTTTCCCACCGCACAAAAAGGCAATCATCTTAGGAGAATAAATTCTGACCGAACCAGGTTCGATCGGCGACTCGACGGCATTCAATGTCACGCTCGGGATGGGGGCCATTATGCCAACGAGTGTGCAAACACTCACAGAAAGGTTGGCAAAAGTCTATGGATTTCCCTAAGTGATGATGAAGGTGAAGGAAGAGAATACGAGAAATAGAGTCACAAGCGCGCCATGTTTTTGAACATTCTCCGCCGATGATGAAGGTTTACCGATTGTGATACACTAAATGTCATGACATTTCCGAACATCACCGTGAATCGCAGATACAAAACAGCAGATGTGTATGAGTTTTTAATTCTTCGGATGTCAATTGCTTACGTGGCTTTATTTCAAAAATAATTCTAAACACGAGACTCGAAGACTACAAGGATGATATGATTAAGGAATTGCAAGCCTTTGCAAGGACTTAATCATTGAATCTAATCAACTTGAATCAAAGGTGAAAACTCTAACTCATGAGAATGCAGATTTGATAAGTACCATTACCCGACTGGAAGTGACTCTTACCAAAAAAGATCTTGAATTCGGAAAGATAAGTGCAAAGTTGGATCTGGCCGAAGCAATCTTCAAAAAGCTTAACACAGGCACCTCCAAATTAGATGAAATCCTTAGTGTTAGTCAACCTCACTGTACTGGTTTGGGCTACAAGAATCCTATCAATACATTATGCTCCAACTTGTTTGTTAAAAATGGGGAAATGAACCATAGGAATAGTAGCAACTATGTGTGCAATTATTGTAATAAATCTGGACATTTAAAACCTTTTTGCTTTAAGTTACTAAAACTCAGAAAGAAAAGGTCTTCCAGAATGCTGTCAAGAACTTCAGACAACACTCTAAGAGACTCCTCTATCTACAAAAATCGTAAGGTAACAAAAAAGGTTTGGGTTCCCATCAAGAAAACAAGTTGTAATGTAGCCATAACCGCACTAAGGACCAATATCTCTGGATCGTGGTATTTTGGCGGTCATTTCCCGCCATATGACAGGAACAAAAGACTGTCTAAAGAACTACGAAGCTCTAAATGGAGGAAATGTTACATATGGAGGAGGTGGAAAGAGTAAGATAATAGGAAGAGGAAATGTTAATATCCCTGGAATTCCAGCACTGAATAATGTCTTGCACGTTGATGGTCTGATGGCTAACCTAATTAGTATAAGCCAACTGTGTGATGACAACTTAGAGGTAAGATTCAATAAACATGCATGTACAGTGACTGATGAAACTAACAAATGCATAATGACAGGTACAAGAACAAGTGATAATTGTTATCTTGTCGGAGAACATAAGGTATGTAATAGTGTTGGGATGATGACACAACATTGTGGCATCAAAACTAGGACATGTCAATTACTACAACCTTAGAAAATTGATATCTTATGAGGCGGTAAAAGGCATTCCTAAACTAAGTCCTATGAGTGAAACCGTGTGTGAAGATTGTCTCAAAGGTAAGCAAACCCGTGTCCTACAAAGTTGTTCAGATTGATGGACAATTCTCAGGTACGTCTCATTGCTTTCAACTTTTACATATGGATCTTATGGGTCCAATCGAGGTAGATAGCCTAGGAGGCATGAGGTACTTTTGTGATTGTAGATGACTTTTCAAGATACTCTTGGATATTCTTTTTGAAAGAAAAGTCTCAAACGTTTGACATGTTTAGAATATTGTACTCTAGAATTAGAAATCTATATCATTCCTCTATTTTTCGGATAAGATCTGATCATGGAAAGGAGTTTGAAAATAATCAATTTTCTACATTTTGTGAGAAAAAAGGTATTTTCCATGAATTTTCTGCTCCCAAAACACCCAACAAAATGGTGAATGGTAGGAAGAATAGAACCTTACAAGAAATGGCTAGAGTCATGCTAAGTTCTAAAATCCCAAAACGTTTTTGGGCGAAGCTCTAAACACCGCAAGTCACATCTCTAATAAGTCTATCTTAGACCAGAACAAAAATGACACCCTATGAGATCTTGAATGGAAAGAAACCAAATCTGCGTTACTTTCATGTTTTTTTGAGTGTGTATGCTATGTTCTAAATGATAGAGATAATCGAGCAAAGTTTGACTCTAAGAGTGATAAGGGAATTTTCATAGGCTATTCTCAAAATAGTCATGATTACGAGTGTACAATCTTGAACCAAATCAGTACAAGAATCATTAACATTATTTTTGATGATAATGCAGTTATGCAGAAATACACGATGAGATCTTTGTCGTAACAATACGGAGGCGGACGCGAGAAAATACAGATGTTACACAAAATGTCACAACATTCTGCAGCAACACTGTAGAAGATGAGAACATGCAGTTCGATGAGGATTCAAATCGAACCGTGATTCGACGCAGGGATCCTCATCTAGAATCGAAGAAACCATCCTGAGCAATGTAATGTGAGAAGTATTCGAAGGAATAAAAACAAGGAGAAAAGAGCCAAAAAATTACCGAGACATGGTGAAGTATGCGTGTATGACCACCATACATCACAAGGTAAGTCAATCTTGCTATGTTTCTACTTTGGAACCTAAAAACATTAATGAAGCACTAAAAGACAATTGGTGGATACAAGCCATGCAAGAAAAACTAGAACAGTTCACCAGAAATGAGGTTTGGGATCTAGTTCCTCGCTCACGAGACTAATGTAATAGGAACTAAATGGATCTTCAGAATAAATCAGCGAACTGAATCTGTTATTAGAAATAAAGCTAGACTAGTGGCTCAAGGATACTCTCAAGTCGAAGGTATCGACTATGATGAAACCTTTGCTCCAGTAGCTAGAATTGAATCAATTAGATTATTACTTGCCATAGCTTGTTGTTTAAAGATAACTCTTCACCAAATGGATGTGAAAGGTGCCTTTTTGAACGGATATATTGATAAGGAGATATATGTTGAACAACCCAAAGGATTTGAAGATCCTCACCATCCACAACATGTATACAAGTTAAAAAAGGCCTTGTATGGACTAAAACAAGCTCCACGTGCATGGTATGGTCGTTTAACTCAATTCCTTCTTGAATTTGGTTTCCAACGTGGTGTAGCTGATTGTACTTTATTTATAAAACACCATGGATCAGATATGGTTATTGCTCAAATCTATGTAGATGACATAGTTTTGGTTCGACTTCAATGTCTCATCTTAAGACTTTTGTCGTATGTCCTCAACATTCGAAATGAGCATGATAGAGGAACTAACCTTTTCTTAGGCTTGAGATAAAACAAAATGAGGAGAGTATCTTCATTTCACAAAGCAAATATGCCAAGAACCTGGTTAAAAAGTTTGGATTGGAGAATGCCAAACATATGAAGACTCCAATGGGATCAACCCAGACTATATCCAAAGATGATGTTGGGGAGAATGTTGACCCAACTTTATACAGATCTATGATAGGTAGTCTTTTGTATCTCACCGCGAGTCGTCCTGATCTTATGTTTAGTGTTTGTGTGTGCACGATTCCAAGCATGCCCTAAAAATTTCCCACTTTAACGTCACAAACGTGTCATAAGATATGTCTTGATACGTGAGTTGGGAATTTGGTATTCCAAAGACACTAATCCTAATCTAATAGGATATAGTGACTCGGATTGAAGTGGGATGTGGAAGATAGAAAAAGTACTAGTGGAGGATGTTTTACCTTGGCAATAACTTAGTCTCTGCATACGATCGTAAACAAAATTGTGTCTCACTCTCATTTGAATCAATATGTAGCGGCGGGGAGTTGTTGCTCTCAATTAATATGGCTAAGACACATGTTAGACGATTATGGTGTTTCAAAAATATCTTAGTTTTGTCTTTGTGATAATATGAGTGCCATCAATATATCTAAAAATCCTGCTCAAAGACTGCTGTACAAAACATATAGATATAAGACATCACTTTCTTGAGACTTGGTTGAAAACAGCTAGTTAGAATCGATTATGTTGACACTTCTCATCAACTAGTGATATTTTTACAAAAGCTTTAGATCGTGAGAGGTTTTCAAACTTGAAAACTCTCTCTGCCTCGCCAATATAAAAATCAACATCACTGGGTGTGTTATCCAAATGTCACGACATTTATGGTAACATTCATCCATGTAACATCTGAATCGCTTTTCTGGTAAATGTTAAAGTTGTTTTGTGTTTCTAACGGTCATGACTTCTCAAAGGAACACCTCTTTAAAATGATACCGTTCTGCGATGATATAAAAATCATAAAAGTGAGTATCAAAAATAAGGCAAAGCCTTAAATTCCTCAATTGTAAAATGTTGGAAGCCCACAAAATTGATCTGCTCCTATTCTATAGGAGTATCAACATACTTATAATGATAGACACAAGATCTTATCTATTTGGACTCAATATACATTGTTCCACTAATTTAGAGACAAAACTCTATAAAGTGTCTTGTTTAGTTAGAAAATCTCGTTCATATGAGAAAATGACTCCCGTATTACACAAAATGTGCTAACATTTCTGATAACACTCAGATTTCCAGATTTTTTGTCGATTAATGTTGAGTTGGTTTTTGTTAAAAATTTCTCTTGGTTTTGATGTCTATTTTGTAACAACCTCTAAACCTTAGGAACTAGTCTTTGTATAGAACTTAAACACTTATGTAGATAGTTTTTGCCAAGTGTATAAATACTCATTCACTAAAATACTAATTCTCACTTTCAAAGAAAATTCCTCCAAGAAACAACAACAACAAAAAAAAAAAAAAAAAGGGCGGGAACGAAATTTTAGCTCATTACCCACAATGAATCCCTCGCACAACACATCTCCCTCACAAACCTCTCCCATTCCCGTAACCTCAGAAAACCCTAACTTCTCCTTCTCTTCTTCACCTTTCTCTCCAATGGATGTCTCACCCATGTCACCAAAAATGTCACCATCAGTCCCAGAACACTCTCCAATGAGCACAAGTCCACCATTGTGCACAGATTTGGTGGTAAGTATCTTTCAAGAACCTCTGGAAATCGCCTATCCAGGAGAAACAAACAACCCTATCAACTTAGAGGAAACCCCGGATGTTTCCGTCCTTCCAAAGAGGACAAATCAAGCAGCTTTTCCCACTCGGAGATCGGTCCGAAACTTTGAGAAGGCCTTTGGCAGTGGTGAATCTCCCACCAAAAGGAATAAGTCGACACTCTCCTCTACAAGCTCCATTATCTTTGATTGAAAAGCACTTTCGGGTGAGTCCCAACCGGAATCACCTGCTTCAACTTCCGTCACAAATCTGCCAGAATCCAGTGAGGAAGATGAGATTCCAGACGACACCCCTCTGAAGAGGTTTTATTTCAAGAAATCTGGTCATACTTCAGGGGAAACAATATCATCACCAACCCCTCAAGATGTCACAGAAAATGTTATGACATCTTCTGAATCATCTTCAGATTCCAGTGTCCGAGGTCTAACAAGCGGAGCTCGAATCTGATTCGAGGTAATCTCTTTCTCTTCCGAGTTTTTAACAGCCAATCACTCAAAACATTGGTCTTGGTTCAACGGTCGAGCCATTCGAACCGAGAAGGTATTGGACATTGCGTCTTGTAGTAGCCATGGTCTGGTGGATTTCTTCACTTCAAGAAATCTACTAGACTCGGTAAATAACAAATGTCCTTATGTAGACAAGGTAGTGAAGTTATTTTATGCAAATCTAACAAGCAAAATAGAGAAACCCAAGTCGAAAAACTTTGGGAAAGTATTTCTCTATAACAAATTTTATGACTTCACACCGACTACAATTAACCAATGTTTGAATAGAGTGAATGATGATGAGAGGGCAGAACGGGAAGTGATAAATGATAGGGATGAAGTGATTTCATATCTCACCGGTGGAGTGGTGAAGAAATGGGTTTCAAGGTGTCCAACATCCGACTCACCGCACTTATTTCTTTGTTTTGCACAAGTTAATGATACACAATTGGTTGTGTTCTTTGAACAAATCAATTGTAACAATTGAACAAGCATTGTTCCTATACAAAATAGGAAAAGGTTTAAGTGTTGATATAGGAAAAACAATCTTTCAGCAGTTGTAAATATGGCGAGAAAAAGGACACAGTATCATCCTTCCCTTTCCTCATTGATCTTTAAGTACTAACCTCACAGGATTCCAAGCCCTGCGAGGATCTGCTCTGGAAAGAACCTGAAGTATACGTCGTTAATCAGACGATCCTGAAAAGCAAAAGCAGAGTCATTGATCTCCCATGGACGAATACAGCTGGAAGTGCTAGTGTTACCAGAAATGTCCTGCATCTCGATGAATATCTCACTCGTCAATAACCGCTGGCAGTGGTGCAAGAGATTGCAGCTCAATGCGGATCGCGAGTGGACCAGTGCGGTAGCCCGGTGGAAGCTAGGAACATTACCTATTTTGCTTTCTTCCCAAAGGGGAGATGGGTGCAGTCGGGGAGCAAGCGAGTGAATGCTCAAACCAGAGGGGATCTTGATACAGGGGGAGATGAAACCAGAAGACATCTGGAAATGAAATAGCTCTGAAGTTGTATTGCTGTGTTTAGGCTGCTAAGTAGCAGTTGTTGAATACTTTTATTTGTGGACTGTAGTTATTTGGGTTGTGATTTGAGACATTTTAATTCGCTTTATATATTGCTATTTATTCTATCTGTTTATGTGTATATTGATGGTTTCAGTGCATTAATCCTTTAAATGTATACTCATGATTGCATCTTACTCGATTCGAGTAACTATCGCACATAATGTATATATCGTCTTTATTTGAGTTAAAGGTTGAGAGATTTGCGGTGATAAAATCGGTGAACTATTTAGTTTTGTGAAGAAAGGCAAAAAGGGGAGATTGTTAGTGTTAGGTTACGTGTCCTAACATTTTCCGTAACATGTCTCTTTTTGGTGTTAAGTAAAAGCAGAAAATGTCATCCCAAATGTCGTGACATCCGGAAGGACATTTACGGCATAAGTTTTGCCTATCTTCACGGAGCGATTCTCGTGAGAAGATTTTATCACGTGAATGTTTGGCTTGGTTAGGAGCTAAGGAAACACGATAGTACTTGACAAGACCAAGTCGAGGAGAGTGCATGCGGAAGGAGCATTCTCGGGAAGACAAAGTCAAATCGGTGAGAGTTTTAAGGCTAAAGAAGCTCCAACCAACCCTATTCGCTCAACCTCCACCGAGAATCAAGGAGCCTCTCGGGTGGACTCTCCACTATAAATAGAGGTTCACTCCAGGTTTTAATATCCGGTTTTGCGAGAACAAAATTCAGATGCGAGGCGTCTCAAATATTGCCTCAAACAATTTGGATCGAGCGACTGTTTTGTGATTACACTTGTTCAAAATTACGAATTGCTTTCTTAGATCTATAAGTGTTCTTTCAACTCAAAGCAATTGTAATAGGGTGTTTTTCACTTCTATTTTAGATAGATTTTTCAGGCTTAGAAGTTAGGATTTAACTTCTTTTTAATCCCTTTTTGTTTTACGGATTACTATTCATTCTCAAGGGATTTGTAAGATTGTATAATTTTTATACAATAAATTTTTGGTCATGAGACCACTATAAGTTATATACAATTATATAACTTATGAAAAACAATCTTGGGTGTCCTTGATTTATTTCCGCTGCATCTTAAACTCAGTTTTCAGTTCTGCGTTTTTGTTAATGTTCGGTTCGTATCGCGAGAACATTTTGGGAACATTCTCATCGTCTTTAAGGTTTACCTCTGTTCTTTTTTGCTGATTTTATTTATTCCATAGTTTAAGTGCGACAATTCCCTTTCAGAACCAAAGGTGTCCACGGTTTGGTTAGAAATCGATCCAAACCGCAAATCGAACTAAACCTATAGTTGTTTGGGTTTGGTTTAACTTGGTTTTAAATTTTTAAAAATCGATAATTTTTTATTTGGTTTTGATTTTATTAAAAACAAATCGAAGAAAATTCGAACAAACTGACATACCATACACATCATTTTTATAATTATATATATATAAGCTATATTAATTTTTATAAGTAATTTTAAATATTTTGTTTACTTTTTTATCAAACTTTCTTTATCTCTAGTAGGCTAATGAACTTTACACCTTAAGTTCGTTTCTAAATTCTAACTAAAAGAGATTCATGAAATCTAATCTCATTAATTCAAAGAAACATTTATGAGATTTACCGAATAAAAAATTGTGTTTCTGATAAATTTTATTTACTTGATTAAAGCTTATAGATGTTAATATATTTTTTTCATAATCCAAGAAATTAATAGCTCCCCCAATAAGTAAGTAATAATAGCATATTATAAGTTGAAAATAATGAAAAAGTCTTTCTTAATCACAGGGGGGAAATGAAATAGAGAAATACCATTAAATTTCTTAAAAATCGAACCAAATCGATGAATATGTATTATATTTAGTATAGTTTAGTTTGGTTTGATTTTAATAATTAAAATCTCGATTACATTAGTTTGATTTTTATTTTAACCAAAAATCGACCCATAAACACCCTAGCTGACATGTGGAACAGGTTAAGGCCCAATTGAATGGTCCTGGGGCTGTTCCACCCGGCCCGGCTACTTGCCCGGTCCTCTCGTTAGATCGCAGGTGAAGCAAATAACCAAAAATCGTCTTGTTCGATTTCGCGCTCAAAAAAGGGTTGTTCTTCCTTGTTCCTTGAATTCATAATTCCATTAACCTGGAAACTAGTTCTATTCTGTTACCACCAAAAAAACCTAATTCCTTCAAGTTTTGTACTAATTTATCAGATTGAGTATTGGAGCAAACCCTAATTTTTGCAATATGGATGCGAAGGACATCTTAGGATTGCCCAAAAATGGGCCCTTAATGTCCCAAGAAAAAAAATCAAGGCCTCAGAAAGAATCTCAAAGGAAACCTGATGGCATTTCGCGAGAAGTTTGTTATTCCTTATATACTATGCATTATAATCTCTCGAATATCTAGAATTGTTAATTTCCTTTTGGTGTTTCCAGGTTTATGCACTTACAGGTGGTATTGCACCTCTTATGCCTACTCTTGATATCAATCAATTGAAAAGGCGAGCTCTTTCCGAGTCCGAAAAGGTTACTTTTGCTTAATTGTGTTTTTTTGTTGTTGTAATACTTTTGCGGTTGGTAGAATTGTTAGTTGGAACGCCGCCATTGTTAAATAGTTAAACTTTGATGAATGCTATAAAGAATGTGCGTGGGATCAATACAAGAGTATTCATGTTGCTCACCGTAACTAATTTGGGATTGAGACTTAATTAGTTGATTATGAATATTAGGTGGAGATGAGATTGAGATATCTATGGGAATTAGCTCAGTTGGTTGACTACCTGAACTTTCATCTTGTTGGTGAGGGTTCGATTTCCCACCTTGTAATCACCTCCCCCATTTCCCCTTCCCCTACCCCCCCTATGTAACAAAATAAATATTTAAAAAAAAAAGAAGATATTTGTCATTGGAATTTGCATAAAAATAACCTGGAACCCATGATTGTTCGATTGACAATACCTGCATTTCTCCCTGCCCACATTTTTATTGTTATTTAAGCATTTGGTTTTGCTTCGACAGTATCTCCAAATAATTCTCATAGCTGGTAAATCAATTAAAGATGTAAGTCTTTTTTTTTCTTCTTTCTTCCTGAAAATGAAAAAAGAAACCATTTGTACACTCATAACTCAAGTTGGATAACTTTCAAACAGTTCAAAGGAAAATCGTTGGGCGATTTCATTTATTGAATGGTCTTTCCCTTTTTTTTTGTCTCATTTAAAATCAATTTTGTTTGTAGCTGGGATGCTCCATTTTCTTTTGTTTCGGAGTGGGTGGGTCATTACATGACTGTTGTCATAAGTGGAGCTGTGTCACGGACTTCTTCTTTTGTCTCTGTTGAAATTCCTTGCTAATGTGTTATGCTATGAACTCGGAGTAGCATGAAACTAGCTACAAACTCTAGAACATTTAGATTAAAACTATGTTTGATGGAAGAATAGAAGAAGAAAGTTGGACCAAAATGGGAAGCAATTTTATTCATTAGATTGTCACTTGAATCTTATCTCCTCAGCATATATAGCATAGCAGAAGAGCTTCCTATCTTCTCTCCAGAATGGAATAGCTACATACAATGAACAAACCAGCATAAATTCTAACTGTTATAATTGTTTTTGGAACTAAGTTGACGTGCAGTTCCAGTAGATTGCAAATCCTCACAACTTCATTAAAATAGCAGGTCATCTGGATGACTTCTTTGTTTAATATATAACAAAGATTTTGTTCCGCTAGAGGATGTTTCTTAGTGGTGCCTCTTCTTGATATTAACAGAAGCTAATAAATTCTACTGATTTGCTATTCAGATTACGTGGCAATGGCTTCCTTTCACTAGTTCTGCTAGAAAAGATAACTTACAGCTTTATCATTGGGTATGTGTCCCTACTGATCTAGAATCTGCTTAAAGAAACTGACAAACCATCCACTGATGAAACTCATTTGGCTTCGATGAATCCCAGGTCAGAGTTGTTAATGGTGTTCCGCCTACAGGTGACTATTCATTTGCCAAGTATAATAAGGTATATCTATGGTTCTTCTTGTTCCTGAGGGTTCTTCTATATATGGTGTTAAATCTGATCTGCCTGATGGATGCAGTCGGTGGATTTGATCGAGTACTCTGACGAGGAGTATGAAAAGTTCTTGTCCAATCCTGTAAGTATCAAAATAGTATCCAAAGTAGATGTGTTATCTGCTTGGAAAGAGGCAATATCAGGAATCATTAGCTTTTTATCTGTTCTTTGAGCTGAACTTTAAACTCTATTAGAATCTTGTAACAACATCCTCACTGTAGTTGTTTATTGAATGACAATTGATATCCTGTAGTGATTTATTGAAAAAAGGGCATCCGGTGAACTAAGCCCCCGCTATACGCGGGGTCCGAGGAAGTGCCGGACCACAAGGGTATATTGTACGCAGCCTTACCCTGCATTTCTGCAAGGTTGTTTCCATGGCTCGAACCCATGACCTCATGGTCACATGGTAGCAACTTTTACCAATTACGCCAAGGCTCCCCTTCTTAGTGATTTATTGAATGACTGTTAATATCATGTAATGTAATTACCCAATGGCGATATTTGGTAGCTTTTGCCGAAATCTTTCAATTGCTTGACGTGATATAAAGTATCTTTGTTGAGAACTGGTCTTGGATTATGCTTGTAATTTCCATGCATTCTCCTTTGTCTGGACAAATGCTTATGTCATTGGTAGGAATAAGTTATTGGTTCCTCAACTCCTGATATCTTTATGGACCACTTACTTATTCTCATATGCTAGTCATGGACCAAGGAAGAGACGGATCAATTATTTGATCTGTGTAAGAGGTTTGATCTGCGTTTCGTTATCATAGCTGATAGGTTCCCTTCAGATCGTACAGTTGAGGAACTGAAGGACCGCTACTACAGTGGTATTCTACAATTTCTCGTTGTTCATCAATTGCTTAACCTAATTTAGCTTCTACAATTTATATGATTAATAACTCCAAAAATCTTTTGATTTCATGATGGTTTTGGACCTCGTCGTATGTAGTATGTCGTGCCATTACAGTTGCTAGGGCTCCATCTCCCGCCGAGGCTGCTGGACATCCCCTTGTTAAGGTCGGTTAACCGTTGTGCTTTTCTCAACTGAGGAATACTTTCCTTTCTGATTTACTTCTTTTAAGCAATACCACCTCCTTAGTCCTTACCCCTGCTTTCTTCTCCAAGTTTATTTTCTCTAACTGGCATTTATTCTTTCAATTTCTTGTGGTATTTCTAACTTTCTTGCAATACTCTAGGAGCCTTACAATGTCTCTCAAGAGATTGAGCGAAAACGTGCACTGTCGATGGTGCTCTCACAAACAAAGATGCAAGAGCGTAGGGATGCGGAGGTTTGTGCATACTGTTACTAATTGTCCTAGTTGCCCTTTCTAAATGAATGCCCTCCTGGATGAAATTTAGATATCATCCCACATTTAACAGCATATCTTAGTTCTTAAAATAGAGTATCTTGATAACCCATGTGCGTAATTATATTTATTTGTGCCAGTTATTCTTTCTAAATCAGTAACCTACCCTTAGGTTCTTGCTGAAGCAAAAAGAATATCCGAGTCACGAAAAGCTGCTAAGGTAAGAGTTCTAGGTCTCCTTTTACCCGCGTTTACTGTGACCATTTCTTCCGGGGAAGCATAGTTAATGGTTGTCCTCACCCTGTTTATTATTTTTTAAAACGACCACTAACCAGGTTATTGCATGTTCTCAGGCCGCTGAAGAGACAGAACTTCCAGATGTGTCAGATACTGCTCCTGAAGGCGCTGAAAAGGTTGCTGGTATTGATGTAATATCAACCTCCTTGAATGCTCAATTACCCTCTGGGATTGTTGCAACTCCAGTGTCAGAGACTGCTTCCACTTTGGCTTCTCTTCGCATGGTATGGTTGAGAATAAGATTTCTACTATCCTCTTTCTGTGATTCCGTCCTGCTTATAGTAAAAAACTTCAAAGTTCCTTTAACTTGAACAATGTAGTTAAACTTTCCTTGATCAGTAGTCTTTTCATAGGTCATGTGTACATTATATTGTTAGGATTTTGTTGTAGTTTGCCGTGTGTAAGCTTTATTGTAGTCCGTAGAATGTCAAAGTGGAGATGTGAGGTGACTAGGATTTTAGACACCTCCAGGGAACTATTTTAGTAAATATTGGGTCCATTTGTTATAGAAACTTTTGTTCCTTCGGGGAAAAAAACTGATCTTTAGAAGGCTTGAGAAGTTCCTTGTTAGCTCAAACTAATTTTGTGGAGAAAGTAAAAATACTTAAAGTCATACCCGCATAATATCAAATACTATCAATCTTACTTTCTAACTAAAAAGTTTGAAAGTAGGCCGAAGACGTATTGGGGAGAGGTGATTTGACAGGACATGGCGCAGGTCCAACTTACCGAGAATATGACCTTAGATACGAGGTTATGGAGGACACAGATTAGAGCAGAAGGTTAGGAAGTAATTGAGTGTTGTCCTATTTATTCTTTCATGCTAGTAGTCGTAGTATTATTCTGGTAGTTCCTTGTCTTTCGATTTCTGTTACTCTTTATTATTATTTTTGTACTTTGATTATCGTATTATTTTGTCGTAGTTTTCAGCTCCTTTTTCCACTATCATGCTTTCTATAAGGCTTTTTATACTGCTTTAAATTGCTTGTTCTTGTGCCGAGGGTCTACCAGAAACCTCCCTACCTCCCAAGGTAGGGGTAAGGTCTGCGTACACTCTACCCTCCCCCGACCACAATTTCACTGGGTATATTGTTGTTGTTGTTTCTAACTGAAAAGTTTCAGCTGCGTGTGTACTTGAGAACATATGGACTAGAGCAAATGGTGCAAGCTGCAAGCTCTTCAGCTGGACTTCGGACAATCAAACGGGTGGAACAAACTTTACAAGACCTTGGGGTTTGTCTCTATTCTCTAATACATTTGTTTTGTCGTATATGTACTTTGGAGCCACTGTGGCATTTATTGTGGCCCAGATTTTTACCTTGCCATAAGAGGTGCAATCTCAGTTGTCTAATGATCAGAACTTGTGCTGTTGAGGTGCCATTTTATGTACGGCACAAGTTCTATTACATCTGCAATCTCAGTTATCTTATAATCCAGACTTGTGCTGTCAAGTTACCATTTTACCTGTGACACAAGTTCTATAACATTTTCTCCCACCAATTTTATTGTTGCTTAGCACCTTTGTTTTCTTATAGCATGATAAATATTTCCACTAATTTGACTGGGAAGAATATGTTTTTTTTTCATCTGTAGGTTAATTTGAAGCCAAAGGTCCCAACAAAACTTGTCTGTGCGGAGCATCTTGAACTGAGGAAAGAGATACTAACCCTGTTAAATCTTCAAAAGCAGGTATTTGGCATTTTATTAATAGTGTATGCTTTCCATAATTTTCTTGATCATGAGTTGGGTTAAGCTTTAGACTTGAGAACATTTTGAGATTGCATTCTTAGTACTGTTTGAATATCATAAGAATTTGTGTCTATTTTGTGTTGCACTATGTTCTGATTATAATGGTTAGATACCATTGTCTGGCGTAGGCAAACCCTGGAGTTGTGGGCTCCAGTGAAGAGTACTGGGTGCATTTTAGCTCACACAGAATAGCCTGCTGCATACATCAAATTACTTAACAATAATTGGAAACCATTCAATTTCATTTAATTAGCTGGTGAACAACTAAACTGTCTATGAAACAGAAACATAAAGTATATGTCAAAGATCCAAAAAGAATTTGAGGTTATCTGACCAATTTGTCTCCTATGCTTTGCAGTATATCATTTTCCATCATTTCTGATTAGATGGACTTCCATTTTCATTTCCCTGTCTCTCTCTCTCTCATTTTGGTTCAAAACCATCTCCTCCCTTCTGTGTATGTATTGTTTTCATGTGTTTAGAGATGCTTTAGTTGCAAGGTTAGAGCTTCAAGGACGACAGTTTTCACTTCTTTCTTATCAGAAGAGGCCAATAATCCAATTTCGTTAGTGCTTGTCTTGAATCAGGTACAATACAAGGAGGCTGAAGGGTCATCTTATCGTGAAGGTTCATATTCTGAAACACCTGGTACACCTCCTAAGGTGAGGATGCTGCTTCTAACTCTACCAGACCTCTTTCTCTTTTTAAAGAAAAACTTCATACGTTTTAAATTCTCGGTGTTCCTACAGATAAATTAGATAAAGATGTACTCCCTCTGTCCCAAAAAGATTATCCTACTTTCCTTATTAATTTGTCCCAAAAAGATGACATCTTTCTATATATATAGAAGCAATTTAACTTTGAGATGATTTACAGCCACACAAATATCTAAGGCTTTGTTTTGGACCACACATTTCAAAAGTGTTCCTTTATTTCTTAAACCGTGTCAAGTCAAATTAAGACCATCTTTTTGAGATGGGGGAGTATCTTTTTTTGTGTGTAATGGAGTTGATATCTGCTTGTTGACAGCGTGCTCAGCGTGCTACGGACCAAGATAGAACATTCATCCCCGACTCTACAAGTTTTGGAGGTAAGCGAATGACAGAAGTACTTAGTCTGTATATTAAAGATGGACGGCATAATGATCAAACTGTTCTCTCTATTTCATTCAAACTCACACATCATCTTTTGGTGCCAATAACTTTCATGTTCTATAGGGGACAGAGCTGGTAAAAGGGACCAGAAACGCAAGGTATGTGTCATTAACTTTTTTAATGATTCTGCAATTTAATCCAAACAGTTCTATGAGTCTACTATGTTAATTGGGGATCCAGGGGCCTGGGCGATTATCAGAAGTTCCATCTTCGCCAGCACAGTCAAAACGGCCCCGCAAGTTAAAGACTTCAGATGAATGAATTGGAGGGTTAGTGCATTATTCATCTCAATGCCTTTATTTGGAGTGGCGTTCGAAAATTTAGCCATAGGATAGTACCTAAAAGCTTAAATCTTGCAAGTATCTTAGTAGAAATTAATTTTATCTCATCTACACCGTACTTCCTCTGTTGTGTACGTCAGGACTACATCTACAAGGAGCTTTATAGTAAGCTGCTTGAATCAACTTCTTGTGCCATTGTGATATGCTCTGCGCCTTTTTGAATTTCCTCCAAGCATGAAACAGATCCAGCCTGGCAAAATTCCAAATGTGGCTGTATCATTTGAGGCATAGGAAATGTGAGATGCCCCTCTGATGCCTATCTATGGAGATCAGTTCCTCCTATGTGTCACAGTACAGTTCACGCGGTCTGTAAATACAGCTGTATCTTAAAGTTGTGATTAGCATGTTAGCCTCCCTTTTCTACCATATCCCTCTGGCATGTTATTAACTTAGTGAGCCATGTTGGCTGTTTTTGTATTGACACATCAGAGTAGTTGCTCTTAGATTGCTTGCCAGGATAGACGGATATGAGTTGGCACTGCATAGAATTAAGCTGGAACGGAAAGTGCAAGTGATTCTTTGGGCCCTCATTGCAAACCATAATAGCTTTGATGGTGCTGCTTCTCTTTCTGGATTATCTTCTTTTCTAATATATAGATATGGTACTTGTATTTGATGTATCTAAAACTACATAGTATTGTAGTTACATATAACGAGTGTCCTAGACATCTATTAGTTTCTGCACTCAAATGTGCGGTATCTCCTGCTGCTGCTTGTCAACTGCAAGAAAGAATTTCATCAATCTTCCGTTATGCATAGACAATTTTGCTGGTTTCCTAAAGAGACCAGTAAAGTGGTGTGATGAGGAAGTTAAAGCAAAGCGGTGTGACGTCGTGCCTGTCTGCTTAAATCATTATCCCACAACTAACTATAAGAGGAACCAGATCAAGTTAAAGAGGAAGTTCAGATGTTCTGCACAATGGATTCTCAAACCAAGACTTATGCTAATGTGAACAGCATAACTGAATTGTAGAAATATTGTTCTCATAGTCTTGTCATTATCAATACAGAATAGTGAAAGTGGCAAGAAACTTGGCTACTTCATCCCCAGTCATTTCTTTACATAGTGAACGTGTATGTGTGCTCGAAATGGTTGGGATCAGATTAGACATCTCTCCTATATAACAGTCGATAGTATTGGCATTTAACTTCACACAATATGTCAGGACTTCTCTAAAACCTGTCTCGAAGCAAGCTAGTCAGTGAAAGCTACATTGACAATTTCCGGGAACTTCTCTTTAATTGCTGCTTTGATTCCTGATCCAATAGACTCAGGCCCTACATACTTCACATTCCTCAACAGATAAAACTTCCACACTACCACCAAATTTTTTGATAGCAGGTCTTAATATATCGAGGTGAGCATTCACAGCCTGCAGGAACATAAGTTCTTGGTTAGAAATTTCTAAAACAATTGAATGCAATATTATCCATTAACAACTGATTTTGCAAATATTCACCTCAGCAGTGGTGTCAACTACTTGTTGATCATATACTTGACGAATCTCCTTGACGGCTTCTCCAAACTTTTCCTTGAGTACCCTTTCAATCCCCATCGTCATTGTGGTTGTTGCGCTAGGACAACTCTCACATGCTCCTATAGTGTACAAAACATTAGGGCTCATTTGGTATAAGGAATAATTAATCTCAGGATTAAATTTGATATGAGTTTATCTCACGTTTGGTTGAGATAAAATCATGATATAACTATTTCTGGGATTAGTTATCCCGAGATTATGCCCCGGGATAATAAATCCCGGAATAACTTGTTCCCAACCAAACGACCCTTGAGCATTTCCAAAAGTAAATCAGCAATATTTTTATTAATCATGACTCAAAAGGTCACCATAGATGTATCTGAAACTTCAAGCAACCTCATAAGCACATTTAAGGAGAAATATTATGGTGGTTGAAAACCATTTCTTTTCTTGATTTCATTGAACATTTATATTGCTCAACACATGTTGCAAACGGGGTCCACAATTACCATCTAAACTCAAAGCAGTACACATCAACAACATACTCAGTGTGATCCCACGAGTGGGGTCTGATGAGGGTAGGATGCACATAGATTAATAAGGGACAAAGGTTCAATAATGGTCAAATAGATAGAAGTTACATTGATATTTTTAATAATAGAGAGACACAAGAATTAGGGATGACAATCAAGGCAGGGCGGGTCAAACTCTTGATAGGGCAGGGAAAGATTTAAATAGAGCGGGGCAGAATAAATTTTTGAAAAACTTTAATGGAGCAGGGCAAGGTCCAAATTTAAATTAAAGCATTTTCCAGAATTAAATCATCAATCTCATGGAGTTCGCCCTGAAACACTTGGGTATTAGGATAGTGTCTTATTAATTTTCAATCTAAGTGCTCTTTGTATGTTAATAACAAATTAACAGTGATGGCTCCTTTTGTTCAAGTTTTGATTATTATGACAGAATGCTATTTGCTTCATTTGAATTTTTCCTTTTTTTTCTCACGTGAATTTAATGATTCTTAACTTTTCCCTTTTTGGCATTCTTTAGCGTTGTGTGCTTTCGAGCATTAAAGAATGATAAATAGTATACCCAAGTGTTGTGTCTTGGCTACTCATTTGAAATTAACAGTGATAGCATTAAAGAATAATTTTCATTTACCATTATCAACAACAAAAAACTTTAGAAAGATGAACAACAACAAAAAAACTTTAGAAAGATGAATAACCATACTCTTTTACACTTTTTTTTTTTTTTTTTATCATCTTCCGGATAAAGTGAAAAATAAAGAGGAGAAATGAAAGATGACATAAACGGGGCAGGGCTTAGCAGGGTAGGACGGACAGGGCATATTTCCTGTAAATTACTAAATGGGGCAGGGCAGGGCGGGTCGAATCCTTAGCAGGTCAAGACTTGCCCCGCCCTAACTAGGGGTGTACAAAACAGGACCGGACCGGAAAACCCGACCGGAACCGGAAAACCGGACCGGAACCGGACCGGAATGGACCGGACCGGTGGATTCCGGTCCGGTCCGGTCCTCGGTCCGTCAAATGGTGGATTCCGGTTTTCCTGTCCGGTCCGGGTAAAAACCGGAATTTTCCGGTCCGGACCGGAATGGACCGGATTTTTTTTTTTTTTTTATATAAATTGAATTTTCAATATTGAAATTGACATTTCCGGACACATTACTAGGAAATTGGAACGTTGAAATCTATTGTATATCGCGAGATATTTAGCTTTGAAAATAGAAAAAACGTAACAATTTGGGGGTTCCGGGACCCCTTTTTTTTAAAAAAAAATGAATTTCCAATACTGAAATTGACATTCTCGAACGCGGTGCCACGAAATTTTTACGTTGAAATCTATTGTACATCGCGAGATATTTAGATTTGAAAATGGGAAAACGTAACGATTTGGGGAAAAAGATAAATTGAGGGGCAAGACGGACATTTTTTGAGAAATCGGCGGAATCAAACCGCTTACGCTGTTTGGCCCCCCCGTATCGAAAAAATACGCGAAATCAAAAAAATTTTAGGTAAAACGGACGTCCGAGCGCAAAGTTATGACCGTATAAAGTTTGATCAATTTACAACCTATATTTGATATGTCAATACGTCCGGCCAAGTGGCATTCAGGTGGATGGAGGTGGAGTGGAGGATTTGGATGGGGGCGGTGGCAAATCATTCGGTCCGAGTAAGTAATTCGGTCTTGGTCCGGTCCGGCTTTTAACCTTTGTGCACCTAGTTTGAGAATGTCCAAATTCCAAATAGAAAATATAAATGTGGTGTGTAACTTTAATTAATGAGTAGTTCAGTAGTTCGTATACGAATCAAGTACATTTGGTGATTTTCTTTAAGTTAGTCATATTAATGAAATAAAGTTTATTGAAGGATAAGGAAAAAAACAAACATATTTAATGAGATTGATAAACGAACACATTCTTAAAAATTTATAATTTATAAATTGCATTTAACAAAAAAAAACGGTCCAAGGTCCTCGGTCCGTAAAATTTACGGATTCGATCGGCCCTGCTCGACAGTGAACACCCCTAACCCTAACCCCCCTAACCTGCCCTATTCTCATCCCTAACAAGCATCTCATATCTCTTAGAACAATCTGTGCATACAATAGATGATTACAACACAACCCTACACTACTAAGATGCATTATTTATATAATAGGATGACCCATAACTACTTCACAACATTTATGATAAGAACATATAAGGTAAGAAACTGTCCAGCAGATAACTTCCACTAACTTATAACAACAACAACAATATACCCAGTAAAATCCCACAACGTAGGGTCTGGGGAGGGTAGAGTGTACACAGTATGTAAAGCGGTTGTTTCCGACCCTCGGATTATAAGAAAATACTTAATCCTCTACTTCTATATTTCTTTGCCTCTTCCTCCTTGAATAAGTATAGAATTTATGCGGCTTATCAATGCACCCCTCCTAGAAAAACGACTTGCCCTCAAGGCGAAAATCTGGAAATTGGTCAGCTAACAAGTCATAATTTTTCCAACTAGCTTCTTCAAGAGGTAAACTAACCCATTTAATCAGCAACTCAAGTTGAGGATTGGCTGTTGGTGGTCTCCAACGATGATCCAGAACCTGTGCAGGTGAAAGAATGAGCTCGCCCTCGTCATTTAATGGTAGTTCCGGCGGCTGGGGATGAATATCAGAACCAAGGGCAGGCCTTAAGAGAGAAACATGGAAGATAGGATGGATTTTAGAGCTGGCTGGGAGTTCAAGCTCATAGGAAACAGGACCCACCTTACGAATGACTTTGTAAGGGCCAAAAAAATGAGGGGATAGTTTCTGAAATGGGCGATTGGCCAAGGACTTTTGGCGATATGGATGAAGACGTAAAAGGACAGCATCACCAACGTTAAAAGAGAGGTCTCTGCGCTTAGAATTGGCCTGTGCTTTCATCCTAGATTGGGCTTTCAGAAGGTTATCCTTCATAAGTTTCAGCATAGCATCTCTAGTGAGCATTTGTTCTTCAAGATCTGCAATATTGGTGTCACCTGGATGATAAGGATGCAGTGGCGGGGGATCTCGTCCATATACATTCTTGAATGGAGAATAACCAGTAGAGGTGTGAAACCCAGTATTGAAGGAATATTCAGCCCAAGCAAGAAACTTACTCCATTGTCGAGGCTGGTCATGAGCAAAGCAGCGCAAGTATGCCTCTAAACAGCGATTGACAACCTCAGTTTGGCCATCAGATTGAGGATGATAGGAAGTGCCCATGTGAAGATGAGTATTAAAGAGGCGAAAGAGCTCCTTCCAAAAAGCACTTAGGAAAACAACATCACGGTCAGATAAAATAGAACGTGGGATGCCATGATGCCGAACAATTTCCTTGCAAAAGAGGCCAGCAACAGATTTAGCAGTAAATGAGTGAGACAAGCCAATGAAATGACTGTGTTTACTTAATCGATCCACTACCACCAATACTGAATCAAATCCACCAGATTTTGGAAGGCCGACAATGAAATATCTTCCCAAACACACACTGGAATAGGAAGAGGTTGTAGAAGTCCAGCTGGAGCAAGCGTCTGATACTTATTTTCCTGGCATATCAAACAACTTTGGACATAGCGCTTGACATCTTTCTTCAAATGGGGCCAATAAAAACTCTCTGAAACCCGTTTTAAGAGTTTTTAAGAAACCACCATGTCCTCCAACATGAGAATCATGAACGTCGGCTAATATCTTAGCTTTAAGAGAAGAATCATCAGGAATGACAAGTCGGGATGTAGTATAAAAGATTAGATGATATCTGAAAGAACAGAAGAGAAGTGGGATCATCAAGCTTCTGTAAAAGAAGTTCCTTTGTGTAAGGATCTGATTACAGCTTGGCTTGCAAATTTCCGAAATCCATGGAAACAGGAACCGCCAAAGCCAAAAAAACTGGCAAAATGTGACCTGCGAGACAGTCAATAGACGAACCAGCATGCCATAGTTACGCACGAAGCGTCGATAATACCCAATTAAGCCCAAAAAAACATGTAGCTCCTTAACAGATTTAGGTAATGGCCAGTCCAAGACAGCAGCAACCTTTTCAAGATCAACTCCCACCCCTACACTTGATATTATGTGACCCAGAAATCCAATTTGAGGTTGGTTAAATAAACATTTCTTTGGATTAGCAAAGTAAGAATGGCTAGACATAAGGCTAAGGTTTGTTCGAAGGTGATCATAGTGTTGCTGGGAGGTAGGACTATAGACTACAATATCATCAAAGAAGACAAGGATGAATTTGCGCAAGTAGGGGCGGAAAAGATCATTCATGGCGGCTTAGAATGTAGACGGAGCATTTGTCAAGGCAAAAGGCATGACAACGTACTCATAATGGCCAGAATGAGTGCGAAAAGCAGTTTTAGGAATATCGGAAGGATTGACACGAATTCGATGGTAACCAGAATGCAAGTCTATCTTAGAAAATATGACTGACCCATGAAGTTCGTCAAGTAGTTCGTCGATGTTAGGGGTAGGGTATTTATCTGGGATAGTGATTTGATTAAGGCTGTGGTAATCAACACACATACGCCAGCTACCATCTTTTTTCTTAACTAACAGGACAGGACTCGCAAATGGACTGGAACTTGGACGAATAAATCAGATTGCAATAGAATAGAGACTTGTTTTTCAATTTCATTTTTTTGGGAGAAAGGATAGCGATATGGACGTAAATTGGGTTCTGAAAACACATCATTAAACTCACTAAGGAGTTGTTGTATCACATGTGAAGTAGGGATGTCACCTGAATATTCGGTTGTGGCCACCAAGGATTGGAAGGATGGTGTTCCGAGTGTTTTCTGAGGAACACCTTGCAACTTGTAATTTTTCCCATTCAATTGGAAGATTAAAAACATCTCATTCCAATTTGCCTGTATTGTGTTCAAGGACGCCAGTCATTGGATGCCCAACACAATGTCTGCTCCACCAATGAGAAAAGGGAAAAAATCTTGAGTGATGACCAACTGAGGAAAATTGATTGACAAGTCTTAGCAAATTCGGTTGCATTTTTATATTCCCATGTAGTTTGATTTCTGCTGCTATGTGTTTATCTAAGTTAGTTACTGCTTCCTTCTGTCAGAATGTCCTGCCATGGCGTATTCGATGTTGTTATCAGCATGTTCATATTGCTTTAATTTCTTGTCTGGATCTGACCGTTTCTCTTGTGTTGCTTTGCTTGCTTTATTTGTGATTATGCTTTGTCTTGAGCCGAGTGTCTCCCGGAAACAGCCGCTCTACCTACCAAGGTAGAGGTAAAGTCTGTGTGCACTCTCTCTACCCTCATCAGATCCTACATTATGGGATTCCACTAGGTATGTTGTTGTTGGGCATTTGGGGGGAAAAGAATTATTTTTTTATGAAGGGGAGAGTGAATAATTTACTAATTATGTCTCACTAAAAACAATAACCATATAAGCTCATAGAGGAGTAAACTCAAAAACAAGAAAGAAAAACAGAAACCTGATCTTCAAACAAATGTTGCAATCTTATCTTATTTAAAAAATTAGCTTTATTGGAGCTAATCAAGTTCTGTCTCCAGTGAAGTAAACCAGGAGTTAGAAAGATAACGAGAGACATGAGGAAATAAAGATCTCTTATTCTATCATTTTTTACCTTGTTATGGGGCTATAAAAGCATGTGTTGGCTTTGTAAGTGTTCAACAGAAATAAGAGAGAAGAATTGGTTGTTAACCAGTATAAATATCTCAAAATTAATTATTTACGAAAAGGAAATGCAACGAACATTAATCAATAGTTCAATACATGTCCATTATCAATGAACTCCATTTCTCTTACATTATTTGAATAAACATTTTCTGCAGGCTTAGGCTGCTTTGGAACTGCTAAGCGTCAGAGACTCATTCCCAATTACATATTGGGGAAAACATAACATTATCCAATCTATCAAGTATTTTACAGAAAATAAACTACGTCAAATCCAAGGAGTAAGTAGCGGTGGCCTTACAAGTGCAACATAGTTTGGTGCTTCAACTGCAATCCCCCTTTTTCACTTTGTTTTTCATAGTTTGACTTGGCACAAAGTTTAATAAAGAAAGAAATATTTTTGAAACTTGTGGTCTTATATATAACATTGTGTGACCATAAAACTTTTGAAACTAGTGGTCTTAAACATGTCATAACATTTGTGTGGCTATAAAAAGCTTCTCATTGAGGAAATATATGAATGTGTCATTTTTCTGGGAATGGACTAATAAGGAAATAGTGTCAAACAAAATGGAAATGAGGGAGTAGTATATACTAAGTCAAAAATTCAGATGAGACTTGCTTTTATTTTATTAAATCTCAAACTCAGCAAATAGGAATTCTGACGCTAGTTTCTTGGTTTTACCTCTCTTTAGCACAAATAATGTCAAATCTAATCCCCGTGCTTAGCCAAAACCGAGACTATAGAATCCGGATACAAGTACTTTTTCCCCAATTGTTGCTGCAGCCTCTGCATGTATGCATCAGAGTTTCATTAAAGTTCATTCAAGGAAGGAGTGGGAACCATAGCCTTCCAGAGCTTATAGTTTACATTTACTAGGAGATGAAGCATCATATATTTATGCATTACATCCTCCTCCTAAAGTTTTCAGCTTTAACTTAGTAAGCGCCCCCCACCCCCCAAACCCAACCCTGTCAGGTAGAACATAATTCGCTAAACTGCCCTGTATGGACTCATTGGTCACTGTTGATTGCACCAAGATACTAGGTAGCATATCACATAACTGCATGCTTTAGATTAGATGCATTTTTGCCAGATTTCCGAGCCTTGAAAGGGCGAACATCACAATCTGTCATCAGCATCATCTAAACCTAAAGTCCATTGGCAACTAAGTCCTATAGTGGCACTGTGAGGCACTATGATGGATAAAATCAAATAACTTCTCAGAGATATGGTCCTTTTGCCTCATTCTAACTTTCCATCTTCACATCAAATTGAGTCCAGTACCATCCATCACTGCAGTGTTTTGCTTAAAAGTGTATCACAGCAGAAAGGGAAAAACCACAAATGCAGACACCCCAAAAATATCATTGCCGTGCCTCTATATTGCTGCAGCAAAGCCAAAGAATCATTAACCAATTGCATAAACTCAGAATTAGCTTCCTAGAGCGCGAGATGATCAGTCATGATAAAATTGTACAATTTCTTTTCTAAAGGATTGCAAGTACCAAATTTTACTAGGAAAAATGGATGACTTAGTGATGGATATATCACTGTATAGGTCTAACTCATACCTAGAGTAAAAAGTTAATTTATTTATCCAAATGTCTGCGTACATCTTACCCTCCCCAGACCCCACTGTAGGATTACATTGAGTATGTTGTTGTTGTTGTTGTTGTTTGTTCCATGACAATTCTTACCTCTACAAGAACAAAACACTAAAAACACAAGTTCAAAGTGATTCAGAAAGACAGCAACTTGATACCTAGCACAAATAATCCCTCAGTTGACTAATTAATTCCGCGGACATGAACATGAGTTCAATATGAACTGGAAAGCAAACCAATTTAATGGCTGCCTATAAATGATCACTCAATTTACTAATGAATTATTTGGACTAAATCTGTGCTCCTGCTTCATTTTGTCTTATCAAGTTGATCATTAAACCTCTATACTAGACTAAGACAGTAATTCAATAACTTAAAACTCATCCTAATCATAAATACTTCTTTAACCATACAAACTTATTATCACCAGTATATGTAAGTAGTATGTGAACATGGTAGCTTTCCATCCCAATTATTACCACTCTTTCCATTTCGAAACATCTCAATTCTCAAAATGTTTGATATCATTCCTTCTCTATACAACTTTTGCAACTTTCCATAATTTAAACTCATGAACTATTAGTCTTAAACTCTGTGGGCAGTCTAATACTATATCATAAAATGGTACTCACTCCGTTTCAATTTGTTTGTCTTTAAAAAATTAAAAGACTTTTGAATTATGTGGTCTTACAGTCAAAATATCTTTTAATGTTGTGGTCTTAAAATGTCACACGGAATATTAAAATTAAAGCCAAATTAGAAAAGACTTATTCTTTCTAAAACAAACTAAAAAGGGAAAGTAAGACAATCAATTTGAAAGATGGAGTAATATTAAAGAAACAAACCTTGAAGCTGGAGGGAAACGACGCCGTCCTGGACAGAAACGACATCGACATTTCCACCATCAGAAATGAGATAAGGGCGAACATCTTCAAGAACCATATCCACGTTTTCAGGAATGAGCTCAAATTGCTTGGCAGAGTAAATACATGGTGACCCATCCACGCTAGCTCTAACAAGATTGATTTTTTTATGAGTTACCTTGATTCTCTTGAGAAAAAGGGAAAAGGGTTGTGGATTGTGGGACTTGAGTGGGAGTTCCGGCATGTATATGGAGGAGCAAATTGGGGAGACGCCCATTCTTGAGAGCAAAAAAGGCGAAATCCTTCGCCCACAGGGCCCGCACCCCTCCGACCCGACAGAGATTGGTGGAGGAAGGTAAATCATGGTACTCAGCGGCCCACTAGGTGGGAGGCACAATGTCTGGTGCCCACAAGGAGTCATCCCTCACAAAGGAGAAATGAACTCCCACACTGCGGCTGTCAGGGCTCGAATCTGCCTTCTTGGGAGCAATCTGTCACCCTGGAACCAACTGAGCTACACTCATGCGGATAGGAGACGCCCATTCTTGTTGATATATGCCATTGCTATGCTTTTGGTTATCACTTATTAATAAATAAGGATTTGTAATAGATCATGGTGGATCCGACTCAACAACGTCAAATTACGGCGGGCTAGGATAGGTCAAAGTTAACGGGACAAGACAGGACAATGCTTAAACGGGACAGGATAAAGGCGGGACAGATCAAAACAAATTTTTAGAAAATTCTAAATAGGACAAGTCAAAATAAATTTTTAGAAAATTCTAAATAGGGCAGAGCAATTAATAGGTTATAATTTTTAGAAAATTCTAACTAATTTGGATTGTGAAATTACAATCTTTTACGATGGGTTGTACTTATTATAATTGGATAAAATTTTATAAACTTGTACATCTTTCTGTTACGGTTATATTGAGACTTTACGGGGATTAATACGACTTACGATTTGAAAGTTATCACTGTTTAAAGTTTTTGCTTCGGATCAACCGAAATCTCGAAGGGCATAATGTATAACGTAAAAACTGTACAAATATGTAAAGAACCTGAAAGTTTGTGCTGAATAAAAGTTTTAGATTACTCCGTTGAGACATCCCCGGTATATATATATTTAGTGATTCGAGGTTTTTTTTAATTAGTTTTAATAATAAGGCCCGAACCGCTCCCCCTTTCCATTTAATTGGCTAGATCATTTGCTTCACTGCGGAAGAACCCGGAATGAAAGACCAAGGAAAGAAAGAAGAATACACCAAAATGCAAGTGCTATTATTTATTTTTTTATTTAGAATTTAGATATTTGTTAGAATTAATTGTTACAGTTTGAGACTTTACGGGGATAAATCCGACTTACGGTTTGAAATTTATCACTGTTTAAAGTTTCTGTCTCGAATCAACCGAAATCTGAAATGGCAGAATGTATAATGTAAAAACTGTACAAATCGATAGAGAATCTGAAAGTTTGTGCTGAATAAAAGTTCTAGTTTTCTCTGTTCTCGACAGTTTGATATTTTATGGGGATTAATCCGACTTACGAATAAGAATTTATGATTTTAAAAAAAAAAAATCTTGTTTCATAAACATAAACAGGGCAAGACAGGGCAGAACTTAATGGGTCAGGGCTGGGCGGGTTAACATATTAGCAGGTCAAGGTTTGCCCTGTCCTAACCCGCCTCATTGCCACCCCTGGCTTTTAGCGGTCCGGATACTCCCGGTAATTACCCGAGAATCGGATCGATAAATCCGTACCGATACTCGAACCGAAAAGTTAACGGTCCGGATACGAGTATCAAAAAATTACCCGGACCGATATGAGTCGGTCCCAGAACCCAGAAATACCCAAGAACACCCCCGCCACCAAATTTCTCCCTCAAAGAAGCCCTAATTATATTTAATTGCAATATTCCCTAATGTTGGACTATTTTACATGTTTTAAGAATATATGTGATGTACATTTTATGTTTTAATGTGAAGTATTGACATAAAATATAGGGAGAGAAAATAGTTGTAAATTAGTGAAACTTTAAATGGTCATAACTATGCGCTCGGACGTCCGTTTCACCAATTTCTCCAAAAACATCTGTCTTGCCAACCAATTTCACTTTCCCCCAAATTTATACGTTTTTTCGCTTTTCAAAGCTAAATATCTCGCGATATATAATATATTTTAACGTTCAAATTTCATGATAATATGTCCGAGAATGTCAATTTTAATATTGAAAATTCAATTTTAAAAAAAAATCGGGGCCCAGAACCCGATCCGGAAAAAAATTTCCGGTCCGGGTATCGACCGATAACAGCCCTAGATCCGACCCATCGGGAGGTAGTAAATATTTATTTTCACTTTCTTGTCTACTTTTGATTTTGCACGCCGCTTAAGAAATAATATATAAAATATAGATTTTATCATAATACTCATACTAAT
This sequence comes from Przewalskia tangutica, assembly GCA_029844215.1. Lineage (NCBI taxonomy): Eukaryota > Viridiplantae > Streptophyta > Magnoliopsida > Solanales > Solanaceae > Przewalskia > Przewalskia tangutica. The sequence continues at coordinate 127,235,994 of CM056721.1, forward strand.
TGATATATAATCTTAATGGACTTGAAAAATGATTGGGAATGAGTGATTAATGTTAAGGGTAAAACAGGAAAAATATGTTATTTTTATCTTGATATGTTAAATTTGAAAGTAAAAGTGAAAATCTATTTTTAATATACTAGATAATAAAAGTGAGCTGAGGTACTAGTAGGTAACTATTGCTTATTGGTTACTTTGGGGCTTCATTTTGTTTAGGGAAAATGGTCAAATTTACCCTCCAACTATGATTTATAGTTTAACATTGTCCTCAGTCAAATTTTGCGATCAAATATGCCCTTTTCGTTAGCAAACTTGTTAAATTTGATCTCGGATGGACGTATTTGTGAGTTGGACGCCACGTCGGCTCACCACCAAATGTGACCCCTTCTCCACCACAAAACCAATGTACAATAACAACCCCATATTTGTTTGTTTTTAGAGTTTCTCGACTGAATTCTTACTTTAGGGTCGTCGAAGTGACGTCTCCGGTTTGTCATCCTCTACGATATTGACGTACTTGGACAAAATTACTATGGCTAATCATTTGTTGTGTTTCGATTGGCCTGGTAACGTCTCACTTCGTTTATTGTCAAGAAAGATGATTCCATTTTTGTTGTTGCCTCGTTTTGTTACTCCTGCTCCAATTCATATTGATTTTGGACTGTTCTTGCTTATTAAGAGTGACAGTGGGATTTTTCGTTGCGACAAAATGAAAAACTAAGTGATTTAAGGGGTTATTGGAGGAGATTGATGGGAGTTTGAGGGAGGGAGAGTGTTAATAGAAGAGACGTGTAGTTGGTACGGAGAGAGTTTGAAGGTGTTAATGGAGCTCGAAGGAGTTGTTGAAGCCGCCATAGATGAAAGCTTGGAAAGCTTGGAGTGCGTTAAAAATCGAGAATGCTAAATTTTCCTGATAAAAATGTGCTAAAAAGTGGTGGTGTTGGTCTTGGTTTGCCGGAGACGAGCTCCGACGGTGATGATGATTTTGAGAGATTTGGGGAGATTTGGGGGTTGTTTGTTGGTGGGCGACGGTGATGATTTTGGTGTTATTTTGATAGCGTTTGGTTCAGCTTTGTTTTCGGAGACAAGCTCCGACAGTGGTGATGATTTGAGAGATCTGGGGGTTGTTTGTTAGTGACCGACGGTGATGATTTTGTTGTTGTTTTGATAGCGTTTGGTTCGGGGTTCTCTGTCGAAGATGGCAGTGGCGGTAATTTGTGGTGGTGGTGACTGGTGTGGTGTGTTTTGAGTAGTGATCGGGGTTTGGTCATTTTGAAGTAGTGGGGGTCGTGGTCCGATGAATTGGGGGTGGAGAAGATGGAGATGAGAGGGTGGTTGTGGCGGCCGATGTGGATCCGACGTGGCGTCCAACTCACAAATATGTCCATCCGAGGTCAAATTTAACAAGTTTGCTAACGGGAAGGGTATATTGATCGCAAAGTTTGACGGATGGCAATGTTAAACTATAAATCATAGTTTGAGGACAAATTTGACCCTTTTCCCTTTTGTTTATTCTTAACTACTATTTTCTATGTCTCAATTTATATGATGTAGTTTGATTTGACACAAATTTTAAGAAATATAGGATGACTTTTGAATCTTATGATCTGAAATAAGCCAAAGATATTTGTGCAGTTATAGATCATCTCGTTAAGTGTGTAAGGTAAAATTTAAAGTTAAATTGTTGTCAAATAAGAAAATGTGTCATTCTTTATGAGACTGACTAAAAAGAAAAGTGTGTCATATAAATTGGGACAAAAGAGTATTTGAAAACGTGAGAACTTTTTAATTTAATTTTTAAATATATAAATTTTATGTTAAATGTCCCTACTATATTAAAAATAACATGTTTTTTATTGCCGTTTTCTTAACACATTTTATTTGTAGCCAAATTACTAATGGGATACCAAGAAGTAGAATTGTCTACGTAGTCAAGCTAATTAAGAATGAGGACATAAAATAACATCATTTTAGGACTACGACTGAGGACTGTAGATTTTTGTTGAATATTGAGGGTTATCCAACTTTGTCAAAAATTGTTCTATGCCATCTGATTAATTATACAAATTTTAGGCATAGCTAAACTAATTTCACAATGTTCAGGAGCCAAGACTTGCTTCTTTTCTTTTTTCACAGGCTTCACTTATTTAGCAATGGAAAGCCAGATAGAGCTAAAACACAACTAGAGATGGCAATGGATTCTGGACCCGATCCGGATCCGGTGGATCCAGATCCGTTTTATAGGATATGGATATTCAACGTTTGGGCCTGACGGATCCGGATCGGACCCAAATCCGTTTATGATGGATCGGATCTGGATCTGGATCTTGTCTTTGAGATCCGTATCCGGTCCAGATCCGACCCGTGAATCCGTTTTTTATTAAATTAATTATACATTTATTAGTTATACATCATGGCACCGAATCCTTTGTAATCTTAATTTTATTTTATATTCAAAGGGCCGAAGGCCATTATTTTTTTAATTGAGACACGTTTTGCGTGTTATTCTTTAATCATTATATTAATCATTTATGTGGTACTTATGTAGTAGCTTAGGTATTGAGAGGATTGTTTCTCACTACAGCAATAGCCAATAGGCATAACAATTGTCAACAATGTCATTTAGTCCTAACTTACGGATGCATTCCCCATGATTCCGTTAAATTAAATTGACTCTTTTTCTAGAAAATTTGGACTAATTAGAAGGTATAACTTAATAATCAGTCACTTTGATTTGGATCCAGATCCGATCAGTGGATCCGGTGGATCCGATGGATCTGGATTTGGATATGATTTTATGGACCCTATGGATCTGGATATGGATATGGATACATGTATGTAAAACGGATCTGGATCTGGATCTAGTAGGATCCGGTCCAGATCCTACCCGTTGCCATCCCTAAACACAACCCCTTGCCCTTCCTGATTGAGTCTTTGTATCACTACAAGAAGAAAGACATTTGTCAACAACATCTTTTGTTGTTATATGTTGAATATTTTTGCCAAAAATACTTTTTGCAACAATTCATGTCGTTGAAAAAAACTCTGATACGAAAAGTTTTCGCAACAATAAATTATTTTTTTGTTGCCATTAACGTTTTTTAGCAACTATATATTAAATTTTTGTTGTCATTTACATTTTTTAGCTACGATATATTTATTGTTGTTAAAGTTCTGTTGTCATTGTATACTTAATTTCTTGTAGTGCATGCTTACCTCAAATGCATTATTAGAAAGAAGGGGTTCTTGGCGTAACTAGTAAAGTTGTTGTCATGTGATCACGAGGTCAACAACCTCTTGCAAAAAAGCAGAATGCGTACAATAGATCCTTGTTATTTGGCCCTTCTCCGAACCGGTCCCTACATTTAGCGAGAGCTTAGTGTATCAGACGACCCTTTCTTACCACTGATGCATTATTAATTTAAGCATCAGACTTTTTCTCTTTTGCCACACGAGTGAACACTTGAAATTCCTATTTCAGTTCTTGGCTTCTAAGTTGGATTCTTCAACGTTAAAGTCATCATACACTTTCTTTTCCTTTTAACTTGACTCATTACTTGTGTAAAAGAGTATAGTACCAATATAAAATCTCTATATTTCAGTTCTTGGCTTCTAAGTTGGATTCTTCAACGTTAAAGTCATCATACACTTTCTTTTCCTTTTAACTTTGACTCATTACTTGTGTAAAAGAGTATAGTACCAATATAAAATCTCTATCCATAACTAGAATATATTTCATATATTGTGTAAATATAATTATGGTAAGATTATGATTCCTCTTGTAATTAGGACTAGAATTCCTATTGTATAAATGATGAATATTGTACACTATATATATTGATATTAATGAGAAAGACTCCTCAAGAGAGATTAATATTAGAACTTCAGTTTTCTTTGCGTCAGGCATCTATTGTGTACTGTGATAACATCTAGGCAGTCTATCTTTCTCACAACCCGGTTCAAAACCAGCGAACCGAGCACGTTGAGATGGACATACATTTCATTCGTGAGAAAGTTGCGCTAGGCCATGTCGGGGTGTTACATGTTCCCTCATCATATCAGTATGCATATATATTTACCAAAGGATTTTCCAGACAATTATTTCTTGACTTCAGATCCAGTCTCAGCGTCCGGCCTCCTCCCGCTCCGACTGAGGGAGTTTGTAAACGTGTATAGTACCAATATAAAATCCCTACCCATAATTAAAATATATTTCATATATTGTGTAAATATAATTATGATAAGACTAGGATTCCTCTTGTAATTAGGACTAGGATTCTATTGTATAAGAGATGAATATTGTACACTATATATATTGATATTAATGAGAAAGACTCCTCAAGGGAGATTAATATCATCTTACACTTTGCATACATGTCAAGTAGAGATAGCATAAATTGGTCCGCGGATATGTTAATATCAGGGCCGTCTCAAACATTTTGGAGGCTCTGTTCTAATTCGTAAAAGTGAGCCCTTAATTGGGCTAAGACCTGCGAATTATGAGTCTTTACAGTAAATTCTAGTTAATACTACTTAATAAAAATGAAAAAGGAGTCCTAAAAAATTTTGTTTTCCAGGGACCGCACACCTCGCACGGGTCCAAAGACGGCTCTGGTTAACACAGAAATTACAATACAAGGATTATATTATGATAGTAACGTATAATAGAAAACATGCATTTGGCTTAAATTGGATAAATTTTTGTTTCCGAATATAATTTGGAAATGCCCAAAGGTGTACAAAGAAAAGGATTTGAAAGAACGGGAATTTAGTCAATTGAATTGTTTTATCAAAGTATATAACCAATCATTATAGTGTGTTATCCACATTAAATGTTAAAAATTAATAAGGAAAAAATGCACTTTTTTTTTCAAAAGAAAAAAAGAACTGATTTTCCTTAATATAGAATAACTTAATGATCCTCGTACAAGAATACAAGATTAACACTACTGCTATTAATTATACTGAAATTGAAATGGTAACTAAACGGCAATTTTTTATACAGATTTATTTCCCTAATATTGATAACCAAACGTTCCTTGAGAGCACAATCTCACAATAGATACTCATCTGAAATTATTTCATATAGTAATTCAGACTTGAGAAGAACATTTAAATTTTGGGGTAAATTTCACGTCACTTAACTATCATTTTTTCCCACAAAAGTCATTTAACTATCATTTCTAACGAAATAGGACTAGCAGCTAGCAGCGAGGAGTGGCTCAAACTTAAGGCAAAAGACCAAGCAAGCACCACTAGGCAGAGCGAGAGAACTTCTCAGCTTTAGCCCAGCGGGCTCTCAATGCCTTTCTCACGTTCCGCTAACTGATCGAAGCGTGTCTTTCTCACCGGATTTCTTGATCTTGCTCACTCGACGAAGAATAAAAAACAAAAAGATAGGGATTCCTCCTAGAAGCTCATACCCGTTGAAAGGGAAATGATCTTTAGGTAAGAAAGGTTGTACCAGTTGTTATGCCAATAGCAGCGCCGGACAACTAAGTTGGTATGGAAGAACTGCTGTTAAGCGGGAAATCCTTCTCTATACAAGTTCTCGGACGAGGTTTTTGAACAGACACAAAAATCACTTAACTTTGAACAACTAACACAAAAGTCACTAAAATAACTTTCAGCCTTCAGGTGTCACCAAACCACTTTCCCGTGAATAACATATTTTTTATTAAAATCTAATAATTTTAATCTAAAAGATTCAACTCGACCCGATCCAAAACTCATATGAAAAAGGTAAATAACCTCTCGTATTCTTCTCTTTTCTCTATCATTTAAAAATTATTGTATCTTTACCTTGTATTTTTTTTACATTTTTCAATTTTTTAAAAATTATTACTTTATTTCATAATCGTCAATAATTTGTGAAATTAGCATTTTAATGATAAGGCAAATGACCGGCTACAACAATAATACTTATAGTGTAAAAGTTGTTTAACGTATCATAAGCGGTCATAACTCCTAAAATTAAAACCTAAAAATAAGGCAGGTAACTGAATATCAAGTAAATTTGAAATTTATGATGCTAGTATAACATTTTACTGAGAGACATTCAAGATTTGCCGATAAGAAATACTTCATATGTTTCAATGTATGTGATACTTTTTATTTTTTGATATTAAATTATGTACACTTTGACTAATATTTTATAATGTATTAACGGTCATGAATCGAAATTAAAGGTGCCACATAAATTGAAAAGGAGGGAGTATAAAGCAGGTTGACTTTTAGTTAGGAGAAGAAACATGTTAAAATGGTAAGGAAATGGAAAGAATATGAAAGGTTGTTTTTTTTCATATGGGGTTGGGGTCGGGTTGAATCTTTTAGATTAAAATTTTATTTATTAGATTTGAAAAGAAAAATAGTAAAAAATAAGTCATTCACGAGAAAGTAATTTAGTGACACCGATTTTAGTGACTTTTATGTTAATTGCTCAAAATTAAGTGATTTTTGTGTTGAAAATTAAGTGACTTTAATTTAAAAAAAATTATAGTTAAGTGACGATACGTGAAATTTAAATTGAACGTGCCTACAAAACTCAACCATATAGTAATTGCCCGCATATAGCTATACTTTAGCACAAGGAAGATTATTACAACATTTGAAATATTGCTAAGGTACATCATATATGGGATGGGAGGTATGCATATGTTATCCTGACATTTAGATTACCGCAATGTCTATTATTCAAGTACTTCAGTACAAGTACCTGTATTTTAAAACTGTTAACCTTTTTTTTTTTTTTTTTTTTTTTTTTGTTGACGAAGGAACTCGCGGTCATTCTTTCTTCCAGTGCGCAGCGAAACCCTGACCGACGCAATATGATAACCACGCGTCGGTAGTTAAACCACACTTGGCAAGCCAGGTGTGTGCATTTCCCAAGAGGCGAAGACAGTCGACGTTACTGCGGGTTTGAACTTGTGACTCTCACACCACCTGGCGATGAGGATCTTCTGTCTTCAAGACCAACTGGTCTAGGGCTTCGAATAACTGTTAACCTTTATCTTGAGCTTTAGTATATCCTTTTATTAAATTATACTCTCCTGTTTCATTTACTAAAAATAGTTATTTTAAATATTTATTGTTTTAGAAGTAATAGAGAGACTTGACTTTTTTCACGTTTACTATAATAAATATAGAGAAAGATTAATTTCGAGAAAAAGTAGTAAGAAATTCAGATAAAATAATATTTAATACTGATTTTGTCAAATTATCCTTTTAATTTATATTGTCATAAGGAGAGTGCAAAAATATAAGTGACCCGTAAGAACAGAGGGGTATGTTACTAGCTAGCACCTTTGCATGATATCATGAATCATGATAAATTGAGAATTCATGTAAAATGTGTATATAAAAAAACTGTAATGATCTGTCATGTCGTTAAGCCATTTTTGATCCATTATCATTAAATTACTCTTTTCGTGGCCTTAATTTGATGTTTATAACCTGTGGGGAGGGATGGTGTTCTTTCCGAAGTAAATCAGGTTCGTTTCGGAAAGAAAATAGTAAGTTAAAAGTTTCTTGAGTTTTGAAATGAAAAAAAATATTGATTAAGAGTTGATTTGGTTAAATATGTGTGTAATTGAATTTTGTCGATTCCATTAGGTTCAGAACATCATTATGACTTAGTCGAGTCTTTAGTTCGGGGCCCGAGGCGTTCGAGTGCATTTTGGGTACTTGGTTGCCAAATCTTTAAATTTGAGAAAATTATGGAGATTTTGTGGGAAAGTGCATCTTAACGATGTCGACTCAGTGATTTCAGTGCGCGAGCGAATTTATAGCGTCAATTATATTCTAGTAGCATATTCAATTTGTGTCCACATGGTTCCGAGTGAGTTTCAGGTATGAAAGTGAAATTTTGAACATAACAGTTTTTTATGATATCTGGTGCGAGTGCGAGCATGAGCGCGCACCAGGAGCGCATTCGCGCAGAAGGAGAACGACAAGCAGTGTTATCGTATCGTGTGAGCGCAATAGCGAACAAGGGTGGATCACTAGACAGCACAATCGACACCCTCAGCGGAATCGCGCCCAAGGGATATCGACTGGTCAGCACTATCACATCATTACTAAGCAATCACGCTAAGTAAATGTGTCTGAATCGAGCACGATCGTGCTATCAGACTTCAGTTTTTAAAATCGATCAGAACTGGAAATTTAGGTTATTTCACCATTGTTGGAGGTCTAGAGTCGAATCTAGGCGATGTTGGAGGGTATCAACTCGCTTTTGAAGATGGGTGAGATTTTAAGTGTTTCCTCTTGATTTATTCAATTAATTAGCGTTTTAATCCATGATTTGGGGTAGAAAAGCGAGAGTTTAGTCCCAATTCTTAAGAGACAAGTTTTCATAAATTGGGGTCAAGATGATAACTTTTTGATTGAATTTTTTATATTTAGATAATTAAGTTGTGAGTAAACCAATTTTAAAATAAAATTTTATTTTGCTACCGGGGCTTGGGTCTGATTATCTACGGTATATTTGGGGTTCCAGGCAATAGTATGACAATATGAATATCCTTAGATTTACATTTTATCGTAGAATCCATATTTGTTAGATCACGCTTGTTTGGAAACACTCCGAAAGGAAAAAACGTTGGCTTGAGTGTTTATGGCTCCTGTTTGATTTCGAGGTAGGTTATGACTTACCTTTTTAGACTCCAATCGAAGGCGTGCATATAGAGTATAATTGTTGTCAGATTATGCATGTAAGCCTTCGGACATTGAAGGTTGTGCGTCAACTTTACTTGTAAATTGGCTTGGTTCATATTCATGTCTTACTATTTTATGATACAATGAGAGATGACTATTCATGAAACATAATTGCTAACATGAAATGACCTGATAATTGCTTAACTATTTGTATTCTCATAATATTATTGACATATGATTCTATGAATGCTCCATTTTGTCATACATACATGTGGTTATTGTAAATCTTGAATTAAGATACAGAATGGTCCAATGAGGTCGGAAAGGAGGTAAGAACGATACTTTGAAAATTCGAGGGAAAATAATTTTGAATGCTAAGATACGATTTGATATGAGAAAAGATGATACGATTGTTATGAGTAAATATGATGTGATATGAGGCTCAACCAATCTGAGGGATATATACCGGATGATAGTGAGCGATATATGGACCTCACGAGTCCTCCATGTGTCATAATTACATGGCAAAGCTCTTAACATGTGTATATCAGGTTTGATATTGACCAGTTGCATTGCATATCATTTGTATTTATATCATTCTTATTTGGCTCCGTGATTTCATAACTAATACTTCACTGATTTAATGGAAAGATTCAAGCAATGTTAAGTCTGTAATTGATAAAAATGTGAACTTTAAGGTAAATTAGTTAGAGTCAGACGAATTTTAGGGTAAACTTACGAGGGAAGGTCTAAGCTTTATGAATTTTAATGAATTCAAACATGATTAAAATTGTGATGTAAATGACTTCTCTACTATGTGTAGTCCGTTAACTTTTAAGATGTTTATGCGTGTTTCTTCGTTGCCAGTCTATGATGCTTACTGGTATTTATATTAATAATATACTTACTGCACTTTTGTGCAGATACCGATTCAGGGTCCAGCTTTAGACCTCGTGGCTGATTGCGGGAGAGGTTTATTGAGGTTTTTAGGGTGAGTTACTTGACCGTTCGTGGCCCCTACAACTCTCATTCTTTACTTGCTTACTGTATTGGTTCAGAGATATTATTTCTCCCTACGAGGCATGTATTTCAGACTTGTGCATTTAGAGTTCTTGTACGATTCATATAAGATCATTGGGATATGTATGTTTTGATTTTCTAGTATTATGACATTTAAGACTTAAGATAATCTTGTTTAATTATTATTTTCGCTTATTTAAAAAAATCATATTTTTATGAAACATCGGATAGTTCGCCTACCGATGATTAAGTGTAGGTGTCATCATGACCACGAATCTGGTCGTGACAAAAACACACTTATGTTGCATTCATTAAATAATATAAACAACAAATACGACTAGATTCTTACCTATATCTCTCATCTATTTGAAGAAGTATGTTTGTCTAAATTATGCTATCTCTGCTCCAATTTATGTGAAAACGTTTAGAATATGGGGGTCACACCACTTAAAATTGATAATAAAGTCGGGTATACGATTTTTAATTTTATAAAGGGAAAAGGGGCATATTTGCCCTCAAACTTAAGGAAAAGGGACATATTTGCCCTCCGTCAAAGTTTGGGGACAAATATACCCCTCCCGTTAATAAACTTGTACAATTTGTCCAATATTAACTGAACTGCCCAGGTGGACGCCACATGGACGCCACCTGTGCGCCACTTGGACGAAGCCCCATACGTCAGAAAAAAATTTAAAATTATATTTTTAACAAAAATCTCCTACTCCATCTTCCTCACCCCACCTCATCCCTTCCATGACCACTCCTTCACTTCCAGAGCTCCGATCACCGGGCTCCGGCGAAAACCCATCCAGCCACGAACCAAACAACACTTTTTCCTGTTCTCCGAGCTTCAACGACAACAATTCCAACCTTTACGTTCTCCCCCATCACCGCGAACCACCACCGGTGAACGAACTCCGGCGAACCTCAAGCAACCAGCAACCACGATTATCCTCTCCTCTGTTCTCTGAACCTCACCGTTAAACACTTTCTGACCACTGGCCGGCGATCTCCAAAAAAAGACGACAATGACGAAATTCTACTGAAGTATGTACAAACATGGAACTTGGCGACACAAGAGTAAATGGGTTCCCAGAAAGCATTGCTGATGAAAATACTGCGGAACATTTAGATATGGAATTTCATTTTTACTTATCAGATGATAAGCAACCATTAAACAACACTTTTTCATATTCTCCGGAGAAAACCCATCCGGCCACGAACCAAAAAACACTTTTCCTGTTCTCCGAGCTTCAACGACAACAATCCCAACCTTTTCGTTCTCCCCCATCACCGCGAACCCACCACCGGTGAACGAACTCCGGCGAACCTCAAGTAACCAGAATTGCAAAAGTAGCTTTTTAATCAAAATTGCAAAAGTAGCTTTTTAATCAATACCAAAATAAAATAGGAAGAAAGGAAGGGTATTGAAGAATACCCAGATGCCAAAGTGATCTTTAGCATAAATACCAGTTTATATAACCAAACAAACATCAAAACAAAGAGGGAATTCAAGAAAATATATGCATAGAAAGGAACAGAAAAAAGGTGACTTACAACAAAGGGATTGGATATCTTCAAGCCAAGAATTAAAACTTTCAGAAAGAAACAAGAAATTAGCACTATTAATAGAACACAATTTATAGTATATGAAAAATATATTGAACAGTATAGTCTACCATGACGCACAGGTGGCGTCCACCTGGCAGTTCAGTTAATATTGAGCAAATTGTACAAGTTTATTAACGGGAGGGGTATATTTGTCTCCAAACTTTGACGGAGGGCAAATATGCCCTTTTTCCTTAAGTTTGAGGGCAAATATGCCCCATTTCCCTTTTATAAAAAATGAAAATTTTACACGAAAAGTACTTACAACTCAACATAACTAATGATAACACTAGGTATCTTACTAGAGAGTTGCTAGCTAGCTAATGATACTAGTTGTTAATGGAATGGCTTGAAAACGAGTATGGATTAAATAAAAAGTAAATGGCTTATTTATGTTCAAGAAAAGGTTTAAGGGTTTCATTGAAACTAATTAAGTTTAAGCTTTTAGAAAGTTTTGCGTTTTCTGATTATAACTACTTGATAAGTTTAACATTTGGTTGTTAACACTAAATCCACTGTATAAATTATCATAATCATAAATTCATTTCATGTAGACAGTGTTAATAAATGGAACCCGTTGATTTGCCTCCAGGAAAGACATTTTTAGGACCAATTACACAGTGAGATGTGCAAAAAATCAACTTACTAATTTCTATCTTATTTATAAAATTACACTGAATATATTGTCGGAAGACTTTAAAATTATTTTAACAAAACAACAATTTATCAACACATAATATTTTTAACAAATACATCATTTACTTATTATCAATTTTAACACTTCTATCTAAATATGAAATTGCTGTTGAAATCATTAAGCACTTAGGAGTCATGCAGTTGCTGATTAGGAAATAAAACATTCATCTATTACAACAAGCATAATAGTACCATGTTTGATAATATTTTAGTTGTTGTGTACTATAAAACTTAACATACCAAATACATTATTTAATTATCAGCTTATAATCCCGCATAACTAAAATATGTAGTATAAGTTATAAATCATTTTATGCATCATTTAAATATAATGATCGTTTTGATTGTTATTTAAATGTTATTATTTGATATTGTTAAATCTATCGTTACGTCACAACCGATTTGATGTGATCGCGTCATTACCTTATTTTTTTCTTTTCATTTTGTTTTTACTTATTATCTAATACTACTATTTTATCATTTACTAACTTTTTATAATAACTTTACCTCGTATTCTACCTATCATGTAGGTCTATCCTCCAAATTGTTGGTATGTCGAATTATGTAATGAAAAATGATACAATCTATTCAAACATTATATTCATCAAAATAATACAATACAATACAACACAACACAATGCAATATAATATAATACATTATGATACGATGTGTAACAACCATCCAAACAACGTGTATGGATAATTAAATTCTGTAAAACTATTTCGACATTATTAATATTTGTTTAACACTAATGAGAAATCAAACACACCTTAAAGCTTATCAACTACTCCCTCTGTGTCAATTTGTATCACACAACTTTCTTTTAGTTCTCAGTTTAAAAAAGAATGATACATTTCTTTATCTTTTATATTTAACGAGATGATTTATAACCACACAATTTTTTATTTATTTTAGATTAAGATTAAAAAAATCTTCTTTTATTTTTAAAATTTATGTCCAATCAAAGTAGTAGTATATATTTACCAACATTTGATCTTGCTCCAAAAGGTGGAATCTCCCACCCAAGAAGCCCCACGCCCCGGTTCAACATGTTTGTGAATGAGGTAAATCATGATGACTCAATTAATTTTAAAAGTTAAATCAATACCACGCTGCGCACAAATCCCACACTGTCGCTGAGGGGTCGATCCTTGATCATTGCTTCAAATATTTCCTTGAAAATCAATTGAGCTGGTCAAGCGGACACATGAGCTCAATCTTGTTTTAGAAGGAAAAGGATGGTTATAGGAAATATCGCCAAAGCAGGAGTGAAATCTTCCCGCCGTGGCGCCAAAATATTAAAACACAAAATATGACGTCAAACAATATGCGTGGTGTTACTTACTACTAGACAACAATATCTCACACAAGGCTCCACTGTCGAAATCACCTCGGACGAGCAAGGTTTCAAAGGTGTGTGGTTCGGAGCAACTATCTTAGGTCCACATCGAAGAAAAAAGGGTTTTAATCCGGTATAAAAACATTTTGGCTGACGAAAATGGGTCCGACCCATTAAGGGAGCTAGTGAACATTTTATTTGTTAGACCGGTACTACCGGATGAGAAAGTTGAGAGTTTCGAGTTAATACGACTTCTTAGTTCTTACAAGGATGGTTGGTGGACAGGTGTTATTACTAGGGTTGTGGAAGATTGTAACAGGTACCAAGTGACCTTTAGTAACCCACCTGACGAACTTGAATTTCGTGTTTCTGACTTGAGACTTCATAAACAATGGGTCAAAGGGAAATGGGTCCGACCCGGAAAGCAGGTATATCATTTCGTATCCGTTTCGAAGTAGTCGAACCTAGTTTGTAGGCGCTATCGTGCCTTATTCTCTTTTGATTTCATACTACTTTAATTTTTTCCTAACACTTGTTATTACTTTGGTTTTACTTTGCTTGTGCTTATACTCTATCTTGAGCGAGACGCTCTACCTCCAATGTAGAGTTAAGGTTTGCGTACACTCTACCCTTTCCAGACCCACGTTGTGAGATTTCACTGGTTATGTTGTTGTGTCGGTTTCAGTAATTAGGGTTTTAGCAATTTCAAAGGAAAATGTTTTTGCATGTATTTTTGAGGAACTGCTTAGCTTTCAGAAATCATTTTTGGGTATAAAAATGGGTTACTATGGTTAATATAGGGTAAAATATTGTATTTTGGTGACATTTTTGAGCAGTAAAGTTAGTTTACATTTCCTTAGAGAGAAGTTGTTTTACATTTTATGGTAATTAAAATGATTTTCGAAAGGCCTAATGGGTGCTTTGGTCGGGGGGGGGGGGGTGTGTGTGTGTGTGTGAGACTTGAAGATCGTATCTTGGTAGCATTGAGGGTTCGATTCTCAGCTGGCATATGTTCTCTACATTAGAGTCGTTTAAAATTTTACCTTGTCAAAAAAATAAATGATTTTGTATAGGAATACATTTTCCAGACACCCTTTGTTTCATCTTTGTCGATGTGCTCTTTTCGGGTGTGTTTGGTACAAAGGAAAATGTTTTCTTGGGAAACAGATGTTTCTTTTTTCTTTTTACTTATTTTCTAGTGTTTGATACATAAGCAAAAAAATATATTATCCCTAAGAGCATTTATATTTAATATAGTAAAACACTATGGGGTTGGGCGTTGGGGGTGACGTGGGGGTGGGTTTTTTGGGGCATTGGGTGGGTGGGGAGGAAATAATGAACTTGGAATGTCACTTATATATGGAACTTGTTTTTCCTACTTTCATTAGTGAAGTTATTTTCCTTATTTTAAGAAACTTCCAAAACATTTTAGCCAACAAACATGAGAAAATTGAAAACATTTTCGGGAAAATGCTTTCCCGTACCAAACACACCCTTCATTTCTACTTAAAGCTTGTATGTCTTCTTGTCTTTAAGCTTGTTATCACTTATCCATTTGAATTCGTGATTTCTATAGTTGTCCTCTTATCTTGTCATGTCTAATTGTCGAAAGAGAACAGGCTCATTGATGTTTAGTGTGGGAAAGGATGTGGAAGTATCGTTCGATAGAGATGATCGCCGTGATGCTTGGTTTCCTGCAACTGCCCTTGAACATAGTGAAAATGGATTTTTTTTGGTAGAGAGCTATCGGACAAAATCGGAGAAAAAGGCAGCTATTGAGAAAGTAACAGTTGATTCCTTCCATATCCGACCTTTTCCACCGCTTATCACAAGGAAGAAATTCAATTTGCTGGAAAAAGTGGACGCACTTTATGATTATGCCTGGTGGAGCGGTGTCATCACCAGAGAGCTTGCTGGTAGTAAGTATATTGTCTATTTTAAGCACACAAACAAGGAGAAGGAGTTCACTGACTCTGATTTGAGACCTCATATGGATTGGAAAGACGGGCAATGGTTTACTAATCGGGTATGGTCCATTTGAATTCCTTTGGTTTTCAGGTCTTGTTACTTTTGTGGGTTCAGACTGCTGTTTTATTCTTTATTTCCTGGTAGTCATGATAGTGGTAGTTTTACTTAGTCAATCTGCTGCTGTAATTTGTAAATAGAAAATCACCAGTTTTATTTGCTGCTGCCTCCCTGCTTCCCCAAGTAACAAACCACCCCAATGTGTTCATTTAAGTTGAAATATGAAAGCAGTTCATGCATTTGTTATTTGACGGATGACACTAGGAGGAGATTTTCTTTTATTCATAAGTTGTGAAAGGTTAATCTTTTCTTTGTTGTTACATGCGAGTTGACATCTCGTGTCTATCAAGATCTTTCCAGTATCAGGGTGTGGACATCAGAGTTGCATTGACTTTGAGGAAGATATACATTTAGCTTGATTTTTCCTCTGAAAATATAAATGTATAACAAAAGACAAATAATGATCTGCTTTTTCTGTCATTGGGTATTCCTCTAAGGTTAGTTATGTGTTAGCATTTTGATTTATAAGTTGTCTTTTCCTTGTCTAATTCATTCTTGAGTTATTTGACTTTCTTAATCGTATATGTGACTGTAAATATGGCTTGAGCTAAGATTATGTGATAAGCTCTCAACTGATGGCTTTGTACAGTGTCTAAGCAAAGTACATGGTGCAGATTAAGCTAGATAGTAAGAAGTGAGATTTGTGTTGACTTTCTGATTCCAGATTTTTGACCTACTTTGTTAGTGGGGTCAAAACCTAAATCTAGTGTTATTTGACAGGCCCTCCAGTATTATCTACTTCACTATTGCTAAAGCTTACTACATATACTTTCAGGACATTCCAATTCCTTCGGATTGTCAAACTAATGGAAGCTATAACTTCATTGACGCTAGTCTTTCACCGAAGGATGTTCCACTTGGCAAATCAAGCACTATGAATGAGATCTCTGAGGAAACAACACAATATTCTATAAAGAATATAGAGGATCTTACTGAGACACCTTCAACTGATGAGATTCCCCTTTCCAATTGTGATGCTGCATCTCCACAGCCACTAGAGCTGCCCAAAGACATGTCACTTGAAGAATGTAAACTTAGTTCAAAGCCTTCTAAAAAACCCCGTATGAAGAGTCCCTTTGGTCAACCCAGCCCAAAAACTGAATATGCTGAAATGAAGAGTTCAGTACCTGTAGCTGGAGATGAGCAACCTCGCATCCGCTCTTGGCAGAACAGAACTGTAAGTCAATTGCTGCCAATTTTTTATTGCATATAGAGCCAGGTGGGGGTGGGGTGTGGTCAGTGATATTGGAAGCCATCGCTTGAAGCGATGCAAAGCACGTTGTTAGCGTTTCATGAGTGAAGCCATGCGCTTCAGAGAAGTGTGAAAGCTTCATATTATGACACTTTTTGGATCTCAACTTTGAGGAGTTGGATTGATATCAACACTATTGTATATTGGATGCTAAACTTAATTATTTTGTTTGAAATTTGTTTATTATAGTACTAGATTCCTATATGTATGGTATTTTTTAATCTTCCATAAATTGTGTGCTTCATTTCATGCATTTTTCTTCAAGCCCCATGAAGTTTGTCGCCTTTTTGCTCCGTTAGATCAATTAAAATGAATGCTGACTATGGAAGGAGTCTATGGAAGGAGTCTGTTGCTCCTTTAGCCACTTCTCTGGTTTGAGTGGCTTGAAATTGATAAAGGAAGGCATGTGAGATGTTGCTAGAATGAAAAAATAAAGCTAGTTGTCTCTTGTAGTATTAAATGAGTGTATTGTTTGTCAAAATGTCTCCTGTAGAATTTATTGCAGCATAAATTAATGTGACGTTTTAGTAGTAGCATAACAGATGCTGAGTAGTGCCTTAACTGACCTGTTTGTACCAATTGATCACTCTTTCTATTGGAAGCAAAGTGCAAATGAGTCTGACCACTTGTGAGCTAATTGAGTCTGGCTTAGCTCATAACCATCTAAGCTGGAGCTAGCCTGATTAAACAAATGAGATGATCTCAGGAACGTAGATGTTCAATGTGCTCAGCTTATCTATTTTTTGCTTTCCCTTTCTTATCTGACTATATTAGCTTGTTGGTTTAATTACTTGAATAGTAGTCAGAGGCTTACTAGTCTACCACTAACTATGTAAATGTAGGTCAGTTGACCAGTCTAAAACCAATAGCTCTCCAAATAGATTGTCTTCAGCCTTCTGCTTCCTCTTTTCCTTCAATGATGAAAGTTGAGCTGCTGCTTCTTTATTTGTTTGTTACATTTTATTACTTTAATTTTTTTTCTCTTCATCTCTTTCTCTATCCTTCATCCATTTAAGGCCACTTAACTGCCTGCCGTCTCCATCTGCTAATCTAGATCAAAGGTTCCTAGACTCCAAACTGAATTTTAAATTTCTACCTAGCAGAAGTCGTTTTCTGCGGGGTGATTGATATGGCTTTACTCTATTCTCTCTGAGGGTCTACACCTTCAATGAATTTGGTCTGATCTGAAGTTATTGCTTCTTCCTTCCCCTATTTTCTTTTGTTCATCTTTACAGTAACTGCAGGCAAATGAGGATTTGCAGTGGATATTTGGTTCTTGTTGCTGATTCCTAGATTACTCCCTTTTCAGAAGTGATCTTTTTGGGTTCTTTCTTTAGTTGTGACACATGCTCTCATTGAACCTCTCGCTTGAGCCTGAGCTATTTATTCATTTTGGGGAGCCCAAGAGCTTTTCCTTCAAGCCGAGCTGCGCCTTTCAAGGGTTTGGCTTAGCTTGGATTCACCCCTAGTTAGGTGGTTAAAGGTCTAGGAAAATTCTTTATTTGCAATATGCTCATTCCAGTTTTAATTGTGTCAGTCAGTGTTCATACTCAGTAAATTCATCTTATTTATCCAAAAAAGAAAGTGCTTAGTGCATTCATCCAAATATATGCAGAGGAAGAGATGCCAGGAAGGTGGGAGGACACTTGAGAAGTTGCGAGGTTTAAAATCTCCTACAAGAGGTACTATTTGTTTGTTTCGTATGTTTTTTGGTACTTTTGAAATCTAAATACAATTTAGAGCTGCTTAACAGGTAACAAGGGTATTGCAATAGAAAATGCTGGTGACGTTACTCCAAAATGTTCTACACGTAAAGAAACTGATGTCCATGTCATCATAGGGTTGGAGTGTACTAAAGTTAGGAGCTCGAAGGCTAAAAGGTCTCGTCCGGTTAATAATGAATCTTTGGAGGCTATCGGAGATCAGAAGCAGATTGATGCTGCTGTAGATGGTCTACAGGTAAGCAGAGATTCAAGGGCATAATATCTCCCACACTATTCAGTTTCTTGTTATGTGCTTTTAGAGTTCTAACTTAATCACTCATACCATGCTGTTTAAATTCGGTTCCTTTCGAATACTTGTAAGATTCTGTTCAAGTTCAGCACCTTAAATCGATTTTTTTAGACCGCTTTGTAGTCTGATTTTGCCTTTTCTCTAGGAGACCAACCACTTAGGTGATGGAGAGAGCAGTCAGAAAAGAAGAAGGGGGAGACCACCTAAGAAACTAACTTCAACCCCAACAGGTATATCATAAATTCCTTGGGCCTACAATCTGCGGGTAGGATGTGATTTTCGGTTTTCTCCTTAAGGTGTTCTGCTTTGTTTTTGTAGATATGAAACCAAGTGGAGATCATTCAAAAGATGAGAGTTCAGGTCCTGTCGAGCTAAAGTTATGGTAATTGAAGATGGTAAGGAGCAGGTAGAGGTTCCCAATCAAAAAGATAGTAAGGAGCAGATAGAGGTTCCTGATAAAAAAGATGGTAAGGAGCAGGTAGAGGTTCCCAATCAAAAAGATGGTAAGGAGCAGGTAGAGGTTCAAACGGGGCACAGCAGAAAAAGAGGCAGGACAAAGAAGACGGCCCAAACAAAACTCTCAAATGAGATAGCAGTTCAGTCTTCGTCCCAGCAGCATGAGAAGCATTATGTAAAGAGGGAAAAACGACAGGCAAAAAGTTCAAATACTGAATCTCAAGCTCAAGGTGAGTAATGGCTTCTGTAGTAGTAGTTGCAAGATGATGTTGGCAATTTGGTGCATGATTTTGAACAATTAGTGGATGTGTTGAATTTTGAATGCCATATGCAGATTGTTTAGAACACAGTTTATATCATGGAACAGAGAGAAACAGCTTATATGCTGCACTTCTCTTTGTTGAGTTTCTCATTTTTTAATCTCCCATTGGCCTTCTGTAGGTTCTGTTGACTCTTCTGCAGTGAAAACTGCTGAATCAAACAGGATAGCAAGCGATGGTGAGGAAGTTCTTGCTGACATACCTTGCAATGGATTCGATGTTCAACCCCTTGCGAAGTGGTTTGAAGAAATACAGTCTCCAACTTCGTTTGATGGATCGAGTAAGCTACTAAGTTTTCATTAGTCGCTTCCTGTTCTGGCTGTTGTTTGATGATATTTTTCTCCTCCAGGAGTTTCACCTGCACGTAGTCCAAAAAAATGTGCTGAGAGGGAGAAACAAGACGTGCGTATGCAAACTCCTGTCAACGGGACCCCAGTAACCCAAACTGAAACCCAGAGCTTGCCTTTTGTGAAAAATACGCTACTTTGGTCAACAATTGAATCCATGGATATTTTCAGGAGGATTCCTCAGAAGCCACATTTCAATCCGTTGGAAAAGTGTAAAGAGAGTTCCCGTGAAGGACTAGCTATAGGTTATATGGTAACTTTTTTAAGCATCGTAGAGAGGACTTCTAGATTGCACTATGATGATCCTAGAAGCACCATTCAGGAAATCTTGGAGACTCTCAGCGACTTGGAAACCCATGGATTTGATGCGCAGCTTGTACAAGATCGCCTAACTGAGTTATTGTTGATGAAAGATGAGCATGAAAAGCTTGAAACACAGGTTGCAGATATTGATAATCAGCTTATCACGCATAATACGGACAAAGAACACATTGATGGAGAGATTGAAGAGATTAATAAACAAATTGCAGAATTACAGGATAAACTATCCCTGATTACTTCGAGGAAGGAGGTCAAGGACCGTCAAATTGATGGTTTAAGGTCTAAGTTAAAGGATATTCAAGCAGACACGAAGAAAGCACATGATGAATTTGACAGTCTTGCTAGTAAACCTCTGTAACTGCTGCCAGTATGTCGCCGTTGAGGGTTTCCCTTGAAGCATGGGTTGTTGCTATTGCATGAATGGTATTGTGATCACTAGTGTCGTAGTTGGGTAGGTGTTTTGTCAACCATTTGTGGATCATGCCAAATGTTGTTTATGTCCTGTCTAGATAACTTCGTTGGAGTAGTACATGTTTTTGGATGGTCTATAGTTTGTCAGCTCCATACAACGGCTCGTTTGATACGTTGCACTGGACTACTAATTTCATTGGAATGGACTGTATTAATATATATTAGACTATTAATATATAATTGACTGTATTTTTTATTATCATCTGGATGAGTCTTAAAAATGGCAGTTGGACTGTTACAGTCCAGTGCGACTAAAAACGCTCGCCAAACGCTGTATTTTTTTTTTGTCCATGACCTCAGATGCGTGTATTGGTGCTGTATTATTTTTTTGTCCAGTACAGTCCAACTTAATACAGCGTACCAAACGTGCAGGGTCAAAGTAACTTTAGAAACTTATTTAATGGGTTTCCTCTGGCCAGAGGATTATGTGATGAATCTGATGCCGTAGTTGATTGTGCCTCATATTTTTTTCTTGTTCTCTTGTTAGTTTTAAATTTTAATTTCTGTTTTGTTCGTGTTATTGTTGAAATTTATCTAAATAGTCGTGTTATGGATTTTGAAAGTTAAGAACAAAGTGTTGGGATTGTGTACCTGCCACGCTTTGTGCATTTGCAAATGTCTTCAGTTAAAACATGAGGGTACTGCTGGGGAGGTTCCGTGTTCGAGTCCTCTCTCAGCGAAAAATTGTTTCCGGGGGCATATTCCAGAAGCAAAGGATGGGCGCCCGCTGACATGCGCAGTGTGGGTTCGATCCCCAACAATTATTTGTCCGGGGTCATCGATCAGTTGTCCGTTCTCAGATCCTGGCTAATGAAGCACATCCCGCGGTTTACTTGATAACGATGTGGGACCGGATCTATCATCTCCAGGATGTCTAGATAATACTAGTGAAATAATCAGGGTCAAGCCTGGATACCTGGATTATAAAAAAAATTAAAATATAAGCAGAATGTGGATGCTGATTACCGACATACTCCAAATCTTGGACCTTGCTCTGTTCTCTCTCTCCCTTTCATTTTCTGGGCTCTGGCGTTACACTCTAATTTGATGAAAGGCCTTAGTTATCATCAATTTGGTCTGTCTCATTCTCCCTTTCTATCTCGTCGTGGCTTACAATCACAATTAAAGAAACACGGTTTCTCTTCTTTACCATTATGACAATAAATTAGAGCGTTAAAAATTTCAACTACATGCTGTTAGTACTATTTATACTGCTACAACTACTGTTTCCAACTTTTCTTAACTGGTATTATTTAGGATCATATTTGGATCCGTGCGAGGTGTGCTATCGCACAGGGCTCTCGAAAAATGAAAAATTTTAGGGCCCTTTTTTTTAATTAAGTAGTATTAGCCCGAATTTACATTAAAGACTCATAATTCGCATGACTTAGCCCAATTAAGAGTTCACTTTTACGAATTAGAACAGGGCGTCAAAATGTTTGAGACGGCTCTGCTACTATTATTTTCCAAAAAAAGAGTATTAACGTGTTGTCTATTGCAAGTTGAAATATTCAAATTATGTCCACATTTATAAATACGTAGAGCTAAATGCCGTGCAAGAATGGCTACGTTGCTTCATAGAAACCGATTGTTGCTTTGATAAGACAATAAAAAAACAATCAGTTCCTACACTTCTTTCTTTTATAATCGTCAAATGATAGTAATAGCAACAAGTGGTATGGGTTGAAAAACACAACACGGACAACATGCATGTTGTCCTAATTAAATTGAGAAGAAGAAAAGGTTGAAGATTTAATGGCAATTGACATGTTGTCCTAATTAAATTGAGAAGAAAAAAAGGTTGAAGATTTAATCGCAATTGGCATACATCATTCAAAAGAAGTAAATATTCCATTTGTCTCAATTATATGACACACTTTCCTTTTTAGTCAGTCAAAAAAAGAATATTATATTTCTTTATTTTTAACAATAATTTAATTTTAAACTTTAGTTTTTACGCTTAACAAAATGATTTAATAACAACACAAATATATTTGACTTGTTTTTAGACTACAAGACTCAAAAGTCTTCTTTTATTTCTTAAAACTCCGTGTCTAGTCAAATTAAATCATATAAATTGGAACAGAGAAATTGTTAGTACCAATCTAGTATCATCAATGAACAATCACAATAATATAATAATAACTCAATATAACTTGAAATCAATAACAATGAATTCAGTAAATTGAAAACACATACTAACTTGGTGTCGATAGATGTCAGCTGTCCCAGTGTCCTAAGACAGAAATTCGTCCCCACTTGTGTTGTAGTTCTTCAGACGTCTATCTTGAGGATACAACTACATAGGTGAAAGTATACCTGTCTAATGGATCGACCGGATCGGTGGCAGTTCACGGTCCCGGCCCATCAACTTACGGCCCGTTCATTACCGGATTTCGATCGGCCGTCTGGTCCGAATTGAACAGGGCCTACCGGTCCAGGTTTTATTTTGTTTTTGTTTTTTTGTAAATTTCGAAAATCTAACTAAATTCAAATTAAATATGTAATATAATAATATAATATAGTTTATAACTTTATACTTTATAGTTATATTGAAGTTATATAAACTATATTAATTTTTTATAAAAAATTTTTATTCCGAAAATTTATTAATTTATTAAATTAGTAGACATAAGATACGTTAACAAATAACAACTAAAGAGATAATAAAATAAAAACTAATGATAAGATGTGAACTTTCGAACTTTCATTATTCATAATGTTAATTATTAATAAGAGTACATAATGAAGTAATAATAATTGTTATTTACATATTATGCATCCTTCTTGCAAGTTCTTCGTAATTTATAGGTTGCTCCATAGCCTCTAAATCTGGAGTATTAATTCGATCCGATTGCGCTCGGTTTCCAAAATATTGTCGATTTCTTCATCTTAGGAGAGTCAACGTCTTTATATCCTTGATTTCTTCTCTCGATCGATCCAACCCCAGCATACTAACACTTCTAATGTGCTTAGCCAACGAGTGGCGCTCGTCTATTTGATCTCGTGCTTGACTGAATGCACTTTCAGAAGCCACTGTTGAGATAGACACATTAAGAACATCTCGTGCCATAGTTGCTAGTACCAGAAATTGTCTTTTGTTATCCTGTCACCATTGTAAAGGTTGAAATAACTGCATCTCATCACAATTTCGAGTTGTGCTTGCTTGTGTTGTTGCAAAAGTGCTCCATATAGTTAAAGATTCATTTTCATCGTCTTCATCGAATCCTGCAGATGTAGACACAGAAGCAGAAGCAAAACTAGAAGGAATATTAGTAGCATAGTTGTTGTTGTCATGTAATGTAGCATAATAATAATATAATTTAACTAAATTAGTATCAAGTTTACATATGCAATTAAATGAAGACGGAGTTTCTGTTTCACCCACTTCCATATAAGTATATAAACTAAATATTAAATTATGACAATCTACTTTTTTAACAGAAGAATTTAAGATGCACCAATACAATAAATATCAGGAATAAGATTTTTTTTTAAAACTTTTCAAACATAACTGTAACTGCATCTATATATATTTTATATTTGATTTTAAACCATAAAGTAAATATGAAATTTCAGCTATATGAGCTAAAACATTACAAACTGTTGGGTAATAAGATCCCGAAAATTCAACAGTAACAGTGTAAAATTTACGTAATTTTTTTAAAAGTTCAGCAATTGATTTTCAAACATCGTCGGTTAACATATAAATCGCGTTCTTACAATGAACATTTGAAACATGTGTTATGGGGTCTTTATACTTATAACATTCTTTTAAAAATAAATAAGTCTAATTCCACCGTGTAATAATCTCTTGTGGCATGAATTTAGGTCTCAAATCAAATTGTTTACATTTTTCTTTAAATTCTATAAGTCTATTTTTTTCTATTATTACCTTGAATAACTCCAACAACTCTTTTGACAATTTGTATTTCAGTTGCAAATAACTCAAGACCACTTTTAACAATTAAATTATAAATATGACAAACACAACGAACATGAAATATATCAGGAAGTGACGGTTCTAATTCCACTTTTAAAATATCTACAATAGCAGTATTATTATATGCATTATCGAATGATATACAAAGTATTTTTTTATAAAGATTATAATTTTTGGCATAAGCACAAATAATTTCGCTTATATATTTTCCAGTATGACTTTGATCCTCGTCATACGCAAAAGCAATAATACGTTTTTCCATTTTAAAATTTTCATCAATCCAATGACAAGTAATTGTTAAATAATCATAACCGTTTAAAGCATGCCCAATGTCTGTAGTAAAACTAACTAGGCATGGAAGATTAGTGAACAAATATTGCAAAAAAAATAGCATAATCATTATAAAGTCTAAAAAAATTGGTTCTACAAGTACTACGAGGAACACCTGTAAAACAAGGATTATATACTCTTTGAATATATATAATTAAATATGAAGAAGAAGCAAAAGAAAAAGGTAAACAACCTCCGACAATCATTTTTGCTAATTCAATGCGATCATTCTTTGGATCGTACTTAGCCACCCCCCCACCCCCCCGCGTTAATGAATTAAGTTGTTGTTGACCGGGTTCTAAATCAGTGGCAACACCCCATTGTATCGGATGATCTTTCAATAAATGCCTATCTATAGTGCCCGTCCCTCGTCACCACCCCCTCTCTTATGTTTGTAAGTTTTCCCACAAATATTACATCTAACTCTATCAATGTCCCCAACTCTATCATAAAAGAGCCACACTTTACTCATTTTTCTCCTTACTTCTGGTTCTGTAACTTCTGGTAAAAGAGGTCTACGACTACCACTAGCAGTACCAACATTGACAGAAGAAATACTAGTAGGTGTAGGAGGTTCAGTTTCTTCAAGTTCAACAATATTATCTAATTGAACGTTATCATATTCATTATTTTCTATTCCAAAATCTTCTTGCATTTGATCATAGTCTATATTTTAATTAGATGATGAAGAACCTATAGATTTTTTACCCCTTGAACTTGATTTACGACGCAGTCCCGACCCAATTCTCCTTAGCAAAGACATTATAAAATATTTAAATAATCAACAAATAAATATGACAATTTAATAAAATAATTAGAGAATGAAACGAGTGTACCAAACTTCAGACTTCAGAATTCAATTGAAACTCGAAGGCCGAAGCTCGAAGTCTTGCAACTTTGAAAATTAATTATAATAATAATAACTTGAGAATTCATAATATAGAGAATTAAGAGAGTATGAGAATTGAGAGAATTGTAGAAATAATTGTGTGATAAAAATGAGAAAAATGTAGAGTATTTATAGATTTTTTAAAGGATAAAATGTAATTAACAAATAAATTTAAAAAAAAAGAAAGAAGCCAAACGGTCCACTGACCGTTGGCCCCTCTACCCCCCCAGCCCCAACGGTTTACCTTTGGGCACCAACAACCCATTAATTTTTTTTCCTTACCGGTTTGGACCGGACCGGTTAACCGGTAAGGTTACCGATTTCCCGTTACCGGTTCAACCGGTCCGGGTCCTTACCGGATTTCTCTATAACCTGTGCGGGTTGGGGTTGGGGCCAAACCAACCCCAACCCGGTAAACTTTAACGGTCCGGACCGGACCGGATTTTATACCGGGTCGACCGGTCCGGTTCTGGGTCAACCCGACCCTTTAGACAGGTATAGGTGAAAGTTCTAGCACAAGAACTTCACCCATGACGAATTTACTTTATGTGTTTTTTCAGAAATATCTTTTTGGAAAGAAGAAGAAGTAGAAGCAACAATCTCAAATCATTAATTGTGTTAAATGATTGATTGTTGTTAGTTCTATGTTGATTGTATTGATTCTATTGTTCAACCAAGTGATCATCACCTTTATAAAGTGGTATTTTCGACAATTGCAGCCTTTCACATCAAAGGTTATGACTATAGGGAAGAGACACAACTTTTGGACTGTTTCCAGAAAATGATCGTTGCACAAGCGTCGCGGCTCTTGCCTCCAGGCGCCGCGGTCCGAATTCATTTTCGGAATTCTAATAAGCTTCTGCCAATCAGGCGTCGCGACTCTTACGACGGGAATTTTTCCTCGGCTCTTTGGGCGTGGTAGCGCGGCACAGTCCCAATGCGCGCAAATTACGAAATCTCAAACATAATTTGATCATTTTGTTTCTTCTTTATTCCATACAAGTTCCAATAATACCCTACATTTTCTATCCAAACATCAACAATACCCACATTTGGATAGAAAATAAGATAGTAATGTACTTTTCGTTATTTCTGAACAACACGATATGACATGCATCGGAAAATATATCTTTTGGACTTGAATCGTTCGTAGTGAATACTTATCAGATCTACTTTGTGAAATAGTGGACGTATGTCTTGAACTATTCACGTTTTGTAGTAAATCAAGACAACAAGTATCACACATATCATATTGTTGCGATATTTCTAAGTGCTTACGCAAGTGTACGTATCGTTCCAAGTAATATAGTCTGTAAGACAGAGTTTATCGTCCACAGAGACTGGTTTATTAAGTACCGATTATCTATCATATGGTATCTATTTGGTTGAACAATGAGATGTCTCCAATTGTGTTTGCCTCATTTTCTCATCTCCAAAGTTGTGTTTAGAATATGGTATATGGTCAGGGTTTTAGGGATTTTATAGCTGGGAAAAGTTGCCTTTCGGACCCCAAAAACCCTCTCCAATTCGGCCAAGGAAACCTGAACATTACGCGTCGGCACCACGGTTCTTCTGCCAGGCACCTAGGTGCTAATTCAGCCAAAATCACTGGAAGTTACTGGAATGGAGGCACCCCGGTTCCTCTGTCAGGCACCTAGGTGCCTTCGACGGTGATTCAATTTCGGACTTTCTGGAAATATTACGCCTCAGTGCTAATTCTTCTGACCGCGGTTCTATGGCACCGCGATTGTCACGACCCAAGCCGACGGGCCGCGACTGGTGCCCTACATGGTCACCCTTATACCCACACATCACATATGACCAACGGAAGCTAATGAAAACTCATAATCTCAAACAAAGGGATCCTGTCCCCAGAACGGTCATATAATAAAATAGGCAAGTCGACAAGACTGCCATTATACACAAATCCGAAATGAGCTACAACTGTACATGTTCAACCCACACATGACTACAGACCTCTAAGAGTATACAGTAACTATGACGGGACAAGGCCCCGCCGTACCCCTGAATATAAATAAGTCATAATGGAAGACCTGTACCAAAATAACTAGGCTCCGGAACAATGGAGTTATCCCAAAACGCTGAGCAAGGATCCTAAGCTCGAGGATCACCAAACTGTGTACCTATACCTGCGGGCATGAACGCAGCCCCCCGGAGAAGGGGGTCAATACAAACATGTACCAAGTATGTAAATATAAAGTATTGTAAATGAGATCATACTGACAAGTATAATAACCAAAAGATGACAGTAAGCAAGTATGATAGTCAAAGTACCAGTACCCCTGTACCACTAGATCACTGTACTACTGTACCACTGTATCATTATACCACTGTATCACTTTACCACTGTACTACCGTACCACTATATCACTGTACCTTATAAAAATGAGAGTCATATAAAAAACATGAATGTCTGTTCATATAATCATATATTGTCATGAGCATCTATACTCGCGTCATGGATACATGTCCATGGAATCATATACATATACTGCCCGACCCTCAAGTGAAGGACGCAGTGAACATATACAACCCGACCCTTTCTGGGACGCGGTAAACGCTTAGTCATATACTGTCCGGCCCTTTCTGGGACGCAGTAAAATTGTAAATACATAAACTGCCCGACCCTTTCTGGGACGCGGTAAAATCATCTACTGCCCGACCCTTTCTGGGACGCGGTAAACCTATACACATATACTGCCCGGTCCTTTCTGGGACGCGGTAAGATGGAATAATCATTTACTGCCCGACCCCTTCTGGGACGCAATAAAATGGAATAATAACACTTGCATGAATATCTATCATGAGCAACCTTGTGCAATTTAAATCATCTTTGGACTCTCAATAATATCTTTAAAATGAACTTTCATTTTAGAAAACCAAGACACTATCATGTCATGTATAACTCATTAAAATGAACTGTCATTTAGAAAAACCAAGGCACTATCATGTCATGTATTATCAAGGATTAAGATCCAATAAAACTATGTACGTCCGCCGTACACTCACTTTATACAAATCATGCCAAAAGAAGAAAGGATTGTTTCACATACCGCTTGTCGTCTGTACCAACTCGATAATCTAAATTCATCTCGCTCTTTTGGCTAACATTATGGAAACATCTGAATGGCGACAACATATTCGAATTTGCCTAATTAATTCTTATATGAGTCGTGAGTAATTATATGATAAAACCTTATCTAATCAGCTGTGAACTAGAAAATATAAAACAAATTGGTTATATCTTAGTTTCTATGCAGATGGCGTGCTAATCATTTTGATATAATCGTTTGTCGATACCTTTTTCACTTAACGCTGCAATGACTTATTTCAACACGTTCATTAAAACATACCCAATTATTTATTAAAACAATCTCAGCGCTTAATACTTATCAGTTCCTTTAAGTAAGCAGAGTCAACTCGACTCCCATGCTTACTAAAAGTCTTGTCAACATCTGCCTCATATGCCTTAATACAGACTTAGGAACACTTTAGACATGTTTTTAGCATAGAATCAATAACATAAATATTCCTTAACCTCTAAGAGTAGAGTAAATTATGGAGCAATACCACAGTTATAGTTCACACGTAGAACATGCCAAAAGAAGAAATGATAGTTCACATACCTTATCAGCTATACCAACACGATAAGTAGAATACGCCTCAATTAGTACTTCAACATATAACAACAATAACACGTATATCAACTCCATACTTACTAATGTAGATCATATACCAAGTAATGGTTCTCTTTTCATATAAAAATTTGGGCAGCACTTCCCCTATTTATACCATATCCATAACTTCCAAACGAGGCTAATAACATCAATAACCAAGCAGCAATTAAGGGCATAACTAAAACATCAACCAAGGTGATTCATACACCTACCTCTCATGTTAATGCGACCTCTTAATCCAAATAACAACAATCCACTAAAATAGTCCATACTTCAACAACAACGAGGGTGAAATATGAAGCTCTTCTACACCTTTCTACACCCTTATTCCTTTAGGACATGCATTAGCAATTACCACATCAAACATGCATAATGGTAACTAAATTTCCAGCATTATAACGCCACAAAACAACCCCTAAAACTGCACAACAATATCCAATAGTTTATATGAAGTTCTCGGCCACAACAAGACTTCTAACCAAGGCCCGTTTTCACGACTCTTTATAATCCAATTCGTTACAACACTTTCATATAAACAATTTATACTTTCCATAACAGGATTTCATTCATCTAACAACATGTATCAAGTGGTGATAACAACCACAATAACCAACTAATCCAAGTAATGAAAAATAGTCAAGAATCGGCCAACATGCTAACAACAACCACATACATTTTCTTGCTTCCAACCCTTCTAAATACATGTTCATCCATTAACTATAACATCATTTATCTACCAATAACTTATTAAGAGGAAGAACTCTTACCTCTACTTTAGCCAAAGTAGTCCTTAGGTTTTCGGCTCACACTTCACTTCCACACCACTTCTTCATGCTACAACCACATGCACATATTCTCTACAAGCTTGTAACCATCTTTCTTTCATGTTTCCTTCCAAAAAGTTCATTTCCAAGCCTAGGGTTTCAAGACACTTTTCGGCCAAACAGTGGTTTAAAGTTCTTGGAGAGTTAACTTGGCTTAGAACTTAGGTAGAGGGCTTAATCTTGGAAAATAAGTAGCTCTTGTTCTTCACCTCCATGGTTTTCGAAAACTTCAAGAACAAGGGAGAGATATGAGGGTTTGAAGGGTGAAGATATTTGTGTAGCAAAATCTTGCAAGACTTGTGTTTAATAGGTGTATGTAGCACAAGTGGAGGGTGTCACGATCCGACCAGACTGCGGCCCGGTGCCTACACAGGCACCACTACAGTATACATCATAGATAATCAGCGGAACATACATGAAACTTATAAAATAATACAACAGAAGTAAAACAACAGGTTAGCCGATAAGGCTACCTTCCTGGACATATATATACATCTGGCCAAAGCGGTTGCCTCATTCCTTTACAAACCGACCACAATATGTGACTACAGGACCTCAAGAGTTTTAACATAACAATCGTGGCGGGACGGGGGCCGCCATACCACGAATACACACGTGAATCTATAACCTCGGAAACCGTACAAGAGATAAGCCTCGGAGCAAATGAAGCTTTTTCCCAAAATCGAACCGAGATTCTAAGAGCAAGGATCACCAACCTGCACCTAATACTGCGGGCATGAGCACGGCCAAGAAGTCGATCAACAGTCCGAATATGGAACGGAAATAAGGTATATTAAACAAAACATATCTGTATAAAAGTATGACCGGGGTAAGTATAAAAAGGGTAAATACCTGAACCTACCATGTCATTACCATCACGTGAACTTAATCGTACCTTATTATCTTTTCCCAGTTCTCAATAAAAGTTATAGTCACTTTCTTACGTCTTACTTGAAAATCATCAAGTTCACTACCATATAACTTACTTACCTTACATAACCTACTCGGCCGCTTTATGGAGGACGCTATCTTATACCGCCCAATGCGGGGACGATAATGTCATATAGTGCACTGTAAGGTATACTGCCCGGCCCAATCTGGGACGATAATGTCATATAGTCTGCCCGTAAAGGTATACTGCCCGGCCCATTCCTGGGACGATAATGTCATATAGTCTGCCCGTAAAGGTATTGTTACACCCCGTATTTACAGGACATGTTTTAAGAACGTAAGTAAGAACTCACAAGTGTTAAGATTTGAGACTTGTAAGAATTTAGCGGAATTATGAAATTGTCGAAAAATGTATTATTGTGACGAATGGGAGGGCGACACGTGTCACCCCCTTATAGTGAGCTTGGACAAAATGCCATGGGCACAAGGGTCATTTGACCTTTGGTAGGATGATTTAGTCTTGCAAGTTGTAGCATGAGAAAATTGACTAAGTCAATGACCCCACTTAGTCTTGATATTTAGCTAGAGCTTATCCAAGCCACCCAATTGTTCCTATCTTACCCCTCCTTTATGTTATATATGTATACTAGTTGCAAGAGGGAGAAAAACACTTAGCTAATTTTCACAAAACTTGAAGGAAGAGCAATAGTGCTCTCGGGTTCAACATCCAAGAAGGAGAAAAATTTGTGTTTCTTGTCCAATAAGCTCCACACTTTAAACCAAGGTTCATGAGGGTATAGTAAGCATATCTCAATAGAAAATCTCAGAAAAAGATAGTTTTCGGGTTAGTCGCAAAGTGAAAACCTAATGGTCTTTCTAGGTTTTGGATTGAAGGTTTGAAGGAAAGTTGTTGGTGTGGTTCTAAGGGTCTCAAGTAGCGGATTGAAGTGTCTTGAAGAGGCTCTAAGTTGCTAGGAGCGACTTGGTTGGAAGTTAGATTGAGATTCGTTGAGGTATAATTTTGTTCTCTTTAAGTGTTACAAGATTATGTATTGTTGTTAGCCTTACATTTTACTAGCATGAAACATATGTGTTGAAGTTTTATAAGTGTTATGAATTGTTGTAGCCTAGGAACCGAAATGGCACATTAGCCATTTGAAGTTGGATTTCAAGTTGGTCGTAGTTAGAATAGTCGCATGTTAATTACTTGGAGATTGTAGTAGTTTTAATCGCCATGACTTGATATCATGTTAGGCTAATAACTTGGATTGAAATGGAAATTGGATAAGAATTGATGTTGTAGTACTTGAGTTAGCGAATTGGACTAGTAGTTTGTTATTCTTTTGTATTGGACTCTGGTATTGATTGTGGTGAGCGAGCCAATTGGGGCTGTTTGGTTATTGTATTCGACCTTGAAAAGGTGGCAAAGTTAGTAGAAACAAAGGAGGTCTTTGTCCGATTTTCCGTAGGATTAGTGACTTAGCACTTAGAATGATTCTACGTTGGAAGTAAAAGGTTAATGGACATATTGTGACCATTTTAGGTTGAAGTACTAAGTATAGCGTATCCTACTTGGAAAGTGGAATAGCTATCAAGATTGAAGTACTTTGGAGCATTTTGCTACGTGTCGATAATCGTCGCGAGGTATGTGAACCTCTTCCTTCCTTTGGCATGATTCTATGTATGGAATATACTTGTGGTATCCTTTCATGTTTCCTTCTACTCTTAGAAGTTAAGAGGTAGTTATGTGATTTACCCTATGTAGAACTTTTCCTATCTTTTGAGCATGACTAGTTGCACGTATGTAGTACGGTGAGCGTCTGAACTATGACATTCTTTACTTGTTTTATGTGATGCCAAGTCGGGTGGGTTAGGAGATTAACTCACTTCTTTGAAAATAGTAAGGATGTCTTAAGTTGATTTTAAAGTTAAGGGACTTGAAGAGTTTTAAAGTATGTGATCTGGTCCCGTTTTAAGCGTATAAGTCCCTTGGATAGGAAATTGTTTATGGCTAAGGTATAAAGTGAATATAACGGCTTTATGGGAAGTTAGTTATATTTGCCTTATGGAAAGATAAATGACTTGACTATGTAAAAGGCAACTTGATTTTACGGCATCAATTGCCTAAGGTTTTATATAAAAGAGTCGAGTTGATTTGGCTAATTTACGGCACAAATGAGAATAAGTATCGAACAAGCCACTGCAGCGTTAATAAAGGAAAATGTAATGACAATCCATTATGTTAAAACAAGTAGAAATCCTCCATATGCATAGAAGCTAAGATAAGACAAAATTGTATTACATTTTCTAGATCATGGCTACTTGAATAAGATCGTTATAAATAAGTATAACTTATTCACGACGCACCAAAGATTTGTTACAAATTTTAAAAGAGTTTACGTATGAAGCTTTTAAGACTTTGAAACTTGTTTTCTAAAAAGTTAAGAGACTTGATGTATTTTGAAAGTTAAGAGATTTAATTTGAAAGTATAAATCTCTTAGTTATAAAAGGAATGAGTTTGTCTAAAACCATAAAGGGTTATAACGGCTTTATGGGAAGTTGGTTATAACGGCTTTATGGAAGGATAAGAGAATGGTTTTCTCTAATAACGTAATCAAAGGAATAACTAGTATTAAGGAAGGGCAAATTGTTTTAAAGGTACCAATTGCTTAAGGTTTTTTTTTTATAAAGAAGTCACGTGATTTAGAAGCCGGTAATTGTATTTCTAAAAAGTATTGTGACTGGTCGTGAAAAGTAGATATGACTTGATACTACGGTTATTAGTATCTTGGAAGTTTTATTTAAAAGAGAATCATTTTAAAGGACTAGAGGCACGTAGTACGTTGGGTTAAATTCCCGGATTTTATAATGACATGATTAGTGCCTTAAGTAAACAAAAATGAGAGTGTATATGAACAAGCTAATAAGAAGTTAGGGGATTTCTTAACTTGCTTATGTTATGTATGGTAAGCCGGTGGTGCTTATGTTATGTATGATAAGCCGGTGGTGCTTATGTTATGTATGATAAGCCGGTAGGGCTTATGTTATGTATGATGGCCGGTTGAGTTAGGGTAAGAGTATAAATGAGGGGTAAACCCCCAAGACGTTGTACCACCTTCTCCAGGGTAAGAGTATAAGTGAGGGGTAAACCCCCAAGACGCTGTACCACCTGCTTTATGTGTTGATTGTCGGCCGGTTGAGATAGGGTAAGAGTATAAATGAGGGGCAAGCCCCAAGACGTTGTACCACCTTCTCCAGGGTAAGAGTATAAATGAGGGGCAAGCCCCAAGACGTTATACCCCCTGCTTTACCACCTTCTCCAGGGTAAGAGTATAAATGAGGGGCAAGCCCCAAGACGTTATACCACCTGTTTGATTGATATTATGGGCGTGAGACCCATGGTTATGTTTTACACTTTTAGCTGTCGACAGTGATGGGGGATTCCACGGGCATGCTTTGATATTTGTGTGACTTGATCGCGTCGACCGTGGGTAGTATATGTGTCCCTCCGTAGTGGGCCGGACTATGTTATGAAAGATAAGTAAGTTAGATAAAAATGAACTTAATGACTTCTCCTAAGTAAGTACGTATGATATGGCTATAACTCTTAATGGAATGGAAAAAGATATTGATGCGAAATTAAGTTCATAAGTGGTAATGACACGGCAGGATCTGGTAGGTATTTTTATACTTGTCCTTGTCATTCTTTTGTACAGTTATGATCGCTTATCAGACGTTATTTACATTCCATATTCGGTACTGTTATGCGACTTCTTCCGGGGCTGCGTTCATGCCCGCATGTTTTAGGTACCCGGTTGGTGATCCTTGCTCGTAGGATCTCGGTTAAGGTTTTGAGAGAAAGCTCCATTTGCTCCGAGGCTTAGCTCTTGGTACGGTTTTCCCTGAGGTAATAGATTCATGTATATTCAGGGGTATGGCGGGGCCCTGTCCCGCCACAGTGGTTATGTTAAAACTCTTAGAGGTCTGTAGTCACATATTGTGGGTCAGTTTGTAAAATAAATGAGGCAACTGCTTCGGTTGTATTTATATATGTTCAGGAAGGTAGCCCTATCGGCTAACCTGTTGTTTTACTTCCGATGTTTTATTTATAAGTTTCATGTATGTTCCGCTGATTTTTCTCTGATGTTTACTTGTAAGGGTGCCTGTAGGCACCGGGCCGCGTCCCGGTCTGGTCGCGACAGTATATCGCCGGCCCATTTCGGACGATAATGTCATATAGTCTGTCCAGAAGGTATCGCCCGCCCATTTCTGGGACGATAATGTCATATAGTCTGCCCGTAAAGGTATACTGCCCGACCCATTTCTGGGACGATAATGTCATATAAAATCCGGGAATTTAACCCAACGTACTACGCACCTCTACTTCTTTAGAAAGACTTTTTTTCAAATAAAATTTCCCAGATACTAACAACTATAGTATCAAGTCCTATCCACCTTTTAAGACAAGTCACAATACCCTTTTAGAAATACATTTACCGGCTTCTAAATCAAGTGACTTCTTTATTAAAAACCTTAAGCAATTGGTACCTTTAAAACAATTTGCCCTTCTTTATTTCAAATCATTTCTTTGCTTACATTATTAGAGAAAACCATTCTCTTAACCTTCCATAAAGCCGTTATAACCAACTTCCCATAAAGCCGTTATAACCCTTTATGGTTTTAGACCAACTCATTCCTTTTTATAACCAAGAGACTTCTACTTTTTGAAACCAAGTATTATATACTTTCAAATCAATTCTCTTAACTTTCAAAAATACAATTAGTCTCTTAACCTTTAGAACTCAAGTGACTCCTTTTATTATAAAACCTTAGGCAATTAATGCCTTAAAATCAAGTCATTTATCCTTCCATAAAGCAAATATAACCAACTCCCCATAAAGTCGTTATATTCACTTTATACCTTAGCCAAAATATAATTTCCTATCCAAGGGACTTATACGTTTAAAACGGAACAAGTATCACATACTTTAAAACTCTTCAAGTCCCTTAACTTAAAAAAAACTTAAGACATCCTTTATTCTTTCAAAGAAGTGAGTCAATCTCCTAACTCACCCGACTTGGCTATTTATAAAACTAGTAAAGGATATCAAGGTGTCAGACGCTCACCGCACTATATACGCAACTAGTCATGCTCAAAAGATAGGAAAAGTTCTACATAGAGTAAATCACACAACTACCTCTTAACTTCTAAGAGTAGAAGGAAACATGAAATGATACCACAGGTATATTCCATACATAGAATCATGCCAAAGGAAGGAAGAGGTTCACATACCTCGCGACGATTATCGACAAGTAGCAAAATTCTCCAAAGTACTTCAACCTTGATAGCTATTCCACCCTCCAAGTAGGATACGCTATACTTAGTACCCCAACCTATAATGGTCACAATATGTCCATTAACCTCTTACTTCAAACGTAGAATATTCTAAGTGCTAAGTCACTAAATTCTACGGAAAATCAGACAACACCTCCTTTGTTTCTACTCACTTTGCCACCTTTTTCAAGGCCGAATACAATAACCAAGTTGCAAGACTTGTCTTCCTAACAAGGGTCAAATGACCCTTGTGTCCATGAAATTTCGTCCAAGACATCACTAAGGGGGGTGACACGTGTCGCCCTCCCATTCGTCACAATATTACGTTTTCCGACAATTCCATAATTCCGATTTTTTTTTACAAGTCTCCAAATCTTAACACTTGTGAGTTCTTACGCACGTTCTTAAAACATGTCCTGTAAATACGGGGTGTAACAGAGGGGGACCCATGAACCCCACTTGTCCACTTGTCTTCTCTTCACAATAAATATCTCCACACTTAGCCAATTTTTCTCAAATTTTCGATGGACCTCCCCAAAATTGTGAAATTTTCGGTGAACGTCATATTATCAATGTCAAGACTTAATAATACAATCCTAAGTCCATAACTCCATTTGGAAAGAATTCAACCACTAATATTAATTCTCGTCGTCACATTTGTTGTATCCAAAATTATTTCATATAGAAAATGTAAATATACTTTCCTTCCAACATTCAAATCTTATTTCCTTACTTACGTTCTCACTTATGTGCCCTGGAATTACGGGGTGTAACAACGGTGCTGCTTGGCCAGGCACCGCGGTGCCTCTGTGATTTTTGTCCGGAATGTGCAAGATTTCTTTTGTTCTTCTTGGCACTTCTTAGGCTTGATTCCTTGGGCTGTGCTTGTGCAATTTTCATCCTCAATTAAGCTCATTCCATCCTCAAAAGTGGTATCTTCTCCTTTATGACCGTTGTAACACAGACGAAAGAAAAACACACCTAACACTATACTAAACGCAAAATAAAAGAGTAAAATACTAACTAAAAAGGACTCAAAAGAGTGTATAAAATACACTCAACAAACACCCCCAAACTTACACTTTAATCGGCCTCGAGTAAAACACTAAACAAAAACAAAAAATAAAAACAAAGACTCTATGAAATGGATCAAGTAGCTATAACAATGCTTCTTCAAAATTATGGATAAAAATTGAGATAATATGTTAGAACATACATAGCATGAATATTTATCAATCTAGAATTTCAAGTTAGATATTTCGCAAATTCACTTAGATCATGATCAACGGAAATACAAACACCTAACCTATGGATGTCAATTTCATTACATCTTTCCCAAAATTCTATAGATCAGTTTACTTGTTATTTTCCACTAATCATATACATACACATTAAAGATCATCAGGGCTTTCAAGGGTTGTAATGTAGGCTTAGGCAGGGATAAATAAAAATAGGCATTTAGGCTCAAATTACGTACCATAAGCATTTTTCTTTCAACTCTTTTTTCCTTCTTTTCAGCCTCATACCTGTTTTCCCCTCTTTTCTTTTGAGAGAATGAGACACATTATAAATAACATGCACCCCCAAACTTAGGCTTTTGCATATTTTTCATTGGGGTGCATCAAATTTTTACTCTCTTTTTATTGCTTTCTTCAACACTCTTCATCCCAATAACTTTTCAATTATTACTTATGGCACAACATGGAATCATAGGGTGTCAAACAAAGATATTATTTAGGCTCAAAGGGACTGACTAAGGATACAATTTATGTCATGGTAGGTACTGAATGGTAAGAAGGGCTAACAAAGAATGTCTGAATCATCTCCCTAAATATGTGCATCTTAACTATTTCACCTCAAATAACAAGCAAACAAATGTTCTAGACATTTTCAACCTTTCTTTACATAACTGACACACACAGGCTAAGCGCAAATATCTCAAATAATTAGATGTCATGATTTTTTGGCATATCTAACTTAAGCACACAGATTATCGCTTTTAATTCTATTACATTATCCCATTTTATCCACTAAATATCTTTAGCAACTATAACATGCTTGCTCCATAAATAAAAAAATCATGACTCATGAACACATAAAACAACAAAAAGATAACAAAAAGACTCAAAACAAAATAAGACACCCCCAAACTTAATCGATACATTATCCCCAATGTGTGAAGACTAAAAATAAAGGGACAACTTACTGACACAACACATCGGTCATAACAGAGGTTTGGGAGGAAGGTCAAATTATTGTGCACAAAGCCGAAGGAGGAACCGCGATGCTAATTGTCGAAAAATTCCAGTGTCTTCAGTTTTCTGCATTATTAACCATTCGCCCTTCGGAGTGAGTCCTGCCCTTCATCTGTCATCCAAAAACACTAGCATACAAGATCGTGAGATTGTTCAAGATAAAATAAAACAAACTGAAACAAAAATTGAAATAACATAATTAAAACATAATTGATAAAGTTCAGTGGAGTTCATAATTGTATAAAAGGAGTCAAAGTAGTGACTGCAGCACGTTGAGGCACTTCTTCGACGGTTTCCTCCCAAGTAGCGCTGTCTTTAACGTCTTTTAGCCGGACGCAGGTTACTTACTAGATAAAGGGGGTAGAGTGTCCCCTCCACATATCCACTTTAGCACCATTTTCCTCATCCTTCTCCTTATCTTTTTCACAGGGCTCATTTCAGGAGGATTTATTCCCTTGTTCTCATCCACAACATCATTTACGGGTGCAAAATTCTTACCATCAAGGGCATCAGTACCATTGGAACTTTCATGAGAAGCCTTTTTATTAACTACACCAACATCAAAGCATCTAGCATCGACTTGAGGTTCAGTGGGCTGCTTGAAAACTTTAAACACCATTTCCTCACCTTGAACTCTGAGCTTTAACTCCCCCTTTTCAACATCAACGAGGGCTCTTCCTGTGTCTAGGAATGGTCTCCCAAGGATCATGGACATATTTTTATCTTCATCCATGTCTAAAATGAAATCAACAGGAAGGATGAATTTACCCACTTGTACCAACGCATCTTCAATAATTCCTTGGGGATGCACAACTGAGCGATCAGCTAGCTGCAAGGTGACTGTGGTTCGCCTTGCCTCCCCCAAACTAAGTCTTTTGAACACAGAGAGGGGCATTAGGTTGAAACTTGCCCCCAAATCACATAAGGCTGGCTTGCATGTCACATCCCATGTGGTGCAAGATAGGGTGAAAGTCCCTGGATCATTCAACTTTGGGAGAAGTTTCTTCTGCAATATGGCATTGCACTCCTCTGTCAGCACCACTGTCTCATAATCTGCCAGCTTCCTCTTCTTAAAAAGGATGTCCTTCATGAACTTCACATACGCCGGCATTTGCTCCAAGGCTTCAATGTAAGGAAGGTTAATGTGCAGTTTTTTAAATACCTCCAAAAATTTCGAAAACGGCTTATCCAAAGCCTTCTTCTGCAGTATTTGAGGGTAAGAGATTTTGTCTGTGTTCTCCCTCATCACTGCGGGTGGAGCCTTCTCTAAAGTAGGGCAGTCATCAATAACCCCCTCATTTTCTATTTCAACTGTCTGCCCCACATTCTTCTCCTTTTCAACCACTGCTTGGGGTGCCCTCTGCTCTAACTGCTTCCCACTTCTCAAACTGATTGCTTGGCATTGCTCCCTAGGGTTCATCACTGTATTA
The DNA here is from genome assembly GCA_029844215.1 of Przewalskia tangutica. Taxonomy (NCBI): domain Eukaryota; kingdom Viridiplantae; phylum Streptophyta; class Magnoliopsida; order Solanales; family Solanaceae; genus Przewalskia; species Przewalskia tangutica. The sequence continues at coordinate 127,276,171 of CM056721.1, forward strand.
CTAGGGAGAGTTTCCTGAGGTCTGTCATTCAACTTCTCTGCCAACTGCCCCATCTGAGTCTCCAAGTTCCTAATGAAGGATCTTGTTTCTGTCATGAACTGCTTGGTCTCTGTCATAAACTGTGCCTGGGTATTGGCCAATGATGAAATTGAGGACCTAGTTTCTGCCATGAATTGAGTCTGATAATTGGACAAGGTCAACAATGCTGATTTTATGTCATATGGCTTCTCTTATGGGTCTGGTGGGCTGAAATGTTGTGAGGATGATGCCTGAAATAGTGGTTGGTGCCCTTGTTCATTCTTCCATGAAAAATTTGGGTGATTTCTCCACCCTGGATTATATGTGTTGGAGAATGGATATTTGTAGGGTCTCTAAAAATTTCCCACTGCATGAATCTATTATATGGGCACATTATTTGGGTCCACTACTGTGCATATATCAAAAGTATGGGGACCCCCACAAATTTCGCATCTAGCTGGTGTCTGAACTGCTTTAACTGCCATGGTATTCTGCTGCATCTGCTTTGTCAAAGTGGCTACCTGCTCAGTCAATGCAGTGATAACATCTAGCTCATGAATCTCAGCCACTTTCCTGCTGTTCATTGCTCTCTCATCTTCCCCCTGATAGTTGTTTGTGGTCATGTCTTCTAACAGATCATGTGCCTCATTGGCCATGAACGTACCTCCTGCTGCAACATCAATGATGGTACGAGTTGTACCACTCAGCCCTTTATAAAATATGTGGACTAGCATCCACTTCTCAATCCCATGATGTGGGCACTTCCTCTACAAATATTTGAACCGCTCCCATGCATCATAAAGTGACTCTCCATCCATCTGATAGTAGTTATTCAACTCACCTCTGAGCTTTGCTGCCTTTGCTGGAGGGAAGAACTTGGCAAGAAACTTTTGGGCTAAGTTTTGCCATGTGGTAATGGAGTTTGCCTGTAATGAGTTCAGTCAGCACTTTGCTCTATCCCTGAGTGAGAATGGAAAGAGTCTCAACCGAATGACATCATTAGTAACACCATTGTATTTGAAGGTTGCACACAACTCCAGAAAATTTGCTAGATGCAAATGGGGATCTTCAGATGGTAATCCCCCAAACTGAACTGAGCTTTGAACCATGTGCAATATGGCTGGTTTGATTTCAAAATTATTGGCTTCAACAGCTGGAAGCCTGATGCAAGTCTGCACCCTTGTAATTGTAGGCATCACATAGTCCCCCAAGCTCCTTTCTGCAGGGACTTGTCTTAAAACAGGCGGTAACTCATCATTCTCCAAATTATTGTTTCGCTGATCTCCCATTGCTAACAAATCAGATGTTCTATTTTCTTTCCTGTTCTGTCTGTACAATCTCTCGATCTCAGGATTAAGAGGAATAAGAGTGTCTGGTCCTCTCCTACTTCGCATAAACTAAGTACCTGAGACTAATCAAAAACAACAAACAGATCACATCAGAGTGTTCTAAATTAAAAATACTAAAAAATAGAAAATAAAAAAACCAAATTAGAAATAAGAATAGATAAATCGATATTAACAGTACGTCAGTCCCCGACAGCGACGCCAAAAACTTGTTATGATATTTCTAAGTACTTACGCAAGTGTACGTATCGTTCCAAGTAATATAGTCTGTAAGACCGAGTTTATCGTCCATAAAGACTGGTTTATTAAGTACTGATTATCTATCCTATGGTATCTATTTGATTGACGTTCTTTAGTTTGAGAATTATAACTACGATTTATGACTAATTGCAGGAAATAAACTAAAGATTATAAGCCTTTGGGTTTATAACAGTTATGAAGGAAATAGGGTTCAAATCTCCACAACTATCCACTCTTGCACGTGTTAATGCAATGCTAATGATTCTTCTTCTTTTTAAGATAGCAGGTTAACTAATATGTCATCATATTCCGGTTAGGACATACGAGAGCTCAACCTTATGCAGAAACCTTCTATATTTCTATGATAAATTTTACCATACAGAAGTATTAAGAACATTAACCTTAATTACTACACAAGTATCGGGGTACTTTTGTCTACGATTTTAACTTATGTCTAGACAATTACAACATATTCAAATCTCACCTTTCAGACTTTTGATTCGAAATCATATAAGTGATGACAATTAATAGCTAGTTAATTATCAATCAATCATAACACTATTGAATAGATCTTAATATGCTGAAGAAGAAATCAATAATCAATGCATTAACTATATGAAAGAGCTTCAAGAAGATTCGATGGAAATCCTACTAAACTATTTAGCTCCTAAACATTGTCATGTCAAAAACTAAATTATAATCCAACATAAACTGAAATAAAGGAAAGAAAATAACTTGAACAATGAGATGTATCCAATTGTGTTTGCCTCCTTTTCTCCTCTCCAAAGTTGTGTTTAGAATATGGTATAAATGTGGTATATGGTCAGGGTTTTAGGGATTTTATAGCTGGGAAAAGTTGTCTTTCGGACCCCAAAAACTCTCTCCAATTCGGCCAAGGAAACCTGAACATTACGCATCGGCACCGCGGTTCTTCTGCCAGGCACCTAGGTGTTAATTCAGCCAAAATCACTGGAAGTTACTGGAATGGAGGCACCCCGGTTCCTCTGTCAGGCACCTAGGTGCCTTCGACGGTGATTCAATTTCGAACTTTCTGGAAATATTACACCTCAGTGCTAATTCTTCTGACCGCGGTTCTATGGCACCGCGGTGCTGCTTGGCCAGGCACCGCGGTGCCTCTGTGATTTTTATCCGGAATACGCCAGATTTCTTGTGTTCTTCTTGACACTTCTTAGGCTTCATTCTTTGGGATGTGCTTGTGCAATATTCATCCTCAATTAAGCTTATTCCATCCTCAAAAGTGGTATCTTCTCCTTTATGACCGATGTGACATAGACGAAATAAAAACACACCTAACACTATACTAAACGCAAAATAAAAGAGTAAAATACTAACTAAAAAGAACTCAAAAGAGTGTATAAAATACACTCAACACATATCAACATATTTCAATTCTTATGGTTGTGTTCATTTCGGTCATGAGAATTTCTAGAAAATGTAGACATATCGATTCCCACATATGCGACCCCACATCAATCTCATATTGGTAATACCAAACAAGAATAGTCTGTACTATCCTACCATAATGACTTTTAGTATTATTAAGAATATATGCATCCCTTAATCGTCAACGGATTAACACACTTAGTACCATAGGAATGAGCATATGTGTGTTTTCTATGCTCCTTGAGTCTTGCCCAACTAGTTGTTCTATTGAACCTAAACCATTGGATCTCCAATTATGATAGGTTAGGTTGCCGCCAAGTAATGACTCATTGTAGTAGATTTAAGCCCATTCCCCTCGATGTAAATACGACTTGCTCTCTGTTAAGGCCTTTTGTCAAAGGATCCGTTATATTGTCCTTTGATTTCACATAATCAATAGAAATAATTCAATTCTTCAGTAAACTTCGTATTGTATTATGACGTCGCCTTATATGTCTCGACTTGCCATTGTATATTTGATTCTTTGCTCTCGTCAGAGCAGCCATACTATCACAATGTATGCAAATGGCTGTCACAGACTTCGTCCACAACGGAATACCTTCTAGGAAGTTCCTGAGCCATTCTGCCTCTTCGGCAGCTTTGTCCAAGGCTACAAACTCTGCTTCCATAGTTGATCGTGTATTCACCGTTTGCTTTGATCATTTCCAAGATACCGACGCTCCACCAAGTGTAAATACATAATCATTTGTACACTTACTTTCTGAATGGTTGGAAATTCAATTTGCATCACAATATCCTTCTATAACAAGAGGATATTTTGTATAATGCAACCCATATTTCATTGTATGCTTTAGATATCGGAGTGCCCTAGTTAGTACAAACCAATGATCCTTTTCAGGATTATGTAAGTATCGACTAAGTCGACTCACTGTATATGCTAAGTCCGGTCTCGTACAATTCATTATGTACATCAAGCTCCCAAGAACTTGTGTATACTCCAATTGAGACACACTTTCACCTTGATTCTTCTTAAGGTGATAAAACGGATCAAATGGCGTAACCACCAGTCGATCATCATAGCGTCCAAACTTTCTAAGGACCTTTTCAACATAATGAGATTGTGTTAAGATGTAACCATCAGAACTCTTTTGAATTCTTCTACCAAGAATGACATCCACTGTTTCCATATCTTTCATATCAAAAGCGGCATGTAACATCTTCTTAGTTTGGTTAATTACATCCTTATTTGTTCCCATAATTAGCATATCATCAACATATAAACATATAATGACACATGCATCTTTACATTGTTTAATGTAGACACATTTATCACATTCATTTATTTGAAAACCATTTGATAATAATGTATTATCAAACTTTTCATGTCATTGCCTTGGATCTTGTTTAAGTCTGTATAAAGACTTAATTAATTTACAAACCTTCTTTTCTTGACCTTTAACAACAAACCCTTCGGGTTGTTCTATATAAATTTCTTCATCTAATTCATCGTTTAAGAACGCGAGTTTCACATTCATTTGGTGTATTTCCAAATTGTGAATTTCCGTTATAGCAATTAACGTCCTTATCGACGTAATTCTCGTCACTGGTGAGTAAGTATCGAAGAAATCTACACCTTTTTTTTGACGAAACCCTTTGGCTACTATACGAGCTTTGTATTTTTCTATAGTACCATCATGCCTCAATTTCTGTTTGAAAATTCATTTATGACCTATTGGTTTTTGTACCGGAGAAAGATCAACCAATATCCATGTATTATTTTGCACAATGGATTCTACCTCACTTTAGATAGTCTCCTTCCAATAAGGTGCTTCACATGATTCCATAGCAGCCCTATATGTTTGAGGTTCTCCTTCAACGAAAAATGTCATGAAGTCTGATCCAAAATCTTTGGCAATTTTCCCAAGTTTACTTCTCCTTGATTCAGAATTTTCTTCTTGAACAGAGAAAGTAAGATTTTCATCATTTAGTGTGTTTTGGTTTGACTCATCTTGAGGCAGTGTCCTCTTTTATGATTAGAAATACTTTTATCCTTGTCTTTGTAAGGAAAAATATCCTCAAAACATTCTGCTTTCGCAGATTCCATAAGTGTATTTTTATGAATACCTTCAACATCGAAATGATACACCAAAACTTATATGCTGCACTATTATTGGCAGGGCCAATATATATGCAATCCACCGTTTTTTGTCAAAGTTTAGTTCTCTTTGGTAAGAGAACTTGAACTTTCGCTAGACAACCCCACACTTTCATCATTTTGAAAGTAGGCAATCTTCCTTTCCATAATTCATAAGGAGGTTGATCACTTTTCTTATGAGAAATTTTATTCAGTATCATATTTGCAGTAAGTAACGCTTCACCCCATAAACAAAGAGGTGCACCCGAACTAACCAACATTGATTTTATCATATTCTTCGACAACTCCATTTTGTTTGGGATTATATGGTGCAGTGGTTTGATGAATTATACCATGAGCAGAACAAAATTCTTTGAACTCATTTGATTGATATTCACCGCCTCTATCTGACCTTAGAATTTTAATTCTCTTGTCAAGTTGGTTTTCTACTACCGCTTTATATGTTTTAAACATGTTCAAAGCTTCGTCTTTGTTATGTATTAAGTATACATAATAAAATTTACTGCAATTATTTATGAATGATATATAATAATTCTTTCCTCTACGAGATGAAGTTGCTTGGTAATCACACAAATCAATATGAATTAAACCAAACACATAATTTGATTTCACAACATATTTATGAGGATGACTTGCATATTTTGATTCTATGCAAACTTCACACTTAGTCATTTTATTCATAGAGCATTTTGGAAACATGTCTAACTTTACCATTCTTTGTAAAAAGTGATAATTAACATGACCTAATATTGAATGCCATAAGAAAGAGGAATCAACCATATACGTAGAAGCAGTACTAGTGCCTGCATTTTCATTAATAATGACAATTGCCTTAGTAGGTACAACAAATAGTTTGAAGAGTCCCTCACTGAGGTAACTCTTCCCTACATACATCCCACCCTTGGTGAGTACAAATTTGCCATATTCAAATACAATTTTGAAGCTCTTGTTACTAAGAACAGGCCCAAAAATCAAATTCTTATAAATTTCAGGCATGTGCAATACATTAGTGAGCACAAGATCATTTCCGAAAGTGAGTTGTAAAATCACCTTCTCTTTTTCTTCCATTTTCACTGAAGCAGCATTTCCTACGAACAATGGTTCTCCATCCTTGATGGCCTGGTAGGATGAAAACATATCTTTTTCAGAACATACGTGCATTGTAGCACCCGTATCCATCCACCAATCAGTTGAATTTGTAACCAGATTTGCTTGAGCAACAACAACCCCAATGAATTGGTTTTTAATTTCAGCCCGGTTGGATTGGTGGACATTACTCGAACCTCCAACACCACCACCACCTTGACTCTTGCGAAGGCGACAATCTTTTGCTCTGTGCCCAAATTTACCACATACCCAACAGACACCAACATGTGATTTCTTGAATCCATTGGTCTTTTGTGAGGCGAGTGCATTTCTCCCGGTTGCAAAAGATGGTTTGGCACCACCAAACTTGCTCTTGCCTTTATGAAACTTGGTTTTAGAAGCATTGCCTTCAACCATGTTAGCATTAGGCTCCAACGAAATGAGCATCTTCCTTTTCATTCTTCCGGTTATCCTCTTCAACTCGAGTGTTAAGAACCAATTGCTTAAAATTCATTTCCTTGGTTAGATGCTTAAGATAAACTTTAAAATCCTTCCATGAAGGAGGTGATTTCTCAATAATAGCACCAACAAGAAAATTTGGGTTAAGACACATACCTTCAACCTCTATCTCATGAACAATGACTTGGAGTTCCTCCACTTGCTTGACAACAGGCTTGACATCGCTCATCTTGAAGTTTAGAAACTTGTCGATGACGAACTTATTTGAACAAGCAACCTCAGTTTTGTACTTATTTTCTAGTGACTGCCACAACTCCCGTGATGTTCTGAACGTGGAGTAGATATCATAGAGAGAATCATCCAAGGCATTGAGAATATAGTTTCTGCAAAGAAACTCCTGAGTTTCCCAAGTTTGAATTGCCTTCAGATTTTCAGCCTTCTTCTCATCAGTCGGAGCATTCTCCCATTCTCCTTCTGGCAATGCCATAGGAGTCTCAGCAGTCAACACGTTTGTCACATAAAGAGTTGTCAAATAGAACAACATCTTCTGTTGTCAGCGTTTGAAATCAGAACCTTTGAATTTCTCAGGTTTCTCAACATGATTTTTCACCATTGACGATCCAGATTGATCCATCTTTGCAAATCAGGAAAATGATTCTCTGAAAATTTTGCAACCAATCAGAAAATGAATTTTCTGAATTTCTGTCTTAGATTGTTAGTACAAATCTAGTATCATCAATGAACAATCACAATAATATAATAATAACTCAATATAACTTAAAATCAATAACAATGAATTCAGTAAATTGAAAACACATACTAACTTGGTGTCGATAGAGGCCTGTTGTCGCAGTGTCCTAAGACAGAAATTCGTCCCCACTTGTGTTGTGTAGTTCTTCGGACGTCTATCTTGAGGATACAACTATATAGGTGCAAGTTCTAGCACAAGAACTTCACCCATGACGAATTTACTTTATGTGTTTTTCAGAAATATCTTTTTGGAAAGAAGAAGAAGTAGAAACGACAATCTCAAATCATTAATTGTGTTAATGATTGATTGTTGTTAGTTCTATGTTGATTGTATTGATTCTATTGTTCAACCAAGTGATCATCACCTTTATAAAGAGGTATTTTTGACCATTGAAGCCTTTCACATCAAAGGTTGTGACTGTAGAGAAGAGACACAACTTTTGGACTGTTTCCAGAAAATGACTGTTGCACAAGCGTCGCGGCTCCTGCCTCCAGGCGTCGCGATCCTTACCCAAGGCGCCACAACCGAATTCATTTTCGGAATTCCAGAAGTCACGCCAATCAGCGCCGCGCTTTGGCGTCACGCGATCTTACGACGGATATTTTTCCTCGCCATCGGGCGTGGCGCCACGACGCTTCTGCAAAATTTTTAAAACATAATTTGATCACTTTGTTTCTTCTTTATTCCATACAAGTTCCAACCGAAATAATGAAGAGAAGGTTGGGGGTGGCGGACCAAAGGAACAAACCCATAAAAAATCTAGCACCTAATACCCTCTCATTCTCAATTTATGTGATATAGTTTGACTTGACGCAAAATTTAATAAATAAAAGAAGACTTTTGAATTTTGTGATAAAAAACAAATAAAAAATATTTGTGTGGTTATAAATCATCTCGTTAAACGTAAAAGATAAAATTTAAAGTTAAATTATTATCAAATAAGAAAATATACAATTCTTTTTGGAATGGACCGAAAAGAAAAAATGTATTACATAAATTAGGACATAGAGAATTATTTAATTTTATTGAACTGCTCCGGCGTGATTTGACTAGCCAGACAGTTCGAAAAAAAAAAATTGGCGCATGACAAAAGTATACTTGGAACTTACTATGAACTAAAATATGCTCGGACAATTCTGCATCTATTCGAGTATATTATCAAGAGTGAAATGAAAAGTTTAAATTTAATTTTTTTTAAATCCATAATTGATACATAGCCTTTTTAGATCATACATATGTGTATTCGTCAGCATAAAAAAGAATGTTTACTTAGTCATTTACATAATATTTAAAAAAATATTAACTTCTAAATAAAATAGATAATTTAATTAAAATGTCTCTAATTAAATAAGTTTTTGTGATTTGATCACCTAATAATTATTAAGGGAAAATATGAAAAAATAAAATTAATTATATATAGTACTCCACAGTTACCTATGCTAAATATTTAAGGCGTCTTGGCAGTTGCATCTTCCTCCACAGTTACCTATGCCAAAGTCAATTAATTGACATAGTCCGTGCAAGTCAGTTCCCGTCGTTAGCCGGATTTGGGGGGGGGGGGGGGGGGGAATGCGTATTTAATTTGAAGCAAAATGGTTTTCAGCTCAATTTGGTGCCGTCTCAAATATTTGAAAGATCTGTTCTAATTCGTAAAAGTTGACTCTTAAAATAAGTAAACATATTATTTCAACAATATAAATTTGGGCTTCTACATTCTCGCGCCACTGTAACTGAATCACTTTATGCGTATTTAATTTGAATCATAATGGTTTTCAGCTCAATTTGGTGCCGTCTCAAATATTTGGAAGATCTGTTCTAATTCGTAAAAGTTGACTCTTAAAATAAGTAAACATATTATTTCAACAATATAAATTTGGGCTTCTACATTCGCGCGCCACTGTAACTGAATCACTTTACTTTGATTGGGCTAAGACTTGCGAATTATGGATCTTTACAGTAAATTCTAATTAATAATAATTAATTAAAAAGAAAAAAAACCTCTAAATTTTTCGTTTTTCGAAAGCGCTGTGCTACATCTCGCATGGGCCAAAAGAATCATTGCAGATTTTTCATTAATGTCTAAGAAGATGTGATGTGCTAAAACAGATTGCTCCATCCTTAACTAAAATTTTCAGTCTTAAATATGGTAAAGGGGCCCTATATGGTCCAAATCTAATTACCGACCAATAAATTTCAGAAACCGAATACTAATTAAACCAATAAAAAAACAAAGAAATAAAGAAGAGTGAATGATAGTAGGCTTGAAAAGCATAGGGGTATGGAGATTGTAACTTCACATGCAGAGGCGGATATAACATGTTATCCGGGGGTGTAACTGTAACCCAACTCAATATTTTCATATACAGAGTATATATTTTTAAATAAAAAATACTAATATTTCAACAAATAGTAGCAACTCGTAATTTTAAAAATTTAATAGGTTTAATGATAATATTCTTAAGATCGAAACCATCAAGTTTAAATTTTGACTACGCTTCTGTTCATGTGAATTGGTCCCTCTATTGTTCATACACAATTAGGGAGCCGTTTGGACATAATTTGAAATCATGAGATGAAATTATGATAATTTGAAATTGAAGTTTTATTTGGACACACAATTTGAATTTCTTAAGTTGTAATTTTTTCTTATAGATATAAAAACTCCACAAATTGTGAAAAACATCAAAACTTTTCAATTCTTATACAGTCTTACCAAATGAGCAAGTCATAGTTCATAACAGAATTAATACGCTACTAGAAGAACTTTCTAAAAAAATACTAATAAAGCCGACGGATATCAAGACGTAACCTGACGTATACGAAGGAGTGCGGTTCGTTCGAGAAATTCCTACCTCTCTAGATGTTTGGATTTTTCAAAACTCCATGGACATGCAAAAGAGAAATGCTATCCCCACTCAGACATGTGGCTCGTCCGTGATAACTTCTTCGGATTTGCGTGAACTAGCGGACCGGTCAACGCCGGTAGCGGAGAGGATTAGCCTAGGCTCTTCAAGACCTTACTCGGCTCGAGGAAGAGGAGGTAGGTGTCAAGCTGAGAAAAGGCGGAGAATTTTGGAATGAAAGAAAAGAACCGCTTCTTAGTCTTATAGGATAGCTCACCATTTAAGTAAGTCACTTTACCCGAGGCTTACTATCTTCTTTCTAGCCTAACTAGTAGCAAGTCCCGAGCGCGGGACTTAAATTATTCTTCTTCTTTCTCTCCCCTGGTGACTGTGACTTACTAGCTTACAGAAAAGCATCATTTCCTTCCTTTTGCTAGATTCGAAAAAATCGCCTTTTATCCCACCCTCACGATAGATTCCCATATGGCTATTCAAGCGTGAGTTTTTCGAGCCTATTTGAAACCAAAGGCATACATATTAGCAGGACGGAGATCAGACCTAAGAACTTCGTGCAGAATGGCCTACGCTGCAGGTTCCATCTAAGGTCCTAAAGTAGTGATAACCCTTTCTATAGCACCTCAGAGGGGAGGGGCTGAACCTTTGGAATTCCTTTACGTAGGTTGACTACTCACGGGGGAAGCGGTAGCTTCGTGCTCTGCTTCTCTCGCGCTTGCTTGCGTGAAGGTGTTGAACAATGGTGCTTGCGTTGCGGGAGTAAGAAAACGGCTGCGCTAAGAAAGAAAACGGATGCGCGTTACTAACACTAACGCGCAACGGCTTTCGCGCTAGTGCGCTCATCCGTTGCTAAAGAGTAACGGAGGTGTGCGAAGGTAGTTGACCGCAGGGATTGAAATGCCAACCCTAGTAGAAAGTGATATGGATTCTTAGTAGAGCACAGGAAGGCGACGTTCTTTATAATACGATTCATAATAAAAAATGAGAACTGCGTAGCGGAAAGTACAATTAGAAGCGTAGCAGTTCTTCTTGGAACTCCTGTAAGTCTCTAAGGAAGGCGATGTTCTTTATAATACGATTCATAAGTGGAATAGTGAAACTAATAGAATCGTTATGTGCTAATCGACCTTCTGATGAAAGCATTGAAGAAGACTCTTTCAGACTCGTTTGTATCCCATACCCATGGTCTACTTCACTATTCCACAACTATCATGCTTTTATGCGTTCCCTCCCTTTACTGGTTATCATACCAATTAGCAGAGCGAGGGGAGTGATCTCCTCTCTCCTTCGGACCCTCTACCTCTACTTCCCTTCCGCTCATAAACAACCTTCCAGCAAGGAGAAAGAAGCCACTTCGGTAAGCTAGGCGCCATCTCTTTGCTTTTCAGTCTTTCCAATAGGAGTGATGAAACTCCCATTGCTTCCTGTCCTAAGCAAGAGAGTGATTTCGGGCTTTTCGACCGACCAATCATCTATAAGGCTATGGAAGCGGGTAAAACAGTCTTTCTATCTTCATTTCACTATTCCACAAGGAGAAAGACTGTAAGTCGAGTTGCTTCAACGCAACAAATATCTACGTTCAATGAGATGATGTCGCTTCAGCAACTCGACTTACGGTCTTTTTGCTTTTAGCTCATTTCTCTGCTACATAAAGTCAAGACCACGGAGAAGGCTACCATATCCACATGAAGGTGACAGATTCGAACCTATGGCCCTTTGTACCCAAAACAGATGCGCGACTGCGCTACACCTCGTCTCACCACCCCACTTTAGTTCAATAAAATGAAAATTTGAACATAAGTTATAGTGTAACTACTCTTTAATTAATCCTTCCATATGGTTGGTAAGAGTAAATTTGTTGTAAATATACTACCAACTTGTAGATCTTTTAATATTTGATATAAATGGTTGGTAAACATGATTGGTAAATATATCTAACAACTTATGATTTTTTCTTTTACAAAATATAAATTTATATGAGTCAATATTTACACTAAAAAATTGAAATCATGATTTGGATCCTAAATCATGCCTTTTTGAATGATCTGGGACTTCATCTCATGAGATGCATGTCCAAACGGTGATAGATGAAATCGCATATCAAAACGGCTACTAAGTATAGTTAAAAATAAAAGAGTTGTAGCCTTTTTAGGTGTTTTTGTAATGGCTCCCCGGTTAATCCATGTGATCCTTAAATTCTCATTTTCACACCCTTCTTGCTGCATTCTTAGTTGTCTATGCTAGTAGACAACCACCCCACAGGAAAAAAATCACAAAGTTAAAACCATTCACTTGCCCATTGAGATATGTTTTCTATGGCACTATTAAAATAAATAGTATAGAATTCCCACTTTACTTTTTATCCTCATGTTTAAGTTTAAACCATCTGCTAAACTTATGGTTTAGTCACACTATTAAGTTTTAAGCATTTACTTTTTATCTTGAAGACTAATATTTCTGTTCCTGTACCAATCTAGGTAGCTGCAACATTAATTGAGTTTGTTACATCTCTCATGCAGGCCTATTTTGTGTCCTTTCTTCTATCACTTTAACAGTTGCTACTCTATGAGCTTTGTTTGGACCAACTAAGATGGTGTTTGTTATATAGTATTGAGTTGAGTTAGAAATATTGGAAAAATGAGCATGACAATGTTTGGTTTGAAGGTGGAGGAAGGAAATGAAGGCAAAAATGGACAGCCATCTATCGGTCCTGTTTATCGAAATCCAATAGCTAAAAATGGTTTTCCTCCAGCTGATCCTGATTTGTCTACAGCTTGGCAACTTTTTAGGTAATATTTCTTTCAGCTTCAGTAAGACACAATGAAAAACAATGAATTTTTGAGCATCAATGAAAAATGAAAACTTTTGATATTGTTGAACATTTCGTCTATAGATGAGCCAAAAAAGTGAAAATTCTGTTTCATAATGGGTGGTGGCGACACCTGAATCCATAAAGCTCGAAAACCTTAAGCCGTTAGTGAGTAGTGCATACTTTTATTTACTTAATTATGTCTTCAACGAAAACAAGAAAGCAGCAAAAGTCAAATCCTTTTAGATTTTCTTATTTCCTTTCGCAATTATAGCATAGATCTTTATTCCTTACTGTCAGTTAGTTACGTGGTTTGAAATAAAATAAAAAGTAAAAATTTATTCTTTTGATCAACAGATCAGCTGTTGAAAAATATCCAGGAAACAGAATGCTGGGATGGCGTGATTTTAAGGATGGAAAGGTGTACAACTTGCCTGGCTTTCTGTCATCTTAATGGAGCATAAAATATTTTTCTATATTTATTCACCACCTTCTTGTTTTTTGCTTTCTCTTTCCCTTTTTAAAATAGTGGGGTCCTTATAACTGGAAAACCTACAAAGAAGCTTATGAAGAGACCTTGCAGACTGGTTCTGCATTACTGGCTCACGGTATTGGACCTGTAAGAAATAGGCTCACTTAGCATTTTTATCAGTTTTAGCTTCTAAGAATGTCATGTAAATCAAATACAATAATATTCAAATGTGTAACAGGGTGCTCGAATTGGAATTTATGGAGCCAATTGTCCTCAGTGGATAGTAGCAATGGAGGTTTGTCTATGTTTTTTATCGCATTGAAACATAATGCGTTTAATTTTGTCAAAACGCATCATTTGATAAGACGATTTAATTTGTTTGCAGGCTTGCAGTGCCCACAGTTTGATATGTGTCCCTCTCTATGATACCCTTGGTAAATAATGGTTCCATAGTACCCCACTTATATTATGTTGTTTGAATCACAGCAACAATGCTGGTGTTGTTTTCATAATTTAAGGCCATTCCAATTCACTAAATAAAAGCATTTAAATTATGAGGTCAATATCCAATCAGACATTTGCCTGTGATATCCAGGAAAGTATTAACTGAGAATTTTGTTTGTCTCTAATTTCCATTCCTTTCTGTTGATGTAGGACCCGGCGCTGTAAATTTTATTATCGAACATGCTGAGATTGATATTGTTTTTGTTCAGGACAAGAAAGTGAAAGAAGTGAGGATCATCTAAAGTACCTTAAATGTTTCTTGTGTTCTGTTGTTATTATTACTTGATTGAATATCGGAGATATATAATGATCTCTGGTCGATGGTCTCTTTGCAGCTTCTCAATTCGGAGTGTACACATGCTAAACGCCTCAAATGTAAGTCCGTCTCTTTATTGGTTGTACCAGATTCATAAATTTTATCGAGTTTGCTTGTGGTTGCAGTGCTCGTGTGTTTCACTTTGCTACAACAGGAAGAGAAGGATAAGGCAGTTTCTATGGATATTAAGCCATACTCTTGGAATGAATTCCTCAACATGGTAATTTACTGGAAGTTCTTTAGCTCATTCTTTTACTTTGTATCTTCTTTATTACTTGATCAGTATTACCATTGAAATGCTCCATTATACTGTTGCACCGATGGCCTAACATTATTGATAAAGGAAAGCAGAAAATAATTATGCTTTCCAAAGCAAGTACAAGGGATTAAGGGTGATCTTTTTCTTTCAGGGAAAAGAGAACCCATCAGAGCCTTCACCACCACAGCCATTAGACATATGTACAATCATGTACACTAGTGGAACCAGCGGAGAACCTAAAGGTGTAATATTGACTCATGAAAATATGACAGCATCTGTAACAGGCGTTGATCATTTTATGGAAGAATTCGAGGACAAGGTAAGTGAAAATCCTTTTCCTAGAGTTTCAGGTCATCTCTTTCTTAGTATATAAATCTGTATCTTATCAGGACTTCCCTTTCTAAGTTAGTAATATTCTACTCATAATTGATTTTCATAGCTCTTTTATAATTGTTTTAACTAAATGTTTGATCTCTTGATAGATGACAGTGGACGATGTGTACATATCTTTCCTACCACTTGCTCATATACTTGATCGGATGATTGAAGAATTCTTCTTCCATAGGGGTGCTTCTGTTGGCTACTTCCATGGGGTAAGGTGTCGGAATGCGCTATGACAAGTTCAATATCTGGCTACGCTCAATTACAGTTTAAGAGGAGAGAAAATAATGCACTAGGTGATATAAATAAAAAATACAGAATGATTTCACTTGTCACCCAACAAGATTTCTGTCCAGTTTTCAAGAAACTGAATGTAGCAAGAGCTTTCAATTCTGTGTTCGGGTCTTTATTTTTTGACTTAATGATTACCTAGACTTTGATGCTTCTTGTTGTTTGTTCAAGAATATCAATGAGATACAAGAAGACATGATGGAGTTGAAGCCAACATTTTTGGCTGGAGTACCAAGAGTTTATGAAAAAGTGCATGAAGGTATGAGAATCTTAGCTTTTTCTTGAGTTATATAGATTCTACCTGTAAACAATTTGAATGATGGTAATCAAGTCTAAAATTATGCTTATCAGGTGTACTGAAAGCACTTGATGAGCTCAATCCCTTCAGGAGGAGCATGTTCCACTTACTATATAACTTGTAATATTTTGTTTGTTTGTTCTATTCAAAATTTTATACTCTATGGTCCGTCAATCCTTTTCTGATTCTATTTCATAAATCAGCAAGCTTAAATGGATGAATCTTGGGTACAAACAGAAGTATGCTTCGCGACTGGCTGATCTGCTAGCTTTTAGAAAGGTTGTATCTTTTCCTTATTATCTTCTCACTTTCTCGTAGCTTTTCCGAAACAATTTATGCTTATTGTCCCCTGGAGAAATTTTGCTTTTAAGTTGTAGCTACCATCTTCCAGCTCTTATTGTGGACAGCAGAATATAAGCATTCTTTAAAACTTCAACTATTAATATATAAGAAACTTCAACTACCCGAAAAAGCTTTATTCCTTTTTTCTGCATTGATCTTACAACTTTAAGGGATTATATTCAGTTATGGACAAGGAAATGATAGTTACATGTCTCCTGACTCATTTATTCATCTTGTTGTATAGGTAAAGAATAGGTTAGGTGGCAGGATTCGCCTCATAGTCTCCGGTGGTGCTCCCTTAAGCAGTGAGGTGGAAGAATTCTTGCGGGTTACCTCCTGTGGCTTTGTCCTACAAGGCTACGGTAAATCTATCCTTTTTCCAGGAAATGAAGAAACCACAGAGGAAAATATTGATCTGTTAATAAAACTTGATAATAAACACACTTAGACTAGCTATGACTTTCTAGAAGTCGATATGAGCAATTCGACTTGCCACTTCCACTTTGATTTTACATGCTCATATTATAATCCAAATATCATCTACAGGTTTGACAGAGACTTGTGGTTTGGCCACCATTGGGCATCCAGATGAAATGTGCATGCTTGGAACTGTTGGTCCACCATTTGTCTTCACAGAAGTTCGTCTAGAGGGAGTTCCTGAAATGGGCTATGATCCCCTAGAAGACCCTCCCCGGGGAGAGATATGCGTGAGAGGGAGGACCACTTTTACTGGATACTACAAAAATCCAGAGTTGACAAAAGAGGTCATCAAAGATGGATGGTTTCATACAGGTTGAGTTTATATTTACTGTATGCTAAGAATATAATTTCACTATATATGAAATACGCCTTTACATTATTTACCTTGTTCTTTGAGCATATCCAGGTGATATCGGAGAAATGATACCTAATGGAGTAGTTAAAATCATTGATAGAAAGAAGAATGTTATAAAGCTATCCCAAGGAGAATATGTTGCAATGGAATATCTGGAGAAGGTTTATGGTATTGCGCCCATCGTTGAAGATGTGAGCGCCATTTTATCTTTCGAGTTTATCAAAAGCTGAATAATTGGAATTATTATGTTCTTGAGTGCAATTCATGTCCATCTAATTTGTGTACTTACAGATATGGGTATACGGGGACAGCTTCAAGTCCATGTTAGTAGCGGTTGTGGTTCCACATGAAGGGAACACCAAAAAATGGGCTGATCAAAATGGGAACAAGGGTTCAATTCCTGAACTTTGTTCCCTCCAAGAGCTAAATCAGTATATCCTCCTTGGGCTGAAATCTGCTGCAGAAAGGAACAAGGTCAGCAAAATACAAAATTTCTCAGCTGTTAGGTCTTGTGTAGTAGTACTGGAATAATGATTTGATTTATTCTATGAAAAAACTAGCTAAGAGGTTTCGAGAACATCAGAGGCGTGATTCTGGAACCTCAACCCTTTGAGTTTGACAAGGACTTGGTAACAGCAACAATGAAAAAGAGAAGGGAGAGATTGCTTAAGCGTTACAAGGTGATCATTGAGTTCCCAGCTCGCTCTTCTTAACCAATTTGACCATATTTATTCAGTTAATTAGAAGGAGAAAGGATTGGACCATAACCAAATTTGATACTCATGCTGTTTTTTGCAGGTGGAGATTGATGAGCTTTACCAAAGGCTTAATGCAGCAGCTAAACGCTAATATGCTTTTGAATGTTGAGCCAGTGCAACGTACTCTTGATCTACTGAGTAATCTATATGCTGTAAAAGTTTGCACTTACATACATTGAATTGATGTCTGATATAATAGCTATTTGTATGAATAATCATCAGCAATGTGGTCTAATATTTCTGAATTAAGGACCTCTATTGAATATTCATAATTCGTAATAGTATTTATGCCACAAAATTTGCTACAGCTCCATAACACTGATTTACATGACCATATCACAGTATAGCGTGCTTTCTAAAATCTACTATGGTGACACAGTGTGTCCAGCATCTAATTGGTTTGAAGAAAAGATGGCATGCTAGAGAGCAAAAAGCTGGTGGCTCTTGGTTTCCCGAATGCCAGCCATCTACAGTGGGCCAATAGTCCTAAGACCTCAATACTACTCTTTTAAAATGTAGCTTTCTAAATCTTAATGATGAAGAATGGATAGCATTTAGAGAAGCTAAATTTAAGCGAAATGCTATGGATTTTGGGAGGACTATGGTGAGGAGGATGACAGACTCACTCCTCTGTCTTTACTAAAATTAAGCTTAACACACTGTCTATTACGTTATAATCTTTATACTATTACATATATTGTTTAAAACAAGTTACGTGCTCGTGATCCACATCAACTAATAGGACCAACATTCTAGAGCTATTATTTATGTTCTCTATACGTCCATTTACGAGACTCACTATTGATTATCGTCGGAGTAGATATAATTATACATTTTCCAAAAGAACATTCCAAGAATTTGTCCTACTTTTTCTTTTCTTTTTATATAAAAATAAAAATAAAATTAATATATTCAATTTTTTTTTTTTAAAAAAGGCTTAATTCATCCTGATAAATAGCAAAGCGAAACAACATTCACCAAATAAATAGTGTAAGGAAGGTACAAACGCAGTTCCTAGGCTTCTAAAAGTTCTAGTGCCCAAATTCCCATTTTCTCTGCCTGTTGAATTAAGACCATAAAGCATAAAAGTCGTGAAGACTTGGTGCCCGTTTGGTTGGGTTTTTGGAAAGGCCAAAAATACTTTTTTTTAAACAAAAGCACTTATGAAATATTTTTGGAGTGTTTGGTTGAAAGAGCACTAGAGCTTTTGGCCTTTTCAAAAGCTATTTTACCTCTTCTTTCAAAAGCCCAAATTTTGAGCTTTTGGAAGAAGAGGTAAAATGGCTTATGCATTTTGTGATTTTTAAGCCAAAAGTCTTTTTTGATTGACAACCAAATACCTAATAACTTTTTGATAAAAACTCTATTTGAAAAAGCTCTACTTCTATAAGTTCATCATGGACCGGTCACCCGTTGGTTCATACACGGCCTGTTCACTGTTGATTGATTGACGTGTTCTAAATGCAGTGCCATTTTCACAGCTCGCATTAGAAGGATAAGAGTTTGCATGCAAGTTGCAACTTGCAACCAAGCACCCATCTTAAGGTGAGAGAAATACAGAAGTTCAAATGAAAACAAAATTGGATGGACTTTTAACCTTGTCTCAGCAGTACTTAACAAAACTCATTAAGTCGGCACACCAATTTCAACTCGAATTACTGTCTTCTAATCAAGCAGCTATAAGATAAAGTGTTGGGGAAAAGAAGTTCCAAGGGCAAACTTGGCTTACGATCAAAGCAGCAATAGGAGCAAGTGTTCGAAAAAAAAATCTGAGTAGATTTCACTTTCATATAACATCAAGTCATCAACATCGTTTCACTAATTAGCAATTTCTGACATTTTATAATCATGTTCCTGTTGTACAAACTCTTGCTTTAGTTATAGAATTAATTATAGACCCAACTGTGCAGGGAAATCCTTACAGATGGCATGCAACAGAGGAACGGGCTTAAGCAGTTGGTCTGATATCTCTGGACATTGGAGGCAAGGAACAAAAAATAGATTACTCCAGCAACAAGAAACAGGGTACTAAATAGTTCAGACGGGATCCATAGAAACGATTACAATACATAATAGATGGTACATCAATCTTTAACCTATCTGACAAATTTTGACCCCAGAGCTCCATGGAGTGCACATGCATACAGGAACTGAATTTGTGAAGACTATATTCATCTTTTGCTCTTGCTTTCATCTTTTTCTCGCTCCCGTTTCTTGTATAACCGCTCAAGCACTCGTTTTGCCTCACATTGCGGAAAGTTTGCAAGGTCATAGTAGTGTGGTGCAATATCAACCAACCTGAAAAAAATATGAAAAATGGGGAAAGAAGAGAATAGCAAGGCAAAATTAGTGATAAAGTTTAGTTCTCAAACAAATACATTTGTCTACTTGAACAGAATGTCTAACGGAAAGAACAAGATAACAGTGCTAGTTTCAGCCAATTAACAGTACTCTTCAAATATATTCAATACTGATTATAGCGACCATTTAGAAAACATTTTGCTGACATGAATTCAATTTCCAATGAATGACGTTATGTAGGAGTGTTGAAAGTATGGTTTAAGGGTTTTAGGGTATAACTGCTGACTCTGCTTGGGAGGGGAGTACGTAGCAGCACAACTCGGAGAGGAAAAAAAATATCCTTTTTCCTTTACATGAAAGGGAGAAGAGAGATCCTCTCAGTCATGTAAAAGAAAATGAGCAATAATTACTAAAGGCCTATCAGAAGATGAAACAAACGAAATTTACCATTCACCACGGATATCAGTCACAGTGCGGATGAAATTCCTGCTTGTTAAGACATATTCATTATATATAACCCATTCTGGCTTGTGATCCAGGCAATTTGAAGGATGCAGGTGTACCACCTAAAACAACAGAGATGACACAACATAATAGTGAGAAATCAAAGGCATTGTTGGGCCCACGAAAACTCTTAGTACGAGTTACTTTCCTAACTAGTACATACACTTACTTGATTGTCTTTAACAGTTAGATAATGCCCGGTACGCTCTAGGTGGGCAACCTGCATGAAATACCCAGCTAACATAGCCTTTCTTATGTTCACATAGTAGTCGCGACTGTTGAAGTCTATGCTGCATAACTTGAGGTTGAACCTGGCCATTATGCGAGCAAGCTGTTGCCTCACATTGTCAGCTGATTTAAGAGCCCTCTGATTGATGAAATTCTCATAACACCATTGAGGGTCCTCCTCTGAGATACCATTACCATCAAAAGCAATTATCAGGGTTAGAAGGGTATTGTAAATCTGAACTTGTTCATTAAGGAGATACTACTACTATATTCAAACTGAATACAGATACTTACGGTTTTGTTTGTAGGCATGATACACATTCAGCAACGTCAAATGATCCCCATCGATGTGACCGAACCGACTCTTTGCTTCATCCGCAGCTTTTTGAGCCTCTCTAGGCCGGACAAAGCAATTGGGTACTAGAGAAAAAATTGGTTATCACAGCGGAGGCCCACTGTAGGTCAGCAGATGCATACAGGTGAGACGACACCATTTGCTTCATGAGAGAATACTGAGAAACTGCAACTATCTCCATCAGCACTTACTTAGAAATCTATGGCACATGCCACCGGGGGCATGGAACCCAGACAAGACAGTTGCTGACGACCACCTAAGAAGACACGTGCAACTAACCCTACACACATGCACTTGCATGCACATGTTGTGCAGTTTAGCACATAATGCATAGACAAATGTCTATGCACATGAACAAGTCATGGTGAAGCGGACTAGCATTCCCAAGCCTGACAAACTCTTGACATAGAACAATGACAAGACACGACGACTAACAAAAAGGAAATAAAATGGCAGGAAACTGTACCTGATAGCATGGCAGATATTGAGAGGATTTCATTGGAGCAGTTGAATTCTGGGCTGACAACAAGCATTTTCCCCATCTGAGGATCGAGAGGAAATTCACTCATTATCTCACCCAACCTGGTCATGTTTCCCTCATCATCCAATGCTCCCAAGTAATTTAAAACCTCTAGTGCTCTCATCAACGTCTCTGGCGCAGGAGGATCCATAAAATCAAAATGAACCAGGTCATCAATACCTAGCTTCTTCAAAGTTAGAACTGTATTAGCCAAATTTGACCGAAGTATTTCCGGATAGGTCTGTGGTTGAAGGTCATTATGGAAGCTTTTCTCCGTGTAAAGTCTAAAGCATTTTCCTGGCTGTGTTCTTCCAGCACGTCCTGATCTCTGGTGCGCACTGGCCTTTGAAATAGGAGACACCAACAAAGATTCAACACGCACCCTTGGGTTATAAACCTTTTGCTTAGCGAATCCCGGATCTATGACATAAACAATGCCATCTATTGTCAAAGATGTCTCAGCAATGTTGGTAGACACAACAATCTTCCTGCCAGGAGGACCACCCTCCACCACTGGTGGTGGGGCTGGTTCAAATATCTTTTGCTGCATAGCTGGGGGAAGTGTAGAATAAAGAGGCACCGCTTTAACGGGGCCTACTTGATCACCCAAATTACCAATCTCCTTTGTGATTTTGCGACAGGCATCTTCAATCTCCTCTTCTCCAGTAAGGAACACAAGAATGTCACCAGGAGGTTCACACGTGTGTATCTGCACCACAGTCCGAATGGAAGCCTCAAGATAGTCTCTCTCAGGATCCTGCGTGTAAAATATTTCCACTGGATGGAGCCTTCCCGGAACTTTCATGAGAGGTGCACCAAAGAAGTAACCCTGAAACTTCTCTGCCTCAAGTGTGGCACTCATAACAATTAACTTTAGGTCTGGTCTATTTTTCAGCACCTCCTTCAGAAGCCCAAACAGGACATCTGTCGCCAAAGTCCTTTCATGAGCTTCATCAAGAATAATTACTTTGTAGCGTTCCAATAGAGGATCTGCCATTGCTTCTCTTAAAAGCATACCATCTGTTAAGTATCTGTACACGCATACAGACCAATTACTAATTCATTTGCGACTAGAGAAGTCAAACAAATTCTCCTTATAGAGCAAGCAAAATACACAAAAGAAGAAACATGTCCATGCTACATTATTAGAGAATCTTAAAATATTTTATCATATAACAGTCTACTCACTTTAAAACAGTTCTAGCACTAGTGCAGTCCTCAAAACGAATGCTATATCCAACTTCTTCCCCAATTGTAACATCCATCTCTTCAGCAACTCGACGAGACACAGACATTGCAGCCACCCTCCGAGGTTGAGTGCAACCAATCATATACTTCCTGCCCTTACCAGCTGTCTCTACTTCAACAGCATCCAAAACAAACTGTGGAATCTGTATTACACAAGCAAATCCTTAAGAGCAGCTCAATAAAAAACTTGCTCTCCAGTCAAAGAGAGATTTGTCACGAGTGGTAAGTATCTGGGAACATAAACATGAACACGCAATTGATGAAGCAAGCAGAATATAGAAGAAACACATGCAGACCACTAAGGGGCTAATTTTCCACAAGCACACAGTATAATAAGCATCTTGCTTAAGGAAACAAATAAAGGAGAAAGAAAAGAACTTATGAAATCCCACAAAGTGGGGTCAGGGGAGGGTAGAGTGTACGCGGACCTTACCCCTACCTTGGGAGGTAGAGAGGTTGTTTCCTATAAACAAAAAGAGCAATTCAACTAAATTCCCAATAATCCATGGAGTTTACAAGTTGGAAAATATGGATTTCTGCGTTATAAAAGAAAACCCTAATAATACTCATAGAAATTATTATTCTACTACTATAACAAAAGAACCCAAAAAAAGTATCAAAATTCTTTTCTTCATTTCTGTCAAGCGAACCTCATCATTTGAGGAACTGGGGATGGAAAAGCATAGCCAGTTGCCGTCTAGGTAAAAGAAGTTTTAAGTATGAAAGATCCTAAAAAGGTTCACATCATTATACGAATAAAATACAGAAGAACAAACTATCTGTTTTTATACCGGTTAGCAGATCCAACTATCTTAGGGACATAGAATCGTAGATTCTTTTATTTTAATTGAATAGTTAGACCTAATACCATGGTTTGCACAAACCTATAGCCTAATAAGCTTCTTGCATCAGGAAAGTCTAGCAACCGCTCAATAAATCAATCAACTACACAATCCTGAACTAGTTGGGGTCTATAGAACTCAACCCCTTGGAGGACCGAACCCACGTATGGCTATGTAAATTCTCTACATACATTATACTTTAGTTACACCTCCTATATCTCTTGCATCGTCAAGAGAAAAGAAAATGGAAGAGACTCTACAAAGAGCGAAGGAAGAAATAGCCAACAATATCTCTAGAATATGTTATCCAAACAGTATCAAACTCCCTGTAACATACTACTATAAAAGTGAACGTCACAACTAATTTCCAGGTTCAGAATAGCCAAGTAAACCAATCAATAAAGTAAGCCAGACTCCCAAATTAGTTGAGGCAGAATATATAAATCATTTATTTATCCTGGTAAAAGAATTGTGTTTTAACAGTCTGTTTGGATGGTTGTTACCCATGGTTTAATAACGTATAGTATCATATTGTATCAATGAATACAATATATCGATAAACTGTATCATTTGTTGTGGATTAATAACATTTTTATAAGTAACCATGCAAAAAACACCAAATCCATGTTTACAAAAATTGATCTTTTTCATGGTTATATAACACTGAGTTACAACGGGTTTACAACCCCACAATATAAGGGAACAATACAATAATGAACCACGGGGAGCAAATTAACCATCATTAGAAGGTGTAGGACCTCTAAGCACCAAACAGTAACTAAACCTCAATTCAATTAATTGTCAAAATTAAGTACTAATAAATTAGAAGACTAGAATTTCTAACCTGAGTAGTTTTACCACTACCAGTTTCACCAACCAAGATAAGAGTTTGATTAGATTTCAAAGCCTGCAAAAACTCCTCTTTTTGATGCCATACCGGAAGAGTCTTCCTCTTGTCCAAAATATCATAGAATCTCTGTGAGTAAACCTTTCCATTCCACTTATTGATCGAAGCCGCCATACTATTTCCACCATTGGCTTTTTTCTCCGACACCGACGTATCATCCACCACATCAAACAAACTCACCTTCCTCTTCCTCTCCGTTCCCATCCAGAAGTCTCCGATTAAACAATTGCAGATACTCCTGAGAACAGGGGAGTAAGAATTTAGGTTTCCGGTCGAAAGAGAAAGCTAGGGTTTGAGCAACTTTCTCGGTTCTGTTTATAAAACTTAACTGCATCATTGCAGACTTCTGAAAAGGTTTGGGTTTCGTGGGCTAAGGCCCATTCATTGTATGACGCCTCTTCATTTTGAGTGTGTGATTTTGGGCTTTTTCGTTTTTAACCTATCAGTCAAAATATACACAAACATATACTTTTACCTTCTTTTTTTTGTGTGGAATATCCTTCAAAGTAACATGGTCGTTAATTTTTGCCCCTCAAATTTGATTTTTTAATTTTTTTTCCTTCGCTTAAAAATTTAGGAGTTCTGGATTTGAACCCTGCTCAGGAAAAAATTTAAAAAAAAATCACAAGGCACGTGTTTGTAGTACAACAATGCTTTTTTGCTGAACACCCTGCAACCCTAAATTTGCCCCTGACTATACATATAGATAGAAACGGAGCCAAAATCTAAAGTTGTCTATATACAGTAATGGAGTAATCAAACTTAGTAGCAGATCAAGAATTACAAATGCATGCAATCCAAATCTCATATTAGAATCATGACGTACTTTCAGAGGCACTTTTTTTTGGTTAAGTTTACTATCAGAAGAAAAACATTTTATTACTTATTGTGACATAAAAATAGTCTAACAACATTCAAGAGCAAGAACAACTGCTCGAGCAATAAAAACATTGTTTTCTTTTCATCTGCAATAAAAATAAATTACTATAATATTGTGTAAAGAATATATTAATCCTCTTGGGGAATCTTTTTCATTAATACAATATATATAGGACATACAATGTGAATCCTTATACAATAGAGATCCTATATTTATCCATAATTATATAAGACTAAATATGGCTAAATAATTGTACACATTCTAATACACACCCTCAGTATGAGCGAGAGGAGATCGGACGCTAAGACTGGATCTGAAGTCAAGCAGTGGCGGATCCAGGAGACGATATTTGGTGGTGCAAATTTTTTTTTAAAATTTTTTATGCCTAGAAGGAATTATTATTTTTTTATGCCTAGAAGGCAAATTTTTTTAAAAAATCTGGTGGTGCAACTGCACCACCATGTTGCCTTTAGATCCGCCAGTGAAGTCAAGGAATAGCTGTCTAGGAAGACCTTTTGTGAATATATCTACATACTGATCAAAAGAGGGCACATACAATACTTTGACATGACCGAGTGCAACCTTTTCACGAACAAAGTGGATGTCCATCTCAATATGTTTGGTTCGCTAATGCTGAACCGTATTATGAGATAGATAGATAGCGGATGTGTTATCACAAAAAATCAAAGACGCCTTATGCAACGGACACTGAAGCTCCAAAAGAAGATTTCAGAGCCAACATATCTCAACAACAACATTAGCAACACCTTTGTACTCTGCTTCTGCACTCAAACGGGATAATGTGGTCTGTCTCTTGGCAGACCAGTAAATGAGATTATCCCCCAAGAATATACAATAGCCTGAGGTGGATCGTCGCGTGTCCGGACATCCTGCCCAATCTATTGGAGACTGCCAGATCCATTAAAATACAGGCCAGTATGCCAAACAAATTTTGGGGGTACTGTGTGGAAGTGGCAGTGTATATATTAAACAAAATCTCATCTACTATTCTAAAGAATAAATCACCTTATAAGCTATTATATAACACATGTCCTTCACTCTCACATTTAAGGGGTGGTGAGTTATTTATGTTTTGCTACTATCTTGCCTAGACAAGACAAATTTAGTCCTAGAGCTGTAAAGTCTGTGCTCCTAGGCTATGGGAGTGCACAGAAAGGATACAAGCTTTATGACTTAGACAAAAGACTGATCTTCATGAGCAGAGATGTATTTTTCATGGAAACAGTTTTTCTATTCAAAGACAATGCTGAGGACATTGATATTCTTATTCAATCACATGATAATTTTTGTTATGATGATCTGGTTCATTCCTAACTTACTGGATCCTCACATAATTGCTCTAGCAGTTCCCATGATAATGTAGTAACATGTGATACACAATCAGCTGATGGTAGACACGATGATATTCCAAGATTTCAAGACAATCAAGTACATAGGTCTGATGCTGAAGATCTATCAAAACTGGTAGGACATCCCATTTGGCATAAAGACAATGTCACTCAACAGGGATCCACTAGTTGTTTGTACTCAATATCAGATGGACTGAATTATGGAGGGGTGTTATCCAGATATCAGAATTTTATTGCACATATATCTGCAGATGTTGAACCATGTAGCTGTGCAGATACAGTCAAAGACAAAAATGGGTTGATGCTATAAAGGCTGAGATTCAAGCTTTAGAGGAAAATAAGACATGAGAGCTTGTAAATCTTCCAGAAGGCAAAAAGGCCATTGAATGCAGATTGGTATGTAAAATCAAGTATAAAGCCACATGTGAAGTTAAGAGATTTAAGGTCAGACTGGTGGCAAAAGGGTACAATCAAAGAAGGCTTAGACTATCATGAAACATTTTCTCCAGTAGTTAGAATGACTACTGTGAGAAATGTGGTAGCTGTTGCAGATGCTAAGCACTGGATCATCTATCAAATGGATGTCTACAATACATTTCTACAAAAAGATCTATATGATGAGGTTTTTAGGCATCTGCCAGAAGGTTTTCACACCACAAAAGGACATAACAAAGTGTGCAGATTGATCAAGTCCCTGTATGGTTTAAAACATGCATCCAGGCAGTGAAATATTAAGCTGAATTCAGCTTTACTTTCCTATGGATTCCATCAAAGTCATCTGGATAATTCCTTATTTATTAAACAACAAGCTGACAAGATTGTGGTCGTTCTAGTCTATGTTGATGATTTGCTGATTACAGGTAATGATCAGACACTCATTCAATCTACCAAGCAGGCATTACATGCTGTTTTTAAGATAAGGATTTGGGGGAACTCAAATATTTTCTTGGTATAGAGTTTGCAAGGATTTCTCAGGGCATTATCATGCACCAAATGAAATATGCCCTGGAACTCATTTCTGACTTAGGACTGTCAGGTGCTAAACCTGTACATTCTCCTATGGAACTGAATCAGAAACTTACCACTATTGAGTTTGATAATCTGGTTGCATCTCAGTACTTATCACAAGACACAAAGGTTCAACTTGTACCCTCACAAGATCCCCCATTGCCTAACCACATCATGTATAGAAGACTCATTGGTAGGTTATTGTACCTTACCAATACTAGACCTGATATTGCATTTGCTGTACAACATCTAAGTCAGTTCATGCAGCAACCCAAGATTTCACATTTGGAGGTTGGACTGAGACTGGTTAGGTATGTTAAAAATGCTCTAGGTTCAAGCATATTTCTCAGTAGTTCCAGTGCATCACAAATTCATGTTTTTTTATGCTGACTGGGGTTCTTGTCTAAGTAGTAGAAGATCTCTTACTGGATATTTGGTATTGTTTGATCTATTTCATGGAAGTCTAAGAAACAGAACAACATTTCCAGAAGTTCAGCTGAGGCATAATATAGGTCACTTGCTACTTCAGTGACTGAGATTGTATGGATCACTGATTTATTTCAAGAACTGGGCATCTCTATTCAGTTACATGTTTCTATTTTCTCTGATAGCAAGTTTTCCATTCAGATTGTGGCTAACCCAGTCTTTCATGAACGCACCAAACATATTGACATTGATTGTCACTTCATCCGGGAGAAGATCAAGGGAGGTCTTGTGCACACTATCTACTTATCGTCTACTAAGCAGCCAACATATTTACTCACTAAGGCCCTTACTGTCGCTCAACACACCTATCTAATGTTCAAGCTAAGAATGAAGAATGTCTTCATATCTAGCTTGCGAGGGTGTGTGAAAGAATTAGATACAAATACAAAAGTGTCATGATCATAACATGAAGGTTGTTAGTTTGTTATGATTGTTAGCTGGAGTTAGTTACATATTGTTATATTAGTTAGGAAGTTGTTAGAGTGGTTATTATTAGTTGGTTAAAGTTGTTAGGGAAGTTAATGACAATGGTCAATTATGTACTTGTATATATAATAGTGAGTAGAAGATATTTTTTATTCATTCATTTTAATATACAACAATATTTCCCAAAATTCTCGTCTCTGCTCACAAACATATGATCTCTCTCTTCTCTCTCTTCTCTTTCTTTTCTTATGTCTCTTGCTTCTCACGCAGACATGTAGAGTGTAGATGAACATGCAAGTTCAGTACACTGCGTATGGATGAATCTAACAATATTTTATATTAATGTATAATATACATATTTTGCACATCATAATATATATTTTTGTGTATTTAGCTAGTAAGTGTATTTTTTTGGTTGACTGGCCCAAATGTGTAACTTGCCATATTAATTTTGAGATTTTAGCCAAATAGAATTTGTTCACTTCCCCATTGATTCAGCATTAGGAAATCCTTAGCATAGCAGGTTCAACACTAGTTTGGCCTAGTAAGCCCATTTACGCTAAGAAAATGAATAATTATGAGTTTGTTTGGATTGACTTATGATTTTTGATTTATAAGTCAAAAATCATAAGTTCAAATTTTCTAACTTAAGATTTTTTGGCTTATTTTTAATAAAGAAATAAGTGTTAAAAGGCATTTTTTTTTATTTTTCCGTGTCTAAAAGCTATTTTAACTTAAAAACACCTAAACACAATCCAATCCAAACAGGCTCTATATATGAGTTAACAACTTGAACAAATTTAAAAGCTTTGATTATAATCACAAGTCATCAAAATTGTTACAACGGAGCTAGGTTAACAAGCTATAAGTTTCTTAAAGCCACAAGATAACTATAATCATGACGACACTCTGGACAGGCCATGTTTGTAGTCATACAAATAAGTAGGCACTAGGCAGTCGTGATAGTATTATGATTATACGGGAGAAAACATACGTACCCAGTCTGTTCAAACTCACTCAAAGAGATGCGGCACGTACCATTTGTGAAGTTAATGTCATCTTGCTATATATTGTACACGAGGGAATAAACTACCAACTTGTCTAAAAGGTTTCATAGTCACATCACGCCTAATCCAATAACATGCCTCCCAATAAAATATAAGGAAAACAAATGCAATTACGAGGACGGCTGCCGCAAAAAAACAGGCTTGAATTTGGTTCAAGAATATTAAGCTATTTTTCAGTTTTTGCAGTGACACGTTCAATGCAACATATATCTATGAAAATTTGTTGCAGCCAAAAGAAAGCAAAAAAAGAAAGAAAAAGGAATTAAAAAATTAGCTACCGATTGATATATATATATGTAGAAATATAGCATTGTTGTAATTAACCATAGTTAGGAGATTATAACTAACTATGGCTACTATGGTTAAATGCTAGTTAGTTTAGATATTTGTCAATGATGACAGTTAGTAGGCAGTTAGTAGAGTTAGATATTTATTATGTGTCATTAGCAATTATCAATAGATATGTACATATGTAAAGTCATTCCAATTAATATACAATTACAATCTCTTTTTTTCTCTCTCTCTCACGTCTCTCTTCTCTCTTCTCTCGATCTGCTTCTTCTCCACTCTTCTTTATTTCCTCTTCTTCTTTACCTACAACATCATGTAGATCTCAACATGGTATTAAAGCTTCGTTACGCGAAAGATCCAAGTACACACACAATTTGATTGACGGATTCTCAATCGAAACAGAAATATGTGCATTCAGACAAGATGATGACATGCAATACACTTTGCGAAGGAATTAAGACATCAGAGTGTAGATCTACAACAGTGGAAGATGAATTGATTCAATAATTACAGATTGAAGGTAACATCGACTACGAGTGACAGATTTTAGGGAAGGATTTGGTGATATTCTGTTGGGATTGAAGGTTTTATTGTTGTTGAAATCTGGAGATTTTACAGTTGGAGATTTTACAGTCATTTTTCATAGACTAAGAACAAGTTAAAGAAATCGAAAGTCTCAGGCATGAATACATCAGGAATCATTGAGGATGGAGAAACGAATGTAGTAAGAGAGGGAACAAATTCGAGGAACATTGTAGATCACAATCATCCTCTTTATTTGTTTCCATCGGATGCACCTGACTCTCTGTCGATTGGAGTAATTTTGAGTGGAATGGATTATACACTATGGAGTAGGGCTATGAAGGTAGCACTACTTGAGAAGAACAAAATAGGGTTCATAGATGGGACAATCAGAAGAGATCATTATAATGATGATTTAACTAAGATATGGGAAAGATGCAATGCTATCGTGGTATCTTGGTTAATTGGGAATGTTAGCAAGAGTTTATTAACAGGAATGCTGTATAATGCTGATTCACATAGCATATGGGAGGAGTTAAAAGAGAGATTTGACAAAGTTAATAGTTCAAGGGCCTTCCAACTTCATAAAGAGATCTTCACCTTGAGGTAAGGAACAATGTCAGTCTCGGGATACTACTCAAAGCTGAAGGATCTCTGGGATGAATACATTCTATTATGCATCCACCATCGTGTTGTCCTAGGTCAAAGGAGTTTGCTAATCATCTTCAATATCAAAGACTACTGCAGTTTCTTATGGGGCTTAATGAAGGTTATAATCAGGCAAGAAGTCAAGTGCCCATGATGCAGCAAGTTCTTAATCTGAACCAAGCTTACGCACTGGTTAACCAAGAAGAAAGTCAAAAAATTATGGCAGGAGGGAATAGAGTAGTCTGTGACTATGCTAAATCTACAATGTTTACAACAAGGAGTGGAAATAACAAGGGAGGATATGGAAGAAATCACAATTAAAAGAAGTCTTTCAATCCCAATGCAACATGTGATTTCTGTCACATGAAAGGACACTACAGGCTGGACTGCTTCAAATTGATGAAGTGTAACCATTATGGGAAGACAAGACACTTAGAAGAAGGATGCTATCAGTTAATTGGATATCCGGATGATTTCAAGTCAAAGCAGAAAAAGGCATATGTAGTGACAAGTAGATCTGAGAATGCAGGACAGGTTTTTGGTGGACCACAATCTGGAGTTAAGATGGTGCAGCAACAACAACAGGAACATTTTACTCCTAGCCAAAGGCAGCAAATTCTCAACATGTTGGAGGAGAAGGACAGGAACAGAAACCATAAGGCAAACATGGCAGGTATACATACCACTGAAGAATTTTTGCAATGGATTGTTGACTCAGGTGCAACTAACCATATGATAAGTGATTCTAAATACTTATTGCATAACCTAATAACAGAAGGAACAAGAAAAGTTCAATTGCCAACAAGAGATTCAGCAAATATCTCACATGTTGGTGATTATAAATTAGGAAGAGGTGATGTTCTGAGGAATGTCCTCTGTGTACCAGATTTCAAGTTT
Organism: Przewalskia tangutica; assembly: GCA_029844215.1. NCBI lineage: Eukaryota > Viridiplantae > Streptophyta > Magnoliopsida > Solanales > Solanaceae > Przewalskia > Przewalskia tangutica. Next base: position 127,308,253 of record CM056721.1, read on the forward strand.
AATTTGATGTCTGTTTCAAAGGTGACTAAGGAACTGAATTGCAGTGTCAATTTTTTCCCATCCTGTTGTATATTTCAGGACCTGTCATCTGGGAAGGTGAGGGGGATTGGTAGTGAGAAGGATGGACTCTACATTTTGTGCTTGGATAAACAGAAAGAGGACGTGAGAAGGTGTATGGCTGCAGCTCAACACATAGATGCAGTGACATGGCATAAGAGGCTATGGCATGTGCCTATGGGAGTCTTGAGAATGATTTCAGATTTCAAGAATAAACTTGAATTTGTCCTAAATAATTGTGATATATGTCCTTTAGCTAGACAAACAAGGTATCCTTTTCTTGCTAGTACTTCTAGAACAACAAAATCTTTCCAATTGTTGCATTTAGATGTTTGGGAACCATATAGAATTGAAACACATAATGGAATGAAATACTTCTTGACCATTGTGGATGATTTTTCTAGGTGGACATGGATCTTTTTAATGAGGTTAAAATCTGATGTATTCACTGTGTTGAAAAATTTTCTGGCTGAAGTAAGTACACAGTTTGGTTCTAAAGTTCAGAAAATAAGATCAGATAATGGAAATGAATTTTTTAATCATAACTGTAGGGAATTATTTAAGTCACTTGGTATTGTACATGAGAGTTCTTGTCCTTACACACCACAACAAAATGGTGTGGTTGATAGAAAACATAGGCACATCCTTGAGACAGCTAGAGCCATCAAACTTCAAGGTAGTTTACCAGATAAGTTTTGGGGTATGTGTGTGGAAGCTGTTGTGTATATAATTAATAGGATTCCTTCAACAATTCTGAACAATAAGTCACCATATTAAATATTGTACAATAAGTCACCGCAATTCAGTCACTTGAGAATAATAGGCTGCTTATGTTTTGCTACTATACTGTACACACATGATAAGTTTAGTCCAAGGGCTGTAAAATGTGTTCTATTGGGTTATGCACCTACACAGAAAGGCTACAAACTTTATGACTTGGAGAATCGAAGCATTTTTGTCAGTAGGAATGTATTGTTTAAGGAAGATATATTTCTTTTCCAGAATGACAAATATGAGGAATCTATACATATAAAGGCACATGAGCAATTCTGCTATGAGGAACTGATTAACACCTCTGTATGTGGAGAAAATTTGCAGAAGAAGAACATATTACTGATGCATCTCAAGAATTGCAGGTTCCTGAGCAGCTGCTTCCTGATACCAGGGAAATATATGAAGTTGATACTCGTGCATCGCAGAGAATGTATTTAAGCTCAGGAGTTGGAGAATATGACACAGACAGACTTGAATGCAGGAATTACAGTCAGGAAATCAGAGAGAAATAGCAAGCCTCCTATATGTCATAAGGACTACATCACTAGCAAAGGGTCCTCAAATTGCTTGTACTCCATTTCTGACAATATTGTTTATACAGGTCTTACTTCCACTTATCAAAAGTTTGTTGCCAAGGTGTCTCTAGACACAGAACCATCTAGATATTCAGAGGCAGCTAAAGATTCTAGATGGATTGCAGCCATGAAGTCTGAAATTAAAGTTCTGGAGGACAATGGTACTTGGGAACTGGTTAAACTACCTGAAGGGAAGAAGGTAATTGGTTATCGATGGGTCTACAAGATTAAATATAAAGCATCAGGGGAGGTCGAGAGATTCAAAGCAAGACTTGTGGCTAAAGGATATAATCAAAAGGAAGGGATTGACTATCATGAGACATTCTCCCCAGTGGTTAAAATGGGCTCAGGCAGATACCAGAACAGAAGAAGCCAAGCATCGACAATACATCGATGGACGCTCATAATGCTTACCTTCGTGTGATCCATGCGAAGAGGTCTTCATGACAATTCCAGAAGGATTTGATACCAAGCATAGGCAAACACATGTGTGTATATTACTCAAGTCCTTGTATGGTTTGAAGCAGACTTCTAGACAATGGAACATCAAGTTAACTACAACACTCTTATCAGCAGGTTTTATTCAGAGTCATAGAGATTATTCTCTGTTTACTAAAACAGGATGAGAAGATTGTGGTGGTTCTAGTTTATGTAGATGATATACTATTAACTGTAAATGATGTAGAGCTGATTCAATCTACAAATGAGTCTCTACAGTTGGCCTTCAAGATCAAAGACTTAGGGGAGTTGGAGTATTTTCTTGGAATTGAGTTTGCCAGAAGTGCACAGGGAGTCTTGATGCATCAGAGGAAATATACACTGGAGCTCATCTCAGATATGGGATTATCAGGAGCAAAACCTGCCTCTTTTCCCATGGAACCTAATCAGAAACTTACCACTGTAGAGTTGGATAAATTGATAGCTACTCAGTCTGGGATTGCACTGAGTCCAGACAGCTTGTTGGAAGACCCAGGAATGTATAGAAGACTAATTGGGAGGCTGTTATATTTGACTACCACCAGGCCAGATATTACATTCACAGTACATTACCTTAGTCAGTTTATGCAAGCAGCTAAGACTTCACACTTTGAGGCAAGTCTTAGGTTGGTAAGATATGTGAAACAGACACCAGGAATGGGGATACTCATGTCCAGTTCATCTGACTGCATTCCCAAACTCAGGATATATTGTGATGCAGACTGGGGTAGTTGTGTCAACACGAGAAGATCAGTCACAGATTACTTGGCAATGTATGGATTCTCACCAGTTTCGTGGAAATCAAAGAAGCAAGAAACAATATCGAGAAACTATACAGGCCAGCATGTGAGCTATGGTCTCGCAGATTCAAGTGGTTAGCTGGTCTATTTCGAGAACTGGGGATTGAGGTTTCTCAGCCAGTAGAAGTGCTTTCAGACAGCAAATTTGCCATCCAGATTGCTGGGAACCCAGTCTTTCACGAGAGAACCAAACATATAGACATTGATTGTCACTTTATTCGGGAGAAAGTTCGTGATGGGCTGATCAACACACATTACATATCTTTGAAGGAACAAAGCTGATATTTTGACAAAGGCCTTAAGTCGACATCAACATAACCATCTACTATCCAAGCTATGAGTGAAGAACATCTTCACACATCCTAGATTGAGGGGGGGGGGGGTGTAGAAATATAGCGTTGTTGTAATTAACCATAGTTAGGAGATTATAACTAACTATGTCTACTATGGTTAAATGCTAGTTAGTTTAGATATTTGTCAATGATGACAGTTAGTAGGCAGTTAGTAGAGTTAGATATTTGTTAAGTGTCATTAGCAATTATAAATTTATATGTACACATGTAAAGTCATTCCAATTAATATACAATTACAATCTTTTTTCTATCTCTCTCCTCTCTTCTCTCGATCTGCTTCTTCTCCACTCTTCTTTCTTTCCTCTTCTTCTTCACCTACATCATCATGTAGATCTCAAAAATATATATATATATATATATATATATATATATATATGAGCGATTCAGTAAAATTGGTGACTTTAAGTCAAACTTTAATAAGATGTCTCAAGTATATTTAATAGAATTTTATGTCAGTCGTACGTGTATCTCGTGCACCATGTGTGCATCATGTGTCAATAAGTAAACCAAGGAACATGTCTTTCTTTAGCCCGAAACAAATTATCCTTTTAAATCGAATTGCGATGATAAGTTTATAACCTATTTTTGGAAGACCTTGTGAGGAAGGTTGGGTACGTAATTGAAAGAAAAACGACTAAAACAATTAATTAAACTTCCTTTTGCATTACCCATAACTAAGAAATATTGGTATTACTTCTGTAATTCTATTTAGTATTTGAAATACAATACGTTATTCACCAGTTTTAAAAAAGAAGGACCAAGAAATAACACTTACAATGACTTTTTTCATAGTTAGTAAAACAGAGATGATAAGTCTGATTTTGTAATTCATTTTCAGGTTACTTTCTTCTATCTTAGAACTCTCCTATTCCCCACTCAGTTTCCTACAATAGTGAAGGCGTTTGCGTCGGGTTCGTACACGCAGCAGAATTTGAAAATTTATGTTTCAAATATACCCGGCTAACGGCCGAAAATTTCTAGTATTTATTTTCTATAATATAAACTAAATTCAATTTAAATATGTAATATAATAATATAATATATAATTTAGTTGTATATATTAAAATTGAAACTTTAAAGTTAATTTTTTATTTTATAGTTTATAACTTTATACTTTATAAGTTTATAACTTTATATTGTAAATTTGTAATTATACTTTTATTTATTTATTAGATTATTTGATATTAGTTAACAAATAAGTAATAACAAATTAACAACTAAATAGATAGTAAAATTAAAACTAATGATAAGATGTTAACTTTTAAACTTTCATAATGTTAATAAGAGTACATAATGAAGTAATAATAATTTAATTTACATATTATCCCTTCCTTGCAGTTTTTTAATCTCTATAGGTTGATTGAATTGGTTTTATGCGTAGCCTCTAATTCCAAAATATTGTCTATTTCTTCATCTTGAGAATTAACGACATCCTTGATTTCTTCTCTCTATTTGATCTCGTGCTTGGCTAAATGCACTAGATCGACACATTAAGAACATCGAATTGCCTTTTGTTATCTGTGTAAAGGGGGTTTTTTTTCTGACTCTCATTGGCTTTGCGAATAAAATTGCAGTTGTAAAAGTGCTCCATATGTCTAAAGATTCTTCTTCAACTAGAAGGAATATTAGTAGTGTTATCATGTAACTATAATGTAGCATAATATTCATATAATGTAGTTAAATTAGTATCAAGTTTATTTATGCAATCAAATGAAGATGGAGTTTTATTTCCATATAAGTATATAAACTAAATATTAGATTATGACAATCTACTTTTTAATAGAAGGATTTAAGATAAACATCGTGAATAGGAAAAAATATTTTTAAACTTTTCAAACATAAATATTTCACATTTGATTTTAAACCATAAAGTAAATAGGAAATTTCAATTATATGAGCTAAAGCATTACAAATCGTTGGGTAATAAGATCGAAAATTCGTAAAATTTACGTAAAAATTTTAAAAGTTCACCAATTGATTTAATGTTAACATATACATCACGATTTGAAACATGTGTTATGGGGTCTTTATACTTATAACATTCTTTTAAAAATAAATAAGTATAATTCCAGTGTAATAATCTATGAATTTAGGTCTCAAATTAAATTGTTTACATTTTTCTTTAAATTCTATAATTCTATTTTTCCTATTATTACCTGAATAACTCAATGACTCTTTTGACAAGTTTTATTTGGTGAAAATAAATCAAGACCACTTTTAACAATTAAATTATAAATATGACAAGCACAACGAACATGAAATATATCGGAAGTGGTGGTTGTACTTTAAAAGATCTTATTATTAGATTATTTCAAATGATACACAAAGTATTTTATTATAAAGATTATATTTTTGGGCATAAAAACAAATAGTTTATATATTTTATGACTTTGATCAAAGCAATATACGTTTTCCATTTTAAAATTTTCATCAATCCAATGACAAGTAATTGTTAAATAATCATAAGTAAAACTAACATGGCATGAAAAGGTTAAACAAAATATTGCAAGAAAATAACATAATCATTATGAAGTCTAAAAATATCGGCTAGTAGTACTAACGAGGAACACTTTTAAAAAAGGATTATATACTCTTTGAATATATGTAATTAAATATGAAGAGCGAAAGAAAAAGGCAAACAACCTCACAATCATTTTTGCTAATTCAATGCGATCTTTTTTGGATTTGACTTAGCCAACCCAACCCAACGGATTAAGTTGTTTGTTTGTGGTTCTAAATCGAGACAAAGATGTATGATCGTGTTTTATATGTCTACCCTTATGTTTATAAGTTCTCCCACAAATATTACATTTAACTCTAACTATATCATAAAAGAGCCACACTTTACTCCTTTTTTTTTTTGTACTCTTTAGGAGGAGAGGAGGTACACGACTACACTACCACTAGCAGCACTAAACATGCATGAAAAGCACTAGTAGGTGTAGGAGGTTCTTGTTCTTGTTCTTCAAGTTCAACAATATTATCTAATTGAGCGTTATCACATTCATTATCTTCTATTCCAAAATCTTCTTGCATTTGATCATAATCTATATTTTGATTAGATGATGAAGAACATTTAACTAGATTTTTAGTAAAGACATTATAAAATATTTAAATAATCAACAAATAAATATGACAATTTAATAAAATAATTAGAGAATGAAACGAGTGTACCAAACTAAGTCTTACTTTGAATTTGAAAACTAATAATATTAATAACTTGAAAATTGATAATAAAGATGATTAAGAGAGTATGAGAATAAGAGAATTGAGAGAAATGTTGTGTGATAAAATGAAGAAAATGTAGAGAATTTATAGATTTTTAAAGGGTAAAATGGAATTAAAATAAATAATTAAACAAAATAAAAACAAAAAAAAAATAATAAAGAAATGACCGTTTTTTTTTTTTTTTTCCCATTCCGTTAGAGCGGCGGTGATAATCCCAGAACTAAACGCCTGGCCTAACTGCCTTGGCCTTTAAATAACTAACGGCGGCCTAAAGGTTGGGGTAACCCAACTGCCAACCCGCCCATGCCCCCGGCGTCTGGGTTTTTTATTCTAAACTACCACTGTCAACTGCATCGTCAACCCGGTTCTGCTGCCGCTGGTTTAGTTTTTCAAACCCGACGACAGTCAAACTGTAGTATGATATGTAATGTAAATCAAACACAAAGTAATATGTAATACCTCGATCGGAAGACTTACATATTAGAAGTAATCAGCCAAGCAGTTGAACCTTCAAGCTTTGTGTAGTCCGGGGTGCACACTCAAAAATCTCTTGATTTGCAAGTTCTAAGTTCTTAGAACTTTGATGTAATTTACTAACTTTAGAAATGCTAGGGATTTCTGCAACGTTTTAGAAGAGATAATCTCTCTTAGATGTGGTGTATCGAAATGGGAGGGGGAGCCTCTTATTTATAGGGATAAATAAGAGTTTTAGGGTTTCCGTGGGCTGGGCCCAGCAGAAAATCGGACTGGGTCAAGTCTGGATTGCCAGAACACGCGTCAGCACCGCGGTTCTATGAGGTGGCACCGCGGTGCCTCCACGTGCTTCTGGCACCGCGGACCTAAATCAAGGCACCGCGGTCCTGTCCAATTTTCTTCAACATTTTCCATTTCTAATGTCCCGGTTATCAATCGAACATATATATATCATCTCTTCAATTACATCTTTCAATCAACGAAACATTTGATTTAGTGTTTACCCTTCAGGCCCCTATATATTGACACTAATATCATTAGGATCTTCACGGAACTCCTAGACTGCGCCAGAAGACGAACCTCAATATGTAAAGTTTAGCTACACGAAGCACGTGAACTGAACCTCTATGTGGGAAGATAAAATCCTTTCATTCACGACACACTCAATCAAGCTTAGGATTTGTCAAGTGTCTATACAAATGGCTTGATCATAATAGCTCATCTATATTAGTTGACCACATGACCATATCAAAGACATGTCCTGTCATGACCCGACCCGACGGGCTGCGACTAAGCGCCCTAATTGGACGTCATTATACTAATTTGTCACGTAATCAGACTAACACTAAGGACATGAAATCCGACAGCATAACGACTGCAAACATAATATATGTCCGAATAGGCAAGTCGACAAGGTTGCCTTTACACATGAATAACCCTGTCTCCAGAGGAGTCACATCAAATCAATATATCAAATAGGCGAGTTGACAAGACTGCCACTATATACGGGAACATCCCCACAAAAAGAAAATAAAGTACATCAATGCAGCTGACCAAAATATGATACAATCCACCCACGTACAACCCACAACTGTCTACAGACCTCTATGAGAAGAATGACTAAATTATGATGGGACAGAGCTCCGTCGTACCCCTAAATATGCATAAGTCTATAATAGAGAATCTATACCAAAATGACTAACTCCAGGACAATGGAGCTCCCAAGAAAATAGCTGAGCAGGAATCCTAAGCCGGAGGATCGCCGAACTGAATATTTGTACCTGCGGGCATGAACGCAATTTCGAGGAAAGGGAGGTCGATGCTGAAATAATGTACTGAGTATGTAAAACATGAAGTACTGTAAGAAAGATCATAACTGGCCAAAGGATATCATAAGACAAGTATAATAATCAAATTACCATTTCAACTGTGTCCTATACGAATGAGAGTCAACTGTACCTTATAAAGTAAGAGTCATGTATGTCCATATAAAATCATCATATATACATAAACTGCCCGACCCTCTGGGACGCGGTAAAGTCGTGTAAGGTATACTGCCCGACCCATCTTGGGACGCGGTAAAGTCACATAAGGTATACTGCCCGGCCCATCCTGGGATGCGGTAACGTCATATAAGGTATACTGCCCGGCCCATCCTGGGACGCGGTAAAGTCATATAAGGTATACTGCCCGACCCATTCTGGGACGCGGTAAAGTCATGTAAGGTATACTGCCCGGCCCATTCTGGGACGCGGTAAAGTCATATAATCACATTAGTACTAATAAAATATCCTGAGTAGCTTTATACATATCAAATCATCATTTGTCTCTCAATGAAATATATAAAAGGCGCTATCATGTTATGTATCATTTTAAAACATCCTTTAGAAACTCAAGACACTTATCATATCACGAATAATTTTTAAACATCATTTGAAAACTCGATAAAATCATTAAATGAACTTTTTACTAGTAAGTCAAATGCACTTCTCATGACACATATCTTTAGGAATTAAACTGTGTGGAAATCATGTACGTCCGTCGTACGTTCATTAAATCATGCCAAAAAGAAAGAAGGAAGAGTTTCACATACCTTATTGACGAACTAACTAACTCAAGAATCTAAATACGCCTTGACTAGCACTTCAACCTATAATAGTAGTAACATATCCATTAACCTTATGATTACTAGCATTCGTAATAATTGAATGGTAACTCGCTTTCTTTTCTATAAAAATTTGGGCAGCACTTCCCCTATTTGTGCATATCCACAACTTACGTATCAAGCCAGCAATACCAAATAACAATCACAACGTAAGGATATAATCATAACCATCTCAAGAGTGAAGTGTGGAGCTTTTCTACATCTTCCCATACCTTAATTCCTTTAAGACATGTATTAGTATTTACCACAACGTATATATATGTTCATAATCAAGTTTCCAACATTTTAATGCAATCAAAACAACTCGTAACTTCGACAACAACATACCCACGATTTGGGGAAAGTTTCGGCCATCACAACATAATTTCATAACTCTTCTCTTAATTCCTTAAAATTCGATTCATACTTTTGACACTTTCATATAAACATCTACTCTTTAAATGTCAAGATTCCTTCATTCTTCTTATGCAATTAGTGACGATGTTAACCACACAACCAACGAACACAACAACTCCACAATCAATAAAATTAGTCCCAAAATCAGCTACAAAATCCAACAATCACATGCATTGTCTTAAATTTCAATTTCTTTCTTAATCACAAGTTCAATTCTTAAACTACAACAACATGCAACTCCAATTACATCATAGGAAGAAGAAAGCCAAAACAGTCCCGATTTTCAGCCCTCACTGGTCCAACTTTTCTTGCCCAAATTTATCAATTTTCTACTCCAAAACGTCATGCATGTCTTCTACAATTTTAATCCATCATTCCTTACACATATTTCTCCCAAAAATTCATCCCAAACACTAGAAAATCTGGGCAGTTTCTCGGCCCAGTGACTGCCGGATTTCCCACTGTTTTGGTGTTACTTGGCTTGGAATTGATAGAGGGATTAATTCTAGGAAGAAGGAGATGAAAAACTTCAATCTTTTCCATGGAGAATGGAGTAAAATTGGATGGAGAGGAGAAGGGTTTTGAAAGAGGTGTTTTGAGTTAGAAATGGGGAGATGAAGAGTTAATAATGTTTAGATTGAAATCTGAAAATTATTTTGCAATTTAGTCCCATTCTTTTAATAGTTTATTTAAATTGATCCTTCTACTAACAGGAATTCCACATAACCCCTCATATCCTCAATGTCAAGATTTTATAATACAATACTATTCCATAACTCCATTGGAACAAATTCAACTATTAGTATTAATTCTCGTCGTCACATTTGTAGTATTTTTTTGTTTTTAAAAATAGTAATAAAAAAATATTTCGGGATCACCTTCATTTGTATACTAATTTCCGTATTAACATATGTAAGTATACTTTATATCTAATATCTGAATCTTACTTCCTTAATGACGTTCTTTATTATCGTCTTAACTTACGAGGTGTAACATCGTTCCCCCCTTAGAAACATTCGTCCTCGAATGTTCATCATATGTATCATGCTAGAAAAATTTCGGCAGAGTCTCCTCTATAACTATACCTACCACCCTATATTCAGCAAACCCAAAGATGCCTCTAGTCCTTTAGTAAATTAGTAGACTGCTCATGGTGCCTTTAAATTCCATATATGACTCAACACGTGACATTGGGACAAAGACAGAGAACAACATAATATGTTTAATGAAAGCATCACACACAATATTGAAAATAAACCAGAATAGGCAAAAACTCAAATTTAGGCATAAGGTCCTCATTCCTATTTCACCAAACATAAGACAACAATCAAATTGACCCTTTTGCAACTATCATTTTAAGTGAGTAGGCATGCTTTGAACTTATCTATATTCCTTTTAGAGATGATACATACTACACATTAGCGCAACAACACATGATCTCCCTTTTTAATTAAAACGAGGTTAAACCAGAGTAATTTAATTGTGCCCAGTTCTATTAGAATAGATTTCAAGATAAGTGATTCAAACTTAAGTTAATTGGATACGCAAGCAAATGCAGGCAACCATCTAACCATGATGCTATGACATCATTCTAATAACTTACAACCCTTAACTATAACATTAGGCAGAATAACAATCATACTTCATTTTTATGGTCATTAAGCATTCCACAAATCAATTTCACATTTCGTATTACTACTAAGTCCCCCTACAACAGTGATGATAATGGTTGGGTTAAACCACATACAGTTTATTATAACCAACGAAGTATCAGGCTTGGAGCCCATTCTTAAACCTAAACTAAGCACAATACTAACACATGACTTGTAAGCTATTACATGTTTCTTATACAATTATCATGCTTCAAAAGTCTTTAAATCATTCAAACAAGTTCATCAACATGTAAACATACTATAAATCACATGATTTAATAAAATGAAAAGAAATTAACAAGGAAGAGGAAATACAAAATTTCTGGGGAGAGACGACATACTCAGCATTTTAGAACAAACAAGACCAAACAAAGACTTTTAAAACTCTCCCCATGACTTACAAATGAACAGTGCATGATTCCAATTGGTTGCTTTCTTTTCTTAGGCCACACACAGACCAAATGTTAGTATGGAATTTCCAACTTTAGGTTTTTACTTAAACAAAAATGTAGACTAAGTGATGAAACTTCAAATTAGTAGTCTTGGCATGGATATACAAGTATATGTACACAACACCTAACATGACACTATTGCTAACTTCTTATCATTTTAAGATCCTTAGACATTTGAGATTTTTATCAAACTGAACCTAGGTGCAAGTAGACATGGTTATGGATATCATTTGAGACCAAAACAAGTAAAGGGCTTTCAAAACAATCAACATACAGACCAAACAAAGTCATATTAAGGGACATACGGGGTTGTTTTGTTCAAGATATGAGCAGAGGGTCTAAAATAGACATCTACCAGTACACACAAGTCAAACACACTATCATTTGAAATTGAGATTGACAAATTCATAATTGAGCCTAAAAGAGTTCATAAATACAATATGCAAGCTTACAGGGTGCAAGATCTGGATTAAGGAGCTCTAATGGTCATCCAGGCAGACTGACAAGGTATTTAGACCTAGCTAACAGGGGAATATATTTTAGAACTTGGTAGATCAGTTCTAGCATACTAGCCACCATTTTACCTTATCATTCTTTGGGGGTTAGGATAGACACATAGTAACCAAAGCATGGATTGATTTTTTTTTGTTCCATCCGGATATTAGGACAACCACCTAGTCACCTTAGGACAATGTACATATGCACACATTTTAGCAGATGCAAATACCCTTTAGGACTATGTAAGTTACAAATCATAATACTTGACAAAATAACTATGATTCACATTTCAAACACATACCAAACTAAATGATTTAAGACCATGGACTAACAATTGCATGAATGTTCAGATGTTAAAACAGTAATAAGTTAATACAACTAGTCATGCTTCTACTGTGTCATTCCCATGATGGATTCAAGCCAAATTCCCAGGTCCCCATAAGCATTTTCCAAATGAGTAAAATATTATGCCATAAATCACTTTTTAGCTAATCCAGCCTTGAAGCATATTAACAATACCACATCATTACATATAAGCCTACAAAATATCTTAATAAAACTAGATTACAAATTAATCAAACACTTATCCTAACATCTATAATAAGACTTTAACTATAACATATAAACATGTTGTCATCATTTTCTTTACTCAATCAAATACCAACCTACTTAACTCATGCTTTTCTAGTTTTAATTTATCATATCAGATGATATAAGACAAGTTTTTTTTTAAATAGGACGACTAATCTTGTTCTTAATCAATGACACATATTTTAGGTAAATAATATGACTAAACAACTTACACGTTGCCAAACCAGTTTCAAACAACACATTGATCATCACATTAAATTAAATAACTCATACAGGCTAAAACCAACCTCACTCCACATGTCAATCTATTAACTCAAGTTTAGACACTTCTTACATAATTAACAACTTTAACTTAACAATGTTAAGCATTAAATTAACTAAGTGGCCAATACATGACTAAACAACTCTGAAATTAACCCGTTTTGTTCTACTTCGACTGTACAGATTATTCTAAATCAGCATGGAACATTTATAAGTTATCTAATAACAGACATATCCTCTTTGGGAACTATTTATATCTTACTTAAACAAACTGAAATATACCATATAAGTATAAAGTACTGACCAAACATATTAATCTACAAATTCATTCCTTCACTTTAACATAGGCAAAAACCCTCAAAGGATCCCACTCATCTCTGCATAGATACAATTCAGTCAAGTAAACCAACACTTAAGTCTAGACATGTATATCCTTGAACAATCCCATACACCACATACTTTAATCAAGCTCAGACGTCAATATCATATTCAAGAGGGCCTTGGATATCTAAGGTCTCATTGGTTACTTAATATTCTAAGATTCTCAATATTCCGCTTCCCAAGCTTACGTTACCTTCCAAACAATTATTAAAGCTTATTTAACTCATGATAACCCATAATCACTTCAGTCAACACGCATATCATCATCACACCAACTATGCAATAATTTTACCAACCTGTATACCAAGTCCATATATTCCCTTCTGGGCTGCTGTCGCTTTTTCTGGTGGCATCGCTGTAACACAATAATTCATTTAGGAATTATCCTAATAGCATAGCTCTATCGCACGATCTTAGAGTAAGAAGAATATGAACCAATCCCAAATGTCCGGCAGCCTCCTGCGTATAAGTATGGTGCACAACATACCCATACACAAGACTCTACTAGACACGGTCTGTAGACATTCCGAGAATTAACTGCTCAAATACCACTTTTGTCACGACCCGACCCGACGGGCCGCGACTAAGCGCCCTAATTGAACGTCATTATACTAACCTGTCACGTAATCAGACTAACACTAAGGACAATATGAAATACGGCAGCATAAGCTGCAAACATAATATATGTCCGAATAGACAAGCCGGCAAGACTGCCTTTACACATGAATAACCCTGTCTCTAGAGGAGTCACATCAAAATCAATATATCAAATAGGCGAGCCGATAAGGCTGTCACTATATACGGGAACATCTCCATAAAAAGAAAATGAAGTACAATAATACAACTGACCAAAACATGATACAATCCACCCACGTATAACCCACAACTGTCTACAGACCTCTATGAGAAGGATGACGAAATTATGACGGGACAGGGCCCCGTCGTACCCCTAAATATGCATAAGTCTATAATAGTGAATCTGTACCAAAATGACTAACTCCAGGACAATGGAGCTCCCAAGAAAATAGTTGAGCAGGAATCCTAAGCCGGAGGATCGCCGAACTGAATATCTATACCTGCGGGCATGAACGCAGCTCCCCGAGGAAAGGGAGGTAATTACGAAATAATGTACTGAGTATGTAAAATATGAAGTACATAAGAAAGATCATAACTGGCCAAATGATATCATGAGACAAGGATAATAATCAAATTACCATTTCAACTGTGTCATATACGAATGAGAGTCAACTGTGTCTTATAAAGTAAGAGTCATGTATGTCCATATAAAATCATCATATATACATAAATTGCCCGGTCCTCTAGGACGCGGTAAAGTCGTGTAAGGTGTCACGACCCGAACCCTGGGCCTGTGACTGGTGTCCTACCTGGGCACCCTTCTACCTATACAACACAAGTAACCCACATAAGCTAAACAACACTCATCATTATTTATTTTTTGCAAAGGCAAAGTCGGCAAGGCTGCCATAATATATAACACCCGAATGGGACTACAACTGTACAACAATATAAATACAACTCACGCAAGTCCAGTCCACATATGAATACAAACCTCTAAGAGTTTGGACAGTAAACTATGACGGGACAAGGCCTAGTCGTACCCCTGAATATACCTAGTCGTAATGGAAGACCTGTGTCAAAATGACATGCTCCAGAACATTGGAGCAATCCCAAAACGCTGAACAAGGATCCTAAGCTCGCGGATCACCCAAATGAGTACCTAATACCTGCGGGCATGAACGCAGCCCCCCGAAGGGTGTCAGTACAACAAGGTACCAAGTATGTAAACATGAAGTATAGTAAACGAGATCATAGTTGTATAAAAGAATGACAGGGGCAAGTATGAAAACTCAAATACCAGATCCTACCGTGCCATATAAAAAAAATAAGAGTCAACTGTACCTTGTATCACTGTACCACTGTATCACTGTACCACTGTATCACTATACCACTGTACTACTGTATCACTTCCAAATACCATTTCAAAATATGAAATTCATGTCAAAATTAGGGTCATCCGCCCTCCGAATCATTATGCAATCCTACTCATGGAACTATTTCACCCGCATGAGTCTTGTGGACCCGTAATGAGCATCTGTACACGATACTCGCATTACGGAGAGCTAATCTATGGAATGTGTCCTGGGAATTGAACCCGCATGAGTCCTTCAGACCCGCAGTGAGTGTGTACCATCTCACGTCATGAGAGCTACTCCATGAAATATATACAACGTTGCCGACCCTCTAGTGAGAGACTCGATGGACTCATCAATATAACGTAACCCGGCCCATTTGGGGCTCGATGTAATTATCAATATGTGTGACGTAACCCGACCCATTTGCGGGACTCGGTGTATGCTTCAACATGTAATGTAACCCGGCCCATTTGTGGGTCTCGGTGTAATGCTTCAAAATGTGACGTAACTCTGCCCATTTGTGGGACTCGGTGTATGCAGCAATATAACGTAACCCGACCCATGATAGGACTCGGTGTATGCATCTACATGACATAACTTGGCCCATTGTGGGGCTTAGTGTAATCTTTTGTATAACGTAACCCGACCCATTTGTGGGACTCGGTGTAATGCTCTTTATATGACGTAACCCGACCCATTTGCGGGACTCGATGTATTGCATCTATAACATAACCCGGCCCGTTGTGGGACTCGGTGTATCAATGCAATCAAATGAAATTGAAAAACATCTTCTGACTCTTCATATAATAAAATGAATGAACTATCATTTTAGAAGACTCAAGGTATTATCATGTCATGTAAAATTAGGGAAATTACACCCAAAGTACTATGTACGTTCACCATACCTCATTTCCTTTATAAAACCCCAAGACACTAACACTTGTAGCATCAAGACACCTACTCTTTTAAATCCAAGTGACTTCTACTTTTAAAATCAAGACAAGTATACTTTTAACATCAAGTTACTACCACCTCATGTACCACATGAAATCTAGATTCATCTCGCTCCTCTGGCTAACATTATGAAAACATTTGCATAGTGATAATCGATCCGAATTGGCAAATTAATCCATTTATGAGTCGTGATTAATATATATCATGAAATTTTATCTAATCAGCTGTGAACCTAGAAAATGTAAAACGAACTGGTTATATCTTAGCTTCTATGCAGATGAATGACATTTTACTCATTTCGATATAACTGATTGTCGATTTCTTTTTCATTTAACGATGCAATGGCTTGTTCGATACCTTTTTTCATTAGTGATGTAACTAGCAAGTTCAATTCGACTCCAATACTTCCTAAAAACTCTTACCAACATCTCTCATAAGACTTGGTACGAACTTAGAAATAATTTAGACATGCCTTTAGCATAAAATCAATAACATGAATACTCCTTAACTTCTAAGAGTAGAATAACTTTTGAAACAATACCACAGTTATGGTTCACACAAAGAACATGCCAAAAGAGAGAAGGAAGAGGTTCACATACCTCATTGACGACTAACCAACACGACAAGTAGAATACGCTCCGAATAGGTACTTCAACCTTATCGGCTATTCCACACGCCAAGTAGAAAATGTCACAAGTAGTACCTCAACCTATAACAACAATAATACTTCTATCAACTTCATACATACTAGTATAAGACTCATACCAAGTAATAGTCCTCTTATTCTATGGAAATTTGGGCAGCACTTCTCCCGTTTATACGTACTTTTCCACCTTTTCCAAGGCCCAAATTCAACAACAATCAAGCCCCATTTAAGGCACAACCAACAGTTAACCAAATGAGATTATACGCCTACTTGACGTGTAAAATTCAGCCCCTTAATCTACCAAAACAGTCCATAAAAATTAGTCCAATAACCAACAACAACAAGAGTACAAAGTGAAGTCTTTTAATACCTTTCTACACCCTTAATCTCTTAGGACTTCCATTAACAATTAACACATTAATCATGCATATCGGTGGCTGATTTTCCAGTATCCTAACACCACAAAACAACCCATAAAAACTGCATAATAACGTCCAACAGTTTTATAGATTCCACGGCCAACAACTACAATCCGATAACTCTTTCCTTAATCCCTTTTATTCCAATTCAAGTTCCAAAACTTCTATATAAGTTATATCAACTTATTAACAACAATATTACTCCATTATAACATGCAATAGGTGAAGATAACAACAACACAACCAACGAAAATCCAAGGATCCAAAAATAATCCATTCTCGGCCAACACCAACATCTATCACATACACTTCTTATTTTCCATTTCTTCCTTAACACAAGTTCATCTATATACTATAACAATATGTAATATCCAATTAGTTCAAGAGGAGGACGAAATATTACCTCAAATCTTGCCCAAAAATGTCAAAATAGTCCACACGTTATTTGTCCACAGTTTTCGTTTTGCTCCACTTCTTCAAGTTCCAATCACTTCTATGTAGCCTCTACAAGCTTATAACTAACTTCCCTTCACGTTTTACCTCCAAAAAGTCGACGAACAAACTAGGATTTCCTCACCAACTTTTGGCCAAGACAAGTTTTCAAGGTGGAGTATTAATCTTGACTTAGCACTTGGTTTAGGAGCTTAATCTAAGAGGATTATTGATTCTCAATCTTCACTTTATGGCTATGGAGACTCTCTAAAATCATGAGCTAAAGGGAGAAGATGAGAGCTCATTTTTGTCTAAGTGTAAAGTGATTCAAGTCTTACAAGACTTGGATATGTATAGCCAAATGGAGTGGGACCCACTAGTCCACTTGTCCCCCCCTTAGTCTCAAAATATCTAATGTGTAGTCATCTTTGCAAGACAAGTGGAGGGGTGACACGTGTCACCCTCCTATTGGTCCAAAATAATTCTTCACCAAAATAATTTCTATACTTGACCAAAATATCTAAAAATCTCGTGGGCTCCACAAAATTGTAAAATTTTCGGTGGGCCCCACATGACCAAATCCGAGACTTCAAAATCCAAAACTAATTCCGTACCTCCAATTAGGAGAATTGAACTCCAAGTTAACAAATTGTCGTCTTCACATTTTTCCGAATTTTTTTTTAAGAAAATGTAATAATTCTTTTCTTCCAAAATTCAAATCTTAAATCCTTAATCACGTTCTCAATTAGTAGCCCTGATATTATGGGGTGTAATATATGGTATACTACCCGACCCATCTTGGGACGCGGTAAAGTCATATAAGGTATACTGCCCGGCCCATCCTGGGACGCGGTAAAGTCATATAAGGTATACTGCCCGGCCCATCCTGGGACGCGGTAAAGTCATATAAGGTATACTGCCCGGCTAATCCTGAGACGCGGTAAAGTCATATAAGGTATACTGCCCGGCCCATTCTGGGATGCGGTAAAGTCATGTAAGTTATACTGCCTGGCCCATTCTGGGACGCGATAAAGTCATATAATCACATTAGTACTAATAGAATATTGAGTAGCTTTATACATATCAAATCATCACTTGTCTCTCAATGGAATAAATAAAAGGCGCTATCATGTTATGTATTATTTTAAAACATCCTTTGGAAACTCATGACACTTATCATATCACGAATCATTTTTAAACATCATTTGGAAACTCAATAAAATCATTAAATGAACTTTTTACTAGTAAGTCAAATGCACTTCTCATGACACATATCTTTAGGAATTAAACTGTGTAGAAATCATGTAAGTCCGCCGTACGTTCATTAAATCATGCCAAAAAGAAAGAAGGAAGAGTTTCACATACCTTATTGACGAACTAACTAACTCAAGAATCTAAATATGCCTTGACTAGCACTTCAATCTATAATAGTAGTAACATATCCATTAACCTTATGATTACTAGCATTCGTAATAATTGAATGGTAACTCGCTTTCCAACATTTTAATGCAATCAAAACAGCCCGTAACTTCGACAACAACATACCCACGATTTGGGGAAAGTTTCGGCCATCACAACATAATTCCATAATTCTTCTCTTAATTCTTTTAGGTAAAGGGTTTAGGAAAAGTTATGGAATCCTTTAGGTAAAGGGTTAAGGATTATGTAGGTAGGAAAAGTTATCCCTTTTGGACCCTGAAACGTGTCACCCGCCCAAAACTCGAAATCCCGCCGCGCCGTGGGTTCGCAATCCGCCACGCTACCAAGAACTCGCAGTCAAATCAAATTTCTGAACATTCAGCGCCGCGGCGCTGCGGCGCCTGAGGCGTTTTTTAGGCGGTTCTTCGCTTTGTCGTCCAGTTTTCATCCGGGCTTCGTCTGATCTTGTCTATACTTCCCGGGACTTCTTAGACTTCATTTATTGGCCCCTTTTAGTGTGCAATTCCATCTCAATTAAGCTCATTTCCTCTTCTTTTCGCCATTTCTCCATTTCTGACCGCTGTGACACAAAAGAAAGGAAAACGACCCTAATACTATACTAAACATAAACAAAATGAGTAAAATACTAACTAAAAATGACTCAAAAAGTGTATATAAAATACACTGATCACCAGCCCACACATGACTACATACCTCTAAGAGTATAACAGTAACTATGACGGGACAAGACCCCGTCGTACCCCTGAATATACATAAGCCATAATGGAAGACCTGTACCAAAATGACTAGGCTCCGGAACAATAGAGCTATCCCAAACGCTGAGCAAGGATCCTAAGCTCGAGGATCACCAAACTGAGTACCTATACCCGCGGGCATAAACGCAGCCCCCGGAGAAGGGGGGTCAGTACAACAATATACCAAGTATGTAAACATAAAGTACAGTAAATAATATCATAACTGGCCAAAAGATGACAGGGACAAGTATGAAAATCAAATACCAGATCCAGGCGTGCCATATAAAATAGAGCCAATTGTACCTTTTTAAAAATGAGAGAGTCATATCAAAATCATAGATGTCTGTCCATATAACGTATCCCGACCCATTCTGAGACTCGGTCCATATAACTGTGGATGCCTGTCTACTTATAAAGTATCCCGGCCCATTCTGGGACTAAGTGAGATCATATACTGTTTACACATAACGTATTCTGGCCCATTCTGAGACTCGGTAAGATCATCAATATAACGTATCCCGGCCCATTATGGGACTTTGTCCATATAATTGTGGATGTCTGTCTACTTATAACATATCCCGGTCCATTCTGGGACTCGGTCCATATAACTGTTTACACATAACGTATCCCGACCCATTCTGGGACTCGATGAGATCATATACTGTTTACACATAATGTATCCCGACCCATTCTGGGACTCGGTGAGATCATCAATATAACCTATCCCGACCCATTCTGGGACTCGGTGAGCTCACTAAAACGTATCCCGGTCCATCAAGGGACTCGATGAAGTCACATATAACGTATCCCGGCCCATCAAGGGAGTCGGTAAACTTATCCTCATATATATACATATAACGTATCCCGACCCATCATGGGACTCGGTGAAATGGAATAATAACACTTGCACGAATAGCTATCATGAGCAACCTTGTGCAATTTAAATCATCTTTTAACTCTCAATAAAAATCTTTAAAATGAACTTTCATTTTTGAAAAACCAAGGCACTATCATATCTTTCCTTTTAGAAAAACCAAGGCACTGTCATATCTTTCCCTTTTAGAAAAACCAAGGCACTATCATATCTTTCCTTTTAGAAAAAAAAACCAAGGCATTATCATATCATGTATCATTAAGGATTAAGATCCAATAAAACTATGTACGTCCGCCGTACACTCACTTTATACAAATCATGCCAAAAGAAGAAAGGATATTTTCACATACCTTATAGGCTATACCAACTTGACAACTAGAATACGTCTTAAGTAGTACTTCAACCTATAACAACAATAACACTTCTATCAACTTCATGAACACTAGTATACGTAGTATAACGAATAATGACTCTATTTTCATATAAAAATCCGGGCAGCACTTCCCCTATATATACTCCCATCCACAAGTTACAAACAAGGCCAATAACATCAATAATCAAACACCAATTAAGGGCAAAACCAAAACAACAACCAAGGTGATTCACACACCTACTTCTTATGTAAATCCGACCTCTTAATCCATATAAAAACAGTCCATAAAAAATAGTCCTTAAAACAGCACAACAATATCCCACAGTTTTATACATTCTCGGCCAACATCCAATACCAAAACCCTTTTCACAATTCCTTATAATCCAATTCACATTTAAACACGTTTATATAAACCATAACAACTTGTAATAACAAGATTTCCTTCATTTTAACATGCAAGTAGTGACGATAATAACAACAATAACCAACGAATCCAACAACACAAAAAACTGTCCCAAATCGGCAACTAGCCCAAAACGGTCACATGTATTTCTTATTCTCCTTTACTCTTAACACAAGTTCATCTATCAACTATAACATCATGTAACTTCCAATTACTTCAAGAGGGAGAAGGAATCTTACCTTAATCTTATGCCAAAACAGTCCACAAGTTCTCGGCTCACAGTTTCTCTTCCACACCACTTCTTCACGTTACAATAACACACACGTATCCTCTACAAGCTTGTATCCTTCTTGATTTCATGTTTTTCTTCCAAAAAGTTCATAAACAGGCTTAGGGTTTCAAGACAGTTTTTAAGCCAAAACCGTGGCCCACTGTTTTGGAGTAACAACTTTGTTTAGAACTTAATCAAGGAGCTTAATCTTGGAAAAATAAGTTAACTTATTCTTCACTTTGGCTATGGAATTTCGAACTTGAAGGAGAAGGGAGAGATAAGGGTTGAGAGGATGAAGATATTTGTGAGCTAAGGAAAATAAGTCTTGCAAGCCCTTTGTATATATAATGTGTATATAGCACAAGTGGAGGGGGACCCATGAACCCCACTTGTCCACTTGTCTCCCTTCACAAAATATCTCTCATACTTAGCCAAATTTATTTCGGACTTGGAAATTCCCGCATCGGCACCTCTGTCCTGCAGAATGGCACCGTAGTGCCACGAGTCGCGACTCTCAAGTTTCAACCGCAGCCTCGCTGCGTGGTCTTTGGCACCGAAATTCACAAAGACACATTTTTCTCACTTATATGTCCTGGAATTACGGGGTGTAACATTCTTCCCCCTTTAGAAACATTCGTCATCGAATGTTCATAATAGATCTCAAACTATAAACATTTCGGCATAGTCTCCTTTAACTATACCTACAACCAATATTTAGTAAACACAAAGATGCCCCACATGACCACAATATAACCCATAGTCTTATTCATTAATCAAAATAGTCGAATAGAGATTGGAATTGCCTGTAGGCATCGGGAACAAGTGAGGATACTTCCTCTTTATCTCATATTCTGCTAACCACGTCATCTCTTCCCTATTATTGTTCCGCCACAATACCTTGACGGAAGCCACATCCTTAGTCCGTAACCTTCTAACATGGCGATCAAGTATGGCTATAGGACTCTCCTCATAAGCCAACTCCTCTGTCACCATATCTTGCCATATATCTCTAATGTCTACCTTATACTTATATCCATAGGCGCCATTGGCCTCTTTTCAACTGTTTAGGTGCTAATCTCGAGCTTTACTCATTGTTTCTTCCGTTTACACACTTTCTGAAAGGTATGACTGCATATGTTATGGAACCAATGCTTCATATGTTTACATCCAATTCACGGTGTTACATGATCCAATGACTTGTCAAGCTTTCTTGTCTTATCATTATTAGGTCTCTCATCGACCGAGTGCCCATTCGTCTTACATTTATACTTCCATCTCAAGTTGCCTTGGGGGTCTCTTATCTCAAAGTATTTCTAATACTATTTTCCTGAACATCAGATATTCGTCACCTTTGGCCGAAATGTTCTTACTGTCTCTGTGCTACCATTGGTCCTTACACTGTTCTGGAGTAATCGTATCCCTTGTGAAACCTGTATAACTATAATTTCATTCACCTTTATCATTCTTGTCGTAATCCTTCATTTTATTCATTATTAAACCAAAAATATTTCTACCTTGATACTCGAGCATACAATTCTATTCATACTTATTAACTACTTTCAAATTCTTACAACACTTCTTCGATTGTTCCATAGTGTCATTCTCAATTATCCCCAACAAACTATTGTTATCCCGAGGTTATGTAGAATTGTAACACGTTGCACCACGTAGCCGAAGTCGAGGACCTTACCAGTCCAATATCTATAGCATACCTTAGCTTACTAAACTTGATACATGTAATTCTTAATAATACAAAATATCGCCCTTTACGCGAGGAAGAGGGCTTATCTCCCTTTCCACTCTATAATTGGTTCGCCTAGAAATCGAAATCGAACAAACTTCTCTCTACAATCAATATTGGCAAAACAAGAAGCCAACCAATCCATACTTATAATAATATCAAAGTTAGTCATGTCTAATTCTATCAACTCTGCTATGGTATGACGACTGTATACAACCAATGAAAAATTGTTATACCCACGCTTAGCTATGACCGAATCTCCTACCGGTGTAGCTACCTAAAAATGTTCTATCGACTCAGGTTCTATTCCAATTTTACTAGCAACAATGGGAGATATATACGACAAGGTGGAACCTGGATCTATCAATGCATATACATCACAGAAAAAGACCGATAATGTACATGTGATAACATCCGGTGATGCCTCATGATCGTGTCTACTGGCCAAAGCATAAATGCGGTTCGAAGGACCGCCAGAACTAGAAACTTCACCACAACCTCTACCATGGTCTGTTGGAATGTGAACACACTGCCCTGCGGGGTGCATAACTATAGAAGGTGATGAACCAACAACTGATCCAGTAGGCTGAGTCATACCGCCTGTACTCCTTTCATAAGGACATTCTCTCTTCACATGGCCTAGACGGCCGCAGGAAAAACAAGAACCAATAGCATGACGACATTCCCCAGGATGATGCCTACCATACTGTGAACACCGAGGGAAAAGTGGCCTCGACTGACTAGAACCCCCGTATATCTACGAACCTGAAGCCCTGTAGCTCTGACTAACTACTGAATTTCCCGAGCGGTCAAACCCTCTGCCTGGAGACTATGGAGGTACACTCTGTGCAAGCTGGGTAGAATATCTAATCTGCTGTTGAGGCTTCCCGCCTCGAAACTCACCAATATGTCCCGCCGACCTGGGCCTCTTATGCTGGCCCCTTTCATGGTCTCTATCTGGCTGACGTCCTCTATGTCGGTCTTCTACCCCCTGGGCGTAGGCCTGTACTCGGGCAATATCCATACATGGCTGAAGAGCTACTGCCATGCATCCATCAATCAAGTAGCGATCTAGTCCCATCACATAACGATGAACTCTATCCGCCATATCAGCCACAATGGTAGGTGCATACCTAGCCAATGAATCAAATTCAAGGCTGTACTCGCGAATGATCCTGCCACTCTGCCTCAACAGTAGGAATCTGTCAACTCTAGCCCTCCTCATCTCTGGAGGCAAGAAGTGACCAAGGAATGCCTATGTAAACTCATCCCATGTAGATGGAGGAACATCCTCTCCTCTAGACAACTCCCAAGACTCATACCAGTTTATAGCTATATCCCGCATCCTATACGAAGCCAACTCCACAGACTCAGTCTCCGAAGCCCTGATTACCCCCAGTGTATGCTGCATCTGTCAGATGAACTCCTGCGGATCATCCTCGGGCTGTGACCCGAAAAACTCTGGAGGTTTACAATTCAAGAAGTCACGAACCCTCAAACTGTCAGATCTAAAGTCAACTCCTAGTACCTGCCTGCGGTTCTGCCCTGCCACTAATCTAGTCAGCAGCTGTACTACATCTCTCATGGCCCTATCCTCTGCCCCCGATTGAGAAACTGTAGTCTCAAGTATCGGTGCCCCTGGAGCTGCTCTAAGCTCCTCCGGTGATGGCGGTGTAACTGAGCTCGCCGACTGGCGCACAATCTCAGGCATAGACTAGGCATGTGCCCTAGTAACTCTCTATGTCTGACTAGTAGCTCCTGCTATTGATTTGCCCTTCTGGGACACTGTTGCCCTCTTCGGAGGCATAGCTGTAACACAATAATACGTCAGAGAGGGGAATTCTCCTAATAACACATCTCTATCACACGATCTATGAGATAAAAGAATAGAAATCAATCTTTAATGTAATGTAGCCCCCTGTTTATAGGTGTGGTGCAAAACACACCGATAACCAAGACTCTACTGCACGCGGTCTGTAGACATTCCGAGGACTAACTGCTCTGATACCACTTTTGTCACGACCTGAGCCGACGGGCCGCGACTGGTGCCCTACCTGGGCACCCTTCTACCCAAACATCACACATAATCAGCGGAAGCTAAGGAATAACTCATTATCTCATACGAAGGGATCCTGTCCCCAGAACTGTCATATAATAAAATAGGCAAGCCGACAAGGCTGCCATTATATACACTAATCCGAAATGAACTATAACTGTACATGTGCAACCCACACATGACTACAGACCTCTAAGAGTATAACATTAACTATGATGGGACAAGGCCCCGCCGTACCCCTGAATATACATAAGCCATAATGGAAGACCTGTACCAAAATGACTAGGCTCCGGAACAATGGAGCTATCCCAAACGCTGAGCAAGGATCCTAAGCTCGAGGATCACCAAACTGAGCACCTATACCTGCGGGCATGAACGCAACCCCCGGGGAAGGGGGTCAGTACAACAATGTACCAAGTATGTAAATATAAAGTACAGTAAATAAGATTATAACTGGCCAAAAAATGACAGGGACAAGTATGAAAATCAAATACCAGATCCAGCTGTGCCATATAAAATAGAGCCAACTGTACCTTTTTAAAAATGAGAGAGTCATATCAAAATCATAGATGCCTGTCCATATAACGTATCCCGACCCATTCTGGGACTCGGTCCATATAACTGTGGATGCCTGTATGCTTATAACGTATCCCGGCTAATTCTGGGACTCGATCCATATAACTGTTTACACATAACGTATTCCGGCCTATTCTGGGACTCGGTGAGATCATATAGTGTTTATGTCACGACCCGAGCCGACGGGTCGCGACTGGTGCCCTATCTGGGCACCTTTATACCAACACATCACATATGACAAGCGGAAGCTAATGAAAACTCATAATCACAAAACAAAGGGATCCTGTCCCCATAACGGTCATATAATAATATAGGCATGCCGACAAAGCTGTCATTATATACACAAATCCGAAATGAACTACAGTTGTACATGTCCAACCCACACATGACTACAAACCTCTAAGAGTATACAATAACTATGACGGGACAAGGCCCCGCCGTACCCCTGAATATACATAAGTCATAATGGAAGACCTGTACCAAAATGACTAGGCTTCGGAACAATGGAGCTATCCCAAAACGCTGAGCAAGGATCCTAAGCTCGAAGATCACCAAACTGTGTACCTGTACCTGCGGGCATGAACGCAGCCCCCCGAAGAAGGGGGGGTCAGTACAACAATGTACCAAGTATGTAAACATAAAGTACAGTAAATAAGATCATAACTGGCCAAAGAATGACAGAGACAAGTATGAAAATCAAATACCAGATCCAACCGTGCCATATAAAATAAGAGCCAACTGTACCTTGTTCACTATACCACTGTACTACTGTACCAATGTATCACTGTATCACTGTACCATTGTACTTTATAAAAATGAGAGTCAACTGTGCCTTTTAAAAATATAAAATCAACTGTATTTTTTCAAAATATGAAAGTCATGTCAAAATCAGGGACACCTGCCCATAGAATCATTATGCATATCCTATTCATGGGAATCGAACCCGCATGGATCTTTATACCCGCATGAGTGTCTATACTCGCATCACGGATCTTGTCCGTGGAATCATATACATATACTATTCGTGGGAATCGAACCTGCATGGGTCTTTATACCCGCATGAGTATCTATACTCGCACCACAGATCTTGTCCGTGGAATCATATACATATACTATTCGTGGGAATCAAACCTGCATGGGTCTTTATACCCGCATGAGTATCTATACTCGCATCACAGATCTTGTCTGTGGAATCATATACATATACTATTCGTGGGAATCGAACCCGCATAGGTCTTTATACCCGCATGAGTATCTATACTCGCATCACAGATTTTGTCCGTGGAATCATATATATATACTATTCGTGGGAATCGAACCCGCACGGGTCTTTATACCTGCATGAGTATCTATACTCGCATCACGGATCTTTTCCATGGAATCATATACATATAAACATTGCCGGTCATTATGGAACTCGGTGAAATGGAATAATAACACTTGCACGAATAGCTATCATGAGCAACCATATGCACTTTAAATCATCTTTGACTCTCATTAGAATAAATAGAATGAACTTTCATTTTAGAAAATTCAAGGCACTATCATATCATGTAATATTAGGAACTTGAACCCAAAAGTACTATGTGTACGTTCACCATACATTCATTTTATAAAAAGAATTATATCATGTAATATTAGGGACTCGAACCCAAAAGTACTATGTACGTTCACCGTACATTCATTTTATAAAAAGAATCATATCATTTAATATTAGCGACTCGAATCCAAAAGTACTATGTACGTTCACCATACATTCATTTTATAAAAAGAATCATGCTAGAAGAAGAAAGGATAGTTTCACATACCTCGAATATTTCCAATAATCCTGTATTGATTGGTGATAACGGATCCGAATTTGCCTAATTAATTCTTATATGGTCGTGAGTAATTATATGATGAAACTTTATCTAATCAGTTGTGAACTAGAAAATGTAAAACAAATTGGTTATATCTTAGCTTCTATGCAGATGACATTCTAATCGTTTTGATATAATTGCCTGTCGATACCTTTTTCATTTAACGCTACAATGACTTATTTCAACACGTATATTAGAACATACCCAATTATTATTAAAACAGTCTCAGCGCTTGATACTTATCAGTTACTTTAAATTAGCAAGGTCGAACCGACTCCAACGCTTACTAAGAACTCTTATGAATATTAACATCTTTCCTCATATGCCTTAATAAGGACTTAGGAACAACTTAGACATGTTTTTAGCATAGAATCAATAACATGAATACCCCTTAACTTCTAAGAGTTTCATGAATTATGAAACAATACCACAGGTATATTTCGTACGTAGAACATGCCAAAAGAATGAGGGATAGTTCACATACCTTATCAGCTATTCCAACACGATAGTAGAATACGTCTCAAATAGGTACTTCAACCTATAAAAACAATAAAACTTCTATCAACTTCATGAATACTAGTGTAAGTCATATACCACATAATGGTCTTCTTTTCATATAAAAATTCGGGCAGCACTTCCCCTATATATACTCCCATCCACAACTTCCAAACGGGGCCAATAACATCAATAACCAAGCACCAATTAAGGACACAACTAAAACAACAACTAAGGTGATTCATACACCTACTTCTCACATAAAACAACCCCTTAATCCTTACTAAAATAGTCCACGAAAACAGTCCATATTCCAACAACAATGAGGGTAAGATATTTGAAACTCTTCTACACCCTTATTCATTTAGGACATACGTTAGATATTACCACATTAAACATGCATAAAACAGCCCTAAAACAACACGACAATATCCAACAGTTTTAAGATAGTTTCGGCCAACAACAACAATCCAAAACCCTTTTCATAATGCCTTATAATCCAATTCAAGTTTCAACACTTTAATATAAACCATTTCAACTTTCAATAACAAGATTTCCTTCAATCTAACATGCACTTAGTGACGACAATAACAACAATAACCAACGAATCCATAATAACAAAACAATCCACAATTCGGCTAACATGCCAAAACTGTGACATGCACTTCTTATCCTCTATATTACTTAACACAAGTTCATCTCTTAATTATAACATAATGTAACCTCCAATTACTTCAAGAGGAAGAAGAAATCTTACCTTAATCTTAGCCAAAACAGTCCCGAGTTCTCGGCCACCACCACTTCCTTTTGCACCACTTCTTCACGTTACAACAACACACACGTATCCACTACAAGCTTGTAATCATCTTACCTTCATGTTTCTCTTCCAAAAAGTTCATTTTCACGCTTAGGATTTCAAGAAGTTTCTTGGCCAAAACCGTGACCAACAATTTTGGAGTGTTAACTTGGCGTAGAACTTAGTTAAGGAGCTTAACCTTGGAAAATAAGTTGATCTTGTTCTTCTTGGCTTAAGGGATTTTCGAAAATTTGAAGTGAAGGAAGAAATAAGAGAGGTTTGAAAGATGAAGATATTATGAGCCTAAGTCTTGCAATACATATCCATATATACAAGTGGAGCCTTCACAAGACAAGTGAAGGGGGGGCACGTGTCATCATCCTATTGGCCATATATTTCACTTCACAAAAATATCTCCACACTTAGCCAAAATTCTTAATATTTCGATGGGCCCACAAAATTGTGAAATTTTCGGTGGACCCCATATTATCAATGCCAAGACTTCATAACACAATACTAAGTCCATAAATCCATATTAAGGAATTTAACTACAAGTTAATAAATTTCGTCGTCACATTTTTATCCAAAATTTTCCATAAGAAAATGTAATTATACTTTCCTTCCAACATTCAAATCTTATTTCCATAATCATGTTCTCAATTAAATGCCCTGGAATTACGGGGTGTAACAATTTACACATAACGATCCCGACCCATTCTGGGACTCGGTGAGATCATCAATATAACGTATCCCGGCGGACTCGGTCCATATAATTGTGGATGTCTGTCTAGTTATAATGTATCCCGATCCATTTTGGGACTCAGTCCATATAACTGTTTACACATAACGTATCCCGGTCCATTCTGGGACTCGGTGAGATCATATACTGTTTACACATAACGTATAGTCTTAGCTCCAAATCCTTACGTTCCAATCCGCAATATGCGACCCTTAGAAGCTTATAACCAACTTCTCTTCTTGATCCAACACCAAAAGTTGAAGATCAACTTAGGGTTTTCAAGACCCTATTTTCGGTCAAGGGGTTTTAAAGGGATTAGGGGTGTTTAATCTTGGCTAATACTTGGTTAGGAATCTTCACCTTGTATATATGGACAACACTTGGAAGATTTACTAATCTTGTTCTTGATTCCTTGAAGAAAATCGAGAGAGAGAAAAGAGATATAGAACTTTGTGTATGGAAAATGCTAAGTCTTCCAAGGCTCTCTCTATATAGATGATTATAGCTTTGGGCACAAGACAAGTGGAGTGGGACCCATGGTCCACTTGTCCTCATCTCCAAAATATCTTTCAAGTCCAAGTAAAATGGTCAATGCCATGTGGGGGTGACACGTGTCACCCTCCCATTTGCCCAAAATTATTTCTTCCCCTAAATGTCCATATTTGGTCAAAATATCTCAAATCCTTGTGGGCCCCACAATTTCGTAAAATTTTCCTGTGGGCCCCACATGACCAAACTCGAGACTTGAAATACAAAACTCCAAAATATTATATGAATCCCAAATACCAAATTTGAGAATCAAATTCCAACTAACAAACCTTTTTCCTTCACGAGGTTCCGAAATATTTCCTTAAGAAAATAGTTATACAATCTTCCAACGTTCAAGTCCTACTTACGTTCTCAAATACATGTCTTGGGATTACAGGGTGTAACAACTACTATCTCCCACACACTGATGACATTATAGACATATAATAAAACAGTACATCAGCAGGGTATATCAATACTCCAACAAGTATCCATGTGTCCATCACGAGTTGTCATAACTCGTAGCAAGTGAGACATACTACACCCCGAAGGATATGATGCAAACCACATGTAGACGTATTACATACCATCGATATCCCAATCTCGATGATCATTAGTCGAGGCGATTTTAAGAGTGTCACGCTATGATATTAATTCTCACTTCATTAATAACCACGTAACCTCTAGGGATGCATTTATAGAATATTATAAACAATCAACTAATAACTCAACAAATGCAAAAACCATAATATTAATCATCATCAATATATAAATATGAATGTGTATAAAGTACATGTGTCCTAATACTGATTGTCTCTAGGACATACATATGCTTTCAAATAGTTGCATCAAATTATTTTTTTGTCGAAGGCGAACCCGCTACTCTTCGATGCGCATGGTAAACCCCGATCGACACAATAGTCCGCAAACCACGTCACTAATTAACCACACTTGCAGCCACGTGTGACAGACCAAGAAGGTTTATGCGAGGATCGAACTCGCGACCATGGCCCGCGCTTCATCGCTACACCAACTTGGCTACCCTTGGTTTCATCGAATTATTGAGAGGAGGAGGATGACGTGCACATTTTGTTTTATATTGCACAATGCATCAACGTTGATGTCAAATTTCGTAATCATTTGATGGTACTCATTAGAATAACACTTAATACTAATAAATAAGATGCAATAATCGACAATAAAGATAAGATATAGTTAGATCTGCAAAATACGTTCGAAGCTCGCTATGGATTTACTACTTCAAGTTCAAGGTAGATGTCTGTCATTATCCAGGTGCAAATAGCAAAATAACGTTATATACCTAGAAAACAATTCTAAATAAATTACAACATTATTCGAGTTGATGACAAGAAAGAAGGCTCGACGAAATTGTTATAGAAAACATTAGTACATGAGTTTTGCCGCTTACATGTTAGGTATATGCCAATATTCCATTCACTAACAACTTGTATGGTTTATTTTGTCCCGTTTTTCTTTTTGCTAAAGTGGTCCATCGATTCTTACGGCATTTCATTTTTGGTCATATACCTAGAAAATTTAAATATATACTAATATTATGGTCCATCCATATAATACTCCGTACAAAAATGGAAGGAACCTCCCTTGTGTTTTATCAAAATAAATGGTTCGTTTATTCATTTGCTCTCTATTCACTATTTGTTCTTTCTATTTTAATTCACAACTTAAAAGTATTGAAAAATCTAGCATCATTATAATTTATATAATGTTATGAAATAATAAAAATAAAATAAAAACAAAATTAAAACAAGAATATTGTGGAGAAAGTGAGGAGAGTTCTCTATTTCTCTTGAGGGATTCAATATAATGAGGGGAATATCTCTATTTATAGGGTCTAATTAGTTTGGTCTCAAATTCACTAACCCTAACTTTTCTTGTAGAGATAGACATTCATAATAATAATTATAATACTGCCCTTGAATGTTTATTTGATAGATAATATGACTCATTAAAACCTCAATAGAAAAAACTCAGTGGAAAAAAAATCTAGTGAAGGAAAAAGAGTACACATTTCTAATAATACACATTTTGGTTGTCTCATTAAAAATCTTACAAGGAAAACCCAGTGGGACAAAGTCTTATACGAAAAAAGAGTACAACATATATTAACTTCTCCTAATGAAAATTTCAGTCCAAATGCTTGAGTCTTCACATTCCAATCTTGTGCACCATCTTCTCGAAAGTTGCAGTTGGTAGAAACTTAGTGAACAAATCAGTCATATTATCACTTGAACGAATATGTTGCACGTTGATATCACCATTCTTTTGGGGTTCGTGTGTGAAGAACAACTTTGGTGAAATGTGTTTTGTCCTATCTTCTTTTGTGAATCATCCCTTCAATTGAGCAATGCATGCTACATTATCTTCATATAAGGGTGTGGGTATTTTGTCACATTTCAAACCACACTTATTTCCAAGCGATTCAAATTAGTCCTAACATCAATTGGATTTATTGATATTTCTTTATTTTCTTGAATTTGCGGCTCATTGATTTCTTCAAGAATATCAGGATTGATCAAATTTTACATTTATTTATGAGATTCTTTCTTAGTGTCATCTTGACCATTTATTTTTCCTTTTCTAGAATTTCGATCCTCAGAACCTAATGGCATATCACGTTTCAGGCGTGCTTTGGACTCATTTGCTATGACACTAGTAGATTGTCCTACAGAGACACTAATCTGAATTGAGACATTCTCTGCAGGGATATGTGATTTGGTAATCCTTTTCAAATATGTAAATGCGCCTGACATTTAATTTGATATTTTATGCAAGTGAATAATATTTTGGACCTTTTGCTCACAAATAGAAGCACGTGGATCAAGTTGAGACAATGATGGATTATTCCACAAAATTTTTCTTTGTATTTCATTATTCTCTCCCCCTAATTTTGAAAAAATTGTCTCATCAAATCGATAATATGCAATTGATCTTATTTCACTATTTCCATGTAAGGAAGAAATTATATTATGCTCATAGTTATAGCAAGATAAATAAATGCATCAATTGAACAAATATATGACACTTCAGGACCACTCTAATTTTCTCATTTCAACTTCTTTTAGCAAGTAGTCTACTGCTTTTTGAAAACTCTTCAAAAGCTCCAATAATACTCAAGTTAGCAACTTACACAACATTATGAAAGATTTTGAATATCATAAGGGATAAAGGTAAACAGAGTCATCTTATAAATATTTATTAAGGTGATTTCAGTACATCAACATTAGTTCATTTAATCTGTTTAAGAATTACAAATAAGTTTTTCAATAACTTGTATATGCTTCATGCATTTTACATCCTTAAAAAATTTCATATAAATTTTGTCACATAAGCCATATAGACTGAGATAATTTTCATTTAGTATTTAGTTTACATAACATCTTCTAATGTCAGGACTGCAGGTCCAGTAAATTTATCCTTACCAAGATGCATCTACTTGGTAATTATTTCTACATCAACATGTTTTAAGAGACGTAGAATTCAGATCCTCATAATATTATACAATATTATGCACTATATTATATCAAAGATATCGTCGACGAGATATCATTTTGTATTGGTTGCAATTAGACATAACTTACTGAGATCTTAACACTTCATTATTTTTTCAGGTACTTGAACCTCATATGCAGTTTTATGAAGTGTTAAGTCGTAGACTCTTCAAAAGCACATTGCCTCTTTATTATGATCATTTTGATCATTTGCTTTTCTCATTTTTCAAGGATTATTGCATTTGAAATTGATTTGGATATCATGCTTCACACATGTTGTAAACCCTGTCCTTCAGGGACATTTAGGAGCATCTTACAGCTGGAATATGAAATAGTTGGTAAGAAAATGCTTCTAGCATTTGACTTGAATTATCGTTTGAACGAGGATTATACTGAAGATAATTCACAATATATTTCTTAGTTGTTTATTCTCTCTCCCCTTATATTAGAAAAACTAACATACATTTCCACATTCTTTGGGGAATCCATTTGTGTGAATCGTGGTAGATTCATTAATCATATACGGCACAATAAAAACTATTAGATAAAAATATTTGGTTACTGGCCTTGAACAATTATGAGGGGAGAATTTATCATAGTTTATTAGTTTGAAGCATACAAATGTCGTTGTATGCAATACATCATATTTCAGATCAACACATGAAGCGTTTTGTTCTCATTTACAATGGTTTAGCTATTTATCACATACATTCAACGCTAAATCAACTTGGATATAAACCACCATTAACAAGATGAATTATCTTGATTACATAATCTGAAAATTGTGCTCTCAATTATTTTGAGCAAGCAACTTCATAAATGTCTAACTGCAACTTGACAATAAACGCACATGTGACTGTCTCATATATGTATCTATTGAAGACATCACATTGCAGGTGAACGAGCCCTTATTGACCTTTTATATTTTCCAGAATTTAGGGAATTCACATTCAACATTAGCTAGTATAATCAACTTATCATGAATAATTTTTTGAAGAATCTTTTAGTTCTTCAATATATGTCAAGTACTCAATCTGCACATTATATTTGAATTGGGATGGACACATCACTCATACCGATTAATAAAATTATTTATACTAGTAAACTTCGAGTTTACCACGCCATGTGCTATTTGTTTTAGTAAACTTCTGGTTTACTATGACATGAATTATTTTTGTGTACCAATAAACTTCTGATTTATCGTGACATATGATTTTATCATGCTTATATTTGTGTAGTACAATTTTGGAGAATAAAGAGGGTAATCATTCATATACATATTTCTTACCCGCTATAATTTTGAAGATATTTAATCCTCTGATTAATTATAGCTTCAATATGATATCCTATTTACTTGAGTAAACTTCGAGTTTACTACAATTTGTGTTTCGATCATAACAACTTCGTATATTACAATTTAGAAAGAATTACATAATAATATGTTTGGACACTATTTTTCATAATCACACATTACTAAAGTTTAGAACTTACTTTTCAGGAGCCTCTAATTTATTTTCATAATCACACACATTGTTTGGACACTATTAGTGTCATGATCTTCTAGATAGATAGTTAGCTCTTCTGGAGCACTTGATCATTAATTTTGTACAACCAAATATTGCTTAGATACTGCTGGTATCATAAAAGAAATTATAGTTAGACATTACTGGTGTCACGAAATAAATAGTAATTAAATAAACACTTAAAGACCATACAATTTATAAATGATGAAAAGTAAGTTCTAAACTTTAGTATTTTAGACATCTCATTCAGAGATATAACCATTAACATTCGAATATTTATCATCAAAGTTGCGACAGTAACCATAATATATCAATGTGGTTATAGTAGATAGTATTCTACACAATTTGTATCCTTTTGTCTTAGAATGACACACAATAAAAGTTTTCAAGATGATTTGACGTGCGACATGTACATGGAACTATGACCTTCATACCACAAAATAACATTTATATTTTTTGTTATTCAATCTCTGCAGGAGGTGTGTTGTAGTATTCTTTTTTCATTCACTTCGGGGAATGAAACCTGATCCTTTACGTGCTCTAGCTTTATACATATTTTTTAATAGCTCATTATTTCACTCAACCACAAGAAAAATAATGCTTCAATATATTTCTCAAACATTTTTCTACTTGTTAAAAATCATACAAATACTTCTAGATCATCAAAATACATATAAAATCATTCCTTAGTAGTACATTCCAACACTTTAAGAAAATTACAGCAAATTAAATATAAATATTTCCTTCATTATTTTGCCACCTTATATAACTAAAACTAAACTTGCAAGAAAACAAGAAAAACTTTTACACACATTATAAACTCACAGATTTTGGACAGTAAAAGAAGTAAATTCAGAGTTGAACCCTTTGAAAGTAAAATTCAAAATCATACTACTTGGAAAGTAAAGTTCAAAGATTTACCACTTCGGGAGTAAATTCAAAGTTCTACTACTTCGGGGGTAAGGTTCGAAATTCTACTACTTTCGGAGTAAAGTTCGAAATTCTACTAACCCGAGAGTAAATTTAAGAGTTCTACTATTTCGGGAGTAAATTTCAGAAACTTACTTCTTCGGAAATAAATTTTGAATGCACTACATCAAGATTAAATTTCAGATTTACTACTTCAAGAGTAAAATTTAAAGGTTACTACTTTTAAAGTTCTACTACTTCCGGAGTAGAGTTCAAAGATTTATTACTTAAGAAGTAGAGTTTAAAAATTGCTACTTCGAGAGCAGACTTCTGAGTTTGCTACATAATTCAGAGTTTACTACTTCGGGAGAAAACATAAAATATTTAGAATATTTTTTTCTCAATTATTATACCTCTTCTGGAGGTGAGTCGTGATAACTTCACAACCAAATGCACGTTCGTATATATAAGTTTTACTACATATTGTCACATTCACTTCAGGGAATGGATATGTACTTATAATATTTATCAAAAGTTTCCATTCTTTAGGAATGGAACATATCTCAACGTGCCTTAAACATATCAAATAATAATAACTTAGAACTTTTTTAAAATCTTGCTACTTCAGAAGCAAATCGAGGTATATATATGATGTGAAGAAATTTTTCTAACATATCTTCAATTCTAATCACAATAAAAGTATGAAAATAATATCACTTCTACTGATCATAAATTCATCAAAGTAATAAATAGTGCTTACCTTAAGCTCCTGCTTACTGTTTGTCTACTAAGTAATCGATAGTACTTAAAATTGACACATACTAAGCCTCTTTCCACACCTTGATTCCCGTAAGCCACGGGTGGTACCATTAAGATATCAAAGACGAGTATTAATATAGATTTAATTTCAATAGAAAATTAGAGATTCGTGCTGATAATGTGTTATGAAATAATAAAATAAAAACAAAATTAGAATAAGAATATTGTGGATAAAGGAAGGTGAGTTCTTTATTTCTCTTGAGGGATCCAATACAATGATGAGAACATCTCTATTTATAGGGTTCAAGTTTCATCTCAAATTCACTAACCCTAACTCTCGGGATATACATTCATAATAATATTTATAACATATAAGCTGTTTTCAGAATTGTCATATTAGTAAAATTGCCTCATGCTTATATCAAATGATGTTTTGCGGAGTAACCATGTATATTTATTCATTTTTATTCTTTGAAATTAATAGACAGTTGATTAGCAGCCGCGGATCTATGATGTGTAAGGTTGTTCAGTTGAACAATCGTGTTTTTTTTTACAGTGTTATTTTTCATTTTTGAACAAGCACAACATTCTCATTTCCTTATACAACGCTGTGATTTTTTTTAAACAACCTCTCTTGTGTAGGTAGATCCGCCCCCGTTGATTAGTCAAGGAAAGGATGCATATATATGTATATATCAAACTTTAGAATCAAGTGTAACAACTCTTGCTACATGGTGCTCGACCATGCGTCTTATAAGTAGGCACCTGATAAAACTTTATATATCAAGGTAGAAGAAATAACAGGATAAGAATGGAGTAATATATTATATATCAACGGGTAATTATTAAAATTTAAAGGCGAAGCAAGATTGGTCAATGTGAGTATATATCTTGATCAATCAGTCCGTGATCCACTTCTAGAAAGTCTTCCCTTGTTGGGAAGAGGATAGAAGTTTCAACACTTCAATTTAAATAAAATATATATAAACTCCAATAAAGTAGAATTAAACTCTATAAGGTTCACATAAAAAAATTACAGTATAAGGTTCACGGGAAAGTAGTACCTCATGCCACACAAATAAATAACTTCAAATATAAAATATATGTCAGATTAAAGAACAAGTGTGTTATATAAAAAATATATTTTAATTTCCATTTAGTGTGTGTAAAAAATTTATTTCACACTAATAAGAGTAGGATCTAGGAGAGGGTGAGGGTGTCTATCCGAATCTCTCGACAAAAATATATGTATATATATATACACCTAGATATTGAATCTCCTAAACACAACTAGAGATTGACTTAGTGGTTAAGAGAGTTCAAAAATTTACCTTGAGGAACTTGAATTCCAATTATTGCATTTTATTTTAAGAACCCCATCAATAAAAATTGGATCTGCCTGTAGAATTATGAAATTCTTAAGGCTTCTCATTAATGCAATAAATATATATATATATATATATATATATATATATATATATATATATATATATATATATATAATGGTATAAGAATATTCACTTTACATAATTACATCAAATTAATAATTACAGAATATATGGAGAATATATACGTATTCTCTATCACGCCTCGATCGGAGCGGGAGAGCCTGACGGGGATTGATCTGAAGTCGAGGAACAATCAATCGAAAAAACCTTAGTATATATATATATATATGCGTACTGATAGGAAGAAGGAACATGTAACACCCGAACGTGACCTATGACAACCTTCTCACGAACAAAATGAATATCCATCTCAATATGTTTGGTTCACTGATGTTGAATCGGGTTATGGGACAAGTAGACATCAGATACGTTATCACAATATACCATATATGTCTTAACATACCGAATGATACACAATAGTCAGAAGTAGATCGACGTGTATCCGGACAACCACCCCAATCGACGTCTGTGTAGGATATCAGTCTAGTCGATGCAGATGGATAAAGATGTAATCTATAGTCAAGAGTACCCTTAACGTACCGAATGATACATTTAAGAGTGGTAAAGTGAGACTCTCTGTGAGCATGCGTGATTAAGCACACATATTGAACGACATAGGCAATGTCGAGCCTTGTGAAGGTAAGATACTGAAGTGCACCAATGAGACACATATAAAGAGAAGGATCAAGAACCGGATCCCCATCGTTGGCGCTAAATTTCAACTTCGAGTCGACTGGAGTAGGCATGATCTTGCAGTTTGTCATTTTAGCCCTGTAAACAATATCTTCGGCATACTTATGTTGAAACATGAACATTGCATTCTCAGATCTGGTCACGGAAGTCCCTAAGAAATAGCTCAACTTACATAAGTTTGTCATGGAAAATTTGGATTTGATTAAGGAAATGATCTCATTTTTCAGCACATCAGATGAGTCAGTCAGGACAATGTCATCCACATAAAACAAAAGGTATGCAATGTCATTACCTCGATGAAAAGTGAATTATCACTTTTGCTGCATACGAACCAAATCTATATGATGTAAGTGGAAAATCGCTCATACCAAGCCCCGGGGCTTGTTTCAAACCATAGAGTGACTTTTGAAGACGACAAACATACTAAGGAGCTGATGGATGCACAAAGTCAGGTGGTTGATGCATATAAATAATTTCTTTCAAATCCCTATGTAAGAACGCATTTTTTACATCAAGTTGATGAATCGACCAGTTCTTTTCCATAGCAATGCTCAAAATCATATGAATGGTGCTAGATTTAACACTAGACTGAAGGTCTCACCACAATCAACTCCCTCTTGTTGCCCCGTGCCATTTGCCACAAGTATCGTCGTATGTCGTTCAAGCTCACCACTATCCCTGAATTTGTGATGATATAGCCACATACAATGAATCATATTGACCTCCTCTGGTTTTGGGACAAGATCCCACGTGTTATGTGTAGTAAGTGCATCAAATTCCTCACGCATAACCGCATTTCAATCCGGTTCAAGCTTAGCTAATTTTGGATTCTTGTGTATATGTGAGATAGTTTGAGTGGATAGGTTAAAGTGGACTTTAAATTTTAAAATCTTGTACTAGGAACGAGTGTCACGACCCGACCCGACGGGCCGTGAACATAGCGCCCTAATTGGATGCCCTTATACTAACCTGTCACATGTAATCAGACTGACACCAAGGCAATATGGAAACTGTACCATACGCTATATAGCAAAATAGGCAAGCCGACAAATTTGCTTTACACGATGAACTTTGTCTCTGGGAGTCACTGACTAGCCATGATAAAATAGGCAAGCCGACAAGGCTGCCACCACATAACATCACCTGTATATGGGAACATCCCAAAAACAGAGTACAACAACACATATGACCAAAATAGGTTTACAATCCACATACATACAACCCACAACTATCTACAGACCTCTAAGAATACGATAATGAAATATGACGGGACATGACCCCGTCATGTCCCTAAATATACATGAGTCAAAAATAAGGTTCTGTACCAAAACGACTAAGCTCTGAAACAATGGAGCTTTCCAACTAGCTGAGTAGAAGTCCTAGGCCTGAGGATCACCAAACTGAGAACATGTACCTGCGACATGAACGCAGCCCCTCGAGGAAAGGGGGTCAGTACGAAATAATGTACTGAGTATGTAAAACATGAAGTACTATAAATAAGTCATAACTGGCCAAGAAGTAACATGAGACATGTATAATAATCTAAATACCAATATAACTGTGCCATATAAAAATGAGAGTCAATTGTGCCTTATAAAAATGAGAGTCAGATCACAATCATGGATGCCTGTCCATATAATCATATATATATATATATATATATATGTACTGTCATGGGTACTTGCACCCGCATCATGGATACATGTCTATGGAATTATCATATACTATCATGGATATCTGTACCCGCATCATATATACATAAACATTGTCGGCCCTCTAGTGAGGGACTCGGTGAACAATGCAAGGATCTGCGCACGAACATTGCCGGCCCGGGACTCGGTGAAGTGGAATAGTAACACGTTGTACGAATAGATATCATGATCAACCATATGCAATTTAAATCATCATTTGACTCTCAATAAAATCATTAAAATGAACCTTTACTATACAAATCAAAGGCACTTCTCATAACAAATATCTTTAGGAGTTAGACTGTGTAAAAATCATGTACGTCCGCCGTACGTTCATTTCATATAAATCATGTCAAAAGAAAGAAGGAATAGTTTCACATACCTTTTAGTCGAACTAACCAACTCAATATTAGAATACATCTCGTCTAGTACTTCAACCTATAATGGTAATACGTCCGTCAATTCTATGATTACTAGCATATTTTATATCGAATGACGACTTCCTATTCTATAAAAATTCGGGCAACATTTCCCCTATTTCTATACATATCCCCAACTTACAAACAAAGCCAACAATACCAAATAACAAGATGCAACTTGAAGATATAATAAAATAATCCCAATTACTCCATATACGCTACCATAATACCTTCTTTCTCTTTACATTTATGAAATACAACTACCATAATAACCAAGGTGATTTATACACCTATTTATCATGTCAATATAACTCCTCTAATCATATTAAAACAACCCTCAAAACAGTCCATACTTCAACAACAATAAAAGTGCAAAGTAACACCTTTCTACACCTTAATTCTTTCGGGGCATACGTTAGCAATTACCACATTGAACATGCTTCATTGTAACTAAATTTCCAGTACTATAATCTTAACAAAACAACCCCTAATGCATCACGACAATGTCCAACAATTTCATGCAAGTTTTCGGCCAACATCCACAAAACCAATTCTTTTCTTAACTCCTTAGAATCCAATTCATGTTTCAACACTTTCATATAACTAATTACAACTTTAAATATCAAGCTATTTCTTTAATTTTAACATGCAATTAGTGACGATAATACGATAACACAATCAAAACCAATGTACCAAAAAAACAGTCCCCATTTCGGTCCAACAATATTTTAGTCACATGCATTGTTTTAATTCCAAGTTTCTCTTAACACAAGTTCATTTCTTACACTACAACAACATGCAACTCCAATTACACCATCAGAAGAAGAATTTCATACCTTAAATTTGTAACGACCCGAACCCCGGATCCGCGCCTGGTGCCCTACCTGGGCACCCTTCTACCCATACAACACAAGTAACCTGCGGAAGCTAAATAACACTCATCATTTTTTTTCAATCAAAGGCAAAGCTGACATAATATATAACACCCGAATGAGACTACAACTGTACAACAATGTAAATACAACTCACGCCAGTCCAGCCTACATATGAATACAGACCTCTAAGAGTTTTGATAACAACTATGACGGGACAAGGCCCCGTCGTACCCTGAAATACACAACAGTCTAACCAACCGTACCAATGGTAAGCTCCGGAACAAGGAAACTACCTCAACAGCTGAACAAGATCCCACACACGCGGATCACCCAACTGCGAACCTAAACCTGCGGGCATGAGCGGCCCGAAGAAGTCGATCTAACAAGTACTAAGTATGTAAACATAAAGTACAGTAAATAAACCATAACTGGCCAAAAGATGACAGGGACAAATAAAAACCTTACCAATTCCAACCATGTCATATAAAATAAAGTCAAACGTACCTTATATCACTGTACCACTGTACTACTGTACTTTATATAAAGAAATGAGAGTCAACTGAGCCTTTTAAAATATATCCTTTTTAAAAGTAAGATCCACCATGTCATTTCAAGTTATGAAATAAATACCATTTCAAATATGAAATCAACTGTATCCCTTTCAAATATGAAAGTCATGT
Organism: Przewalskia tangutica; assembly: GCA_029844215.1. Classification (NCBI taxonomy): domain Eukaryota; kingdom Viridiplantae; phylum Streptophyta; class Magnoliopsida; order Solanales; family Solanaceae; genus Przewalskia; species Przewalskia tangutica. The sequence continues at coordinate 127,351,183 of CM056721.1, forward strand.
CAAGGTCATCCGCCCTCAGAATCATTATGCAATCCTATTCATGGAAATTGAACCCGCATGAGAATTGAACCCGCAATGAATATCTGTACAATGTCACGGACACTGCCCAGTTTTTCTTGGCAATTTTTATCCCTTCTTCAACTCCAAAATGGTATGCAAGTATTCTATAAGTTTAATCCATCATTCTTACATGTTTTTCTTCCAAAAACTTCATCTTAAAAACTGAAATTTTCAGCCTACAATTCGGTCCAGTGAGGGCCGAAATACTCATTGTTTTGGTGTTGTTCTTGACTTAGTATTTAGATGAAGAATTTAATCTAGGAAGAGGAATTAAAACCTTCAATTTTGGCTATGGAATAGGGCAAAAATCGGCTGAAATGGGGAGAGGAGAAGAGAGGAAAAGAGTTTGAAATGAGAGGTGAAGGGTTATAAGTTAAGGCAAAATCTGAAAATGTTATTTACACTTTGGTCTAATTTCTTAATTGTCTACTTAATTTAATCCCTCAAGTATTAATTAAAGCTTAGATCCCACTTCTTCTAATTCCCGAAAATTTCATATGATCTCGTATTCTCAATGTCGTAATTCTTATAATACGACACTAGTCCATAACGGGAATATACAACTTATTATTACTAGTTTTCAACGTCACACTCGTAGTATTCAAAGATTAATCCGGAATCACATCCTTGTATATTAATTTCCGATACTCAGATCTTATTATTCTAATTACATTCTCTAATTACCGCCTTAGGATTACGAGGTGTAACAACGAGTTTCTATTCGGTGCGTAGGAATAAAAACTGGTTGGGAAGTGGGGTTGGGGAGTGTGGGCGGTGGGCTCGGGGGATGGGGTAGTCGATCGTAATTGTGGGTAGTGGGGAAATGAGGTTGGTCACGGTAGATTCGGGTAGTGAAGGAGTGAGGTAGTGTCGGAACATTGAGTGAGGGTGTGGTCGATGGGATTGGCGATGGGAAAATTGGGCAGTGGGGGGATGAAAGAAGGGGTTGAGGAAGTGACGGTAATCGAGGGTAGTGTGGATTAGGCCGGACCACGAGTTTCGTGGAGTACGTTTCTTATGAGAGGGTAAGTGTCTGAATCGTCAATAAAGCCATAGTGAGTGACTTGAAATTTTGAACATTTGCAAAAGGGAAAATGTTCTCCTCAAACGTGACATGGCGAGAAACTAGGAATTTATTTGTGGACAAGTCATAACATAGGTACCCCCTATGATTTGATGGGAAACCCAAGAAAATGCAAAGAGTGGTCCTAGGTGCTAATTTATGAGGGGCCGTGGATGCGAGATTATGGTATCATAGACAACTAAAAATTCGAAGATGACCATAGGAATGGATCCAACATAATGGAACTTCGGTATGAATTTTATTTTGAAGGGTACGTGTAGGTAATATATTGAGGAGGTATATTACCATGTGTAACGCGTATACCCAAAAAGGAGGGGAGAGAGGAGCGTAAAAGAGCATGGTACATATCATATTGTTAATGGTGCGAATGATTCGTTCGGTTTTACCATTTTGAGGTGAGGTATGAGGGCAAGAAAATTGAAACAACATGTCATTGTTCGTACAAAATTTATGAAAGTGTGAATTATTAAACTCACGACCATTGTCACATCGAAATGATTTTATGTCCTTTTAAAATTGTGTTTTAACATATGTCCGAAATTCAAGAAAAGTGAAGTTAACTTGAGACTTATATTTTAGGGGATAAACCCAAAGAAAATGAGAGAAATCATCTTATAACACCAAATAGTATTTATGATCCAGTTTACTAGTAATGGGATACATGAATGATATCAAATGGAGGGAAAGTAATACTAAAAAATAACTTAAAAAGAAGTCTAACATGCTTTCCTAATGGACATGAATAGAAGTTGTGGGTAAATTTTCGTTTATTACATTGAATCAAATTTTGACTTCTAAGAAAGGTAAAAACTGGTGCTCCCGGGTGCCCAAGTCGACTGTGATAGATTGACGGAGAGATTGCAGCTATATAGGTATGTGGATTAACACTTACAGCGGAATTGGATGAGAAAAGATATATGTCCCTCACACTATTGCATGTCATAAGAGTTGTCTCTGTACATAGGACCTTCACACAAAAACCAAAAGGTCAAACTCAATAGATACGAAATTGTCACTAGCAAATTTCCTAACATAGATTAAGTTTTTAATAATGTTATGAGCATATAAGACATTTTTAAGTGAAAATGGTGGGTGAGGTGGTGGAATGTGAGTTGTGCCATAACCTTGAATTGGAATGCAGTTGTCATTTTCGACCAAAATATATTAAGGATTGTTCAAATTAAACAGTTGGGGAAGATTACCAGAGTTACGAGTGAGGTTGGATGTGGCGCTCGTATTCATATACTAGGCATCATCAGGCTCCTCTAAATTAATGGTTTTGTAGGCCTAACCCAGTTCGGTAGGGGTAAGGAGGTCGTATGATTATTGTTGGGCCACTGAAAAATGGGCCTACTGTGGTTGGGCCGTCGGACGTGGGTGCAGGCCCTGAATCGCCGGATCACGCCATCGCCCGCCTTGGGCTGAACCGGTCGAGTAGGAGCATGGAGGAGAAGCCCAATTTCTGAAAATAGGCCAAGACAGTGTGTCGACCCACTGAGATGAGTATTGGGCCTACTGTGTTTGGCAGCCGGAATTGGACCGTCTCCCGCGTCCTTTTCCTCTGCCACCACCTCCGTTGCTGCGCTTCTGCCACCACCACGGCTGTTGGTTGTCTGTGTGCTGCGGATGGTCGGCGGGTGTAGTGGTGGTCACCAGTGCATTAACCACCAACGTCTTTCGATTATGTTCAAACTGTTTGACACACCTAGTCTCCTCCAATAATAATTATGACCGAGCCTTGTTGAAACTAGGAAGGGGATCAACTTATTGGATCACCATCGCAAGTGTATCGTACTCACCCTTTGACAAACTATTAATTAGCCGCAAAACCATATTCATTTTTGAAATTGGTGTACCCACATTAGATAATTGATCTACAATTAATTTCAATTTTTACAATAGTTTGACATATTCGCAAAGTTTTCAAGAAAGGTATCATTGAATTGTTCCTCCAGATACTCGACACGTGTATGTATAATAGTATGAAGTAGATCATTGGATATGGTCCCATATATCCATTTCTTGATGATAACATCAAGCCTCTTCCACATTGTGTTGTCAACGCCAGGCGGATGAGGTGTGGTGGCGTCGATGTGATCAAGAACGTTGTAGGTACAAGTATTTATTTGAAATAATTCAACCCACAATGAGTATTGTCCATCCTCCTGATCAAGAACTAAATGGATAATATTTTTGATGTTCGTCACGACAAACGCCAGATGAAAAGTGTTGGGAGAGGATGAGGGATGAGGAGGATGTGTGACGTTGTGTGGAGGAGGAGGAATTGAGAAAGCCATGTGGCCGCTGAAAGCAAGGGAAGGGAGGGGGATGGGCGGCAGAATTGCTTTAGGGTTAGGGGTGCCGCCGGAAGCAATGAGAGAGCGAGTGAGGGGAGTGAGGGGGTGGGTGGGATTTGATTTAGGGTAGGGAGGATGTTAGGATTTAACTTCTGATACCATATAGAATTATGAAATTATACTTGGTTGGAAGTTTCTCATTAATGCAATATATATGTGTGTTTACAATTACAAACCTAATTGTATAAGAATATCTACTTTACATAATTACATCAAATTAATAATTACAGAATATATAGAGAATATATATTTATTCTCTATCACTTCCAATGGAGTGACATATTCTTTCTTTCTTAATTCGAGGATTGTCTTCTTCCCGAGTCACTTTTGTTATGCTTTGCCCTTGAATGTTGGATTTTCAACACGAATCTGAATTTAATGGGGCCTAATATGAACACTAAACATCAGGTGAACAAAAAAGGGTAGCCCAGACATAGCTGGATGACAAAGAAGGTGAACTTAAAATCCAGCAGGAGGCCTGCAGTGTGGGTTCAAATCTTGGTGGGAGAACTTTTCTCTCTTCTGGATATGACCTTGTAGGTGATATCAGTTACTCTGTTCTAAAACCCTAGTCATTCAGGCATATCCCGCGATTTACTAGTAGTAGTTGGGAGACTGATACTACTATCTCCAAGAATAGTTTGACATAAGTCAGGTGTAACACCCCCATTTTAACCGGAGTCGAAACGGAATTACTGCGTATGGTTGATTCCTGAATTGTGTTTTAAGGAGTCGCCACCTAATTATTATAGTGAATTAGGACACTTAGTTTATTGCAATAAAAATACTGCAATTGACTTCCATTTAATGGTCTGCGAAATTAGTGAGATTCTGGATCAGGGTTCTTTATTATCCTAAAGGGAAAGGGTTAGGCATCCTTTAAGATCCGCTAACTTGCGGTTGTTCGTTCAAACCTAGGTTAATTATTTATTGCTCTTTTTATTCTACCTATTCTAAGCATTTTACATAATTTACAATTAAAATAAAATACAATGCAAAATAATAAAACATGAAATTAAATACGACATAAAATAAACTCCGGGGCATTCTTTTTGAAATGCATCTCCGGATACCTGCATAAACACTTAGTAAAAGTATTAGTAATAGAATACATAAATTTTAAAATAATAGCAAAAATTAATAAACAAAGCAAATAAATAAATCTGTCTTTTGCACAGAGGAGGCATTGGAAATCAGACGGAGATTCCTTCATCGGCCAATATTATTAAAAGCAATAAAATAAATAAAACCTTCATATCCGCGCCAAAACAATAATAGTTTTAAACACGGAGGGCTCAGATATGAAAAATATATAAAGTGGGACAGCCTAAACAATTGCGGCTGCGAGAATTCGCCCTGCCAGCGCATGTTGGTTATCCAGTGTAATTGGAAGAAATCATCCTTGCCCAGAAAGCTTCATTTATTTTATTTCCGTCTTTGCAACTGTGGAGGCCTCAAAAATCGACGGATAACTTTTTCATCGGCCATAAGTTGTAGTATTAGTTCAAATCAGTAAACCAGCAAAAATATATGTCAAAATCAGTAGCAACAGGGCCAAAATCAACCCGACAAAATGGCAAAAATCAGTAGCAAAATGGCCGAAAATCAGCGTCAACATGGCCAAAAATCAGCCCGACAAACGTGGCCAAAACCAGTCCAGCAAATAGCCGAAAATAAGTACCAAAATAGCCCAAAAAATAAGTAGCAAAATAGCCCAAAACATCAGTCCAGAACATGGCCGAAATCAGCCAACAAACATGGGCAAAATCGATGCTCGATGCCAAAGATAGTAGAATCGGTAACGGCGACACAACGAACACACCAGAATTTTAGAACATCGCGGAATTTGAGCGCCACGGAAAACAAAAAATCAGTCCAACGGTCAACACGTCCCAACAAAATACCGAAAATGTCAACCAACGTCGCGGAGTTTGAATAACTGACAAGAAATACTAAGCAAAGATTAACCAAAAATGGAACAACATTCACCAAATCAATACTAATATAATAATAACGAAAGAGACAAACAATATTTTTAGCGGGTTTCAACCAACACAAAAGGCAGCGGGCGTGGCGGCGTCAACGGCGATGCGGAGCGACGCGCGGTGGTTGTTCAACAGTGACAGTGATAACGGGAGTGCAACAAACATAAGTGGGGGTTTATAGGGGTTCGCCGACGTAGGGTGGCGTTCCAGTGGTGATATTCATCGTCGCCTGCCGTCGGTGGACAAATCCGTGGCGATGAAGCGAGAGGATGAAGTCGAATTCGAGAGCATCGGGGTGATGGTTCGCCGGTGATGGCGGAGTTGTGAGGGGGAGAAGGGAAGGTGAGGTGCGTGTGTGGTGGTGGTGGTCGACGGAACAGTGGTGTGGTGGTTCGCCGGTGATGACTGGCGGCGACGGGAAAGCTAAGGGGAAAGGGTAGGCGGCTAGGTTTTTGTTGTGGAAAGGAGAGGGAGGATAGGAGAGTGAGACGGGAGAGGTGAGAGGGGTGGCTTGTGGGTGTTAAGAGGGGGGTTCGCCGGAGCTTGGAGCTCCGGCGAAGGGCGGCGGCGGCGGCGGCGACAGGAAAGGGGAAGAGGGAGAGAATAAAATCTGAATTGGGGGTGAGGGATAGGGAATGTTGCGGCTGGGGTGTTAATAGAAAGGGGGGGAATGTTTTATTTTATAGGGTAGGTTTAGGGTTTGGTATTTGGGGGGGAAAAAATGAAAAGTGGGGTATTGTTTTGGGAAAAATGAAAAGTGGTATTTGATTTTAGGGAATAAAGAGGGGGTTTGGATGATATTAAAAATAGTGTTGGCTTGGACTGATTCAAATTGTGTCTTGGGATTTGGTTTGACAAAAATGCAAGGCTGGTTAATTATTTAAAAGACAATTATTTAAAAAAGATGCAAGATTATTAAAATTCAAATGTCGATGCAATAATAATAAAATGCAATTTTAAAGACATGTTTAATGCCTGATTAAAAGTAAAAATGCGGTGCCGATTAATTACTTAAAAAGATGCGAATATTATTAAAATAAAAACGACGGTATAACAATAATAAAAACATAATATTAACAACGACATAATGCTTAATTTAAAAATAAAAGATGCAATGCCATTTTTGTGAAGAAATAAACATAGAATATTATGTAAAAATATGCAAAATAACGATTAAAATGAGGTGTGCTAAAATACTTAAAATTGCACGAAAATATACAAAAAACGGGTCAAAATTGACTGTCAACATCAGGAAGCTGGATATATAAAAAGAAGATGTGAGAACATGCATTAGAAGCAAAAGCCCACCCACCCCAAGTAAACATTCATAAACCGTGTGAAATCAGGCCACGTGGAATATTTTGAGAATTCTTTCAATAAATTTTGGCTACACGTGTGAGTGCCGAAATGACCCGGGCCAATGCCCCACATTGATCTGTGGGCTGTCATGGATGGCGACGATCCGTGTATCGTGCCCCAATTCGCGTCACCGAATTAATACTGTACTTAATAGGAGTTCTAAATTAAGGAATCTGTAAAATTTGTCACATCAAATAAAGTTTATGTAATTTATTTGACTGTATATAAATTTAATTAAATGTATTATTTAAAAAAAATTATAATATTTTAATCTGATTTTTGCATGCACTATTTATTGACCAAGTCTTGAAGACTTGGTCATTCTTCAAGCTCTCATCTCTCTCTAAAAATAAAAGCTCTTCCTTCTCTCTAGAAAATCAAGAGGAAATCAAGGCTTGAGAAAAATCTGAAAATTGTGGCAAGAAGGAAACTTGTTGGCAAGCTTGTAGGAGTTGTTGTGGTGGTGTTTGTGGAAAGGAGGCTAGTGTATTTGTTGGATTAATTTGGCTAAAGCTCTAAGGTAACAATTCTTTCTCTTTTTGCTAGTTTTTGGTGTTGCATGTGAAGAAGAAAGAACTTGTAGTTGAAAATATTGCTCTTAGATAAAATGCATGTAAGAAATATGGTTTGGATATGAAAGAATTGGATAAGAAGGTTATGTAAGCATGTTGTAGCCAAAATACTACCTTAAACTTGTTAAGTTATTAGTTATGCATTGTGGGGCAAAATTTTACACATCCAAGTTTAGGTGTGTAATCCCCGTTGAATTGATTGGATTGTTGGGCCTTAAAAGTGGCGGTTGGATGTTGACTTCGGCCTTGAAAAAGGTGGCAAAGTATGTAGAAACAAAGGAAATGTTGCCCAATTTTCCATAGAATTCAATGACTTTGAACTTGGAATATTCTACGTTGTAGCTTGAGGTTATTAAACGTATTATGGTCATTATAGGTTGACGTACTACGTGCGGTATTTTGGACTTAGCAAGTGGATTGACCGAAGAGGTATGTGGAACTTTCCTATCTCTTGAGCATGAATAGTTTTACCTATATAGTACGATAGGCGTCTGAGGTTTTGATATCCCTTACTTGTTTTAAAGGATGGCCAAGTTTGGTGAGTAAGGGGGATTAACTCATTTCTTTAAAAGTATTAAGGGTGTCTTGAGTTTTCAAAGTTAAGGGACTTGATGTGTTAAGTATATGATTCTTGTTTCTTTTTAAAAGTGTAAGTCCCTTGGGTTTTAGGAAAATGTATTTGACTAAGGTATAACGTTAATATAATGACTTTATGGGAAGTTGATTATATTAGCTTTATGAAGGGTTAACAAATGAAGATTTACTCTAAGTTAAATGAGTACGGATAAATGATTTGAAGTTGTGAAAGGCAAATTGATTTTTAAGGCATTAATTGCCTAAGGTTTTAAAAGAGTAGAAGCATATAGTATAGTACTTTGAGTTAAATTCCCAAATTTCATAAAGACATGTTAGTGCCTTAAGTAAACTAAAATGAGAATGTGTGTGAACAAGATTAATAAGAAGTTAAGGGGTTTCTTAACTTGCTTGTATTATGTATGATAGCCGGTTTGTGCTAATGATATATTATTATTTATTACGGGGTCATTCCTCGGGTTGTGGCATTTGCATATTCCGTGGATTTGCTACCCACGATGCGAGGAATACCTCATGCGAGTCCGTAGGGCTCATGCGGGTGAAATAGTCTCATGCGGGTGAGTACAGCCTATGCGAGGAATACCTCATGCGGGTCCACATGACCCATGCGGGTGAAATAGTCCCAGGAGTAGGAGTGCTTAATGATACTGCGGGGCGGATGACCTTGCTTTGACCATGATCTTCCTATTTTCATGCAATATAGTATATGCTTGATATTCTCATTGTTAGTAAGACACAATGTTCTGTAAACTGATTTTTATACATGTCTCCAGTTATTTTAGATTTATGAGGTATTTTCAGTATTTTCCAGTTTCGCATACTTAGTACATATTGTGTACTGACCCCCTTCCTCGGGGGTTGCGTTCATGCCGCAGGTAGGGGTAAGCAGGTGGTGGATCCTCATTCTTAGGATCACTTGCGGTATTAAGCTCCATTCCTCGGAGGCTTGTTTTGTTAGTACGGTTTTCCACGATCTATAGGTTTTATGTACATTCGGGGTATGGCGAGTCTGTCCCGCCACGATTGTTATTACTAAGTGCGTAGTCACGTTTGTGGTTTGGTTTGTAGAACAAGTTGTATTGTTATACTTTTGATTAAGTATATTTTTATGGAAGACAGCCTTGTCGGCTTGCCAGTGATGTTTACTTTTTACAGGCTTATCTGTTATGTATGTTCCGCTGCTATTCTCTGATGTATACCTGACAGGGTGCCCCGGTAGGGCACCAGTCGCGGCCCCGGGGTCGGGTCGTGACAAAAGTGGTATCAGAGCCAGGTTGTCCTCGGAAAGTGTCTACAGACCGTGTCTAGTAGAGTCTTGATTATCGGTGTTGTGCATAACATCTATAATCAGGAGGCTGCAGGATATTTAGGATTGGTTTCCATTCTTTCACTCTAAGATCGTGCAATAGAGTTGTATTATAGGTTGAACTCCCTATGATATTTTCCATTATGTATCAGTTATGCCTCCACGCAAGACAACCGCGGCCCAGAAGGGCAAGGCAGCCGAGGGAGCTGCTAGTAGGACGCGGAGGGTCACGAGGGCACAGGCCCAGTCTTTACCAGAGATGATGTTTCGGGCGGCGAGTTCCACGACGTCGCCCGGCCTCAATGAGTTCGAGGCGGCGGAATGCCACGAGACCGCGGTACGAGCCTCCATCCCACGGCCAGTCTTGAGTATAGAGATTACGGGGAGCATATCCGGTTATTGACCAATATAGTGGCAGGGCAACGCCGACAGGAGCATGCAGCCAACCCTAGAGCCGACAGTTTAAGGATTCGGGATTCCCTGGGCTGTCATCCACCCGAGTTCTCAGGAGTTTGTTCGGCAGTTACTGCGGACTATGCAGGTGCTTAGGGCCTCGGAGGCTGAGTCCGTCATGCTAGCCTCTTACCGGTTACGCGACATTGCGTTGAACTGGTTTGAGTCATGGGAGTTGTCTAGAGGTGAGGATGCTCTTCCAGCTGTTTGGGAGGAGTTCACAGAGGCTTTCCTGGATCACTTCTTGCCTCCTGAGATGAGGAGAGCCCGCGTAGATAGATTCTTGACCTTGAGGCAGAACGGGAAGACTATCAGATAGTACAGCCTGGAGTTTGACTCCTTGGCCAGGTATGCGCACACCATTCTGGCTGACATGGCAGACAGGGTTCATCGATATGTGATGGGGCTAGATCGTCATATGATTACTCCATGTTTGGGGGTGGCTCTTCAGCCAGGTATGGGTATTGCTAGGATGCAGACGTATGCGCAGGGGATCGAGGACAGAGAGAGGGAGGATCAGCTAGACTTGGGCCAGCCCAAGATGGCGAGCAGCAGGTCTCGGGCGATTTCGGCGGGCGGCCTCGGCAGCGAACTAGGTCAACATTTCGGCCCGGCCGAGTGCTCCTTCTCGATTTCGCCGGGAGGTCGATCGGCCGGGTCATTCGGGAGGCGGTCGAGCTCGAGACTTCGAGGTTCGAGGAAGCGAGGGCCGCTACCAATCGAAACCACCCCCATCTCGGTGTGCTCGATGTAGTAGGTCTCACCTAGGCGAGTGTCGTGTTCCTTCAGGAGCTTGTTACTCTTGCGGCTAGCAGGACCATTTGAAGAGAGATTGTCCGACCAGAGGTGGCGGGAGTGTTATGGTTCAGCGAAGTCGATTCTTTGGATTTTCGTCTTCGACGGTTATGCGTCTGGAGGCGGTGTTGGGCGGCCAGCCGTGACAGAGGTCGTGGTGGGGGTCCCAGTTCCAGCGGTCCTCAGAACCGCATCTATGTTATGTCCAGCTGTCAGGACCAGGAAGCGTCACCAGATGTAGTCACAGGTACATTATTGGTTTCATGTTGTGATGTATATGCTTTGATAGATCCAGGTTCTACCTTGTCCTATATATCTCCTCATATTGCTGGTAGAATAGGGATAGAGCCCGAGACCATAAAACCTTTTGAGGTGGCTACGCCAGTAGGTAATTCGGTGGTAGCCGAGCGGGTATATAAGGCTTGCCCAGTGACTATATACGGTCGTCAGACTCTAGCCGACTTGATAGAGTTGGATATGACGGACTTTGATGTGATTATGGGTATGGATTGGCTAGTGTCTTGCTATGCCAATGTGGACTGTAGAGAGAGATTAGTTCGGTTTCAGTTTCCTGGTGAGTCGGTTATCGAGTGGAAGGGGAATACTGCATCGCCGAGAGGTAGGTTTATTTCCTACCTCAAGGCTAGGAAGATGGTGTGGAAGGGGTATATCTACCATATGGTTCGGGTATTCGATACTGAGGCTGAGGTACCGGTCCTTCAGTCAGTTCCGGTCATTAGAGAGTTTCCAGACGTATTCCCAGATGAACTTCCAGGTATCCCTCCTGAGAGGGAGATTGAGTTTTGCATTGATATGGCGCCAGACAATCGACCGATATCTATTCCGCCATACAGGATGACACCTGTCGAGTTGAAGGAATTGAAAGACCAGCTGAAAGATTTGCTGAAAAAAGGCTTTATCAGGCCAAGTGTTTCTCCCTGGGGAGCGCCAGTGTTATTTGTAAAGAAGAAGGATGGGACGTTGCGTATGTGTGTTGATTACAGGCAGCTGAATAAGGTAACTATCAAGAACAGGTACCCCCTGTTATACCGCGTAGTTCTGACCCTACGTATGAGAGCGTACGAAAGCATGTAAGACTTAAAATTTTCAAAGGATAGGTTGACGGATTGTTCCGGACGGGTTTTAGTCAACTTTGAGGCGGGTTATGACCCGGTACATTGAGAGTTACTAAGTGTTTCAAAGGCCTAGGGCGTAGTTCGTTGAGTCTAGATTCCAACGCAACCAACCGTTCGTCGATAGGACGTCGAGTAGAAAGTTACAAGTTACGGTCGCGCAGACGGACAGAAATGTGTTTCGACAGAGGCGATGTGGCCGCGACCGGATGCTGGCCGCGCCGGCATCGAGGGGTCGCTGAAGGTAGCAGCGCGCCAGACAGCAGGTGGTCGCGCGGAAGTTCCGAGAGTCCGCAGAGGTTTCATCGCCGCGGCGCTGGCCGCAAGGCCAAGGCGCGGATTCTGGCGGAAAAACTTAGAAAGTCTGATTTTCTTTAAAAGGCCATGGGAGGTGACAAGCCCCCATCTTATTTTCTTGCATGTCTTATATTGACCAAGTCTTGAAGACTTGGTTATCTTTCAATCTCTCTCTCTCTCTCTCTAAATTAGCTCTCACTTCTCTCTAAAATTCCAAGGGGAATTCAAAACCTAAGAAAAATATGAAAAGTTAAGAACAAGAAGGAAGCTTGTGGCTAGCTTGTTGGTGTTAGTGTGGTGGTGTTCTTGGAAAGGAGGCTAGCAAAGTTGTTGGAATAAGTTTGGCTAAGGCTTTAAGGTAACATTTCTTCTCTTGTGGTTTAGTTATTAATGTTGCATGTGAAGAAGAAGGGATGTGTAGTAGTAAATAATGCACTTAGAGTCCTTGCATGTAAGAAATGTGGTTTGGATATGAAAGAATTGGTTAAGAAGATATTATGAGCATGTTGTAGCCTAAAAAAAACTATCTTAGAATTGTTAAGTGAATTATTGTACCTTATGGGGCAGAATTTTACACACCCAAGTTTAGGTGTGTAATCCCCTTTGAAATATTTGGATTGTTGAGCCTTAAAAGTGGCGTTTGGATGTTAAATTCGGCCTTGAGAAAGGTGGCAAAGTATGTAGAAACAAAGGAAATGCTGTCCAATTTTCCATAGAATTTAGTGACTTTGAACTTAGATTATTTCTACATTGGAATTAGAGGTTAATAAACGTATCATGGTTATTTTAGGTTGACATATTACTTGCGGTAGTTGGACTTAGCAAGTGGATTGACCGAAGATGTATGTGGAGCTTTTCTATCTCTTGAGCATGAATAGATGAAACTATGTAGTACGGTAGACGTACAAGATTTGATATTCTTACTTGTTTTAAGTATATAATGACTTGTTTCGTTTTAAGAAATGTATAAGTCCCTTGGTAAGGGGAAAAGTATGATTTTACTAAAGTGTAGGGTTAATATAACAACTTTATGGAAAGTTGGTTTATTAGCTTTATAAAAGATTAATGAGAAGAAGTTTACTCTAAGTAAGACAAGTAAGGACAAATGATTTGATTTATGAAAGACAAATTGATTTTAAGGCATCAATTGCCCAAATGTTTTATGTATGAAAAAGAGTCACTTTTAAAAGAGTTGAAGTATGTAGTACTTGGGTTAAATTCCCGGTTTTCTTTTATTAAAGATATGATTAAAGTGCCTTAAGTAAACTAAAATGAGAGGGTATATAAACAAGGCTAATAAGAAGTTATAAGTTTTCTTAACTTATTTATGATTATGATATGATGTGATTTGAGCTAGGTAAGAGTATATCCGGCGGCAAGCCCCAAGATCGTTATACCACCTTCTCCAGGGTAAGAGTATGTCTGAGGGGCAAGCCCCAAGATCGTCATACCACCTTCTTCAGTGTAAGAGTATATCTGAGGGGCAAGCCCCAAGATCGTTATACCATCTGCTTCAGCAAAGAGTATATCCGGCGGGTAAGTCCCCAAGATCGTTATACCATCCGCCTGTGGTAAGAGTATATCCGGCGGGTAAGTCCCAAGATCGTTATACCACCTGTTCGTGGATTTGCTACCCACGACGCGAGGAATACCTCACGCGAGTCCTTATGGGCTTACGCGGTGAAATAGTCTCACGCGGCAAATTGACTATGCGAGGAATACCTCACGCGGTCAACAGACCTATGCGGGTGAAATAGTCCCAGGAGTAGGGGTGCTTATTGATACTACGGGCGAGGTACCCTGTTTTGATCATGAGGCCCCTATTTTATGCAGTATTATATATACTTGTCACTCTCATTGTTAGTAAGACACAGTAAAAGGTATTTTGATTGTCTTCCATGACTCCAACTTACTTTCAGACTTATGATATCATTATTACAATATTTTCCAGCTTTACATACTTGGTACATATGTCTTGACCGACTTCCTGGCCGGCTGCGTTCATGCCGCAGGTAAGGGTAAGCAGATTGTGGATCCTCGTTCTTAGGACCACTGTTCCGGTGTCAGAAGCTCCATTCCTCCGGAAGCTTGTTTATTGGTACGGATATTCCCTGATGCTATAGGTATTTTGTACGTTCAGGGGTATGGCGGGGCCCTGTCCCGCCACAGTTGTTATTCTTAGAGGTCTGTGGTCACGTATGTGTTTGGACTGTAAGAACAAGTTGTACTGCTATACTTTTGATTAAGTATGTTTTATGGAAATTTTATCTACCGCCGGTGATGTTTACCTTTTATAAGTTATGTGTTATGTATGTTCACGCTATTCTCTCGATGTATACTTGTGCGGTACCTTGCAGGTACCGCCGCCCCGAGTCGTCGTGACAAAAGTGGTATCGAGCGATTAGTCCTCGAAAGTGTCTACGCACCGTTCAGTAGAGTCTTGATTATCGGTGTGTCGCACCACATCTATAATCAGGAGGCTGCAGGACATTTAGGATTGGTTTCCATTCTTTCACTCTAAGATCGTGCAATAGAGCTGAGTTATAGGTTGAACCTCCTCTGATGTTTTCCTTTATGTATCAGTTATGCCTCCACGCAAGGCAACCGCGCCCGTGGCGGCAAGGCACCGAGGTACTGCTAGTGGGATGCGGAGGGTTACGAGGGCACAGGCCCAGTCCTTACCAGAGATGATATTTAGGGCGGCGAGTTCCACGTCGTCGCCAGCCTCAGGATTTCCGAGGCAGCAGAGCGCCATCGAGACCGCAGACGAGCCTCCATCCCATCGTGGTCCGAGTATAGAGATTACGGGAATAGATCCGCCATCGACCAAAGATAGTGGCGGTGGCAGCACGACAGAGCAGCGCCAACCCTAGAGCCGACAGTTTACGGATTCGGGATTTCCTGGGATGTCACCCACCCGAGTTCTATGGTTCGAGATTTGGCGAGGATCCGCAGGAGTTTGTCAAGCGATTCTGAGCCGACCATGCAGGTGCTTTGGGCATCGGAGACTGAGTCTGTTATCCTAGCTTCTTACCGGTTACGTGATATTGCGTTGAACTGGTTTTAGTCATGGGTATTGTCGAGAGGTGAGGATGCTCTTCCAGCTGTTTGGGAGGAGTTCACAAAGGCTTTCCTGGATCACTTCTTGCCTCCTGAGATGAGGAGAGCCCGCGTAGATAGGTTCTTGACCTTGAGACAGGACGGGAGGACTATCAGAGAGTACAGCCTGGAGTTTGACTCCTTGGCCAGGTATGCGCACACCATTGTAGCTGACATGACAGACAGGGTTCACCGATATGTGATGGGGTTAGACCGTCATATGATTACTGCGTGCTTGGGGGTGGCTCTTCAGCCAGGGATGAATATTGCTAGGATGCAGGCGTACGCGCAGGGGATTGAGGACAGAGAGAGGCAGGATCAGTTAGATTTGGGACAGCCCAAGAGGGCCAGGTGTCACGACCCGACCTCGGATCCGTGACTGGTGCCTTACCCCGGGCACCCTTGTGATACAACATCAGAGAAAACCAGCGGAAATAAACTCACAAACAAGAACCATATAAGATAAAATAGGCTAACCCAAGACTGGCTACCTTTCCGTAACACAAATAAAACAGAACTGAACAGTTACATCCTTACATCCCAACTCATGACAGGACTACAAGCCTCTAAGAAGGTATAAACACTATGACGGGACAGGGCCCCGCCATACCCCCTGAATGTACAAAAGTCTACAACCTCAGGGAACCGTACCAAAAGACGAGGCCTCCGGAGAAATGGAGCCTTCCGAGAACCGAACAGTGATCCTAAGAGTGCGGATCAGCAAGCTATGAACCTCAACATGCGCAGATGAACGCACTTCGGCGAGGTCAAGACAACATGTACCAAATATGTAAAACTGGAAAATACTGTAGTAATATCATAAGTCCAAAATACACTGAAGTTATAGATAAAAATCAAATTAGGTCAGACCGTGCCTTACTAACAACGAGAGTAACAAGTATAAGTATAATATCGCATAAAATAGAGGCTCGTGATCAAACAGATCTCTCGCCCGTAGTATCATTAAGCAATCCTACTCCTGGGACTGTTTCACCCGCATGGATCATGTGGATCCGCATAAGGCCATCCGCCTCGCATGGGACTATTTCACCCGCATGGATCTTGTGGACCCGCATGAGACTATTTCACCCGCATGGGACTATTTCACCCGCATGGACCCAATGGGCGCGCATGAGTACAAGCGCCGCACTCGCATCATGAGTAGCAAATCCATGGAATACGCAGTAATAACAATGATAATACATAAATCAGCACAACCGGCTAGTATACATAACATAAGCGCTACCGGCTTATCAGAATACTCAGTGATAACAATAATAATACATAAATCAGCACAACCGGCTAGTATACATAACATAAGCGCTACCGGCTTATCATAACATAAACAAGATAAGAAATCTTCTAACTTCTTATGAACATTATTAATATAAATCCTCTCATTTTAGCTCATTAAGGCACTACATGTCTTTTTAAGAGAAATCCGGAAATTTAACTCAAGTATCACATACCGTAAACCTTTTCAAATGACTCTTTTATATAAAACTTCCAAGATACTAATATCCATAGTATCATGTCACAACCACTTTCAAAACAAGTCACAATTTTCCATTTAGAAAATATCCCAAGCTTCTAAATCAAGTGATTTCATTTCCTTTAAAACCTTAGGCCATTTATGCCTTAAAACAATTTACCTTCCACAAATTCAACTCATTTTTCCTTTGCTTATTTTATGTAAAGTAAACCCTTCTTTATTTACCTTTTTCCCAAACTAATATAACCAACTTCCCATAAAGCCGTTATATTAACTTTTTACATTAGTCAAACACATTTCCCTATGTCCAAGGGACTTATACCTTTAAAACGAAACAAGTATCATATACTTCAAAACAAGTGAAGATTATCAAATCTTGTACGTATACCGTACTACATAGATACAACTACTCATGCTCAAGAGATAGGAAAGCTCTACATACCTCTTCGGTCAATCCACTTGTTAATTCCAACTATCGCACGTAATGCGTCAACCTATAATGACCATAATACGTTTATTAACTTCTAGTTTCAAAGTAGAATATTCCCAAGTTCAAGGTTACTAATTCCTATGGAAAATTGGGCAGCATTTCCTTTGTTTCTACTCACTTTGCCACCTTTTCAAAGGCTGATTTTTTACACTCAAACGCCACATTTAAGGCCCAACATCCAAACCAACACAAAGGGGATTACACACCTAAACTTGGGTGTGTAAAATTCTGCCCCATAAGTTATAACAATTAATCTTAACAAGTTTAAGGTAATTTTTAGGCTACAACATGCTCACATAACCTCTTTAGCCAAATCCTTCATACCCAAACCACATTTCTTGCATGCAATGACTCTAAGAGCATTATTTACTACCACAAGTTCTTTCTTCTTAACATGCAACACTAAAACTAATTATAAAGGAAGAAATGTTACCTCTAGAGCTTTAGCCAAAATTATTCCAACAATTTTGCTAGCCTTCTTTTAAAGAACACCACCACAATAACCTCCACAAGCTTGCAAATAACTTTCCTTCTTATCACACTTTTCAGATTTTCCTTAAGCTTGGAGTTTCTCTTGATTTTCTAGAGAGAAGGGAGAGCTTTTTAGCTTAGAGAGAGATAGAGATGAAAGATGACAAAGTCTTCAAGACTTGGTCAATATAAGACATGAAACATTTCAGATGAGGGGGGGGGGGACACTTGTCACCCACCCATGACCTCTTTTAAAACAAAACAGTGCAGAAATTTCCACTAACCCTCGAAGAACCCGCCGCGACCTGCACGGCCGTGGCGCGTCAAACTCCTACCACCCGGATCTTCCGGCCATGCCCGATTTCCGGCGCCATGACCTACAATCACCCGCCTTGGCCGCGTTCGCTCCGCGCGCTGAGGCCCCCGGGACGAGATTTTCATCAACCTACCTAAGTCTTAACTCCTTTCGTATGGCCCCATACGCACGGCCTGAACTACGGGGTATAACATTCTCCCCCCCTTAGAAACATTCGTCCCGAATGTTCCTTCTAGGCTTACTCAAAACACAATTTGACATAGACTATCTTAACTTATACTTCCTGCAAATAAGGACGCTCCACAAGCCACAACATTACTCAAGCACAATTGCCAAATAAAACTAACAGGCAAGAAGGTGGGTTACCTGGAGGTATAGGGAATAAGTGAGGATACTTCTTCATCATGTCATCATCAGCTTCCCACGTCATCTCCTCCCTGTTCTCGTTCCGCCACAATACCTTGACGGAAGCCACATCCTTCGTCCGAAGTCGCCTAACCTGACGATCGAGTATCGCTATGGGACTCTCCTCATACGATCACCCTTCTGTCACCTGGATATCCTGAATCGGGTGCACTCTAGATGGATCTCCAACACATTTCCGCAACATAGATACGTGAAAGACTGGATGTACCGCCTCCAAATCGGACGACAGATCTAACTCATAGGCAACCTTGCCTACCCTACGGACAATCTGATAAGGCCCAATGTACTTTGGGCTAAGTTTCCCCTTCTTCCCAAATCTCATCACACCCTTCATGGGTGATACCTTCAGGAAGACCCAATCATCTATCTCAAACTCCAAGTGTCGACGCCGATGATCTGCATACGACTTCTGCCGACTCGGTGTAATAACCGCTCTGGATAAGCTTCACCTTATCCATCGTCGCTGTATCAAGTCCGCCCGACTAACTGAACTTCTCCCACCTCAAACCAACCTATCGGTGACCTACACTTCCTCCCATATAAGGCCTCATAAGGCGCCATCTGGATACTAGAATGGTAGCTGTTGTTATAAGCATACTTCCACAAGAGGTAAATGATCCTCCCAGCTACCCCTGAAATCAATAACACAAGCCCGCGGCATATCCTCGTTGTGCGGATAGTGCGCCGCCCGTCCGTCACGGCCCGAGGATGAAACGTCAGATCGAGACTCACCGCCCCTAATCCCTTCCGAAAGACCTCCGTAAATTAGCCGTGAACTGGGCTCCTCTGTCTGAAATAATCGATATAGGAACTCCGTGCAGCCTCACAATCTCCCTGATATACAATCTAGCATAATCCTCGGCCGAAAAAGTCGTCCTGACTGGAATAAAGTGGGCTGATTTTGTCAGCCTGTCGACGATAACCCAAATGGAATCATGCTTCCTCTGAGTGTGAGGTAATCCCGTAATAAAATCCATATTTATCACCTCCCATTTCCACATCTAATATCAATACCGTAATACCACCGCTTCTGGTGCCCAACCTTAACCTACTGACAATTGGGACACTGTGCAACAAAACCTGCCACGTCCCTCTTCAGGCCGTCCCACCAATACACAAATATGAGGTCATGGTACATCTTAGTCGACCCCGGATGAATAGAATAATGAGCGCTGTGTGCCTCCCCCAGAATCTGCTGACGAAGTCCTGTCACATCGGAAACACACAATCGGCCTCAAATCTTAGCACCCCATCCGACGCTACCTCAAATAGACTCTTCTCTTTTTGAAAAGCGGCATCTCGATACCGTACCATAATCGGATCCTCATACCGTCGCCTCTTTACCTCCTCGACGATGGAAGACTCGGCAACCCCTCGAACCCGAACTCCATCACTATCAGAATCAACCAAACGAACCCCAAGGCTCGCTAGCTGATGTAACTCACGGACCCTGCCCTTCTTCCCTGGCTGCACCGACGGACTACCCATCGATCTGCGACTAAGGGCATCCGCAACTACATCGCCTTCCCCGGTGGTATAGGATATCAACATCATAATCCTTGAGTAACTCCAACCACCGTCTCTGCCGTAAGTTCAGCTCCCTCTGGCTGAAGATATACTGGAGGCTCTTGTGGTCTGCACAAATATCCACATGAAATCTATATAAGGAATTGCCTCCAAATCTTCAAGGTACGATTAACTGCCGCCGACTCTAAATCGTGAGTAGCGTAATTCCTTTCATGCTTCCCTAACCGCCGGGAAACATAAGCTCTAACCTTATCGTGTTGCGTACAAGACACAACCTAGCCCAACACCCAACGTGTTACAATAATACCCTAACCTCTAGTCTCTCAAGAGGGTTAGAATCAGTAGTCGTAGTCAACTTCTCTTCCAATAACTGGAAGCCTTTCTTGTACTTGCGAAATATTCGGGCATCCTTAATCTCAATTATGGTTCCTGTTTCCCTTTCTCTGTTGCAACCAAACTTGGTTACTATACTTAGATCTGATTTCTTTGCTTGCCGTATGGCTAAGACTTCCTGCCAATCACAATTTGGGGGAGACCTCCTTGATCTCGTCAAGTAGTAATCCTATTATTCTCTCCCAGCTTGTAGAGCTTATAGTCAGGTGTTCAACCTCAATTCACGGTATTACATAATCCAATGACTTGTCAAGATTTCTTATCGTTCGAGTGTCTACTGCCTTTCCTTTATAAGTTATTTCAAGTTGTCCCGGGTCCCTTACCCTCCGTATTTTTACTATCCCTTTTTTTCCGTGCGATGCTACCACCTTCCTCGAGGTGTTCTTACGCCATTATTTACTAATGGTCTTACACTAGTCCGGGGTAATTGTATCTCGTGCAACTTACATAACCATAGTCGTATTCTCTTTTATCATTCTGGTCATGACCTTATCTTATGCTTATTATTAACAAAAGTATTTCTATCTTGATCCATGATCATACGCTTCATACATGCGCACTATCTGCATCTTTATCCTTATGACATTTCCTCGACCATTTCGTAACGTCGTTCTTAATTTCCCAACATAATACCTTTCCCACTGCTATCTAAAATCAGAACTTATGGCATGACGATACCGAGACCTTACCGCCTCCCATCCTTCGCCTAATGACATGGGTACACATAACCCCATAATACGAAACTATCCTTTTATGTAGGGAGAGAACTTATCTCCTTCAATAAACTTTCTCGAGTCACAACCCTAATCACTGTGTCCTCTCGTGGTCCGGTAAATATCTAATCATTACGCACCGCCTTAAAATCGTGTAGATTTTCAAAACTTACCAAAGATGCCCTCAGCTTTCTGCCGGCAGCGCTCATACTTATTTTATTCTTGCCTTGCACATTTCCTTGAAATTATCCGGAAGGTCATGGCCCTGACCGCCACACCAAACCAACTCCAAGTACCTCCAAGGGCACTTAACATAAATTCCTTCAAATTCAAGTATT
This sequence comes from Przewalskia tangutica, assembly GCA_029844215.1. Lineage (NCBI taxonomy): Eukaryota > Viridiplantae > Streptophyta > Magnoliopsida > Solanales > Solanaceae > Przewalskia > Przewalskia tangutica. The sequence continues at coordinate 127,372,443 of CM056721.1, forward strand.
ACTTACTTTCACTCAATTTTCTCAATGAACAAGTCACACAGACTTATTAAAAACAATGATGCCAAAGAAGGAAGGATAATTCACTGGTTACTACCACTTCCCTTCCTCTCCACTCGATAACCGGCCATCGAACCGTACCGAGTCAATCTCTCTCAGTAGTCCATGTTGGCATAACAAGAGGCCAACTAGCCCGCACTCATAATGACCTCAACGTCTGTCATAACAATACCGCTAGTGGTCCGACGACTGTATCGTTACCGACAATTATTATCTGCCCACTCAGCTACCACCCAACACTCACGGGTGTAGTTACTCATAAAGGTTCTCATGGATTCTGGCTCTATTTCTTTCACACTTGGTTGCTCACTTCCTACCGATCGCATTTCGCTTCCGCATTTCCAAACTTATTCTAGCCTCACGACATAACTTCCAAAATAAAGTTGGCCTTCGATCTTGGAGTTACTAAGTTAAACAATATAAGGCCCTTTCCGCCACAACCGGTTCCGTGGAATATGTCCGCGAACTCAGAAACGATTAATTAGACTCGGCTTGTACCTGCGGACTGCCACGAATGGGACTACTATTAATCGATCCCACCCTTAAACGGGTACACTAACTTCTCAATACCATAGTCGTCGCCTTGATCACAACAACCATTATTTACCCCGCACGGATCTCATCCATACTATCCTCTTAAGCATACCACGTAGCTAAATTTACAACCATAGTCTCCCATTAGGTCCCTTAATTAAACTTCTTAAGGGTCTATTACCTTCTCAGACAACTCATCATCTCCTAATTATCTCAAATTAGTACGTAAAAACCTTGATGAGAGTTTATTAAACCGTTTCATACCTTCCCAGATCTAATTAGCCCTTACCAATTCCTCGTAATCTAAAATCACTCTAGCACTCATATATGACTTTATACATAACCGTATAGTCAGACGTTATTATACCAACTATACAACAATTACAACCAACCCGGATACGCAATCCACATAATCCTTCACTGGTCATCGCTTTCTCGTAGTCGCAATCAACATAACTCGTTAGGAGAGACGACCCTAACAACGCGCTTCATCGCACGATCTCGAGTGAGAAGAATGGAAACCAATCCTAAATATCCGTAGCCTCCTCGATTATAGATGTGGTGCACAACACACCGATAATCAAGACTCTACTAGATACGCCCTGCACTTTTCCGAGGATTAATCGCTCGATACCACTTTTGTCAAGACCCGACTCGATCCGTGATCGTGCCTTACCCCGCACCTCGTGATACAACATCAGAGAAAACCAGCGAAAATAAACTCACAAACAAGAACCATATAAGATAAAATAGGTTAGCCCAAGACTGGCTACCTTTCCGTAACACAAATAAAACAGAACTGAACAGTTACATCCTTACATCCCAACTCATGACAGGACTACAAGCCTCTAAGAAGGTATAAACACTATGACGGGACAGGGCCCCGCCATACCCCCTGAATGTACAAAAGTCCACAACCTCGTGGAACTGCACTAAAAGACGAGGCCTCCGAGAAATGGAGCCTTCCGAGAACCGAACAGGTGATCCTAAGAGTGCGGATCGCCAAGCTTATGAACCTCAACTCGCAGATGAACGCAGCCTCGGCGAGGTCGCACAAATACGTACCAAGTATGTAAAACTGGAAAATACTGTAGTAATATCATAAGTCCAAAATACACTGAAGTTATAGATAAAAATCAAATTAGGTTGCACTGTGCCTTACTAACAATGAGAGTAACAAGTATAAGTATAATACTGCATAAAAATAGGAGGCTCATGATCAAAACAGGATCTCTCGCCCGTAGTATCATTAAGCAATCCTACTCCTGGGACTGTTTCACCCGCATGGATCCTGTGGATCCGCATAAGGCCATCCGCCTCGCATGAGACTATTTCACCCGCATGGGACTATTTCACCCGCATGGATCCTGTGGACCCGCATGAGACTATTTCACCCGCATGGGACTATTTCACCCGCATGGACCCAATGGGCCCGCATGAGTACAAGCGCCGCACTCGCATCATGGGTAGCAAATCCATGGAATACGCAGTAATAACAATGATAATACATAAATCAGCACAACCGGCTAGTATACATAACATAAGCGCTACCGGCTTATCAGAATACTCAGTGATAACAATAATAATACATAAATCAAAGACAACCATTAGTATACATAACATAAGCGCTACCGGCTTATCATAACATAAACAAGATAAGAAGTCTTCTAACTTCTTATGAACATTATTAATATAAATCCTCTCATTTTAGCTCATTAAGGCACTACATGTCTTTTTAAGAGAAATCCGGGAATTTAACCCAAGTATCACATACAGTAAACCTTTTTCAAATGACTCCTTTTATATAAAACTTCCAAGATACTAATATCCATAGTATCATGTCACAACCACTTTCAAAACAAGTCACAATTTTCCATTTAGAAAATATCCCAAGCTTCTAAATCAAGTGATTTCATTTCCTTTAAAACCTTAGGCCATTTATGCCTTAAAACAATTTACCTTCCACAAATTCAACTCATTTTTCCTTTGCTTATTTTATGTAAAGTAAACCCTTCTTTATTTACCTTTTTCCCAAACTAATATAACCAACTTCCCATAAAGCCGTTATATTAACTTTTTACGTTAGTCAAATACATTTTCCTATGTCCAAGGGACTTATACCTTTAAAACGAAACAAGTATCATATACTTCAAAACAAGTGAAGATTATCAAATCTTGTACGTATACCGTACTACATAGATACAACTACTCATGCTCAAGAGATAGGAAAGCTCTACATACCTCTTCGGTCAATCCACTTGTTAATTCCAACTATCGCACGTAATGCGTCAACCTATAATGACCATAATACGTTTATTAACTTCTAGTTTCAAAGTAGAATATTCCCAAGTTCAAGGTTACTAATTCCTATGGAAAATTGGGCAGCATTTCCTTTGTTTCTACTCACTTTGCCACCTTTTCAAAGGCTGATTTTTTACACTCAAACGCCACATTTAAGGCCCAACATCCAAACCAACACAAAGGGGATTACACACCTAAACTTGGGTGTGTAAAATTTTGCCCCATAAGTTATAACAATTAATCTTAACAAGTTTAAGGTAATTTTTAGGCTACAACATGCTCACATAACCTCTTTAGCCAAATCCTTCATACCCAAACCACATTTCTTGCATGCAATGACTCTAAGAGCATTATTTACTACCACAAGTTCTTTCTTCTTAACATGCAACACTAAAACTAATTATAAAGGAAGAAATGTTACCTCTAGAGCTTTAGCCAAAACTATTCCAACAATTTTGCTAGCCTCCTTTTCAAGAACACCACCACAATAACCTCCACAAGCTTGCAAATAACTTTCCTTCTTATCACACTTTTCAGATTTTCCTTAAGCTTGGAGTTTCTCTTGATTTTCTAGAGAGAAGGGAGAGTTTTTTAGCTTAGAGAGAGAGAGAGATGAAAGATGACCAAGTCTTCAAGACTTGATCAATATAAGGCATGCAACATTTCAGATGGGGGGGGGCACTTGTCACCCACCCATGACCTCTTTTAAAACAAAACAGTGCAGAAATTTCCACTAACCCTCGCAGAACCCGCCTCGGCGCCGCGGCCCTGCAGTCGGCGCCGTGGCGCTGAAACTCCTGCCACCCCTCGGATCTTCCGGCGCCGCGGCCCTGATTTCCGGCGCCGCGGACCTACAATCACCCGTCTTGGCGCCGCGGCGCTGAGGCCCCTGATCGATATTTTCATCAACCTACCTAAGTCTTAACTCCTTTCGTATGACCCACACGCATCGCACGAACTACGAGGTATAACACCGTGACAACAGTCTCGGTGGCGATTTCGAGGCGGCCAGGCGAACTAGGTCCACATTCCGGCCAAAGACAGAGTGCTCCTTCTCGATTTCCGGCGGGAGGTCCGATAAGCGGGTTATTGAGGCCGTCGGCTCCGAGACTTGAGGTTTTGAGAGGCCGATCGCACCAATCGAGACCACCTACCTCTCGGTGCGTTCGAGGCGGTAGGTCTCATCCAGCGAGTGCCGTATGGGTTGAGCATGTTACTCTTGTGGCAGCGGCCATCCGAAGAAGGATTGTCCGTCGCAGCGGCGGGCGCGGTTCAGCCGAAGTGCGTTGGTCGCTCTTCATCTTCGATGGTCGACGCCCGAAGCGAGGGTACTTATGGGCCAGCAGGCGGAGGCAGAGGTCGTGGTAGGGGTTCAAGTTCTAGCGGTCCTCATAACCTTATCTATGCTATGTCCACCGACAGAGGACGAGGCGTCACGGATGTCACGTCAGTACATTATTGGTTTCTTCTTTGTGATGTATATGCTTTGATAGATCCAGGTTCTACCTTGTACTATATATCTCCCCATATTGCTGATAAGATAGGGATAGAGCCCGAGTCCATAAGACCTTTTGAGGTGGCTACGCCAGTAGGTGATTCAGTGGTAGCTGAGCGGGTGTATAAGGCTTGCCATGTGACTATAGATAGTCGTCAGACTCTAGCCGACTTGATAGAGTTGGATATGACAGACTTTGATGTGATTATGGGTATGGATTGGCTAGCATCTTGCTATGCCAATGTGGACTGTAGAGAGAGATTAGTTCGGTTCCAGTTTCCCGACGAGCCGGTTATCGAGTGGAAGGGAATCTGCGTCTTGAGGGTAAGTTTATTTCTTACCTCAAGGCTAGGAAGATGGTGCAGAAAGGGTATATCTACCATATGGTTCGAGTATTCGATCATCGAGGTGAAATCTAGGACCTTGATCGATTCGGTCGTTAGAGAGTTTCCAGATGTATTCCCAGACGAGCTTCCGGGCATCCCTCCGGAGAGGGAGATTGAGTTTTGTATTGATTTGGCGCCAGATACTCGACCGATATCTATTCCGCCAGGATGTCACCTGCCTAATTGAAGGAATTGAAGGACCAGATGAAAGACTTGCTGGAGAAAGGCTTTATCAGGCCAAGTGTTTCTCCCTGGGGAGCGTCAGTGTTATTTGTAAAGAAAAAGGACGGGACGCTGCGTATGTGTATTGATTACAGGCAGCTGAACAAAGTAACTATCAAGAACAGATATCCCCTCCCCAGGATTGATGATTTGTTTGACCAGTTGCAGGGTGCAAGGTGTTTTTCCAAGATAGACTGCGATGCAGTTATCATCAGGTGCGAGTTAGAGAGATAGATATCCCAAAGACTGCATTCAGGACCCGGTATGGGCACTATGAGTTCAGGGTAATGTCTTTCGGGTTGACCAACGCCCCAGCGGTATTCATGGATTTGATGAATAGGGTGTTCAGGCCATTCTTGGATATGTTCGTTATAGTTGTTGACACCCAATTTTGACCCTCCTGTCCAGTCATTAGCTATAAAATTTGACTAATTTTGAAGTAATTTTTAATAAGGAATTAAGCACTTAGAGTCTCGCGCCCGCATTTATTAATTGTAAGCTCTGTCGTAATTCTTAAATAATTAATAAATACATAAAATAAATAATTTAGCAATGACGTCGTGTCAAATAGCATAGCCGCATTTATTAATACGCAAGAGAATTTCATAATCATTTGTAATTTAAAATCAATTTTAATCTAATACATGCATTTTAATAGCGCCGCATTTATAAAAGCCTTAAACAATTCTTAAATATCATACTGGCATTTAGCATTTAAATAATTTAATCTAAACTCAATTCTTTTTTTTATATTTATTTAACTTCGCAATAATGCACAATAATAAGATTTTAAATAATAGCGCCGCAGTCTAAAGTATTAAACATTAATTAAATAGCACCTAAAACCAACACTAATTAAATAACTAATGACTCACTTAAAATTAATACCTAAAACTAATACCTTTAAACTCTACCCCTAATTATTAAACTACCCTTTAACTACACCCATTAATGCGTGACCGCGACCGCACTGCAGCCCAACACCTGTGCCGTTCCTTTTTCCCTTTATTTCCCTAAGCCCACAGCCCTCAGCCTTTTTCTCTTCTCTTCCTCGTCTCTCCCTCAAAACCTAGAAAACACTAAGAACCCTAAGCCTAAGTTTCAATCGCGCCTCACCCTCGCCCCGTAGATTCTCACTGAGAATCGGCGTGACCTCTCAACCTTCTTTACCCACTTACCAACCAAACGATTTCCTACCATAATTAAACAAAATCATCCAAATCGTTTACCTTATTTTCTGCCTAATACGAAATCTCAGCACCAATATTAGCCCAATCTCAGCCCTAAAAGCTTACCATTATTGGAACTCAATGGGGGCTATATAAGAACATGCAAAGGCATCGATAGAGGGGACCGGAGCAACAGTTAAGAAACACAGACAGGCAGTCGAACATAGGGCAGATTCGAAAAATAGAGGAGAAGAAGACAGGAGACCCATAGCATCGAGGTGGACACTCCTCAGCAGCAGTCGAACACAGAGCTTGGAGGGCAGAATCGGTACATGCATCAGTCGAACACAGTTAAGAACCCTTAGCCGTAGTCGAACTCGAAGGCATCGGGCGATCGAGGAGCAACAGAGGACAAGAAGGCTGAGAGAGAAGGCAGAGCTCAGTCGGGGAGAATCGACAGGCATCGGGAATTAGGGGACTCAGTACCTAGGCCACTAGCATCTCAAGAATAGGTAATCTGAATCCCTCTCTCAATCTTAGCCAAAAAATCCGCAGACAGCTTTACCCCTTTCATTCGCATCGCAAACCTAAAACCCGTCGAGTGGACCAACGACTTGATACGCTGCCCCGGGTCGCTGTCCGGAGAAGGTAAATTAATCCCACTTTCTTTAAGTTTGGGTTGTCGTATATTCGTTTATGCAAAGCTTATTTATTACCTAGATTGTTGTTGTGGCCCGTATATATTCATATGTGCTGCTTCAATATATCGGAATTTTGCCTTCTAAGCATTCGTCTAATGAAATTCTGGAATATGGTCTGTTAAATGAGTAACGTGAGAGATATAAAGGATTATTTGCTTTACGTGTTGGTTATTGATTATTGACGACTGAATATTTACGTGCTGGTTTGTTGTTTGTCTTAGAGATTGCGTAAGTAGCAACATAGTGACGTGACTTGATTGGTTTGGAAGAGTGTTTGTGAATTCACATATAGAAATCCGGGTGCAATCATATGTTCTTTACTTATTCATCACGGTGTAGATTGAAAGAAACTGTCCTGTCTGTATTGAGATGTTTACACCTAATTTATTATGTGCTAAGATTTCTTTTGGTATGAAAAGAAGGGTCAGTTTAAGCTTATTCTCTGCGTTACTAATGCATCTTGTAGGTATAAACTGTGAATATGCATACTTTCCTTAATATTCTTACTTAGAATGTTTTAAATAGAACTTCCAAGTTCGTTAATTGACGTATTTATGCCTTGCCTTTATCTGCATATGCACTTGCATTCGTTTCCTTAGGAAAAGATTTGACCCTTGTCTATATCTTGAAATGTCACTTGAATATCATGGCGAGGAATGTTTTCACATAGCAAATTTGTTTATGATGTGTTCATGTATAACTCTGTCTCCTGGCTTGATAATTAGTTTCCTTATTTTATCTTAGGAACAGGCATTATATCACTAGGTTATAGATGACAATTACCCTATATGTACAATTGACTTGGTGCTTGGAATTATGCTGATATGTGGCATCTACTATAAGCTAAAACTGCACGTTATATTGCATAGTAGGACTTGGCATGATTCTAGTAGAGTATACTTGTTTCTTCCTCTTTCCTTCGAAATATGCAGACATGCCTCTGTGTGCATAGTTGGCCCGTTAGAGAACACCTCTTTGAAGTATATTAGTTCACCCTGGTATACTTCTTGGCCTTTTCATTTGATGAGTGGATCTGGTCCGTCTATGCTTATCTTAGCATAGAATTAAATGTTAATGTACATTCATATCTATCATTGCCTCGGTGATTTGGAATGGAGTTTACCTAAATATGTCATTTTACTTGCATTATTAATCTGGTTTGGGTTGATGCTAATCCTTATCTTCTTTTATTTTACATGAAATGCATCGGAGCAAAATGAAGAGTCTCATGGCGAGACTCATCGCAAGCCATTTCAAAAGGCAACCCGCATCCGCGTTCGCATTCCCGCTTCAGAAACTCCTAGAAAAACAAATAGGACGGAGTCATCCGCTCCAATCCCTTCACTCTCTTAACTTTCTTGCCTCATTTTATGCCTTTATTTGTTTATTGTAATTTTATTATTTAATTTTGTAATTAATAGGAGAACTTCTAGCAATTAGCCTTTGAACATATGAGATGGGAAGGTAATTTAAACTTAGAAAGCATACTTACCTTATTTGTCTTTTAGGACTATTAGGCATGTCTAAATTCTGCAAAAAATAGTTTAAATGATTTAACTTGCATCATAAAATCAACATTTTGTTCCTTATTAAAATCCATAACAGATTTCTTCCTAAACTCTCAAGAATCATCTTTAAGCACCTCTTATATAATATTGTACGCAGGTTAAGCAAGATTAATTTAGCTAGCAGTATACGTAACTAGTCCGTAAATAACCTTTGCATGAACACATAATTAGTCTATAAAGCACCTTAGCATTTAGCACTTTCTAGCATCTTAACATTTTTGCATTCTTAGTCCCTCTTTAAACTTTAAGCACCTCTTAGCACCTTTAGCACCCTTCTATCATTTAATACATTTTAGCAACCTTTAGTATTTTAAGCACTTTTAAACATTTAGCATTTGACTTTTATTTATTTATAACACCTTTTGCCCTTTTATACTTTAAGCACCTTTTAAACATTTTAACATTTTAGCATTTTTATTAAGCAGAAGGAGATTTTATTTTGCATTTTAAAACATAATAATTACCCTAGGTTTGGCAGGACAACCGCAAGTTAGCGGATCTTAGAGGGTGTCTAACCCCTTCCCTCTAGATTAATAAAGAACCCTTACCCAGAACCTCATTAAGTTTAGCAGACCATTAAATGGAGTTAATGTTTTACTTTAAACCAGTTAAACATTTAGGTGTCCTAATTCACCCAATTAATTAGGTGGCGACTCCGCGAACCCTTAGCACCTTAGCATTTCTAGCACTTTAGCATTTTTACACCTTTTAAATATCTAGCATTCTTTTTGCGCATTAGCATTTATTATTCATTTTCTAACTTGCATTTTAAGCAGGAGATTCGCTTTTAGAAAGTCGCGGTCGGAAAAGGGCGTGACAGAAATGGCGACTCCACTGGGGATTTTAGGTTCTTAACCACAACAAACCTAGGGTTATTATTTGGCATTACTTTTTGCATTTAATTTTGTGTGCTGTATTTTTTTTATTTATTTTAATTGCTACATGCTTTACTGCTTTCCTTAAACTGGCATTCCGCTCATATTTCTTCCATTCTGGAAAATTCACACTATCACACACTCATTTGGTGTGCTTGGCGCACATAAATTTCTTTCAAAGATATCCAAATTTTAGGAGAGTTGGCGCTGCGCGAGTTAGATCGGTTCGTCGATCAGCGTAGCCTTCACTCGAGTTGTCCGCTCGGGAACCTTGCGTCTAGAAAAGCCAAATCTTAGAAACTTAAGATAGAGCTATACCACCCTTATTTTAGGGCATGCATGCATTTACCTTAGGTGGGTCGGTCCTTGGCATCGACACCACAATTAGGAAGACACCAAACTTGTCGACGGGTTCCTCAACCCAACGACCAACCAGCATATTATGTGTAGCGTGACAATGATAGACAAATCCAAACCTAATCATGTCATGCTGAAATTGGAAAAAAAGTGCACCGTCATTTGGTCGCCATTTCCAACAAAAGCATTACAGTTGGACGGCTCGGACAAATCCATCATGACCCCGCATATGTGACGTTTAGGCTTACCTCTGGCATAAAGAGGTCCCCCTTGCATATTAGGAAACGTTTGAATGTGCTATGTGCAATATATCTGCTACATACCTGCAAATTATGCTCTTTATGCTAACACCGTTTGTTGCATTTTTTTTAGAAAGATTTATCATCTCCCCCAAAGGTCGGTTCGTATTTGACTCAACAATGTCGGAGCATCCACACTTTACCAGGTCCAAGGCAAGAAATGACGATATGACTGGCTCGGGGGCGTCTGAGCCAAATGGTTTGGGAATTATTCTGTCGGTAGCAGAACCTTGAAGGGAGGAATGTCACGATCGGGAAGAATGTATTGCGCATTTGCTACTGACAAATTCGATATGCAGTTGAGATGGAGAGGCTACGAATCGACCAACCTATCCATTAGTTTGAATACCCCATGCGAGCAAAGGGCCACTGCCTCGCAAACCATCCCAGAGCGACCTCCACCACCACATATCTCCCAAAATTCCCCACAAAGACCACCAGTCACCGATCAAACCGCCCCTCGCCTAGCCAATCCTCAACCCCACCTTCAAAATGATCCTCCTACTACCCATGTACCTCAGCCCCCGCCTACTTACTTCACCACAATCACTGTCGCGGCCGACCAATACCCACGCACCATACCCATTACGGCCTCAAAGAAACAACCCGGGCTAACTTATGCAACAAAACCCGGCCTTTTACCGTCCGTGCTTCACTGAAGTGGATCATTACGAAGAGATGGAGAGGAAGTCCGAGCCAAAATGGACGAGGCGTGGCAAAGAAATTCATAGTCCGAAAGAAGCGGTTGGGCATGCGATCGGACAAAGGTCACGAAGGACTAGACTACGAGGATTTTTGCATGCATCCGGCGTGGAGCCGCCATGGGTACAAGGTGCGAAGTTTGAACTATTTGATGGGAAAGGAACCCCGCGCGCGCGAGGTCATATTGCGACAAGCTAATCGGGGTAGGGAAGAACCCATCGGTCATTATGAAGTTGTTCATTCGGAGCTTGACCGGCGAGGCGCTAGATTGGTATACCAGCCAAGATCCGCGAAAATGGCATAGTTGGAATGCGTTAGCCCAAGACTTTGTGGAGCGGTTCCGGTTCAACACAGAAACCGTTGTGGATAGATTCTATCTAATGAAGCTAGAAAAGAGGTCTACTGAGACATTCAGGGAGTACGCCATGATGTGGCGTTCAGAGGCAGCGAAAGTGCAACCACCCATAGTGGAGAGTGAGATGACCACATTATTCGTACAATCTTTGAAGGGCCTTGACCTCATGAGCGAATGATAAGCGTCATTGGACGGAGTTTTGCGGAAGTTATTAGAATGGGCGACTTCGTAGAAGAAGGTATTAAAACTGGTAGGATTACAAATCTGGCAGCATTACAGGCAACTAATAAGGCGATTCAGTCAGGGACACTCGGGAGTACTTCACAAAGGAAGAAAGAGACAGTTTCCCCTTCCATGTTTGTACAAGAACGCAAACCCGAAGCATTCATAACATACCAAAACCCATCATACTACCCCAACTACCACACACAGCCTATATATAACGCTTCCCAAGCATCCGTTTATCCTGCCCCGCATAGATCCACCCATCAAGCCCGCCAACAAAATAGAGCACCCAATGCACCCAGAGCAAATAAGAACTTTGAAGGGAAACCACCCAAAGTTCGCACCCCACTAGCCGAACCCATACCTCAAATATATGAAAGGTTGCGAGCTGCAGGCCTAATCCAACCGATTCCAGGAAGGATTCCTGACCCTATCCCAAGATGGTATGATGAGAACAAGCCACGCGCGTATCACTCCGATAGCCGGGACATGACACCGGGTTGCCACTCCTCGTGACGTAATCGAGGCGCCGATCGGAGGCGGGTAATTCAGCTAAAGGATCCTGCCCCAAATGTGCATGATAACCCTTTGCCAAACCATGGCCACGTCAATGTGCACCTGATAACCTTAGATGAGGAATACACTCCCCTGCCTATGCCCATTCCGCCGACCGATCATTTATCCGGCATGCACCACGCGAAGCCAAAAGAGGGAGACGCGGATAGCAGAGCAAGACCCAACCATCCACGATGCAGCAGTACGGCGTTGGTTGGACTTGCCCCTTGTTTTGGTCCGCCTAGAGCCCGGATTAGAAAAGCGATTTAGTTTAGCAGAATAATTTAAAAACTCATATTTAAGCTTTAATAATGTTTTCTTTTGTTTTGCTTGTAATGAACTACGCTCGACTGATTCCTCAAGGATACGTAGCGCCACCGACCTCGGTCCCACATTTAGAAATTTTAATTTCACCCCAAAATTTGCTTGTAATGAACTACGCCATGACCGATTCCTCGTGGGATACGTAGGCGCCTAAATCGCCGGCCACACCATTGGGAAACTTTCCGCCGTTCCAAAATAACAAGAATACAAGCAACTCCATTGAGACCCATTTTAGGCGGACATCCTTTTCAAAACCGACCATGTAGAAACCGCATGGGGTTGCAAATCCAAACAGGCCAGGCACACGGATATCAAGGGACAAGGCGGCGAAGTCAGATACGAATCGACCCCCCCTAAAACTCACAAATTTTTCTTTGAGCGCAGGTCTTTAACCGAAGCAGAAAATACGGCGAAAGGTTTCTTCGTATTAGCAGAAGCAGCAAAAAGCAGCAAAGGCAGAGGATGACAACAATCCAAAGTCCGCAGCAAAAGCAGCAGCAGCAGAAAGGGGCATCAACAATCAATACCAAAGTTCGAGTTCCGCAACAAAACCTAGCGCATCAACTCTGCATAAAGTCAAATTGGCAACCAACGCATCGCGACACAAAGAAAGGCATCATGACAATTCGTCATTCTGGCGTTAGCATGTCCGCAAGAAGGACAACATCTCGTGGATGACATCTCTACCCATAAAATTGCACTTCTCATATGTATTTATCATTTCGTTTAAACAGGTATACACTAACTTTTTTCTGAAACTTAGCTTGCAGGAGAATTTATTCTACGGCGAGCGGCAGAACGCTGTCCGCACAACGACGTGATCGATTATGTCTACGCAACGACGCCAGCAAAGAATACGTCCGTGCAATGACGTTATCAACACAAAGAAGTCCACGCAACGACGCCGAAGAACACGCCCGCATAACGGCGTGATCGGTAAGTCCACGCAACGACGCCAAAGAAGAACACGCCCGCATAACGACGTGATCGCGAAGTCCACGCAACGGCGCCAGAACACATCCGCACAACGACGTGATCGCAAGTCCACGCAACGACGCCAAGAAGAACACGTCCGCATAACGACGTGATCGAAGTCCACGCAACGACGCCAAGAAGAACACGCCCGCATAACGACGTGATCGCAAGTCCACGCAACGACGCCGAAGAACATCGCCCGCATAACGACGTGATCAGCAAGTCCACGCAACGACGCCAGCAGCAATACGTCCGGACAACGACGTTATCAGCACAGCAAGTCCACGCAACGACGCCAAAGAAGAACACGCCCGCATAACGACGTGATCGCGAAGTCCACGCAACGACGCCAAAGAAGAACACGTCCGCATAACGACGTGATCAAGAAGTCCACGCAACGACGCCAAAGAACACGCCCCGACAACGACGTGATCGCAAGTCCACGCAACGACGCCAAAGAAGAACACGCCCGCATAACGACGTGATCAGCAAGTCCACGCAACGACGCCAGCAGCAACACGTCCAGACAACGACATGATCAGCACTATGTCTACGCAACGACGCCAACAAAGAACACGCCCAGCAATGACGTTATCGCGACAAAGAAGTCTACGCAACGACGCCAGCAGCAACACGTCCAGGCAACGACGTTATCAGCACAACAAGTCCGAAAACGACGCCATCATCAGCATATCACATCCACGCAGGGACGATTTCTGTACTCCCGAAATTGCATTTCTTACGCATGCTTTATTATTCTGTCTTAGCAGTTATGCACTAACTCTTTCTTGAGCTTTAGTCTACAGGGACAGTTGCAGCAAGGACAACGTATCCGCATTCACAATCGCAACACGTCTGTGCAAGGGCGAAATCACAGCATTTGCAGCATCGCATCAACACAGCAGGCATCACATTTTTGCAGGATAACCTTTCCTACTCACAGTTACATTGTTTTTAAAATTATGCCTTAACAGTTATGCACTAACCGTTTGTTTAAGTCTTAGCATGCAGGAGCAGGAGCACAACGTGGATTTTCTTACAATAACCGGCAATTTGTTGGGCCAACCTTCCCAATGAATGGCGAGCGCCTCAGCGTCGGTCCACTCGCTCCACATCACCATAGAACCCAGCACCACAAGCCATAGCAGTACACCCCAGGTTCAAGCCCGTTTATTTTATTTTATTCTTTACACCACGTACCAAAGGTCGCCATAACTCGACATCGACAGCTTTGAGCCCGCGTTAGCCCGCCCTGGTGTTTCGACCATGGTAACCCAGTGTCGTCATAACTCGACACTGGGACAAATTTTGAGTCCGCATTAGCCCGCCTTGGCGTTTCGGCCATGGTAACCCAGTGTCGTCATAACTCGACACTGGGACAATTTTGATTTTTGCGTCAGCCTTGTCTACCTGCCCAACCTTTTGCAATCCTGAGGATCGAGACAAAATTGGCTATGAGTCAACGTCTTTGTCCGAAGATTCTTCCATCATCTCCATACAAAGAGGGACAAGTTGTTGACACCCAATTTTGACCCTCCCGTCCAGTCATTAGCTATAAAATTTGACTAATTTTGAAGTAATTTTTAATAAGGAATTAAGCACTTAGAGTCTCGCGCCCGCATTTATTAATTGTAAGCTCTGTCGTAATTCTTAAATAATTAATAAATACATAAAATAAATAATTTAGCAATGACGTCGTGTCAAATAGCATAGCCGCATTTATTAATACGCAAGAGAATTTCATAATCATTTGTAATTTAAAATCAATTTTAATCTAATACATGCATTTTAATAGCGCCGCATTTATAAAAGCCTTAAACAATTCTTAAATATCATACTGGCATTTAGCATTTAAATAATTTAATCTAAACTCAATTCTTTTTTTTATATTTATTTAACTTCGCAATAATGCACAATAATAAGATTTTAAATAATAGCGCCGCAGTCTAAAGTATTAAGCATTAATTAAATAGCACCTAAAACCAACACTAATTAAATAACTAATGACCCACTTAAAATTAATACCTAAAACTAATACATTTAAACTCTACCCCTAATTATTAAACTACCCTTTAACTACCCAGCCCACTAATGCAGCCCAACCCGCGACCCGCACCCGCAGGCCCAACACCCAGGCCCCGTTCCCCTTTTCCCTTTATTTCCCTAAGCCCACAGCCCTCAGCCTTTTTCTCTTCTCTTCCTCGTCTCTCCCTCAAAACCTAGAAAACACTAAGAACCCTAAGCCTAAGTTTCAATCGCCGCCAGCACCTCACCCCTCGCCCAGCCGAGATTCTCGCCTGAGAATCCGGCGTAATCAAGCCTCTCTTACCTTCTTTACCCACACGCGCCCAGCCAAACGATTTCCTACCATAATTAAACAAAATCATCCAAATCGTTTACCTTATTTTCTGCCTAATACGAAATCTCAGCACCAATATTAGCCCAATCTCAGCCCTAAAAGCTTACCATTATTGGAACTCAATGGGGGCTATATAAGAACATGCAAAGGCATCGATAGAGGGGACCGGAGCAGCAGTTAAGAAACACAGACAGGCAGTCGAACATAGGGCAGATTCAAAAAATAGAGGAGAAGAAGACAGGAGACCCATAGCATCGAGGTGGACACTCCGCCAGCGATCGAACACGAGCTTGGAGGCGTAATCGTACACGATCAGTCGAACACAGTTAAGAACCCTTAGCCGTAGTCAGCAACTCAGAAGGCATCAGACAGTCGAGGAGCAACAGAGGACAAGAAGGCTGAGAGAGAAGGCAGAGCTCAGTCGGGGAGAATCGACAGGCATCGGGAATTAGGGGACTCAGTACCTAGGCCACTAGCATCTCAAGAATAGGTAATCCGAATCCCTCTCTCAATCTTAGCCAAAAAATCCGCAGACAGCTTTACCCCTTTCATTCGCATCGCAAACCTAAAACCCGTCGAGTGGACCGACGACTTGATACGCTGCCCCGGGTCGCTGTCCGGAGAAGGTAAATTAATCCCACTTTCTTTAAGTTTGGGTTGTCGTATATTCGTTTATGCAAAGCTTATTTATTACCTAGATTGCTGTTGTGGCCCGTATATATTCATATGTGCTGCTTCAATATATCGGAATTTTGCCTTCTAAGCATTCGTCTAATGAAATTCTGGAATATGGTCTGTTAAATGAGTAACGTGAGAGATATGAAGGATTATTTGCTTTACGTGTTGGTTATTGATTATTGACGACTGAATATTTACGTGTTGGTTTGTTGTTTGTCTTAGAGATTGCGTAAGTAGCAACATAGTGACGTGACTTGATTGGTTTGGAAGAGTGTTTGTGAATTCACATATAGAAATCCGGTGCATATATGTTCTTTACTTATTCATCACGGTGTAGATTGAAAGAAACTGTCCTGTCTGTATTGAGATGTTTACACCTAATTTATTATGTGCTAAGATTTCTTTTGGTATGAAAAGAAGGGTCAGTTTAAGCTTATTCTCTGCGTTACTAATGCATCTTGTAGGTATACACTGTGAATATGCATACTTTCCTTAATATTCTTACTTAGAATGTTTTAAATAGAACTTCCAAGTTCGTTAATTGACGTATTTATGCCTTGCCTTTATCTGCATATACACTTGCATTCGTTTCCTTAGGAAAAGATTTGACCCTTGTCTATATCTTGAAATGTCACTTGAATATCATGGCGAGGAATGTTTTCACTTAGCAAATTTGTTTATGATGTGTTCATGTATAACTCTGTCTCCTGGCTTGATAATTAGTTTCCTTATTTTATCTTAGGAACAGGCATTATATCACTAGGTTATAGATGAAAATTACCCTATATGTACCATTGACTTGGTGCTTGGAATTATGCTGATATGTGGCATCTACTATAAGCTAAAACTGCACGTTATATTGCATAGTAGGACTTGGCATGATTCTAGTAGAGTATACTTGTTTCTTCCTCTTTCCTTCGAAATATGCAGACATGCCTCTGTGTGCATAGTTGGCCCGTTAGAGAACACCTCTTTGAAGTATATTAGTTCACCCTGGTATACTTCTTGGCCTTTTCATTTGATGAGTGGATCTGGTCCGTCTATGCTTATCTTAGCATAGAATTAAATGTTAATGTACATTCATATCTATCATTGCCTCAGTGATTTGGAATGGAGTTTACCTAAATATGTCATTTTACTTGCATTATTAATCTGGTTTGGGTTGATGCTAATCCTTATCTTCTTTTATTTTACATGAAATGCATCGGAGCAAAATGAAGAGTCTCATGGCGAGACTCATCGCAAGCCATTTCAAAAGGCAACCCGCATCCGCGTTCGCATTCCCGCCGTAAACTCCTAGAAAAACAAATAGTACTGAGTCATCCGCTCCAATCCCTTCACTCTCTTAACTTTCTTGCCTCATTTTATGCCTTTATTTGTTTATTGTAATTTTATTATTTAATTTTGTAATTAATAGGAGAACTTCTAGCAATTAGCCTTTGAACATATGAGATGGGAAGGTAATTTAAACTTAGAAACGCACTTCTACCTTATTTGTCTTTTAGGACTATTAGGCATGTCTAAATTCTGCAAAAAATAGTTTAAATGATTTAACTTGCATCATAAAATCAACATTTTGTTCCTTATTAAAATCCATAACAGATTTCTTCCTAAACTCTCAAGAATCGTCTTTAAGCACCTCTTATATAATATTGTACGCAGGTTAAGCAAGATTAATTTAGCTAGCAGTATACGTAACTAGTCCGTAAATAACCTTTGCATGAACACATAATTAGTCTATAAAGCACCTTAGCATTTAGCACTTTCTAGCATCTTAACATTTTTGCATTCTTAGTCCCTCTTTAAACTTTAAGCACCTCTTAGCACCTTTAGCACCCTTCTATCATTTAATACCTTTTAGCAACCTTTAGTATTTTAAGCACTTTTAAACATTTAGCATTTGGCTTTTATTTATTTATAACACCTTTTGCCCTTTTATACTTTAAGCACCTTTTAAACATTTTAACATTTTAGCATTTTTATTAAGCAGAAGGAGCTTTTATTTTGCATTTTAAAACATAATAATTACCCTAGGTTTGGCAGGACAACCGCAAGTTAGCGGATCTTAGAGGGTGCCTAACCCCTTCCCTCTAGATTAATAAAGAACCCTTACCCAGAACCTCATTAAGTTTAGCAGACCATTAAATGGAGTTAATGTTTTACTTTAAACCAGTTAAACATTTAGGTGTCCTAATTCACCCAATTAATTAGGTGGCGACTCCACGAACCCTTAGCACCTTAGCATTTCTAGCACTTTAGCATTTTTACACCTTTTAAATATCTACCATTCTTTTTGCGCATTAGCATTTATTATTCATTTTCTAACTTGCATTTTAAGCAGGAGATTCGCTTTTAGAAAGTCGCGGTCGGAAAAGGGCGTGACAATAGTTTTCATTGATGATATCTTGGTGTATTCGCGCACAGAGCAGGAGAATACAGAGCATTTGAGGACGGTATTGGGAGTCCTCCGAGACCGGCAGTTGTATGCCAAGTTCTCGAAATGTGAGTTTTGGTTAGCTTCAGTGGCTTTCTTAGGGCATGTTATCGGGGCCGATGGTATTCGGGTTGATACAGCTAAGATTGAGGCAGTCAAGACTTGGCCTAGACCCACTACACCAACGGAGGTGCGCAACTTTTTGGGCCTTGCAGGCTATTATCGGAGGTTTGTGGAGAAGTTTGCTTCTATTTCAAAGATCTTTGACTAAGTCGACTCGAAGCGGCTATGTTCGGTGACGGATACTTGTGAGGAAAGTTTTCGTTGCTAAAGGAGAAGTTGACGACCGCCCAGCTTACTCTTCCGAGGGTCTAGATGGATACGTGGTTTATTGTGACGCGTCGGTGTCGGGCTTGCAGATCGACGCAAAGACGGCAAAGTTATAGCTTATGCATCTCGACAACTTAGGAAGCACGAGAAGAAATATCCCACACATGACTTGGAGTTGGCAGCAGTGATTCATGCCTTGAAGATCTGGAGACATTATTTATATGGAGTTCATGTGGACATTTACACAGACCACAAGAGTCTCCAGTATATCTTCACGGCAGGAGCTGAACTTGCGACAGAGACGGTGGTTGGAGCTACTTAAGGATTACGATGTTGATATTCTATACCACCCAGGGAAGGCTAATGTAGTTGCAGATGCCCTTAGTCGCAGATCGATGGGTAGTCTGTCTGATGTACAACCAGAGAAGAGGAATATGGTCCGAGAGTTGCATCAGCTAGCGAGCCTTGGGGTTCGTTTGGTTGATTCTGATAGTGACAGAATTCAGATTCGAGAGGTTGCCGAGTGTTCCATCGTCGAGGAGGTGAAGAGGCAACAGTATGAGGATCCGATTTTGGTACGGTACCGAGATGCAGCTCTCCAGAAGGAGAAGAGTCTATTTGAGGTAGCGCCTGATGGGGTGCTGAGATTTGAGGGACGGTTGTGTGTTCCCGATGTGACAGGACTTCGTCAGCAGATTTTGGGGGAGGCAGACAGTGCTCGTTATTCTATTCATCCGGGGTCGACTAAGATGTATCATGACCTCAGATGCGTGTATTGGTGGGATGGCCTAAAGAGGGACGTTGCAGAGTTCGTAGCACAGTGCCCGAACTGTCAGCAGGTTAAGATTGAGCACCAGAAGCCCGGTGAGCTGTTGCAGGCTATTGATATTCCAACTTGGAAGTGGGAGGTGGTAAATATGGATTTTATTACAGGGTTACCTTCCACCCAGAGGAAGCATGATTCCATTTGGGTTATCGTCGACAGGCTGACGAAATCAGCCCATTTTCTTCCAGTCAGGACGACTTTTTCGGCCGAGGATTATGCTAGACTGTATATCAGGGAGATCGTGAGACTGCACGGAGTTCCTATATCGATTATTTCAGACAGAGGGGCCCAGTTTACGGCTAACTTTTGGAGGTCTTTCCAGAGGGGATTAGGGACACAAGTGAGTCTCAGTACGACGTTTCATCCTCAGACCGACGGACAGGCCGAGCGCACTATCCAGACACTTGAGGATATGCTGCGGGCTTGTGTTATTGATTTCAGGGGTAGCTGGGAGGATCATTTACCTCTCGTGGAGTTTGCTTATAACAACAGCTACCATTCTAGCATCCAGATGGCGCCTTATGAGGCCTTATACGGGAGGAAGTGCAGGTCACCGATAGGTTGGTTTGAAGTGGGAGAGGTTCAGTTAGTCGGGCCAGACTTGGTTCAGCAGGCAGTGGATAAGGTGAAGCTTATCCAGGAGCGGTTGTTGGCGGCGTGAGTCGCGTAAGTCGACGCAGATCATCGGCGTCGACACTTGGAATTTGAGATAGATGATTGGGTTTTCCTAAAGGTATCGCTCATGAAGGGCGTGATGAGATTTGGAAAGAAATGGAAACTTAGCCCAAGGTACATTGGGCCGTATCAGATTGTCCGTAGGGTAGGCAATGTTGCCTATGATTTAGATCTGTCGTCCGATTTGGAGGCGGTACATCCAGTTTTCCATGTGTCCATGTTACGGAAATGTATTGGAGATCCATCTAGAGTGAACCCGATTCATGATGTCCAGGTGACAGAGGAGTTATCGTATGAGGAGAGTCCCATAGCGATACTCGATCGCCAGGTTAGGCGACTTCGGACGAAGGATGTGGCTTCCGTCAAAGTCATGTGGCGGAACGAGAACAGGGAAGAGATGACGTGGGAAGCAGAGGATGACATGATGAAGAAATATCCCCACGTATTTCCTATACCTCCAGGTAACCCACTTTCCTGCTCGTTAGTTTTGATTTAGCAATTACGCTTAAGTATGTTGTGGCTCGTGAAGCTTCTTTATTTGCAAAAGAATAGTTAAGAGGGTCTATGTCGATATTGTGATTTGAGTAAGCCTAGAAGGAAGATTCGGGACGAATTTTTCTAAGGGGGGGAGAATGTTATACCCCGTAGTTCTGACCCTACGTATGAGAGCGTACGAAAGCATGTAAGACTTAAAATTTTCAAAGGATAGGTTGACGGATTGTTCCGGACGGGTTTTAGTCAACTTTGAGGCGGGTTATGACCCGGTACATTGAGAGTTCCTAAGTGTTTCAAAGTCCTAGGGCGTAGTTCGTTGAGTCTAGATTCCAACGCAACCAACCGTTCGTCGATAGGACGTCGGAGTAGAAAGTTATGAGAGTTACAAGTTCAGTGCGCAGTCGGACAGAAATGTGTTTCGGACAGAGGCGATGGTCGCGGCGCCGATGCACGCGCGCGGCAAGTACCGAGGGTCGCTGTTGCAGTAGCCGCGCCAGAGCCAGGGCGCGCGCCGGAAGTTCCGAGAGTCCGCAGAGGTTTCCTGGCGGAAAAACTTAGGAAAGTCTGATTTTCTCTTTTAAAAAGGCCATGGGAGGGTGACAAGTGTCCCGTCCCCCCCCCCATCTGATTTTCTTGCATGCCTTATATTGACCAAGTCTTGAAGACTTGGTCATCTTTCAATTTCTCTCTCTCTCTCTAAATTAGCTCTCACTTCTCTCTAAAATTCCAAGGGGAATTCAAAGCCTAAGAAAAATCTGAAAAGTTAAGAACAAGAAGGAAGCTTGTGGCTAGCTTGTTGGTGTTAGTGTGGTGGTGTTCTTGGAAAGGAGGCTAGAAAAGTTGTTGGAATAAGTTTGGCTAAGGCTTTAAGGTAACATTTCTTCTCTTGTGGTTTAGTTATTAATGTTGCATGTGAAGAAGAAGGGATGTGTAGTAGTAAATAATGCACTTAGAGTCCTTGCATGTAAGAAATGTGGTTTGGATATGAAAGAATTGGTTAAGAAGATATTATGAGCATGTTGTAGCCTAAAAAAAACTATCTTAAAATTGTTAAGTGAATTATTGTACCTTATGGGGCAGAATTTTACACATCCAAGTTTAGGTGTGTAATCCCCTTTGAAATGTTTGGATTGTTGAGCCTTAAAAGTGGTGTTTGGATGTTAAATTCGGCCTTGAGAAAGGTGGCAAAGTATGTAGAAACAAAGGAAATGCTGCCCAATTTTCCATAGAATTTAGTGACTTTGAACTTAGATTATTTATACATTGGAATTAGAGGTTAATAAACGTATCATGGTTATTTTAGGTTGACATATTACTTGCGGTAGTTGGACTTAGCAAGTGGATTGACCGAAGAGGTATGTGGAGCTTTCCTATCTCTTGAGCATGAATAGATGAAACTATGTAGTACGGTAGACGTACAAGATTTGGTATTCTTACTTGTTTTAAGTATATAATGACTTGTTTCGTTTTAAGAAATGTATAAGTCCCTTGGTTAGGGAAAAAGTATGATTTTACTAAAGTGTAGGGTTAATATAACAACTTTATGGGAAGTTGGTTTATTAGCTTTATAAAAGATTAATGAGAAGAGGTTTACTCTAAGTAAGACAAGTAAGGACAAATGATTTGATTTATGAAAGGAAAATTGATTTTAAGGCATCAATTGCCCAAAGGTTTTATGTATGAAAAAGAGTCACTTTTAAAAGAGTTGAAGTATGTAGTACTTGGGTTAAATTCCCGGTTTTCTTTTATTAAAGATATGATTAAAGTGCCTTAAGTAAACTAAAATGAGAGGGTATATAAACAAGGCTAATAAGAAGTTATAAGTTTTCTTAACTTATTTATGATTATGATATGATGACAGTTTGAGCTAGGGTAAGAGTATATCTGAGGGGCAAGCCCCAAGATCGTTATACCACCTTCTCCAGGGTAAGAGTATGTCTGAGGGGCAAGCCCCAATATCGTCATACCACCTTCTTCAGTGTAAGAGTATATCTGAGGGGCAAGCCCCAAGATCGTTATACCATCTGCTTCAGCAAAGAGTATATCCGGCGGGTAAGTCCCCAAGATCGTTATACCATCCGCCTGTGGTAAGAGTATATCCGGCGGTAAGTCCCCAAGATCGTTATACCAATTGCCCGTGGATTTGCTACCCACGACGCGGCGAATACCTCACGCGAGTCCTTATGGGCTTACGCGGTGAAATAGTCCTATGCGGCGGGTACAAATTTATGCGAGGAATACCACATGCGTCCACAGGACCTATGCGGGTGAAATAGTCCCGCGAGTAGGGTGCTTATTGATACTACGCAGGTACCCTGTTTTGATCATGAGGCCCCTATTTTATGCAGTATTATATATACTTGTCAATCTCATTGTTAGTAAGGCACAGTAAAAGGTATTTTGATTGTCTTCCATGACTCTAGCTTACTTTCAGACTTATGATATCATTATTACAGTATTTTCCAGCTTTACATACTTGGTACATATTGTGTACTGACCCCCTTCCTCGGGGGCTGCGTTCATGCCGCAGGTAAGGGTAAGCAGATTGTGGATCCTCGTTCTTAGGACCACTGTTCCGGTGTCAGAAGCTCCATTCCTCCGGAAGCTTGTTTATTGGTACGGATATTCCCTGATGTTATAGGTATTTTGTACGTTCAGGGGTATGGCGGGGCCCTGTCCCGCCACAGTTGTTATTCTTAGAGGTCTGTGGTCACGTATGTGTTTGGGCTGTAAGAACAAGTTGTACTGCTATACTTTTGATTAAGTATGTTTTATGGAAGGCACTTTATCTACCGCTGATGTTTACCTTTTATAAGTTATGTGTTATGTATGTTCATTGCTATTCTCGATGTATACCGATGGTACCTTGCAGGTACCGCCGCCCCGGGGTCGGGTCGTGACACCCCCTTCCCAGGATTGATGATTTGTTTGACCAGTTGCAGGGTGCGAGGTATTTTTCCAAGATAGATCTGCGGTATGGTTATCATCAGGTGCGAGTTAGAGAGGCAGATATCCCAAAGACTGCATTCAGGACCCGGTATGAGCACTATGAGTTCAGGGTGATGTCTTTCGGGTTGACCAACGCCCCAGCAGTATTCATGGATTTGATGAACCGGGTGTTCAAGTCATTCTTGGATATGTTCGTTATAGTATTCATTGATGACATCCTGGTTTATTCGCAAGACAGAGCAGAACACGCGATCACTCGGCGACGGTATTGAGAGTCCTCCGGGACCGGCAGTTGTATGCCAAGTTCTCGAAATGCGAGTTTTGGTTGGCTTCAGTGGCTTTCTTAGGGTATATTATTGGGGCCGATGGTATTTGGGTTGATACAGCAAAGATTGAGGCAGTCAAGACTTGGCCTAGACCCACTACACCGACGGAGGTGCGCAACTTTTTGGGCCTTGCGGGTTATTATCGGAGGTTTGTGGAGAAGTTTGCTTCCATCTCAACACCTTTGACTAGGCTGACTCAGAAAGCAGCTATGTTCCGGTGGACGGATTCTTGTGAGGAAAGTTTCCAGTTACTGAAGGAGAAATTGACGACCGCCCTAGTCCTTACACTTCCAGAGGGTTTAGACGGATATGTGGTTTATTGTGATGCGTCGGGTGTCGGGCTTGGGTACGTACTAATGCAGCACGACA
The DNA here is from genome assembly GCA_029844215.1 of Przewalskia tangutica. Classification (NCBI taxonomy): domain Eukaryota; kingdom Viridiplantae; phylum Streptophyta; class Magnoliopsida; order Solanales; family Solanaceae; genus Przewalskia; species Przewalskia tangutica. Next base: position 127,396,984 of record CM056721.1, read on the forward strand.
AAGTTATAGCTTACGCATCTCGACAGCTCAGGAAGCATGAGAAGAACTATCTCACACATGACTTGGAGTTGGCAGCAGTGATTCATGCCTTGAAGATCTGGAGACATTATTTGTATGGAGTTCATGTGGATATTTACATAGACCACAAGAGCCTCCAGTATATCTTCAGCCAGGGGGAGCTGAACTTGCGGCAGAGACGGTGGTTGGAGTTACTTAAGGATTACGATGTCGATATCCTATACCACCCAGGGAAGGCCAATGTAGTTGCAAATGCCCTTAGTCGCAGATCGATGGGTAGTCTGTCTGATGTACAGCCAGAGAGAAGGGATATGGTCCGAGAGTTACATCAGCTAGCGAGCCTTGGGGTTCGTTTGGTTGATTCAGATAGTAATGGAGTTCGGGTTCGAGAGGTTGCCGAGTCTTCCATTATCGAGGAAGTGAAGAGGCGACAGTATGAGGATCCTATTATGGTACGGTATCGTGATGCAACTCTTCAGGAAGAGAAGAGTCGATTTGAGGTAGCGCCTGATGGGGTGCTAAGATTTGAGGGCCGACTATGTGTTCCCGATGTGACAGGACTTCGTCAGCAGATTCTAGGAGAGACACACAGTGCTCGTTATTCTATTCACCCGGGGTCGACTAAGATGTACCATGACCTCAGGTGTATCTATTGGTGGGATGACCTGAAGAGGGACGTTGCGGAGTTTGTGGCGCAGTGCCCGAATTGTCAGCAGGTCAAGGTTGAGCACCAGAAGCCCGGTGGGCTATTGCAGGCTATTGATATTCCGACTTGGAAGTGGGAGGTGGTAAATATGAATTTTATTACAGGATTACCTCACACTCAGAGGAAGCATGATTCCATTTGGGTTATTGTCGACAGGCTGACAAAATCAGCCCACTTTCTGCCAGTCAGGATGACTTTTTCGGCCGAGGATTATGCTAGATTGTATATCAGAGAGATTGTGAGATTGCACGGAGGGCCTATATCGATCATTTCGCATGCGGATTAGGGACACGTGAGTCTCGATCGCGTTCATCCTCGTGACCGATGGATGTGCCGAGCGTACTATCCGCACCGCGAGGATATGCTGCGGGCTTGTGTTATTGATTTCAGGGGTATCTGGGAGGATCATTTACCTCTTGTGGAGTTTGCTTATAACAACAGCTACCATTCTAGTATCCAGATGGCGCCTTATGAGGACTTATACGGTAGGAAGTGCAGGTCACCGATAGGCTGGTTTGAGGTAGGAGAAGTTCAGTTAGTCGGGCCAGACTTGATTCAGCAAGCAGTGGATAAGGTGAAGCTTATCCAGGAGCGGTTATTGTCAGCTCAGAGTCGTCAAAAGTCGTATGCAGATCATCGGCGTCGACACTTGGAGTTTGGGGTAGATGATTGGGTTTTCCTGAAGGTACTTTCCTGATTGTTAGTTTTAATTTAGCAATTATGCTTAAGTAATGTTGTGGTTATGTGGAGCGTCTTTATGTGCAAGAGAAATAGTTAAGAGGGTCTATGTCTATATTGTGATTTGAGTAAGCCTAGAAGGAACATTCGGGACGAATGTTTCTAAGGGGGGGAGAATGTTACACCCCGTAGTTCTGGCCATGCGTATGAGAACGTACGAAAGGGATTAAGACGTAAATTTTTAGAAGGATAGGTTGACGGATTGTTTCGGACGGGTTTTTGGTCAACTTTGGGACGGTTTATGTCCAGTTACATTGAGAGTTCCTAAGTGTTTCAAAAGCCTAGTGCGTAGTTCGTTGAGTCTAGTTCCCAACGCAACCAACCGTTCGTCGATAGGACATCGGAGTAGAAAGTTATGGAAGTTACAAGTTCAGTGCGCAGTCGGACAGAAAAATAATTCGGACAGAGCCGCGGCCACGGAAGCAGGTCGCGCGCCGAAGATCCGAGTGTTGGCAGAGGTTTCAGCGCCGCGGCGCCGGCTGCAGGGTCGCGGCGCCGAGGCGGGTTCTGCGAGGGTGAGTGGAAAAATCTGAACTGTTTTGTTTTAAAAAAGGTCATGGGAGGGTGACAAGTGTCCCCCCCATCTGATTTTTGCATGCACTATTTATTGACCAAGTCTTGAAGACTTGGTCATTCTTCAAGCTCTCATCTCTCTCTAAGAATAAAAGCTCTTCCTTCTCTCTAGAAAATCAAGAGGAAATCAAGGCTTGAGAAAAATCTGAAAATTGTGGCAAGAAGGAAACTTGTTGGAAAGCTTGTAGGAGTTGTTGTGGTGGTGTTTGTGGAAAGGAGGCTAGTGTATTTGTTGGATTAATTTGGCTAAAGCTCTAAGGTAACAATTCTTTCTCTTTTTGCTAGTTTTTGGTGTTGCATGTGAAGAAGAAAGAACTTGTAGTTGAAAATATTGCTCTTAGATAAAATGCATGTAAGAAATATGGTTTGGATATGAAAGAATTGGATAAGAAGGTTATGTAAGCATGTTGTAGCCAAAATACTATCTTAAACTTGTTAAGTTATTAGTTATGCATTGTGGGGCAGAATTTTACACATCCATGTTTAGGTGTGTAATCCCCGTTGAATTGATTGGATTGTTGGGCCTTAAAAGTGGCGGTTGGATGTTGAATTCGGCCTTGAAAAAGGTGGCAAAGTATGTAGAAACAAAGGAAATGTTGCCCAATTTTCCATAGAATTCAATGACTTTGAACTTGGAATATTCTACGTTGTAGCTTGAGGTTATTAAACGTATTATGGTCATTATAGGTTGACGTAATACGTGCGGTATTTTGGACTTAGCAAGTGGATTGACCGAAGAGGTATGTGAAACTTTCCTATCTCTTGAGCATGAATAGTTTTACCTATATAGTACGATAGACGTACAAGGTTTTGATATCTCTTACTTGTTTTAAAGGATGGCCAAGTTTGGTGAGTAAGGGGGATTAACTCATTTCTTTAAAAGTATTAAGGGTGTCTTGAGTTTTCAAAGTTAAGGGACTTGATGTGTTAAGTATATGATTCTTGCTTCTTTTTAAAAGCGTAAGTCCCTTGGGTTTTAGGAAAATGTATTTGACTAAGGTATAACGTTAATATAATGACTTTATGGGAAGTTGATTATATTAGCTTTATGAAGGGTTAACAAATGAAGATTTACTCTAAGTTAAATGAGTACGGATAAATGATTTGAAGTTGTGAAAGGCAAATTGATTTTTAAGGCATTAATTGCCTAAGGTTTTAAAAGAGTAGAAGCATATAGTATAGTACTTTGAGTTAAATTCCCAAATTTCATAAAGACATGTTAGTGCCTTAAGTAAACTAAAATGAGAATGTGTGTGAACAAGATTAATAAGAAGTTAAGGGGTTTCTTAACTTGCTTGTATTATGTATGATAGTCGGTTTGTGCTAATGATATATTATTATTTATTACGGGGTCATTCCCCGGGTTGTGGCATTTGCATATTCCGTGGATTTGCTACCCACGATGCGAGGAATACCTCATGCGAGTCCGTAGGGCTCATGCGGGTGAAATAGTCTCATGCGGGTGAGTCCAGCCTATGCGAGGAATACCTTGTAACACCCCATTTTAACCGGAGTCGAAAACGGGAGTACCACGTATGGTTGATTCCTAAATGTATTTTAAGGAGTCGCCACCTAATTATTATAGTGAATTAGGACACTTAGTTTATTGCAATAAAAATACTGCAATTGACTTCCATTTAATGGTCTGCGAAATTAGTGAGATTCTGGATCAGGGTTCTTTATTATCCTAAAGGGAAGGGGTTAGGCATCCTTTAAGATCCGCTAACTTGCGGTTGTTCGTTCAAACCTAGGTTAATTATTTATTGCTCTTTTTATTCTACCTATTCTAAGCATTTATAATTAAAATAAATTGCACTACACAATAATAAAACTAAATTAAATGCGATATAAAATAACATTTCGGGACAACTTTTAGCCTTTTTTAGGCTTTCTGCACAAGATGATCTCCGCTATCGAGTCCCTCCGCTATCGTTTGGTGGTCGGGCCCATGAGGCAAATGAGCTGACGGGAGTAATAGGGGAGCGAGGGTGATGGAGACAAAGAGAGGGGTGCGGCTAGGGTGTGTGACGGGAGAGGTGAGGGTAGGTTTAAGGGCTGTGCGGCTGGGGGTGATTTAAAATGGGGGGGATGTTTTGTTTTTATAGGGGATAGATTAGGGTTTGGTATTTGGGGGGGGGGGGGGGGAAGTAAAAGTGGGGTATTGTTTTGGGGGGAAAATGAAAAGATGAAAGTTTGGGTGAAATTAAAAAATGGTGTTGGATTGGACTGATTCAAATCGTGTCTTGGACTGGACTGGTTCGACAAAAATGCAAGGCTGGTTAATTATTTAAAGAAAAATTATTTAAAAAGATGCAAAATTATTAAAATGCAAATGCCGATGCAATAATACTAAAATGCAATATTTAAGAAATGTCTAATGCCTGATTAAAAGTAAAAACGCGGTGCCGATTAATTATTTAAAGAGATGCAAATATTATTAAAATAAAAACATAATATTAACAAAGACATAATGCTTAATTTTAAAATAAAAAGATGAAATGCGCTTTTGTGAAGAAATAAACATAGAATATTATGTAAAAATATGCAAAAAACCATTAAAATGTGGTGTGCTAAAATACTTAAAATTGCATGAAATATATAAAAAACGTCTCTGCTTTTTTTTTTTTTTTTTTGAGACTTTGACAATTTTTGTCTTTGCAAACTTCAACTAGAATTTTGTCAGCCACTTGCACATTTCTAAAGCACTCGAGGAGGTCGGGCCAAGAGAGGGATAGTGCGTACGCACTCAGAAAGGTTATAGGTGTAATATGCGGTTGTCAAAAAATAGGTTTTAGGCTCAAAGGGGTGTACTAGGGATAATGTTATTTGGTAGGCTGAAAAGGCTCAAACGGGTCAAAGAAAGCCTACGATCATTTCCCACACCGAGTGTTGCTCAGGATTTCGCCTCAACAAACATTCAGGCCAAGTTCTAGATCACAATGCAATGCAATTGAACTTATTCAAACACTCACCACACAATGCATATGAAACAATGAGGTTGGTTTCGTCCTTATCTTGGAAACACGCAAGACAATGTCATTTACGGGTGTGAATAAGAGGTACCAAAAGAATTTATGGTTTACCACAAAGTCAATCCATACTGTTTTTTTTTTTGTTGTTTTTTTTTTTTTTGTATGCACACTTGTAACTGTGTTGGTATCAACCAAGTCAAACAATAATACTAAAAAATGTTTTTGTATTTTTTGAATAACATTTTTTTTTTGTATTTTTTGAAGAAAATATACATTTTTTTTTTTGAATAAAGTGTACCGAACCCGAATAGGGCTGCCTACGTATCCCGCCGAGGGAATCAGGTGCGCGTAGTTCGTTCAAATATGTTATAAAATGTATGCTTGAAAAGAATTTATCAAAGAAAGGATAGCAATATAAAGATGTGCAAAGTAAAATGAATGTCCGACAACATGGTGAATGGGATGCATGAGTGAGAAAAATATGTTTTTTTTTTTTGTTTTTATTTTTTATGGTGTCGAACCCAAAATGAGTTGCCTACGTATCACACCGTGTGGTGAGAATCAGACACGCGTAGTTCGGAATGATTATGCTGTAAAACGTATGATTTAAAAAGAATTTATTCATGAAAGAAATGCAAAAATAAAAGTTGTGCAAAACAAATGATTATTCACTATAACACTAATGCAAAGTAAAAGAATGCAATAAAACAAATGAATGAATGTGCGTGATCGAATAAATGCAATGAATGAGTAAACCAAATATGTCCCTTTTTTTTTATTTTTTTTATTTTATGTGGTGGTGTCGAACCCTAGATGGGTTGCCTACGTATCACACCGTGTGGTGAGAATCAGACACGCGTAGTTCAGAATGATTATGTTGTAAAAATGCATGATATGAAAGAACTATGTAATTAACGCTAAACATATCAATTGAGTTTGCAAATATGAATAAAAATACAAAGTATAAAAGAACTGAGAGCGATGTCTCCTTGAATATGGTATAGACTGACTTCTATTAGTCAACATAACTAATGCTCATTTTTGTGATGATTTGTTTTTTTCCGACTGCCCTAGGCTGATTGAGAAGACGACCTTCCTGCAAAAAATATGAGAAATAGGTGAGTAGGAAAATGACAAAAATAATAAAAATGCAAAGGTGTGACAATATAGTCAAAGACTCCCCTGATTGGTTCGACCGGACTGGTGGTTGATGCTTCACAAAGTCTAAGTCGCGCTATTCAAGAGTGATTTACGCAGTAGAAGTCCTGATTGCAATGTGACAGCAAAAGTGCAAAAAATGCAAATGCACGTGCCCGAAGTTATAAGCCCATGACATGATATGTACAGAGTTTAAAAGAGTAATTATTGCTTTAAATAATATGTACAGAATTGCTAGCGACAAACCATAGTAAACAAAAGCCTTCAAATCAAGCGCGCGCCCTAATATGCATGGAACCTCTCTTATGCCAGAGGTCGGCCTAAACGCCAAATATGCGAAATTATGATAAATAAGTCCAAGCCGTTAAACTGCAATGTTTCGTTGGAAATGGCGACCAAATGACGGTGCACGTTTCCCAATTTCGGCGTGTCATGACCGTGCTTGATCCGCCTATCATCATTATCACGCTACACATATATGCTTATCGGGTCGGGTTGTGAAACCCAACGACAATTTGGAGGATTTCCTAATCGTGGAGACGATACCAAGGCTCGACCCACCTGCAGTGTATGCACGCATGACTTAAAAATGTGGTATAGCTCTATCCTAATTTTGCTAAGATTTGGCTTACTAGACAAAATGGTTCGCGAGCGACTACTCGAGTGAGAAGGCTACGCTGCCATCGGATGGTCCCATTGCTCGCGCCTTTGCCAACTCTCCTAAAATTGGGTAATTGAAAGAAATTTTGCGGGTGCGTACAACACACCTCGCGTGTAGTGTGTGATAGTGTTAATTTTCCTGAATGGAGAAAATATGAGCGGAATGCCAGTTTAAGGAAAACAGTAAAATAATGTAGCAATTAAATTAGTTAATTACAAAATAAAAACAAACAATATAAAATATTTATAACAAATATAAAAGCAAAATAAAGTGCAATATTTAATTAACCTGAGTTTGCTATGATCAAGAACCTGATATCCCCAGCAGAGTCGCCATGCTGTCGCACCCGTTTTTGACCGGAGTCGAAAACGGGAGTACCACGTATGGTTGATTCCTAAATGTATTTTAAGGAGTCGCCACCTAATTATTATAGTGAATTAGGACACTTAGTTTATTGCAATAAAAATACTGCAATTGACTTCCATTTAATGGTCTGCGAAATTAGTGAGATTACGGATCGTGGTTCTTTATTATCCTAGGAAGGGGTTAGGCATCCTTTAAGATCCGCTAACTTGCGGTTGTTCGTTCAAACCTAGGTTAATTATTTATTGCTCTTTTTATTCTACCTATTCTAAGCATTTATAATTAAAATAAAGTGCACTACACAATAATAAAACTAAATTAAATGCGATATAAAATAACATTCCGGGACATCTTTTAGCCCTTTTTAGGCTTTCTGCACAAGATGATCTCCGGCTACGATCCCTCCGCTTGATTTGGTCGGGCCTCAGCGAGGCAAATGAGTGACGGAGTAATAGGAGCGAGGTGATGGAGACAAAGAGAGTGCGGCTAGGTGTGTGACGGAGAGGTGAGGGTAGGTTTAAGGTGTCACATGGGGTGATTTAAAATGGGGGATGTTTTGTTTTTATAGGGGATATATTATGGTTTGGTATTTGGGGGAGAAAAATGAAAAGTGGGGTATTGTTTTGGGGGGGAAAATGAAAAGATGAAAGTTTGGGTGAAATTAAAAAATGGTGTTGGATTGGACTGATTCAAATCGTGTCTTGGACTGGACTGGTTCGACAAAAATGCAAGGCTGGTTAATTATTTAAAGAAAAATTATTTAAAAAGATGCAAAATTATTAAAATGCAAATGCCGATGCAATAATACTAAAATGCAATATTTAAGAAATGTCTAATGCCTGATTAAAAGTAAAAAAGCGGTGCCGATTAATTATTTAAAGAGATGCAAATATTATTAAAATAAAAACATAATATTAACAAAGACATAATGCTTAATTTTAAAATAAAAAGATGAAATGCGCTTTTGTGAAGAAATAAACATAGAATATTATGTAAAAATATGCAAAATAACGATTAAAATGTGGTGTGCTAAAATACTTAAAATTGCATGAAATATACAAAAAATGGGTCAAAATTGACTGTCAACATACCTCATGCGGGTCCACATGACCCATGCGGGTGAAATAGTCCAGGAGTAGGAGTGCTTAATGATACTGCGGGGCGGATGACCTTGCTTTGACCATGAGCTTCCTATTTTCATGCAGTATAGTATATGCTTGATATTCTCATTGTTAGTAAGACACAGTGTTCTGTAAACTGATTTTTATACATGTCTCCAGTTATTTTAGATTTATGAGGTATTTTCGATTTTCCGCCGCATACTTAGTACATATCAGGTAATCGACCCTTCCTGGGCCGCGTTCATGCCGCAGTGGTAGCGGTGGTGGATCCTCATTCTTAGGATCACTGTTCTGGTATTAGAAGCTCCATTCCTCCGGAGGCTTGTTTTGTTGGTACGGTTTTTCCCTGATGCTATAGGTTTTATGTACATTCAGGGGTATGGCGGGGTCCTGTCCCGCCACAGTTGTTATTCCTAGAGGTCTGTAGTCACGTTTGTGGTTTGGGCTGTAAGAACAAGTTGTATTGTTATACTTTTGATTAAGTATATTTTTATGGAAGGCAGCCTTGCCGGCTTGCCAGTGATGTTTACTTTTTACAGGCTTATGTGTTATGTATGTTCCGCTGCTATTCTCTGTTGTATACCTGACGGGGTGCCCCGGTAGGGCACCAGTCGCGGCCCCGGGGTCGGGTCGTGACAATAATGTTGATAGTCTTGTTGGAAAGGCTAAGGGTCAAGGAAAAGTTGTTGTCACCGCTTCCGAGAGTGGTGTAAACAAGTGTCTACAAAGGTTGAGGATGTCAATTGAAACTTGAGGAGAAGGTTGGAGATGATGGTTCATCTTGTAGCAGGAAGCCTCAATCTTATGGTAAGGAGGATTTGGACATGTGACGAACGAGGGCCAAATCCCAAAGGTATGAGTTAATTATTTATTCCTTGTAAAAAATGAGATTAAAAGATGTCTGATTAAAATGAATTGAATAAGGCTACAAATATGAAAGTATTTCTTTATATTCCCTACGCCTTAAAATCAGAAAGTTTAATCTCACTTACCTTCTCGTTTAAATATTGGACTGTTATAAACAACGACCTAAAAGATATGGACTTAGATTGTAATAAAATAATTTTATGGACAATCCTAAGCATGGGAAGAAGACTAAATACAAGGACTAGAAGACTAGTGACAATCCTGTCATCGTTTCTGACAGAAGATCCATCTTTCGACAGGATAGTAGTGGACACTCAGTCATACAAAGCCTCCAGGCGACTGGAGTGGGACAGATCCGTCACATGACTTGACGATGTTAGACACTCAGTCATACAAAGCCTCCGGGCGACTAGAGTGGTTCAGAGTTACCAGATCTCAATAGATCTGAAGGCCAAAATAAAGGCAGAAAATAAATTGTGTCCAATAGTGGGCCAGATAGTCTAGATCACTTGTGATCCGGTTACGTCTTAACCACGGGCAAGAGGTTGTTCATGTGAAGCAACGCTACCTTCAAAATAGAAGAAGTTGTCCTCAAAAAGACTTAAGGAATGGGATCACTCTTAAACGAGGTGATACATGTCCTAACCTTGGTTCCAAGGATGCTGTTGGACAATATGGCTTGAGTTTTTCGCCTCATGTCCCACAGGTCAATAATAACCAAAAAGTGGTACAGTAAAACTGTAGCCAAGTGGATTATATGTTTGTAATATGTGCATCTATGTTATCATAGATTAAGACACGTTAAACAGAAGTCATTCAAAGGCCAACGAAGTTGACAAGTGGATGATATATTTGTAATTCGTGCATCTATGTCATCATAGATTAAGACGCGTTAAATAGAAAGTCATTCAAAAGTCAACAAAATTGAGAGTGTTGTCGTATGTCGACATAAACCCTCAAATGAATGTGAGGTAGACGAAGAGAAAAAAAATCACCTTTCCATTCTATCAAAGAAATAGCGAAAGAAGCACGCTTCTCTATAACTTGGTAACCCATACATGGGTGATTTGAAGTTTGTACAAATAGAGGGAGGAAACAAGTACGTTGTAATTTTCAATAATGATAGTACAACGCATTGTATCCTTTGTTGTAGAACAAAGATGAAATGAGCCAGAAATCTCCGCAGAGCCATGAAGGACCACGGCGCAACTGGCGGAATCGCGGTGCCTCGACCAAGAACCGCGGTGCCTCCCCAAAGGATCGCGACTCTAAATGTCGCCCATGTTCCAAAGAGCTCATCGGAGTTCAGAACGGTGCCTCTCAGTGGGATCGCGGTGCCGAGCAGAGCTAAAAATCTACGGATTGAGAAATTCGTAGTGATAGAGGGGGAGAATGTGAAACATCGTTGATCCAACGACTGCTCTTTAATCACCTCAGACTAAAATGGTGTTATCCAAGCGCAGATCCGTATGCCCAAGACATGTGGGGAAAGGCGATCCTTACCACTAATGCGATTATTAGTAGAACTCCACGTAAGGATAAGAATAACCCTCCATGTGAAACATGGAAATAATCTCATATACAAATGTTGTGATATGGGATAGCGTGGTAACGGGTTGGACCTAAGACTGTAGAGTGCATATCCATTGGATCTGCAAACAACAGTAGTGCGTTTCGCATCTTGGTGTCAAAGAATGTTGAAATCTTTGAAGTTATCTTTCCTTGAAGAGGAAAAAAAAGTAATTGCTCGAGGTTAACAAAAATCCGCGAGGGCCTGATTATACGGAATGAGACATTTCAAAATATACAGGACTCAAAAGTTGTTGACTATTCAGAACTTAATGTTTCAGATCTACAGAACTCAGGAATTCTAGATGTTGAACCAAACCGGAGCAAAAGAGGGGACAAAGACTTGTTCCAAGCCTTCTAGATTGTATGGTTGAAATGTACCATGGACAATTAACAAATAATTGTCAATACTAAAAACATTGCTTTGGAAAAAAGCTAAAAACAGAGAAATAGATTCCGTCAGATAGAACCATGTTATGGTTGATCTTCCTCCGAAAAACAAAACCTTTAGGTTGTAAAATTGGACACTCGAGTTGAGTATACATTAGATGAATCTATTAACGAGTATAAGGCCCCGACTACCGGGACATGTGTTCCTATGTGAATAGCTTAGACATCCAGAGTCATCGCAGTCTTACGTGACATGGATGTCGAGACAGTCTTCCTAACCGGAGAGTTGGTTTTGAGGACTGTTGGGCTTCTTCTTGAAATTCCTTATGGTCTCGAAAATGTCTACATTTTAGTCCTGGATAACATTGACTCTGATGTTAGAAAGCCAACAGTTAGAAAACCAAAAGTCCGAAAGTGGAAGAAGAAAGTAATACGGAACAACCCGAGGGGTTTGAGGTTCCAGGAAAGCGAAGAAAGTCTGTCGGCTTGTCAAATCTCTGTGCGAACTAAAACAAGCCCAAAATATTGGCACTAAATATTTGATCGTACTCTACTATCGAATGGTATCTCCTCAAATGTATGTTTTAACATGAAAGAATATGGGTACTACAGATGACATCTTAGGAGTTGGAATCTCTAAGACATCTAGCGAGCTGGTCTGATTCCAAACTCCTCTGTGAGGAGCTTGACAGTCTCGTTGAAGTAACCAATGGATTTAAATCATAGAGTTGATTGGAATCAAGGTGCACCCATATGCCATGAGGGATATGCTCAAGTCACACTGCAAATGACCTGGTATCGTTCATAAAAGAAGACCAGTTGAACTAAGGTTCACTAGTGCTTTTGGAAATAATCAATAGAAGGTGTTAAATTGGATGTGACGACATCTGAATTATTCGCTTATCTATGATATTCTGGATGTCCAGTGGTTCTAGGATAACAACATGATGCAAACTGAACATAATACCTGAAGAACACCAATGTGCATGGCGTGTCTTAGGAAAATCCTCTAAGCAAATCTTGCATCGGACGATTCATGATGGAATCGGAGGTCATGACTTTGCACAAAGCATGAAAAGAAATTGAGTAATTTCACGACCTCTTAGAGGATGTCCGTTCTTGGGAGTAACTCGTGGTTGCTCTAGTTTGACACTGTGAGAGCACGAATGACGGTGTCTGGACATACTTGTCGCATACATAAAACCGTATGGTAGTTGATCGGGTGACACATCCTTAATTACAAATCGAAGGATATAACAGACCCTTTAAAGATAAAGGGTTACCCACATATCAAAATGTCTGTCTATCTAGGGAAATTGGCTTAAACCCCAATCAATAAGAACCAATATAGTGGACACCCAATCTTACAGACCGGAGATTCCAAGAATAAGGTGTTACACCTCGTAAGTTTAAGGCGATAATTAGATAACGTAATTAAGAAATAAGATTCGAGTATTGGAAATAAAGTGTACTTATTTATGCTAATGAAGAAATTAGTATACAAGGGGATGTGATTCCGGAAGGGGGTTGATTACAAAATTGTGACGTTGGAAATTAGTGATAATATTTGTATATTCCCGTCATGGACTAGTGTCGTATTATGAGAATTATGACATTGAGAATCTGAGGCCTTATGAAATTTTCTGGAGTTAAAAGAAGTGGGACCTAAGATTAATAAATTGTGGGAATTGGACTAAATTGAACTTATAATTTTCAGATTTCAAATAACCCTTAAAACTCCTCATCTTCCCACATTTCATTCCAAATTACATTTCACTCTCCTCTGCTCTCTTATCCTCACTCCAGCCGAAAAACACCCCTATTACATAGCAAAAATTGAAGTTTTTATTTCTTTTCTCCAAGATTAATCCTTCTACAAATTAGAAGCCAAAATTGCACCAAAATAGTGGGCAAATTAACGTCACTGCTGCTGAGAAAACTGCCCAGATTTTTCCAATTTTAAGAGGAAATTTTTGGAAGAGAAACATGTGAGAAATGTGGATTAAACTTATAGAATTCATGCATGTCGTTTTGGAGTTGAAGAAGTGAGAAAATAGGTGCAAATGGAGCAGTGAATGTCGAGAGTTAGGGACTGTTTTGGCGAAAAATTGAGGTAAAGAATTCTTCTTTCTATAGAGTATTTGGAAGATTAAATGATGATGTAGTTAAGAGATAAATTCATGTTAAGAAGAATTGAAAATAAGAGATTGCATGTGAATATTGTTGGTGTTTTTGAGCCAAATGGAATGACTATTATCGATTTTTATGGACTGTTTTTGTATACATTGAATTCGATTGTTGTTATTGCTATTATCGTCACTAATTGCATGTTGGAAATTGAAGTAAAACCTTGATATTAAGTTATAATTAGTTATATGGAAGGATTGAAATATAAAATTGGATTTTAGGAACTAAGAGAAGAGTTATGGAATTATGACATGATTGTGGCCGAGAACTTCATGAAATTATTGGACATTGTTGTGATGTATTAGGGGCTGTTTTATTAAGATTATAATGCTGGAAATTAAGCTATGAACATGCATATACATTGTTGTAATTATGGATATATGTTCTAAAGGAATTAAGGTTGGGAAAGGTTGAACATTGCACTCTCGTTGTAGTTGGAATACCTCTTGTTGTTGATAGAATGTGGACTATTTTTATGGACTATTTTAACATGGATTAAGAGCTGGATTAACATGAGGAATATGTGTAGTAATCACCTTGATTGTTGTAGTTGTTGTATTACCTGAATGTAAAGAGAAAGAATGCATAACTATGGTATAGACATAATATATGGACTAATTTTGTTATATCCTGGAATTGTGTTTGGTTATTGGTATTGTTGGCTTTGTTTTTAAATTGTGGACATGTATATAAATAGGGGAAGTGCTGCCCAAATTTTTATAGAAAAGAAAGCAAGTTATCATTCGATTATAATGTATTCTAGTAATCATAAAATTAATGGACATGTTATTATTACTATAGGTTGAAGTGCTAGTCAAGACGTATTTAGATTATTAAGTTGGTTAGTTCGTCATTAAGGTATGTGAAACCCTTTCTTCTTCTTTTTTTGGCATGATTTTCATAAATGAGTGTACGACAGACGTACATAGTTCTAATGAATCCTAACGTCTAATGATGATTTAAAATGATACATGATATATAGTGCCTTGATTTTCCAAATGATGATTTTAAAGGATACATGACATGATAGTGCTTTTTAATAATTTTATTGAGAGTCAAATGATGGTTTAAATTGCATATGGTTGCTCATGATAGCTATTCGTGCAAAGTGTTATTATTCCACCTCACCGAGTCCCGGACCGGCAATGTTCGTGCGCAGATCCTTGCATTTATTCACTGAGTCCCTCACTAGAGTGCCGACAATATTTATATATATATGATGATTCCATGGACATGTATCCATGATGCAGGTACATATACCCATGATAGTATATGATGATTTTATGGACACGTATCCATGATGCGGGTACAAGTACCCACCATAATATATATATATACGATTATATGGACAGACATCCATGATTTTGATATGACTCTCATTTTTATAAGGCACAGTAGGCTCTCATTTCTATATGACACAATTGTATTGGTATTTTGATTATTACACATGTCTCCGGTTACCTTGGCCAGTTATGATCTTTTTGCAGTACTTCATGTTTTACATACTCAGTAGATTATTTCGTACTGATCCTCTTTTCTCGGGGGGTTGCGTTTCATGCCCGCGGGTGCAGGTGCTCAGTTTGGTGATCCTCTAGTCTAGAATTTCCTGTTCAGCTGTTGAGAGAGCTCCATTGATCCGGAGCTTAGTCATTTTGGTACAAAATCTTATTTTTGATTGATGCATATTTAGGGGCACGACGGGGCCCTGTCCCGTCATATTTTATTATCGTACTCTTAGAGGTCTGTAGAAAGGTGTGGGTGTTAGACGTGTTTTGAACTTAAGTGGATTGTATATGTGTTTCGGTCAGTTGTACTACTGTTACGCTTCATGTTGGGATATTTCTGTATATAGTGGCAGCCTTGTCGGCTTGCCTACTTGATATGATTTACAGATTACGACATTATCCTTGGTATTCGTGTGATTATGTGACATGTGGGTATAAGGGTGCACATGTATTGCACCGGGTCGCGGCCCGTCGGGTCGGGTCGTGACATAAGGTTCAATGAGAAAACTAAACTGTAAAGGTTCAGTTGAGCGCTTCGATGGAAGCAAGAGCACTTCGGATAATGATTTCTTCTTAAGAAACATAATCCAATGTCGTTCCCGTGATAGAAAAAAGATGCTACCTGTAGAGGGGTAAAGGATAAGTTTTCAAATCTTTAATGATCCTCAACAATTGAGGTTAGATTGGGGAAACTTTTAATGGTTCCTAAAACTTGTGAAGCTAGGTATTGCAGGATACCTTGTAGGAGACCACCTATTTAAGTGCGAGGACAAGCCACCTCAAATGAACACACTTAAGCATCTAAAGGTGTCCACGGCCCACGACAGACAAAACACAAAGAAAGATTGAGTAGGAAAGATGTTGTGTTGATACCATTGTCTTGGCATATACTAAACACTGACGGTTCAAGACATCGTTCACCGCGCAGTAAATATGTCCGATGGTATTCTACTATGGAAGGTTCAAAGCTACGGCTACCTCTCCAGATGCAACATTGATTCGCCAAAAAGTTTGCTGAAAGAAGGCACCATGTGTGTACCAAAATCTCTTCCAAGAGGGGATTGTTGGAAATTTGTCTTTGGTGGAGGTTGAGTCCGTCCATCTTCAATGACTTAAACATAATAGTTCCACATGTTGGAGACCCTAGTTCTTCACATGTGCATAATCTACTAAGTGAGTAGATGATCGTAGGGCCAAGAATCATCAAATTCCATTGAGAAATGGAAGAGATATTGGTCCACGAAGTAAGGTGTTTGAGACATGGAAGAGTGGTGTGTGACAAATCCACCACATCGGTAGGAAAAGGAAGAATTGTTCATAATATAAGCCTCAAAACTGAACAAGGGATTGGTACCCCAAGGGGTAACCCATGTGTTTGAAGGAGGGAGGACCTAGGTGTGCTTGGGTTCGAAACTAGGCCCACACGCGCACCACCACCACCCACCCGCCCGAGTTGTTGTTGGCCTTCTTCTGATATTATCTTTTTCGACCCCAAACTTTATTATATTTACAGTTTGGTCTCTGAAGTCTCTGGAAGACAATTTCTACAGGAACCGCGGTGCCTCATGACCAGAACCGCGGCTCAAATTGTCCAGTGAGTTTCAGTGTCAACGATAATAATTAGAATGAATGACCATTACTTGCTAAAAATTTTGGCACTTATGCCACAACGTTTATGGCCTTTATGGAGGCCATTAACAACCCTCTTAAACACCTATTAACATCTCTTCTCACCCTTAAACACTATATAATCATTCTTTATTTCATATTTTATGAGACATTGTTGACACCCAATTTTTACCCTCTCGTCCAGTTATTAACTATAAAATTACATTAATTTTTAAAAAATAATATTTTAATAATAAAATGCAACAAAAAAAAAACATTAATGCAGACACAAATAAGCAATTTAATAATGGCACCGCATCTTACGTAGAATATTAAACACTTTAGATCTCGCGCTCGCATTTATCAATTTTAAGCCCTATTCTATTTCCATTAATTCTTAATAGTTCTAATAATAATAGATACGTAAATAAATAAATAATTTAGCAATGACGTCGTGTCAAATAGCATAGTCGCATTTATTAATACGCAAAGCAATTTCATAATTATTGTAATAATTTAAACCCAATCTAAAATTAATAAAGCACCTAAAGTCATATTAAGATAATTTAATTTTTGATAAATAATGCACAATAAATAAGATTTTAAATAATAGCGTCGCATTTATAAAATATTAAGCAGCACGCCCGTCTTTATTTTTTACAATAATTTAAACTCAACTTAGACTAATAAAGCACCTAAATAATTTAATCACAATTTGAATTTTTAATTTACCACTAATTAAATAATACACCTAAAACTAATAACACACTACCCAAATTAAAACTAATACCTAATTAAAATACTACCCTCACCAGCCCAACACCCGCAGCCCAGCTCCTCTTGGCCCAACACCCGCGGCCCAACATTCCAATTCCTGTATTTGCCCCATCATCTTTAAACCCGCAGCCCCTTCATTTCCCCCATCCCTATCGACAAAAAAAATCCTAAAAACCTAAACTTCAGCAGCCAGTCTTTCACCCTCCATCGCCGCCCACACCCAGTCGAGATTCTCGCCAGAGAATCCGGCGAATCTTTCACCAATACAACTAACAAATCAGCCCCAATATTACGATAATCATAAACTTGCATTAAGAAACCACATCCAAAATCGTATCACAGAAAATCAGCAAAATCGTATGAAAATCTGAACGAACCATGTCAAAATCGCAGTAAGAATCGTTCGAAATCAGTACCAAATATTACACCAAATCAGCCTTAAAATCTTACCAAAGTCAGAACTCCACATCGCGACTATATAAAAGGAACCAATCTACACATGCAAGAGCATCGAAGGAGAGGAAGGAGAACATTCGAAGATTAACAGTAAGGTGGGTCAGAAATGGGAAAGCATAGGAGAAACCCTTAGAACAAATAGGTACCGATTTTATACAGAAGAACTCCTTAAAATCGAGGAAAGATTAACAGCGAGGAAGAAGCAAATCGATTCAAGAAATGACACTCACACAACCATAGCCACACGTTAAAACCCTTTCCATTCATTCACATAGCAATACACTCCGAGTGGCCCGATGACTTGATACACTGCCTCGGTTCGCTGCTCGGAGAAGGTAAATTCATCATTTTGCCCAACTTTCTATTAATTTATAGTTTGCGAGCCGTATGTTGTGCGGTTGTTTGAGAAATATGTCGGGATGATATCGATTGTTATCTATATGTGCTAACTGATATGAACTGTGTTCGTCGTCGATGCGCAGATATGATGCATGTTTAATTGATCTAGATGCCTTATTGTTTTAAATTATTGTTTAGAGATTCATTGCCGTAAGTGCAAACGATGTCTGTGTTTAGCAGAAGTCTTACTGGAAATATGTCGGTGATACGTGTCGATACGAAATTAAAACATGATGCATGATTTGGTTAATTGGGGCCCGAGTTACTGTTTGAGTTCCTGATATCTATGAAAAGCCAGTTAAGAACTAAGATTGGAAGTCGAAGTTGTTCTGTTTGGATGATTATATGTATGTTCAATTCGCATCAAGAAAAAAAATGTAATGTTAGTCGATTACTGCTGTGTTGTAGGAAATATTCTGTTTATCTTCTAAAGCATGAATGACTCTCTTAGCAACCATATTTGCTTTTAACAACCTCCCTAAAAGAATTAGTTGCTTTAACTCCCTCATGGGATAACCTGTTGTTGGCATATGTCTGTTTCCTATTCTCTGATTGAAACTAAATCAAGTCATGCGTGTTCAGGTTTCCGATTTGGTTGTGTGGTTGAATTAAGCAATATTGTATGCTCCACTGTTGCAATAGACAATCTGTGCATACATACATCTACCCCCCTGTCTTGGTGATAAAAAGGCTCTTATTTGATCATTTATTTCTAACAGAATGCTGCCTCTGAGTATTTGTCTCCTCATTTTATCTTATTTACCTGCTGAACTGACATGTTGTGTATGCTCAATGATTGAATAACATCTGGGTCAAGCATAGGGATATACTGTCTAGCCCCGGAATTCCCCTTTAATTACCTAAGTATCTAAACATGCCTATCCCAACTCTTATTTGTTCAATATTAGTTTGACCTTTAGCCATTTGTTGATTTTTGCCCCTGGTGCATTTGCTTGTTGGTTGTCTCCTGAATAAGACTACTGAAGTGCTCTGTCGTGCATGGTTGCCTTCAGGTTGTCAGTGGATCATTCCAGCATATAAGATTGCTCTCCATGTCTGATTTGAGTTAGAATTGCAGGGTACCACCTCCTCATGTTTACTGCCTGCATGAATAAAAAAAACTGCATTTCCTTTCCACCCGCTCTCTGTTAGGTAATTAGATATACCCCTGCCCATCCTATTTTATGTTGAGCCTAAAGTCTCCCCCATGAGGTCCACTCCCAGTCATGTAATCTTTCAGTCGTATAACTGCATATATAAGTCATTTGAGTGATGATGAATACTTCAGTTGGCCAGAAACTCTTAGAATAGGCTTGGTGCGAAATACTTTTCATATTTGTCTTAATCCTCTCCATGTTTGCTTTGGTGTACCTCGTATTACCAGTCCCTAAATCAGTCACTTATATGTTTAAATGCATAAATTGGAGTTTACGCATTTTGGATATTGGTTATGTGTGTCTATCACATTTGGGCCGAGTTTCTCAGAATCTGAAAATCATTGTTGGTGTGTGCCTATCTGATTTTGCCGCTATTGCTGAATAAAATTGGGTTCTATATCTATTTGAGTTTTACATAAAGCACGTTGTTACTTGCATTATTAATATTGGTATGGATATATGCTAATCCTTATCATTTCTTTTTTACATGGCACGCATCGGAGCGAAAATAAAGAGTCTCATGGCGAGACTCATCACAAGCTACAACAAATGAAGACCCGCATCTATGTGCATTTCTCTACCCGCATTGGAAATTCCAACCCGCTGGCAAATTACATCACCATTCCTCGAGTCCTTTTATTAATTCCTGCCCCGCCCCCATTCATTTATTGTAGATTAATTGTCTAACACTAACATTACACTAGTAAGACATTTATTAGGACCCCCCCCCCCCCCCCTCCCCGAGCTTTAAGTCGCTATTAGAAAATAATTCGACACTAGAAATTTGCTTCTCATTAAGTTAATTATTCTAGCTTGCTTAACTTATTTTGAATATCTAATCACGAGACTAATGCATCTTAAAAGAATTAATAACTCTTTATTAATACTATATAATTTATTATCAAAACCAATTTTGCAAACAAAGGCCTAACTTTAATCACTAAGTCAGCTTTGCACAGGTATATTTTTCTTATGTATGTTATAACACCTTATATAAATTTCTTTCGAAAATTAACTTTATAAACAAAATGTCAAATCTTTTCATGTTATAAAAATGCACCCTTTTTATATTTGCAAGCGTCTCTTTACTTAAACATTTCAAAACATGCATTTTCTAGCATTATAGGTATTTTTCATATGATTTTGTAAACACACATTTTTCATGTCATTAAAACATTTTATGAACGCATGTTTCCCACTAAGTACATTTTAAACATAATCTTACATTTTCTCTTAGTCAAAAATACATCTCAAGTGTTTTAAATATTTTAAATACCCTTTAAAACAAATATTTTTAGCATAAATAACTACCCTAGGTTTGGCAGGACAACCGCAAGTTAGCGGATCTTAGAGGGTGCCTAATCCCTTCCCTCTAGATTAATAAAGTACCCTTCCCCAGAATCTCATACTAATCTCGCAGACCATAAAAATGGAGTTAATGTTAACTTTAACCTAGTTGACATATAGGTGTCCTAATTCACCCAAACTAATTAGGTGACGACTCCGCGAACCCTTTAACATTTTAGCACTTTTAGCATTTATCCACCTTATTTTTATTTTATTTTCTAAACATCTTTATTAAGCAGGAGTTTTATAATGTCGCGGTCGAAAAGGGCGTGACAGACATATTATACACAAGAACATACACAACAGAAGTTCTCTCTACACTTGGATGATTTCAGATTTGATGAAATATCTTCCTTTCTTGCAATCTTACACACTCAAAGATCCTTATATTCTAGCGAACACTTTAGTTCCTTTTGCTCATTTGTTTGATTGTTGTTTTATCTTGGAGATAAGTTGTCATTACAACCGTTGAAAGGATATACATGATAATATTATCTTAAGGATAGATCAAGAATTTGGTCGACTCAGCAAGCCAATTATCTTGTTATATTTCCAGATTTCTAAACATATTGTTGTTGTTCGCGGCTTGCATAGCTTCAACCAACATCTCAAGACTTCAGGAAGGATCAAAGACCAAGATCAAGATCATCAACACTTATCACGCCATGACAATCGATGTTAGGCTTCAAGCCTATTATATTGAAATTGTAAATGATTATCATTACTAAGCACTAGTGATAGTTGTATACTTATTCTCATACATCCACTGTAACATTAATATTAATGGCCTAATTTAAGGTATGTTTAATTGTAATTAAATTAGAATTGTACACTTACCATAATTGTATAATTATTGTACAAGTAGAATAAAGTTTTGAGAGTAGAATTTTCCTATTACGTAAATTATAAATTGTATATATATTCTTTTATAAATAAAAATAATTAAAGGATTATTTAAAACTCATTTTGAAAATCATGAACAGCCAAAACTTTTTACTGGTGTTGTCGGGTTTCCACCGACTTTAGGCGTAGAAAAAAGTAAAAAGTAAAATCCAACAAAAGGCAGCAGGACCTGGATCGATCGAAGATCCTGCTTCTTAAAAAGAAGATAACCATACAATGTATCTCATTCAAGTGACTTTCTACTAAAGGCTAAAGCACACGTGCTGTCTGTATCTTTTTTCGATTGCCACGCACACACAAGATAACAAGAACAGCCCAACTTTTGAATTTTACGGACTCTTTACCGGCACTAAAATTTAATTCACCCTTTATTGCACATGATTTTCAAGTTGAAAGCGAATTTGGTGTTCAATTTTGTGTTGATTTTTAGGGAGAAAAGGGTTAAATTTATAATAAAATCCTGATTATTGAAGCACATCCTGTGATTTACTGACAGTAGTGTTGATAGACCGATACTACTACATGCAGAACTAATCTTACCCAAATTTAGAACCTGAATATAAAAAAGAAAAAGAAATTAAGTATCCAATGTTTAGAAACATGACAATTTCATTATTGGTACTCGATAGCTAGTGTGAAATGACATTCATATAAACAATTTCAGTAAATATACAATTATCCAATAATAAGACCAAATATTTTTCTTCTCTCATCCTCTCCTTTCACCTTTTTCTTTTATAAAATGTTATCTATTATTTAACAAAGTTCCATATGATCACTTTAGACTTAGGGCTGGAGCTACAGTTCGTCTTACATATTTGACATAATTCAATAATTTTAATTTAAACATGTGTCTTAAAATTTATTGAATATAAACAATTTATCTTAATTCATACAATTTTTTTTTTATAATTTAGAACGCATAAATTTAAAATCCTAGCATAGCGTATATTTTTAATTATTTTTTATTGCTCGAATTAAATTAAAATTATTTGGCTTCAAAGTGTATAAAAGTAGATGGAAGAAAGATTATTATATCTCAAATCAAGCCGCAATCATCGTCACGTTCACACAGTAACCGGTTTACCGGTCAAAACTACCGTCTGCATTTATGATCTGTTTGATCAAGCTTGTGAAAAAGTGTTTTTGTTTCTCAGAAGTAGTTCTGCAGAAACTATTTCTGGAGAATCAGTTAGAATGTTTGGCGTATAATTATAGAAGTGCTTCTGAGAAACAAAAATAATTTCCTGTTTGACCAACATTTATGCAAATTTACTAGAATATTCTTTTTAATAGATTTAAAACTATTTAAAATATGTTTTTTTATCATATATTTCTAAAAATTAGTATATCTTTACAATTTAATAACTTTTTTTAAAATTATTTAATTGCACCATTTAATAAAAAAATAATATTATATTATACATAATAAATGTAACGATAATATGATAGTCAATGACTCAAATATGTCCAAACCTACCCCCGCCCTACCTACATCTACTTCACTCCATTGCCCTACCCCATTCTCAAATTTTTATTTCATATTTTTTGTTACTTTTATAAAAAATGATTGAAAATATGAAATTTTTCTTACCCCCGCTCTATCCCCTACACCCCACCCCACCCCATTCACCTACCACATTCTTAAATTTCTATTTCATATTTTTTGTTACTTTTATAAAAAAAAAATTATTAAATAATATGAATTTTTTTCTTACCCCCTAAACCCCACCCCACCCCATTGACCTACTTCTATTTCATATTTTTTGTTACTTTTATTTAAAAATAAATAAATTTTTTCTTACCCCCACCCTACCTCTATTCCAAATTTTTATTTTATATGAGATTAAAATAAATTTTATGAAAAGAAAATGGTAGATGGGTCCAAACAAAAAAAAATGAGCAAAAAGGGTTTCTCCCGAAACACTTCTTCAGAAGCACCAAATTGATGTTTCTGCTTCTCTTCCCATCTAGAAACACTTTTTAGCTTCTGAAAAAAGTATTTATGTTTCTGGAAAAGTGATGTTGTTAAAAAGTGTTTACGAAATGTAAACACTTTCGTGTTTCTCACAAACACCAACTTAAACGCCAACTAGCCCTTTGTTCGTACAATTTTATAGGATATAAGCTGTATAAATTAATAATAATTCGGCAGTCATCATTTTTAAGGTGTAATTATTGAAGTTTTATTATAAATAACTTAGTTTGATAGTATATATTCCTTCTTATCCATAATAATAGTCTTTTTTTCTTTTCGCACACCTAGTAAGGAAACACTAAGTAACTCCTAAAAGATATTGATATCTAGAAAAACTCATTTTATAAATTTTCTTAATTACATAAGCACTCATTTATTTAAATAAAAATAATAATTAATACTTTCTTAATTACTTAGATAAACACTTATTTTGATATATATTATGAACAAGAGGGAGTATTATACTAACTATACAAGTTAAACACAATTATATAACCGGCCGAACCCGGTCAATGTTTGTGTCCACTTTCACACAATCCCCAAATAAATCCATATCTCTAAAGCTAAAAGAGAATCCATCGAGTTGTGTGTACTATATAGTATATATACCTTTGGCCTAATAATCTTACTAGTCTCTTCTCCCTTCCTTCCCTTTCTGCCTCACAGTGATTAATGAAATGGAAAGCTACAAAGAGATAAAAATGGAAGATCATCATCCGATGTCTTTCTTTGACAATTATGTAGTGAGTAACAATACATTTACAGGGTTAATGTCAGATTACAGTGCATCATCTTTGGGTTTCATGGAGTTATTGGGTGTTCAAGACTTTTGTTCAGTCTTTGAGTTACCAAAAGAAGAACCTGCAGTTTGTATATCTGAAGATCAAGTAAAGGCATCTCCAGCTGATGAGAGTCAAAATAATGTTACAAGTAGTACTGTAGCAGGTGATTCATGTAACGTATTGAATACGCCATCTACCCCAAATTGTTCCTCCATTTCCTCTGAGGGCCACCTTCATACTGAAGATGCAGATGGGGAAGTAGTAGAGCATCATCACCAACAACACACCAAGACTAAACAACAGTATGTGTTCTTAGTACTTTTTGCACTTTAGCTAAATAACACTGTTAAAAAATAATCTTAGCTCTAGCTCAACTAAAAACATTAGATCATGAGAGAATAATTTGCTAAGTAGTGTTTGGCATATTTGGGGGTTGGCAGGTTGAAAGCGAAGAAAACAAGTGAGAAGAAGCAAAGAGAGCCGAGATTTGCATTCATGACAAAGAGTGAGGTTGATTTTCTGGAAGATGGTTACAGATGGAGGAAATACGGCCAAAAAGCTGTCAAAAATAGCCCTTTCCCCAGGTATATTATATATACTCCCCCACTGCCGAACACCCATTTGTTCATGATGGGACTACCCTTTTATTTCATTAATCCTTTATTCGTTTTGCAAATGTTATCTAATATTTTCTACTTTGGATCTTGGAAATCGCTTTAATAAACAAGTTGAAAAGAAAAAGAAGAGAAAGTATAAGATAGATATTAATCTTTATCGAGAGTCTTTTTTATTAATATCAATATATATAGTGTATAATATACATTTCTAATATAATATAAATTCTAGTCCTAATTACAAGAGAAATCATAGTTTACCATAATTATATATCACTAAATATTTACACAATATATGAGATATATTCTAATTATGGTAGGGATATAAGTTATACACGTTTACACACCTCTTTAGTCGGAGCGAAAGGAAGTCGGACGCTGAGACTGGATCTGAAGTCAAGAAATAACTGTCGGGGAAGTTTTTTGGTAAATATATCTGCGTACTGATATGATGAGGGCACATGTAACACTCTGACATGTCCTAGCGCAACTCTCTCACGGACGAAATGTATGTCTATCTCAACGTGCTTGGTTCGCTGATGTTGAACTGGGTTGTGAGAAAGATAAATCGCAGATATGTTATCACAATACACAATAGATGTCTGACGCAAAGGACACTGAAGCTCTAACAGTAAATTTCTGAGTAAAAAAATCTCAGCTACCATGTTTGCAACGCCTCCATACTCAACCTCGGTACTGAAAAGAGATAGGGCAAGCGACAATCCATGAAATCAGATTATCCCCTAAAAAAACATAATAGCCGGAGGTGGAGCGTCGCGTGTCCGGACACCCTGCCCAATCTGCATCCGTATAAGAGAGCAACATGTTTGGTGCACAAGGGTATATGTGCAAATCATAATCAAGCGTCCCCTTAATGTATCAGATGATACGCTGGCGGCGATGAAATGAGACTTCGGTACGATAAAGAGGCATACTGCCGAACAACATAAGCAATATCCGCCCGGTAAATGTGAGATCTTCGGTGCACTCGCAAGACTCCTATAAAGAGTAGGATCGGAGACAGGAGCACCATCCATAGCACTGAACTTGGATTTTGAATCAACCGGAGTGGGCATGATTTTACAATTTGTCATCTTAGCCCTGTACACAATCTCCTCCGCATACTTACGCTGACTCAAGAACATGTGATTGACAGACCTGGTCACTGATATCCCAAGAAGTAACTCAACTTGCCTAAATCAGTCATTGCAAATTCGATCTTAAGTAAAACAATAATCTCATTTTCAACCCATCAAATAAGGCAGTAAGGACAATATCATCCACATATAGTAGTAAGTAAGCAATGCTACTACCTCGATGAAAAATGAAAAGTGAATTATCACTCTTGCTGCATACAAATCCAATCTGCAAAATATATTTGGCAAAGCGATCATACCACGCACGGAGGGGGCCTGTTTCAGGTCATACAGTGACTTACGGAGACGACACACATAGTGAGAGATCTGGCTGACGGGCGAACTGGCTACGATGACGAGATCGCTTTTCAGGTCCTCGTATAAAAATGTATTTTTTACATCAAGTTGCTGTATCGGGCAGTGTTTGCCATGACTATGCTCAGAACTGTGCGAATGATAACCAGTTTGACAACCGGGCTGAATGTCTCACCACAATCAATGCCCTTCTGCTGATTTGTGTCATTGGCCACAAGTCGTGTCTTATACCTCTCTAGATCTCCAATGTCCCTGAATTTGTGGCGAAATAGTCACATACAACGGATTACATTCACCATATCTGGTCTAGGTACTAGATCCCACGTGTGCTGCTTAGTTAAAGCATTAAATTCCTCATACATAACCGCATTTCAATTTGGATCTTGTTTGGCCAATTTGAGGTTCTTGAGAATTGGAGAGATGGTTTAGGCAGACAAGTTAAACACATGCATAAATTTTAAAGAGTTCGACCCACAATCATCCTGATCAAGAACGAGAGGAATGAAATTCTTGTTGTTTGTAACGGCGAGAGCCGGATGGAAAGATGGCGGTGAATTGGTGGTGGGAGGTGTGGAAGCGTCAGAGAGTGGGAGAAGCAAGAGGATCCATGTAGAGAAGAGAGGAATGAAAAATAAGAACCAAGAATTTTTTGTTGAGAGGTGCGACTGCCGAGGGGTGGTGCCGGCGCTCAAGAAGAAGAAAAAAATTCTAGGTTTTTAGGGTTTTGGCTCTTGATACCATGTAAGATGATATTAGTCCTCTTTGAGGAGTCTTTCGCATTAATATTAATATATATAGTGTACAATATACATCCTTAATACAATAGAAATTCTAGTCCTAATTACAAGAGGAATCTTAATTTATCATAATTATATATCACTAAATATTTACACAATATATGAGATATATTCTAATTATGGTAGGGACATAAGTTATACACGTTTACAGAAAGCGTTTTAGTTCATATTTTAGCATACCAAGGGAACTAAAATTGTTTATTTTTGTGACTATTTTGTACTAAGTACAAAAAAAAAAGGTTGTCTCCGTACACTAAGCTCCCGCTATGCACGAAGTTCGGGGAAAGACCGAACCACAAGAGTCTGTTGTACAGAGGCTTACCTTGCATTTCTGTCAGAGACTGTTTTCACGACTTGTGTACACATACCTCCTGATCACATGACATCAACTTTACCAGTTATTTCAAGACTCTCTTCATTTTCTACTAAGTACATATTTTAATAAATGTTGATGGAGTAGAAAATTACTGAATTTAATGATTCAGTTTTTTACTTGTTCATTTTGTGCCATCACAACAAAATTCCTTCTTAGTTATGTCATATATTTACCTCCAGCATGTCTAATTTGTAAATGTTAATATTTTATTTGGTTCATACGTATACGTATTTGCCCCCTTTTTTCGCCTTTTCCATTTTCTCATTTGGGTACTTTAAATTAGAACATTTTATTTCTAAGTGAGACTAGAAGTAGAATTGTGCATTACACTTCCCATGATGGTCGATTATCTCTTTAATATGTGAGGATACTCTCTATTAAAAATCTTGTTGCGTTGTAAGCATTTCCAAGTGTGGTAACTTGCAAGTTACTGCCAGTGGTGGAGTTACCCTTGTCCAAGAGGAGTCAATTGACATTCTTTTCACCTATAGATATATCAAAATTTGGTTCGCCATTGGTTGATGCTATAGGTAAAAAAGGGAAATGAAATGTGTGTCCACATTGGGAATTAAAAAGACAATTGATATGCATATATTTCAATAGACTAAAAATTAAAGCATTATAATACACATTTAACAACTCCTAATGATTATGACTTTGTTTCAGGAACTACTATCGTTGCACAAGCGCAACCTGCAATGTAAAGAAGAGAGTGGAGCGATGTTTCAGTGATCCAAGCATAGTGGTGACTACCTACGAAGGAACACATACTCATCCAAGCCCCATGAATACGATTATGCCCTGCCTTGGCTGCTATCCAACTCGAGTACTTCCTTCACATGCCACTGCGGCCTTCCCTCTGCCAATGCAGTTCAATATAAATCAGTCCTTCAACGAGTTGACAAATCCTTTAGCTTTGAATAATCAGATTATTGATCATGCTGCTTTTGTTCCTCAAGGAAGACGCTTTTGCACTGCTAAGATGATGGGAGAATATCAGGGGCTTCTTCAGGATCTTATGCCCTCCACGGTGCTAAAACAAGACCATAGATGATATATGTGTATATGCCATGCTACTAATGATGCATTTGTAACATATAGACTATCAGTTAAATAATTAACATCCAGTATATGCATTACTTCGTTAGCTAGTGGTACTTTTTAGCATTTCTAATATATCCATCGTTTGATCGAAAAACTTACAGAAACTTTATGGCTCTAACGTTGAGGTTTTCGGATCCTCTACGATGCTTATACTTTTCGACCTTAGCAGTATACTTAGCTTATTAATTAGTACTGCATATCAGCTAATCAGCATATGTACCCTCCAGCCTCCTTTACCTGTGTGGCTAATTTGCTCGTTTCATTTTCTTCGAGAATATGTATAATATATACATGGAGGCCTAGCTAGGGAATGTTGTATTTAATGATCATGAGCTTAACGAATTATTTTAGGGATCTTTGTTGTTTCTTGACCCAAGGGAACGTTCATTATATTTACATTATAGGAGTATGCGTTTGGTTTGGTTAGAAGGTGAGAGAGGATAGAGGTTTAAGAGGGAGAAACCACCCTCTAGACGTAAAATGGATATTTGATGATACTCAATATTAATAACTACTATAAGATTTAATCTATATATATAAGAAATTATACTATTATTATATCATTATATGTTATAGCAGATACCCTGTCTTATTTAAGATTATGAAATTTACTTTTTAATGAGGATCCTTTAAATATCTTTTGAATGATCTGATGGTTTGCAAAAATTTCCTTACACTATGCCCTATATAAATTAAACTCTTGATTTTGTAACAATTTCATTGCAAAGAAATCTAAATTTTATGGTTTCTGTTGCACATCGAAAGGCAAACCTAGGTAGGATTTGCACCAAGCAATCGATTCAAAAGGTGTTATTATACCTGAGCTTGAAGTTTAGCGAGGTTTGAAGTTTGATTCCAAAATGGCTAAAACTTAAATAAATGGTATATTTCAAATGTCTTAAATGGTGGCCTGTTCTTCAAGTAGCTATTTGTTCACTATCGTAGGTCCAAGCTAAAACTTATCCTTTTAAACTATAGTCTAAAATCTATATGAGAAAATTGAAAATAAGAAAACATCATACTAGTCTAAAATTTTGTAGAAAGACATTTTAATCTTTTATTAGTCCCAACTCCCTAGGGCTATATTCTTTAATTAATTAACGGTATCATGTCAATATATAAGTATATTTTTGTTATAATGGTGATATTCAAATCATCAATTTATATGCACCATGATTAATACATTGAATATTTGATGTCTCCCATCAATATAAGTTCTCGTAATTTGATAACTTTGTTCATAAAGATTTAACATAAATGTTAGAATATTATATTATTAATTACTATTAATAATATAATTATGGAGAATCACATGTATATGATAAATAGTACAATGTATTAATGTAGGGGATATAATAATATTAGTATAGGAATATATTATGGGATAGTAGAGGAGGATTTTAGGGAAGACTTAATATTTTCATTAATTGTTACTTGGTGTATATATTCTTACCTATTGTGATGAATAAGATTAAGGAAAACATTTCAAACTTTTTCAGGGTATCAGAACATAAGTAAGAAAAAGATCCACAAATATCGAAAAATACCATTTTTTTTCTCCATTATTGTTCTTACTTGCTCACAACCATGTCTGAATCAAAATCTTCTTTTCACCCAACACTTACTATCTCCAACATTAAAACACATGTTTCCGTCAAACTAGAGATGGAAACTGTTCATTATGCAACATGGGCGGAGTTGTTCAAAATATGTTATAGGACTCACAAAGTTTTTCATCATATAATTCCACTGAAGGAGAGTACAACAAAAGAACAATCATCTGATGCAGACAAATAATTGTGGAATACCCTTGATGCCACAGTTCTTGGTTGGATTTATGCAATCATATCCACAGATTTGTTGCATATGATAATGGAACCGAATTCTACTGTCATGGCGGCCTGGGAACGTTTGAGAGACATCTTTCAGGACAACCAAAATTCTCGTGCCGTTGCGTTGGAACAGAAATTTTCAACCATTGTCATGACAGACTTTCCTAACGTTTCGACCTACTGTCAACGTCTCAAAGTCTTGGCAGATCAATTGAGGAACGTGGGTTCACCGGTCACTAACAATCGGTTAGTTTTACAACTTGTTGCAGGTCTCACGGATGCATATAGCGATGCGGGGACACTAATCCTATCAAAGTAATCCCTTACCAAAGTTCTATCAAGCAAAATTCATGCTAGTGCTTGAGGAGTCGGGCTTGATTAAGAAGGTTTCCACGACTACAAATTCCTCCATAGTTGCTACGTCTTCGATTGATGGTAATTTTTTTGAATCTTCTACAAAATAAAGGTCAAAGAGGACGTGGTAATAATAATAAGAGAGGTGGAAATCACGGAAATAATAAAGGTGGAGGGCCACCGGAATTTCGGTGGCGGCGAAAATGGCGGCAACACCAACTCCGGCGGCTGCGGCGATCGCTCGTAATCGGCAAGAAGACGGTGGGAGGCCCAAAGACCATCGGGCGGCATGGCGGCCATGGTGGCAAGAATGCCCAGCCCAAATGCAAATTGGGCGCAGCGTTTATCGGCCCAATGGCGATGGCATCCCACCAATCAGCAAAGAATCGAGCTTGACAAAGATGGTAGTCGACCAAAGAGCCCAATTCACTGGTCGATCTCGGCAGTAGCGCTTTTGGGCCTCCTCCGGCCAATGGCAGGAGGCCCATTCAACGATGACCCAATCCACGGATATTGAGCACGCTATGCACACTCTTGGGCTCAAGCTTTTGTTAAGTACTTTCTATCGCTTAATTCGTTCCACCAGATTCTAATTGGTATATGGACTCCAGAGCAACGTCTCATATGACGTCATCCCAAGGTACACTCTCTCCTTATTTTAATTTGAGCAAAGAAAATGGTATTGTTGTCGGAAATGGCCATTCAATTTCAATAAAAGGGTATGGGTCAAACACACTGTCACCAACACATCCGCCACTGATTTTAAATAATATCCTGCATGCTCCCAAATTAATAAAAAAATTGGTATCTGTTAGGAAGTTTACTATTGATAATTGGGTTTCTGTTAGATTTGACCTGTTTGGTTTTTCCGTACATGACTTTCAGACGGGAAGCTTCTAATGAGATGTGATAGCAAGGGGGAGCTCTATCTAATAAGTTTACCAAATCCACAGTCTAAAGTTCCTTCCACTTTTGCAGCCTTGACATCATCACTATGGCATGAACGTTTGGGACACCCGGGAGAGTCCGTTTTGGCATCTCTTAAACAAAACAATTTTATTTCATGTACTCAAACTCGGTTTTTGAATAAGTGTCATACTTGTGCCCTTGGTAAACATGTTAGATTGCTATTTACTTCTTCTACTTCATGCACTACTATGTCAATTGATATTTTACATTGTGATATTTGGACATCACCTGTTTTGAGTTCCTCAGGTCATAGGTATTATTTACTGTTTCTTGATGACTACTCTAATTATTTGTGGACATTCCCTTTGTCGAAAAAATCACAAGTGTTTTCCACTTTTCTAAACTTTAGAGCGAACTCAGTTTGAACGGGAGATTAAAAGTATTCAATGTGACAATGGGAGGGAATTTGACAATAATCAATTTTGAGATTTTTTCAAAACAAATGGTTTACATTTTCGTTTATCCTTCCACACACCTCTTCACAGAATGGGAAGGCGGAACGCAAAATTAGAACCCTAAACAATATTGTTAGAACATCTCTTGCTCATGCATCTATGCCCCCCATTTTTTGGCATCATGCGCTTCAAATGGCAACCTACATGTTGAATATCCTTCCCCATAAAAACATGTCTTATCAAGCTCCACTAAAAATGTTTTACTTACGAGAGCCCTCATATCATCATTTGAGAGTGCTTGGTTGTCTTTGCTACCCTCTATTTCCATCCACCATAATCACAAAACTCCAACCCCGGTCCACACCATGTGTCTTCTTGATATATCATACTAATCACCGTGGTTACATGTGTTATGACATTTCTTCCAAACGCATGATATATGTCGTCATGTAATTTTTGATGAATCACAATTTCCTTTTGTCAAGATACATGACACCGGGACTAATACTTATGATTTCTTGAATGATAATAGGCTCCCGTATCTAACCCATTTTTCCACACCGACCCATGATTCGGCCGATCTCAAGTTGGGCCCATCGGACGAAGGAATGATGGTCGATCATCGAAATTCCAATCCAAATAATCGTGCCATCAATTCCACCCAAAGGCAAGAATTTATTCCACAAGCCAGTGCCCGCTTTCGATGAGACGATTCAGCACTGTGCAAACCAGAATCGCCCAACCCATCGCCAGATCGGGAGAAAGCAGTGGCGATGGCGTTCATCGCTCACTCGCTCACTAGTGGCGTCACCCATCGCCACCTCAACCGTCCAGTCACCCGTAGTCAACATGGAATTGTCAAACCTAATTCCAAATATAGTCTACATACTCAGGTCTTGAAATCACATTTACCTTGTAACCCTGTATCTGCTCTAAAAGACCCCAATTGGAAAATGACCATGGATGATGAATATCATGCTCTAATTAAAAATATGACATGTGAGTTAGTACCTCGTCCATCTAATGCTAATATAATTCGGTCTATGTGGATTTTTAGCCGTAAAGAAAAATCTGATGGTTCTTTTGAGCGGCATAAGACCCGACTTGTAGGTGATGAAAAGACTCAACATGTGAGATTAGATTGCAGCGAGACATTCAGTCCAGTGGTTAAACCAGCAACAATAACAGTTCTCAGTCTAGCCTTCTCAAAAGGATGGTCACTTCATCAATTGAATGTCAAGAATGTCTTCCTACATGGACACTTGAGTGAGACTGTCTACATGCACCAACCATTGGGGTACAAAGATCCTTAATATCTCAATCATGTGTGTTTGCTTAAAAAAATTATTATATGATCTCAAACAGGCTCTCAGGACTTGGTACAAGCGGTTTGCAGATTTTTTGTTCCACATGGGTTTCACAAACATCCGATCGGATAATTCTCTGTTTATCTATCAACAGGGTAATCATACTGCTTATCTTCTGTTATATGTAGATGATATTATCCTAACAGCCTCTTCAGACTCTCTTCGCAAGAGTATCATGTCACAACTGAGTTCAGAATTTGCTATGAAGGATCTTGGCCCACTTCACTACTTTCTAGGAATTGTTGTGACACGACATGCAAGTGACTTATTTCTTTCACAAAAGAAGTATGCCTCAGAGATCGTAGAACGAGCTGGAATGTCTTCTTGCAAACCTTCAGCAACCCCTATAGATACCAAGTCGAAGTTGAGTGCCACATCGAGCAACCCATTTGCCAACCCGACATTGTACCGCAGCTTGGCCGGAGCTCTACAATATCCCACATTCACCAGGCCAGATATTACCTATGCATTACAACAAGTGTGCATGTTCATGCATAATCCGATGGAAGAACATATGCATGCACTCAAACGCATTGTGAGATATATTCAGGGCACTTTGGATTATGGATTGCATCTTTACTCGTCTTTCATGTCCAAGCTTGTCACTTACATACGTACGCAGATCGGGCGATGTCCAACACCGCACGCCCACTCCGGTTATTGCGTCTTTCTCAGTGACAACTTAATATCGTGGTCCTCCAAAAGGCAACCCACAGTATCACACTTAAGTGCTGAAGTTGAATACCGTGATGTGGCCAATGTTGTGTCTGACTCCTGCTGGATTCAGAATCTTTTACTTGAGCTACATTGCCCCATTCCGACAGCCACTCTGGTATACTGTGATAACATTAGTGCAATCTATCTCTCCGGGAATCCAATCCATCATCAACGCACTAAGCATATTGAGTTAGATATTCATTTTGTCCGTGAAAAGGTGGCTCGCGGACAAGTGCGAGTGTTACATGTCCCAACGCGACATCAGAACGCAGATATTTTCACAAAAGGGCTTCCACTGATATTATTTGAAGAATTTCGGGACAGTCTCAACATTCGCCCTCCTCCGGCTTCGACTGCGGGGAGTGTTAGAATATTATATTATTAATTACTATTAATAATATAATTATGGAGAGTTATATGTATATGGTAAATAGTACAATTAATGTAGGGGATAGAATAATATTAATATAGGAATATATTATGAGATAGTAGAGGATGATTTTAGGGAAGACTTAATCTTCTCATTAATTGTTATTTGATGTATATATTCTTATCTATTGTGATGAATAAAATTAAGGAAAATATTCCAAACTCTTTGAATAAATATAAAGAATTCACCAAATATTTTTTGTAACTCCCAAGTTTTTTCTCTTCAAAGCAACACAATTGCATCAACTCTATATTAAGTTGATGAAATGATAAAATGAATAATTAATCACCCACTGAAATGAAATAAAAAGACAACCTGATGCATTAAACTTCCTGAGGGATTCAGAAAATGACAGGATCACGAGACTCTACTGAAATGAAATACTTATCCTTAATTATAATTAAGCCAATTTTTCACACAATAAAAGAGAATAATAATGAGCAAGCTCTCACAAAGACCGAGCTGGCTTGATCAACCATGGCATCATGTCCACAGACCTCTAACTGTACTTGCTATCTAATCTGCCCAAAAAAATCAAGAAGATGAATCCTTTCAATAATATTTAAACAGCAAAACATAACGAACAACAATTCCTTTTGTTACACTTAATTTTCCTGGTGAGGCCCTTACAAAATAAATCATTGCTAAATGATTCATCTTTGACTTAGTCAAAGTCCCTGATCGTTCATTCAAGACTCAAAATATCATTTTAGCTACTAGTTACTATCTGGAGCTGATAACACATTAACAATAATCTGCATGACCTTAACTCTCATTTCTAAACCCCAAATATAATCAACCGTCTCTCTAAACAATCCCTGATCGTTCCTCCAATATTCATCACCCTTTGTTTCCTGCATAGCCATGTTCTCCTTTGCATGTAATGACCTTTTTCTAAAACTTCTGTCCACAAAGGATCACTTAAATCACACTTGTTAAGAAACTCAAGCGAAGAAATCAAAGGTCGTTGAGAAATACCCATGATAATTAGAGCAAGAAAATAAGATGGTTTGTGATAAATGTTAACAATAACGTCCTTTACCAACTTGAGTGGTCAAGAGAAAACGAAAGGAAGTATACAAGAGTAGCTAATATATGTTGCCAGGAGACGGATGCTTGGTTTATAGTTAAGGAATTGTAGGGATAATTAGGTGTGTAGGTCATTAGCCATTACAGGATAATGCAAAATATTTTAGAGCCGCAAAGTTGTAACATGATCCAACCAATGTCATTCTAGCCGCAAGTTAAAAAAAAAAAGTAAATTCTAGCAAATTCATAATTTAATGTTTATTGATTTAATCTTTAAACGTTTTTTAAGTACGTGTCTGAATTTCTCTACTGTTTTGGCTGCTTTCTTGGACGTAAGGTTCTTAATGTTGTAACTACAAGTACATGTTAAATATACATACAATATACACGTGCTATTGTATACTGTATGTATATTGAATATATTGTCAAAGGAAAGCCAAGAGGCGTTGGGCCAGCACTTCAGTCCGTCGTCCAGTCCAACCCAGGCCCAATCACGGCCAGCACCTCCTAGTGTATCCCTATTGTATATTTAGTAAATATTAGACTTTGTCTTGTACCTTAATTAGTAGTGTAATATTACCATAATTATATAGTTAGTCTCCAAATAGAATAGAATTTTAGATGTAGAATAGGAAAAGAATTTTCTTATGTAACTTGTATATAAATGTCTTTGATCAATAAGAATAATTAAGGGATTAATTCTTCCATGTGTATATTGTATGTATATTGAATATATTGTCAAAGGAAAGTCAAGAGGGTTTGGGCCAACACTTCAGTCCGTCATCCAGTCCAGCTCAGGCCCA
The DNA here is from genome assembly GCA_029844215.1 of Przewalskia tangutica. Lineage (NCBI taxonomy): Eukaryota > Viridiplantae > Streptophyta > Magnoliopsida > Solanales > Solanaceae > Przewalskia > Przewalskia tangutica. The sequence continues at coordinate 127,433,457 of CM056721.1, forward strand.
GTCACGGCCAACACCTCCTAGTGCATCTCTATTGTATATTTGGTAAATATTAAATTTAGTCTTGTACCTTAATTAATAGTGTAATATTATCATAATTGTATAGTTAGTCTCCAAATAGAATAGAGTTTTAGATGTAGAATAGGAAAAAAAATTCCTATGTAACTATCTTTCATCAATAAGAATAATCAAGGGATATTCTTCCAGTACAATCGTTCTCTCTTCTTGTTCTTTCGGAGAAACTTTTAAGTGTTGAATGCATTATACCTATTTCGTTTAGAATTTAATATTTGTTAAAAAAGTTTGTAATTTTTTTATATATATTTTGTGTTTAAAGTAACGAATTCATTTAAACCCAATACTAATTATGGCGGCATGATCCGCTAGAAAATGAGATAATCAAAATGATCAATGGATGACGATGAGACAAATAGATTAATTATTATATTTATTATAGGGAATTAGAGTCGTTATTTATGCATTGAAGCTTTAGGAGTGCATGTTCTCCAACTCAATGCACATGCAACCACATATTCTTTTCACTATCCATTCCTTCAAAACCAACCATCACTATAAAAAGTATATTACGCATGTCCCCCGGGCATAGTCCAGTGGTAAAACCTGAACGCTATAAGGCATGCGAGCCTGCGCAGCGTGGGTTCGATCCCCGAACAAGCATATAGAGGCGATTAACCTTGTATCGGTGATCCGTTGTACGCTCCCAGACACTGGCCACTGGAGCACATCCCGCGATTCACCTGGTAATAGTGTTAAGGGATCGATGCTATTACCCCCAAGAGTCTAATACCCATACTTGTATCAATACTAGCAATAGAAAGACGCAAGCCTCGAGACCTGGGCATAAAAAAAAGTATATTACACGTCAGTCACTTTTTTTTGAAGCTAAAAAAGGGGGATGAATGTTTCCCGGATGGAGGCTAATACTTATTTAAACATAATTTTGATATATCATACTATTGTACTATATATTTGCGGAGCTTAGGATGGGTACGTGTCAATGTTCTTCCTGAGATTTTCTTCAAATACATTAAACTTAGAAAGGGGAAACTGGTAAAATTGTTGTAATGTGACCTGGAGGTAACGAGTTCAAGCCATGGAAACAGCCTCTTGCAGAAATGCAAGGTAAGGCTGCGTACAATAGACCCTTGTGGTCCGATCATTTTCCGTACCCCATGCATAGAGGGAGCTTAGTGTACCGGGGTGCCCTTTTTACATTAATCTTAGGAAGTACATTGTAAGAAAAATATTAACTCATATGCTTTCAACATCTAGTTCAATGAATACTAAAGATACATGATGTAAGAGATTGAAATAATTTCTCTTGGGGATTTCTTTCATTAATCACAATATATATAGTTGTAAAAAGGAAATTCCTAATACAGTAAGAATCCTAAACTACCTTAAATACATATCAATAATAAATACAATATATTGTGAATATTTGAAGAATATTCGCTAATACTCCCCCTCAGACGGAGCGGGAGGAGGCCGAACGCTCAGGCTGGATCTGAAGTCTATGAACAGCTGTCTGGATAGTCCCTTTGTGAAGATGTCTGCATATTGATAGGAGGAGAGCATATGTAGTATTTTAACTAGACCAAGTGCTACCTTTTCATGGATAAAGTAGATATTCATCTCAATATGTTTGGTCCGCTGATGCTGAACCGGATTATGAGTCATATATATGGCTTATCACAATAGACTATATACGCTTTACGCAGTGGACAACTGAGCTCCAAGAGAAGATTTCGGAGCCAACAGACCTCAGCAACTACATTAGCAACACTCTTATACTCTTCTTCAGCACTGGAGCGGGATAAAGTGGCTTGTCGCTTGGCAGACCAAGAAATAAGGTTATCCCCTAAAAAACATAATAGCCGGAAGTAGAGCGTCGCGTATCCGGGCATCCTGCCCAATCAACATTTGTGTAAGAGAGAAACCTGGTCGGAGCGGAGGGGTAGAGATGCAACTCATATACATGAGTATCCTTAATGTATCTGATAATACACTTAAGAGTAGAAAAATGGGGTTCCCTCGGGGCATGCATAAATAGACACACCTGCTGAACGACATATGCAATGTCGGGACTGGTAAATGTGAGGTAATGAAGAGCACATGTAAGACTCCGATAGAGAGTAGGATCATACACTGGATCACCCTCAGAAGCACTGAGCTTGGATTTCAAATCAATCGGAGTAGGCATAGCTTTGCAATTCGACATCTTAGCTCTGAACATAATTTCTTCTACATACTTACGCTCACTCAGAAACATAGTATCTGCAGATCTAGTAACTGATATACCCAAAAAGTAACTCAGCTTACCCAAATCAGTCATAGTAAATTCAATTTTGAGAAGAGCAATAATGTCATTTTTCAATTTGTCAGATGAGGCAGTGAGAACAATGTCATCCACATATAATAGTAAGTAAGCAATGTCACTACCATGATGAAAAATTAACAGAGATGTGTTACACCTGCTACAAATAACCCAATCTGTATAATATACATGACAAAGCGGTCATACAAAGCACGATGTGCCTGTTTTATGCCATAAAGTGACTTTCTTAGACGACAGACATACTGAGAAACTACATGATGAACAAACCCTGGTGGCTGATGCATATATATAGTTTCTTTCAAATCCCCATAAAAAATGCGTTCTTGATATCCAGCTGATGAATCGACCATTTTTTACCCATAGCAATACTAAGAACAGTACGAATCATAGTCGGTTTAACAACCAGGCTAAAAGTCTCACCATAGTCAATGTCCTCCTGCTGATTAGTATCATTTGCCACAAGTCTTGCCTTGTAGCGCTCCAAGTCACCAATGCCTCTAAATTTGTGACGAAATAGCCACAAACATCGGATCACATTTACCCCCTCCGGTCTAGGTACTAGATCCCACGTGTGCTATTTAGTTAAAGTATCGAATTCCTCAGACGTATCCGCATTCCAGTTAGGGTCTTGTTTGGCCAATTTGGGGTTTTTGGAAATTGGAGAAATTGTTTGGACAAACAAGCTAAACTGGATTTTAGGTTTGAAAATCCCGTGTTTGGAATGAGTTTCCATTTGGTGAGTGGGGACAGTGGGTGTTTGCATTGGTTGAGTAGCAGGATCCGAGACAGGGGGTTTGGTCGGATATGTGGAGGGTGGTGGAAAATTCGTCGAAGGCGTTGCGGCACCGCGATCAGGGGCCGCGACGCTCGAGGTCCAGTGGCTACTGAAGCCGATGCGCCACTGCGCCTCATCTATGGGTCGCGACTCTAACGACGGTGTGGAAGTACTTTGGTCACTGGAGATTAGCGCCACAAATACCATCACGAAGCCGCATACGACGACAGTGATGAAACACTTTGTTCACTGGAAGGTTGGCGTTGCGGCGCCTCCCCGATGGGCTGCAGCGCTGACGACGTTGAGGACTGGAGTTGACTGAGAATGATGGGAGAGATGACAGACTCATCAAGAAAGGAGTAATCCGGTTTTTAGAATTTCTAAGGATTCGAAAACGAGAATGTGGTCTCGTCGAACGTGACATGACGAGATATGTGGATTTGATGAGTGGACAAGTCATAACAAAGATAGCCTCTATGGTTCGACGGAAAACCTACAAAGACATGGTGTGGTCCGGGGAGCTAGTTTGTCAGGGGCGGTGGAGGCAAGGTTAGGACAACAGAGACAACTAAATATCTGTAAGTGATCATAAGAGGAGACTCTGCAATAGAGGATTTCGGTATGGGTCATATTGTGAAGGGTACTAGTCGGGAGAATGTTTAGAATGTATTCTGACATCTTAGCGACATATACCCTAAATGACGGAGGTAGAGATGCATGAATCAACAAAGTACGAATCATATTATTAATGGTACGAATGATTCGTTCAGCTTTACCGTTTTATGGGGAAGTGTGAGGGCAGGAGAATAAAAAAACCATGTCATTATTCGTACAAAAATGGTAAAAGGAGGAGTTGTTAAATTCACGACCATTATCGCACTGAAAAGACTTTATACATTTTTCAAACTGTGTTTTGATAAAAGTACGAAACTCAAGAAATTTGGCAAACACTTCCGATTTAAATTTAAAAGGATATATTCAAATATAGTGAGAAAAATCATCTAGTAATATGTTACACCTCGTAAGTTTAAGACAATAATTAAGAACGTAATTAGGATAATAAGATCCGAATATTGGAAATTAGTATACAAGGATGTGATTCCGGGAAATTTTTTGATACTACGAGTATGACAATGGAAATTCAAGATGTTAATTTTATATTACTAATGGGGTTATGGATTAGCGTTGTAGTATATAAATTTCGACGTCATGAATATGAGACTTGTGGAATTTCCCGAATTTAAGTTAAGTGGGGTATGAGATTATTAATAGTGGGATTTGGGACTAAAATGCAAAAAAAAAAAATCAGATTTCTTATTAACAAAAAAACCCTTCATTTTTCATTGATTTCAAAACCAATTCTCACTCAAATCCTCTCATCTCCTAGTCGATTACTTCCCCCACTTTCTTAGCAAGAATTAAGCACTTATCAACTCCTATTCTAGGTAAATTTTTCTACAATTCTAGCCAAGTTTTATACCCAAAAATAGTGGGCATTTCGCCACTGCTGCCGCGATTTTGAGCCTCAATTTTCGGATTTTTGGAGCAAATTTTAGGAAGAAAAACGTGTAGGAATGTTGGTCTAACATTGAAGAATGGTTGCATGTTGAAATGGAGTTGATGAAGTGAAAAATCGGACAAGAAATTGATGAAATTCTGGGTTAAAAATTTGGGCAGTGTTCATGCGATTTTTGGACAGTTTTTGTACAATCTTTAAGGTATAAAATCCTTCTTCTCATGGTATAAATTAAGTTGCATGTTGTTGTAAATGTTAGGTTGGAACTTGTGTTGAGAATTAAACTAAGATTAAGAAGAATGTAAGTGAAATTGCATGTGTTGTAGTGACATTGATTATAGCCGATTGTGGGACTGATTTGGTATAAAACTGAAGTAAAGTATTGTTGTTATTGTTGCTAATTGCATGTTACAAATTGGAGGAAACATGGAGATTTAAGTTGTGGTTGTTTATATAAAAATGTTGAAATATGAAGTTGAATTTTAAGGAGTAAAGAAATGAGTTATGGAAGAATGGCGTTGGATATACTTGAAGACTATTTTATGTACATTGGAATGGAGTTTTGAGAATTGAAAAGAAATCTTGAAGTTAAGTTATAATTAGCAATGTGGAAGTATTGGAATATGAAATTAGATTCTAAAGAATTAGAAAGAGGTGTTGGAATTGAATAATAGGTTGGCCGAAATGTTGATGGAATTATTGAACGTGATTGTGTTGTATTAGGGACTACTTGTTAAGATTATAATGTTGGAAATCAGGTATATGTATTGTGGTAATCACCTATACGTGTCTTGGAAGAATTAAAGTATAGGGAAGTATAAATTTCACCTTCTTGAATTCTTAAATGTTGATAGAAGTTTGAGATTGCTTTTATGAACTATTTTGACATGACTAAGGATTGAATAACCATGATAAATAAGTGTGATAGTCACTTGATTGTTGAAGTTGTTGTCTTCCATAGATATAAAGAGAAGGAAGGTTATAAGATAGCTTATATGACGTATGTTGGGCTTAACTTAACTATATCCTGGAATAATGTTGGATTATTGGTGTTAGTTGGCTTGTTGGTAAATTGTGGATATGCATATAAACAGGGGAAGTGTTGTCCAAATTTCTGTAACATAGGAAGCCGTTATTCATATAACTTACATTAGAAATCATAGAATTGACGAGCGTATTATTCCTTATTATAGGTTGAAGTACTAGACGAGACATACCTTAATATTGAGTTGATTAGTCGCCTAAGAGGTATGTGATCCTATCTTCCTTTCTTTTGGCATGATTTTGTGAATTATTGATTCTTCATTCGACATGAATATTATACAAGGAAATGTACGACGGACGTACATGACTCTTTCATAGTCTTATTCATAGTAATCTGAGTTATGAAAAGTACATGTGATCTTCTTGTAAGAAGTTATTTAATGATTTTAATGGAGTCAAAGAAATTATTTAAATTGCATACAGTTGCTCATGATATCTATTCGTGCTAAGAGTCATTTTTCCACTTCACCGCGTCCCAGACCGGGCAGATTCGTGCACATGTATCAGGATGATTCACCGCGTCCCTCACTAGAGGGTCGAGTAGTTTATATATATATATATATGATGATTCCATGGACAGGCATCCGTGTTGCGGGTACAGATACCCATGACAGTATATTCCACAGCGTCCCTCACCCAAGGGTCGGGCAGTTGATTCATTTATTTACATATGATGATTTTATGACTAAGCATGCATGAGTACTGGTATGACTCTCATTCTTTTATGATACAGTTGACTCTCTACCTTACAGGACACAGTTGATCTTATTTACATTATTCCATGCTTACATACTCGGTACATTATTTCGATCGACCCCTTCTCTGGGTGCGTTCATGCCCGCAGGTTCAGGTGTTCAGATAGGTGACCCTCCAGTCTAGGATTTCTGTACAGCAGTTGGAGAGCTCCTTTGTTCCGGAGCCAACTATTTTGGTACAGACCTTTATCTCTCAGACTTATGCATATTTTGGGCACGACGGTCTGTCCGTCATATGTCGAGATTACACTCTTGAGGTTGCAGAGCTGTGGGTTGGACGTTTGCACCTTGTTTTGGTTTTTGATGTTGTTATACCCTGTGTTGGGGCGTTCCCGGTTATACTTGTTGTTATCTAGTGGCAGCCTTGCCGGCTTGCTTATTTTGATTATTCATTTGTGTACATGATGTTGGTTGGTGGCAGCCTAGTCGGCTAGCCTAATATGATTGTTGTTTTGTTGTTGATTTGGCAGCCTTGTCGGCTCGCCCATTTTAGGGAGATGTTGTAAAAGCAGCGTTGTGCTGCCGAAATTTCTATAGATCTCTATACTAGATGGATTAAAAGTGACAGGTCAGTAATGACGTCCAATTAGGACGTTTAGTCGCGGCCCGTGACATAATACAAGATAGTATTTATGACCGAGAGAACTAGCAATAGGGGATGTCCATAAATCGGCATGTATAATATCAAATGATGCAAAAGTAACACTAGTAGATAATTTAAATAGAAGACGAGTATGTTTGCCTAGAGAACAAGAAACACAGTTCTGGGCAAGCTTCCCATTATTACACAGAATAAAACTATTGCACTAAGAAAATTGAAAATTGGGGCTCCTGGATGACCAAGCCTATTATGTCATGTGGAGGGACCGATAGCTGCAAGAGAGACAAGAGAGCAAGATCTGACAGCGAATGTGGATCAGAATGGATAGAGATCCCCCGTACTATTGCATCTCGTAAGAGGTGTCCCCGTATGAAGATTCTTCACAGTGAAATCAAAAGGGTCAAATTCAACAGAGACAAAATTATTACGAGTAAATTTGCGGACATAAATTAGATTCTTAATGATGTTTGGGGGCATATAGGACATTATTAAGGGAGAATGATGGATGAGGAGGTGGTGTGTAGGATGTACCATAGCCTTGTATTGGAATGCGGTGGCCATTGCCAACTGTAATATATTGAAGATGCTTTAAACTGAACAGTTTGGGAATATTACCTACAGACCGAGTAAGGTGAGATGTGGCGCCGGAGTCTATGTACCAATTGTTGTCACGTTGTTACAGATTGAGGCTGCTGAAAGCCTGACCCAAATCAGTGGGGGCCATGTCGGATGCGGGCTGCTGGAACTAGCATTGCATGGAGTGAGCTTGTTGCGGGTACTGGGTTATCCGAGGGGCTGGAGCAAGGCCCAATAACATGTGTTGAGCATACTGGTTGTAGATTGCCTGCATCGGAATTGTGGGGCACCGCGACCCAACCGCTACGAGCACCGTCTTTGTGGCCGCCGTGGTTCTGCTGGTTCTGCTGACCGCGACTCTTTCCACGACCACGTCCTCCTCTGTCGTAGTGGCCTTGCCGCGGTTGAGAATTTTTTGGCGGTGTTTGGTCTTGGGGTTGCGTTTCTACATCTAACGCCTTTTGATTGTGTTCATCTTGCTTTGCACGACGAGTTTCTTCGAGCAATAACTACGAGCGAGCTTTGTTAAAACTGGGTAACGGATTCACCTGTTGAATCATGGTGATCAAGGTATCATATTCGCCTTTAGGAAGACCTGCAATTAATTCTAACGTCATTTTAGTTTCCGAGACTGACGTGCCGATGTTGGAGAGTTGATCCGCCATAAGTTTTAACTGTTTGCAATACTCAGTTATGTTGAAAAAGTTTTCATGACGTGTATTGTTGAACCGGTCCTCCAAATCCACAGCACGAGTGTGCTTGTTATCCCGAAAAATTTCCTCCAAACGAATCCATAATTCACGGGCTGAGGCGCCGAATTTCATGATAGTAAGAAGTAGATTATGAGAAATACTACCATATATCCACTGTTTGATGACGACGTCGAGATGAAGCCATGTAGAATCATCAACATCTGGGGGGCGAGGAATAGCGTTATCGATATGATCAAGCACGTTATAGACACATGCATGAATGCGAAACAGTTCAACCCATGTAGAATACTGACCGTTTTCCTGATCAAGAAGTATGAAAAGGAAATTCTTGATGTTGGTGATAGTTAGGGCTGGGTGAAAAGATTGTTCAGTGTTTCGGGAGTGATAACGGTGGATGAGGAAGTTGTAGGAGTTGTAGGAAGAGTCATGATAGTTAATGAGAGAAGGAAATAACCCTAGATTTGGGAGTGGCGCCGCGACTGTGAGGAAGCCGAGAGAGAGGGGGCGTAGGTAAGTTTTAGAAGAAAAATAGGGTTTTGGCTCTTGATACCATGTAAAAATCCTAAACTATCTTAAATACATATCAATAATAAATACAATATATACTGTGAATATTTGAAGAATATTCGCTAATACATGACAAAACAACATCATTCTCTCATGAAATTTTGTGTTATTTCTACTCTCATGATTATTCATGATCATTGAATAGGAAGATAAACTAAAAAAAAGTTGTAACTAGTGACATACAACTTAACTTCTGTTACTAATTAAATAGCAAAATTTTTCTCTAATCCCATGTAATAATAATGAAAAAACTAAAAATTTCTCTGTTGAAATAAGCATCCAACGACTCTTTAGAAAGTAACAACGCATCACCACCATGCTCTGGACCATTTAGCTGCCAGACGACATGTCTGCCTGACCAAAAAGCTCCCTCAGTCGGGGCGACCAACCTATGGAAGAAATTTTACTGAAAACATCTTATGGTTCCACTGTTAATGGAGCACAATTACCATCTGCCACCAAACTATGGCTGGCCGGGATGACCTAGTCCGATCACGCCCCGACCCCATTTTAAAAAAAAATTGGTACCGGGACTCGAACCAGGACAGGACATGGCTTCGTCCCGCCCCAGGCCCGCCAAGTCTCGACCCCGACCCCAGTCCCGCTCGAAACCCCCTTTTTGCAAAAATAATTGTTGCACCACGATCATTTTGGCCTCCCCTCCCCCAATCCCCTTTATATTTATTTCTAACCCCTAAGTTATTATATTTACACTTTAACCCAATTTTTAACTATAAATACCTCATTTTCTCTTCATCTTTGTCACAAATTTTCGTACAATCTCTTTAATCTATCAATCAATCTCTCTACAAGTCTATATTGTCTACAAATATTCAATTTTATTTATTCATTTGGGAGTGAAGTTGACAACTAGCTTGATGATCATCTATCGAGCAAAGTTTTAATTTTCAACCTCTCGACCACACGTCTACGTTACGTCGTCGTTTAGTACATTCGTTCCTTCATTAAATTATTATTCGTTCCTTCATTTAATTATTATTTTTATCTTTAATTATTTATTTACATAATTATAATGGAAAGATTTAAACGTATGATTACGGGTAAGGGTACTTCTACTAGTAGGGGTAATAAGGGTAATAGTACTTCTTCTAGTTCTAGTCATCATATTCATTGACGGGATCCTATTTCTAGACTGGATGATTTTGTTGATACTGAAATTTTTCCTGAAATACCAATGATTTAGACGATGAGATATTTTCTGAAACTCAAGAAGACTTTAATTTAGAAGATGATCTAGATAATGACACACCCACTAATGCGCCTTCAACTGAAATGCCTCTTATTCCCCCTAATATGAGACGAAGTCCGGTAAAACGACCATTAAAATCATATGCATGTCAAATTTTTATTAGGGACATAGCGAATCAAGTAGTTATATGTAAAATTTGTAAAGTGGTTTTTAGTTTTAAAATTAGACAAGGTCATGGTAGGACGGGGGATTTAATGAGACATATCAAATAAAAACACTCAGCTAGGTTTGCCCAATACGATGCTAAAAAAAGGGTGTTCAAGCGCCCTCTCCATCGGGACAAGGTTCACATACTGTCCCTGTAAACGTGTAGTATAGGTGTAATATAAAGATCTTCACCCATAATTAGAATATTTGTGTAAATATAATTATGGTAAAACTAGGATTCCTCATGTATATGAGACTAGGATTCCTATTGTAATTGGGATGAACATTGTACACATATATATATTTGATATTAATTAGAAGACTCCATAATGGAGATTAATATCATCTTACATGGTATCAAGAGCATAAACCAAAAATCTAGATTTTTTTTTTCTGCAGCAGCCGCCGCCCCCCCCCCCCCTCGGACTTCTCGCCGCGGCACCTCCCTCATCCTCCCTAAATTCTTAGTTTTTTCTTCATTCTTCTCTTCTCTAAATGGATACTCAGGATTCTTCCAATACCTCTAACGCTTCAACCTCCACCATGTCGTCATCATCTTTTCATCCCGCTCTAACTGTTACCAATATCAAGAACTCTATTCATATTCTTCTTGATCAAGAAAATAGTCAGTATTCTCTTTGGGTTGAACTGTTTCGTAATCATGCATGTCTCTATAATGTGCTTGACCATATCGATGACACTATTCCGCGCCCTCCGGAGGTTGATGATTCTACTTGGCGTCGTCTAGACGCCGGAGTCAAACAATGGATTTATGGTAGTATTTCTCAGGATCTTCTTCTTACTATCATGAAATCTGGCGCCACAACACTTGATTTATGGAACCGTTTGGAGGAAATCTTTCAAGATAACAAGCACACTCGTGCGGTGTATTTGAAGGAATAATTTAACAATACACGCCTTGAAAATTTCTCCAACATAACTGAGTACTGCAGACAGTAGAAACTACTGGCGGATTAACTCTCCAACGTTGACACGCCTGTCTCGGACACTAAAATGGTGTTGCAATTGATTGCAGGCCTTCCCAAAGGCGACTATGATACGTTAGCCACCATGATTCAACAGGAAGATCCGTTACCCAGTTTCAACAAAAGCTCGCTCGCAGTTGTTGCTTGAAGAGACTTGTCGTGCTAATCAGGATGAACACAGTCAGCAGGCGTTAACCGTCGGCACGCAACCCCAAGACCAGATGCCACCAGAAAACTCTCAACCACGGTAGGGCCGTGGCGGCAAGGGTGGAAAGGCCCGCGGCGGCAGAGGAGGCTGTGGTCGCGGTAAGGGTCGCGGTTAGCAGAACCAACAGCAGCAACAACAACAACAGCAGGGTCCACAGAACAACTGGGTCGTGGCGCCTCCGCAGCTGATCGGTGTATTTTATATACACCTTTTGAGTCATTTTTAGTTAGTATTTTACTCATTTCATTTATGTTTAGTATAGTATTAGGGTCGTTTTCCTTTCTTTTGTGTCACATCGGTCAGAAATGGAGAAATGGCGAAAAGGAGATGAAATGAGCATAAATGAGATGGAATTACACACAAAAGTGCCAAGAAATGAAGTCTAAGAAGTTCCGGAAATTATAGAGGAGATCAGACGAAGTTCGGACGAAAAAAGGATGACGAAACAAAATCCGCCTGAAAAACGCCTCAGGCGCCGCGGCTGATGTTCGAATGTTCAGAAAGTTCTTGATTTTTGGTAGCGGCTGATCTGCGGCAGCGGCGCGGCGTGGGATTTATGAAGTTACGGGCGAATTTGACATGTTTTGAGTCTAAGGGATAACTTTTCCTACCTAAAGGGATAACTTTTCCTACCTTAAAACCCTTACCTAAAAGGATTCTAATAACTTTTCCTACCTACATAATCCTTAACCCTTCACCTAAAGGATTCTTGGTCTATAAATAGTCTCTACATCATTAGAAGAATTCACTCTCCATTCCACCATTCACCATTCTACATCTATCCATCCACCAAACCATCTTGTAAATATTCTACAACACAATCCTTGGATGCTAGAAGGCTTGGAGACTCGTTCTTGAGTATTTTCTTTTCTTTCATTTTGCTTTGTTTATTTCAGTTCATGTATGGAGATTATGTTAGTTCTTAGCGTGACAATGGCTAGGAGTTAATTATTTTGTTAGGGATTTCCTTGTGATTCTTTTGAAACTCTTATTCATGAATTAATAAATTAGTTGATTTTTTCTTAACTTATTTAAGATTTATTCAATAGTTGTTTTGATTGTTTGGTAATTACCTGATCATTAATTATCATAATTCTTATGATTTCTAACCGAAATCCGAAAGGGGAGGTTGTAAATATGCTGTAGTTGGATAGACATAGGTTGAATCGTGGATGAAAATACCCCGATTACTTGTGTAGCATTAATAAGGTTTTTGTTCTTAATCCTCCTCTAGAGTCAACCTTATCACCGAAAGGTAGAAAGGTGATGTACTGGGGTTGAGTGTTTATATAACCTTAACATGAGTATAAAACGACTTAGTTAACCTGCTATCTTAACGTAGAAGAAGAAGTCAGTCTAATTATATTAAGGATTGAATAGAGTGGATAGTTGATGATCTTGGAAGCCCTAATTATCCATCATAACTGATTTAAATTAAAGTATTTTTATAATTAGTTTATTTCCTGCATTATTAGTTTAGAATTCCAATTCAATTTACGTTAACCAAATAGATACCATAGGATAGATAATCGGTACTTGAAAACCATTCCTTGAGGACGATATTCGGTCTTACCTAGACTATATTACTTGACACGACACGTGCACTTGCGTAAGTGTGTGCATTAAATCGCGCATCAAGTTTTTGGCGCCGTTGCCGGGGATTGACATAATTTCAATATCGATTTATCTATTCTTATTTCTAATTTGGTTGCTCCAAGAACAAGTTTCTAACTTGTTCTGCGAGCATTTTTTTTTATCACCTTTTGTTGTTTTTCTTATTTTGCAGGTTAAATTCGGGAAAAAAAAAACGAAAAAAATAAATAAAAATATACAGGTCCATGGACTACTACTTCTATCAGGGGCAGTGGAGTCATCAACAGCAGCTTAACCAACAGGTTCCAGAGGAAGATCGAGATGAGTTGCAGGCAGACATACTTTTGCTCACCAAGTGCCAGACTTAGTTTATGACTGAGACAAGGGAGTCCCTCAAAAATTTAGAGACTCACATAGGGCAACTGATGGATAGGATGAGCAATATACTTCAATAAAATCTGCCTAGCGACATCATTATGGGAGGTGGTAAGCAAATTGAGGAGCCAGAACTGAATTTTCTAGGATATTATTAAGGATCTCATCGAAAACTTACAGCAGCTTGCCAAACAAAGGCTAAGAGAAAAAAGAACAGAGGTATGACTGGCATAATATCTACGATTGGATTCAAAAAAGCATAGGCCTCGGGCAATTTGCCGAATAAAAAACTACTCGAATAAAGGGTCGAATTAAGACAGATACCGATCAAACTAAAGGTATTAAGCATAACAGACTTTTTGTTCAGGCTCCTCAATTTGCTTACCACCTCTCATAATGATGTCGCTAGGCAGATTTTCTTGAAGTGTATTGCTCATCCTATCCATCAGTTGCCCTATGTGGGTCTCCAAATTTTTGAGGGACTCCCTTGTCTCAGCCATAAACTGAGTCTGGCACTTGGTGAGCATAAGTATGCCTGTCTGCAACTCATCTCGATCTTCCTCTGGAACCTGTTGGTTAAGCTGCTGTTGATGACTCCACTGCCCCTGATAGAAGTAGTAGTCCATGGACCTGTATATTTATTTATTTATTTATTTTCGTTTTTTTTTTCGAATTTAACCTGCAAAATAAGAAAAACAACAAAAGGTGATAAAAAAATGATCGAAGAACAAGTTAGTTCTTGGAGCAACCAAATTAGAAATAAGAATAGATAAATCGATATTGAAATTATGCCAATTCCCGGCAACGGCGCCAAAAACTTGATGCGCGATTTAATGCACACACTTACGCAAGTGCACGTGTCGTGTCAAGTAATATAGTCTAGGTAAGACCGAATATCGTCCTCAAGGATTGGTTTTCAAGTACCGATTATCTATCCTATGGTATTTATTTGGTTAACGTAAATTGAATTGGAATTCTAAACTAATAATGCAGGAAATAAACTAATTATAAAAATACTTTGATTTAAATCAGTTATGATGGATAATTAGTGCTTCCAAGATCATCAACTATCCACTCTATTCAATCCTTAATATAATTAGACTGACTTCTTCTTCTACGTTAAGATAGCAGGTTAATTAAGCCGTTTTATACTCCTGTTAAGGTTATATAAGCACTCAACCCCAGTACATCACCTTTCTACCTTTCGGTGATAAGGTTGGCTCTAGAGGAGGATTAAGAACAAAAACCTTATTAATGCTACACAAGTAATCGGGGTATTTTCATCCACGATTCAACCTATGTCTATCCAACTACAGCATATTTACAACCTCCCCTTTCGAATTTCGGTTAGAAATCATAAGAATTATGATAATTAATGATCAGGTAATTACCAAGCAATCAAAACAACTATTGAATAAATCTTAAATAAGTGAAGAAGAAATCAACTAATTTATTAATTCATGAATAAGAGTTTCAAGAGAATCACAAGAAAATCCCTAACAAAATAATTAGATCCTAGCCATTGTCACGCTAAGAACTAACATAATCTCCATACATGAACTGAAATAAACAAAGCAAAAAGAAAGAAAATAAAATACTCAAAAACGAGTCTCCAAGCCTTCTAGCATCCAAGGATGTGTTGTGGAATATTTACAAGATTGTTTGGTGGATGGATGAATGTAGAATGGTGAATGGTGGAATGGAGAATGAATTCTTCTAATGATGTAGAGACTATTTATAGACCAAGAATCCTTTAGGTGAAGGGTTAAGGATTGTGTAGGTAGGAAAAGTTATTAGAATCCTTTTAGGTAAGGGTTTTAAGGTAGGAGAAATTATCCCTTTAGGTAGGAAAAGTTATCCCTTTAGGACTCTGAAAACATGTCAAATTCGGACCAGAACTTCATAAATCCCGCGTCGGCGTCGCCATAGATCAGCGGCATACCAAAAATCAGAACTTTCGAACTTTCAAAGACATCAGCCGCAGCTGCCGCCAGCGCCATGCGCCGGTGACGTTTTACGCGATTCCGCTTCGTCGCCCTTTTTCGTCCGACTTCGCCTCGATCTCTCTATAATTCCCTAACTTAGACTTCGTTTCTTGGCCCTTTTTGTGTGTAATTCCATCTCATTTTTGCTCATTTCATCTCCTTTTCGCCATTTCTCCATTTCTGACCGTTGTGACACAAAAGAAAGAAAAACGACCCTAATACTATACTAAACATAAATGAAATGAGTAAAATACTAACTAAAAATGACTCAAAAGGTGTATATAAAATACACCGATCAGCAGCATCAGTACAATGTCGCGGCGCCTCAGTACAGAGCCGCGACGCCGTCCTTTTTCCAGTACCCGTAAACCTTCAACCCTTATTCTCAACACGGGTTGTTAGGCCCACCCACCACTTAAGCAAGACCGGCACTACAACATGCCCACTTACGCAAGCGACGCCCAGCTTGCTCGCCAGACGCCCCATACGAAGTTGGGTCAGGCTTTCAGCAGCCTCAATCTGCAACATCATGACAATAATTGGTACATGGACTCCGGAGCCACATCTCACCTCACTCAGTCTGCAGGTAATATTCTCAAACTGTTCAGTTTAAAGCATCCTCAATTTGTTACTGTTGGTAGTGGCCACCGCATTCCAGTAAAGGGCTATGGTACATCCTACACACCACCTCCTCATCCATTCCCCCTTAAGAATACCCTATATGCCCCACATATTACAGGGTCAAATTAACCCTGTGACAGGGGGAATTGTAGGCCCTAAATACGATAAACATAGAGATATGAAAGCACTAACAAAATTAGTAGTTGTGGAGGATTTGCCTTTTTTATTTCCTGAATACATTAGAGAAGTGTATAATCCTGCTTATAAAGGTTTCCCTATATCAACTGTTAAAAGGGATGTATTTAAATTTGCACACGAATATCAACAATATTTACGTTATTCATTATATCATTTTCCTGACAAAGTATCTATTACGTTTGATATAGGCCGTAGTACTAACGGTCATGATTATTTAACTGTAACATGTTATTGGATAGATTATAAATGGTCTATGCAAAAACGTATTTTAGCGTATAGATATATAGATGATAGACACACTAGTAATTTTATTGCAAAAAACAATTATTCTGTTTGACATTAATATGACATAACTGATAAAATTATGACTATTACATTAGATAACACTTCTTCTAATAATTATTCTTATAATATTTTAAGAAATAGTTTTACTCCATCTTTTCCAAATCATTTTCATATAAGATGTGTGTGTCATATATATGATTTAGTTGTAAAGGATGGTTTATCACTTTTTACAGACATTCTTAATAAAATACAATTTTTTATAATCTATATTTTTTAAAATAATAGAATACAACAAAAAAAGGAATATAAAAAAATTTGTCACGACTGCCAACTACCTTATAGAAAAATTCCCGAAGAAGTACCCACTAGGTGGAATTCTTTGTACCAACAACTACTTGTTGCTTATGAATATAGAAGACCTATAACTTTATTTTTTAACGTCCATAATCATAATCCAACTTATATGCTTGTAGATAGAGATTGAGACAAAATTAAAGAACTTATTGTATTTTTAGAGAAATTTTTTCAAGCAACAAAAGAATTTTCCGGTATATATTATCATACTATTTCAACTATGTTGTTTTATATAGCTCTCATATTTTTATTACTTAGTAAATATATGGCTAAATCAACTTATAAGGCAGCTATTAAAAAATATTTATCAGAATAAAAAAATATTTTATTCCTATTTCCACAATTTATATTATTCGTGTTGTATTAAATTCGACTTTTAAAATAGACGGATGTAAATCACTTATTGAAATTATTTATGATTGTATAGAAGTACTACCACCTCCAACTCCCAAAAATCCAAATGATCCACCACCTATTGAACAAACCAAAGAAATGTTGTCTAGCATACAAGATGAATGCAATAAAGTATATAAGTATTACCAACAAGAAAATGCTAACAACCAACCGACTTCCGTACCATCTTCTTCTTCTTCAACACAACCTCAAAAAAAACATGATGTTTCTGCGGCTAGTATTGAAAGCATCAGAAATAAAATGTGCGGTGCTAACACTACTAACCAAATTAGCAAATTTGATTTTTTGTTTTGCAGAGTGTTTTACCGTACCAAGAAGTTGTCAATGAAGAAGGACATGAAGATATGCTGAAATACTGGAGGAAGAATGAGAAGACATTTCCGACATTTTCAATTATGGCCCGAGATGTTTTGAACATTCAAGCCTCATCAACGACGTCTGACGGAGCTTTTTTTGCCGGCAGATTCAAATAGGAGAGCACAAACGCACATTAGTCGGAGACAGTTTGGAGATTGTTGTATTATTCAGAGATTGGATACGAGCGGAGCGAGGAAGGTGCGGTCAACCGGAGATGAATGAAGAAGAAGATGAAAACTACAACGACATCTTATCTGAAGGGATGATTAGCGACATGGAGCAATTTGACAAAAAAATATCAATTCCAACCGAAGAACCACATGAAATTATAAGGAAAATAGAACAGTTTTTTTTTGAAATTGTAATTTCTTTAATTACAATTTTACTATGTCATTTGCAACTTTTGAACGACACTACAAAATTGTAAATTTTGGCAATTGCATATGTACAATACTATAATGTATTAGAAAAAAATCATATTTTTATTAAATAATATAAGAGTCACAAAAACAGCATTGAGATGTTTTCATTACACTCTTGTTCAATTATTGAGTTGTTTATATATATATATATATATATATATATATATATATATATATATATATATTTATATTTATTTTAGTGAAGAAAAATCGCCTTCTTGCCAAAGGGACTGAAACTGCACGGACTCAATCTGCCCCGCTGACCCGCCCGCCAGCCCCGCCCCCGCTTGATCCCGCCCCCTTCCCCGTCCCGCCCCCGCCCCACCCTGCCTCGACTCGTCCCGGCCAACTGGCCACCCCTACACCAAACTCTGGCATGCAACAAAACAGTTAAAGCTCGAAGAACCACGCATAATGGCATGCCAACAATGGTCTTTAAAGCTAAAGACTACTATGGTATAATGGATGAGGAATGCAAACTAACTATTGTGGGTCGACTTCTTAAAGTCAAGCCACAAATTTATTGACATAATTAGATCATATTTTATAGATCTCTTTCCAATTAAAGGGAATGTCAAATTTGGAGAGTACAAAAACTACGTACAATGTGTTTATGGATTTCACTACTAAAGAAGACTTCAATGTCGTCTGGTTCAGAACGTCATTAAAATTAATGACCGGCTTCCAGATGTTGCAAACATGGTCTCCCAATTTAATCATTTTCCATTCGCATATCTATTCATGTAGATAGGGTGTTATTTTCTTAAGATAATATTGTCCCCTATATCCTTTCCACGGTTGTGCTAGCAATTTATCTCTCAAGATAAAACAACAATCAAACAAGAGAGCAAAGGAACTCAAGTGTTCGCTTGATAAGAAAGATCTTTGAGTGTATGTTGATTGCTAAAGAGGAAGACAATTTTCAGAGAATTGTTTAAGTATCAATGTGTAGTATCTTGCAATTGTGCCAAAGACGTCAATTTATAGGTAGATAATTTGGTATTCTCAATTCACCAAATGAATGACCATCAATGTCAAGTAATGATAATTGATATAGAGGTTAATTCAGCCTAGTAATGGCTGAATTCATTAGCCAAGTAATGGAGAGTAATTGTTCCAAAGTCATCCCAAGAATCAGTTTCAATTCGCCCACTACGTTACTGAAAAACGTCGAGGCACCGCGATCCTACGGGAGGGCACCGCGGTGCCTAAATTCCAGTAAGTCACTGGAACCGAAAATGGAATTAGCACCGCGATCCTAAGGTGGAGGCACCGCGGTGCCACCTAGCATTGCGGTTCTGTCCTTGTGGCACTGCGGTGCTCCCCTTTTTCCTGTGGCAAATTTCCTGATTCGTTTTCATCTCTTACACATTTATTCCTTTCATTTACCAACGTGAAACCAACGTTATTTGATCAATAACCGTCTATTATCTTACGTTTCAAACAATTCGTATACGTACCAATATCTCTTCCATTTAAGGAAATTCTGATCCTTGACATTATATGTCACGTGTGTGAAAATAACGTTTCCTACGTGCGGAGCTCCAATTGTTCGATTCTTAACTAAATAGGTTTAATTGTATTTCACGTTTAATAAATATTTTCAACAATCCCCTCTTGGAAGAGATTTTGGCGCACAACATGGTGCCTTTCTAGCAATCATCCGGCGGATCGACGTTGCATCTGGAGAGGTAGTCGTAGCTTTGAACCTTCCATAGTAGAATACCATCGGACATATTTACTGTGTGGTGAACGTGATGTCTTGAACCGTCAGTGTTTAGTATATGCCAAGACAATGATACCAACACAACATTTTCCTACTCAATCTTTCTAGTGTTTTGGCCATCGTGGGCCGTGGACACCCTTGATTTTTTAAGTGTGTTCATTTTAGGCGGCCTGTCCTCACACTTAAATAGGTGGTATCCTACAAGGTATCCTGCAATACCCAGCTATACAAGCGTTAGGAACCATTAAAAGTTTTCTCAACCTAACCTCAACTTTGGAGGATCATTAAAGGTTTTGGAAACTTATCCTTTACCCCTCTACAGGTAGCACTTTTTGTCTATCACGGGAATGGCCTTTGGATTATGTTTCTTAAGAAGAAATCATTATCCGAAGTGCTCTTGCTTCCACCGAATCTCTTATCTGAACCATTACAGTTTAGTTTTCCCATTGAACATTATCCATGGGATCTCCAATCCGTAAGGTTGGGTGTCCACTATATTGATTCTTATTGATTGAGTTTTAAGCCCATTCCCCTAGACATGCAGTTCATCTGATCTCTGGGTATTCCCTTCGTCAAGGGATCTGCGATATTTGTTCTTAGATTTTATGTAATTAATGGAAATAACACCCGAGGTGACCAGTTGCCTAACAGACTCATGTCTCCGTCGAATATGACAAGACTTGTCGTTGTAAATTGAATTTCGTGCTCTTCCTAGAGCCGACTGACTGTCGCAGTGGATCATTACAGAAGACACGGGTTTATCCCAATATGGGACATCCTCTAAGAAACCATGAAGCCATTCAGCTTCTTCTCCCGCTTTGTCCAAAACGATAAATTCCGACTCCATCGTGGATCGGACAATAAGGGTTTGCCTAGAGGATTTTCAAAACACAGCTCTACCACCGATTGTAAAAACATATCCGCAGGTGGACTGGATTTCATAGCTATCAGTTATCCATTTTGCATCACTGTACCCCTCTAATACAACTGGATATCTCGAATAGTGCAACCCAAATTTTTTCGTGAACTTCAGGAACCGTAGTACCCTAATCAGTGCTTTATAGTGATCCTCACTTGGATTACGGGTAAATCTAGTCAGTTTATTGACTGCATGAGCGATATCAGGTCGAGTGCAGTTTGTGATATACATCAGACTCCCAATCACATGTGCGTATCGCTACGGGTGCACCAAGATACTTGTCAATCTTTTGACTTTTCTCCAATGGTGTCGTTACTGGTGAACTGTCGAGCATCTCAAATTTCTTCAGCACATCTTTGATGTAGTGAGATTGAGACAAGACCAGTCCATTAGATGTCTTAGAGATCTTGATCCCTAATATGATATCTGCGACCCCCATATCTTTCATGTCGAAATATTGTTTTAACATGTTCTTAGTCTCAAAGATTGTCCTCGGACTGCTACCTGTGATCAACAAATCATCTACATAAAGACATATTATGACGAATTAATCGACATTTCATTTCATGTAAACACATTTGTCACACTTATTAATGGTAAACCCTTTTGATAGTAGGGTACTGTCAAATTTCCCATGCCATTGTTTAGGGGCTTGTTTCAGCCTATACCATGATTTGACAAGCCGACAAACCTGTGTCTTGTCTTGGAACCACATACCCCCCTGGTTGGTCTATGTATGTACTTCTATATCATTTAGAAAGACTCTCTTGACATTCATTTGATGTATTTTAAGATCACGCAAGACGGCGATAGTTATGAACATACGTATGGATGTCTTAGATTTATATAGACCCATTGACATTGTTGGTTCTCAACCCTTGGTTTGTGGTGCTTAGATGCTTTAAAAGCTTCGTCTTTACTTTTAAGTAAGTAAAGGTAGCACAACCTTTTTCCATCATCTAAGCAAGTCACAAAGTACTTGTTCCCCCTCTAGCTTGAGCGAACTTCAAGACACATATGCTAATATATGTATGAGTTCTAGAGGAGCGATTTTTCCTTTTAGACGGATATAAGGGAAGCTTTTTGGAGATTCCTTGCCTCTATGCCTACCTCACACTTACGTTGAGGGTTTATGTTGATAGACGGCAATGATTCCAACTTTATCAATTTCAGTATAAATTGATAGTTAACACATCTAATCTATGGTGCCATAAATTAGAAGACATAAATAGGTAAAAGGAAGGCTCGGTTTTATTGATATTAAAGAAAGCATTGTAGGTGCAGTTTTTTCCTTAAGGAGCCTTCACAGGCGAATCTCCTTAAGTAGAAGGCATTACAGGAGTAGCATTAACTTTAAAGAGACATTCACAGACAAAGCCCCTACCTACAAAAGTTTTATTTTTCGTGATTACAAACTTGTTAGCCTCAAATACTAGCCTAAAACCAACATTGACCAACACAGGTTCAGAAATTAAATTCCTTCGAATTTCCGGGACATGCATCACTTCCTTTATGGTCAGCTCTTTTTCGGACGTCATCTTGAGGACTACCTTTCCTACCCCCAGTACCTCGGAAGAAAAATTGTTGCCCATGAACAACTTATTTTCCGTAACTGGTGAATATATGGAGAAGACATTTTTGTTGGAGCAAATGTGGCGGGTAGCACCCGTGTCTAGCAACCATTGAGTTGGATTCTCAACGAGGTTGGCCTCTAGCACAACGACTGAGAATTCTTCAATCATATCGTCTAAGAGCGTGTCTTCGACGATGTTTACCTTATCCTTTCCTTTGGCATTATCATATTTTTTCTTGCGGCAGTCTTGGCCATATGACCAACTTTACCACAATAGCTACATGTTCCCTTAAACTTTTCAATTGTGTGGGACTGGACATCCTTCTGGAACTTCCGCTTTTTGCTTGGGTTCTCTTTGACTTCCGTCAGATTTGCCTTAGCCTCGGCGGGTTATTTCTCATTTGACATGGCCTTCTTATTGTCTTCCTGAATTTGGAGTTTGACAATAAGTTCGTCTAGTGTCATCTCCTTCGTCTTGAGTTTCAAGTAATTCATAAACTCAGTCCACAAGGGAGGTAGCTTCTCGATTAATGCCCGAACCAAGAATTGCTCGTTGGGCTTCAATCCTTCCAAGTCTAGATGATGTATTATCATTTGAAATTCCTGGACATGACAAACTTTTGTTGTCCACTATTTGAAATTTCAATAATTTTCCAATGACAAACTTCTTTGCACCCGCATCTTGAGTGTTGTATTTCTTTTGTAATTTGTCCACAATTCCTTGACTGTCTCGACGGTGCAATATACCGTGTACAAAGGATCGGACAAAGTATTCAGAATATAGTTTCTGCACATGAAATCACTATGTTTCCATGCATCACGAACCATCTTCATGTCTTCAACAACATGGATACCTTGGCCCCATCCTGCCAAATCATTTGGCTGAGGGTCCTTGTCTTCCCCAATTTATGGAGGGTCTTCGGTTAGGAAACGTGACATTCCCATAATCGTCAGGAAAAATAGCATCTTTTGTTGTCATCTTTTGAAGTGTGCACCCATGAACTTCTCAGGACGTTCATGGTGAAAACCAACCGGAGTTGAAGCAGTGGTGTTTCCTTGAGCATGAGCAAGGATGTTTGGAATGCCTTGAGCAACAGTGTTAGCATTTGTGGTACCAAAAACAGTGGTGTTACCTTGAGTAGTAGGATTGACACTAGTAGTGCCACCAGTGGAGTTGAAAGCATTAGAATTGTCTTGAGTGGTGTTCGAGTTTCCAGCGTTGATTTGATCTTCAGCGGACATTGTTGTTGTTGAAAGCAGCGAATATTATCTTAAGCTTGTTGTAAACAAATATAAAATTACAAGAAAATGGGAAAGCAATAACAACAACAAGTAAATAATAAAACTGGAAATTAAACAAGTAAAAGATCTTGCTGAGTCGATTGAAGTTTCAATCTTTCCTTAAGATAATATTGCCCCCGTATGTCCTTTCCATGGTTGTGTTAGCAATTTAGCACCCAAGATAAAACAACAATCAAACAAGAGAACAAAAGAACTCAAGTGTTCGCTTGATAAGAAAGATCTTTGAGTGTATGTTGATTGCTAAAGAGGAAGACAATTTTCAGAGAATTGTTTAAGTATCAATGTGTAGTGTCTTGAAATTGTGCCCAGGTAGATGATTTGGTCTTCTCAATTCACCAAATGAATGACCATCAATGTCAAATAATGACAATTGATATTGAGGTTAATTCAGCCTAGTAATGGCTGAATTCATTAGCCAAGTAATGGAGAGTAATTGCTCCAAAGTCATCCCAAGAATCGGGCCAATTCGCCCACCACGCATCAAAAACGTTGAGGCACCGCGGTCCTACGAGAGGGCACCGCGGTGCCTAAATTTCAGTAAGTCACTGGAACCGAAAATGGAATTAGCACCGCGGTCCTAAGGTGGAGGCACCGCGGTGTTCCCCTTTTTCCCGTGGCAAATTTCCTGATTCGTTTTCATCTTTTACAAATTTCTTTCTTTTATTTACCAACGTGAAACCAACGTCATTTGACCAATAATCGTCTATTATCTTACGTTTCAAACAATTCGGATACGTACCAACATCTCTTCCATTTAAGGAAATTCTGATCCTTGGCACTATATGTCACGTGTATGAAAACAATGTTTCCTACGTGCGGGCCCTAATTGTTCGATTCGTAATTAAATAGGATTAACTGTATTTCACGTTTAATAAATTTTTCCAACAATCTTTTCATCAAAAACTAATTTTTCATACAACATATATTTTTTTACACATAAATCCTTATATGCATTTACAAGCAATATCATGCAAAAAATTGTCAACAAATACATCTTTTAATAAATTATTTGTAACATTTTACTTAACTTCATATTTTTCAAAACATGCATTTTTAAACATAATTAACCTAAGTTTGACCGGACAACCGTAAGTTAATGGATCCTGAAAGATGTCTAATATTTTCCCTTTAGGATAATAAAGAACTCTTACCCAGAATCTCATAAGTTTTGCACACCATTAAATGGAGTTAATGTTGACATTACTTAATTAACATTTAGGTGTCCTAATTCACCCAAATAATTAGGTGGCGACTTCTCGAACCCTCTTTTACACTTTACTTTAATTTTAAATTCAGGATTCGATCAAGCTGCGCTACGTCGCGAGAGCCCGCCGATAAAGATAAAAATCCGACACGGCAAAACTCAAGAAAGAAAACCCAAAAAGAAAGAGCAGATAAAAAAAGTTATATGTTTTGTGTTCAACAAAATAGTGTATATATAGGTGTTTTCCAACGGCTAGTTAACAACTAGTTACTGATTAGTTAACGGCTAATTTGAGAATTTAAATATATAAAAAAAATTACTAAATAATAAGTAAAAATAAAAATTAATATTTCTCTAAAGAAACGATAACACTATTCTTTTCAATATGTATCACATTATACCCCATGGATCCTCTAACTAAAAGAAAGAGATGAAACAATTTAAGGGTAATTGGTTTATAGATTTACGCACAAACTTGAAATATGGCTCTTATATTCTATTTCTCCTTCCAGATGAAAACCTAGAACAAAAAAGGGAGTAGAAATACAGTAAAAGGATTGGGGTAGTCCATTTGTTTAACGTCACAAATTGTTTAATTTTTCAGACTCAAACTCGAGACTTCTTGGGCACGGGGATCCTATCCATCTAATCATAATCTTTATTGGTTATAATTTTGTCTTTAACTTTTGACAATTCCTAAACTTCAATTTCTCGCAAAATTGATGGCATAAATATTACCTCTCTTTGAGAGCATTATTTTGAATTATTTTTGCAGCTTTTATATAAGCTTTACGTTATTTTACTTTCTTCAAACTGATCTTCTTGTCATATTTTCTCTTGAGCTCGGTCTTTTGGAAACAGCCTCTCTACCTTCCAAGGTAGATGTAAGGTGTGCGTACACTCTATCTTTTTCAGACCCTACTGTGTGAGATTACACTGAATATGTTATTATTGTATATAAGCTGCATAAATAATTTCTATAAACTTGATAAGAACGAAAGCGCTCAAACTCCAACTTACAATACCACTTTAAAAAACAATGTCAAACAATAGAATAACAGAACTTATTGTTAATGTGGGATCGAAATAACAAGATGTCATGAGCAAGCTAACAATTGCAAACTTTGATCAACGATAAATTAGTCGACAAAGAAAACTATTAAAAAAGATTTTATGATATGATATGGATTTGGTCAATTGACCTACACATGATAAAAATAAAAATAAAGCTACTCAGAGAAAAATCTTCCCTAAACAAGAATCTTTAAATGACTACACCGTGTATGTTATTGTATTGTAGTTGTGCGAAGGAGGTCTTCAATTTATAGATGTCTAATTTTTTTTCCAAGACAAGGAATAACCAAACATGGAAGAGAATTATTATTTTTCCTTTCAGAAAAGTAAAAGCAATTATGGTAATACTTTGACTTTCCTTCGAAAGAAAAGTAAAACTCAAATATGAAAAGAAAACCAGGGTAAAAACCTTAACAAATCTCCCCTTTTTTTGCCTGAATTTTCTGACAAAATAATCTTCATCCTCCTTCTTCATATAATCTTCATCACTGCTGCATGTCATGGTTAAAAATAGGTGTGGTTTAAATTGAAGCTCTCTGCGTTAAAAGTAAGCATGAGTTAAAACTGGTTTTTATTTTTAAAGATGCAACATCATGATTGCTGATAATATGGTTGAAAATTATCTCCACATGTAATATTTCAGACTTTTTTAAAAAAATCTTCATTATCGTCAAATTTGTTGCAACTTAATATGAATCGTCCGCCTTGAGCTTGTCTTCAACCTGTTGAATCATTGGCTCTTATATCACTTGTTGGGGATCAAAATAACAGGGCGTCATGCATAAGCTAATAATTGCAAACTTTGATCATCAGACGACAAAAAAAACTATAAAACAGACTATATGATATGATTTGGATTTGATAAATTTCATACATATGATAATAGTTATTCTAAAGTTATTGAGAGAAAAAATTCTACCTAAACAAGACTTTTTAACATTTCTTCTTTGTGGAAATACTTTGACTTTCCTTCAAGAGAAAAATAAAACTCAAATATGAAAAAAAAATCAGAACAAAAACCATAGAAGATAATCATTTCTTCTTTGTGGGAATTTATTTACTAAATGTATTAAACTTTCATACCAATTTTGGCTCAGTGGAGATGGGGAGGATGGAGTCTAGTGCTCACTGGAAGGATGGCGCCGCGGCGCATCCCTGAGAGGCCGCGACGTTGACGACGAAATAGAAATAGTATGCTCACTGGTAAGCTGGAGCCGCGGCGCTTCCTCGATGGGCCACGATGCTGGCACAGTTTCTGACAGGAGAGGAGGGGATATTTCGGTGGTGCCATGAGTGAGTTGACTGAGAATGATGGGAGAGATGACAGGCTCATCAAGAAAGGAGTAGTCTGGTTTTCGGTATTTCTTAGGATTTAAAAATGGGAATATGTTCTCGTCGAATGTGACGTGACAGAAAATGTGGATCTGACGAGTAGACAAGTCATAACACAGATAGCCCCTATGGTTGGGTGGGAAACCGAGGAATACACATGGTGTAGTTCGGGGAGCCAACTTATGGGGGTGGTGGAGGTAAGATTGAGATAGCACAGACAGCCGAAGATTCGTAGGTGGTCATATGATGTAGTCCTACGATATTGAATTTCGGTGGGTGTTAGGGTGCTAGTGGGTAAAATATTTAGGAGGTATTCTACCATTTTAACAGCATAGACCCAGAAAGATGGTGGCAGACATGTATGAAAGATGAGAGTACATACCATGTTATTAATAGTACAGATAATTCATTCAACTTTTCCATTTTGAGAGGAGGTGTGGGGACAAGAGAAACGGAACACCATGCCCTGTTGGGAGCAAAAATTATGGAATGCTGAATTATTAAATTCACGTCAGTTATCACACTGAAAAGATTTTATGAATTTTTCAAATTGGGTTTTAATGAATTATGAAACTCAAGAAATTTAGCAAAAAACTCAGATTTGAGTTTGAGCGGATAAATCCATAAAAAATGTGAAAATCATCTAATAAAACAAGATAAAATTTATGACTTAGTGAGCTAATAACAGGATATGTCCACAAATCAACATGAACAATATCAAATGGTGAAACTGTAATACTCAATGAAGACATAAACGGAAGACGGGTATGCTTGCCAAGCGGGTAAGAAAAATAGTTTTAGGCAAGTTTCCATTATTACATTGAATACGCAAATTATTTCTAAGAAAAGAAAAGACATGATCTCCTGGATGTCCGAGCCTATTATGCCAGGTGGATGGAGACAGTGCAACAATGGAGAGAGGTGGTTGAGTTCTGACAGCGGAAGAGTGAGTGAAAGGGTAGAGTTCTCCCACACTATTGCAACGCGTAAGAGTTCTCTCCGTATTGAGATCCTTCACAGAGAAACCAAAAGGGTCAAAATTGACATACACCCAATTATTGTGAGTGAATTTTCTAACAGATATCAACTTTTTAATAATTTGAGGTGCGTAGAGGACATGGTTAAGTGAGAAGGGTGGATGATGATGTTTTATGTGTGTGTTACCATAACCTGCAATTGAAATGCGGTGATCATTGTCATCAGTAATATATTGAGGATGCTTTAATTGAAGCAGTTGGGAAAAATTACCTAAAGAGTTGGTCAGGTGTGATGTGGCTCCGGAGTCCATATATCAATTATTATCGGGATATTGCAGGTTGAGAGTGTTGAAAGCTTGGCCCAAATCAGTGGCGCCATCCGGGCCGAATGAAACCGCTGGGCCGACATCAAACGGGCTCGCTGCCGGGACCGAGAACACCAGGCCGCCACCGCTGAAATCGGGCCCCGCTATCGATATGAGCGCGGCGAGACCTAGTTCGCAGTATTGGTCCACCGGCCGGTGAAGCCCACCGATAGTGCGCTTGTGAGGCCCGCCATAGGCTTTCGCCTTTGCCGCGCTTTCTTCCTTTGTGTCCTTCGCCGCCGCCACGCCTCCGCGCGCGCCGCTGGTGGTGGTCCGACGATGGTGGAGTGGTGTTGTTGGCTGTCGGCTGAGTGCTTTCAACGACAAGTGTTTTTTTAATTATGCTCATCCTGTTTAGCACGTCGTGTTTCTTCCAACAACAATTGTGAACGCGCCTTGTTGAAAGTCGGAAGTGGATCAGCCTGTTGAATCATTGTTGCAAGAGTATCATATTCCCCTTTCGATAATCCCGCAATGAGTTGTAGTACCATTTTAGTCTCAGAAATAGTTGTCCCAACGTGAGACAGTTGATCGGCGATGAGTTTCAGTTGTTTGCAATATTTGGAAATGTTGTTAAAATTCTCAAGACGTGTGTTGTTGAACTGCTCCTCTAAATATACCGTCCGAGTATTTTTATTATCCTGAAATATTTCCTCCAAACGTACCCAAAGTTCGTGCGCCGAAGCACCTGTTTTCATGATAGTACACAACAAGTCTTTTGAGATGGTACCATATATCCATTGTTTTACAATGACTTCAAGACGACGTCGTGTCGAGTCGTCAATCTCAGGGGGCGAGGAATTGAATCATCAATGTGATCGAGCACGCTATGCGCGCAAGCATGGATATAAAATAGTTCTACCCACATAGAATATTGGCAGTCTTCTTGATCAAGAATTATAGGGACAAAGTTCTTGATGTTTGTGACAACAAAGGCCGGATGAAAAGAAGACTTTGAGGAAAGATGGGGGTGCCAATTAAGCTGGAGGTAGAACCAGTGATTTTAGGAGAGTTAGGAGGAGACGTGGTAGTCACAGGGTTTGAAATTCAGAGAGGAAGCCGCCGCGGCTGAGAAGAAGGGGGGTTTCAAAAAAGAATTTTAGGGTTTAGGGCGTTTAGGCTATTGATGTCATGTAAGATATTTGAATAATTTCCCTTAGGGTTTTCTTTCATTAATCACAATATATATAGTTGTACAAAGGTGATTCCTAATTCTAAATTACCTTAAATACATGACAATAATAAATACAATATATACTGTAAATATTTAAAAAATATTCGCTAATAGTTATCAAATTTACATATTGTGCATCGTCAGTGTACAATTTTGTGCACCAAGGTACTTATTGTTACTATATGAAAGAATATGTAAAATAATCACTTTTTACTCGTCGATATTATAAACTATCTTCATATGAATAACATAATAATGCAAATATCACAAATACGATTTAATTTGTAGTACTATTATGAGTTCGAGTTTCAATAATCTCGCAACCTTTATTTTCTAATTAAATCTACTCTTTCATGCATGGGAGGATCATCCACCAAATTGCAAAATTCAAAAGACCAAGAGAGAGGTGTGGCTATTGTCTCGTCTTTTCAACCCCAAAAGCTACAGTATGAGGAGAATTACGCAGGGTGAAGATTGTCTGCTCATATAAAGTCTATATTTTCATTCCATTTTCGATATGAGATTCTTAATAAATAGTAAATTTTACTAGAACATAATTCGCTATTGTACGCATCTTCCATCTAACTCTCTTCCATCTAACTCATCTTAGTTAGGAAGAGCTGTTTTTTTAACTTTATGAGTGTATTAGGTGTGGCTATTGTCTCTTCTCCCATCTATTCAAATGGTAAGATGACAAGAAATATCATTTCGTCATTTCTAAGTGAATGCTATGTGCAATATACGGGATTGGATCCCTTCTAGTAGCAGCTAGCAAAGACTCCGGTACTTATCAATGGATAATTTGTTTGATTGAAGCCATCTGTCCACCCAAAACATTAAAGGCTTGGATTTGTTTCTTGCGCCTTCTCATTGTTAAGTACGGGAGACTTTGATGTTCTGGGTGGAGATATGGCTTCAATCAGACAAACCATTGATATGTATCGGAGCCAGCGTCGAAATGTGTTATATATAAAAATGTATATATATATCTCTTTCATTAATGAAAATAATGGAGGGGATTATTTCTTTCATTACATTACATAGTGTTATAAATTGAGGATCTTTTCTTCAAACAACAACATGTATTACGTACTCCTTTAGAAAATAGTTAAAGAGTTTTGTTTAAAGTAGATTATTGTTTTTATAGTTTTATACTTTCTTTTATAATTTTTTTCATACATAGGTCAACTAACTAAACTATATTAATGTATTATGCTTCTTTTAGTATATTTGTCTTTATTGTTTGATTTATCGTAGTTTAGGGGCAGCTCAACGGATCTCGTGGCCTAAGGCGAAATCATATTGAGAGGCCCTTAAATGTTTAAAAAAAATTATACAATAACAAAAAAAACTGCTTTCTAAACAATGAATTAATTATTTAAGACAAAAAATAGAGAACTTCAAAAAAATAAAACTAGAAAAAAGAGCACTAAGAATAAAGTTCCAGAACTTAAAGCTAAAATTTTGATTTGGCTATCATCACAAACAAGAAAAAAATCAACGTACATAAACTAATAGTTTAACTTTTGAGCATTGACAGTGTCACATTATCAATTTAAACGATTATCATAGTTTATTATATTAAGTAGCACTTATTGGTGAATATTTAAAATAAATTGTAAATAACCTAATATAATATGTTGAACTATATTAAAAGGAAACCGGTGCATGAATATTTTTGTGTTCTTGTAGTTTCAGCGAAATTGTAAAACAAATTCATTATGTTATCAATATATATAAACTTAATTCCTATTAGCGAATATTCTTCAAATATTTACAGTATATATTATATTTATTAGTATTATGTATTTAAGGTAATTTAGGATTCTTACCGTATTCGGAATCACCTTTGTAAAATTCTCTCTACTATTCCATAATAAGAAAATCTTTTTACATATATATATATTGTTGACACCCAATTTTGACCCTTCCGTCCAGACAGTAGCTATAAAATTATACTAATTTTGCAAAAATAATTTTTTATGATTTTTATAATAAAATGCATCAATAAAACATTAATACATGCATAAATAAATAATTTAATAATGGCACCGCGTCTTACGTAGAAAATTACGCACTTAGAGTCTCGCGCCCATATTTATTAATTTTAAGCCCTGTCATAATTCTTAATAATAAATAATAAATACATAAAATAATAATCTAACACACGCGTTTTAATAATAGCTGTCATAAAAGAATTAAGAAGTCTTATCTGTATGTAGCATTTAAATAACTCAATTTTTATTTAATAAGTTTTAATAACGGCATCACATTATAAACATTAAGCACTAATTAAATAGCACATCCGCATTTATTATTGTAATAATTTTAAACTCAAACTTAGATTAATAAAGCACCTAAATAATTTAATAATAATTTACCACTAATTAAATAAAACACCTAAAACTAATAACACTAACTACCCTAAATTCTACCCAGCCCACCTATTAAACCCGCCAGCCCAGCTCCCGCGGCCCAACACCCTTTATTTTCTCCTTATCAGCCCATCACACGCCCACAGCCCTTCACCTTCATCTTCTTCAACATCAGACCTAAGATATCCCCCGCACCCCCCCCTACACACTCCATCGCCGCACCTTCGTCGCCGAGATTCTCGCCTGAGAATCCGGCGAGTCACCTGCCAAACATTTCCATAACCAAATCATTATCTTACCATATCCAAGCCTTCTTTTTTTTAAAACCTACCATAACCATTAACACCATATCAAAATCGCATCCCAATGAACACAGAACAGTAACAAATTGACCCCGAAATGGTAGCAAATCAGTACCAAATCGTGGTAAATCATCCGCGAATCAGTACCTAATATCGTCCTTATAGCAGCCCTAAAGATCATATAAAACTTACCAAACATGGGAACCAAATCAGGGCTATAAATCAAATGATTTACACATTCAAAACCCTTGGGGGGATTCAGTCAAAAAAAAAAAACTTCAAACAGTAGCAAGAACTCTAAAAAAGGGGCATCGAAAACAGTGGGAGTTGTCCATCGAAAATCAATCGATCCAAGAACAGTAGTCCAGCCGCACTAACAGAAATTCTCAAGCCCTGTTTCTTCCTCACAATATCAGTCAAGAACCAGCAACCATTCTCGAAGCAAAAGCTTCGTCCCTTTTTATTCGCATAGCAAAACCAAAACCCTAGTGGATCGACGACTTGATACGCTGCCTCGGTTCGCTGTTCGGAGAAGATAAATGTTATACCCCGTATTTCCAGAGTATGTACGTGAGGGCGTACGTACAAAAGTTTAAGCCTTAAGTAGGCAAAGTGGCGAAATTTGTGCACAACTAGCGAAAAGAATCGTTTTCCGACGAAACGTTTTCCGGACTTTGCGAAGGGAAAAATACGGTTGCAACATTTATTATTTTTGCGGATTTTTCCGAGAGACGAAATATTTTGGACCAACGAGAGGGTGACAAGTGTCACCCTCAAGTGGACGGATAAGGTGGGACGAATTGGGGCGTTTTTGGCCTTGATTTTTGTCAAGGAGTTGGTAGGATATTTTGTGTAGTTGATGAGCAAGTGGGACCCACAAACACATGTCCAAATCTTGACCCTCCACTTGCCCCCCACTTGGCTTGATCTTGGCCATTGAATGTCCTATAAATACCCCTCTAGTGCAAGACTATTTCTTCATCCTCACTTGAAATTTCAAGGCAAAAATCCCTCTCCCCCTTAAGTGTAGTTTCGTCCAAGTCCCCCTCCCCCTTGAGAAGGCCCTTGGCCGAGAGTATACGCCCTTGCCTAGTAGTTTTCAGAAATACCCCCTTTGGTAGAAAAGTATTCTCTAAATATTGTTACTATTCCAAAATACCTTGGCCCAAATACCTTGTAGTATTCCCAAAGTCACCTCTATACTAAAAGCCCAGAAATACTATTATACTTCCTTTAGCCACTAAACGAAACCCTAAGGAAATCTTCATAGCGAGTTGAAGTATTAAGAAGAAGTTGCGTAGAACTTCTAAGGGTTGTTTGGAGCGGGTTGGAGCGTTCAGAATAGGAGCTAAACGTTGCTCAGGAGCGACATATAAACTTGGATAATTTTGGGCTTATCGAGGTAAACACTATTGTCCTTCTATTGAAATTGGAAATTACATACTATAGTAGTATAGAAATAAGTATAAGACGTATAAGGATGGTATAAAAGAAGATAATTGAATTGATATCACATCAGAAGAATATTAAAGAAGAAGATCGAATCAGACTTACATAGATTGTATTTACTGAGACTTGTAGCTTAACTGCAGGAAGCACGCCCAATTTTCCGTAGAATAAAGGAATCTGTATCTAGAAATATTTTACAGAATAGTCTAGACGTTGATAGACTCTTATGACCGATATAGGTTGAGGTACTGCGAGTAGCGTATTCTACTCGAAGGGTGGAAAAGGCTAACAGGACTACAGTACTTTGGAGCGTTTTGCTAATAGTCGATAATCGTCGCGAGGTATGTGATTCTTCCTATACTCTTGAGCATGATATTTTAAAAGAATATATATATAGTACGGTAGACGTACGTGTGTTAACTGAACGTAGTTTTACGGCAATGTCTTTTGACTTAAGCCTGAATAATAAGAATCTTGAAGTATTTCAAAAGATTTAAGAACCGTTTTTTAAAGAAGAGTAATACTTGGTTTTGAAAGCTTAAGTTATACTAGCTTTATGGGAAGTTAGGTATAACGACTTAAGAGTGATAAAAGGAACGGTTGACTTAATTGAATTGATTTAAAGTCTGTTAAAGTGTGAAACCTCATTCGTGAGTAATGAGTACCTGGTTTTTAAATCAATAATGTTTTACAGATTTCGGAAATAAGAATAAGTTATTATATTAAAACCAGTAGAAACCTCCATCTGCATAGAAGCTTAGATAAGACGAAATTGTATTACAGTTCCTAGATCATGGCTGTTTTAATAAGAATCAGTATAAACAAGCATTGATTTTCTTAAATTTCCAAAGTAAGGAACTTGATTTCTAAAAGAAAAGATGACTTGAGGAATTGACGAGTTTTTGGTTTAAAACATAAAGTGTTATAACAGCTTTATGGGAAGTTAGTTATAACGACTTTATGAAAACAAAAGAATAGTTTTATCATTGGTTTTAAAGTGATAACTTGACTTTAAAAAAGGAGAAGTGTTTTGGTCTAAAAAGAAGGCATAGTATTGTCTTAATGTGGTTTAAAAAGGAAAGTATGGAAGTTGTTTTGGATTTACTTAAAAATGTTAGTCACTCTACTTTTATAATACGGGCATCGGGTGACCTTTGTAAAAGAAATAGATCTTTTAAAAAGAATTTAACGTATGTAGTACTTTTGGGTTAAAACCTGGACTTTGGCATAAAATGAAAGTACCTTGAGTTGTGTATGTTTGCGTGTGATAGACTTGTCGTGCTAGTATTGTATTTCTATACCGTCGCGTCTCGATGGAGGGCGGTGATTTGATATGATATTACTTGGGCGTCTGGCGGTGTGGAGAATTCCGCAGTGCGCTCGCATTGATAGTGTTATTCCATGGACTAGCTCTCCATGAAGTTTCTTACTGATTCGGCCTTGGTATCTGGTGGTCGACTTTCGTACTTGCCCCGTCTCGTGGCTGATTCGGCCTTGCACGGTAGTTAGCCCTCGCGCTTGCCTGCTCGGTTTAGTGGCGAAGTCTCGTGATACGACTCGGTATCGGTAGTTAGCCCTCGTACTTGCCGGTCACTCGTGACACGCGCCGGTATCTGGTAGTCGGCTTCGTGCTTGCCGTGCTCGCCTTCGTGGCGAGTCTCGTGATACGCTTGGTA
The DNA here is from genome assembly GCA_029844215.1 of Przewalskia tangutica. NCBI lineage: Eukaryota > Viridiplantae > Streptophyta > Magnoliopsida > Solanales > Solanaceae > Przewalskia > Przewalskia tangutica. The sequence goes on from CM056721.1 coordinate 127,469,023, forward strand.
TCTGGTAGTTAGCCACCGTACTTGCCGGTCGACTCATTGACACGGCGCGGTATCCGGTAGTCGGCCGTACTTGCCGTGACGCTCCGTGGTTTGGTTGTATAGTATTGCTAGTATGGCTCGGTATCCGGTAGTTGGCTTCGTACTTGCCCGGCCATTGATGACGCGCTTTGGTATCGGTAGTTAGCCTTCGACTTGCCCGTCACGGTTTTATGACTCGGTAGGACTTGGTGTTCATATGTACTCCGGTGTTATTATATCATAGATCGGCGATGAGGAAGGTATTCCACGGGCATGATTGATGTTGAGGCGTGAGACCCATAGTTATAATCGAGTGATGACTTGGAGGCGTGAGTCACGACTTACATATCGCTTATTTATTGTGGATGTAGTTTGGTTATCATACATGTCTCCCGCTTTATATAGACTACTATGATTTCATTTCTGATATTTTGATTTCACATACTTGGTACTGTTATCTTGACCTCCTTCGGGCTGCGTTCATCTGCGCAGTAGAGGTACACGATCGTTGATCCTCGCCATAGGATCACTGATTCGTGATTGAAGCTCCGTTCCTCGGAGGCTTATCTTTTAGTATAGTCCTGTCACATCGTAGTTACTTGTACATTCAGGGGTATGGCGGGGCCCTGTCCCGTCATGTTGTATAAAAACTCTTAGAGGTCTGTAGTACTGTTGTGGGCAGGGTTTGTAAGGATGTAACTGTTCAAACTTTGTATTTATATATATGCCGAAAGACGACTTTCTCTCAGATAAAATGTACCTCATTTTACATTTGTTCATATATTGTTTTATGTTCCGCTGATTACTCTGATGTATGACTACTTGGGTGCCCGGGTAAGGCACCAGTCACGGGCCCCGGAACGGGTCGTGACAGTAAATTCAAAATCTTTCCCGACTCTAGTTTATTTCCATGTTTTATGGCTTGCCGTGTTCTGTGTTGGTAAATCGCTTTAGTTGGGATTGTCATGCTACTGTTTTGCTGTTGATAAAATATTGCGTCGCGTTAATCGATTTAGTAAACCCATTTCCCTCTTGTATTTCTTTGCCCTTCGTGAGTTCTGGTGTGTTATTTGTCGAGAATGGTTCAAGCAGGCTTAGCTTTCCGTTAAATAAATAGCTACGAGTGTATGACTCAATTCTGATTGGTCGATAGAATTCTAAATACGATTTGTTGCCTAGTTATGTGTATTAATATGGTATGATTAAGAGGCGTCGTATGATGAATGGCTATCGTTTTAGATGGTCAGTTTGAGTTAGCTGTTTCCTTCGACTGGTTAAGACTCCTTTTCATACTTCAGTGTTTTCATGTCTATAATATAGCAAATGAAACTCTGCATATGCAGAACCCAGTTTTATTACTGTTTGACATGGCAATATTCATCTGGTTGTGCATCTTCCCTCATCTGCTTTGGCAGTAGTTTGACCCCTGCTTATTTGTAGCTTATGATGTAACCCTGGTATGCTGGTTTAGGCATTGCATGTTTAGTATACAACATAATGATTGAATGTGCATTTAGTTAGGCCAGATAGCTCTGCACCTTTTAAAATGTTACTCTAAATGGTCAGCTGCTCATCTTCACATCCTGAAACACATCTCCTGAATTAACCATTCAACTGTATTTGTCTGTCTAAGTGCTGAAATACACCCCTGATGATATGCAATACCTCCTTAGTCATTTGGCTTGCCATATCAGTCCATTGAATGGTCTGGACATATATATATATATATATATATATATATATATATACTTGACTTGTCCTAAATCGATTGTATGCCTATCTATCTCTGCCTCACTGCTATCCAGTTTATGTGTGTCTTGCCAAACCAATTATTTTGTCAAGAGCTGTTGGCTCCAGTACTTTGCTTACCATGGTTTGTCATACATGTTTACCCCTGCCCATTTTCTTTGTGTGACTGTTAGTTGCCATGATTAAAAGCATGCCTATATTGACTGTAAAACGTACACGCTTTCTCTGATGTATCCAGCTACACCTGCGTGTTTTATTTTACTTTGTGCCTTGATAAGCTTCAGAATACATCCTGTTTCGATTGATTGTACTCATTGTTAAGATGTAGCAAGGAAATTATTGTATATCGGGATCCCTGACTAAATGGATTGTTCACTGTTTGCGGCTATGAGATTAATCGCTGAATATGTCAATCAAGAATGGAGTCATGCTTGTCCTTTACTGATTTGGTGTAATATAAAAGCATGTGCCAGTGTGAGGCCAGTTATTGAAATCTGCTGGGTGTAGGTTGTTATCACTAGGTTCTTCATGTTTAGTTTGTTCAAGATCAGATTTTGGTTTGTTTAAGATTAAAATGGGGTCTCGTTTTATTGTTGTGAATAGATCGCTTCATAGAAGCCTAAAACATATTAAATTTGTACTAAATTGTTTTGGGGACGTTAAAAGTGGGCTCAGATTAAGATTGTTGGAAATATTTATTTTTAAAAGGCTTGAAAAGATGAACTGTGTTGGATTGGTTATTTACCTCTTTTCCTATGCATATATTGTCAAAGTTTGGTTGCTAATCCTTATCTTTTATTTGTTTACATGAAATGCACCGGAGCCAAATGAAGAGTTTCATCGCGAGACTCGTCGCGCTTTGACCAACTGAAGATCTGCATTCACCCGCATCTATGTGCATTCTCTATCCGCATCGGAAATTCCAAGCCACCGGCGAATGACTTCGCCATTTCTTTGAGTCCTTATCAATTCATATCCTCACCCCATTTATTTATTGTAATTATTTGTCTAACATTACATTACTGATTACTAGTAGTACACTTAAAATAGCTAAACTTTGGGTTGTCATTAAAAAATAGTTTGACGCTAGAAATTCACTCTCCTTAAATTAAATTATTTTTATGACTAGTTATGCATCGCCTAAGCCATACTAAATGACATTAAATATCCACGTAGTTAAAGTGTCACTCTATTAAATCCTTAGCATAATAAATTAATTTCTTCATAAACTCTTACTAACATTCATAATTAAAAATTATTTTGTTAGCCTTTGCATAATAGATATTTCACATCTTATTTTATAAGTATACATTTCGTCATAATAAGATTTTGCATTATTACAACACATGTATCTTATCTAGTGCGTCATAAATGCATAAATCATCTTTGCGCATAATAATACATATTTTAGCTAGAACTAGCTTTATATATTTTAAAACAAAATCTCACATTTTTATGCTAGCAAAAAATACTTCCCATATTTTTACTTAAATACTTTTCAAGACATGTATTGCATCTTAGAATAATAATTAACCCTAGGTTTGACCGGACAACCGCAAGTTAGCGGATCCTTTAGGGTGCCTGACCCCTTCCCTTTAGGATAATAAAGAACCCTTTCCCGGAATCTCACATAAGTTTTGCAGACCATAAAAATGGAGTTAGTGTTGACTTTAACCTAGTTGACATTTAGGTGTCCTAATTCACCCAAACTAATTAGGTGGCGACTCCGCGAACCCTTTAGCATTTAGCACCTTTTGGCACTTTAATATTTTAGCATTTCTAGCCCCTTTTAATATTTAAGCACCCTTTAAACATTTTAATATTTTAGCATTCTTTTGCACATTTAGCATTTTATTATTTATTTTCTAACATTTTACTTAAGCAAGGTTCGCTAGAAAAAATATCGCGGTCGGAAATGGGCGCGACATATATATATACATTTTACATTGATATGTATCGGAGCCAGCGTCCACTCCAGTGTCGCTCAGCCGAGTCCAGCGTCGCGACCCTTCAGCCACTGGGCTCCAATTTCGATCCCGTCCCAGTCTGGGCCTAGTTACTCGGATCAGGCTCCGGGTTGCAGATTATTTTATATGCCGACCTAGCAGTTCAGCATATTTGGGCCTCGCCCTCTTCAGGCCTATCACGCAATGGGACCCACACAGACCGACATTAAAGTTGCAATGCACACACTTGGAATGACTCAACCAGGCCCAAATTGGTACATGAACACCAACGTCATCACCCACATGACATCTGACCAAGGTACTCTCTCGTCATATTCGAATTTGAGCAGTAATCGTGGTATAATTGTTGGTAATGGTAATTCAATTCCAATTCAGGGTTATGGTCATAAAACTTTGTCCCCTCCTCATCCATCACTTGTCTTAAAGAATACCCTTCATGCCCCGAAGTTAATTAAAAATTTGGTGTATGTCCGTAATTCCCACTGATAATTGAGTTTCTATTGATTTTGATCCGTTTGGGTTTTCTGTGAAGGATTTTAAGAAGGGGAGTCCTCTCATGAGGTGTGACAGTAGAGAGATCTTTATCCAATCACACCAAGTCTCAGTTTCTCGCGTCAAGCCATGCCCTCCACTTTTGCAGCTTTTGCTCCTTCCTTGTGGCATACTCGGCTAGGTCATCCGGGGTCGTCTATTTTATCTACTTTAGATAAGAATAAGTTTATTTCCTGTAAGGGTACGCGTAGTACTCCAAATTGTCAATCTTATTCTTTGGGAAAATTATTAAGTTGTCATTTGTAGCCTCAAATTTTCATACTTCAATGCCATTTGATATTATTCATAGCGATTTATGGACATATCCCGTTCTCAGTTCTATGGGTCATCGTTATTATATTTTATTCTTGGATGATTATTCTAAATTTTTATGGACGTTTCCAATAGCGAAAAAATCCCAATTTTTTCCATCTTTGTAAATTTTAGAGCTTTCATTAGAACTCAATTCGAACGAAAAATAAAGAATATTCAATGTGATAATGGCAAAGAATATGACAATGAGGAGTTCCGGGAGTTTTGTACTCAAAATGGAATAAATTTTCGTTTTTCTTGTCCTCATACGTGTTCACAAAATGGGAAAGCTGAACGTAAAATTCGTACCATTAATAACATTATCCGCATCTTATTGGTTCATTCTTCCGTCCTCCGTTGTTTTGGCATCATGCTCACAAATGGCCACATATCTACTTAATATTCTTCCTTCTAAAGGTTTGAAATATTCGTCCCCTCTTCAAATCTTATATAATAAGACTCCTTCGTATTCTCATCTTAGGGTCTTTGGATGTTTGTGTTATCCCCTCTTCCCATTCACCACAATTAACAAACTTCAGGCACGTTCTACCCCTTGTGTGTTTTTGGATTTTTCGTCAAATCACCGTGGTTATAAAGGCTTTGATTTGTCCTCTAAACTAATCATTATTTGTCGTCATGTTATCTTTGATGAGTCCCAATTTCCGTTTTCTAAAGTAGAAAATCCCGTGCCTAGTTAGTATGAGTTTTTGGATGATGATATATCACCCTATCTTATCCATCATTTTTCAGATACTGGTCTTAACTTGTCATCAGCGCCGCGACTCCAACCATCCAGTAGCCAAATTTTTTTACATTCGTCGTCAGCGTCGCGGCCGCCGAGGAGGTGTGCATCACGACCGACCGGGCGTGGCGGTGCCCTACAGGCACCACTACAGATATACATCAGAGAAAATCAGTGGAACATACATGAAACTCAAAGTCTAACATAACAACTTTCGGATTTCAGGCTTCCACATATTCCATATCACTTATCGATCTTCATAATACGATTCACATGATCAATTATATACCTACTACAACATGTAATCCTAATTACAAAAGTAAGATGAAGATTTACCTTGTTAAGCCCAATTTTTAATCCAAAGACCTAAAGTCGATCCGTAGCAACTCTAGCTCATTTCCTTTGTGTTCCAATCCGCTATTTTCCACCTTGAGAAGTTTACAACAACTTTCCTTCAAAATTCACCCAAAACTATGAAAACAACTTAGGTTTTCATCTTGCGACTAACGGATTTACGTAGCTTTTCCGGGATCTTTGTATTGAGATAACCTTACAATACCCCTAGGAGCCTTGGGTTTAAGTATGGTGAATTATGAACAACAAACCAAAAATTTTGTTCTTCAATTGAGGCACAAAGCCGAGAGCAACCTAGAGCAACATCAAAAAGTGTAATTTTTCTAAGTGTTGAGAATTTGTCTTGCTACTAGTATAATATATAACACATCTAAGGGCCAAGATTAATACACTTGAAGGGCTAGGATTGAGTCAAGAATGTCAAGCCAAGTTTGACCCTTGACTTGTCCAACAAATCGGCCAACAAGCCCATGTGGGGGGTGACACGTGTCACCCTACCATTCATCCATAAAATTTCGTTTCCCGACATTTCCATAATTCCGATAAATTCTAAAAGTCTCAAATAACAAACGTTATCCTTTTCCGAGGTTCGGAAGATTTTCTTTCGAAAAAACAATTCTTTCTTTCGTTCAAATTTTAACATCCTGATTCCTTACGTACATACTTATATATATGTCCTGGAATTACGGGGTATAACAGTGTCGCTGCGCCTAACTTCCAGTAGCAAATGGAACGTAGGCGTCACAGCCCTGGATCGCGGCGCCTCCGACAGTCCAGCCACCACTTCCTACTGAAAATTCCCAAAATTCACCCAATCCAGCCCCGAGTCATGGTCCAGTCACTCGCAGTCAATGGGGTATTTTTAAACCAAAAAGACATTTTAATTTGAATTTAAATATTATTAAATCACTATTACCCCGTAATCTTATGGCTGCCTTAAATGACCCTAATTGGAAAATTGTCATAACCGATGAATATAATGCTCTTATTGATAATAAGACGTGAGAGTTGGTATCCCGTCCATTTGGTGTTAATATTATTCAGTCTATGTGAATTTTTTCTCATAAGGATAATTTTGAGGGTTCTTTTGTAAGACATAAGGCTCGACTTGTAGGTGATGGTAAGACTCAACAGGTTGGTGTAGATTGTGGTGAGACGTTCGATCACGGTGTTCATGGCTACGCCTTGTTCTCGGCAGCTCTGTCGAAATCATGGTCCATTCATCAGGTGGACGTGAAGAATGCATTCCTATATGGTGATCTCAAGGAAACAATCTATATGCATCAGGCCTTAGGGTTTAGAGATACTAGATATCCTCATCATGTCTGTTTATTGAAGAAGTTCTTGTATGGACTTAAGCAGTCTCCATGGGCTTGGTATAAGGTTTGCTGACTATGTTTCGACCATTGGGTTCTCTCATAGCAAGTCTGATAATTCATTATTCATATATCGTCGGGGTTCTTTCATGGCTTATATACTATTATATGTGGATGATATTATCTTGACTGCCTCTTCTAATGCTTTGCGAAAGTCTATTATGACAATGCTCAGTTCTAAGTTTGCCATGAAAGACTTGGGCCCATTGAGTTATTTTTTGGGGATTGCTGTCACTCGTCATGCAGGTGGATTATTCTTATCACAGAGGAAGTATGCAACAAAGATCATTGAGAGGGTTGGGATGTCATCCTGTAAGTCCACTTCTACTCCAGTTGATACTAAACCCAAATTGGGTGCTGCAGCTGGCTCTCCCTATGATGATCCGACCCGCTATCGTAGTCTTGCAGGCGCCCTTCAGTATCTTACGTTCACGCGACATGATATTACATATGTCGTACAACAATTGTGTTTGTTTATACATGATCCCAGTATTGAGCATATGAATGCGCTCAAACGCATTCTTAGGTACATTCAGGGAACACTTGATTATGGCTTGCATTTGTATCCTTCGTCGACGTCTACACTTGTCTCCTATACATATGCAGATTGGGGTAGTTGTCCTGACACCATACATTCTTCGTCTGGCTATTGCATGTTTTTAGGTAATAACTTGATCTCATGGTCTGCCAAGCGTCAATCCATGCTTTCACGCTCAAGTGCAGAGGCCGAGTATCGAGGGGTAGCAAATGTGATTTCTGAGTCATGTTGGTTACGTAATATACTTTTAGAGCTTCATTGTCCTATTCAGAAGGCTACCTTAGTATATTGTGATAATATAAGTGTCATCTACCTTTCTGGTAATCCAGTTCAGCACCAGCGCACTAAACACATAAAGATGGATATTCACTTTGTTCGAGAGAAGATAGCTAGAGGACAAGTACGCGTCTGTCATGTCTCTTTCAGTTATCAAATTGCAGACATCTTTACAAAGGGTCTTCCCTCGGTCCTTTTTGAAGATTTTAGAGACAGTCTCGTCACGACAAGATCGCCGCTATGATGTGTGGGGAGTGTTAAGCAGTGGGCTAAGGCTCACCGTGTATGGTGTAAATTATATGGTATATTTATATATTAGACTTGTATAGTAATTAGTATTGTAGTCTTACCATAATTGTATAATTAGTCTCCTATTCTAGAATAGAAAAATAATATTCTTATTGTAACTTGTATATATATGTCTTTCATAAATAAGAATAATCAATAGATTAATTCTTTGAGTTACATTTTCGCACAATCCTTGTTGGTTACATTTTTATCTTTAACTTTTGACGATTCCTAAATTTTGATTTCTTGCAAAATTAATTAGCGAAAATACCCAATTCAGCATAGATTGAGTGGACTATCTCAATTTTACCATTTATTATATTTTGTGTTTATTCATATTTTATTCTTAGCAGATCATTTTGTTATGCCTTTAATATTAGTGGACATTCAGCATAGATTGAGTGGACTTCACACGTCAAAATATTCTGGAAGAAAAAGTTACATTCACCCATTTTCTATTGATGAAGGTTTCCTTATACTTATTTAAGGTCCATGTTGAAGCTCCATTAGTGTCAAAGGCAATTTTTACGAGATAGATTTACTAACACTACGAGTATAAGTGACCACAGTATGGCAAATGATAAAATTAAAATGTGAAGAAATATCTTTTGTACCTTTTTTAAAGTGATTAAAAAATTACAATGTTAAGAATTTGAATCTCAACAATATCATAACCGTCTATACCTAACTAAAGGTCTTCTCGAGTTTTTGATGCACCATACATCTATGGAGTTTCAATTCCAAGTGGGAAAACTCATAAGGGCATTAAAATTAGAAGTGATATCCTAGTCAAAAAATTAACATGGAAACAACATGAATAAAATTTCTTATTAGGTACTCCCTCCATCTCCGTTTACAAGTACTCGAATTTCAAGAATCAAATGAATTATTCTTTAAATATTTTTTTTATATACTTTTTAAAATAATTAATTATTATAACTCATAGTATATTTTACATAATTTCTAAATATTTAAATTTTATTTTGAACAATTAAAAGATTTCATGTCTAAATATATGATGAAAGTTTAGGGTTTAAGGGCAGGAGAGGGATAAGATTGGGGGTAGAGGGGTAGGGGTGGGGTGGGTGGTATGTGAGAGGGGTGGGAGTAGGTGGAAGGGGAGTAGTGGTAGGTGGGAGAGGGTGGGACGTGGGAAGAGGTGGGGCAGATGGGGGTTATGTTGGGATGGGTGATAGGGTGAGACGTGTGGGGGTTGGGATGCGTTGATGTATTTTTATTGATACAAAAAATATTCTTTCTTAATTTTTTTAAGAAAAACATTTTATGTAAGAAAATATTTATCAAGATATATAGTGCAACCAAACAATGAAAATCAAAAAATATTTATTGTCATATCAAACACTATCTTAAATCTCAAAAAGTGAAAAACATCACATAAATTGATCAAACGGGCTTATTTGAATTGGCGGTGGGCAAAAATGTTTCTGGCATAAGTGATTTTGTCAAAAGTAATTCTGAAAGAAGTGATTTATGTTTGGATGCAACAATGTAAAAGTGATTGTTATCAATAATTGATGTTTGGATAGTTTTTTATCAAAATTGCTTTTGAATGTAAAATTACCAATGTCGCGCCCGTTTTTAACCTCGAGGTCGGAACGGTATTCACAACATTGCTCTTTGGCGCGGTTCCCTGGATGGAGCAAAATGTTTGTTTTGAGGAGTCGCCACCTAATTAGTTAAGTGAATTAGGACACTTGAACTATTGCAATAAAAATACTGCAATTGATCTCCATTTAATGGTCTGTGAAATTAATGAGATTCTGAATCAGAGTTCTTTATTATCCTAAATGGAAGGGGTTAGTCATCCTTTAAGATCCGCTAACTTGCGGTTATCCGATCAAACCTAGATTAATTATATCTTGGCTTTTTATTCTACATATTCTAAGCATTTTCATAATTTACAATAAAAATAAAATGCAATAAAGAACAATAAAACTAAAATTAAATGCAACGACATAAAATAAAACTCCGGAACATCTTTAGCCTTTTTAGGCATACTGCACAAGATGTGATGAATCTCCTGGTACATGTATAAACACTGAGTAAAAATGTTAGTAATATAATAAATAATTTTAAAATAGTAAACTAAAAATAAAATCTGTCTTTTGTACATGGGAGGCCTTGGAAATCAGACGGGGATTCCTTCAACGGCCATTCAAGTGTGGTAGCTTGTTTAAAATCAGTTTAATAAAAGGAAAAGGGCAGAATCGTCAAAAAATAGTCCAAACAACGACTGAAGAACAACAATAACAACACTGCAAACACACCGGAATATCTCATAACATAACTGGAAATAGTCGTCAAAAATAGTATAGTTCATGGGAAATATCAGTCGGCAAACAGCCAAAATACAACAAAAGTACACCAGAACAGTAGAAGTAAACAATGACATAGTTCGCCGGAACTTTCGAACATCGTTGGAGTCTTAAAACTCTGGCCAGTTCTTAATAATCATATCAAATTAAACCACAAACTAAACGCGATGTCGGGCGAATATAAACCAGCGATTGGCGGATTTATCAAACTCCGGCCAGATACCAAAACTCTAAAAATCAGTCCAACAAACAAATACACAACAGTTATATATAAAATACAAAGCAATGGAGGTCGCCGGATTTTAAAGACTCCGGCCAGTTACCCGAAAAAGGAGAAATCAGCCCACAACCAACAACATACCAAACAAGATATAAACCGAACAAACGGGGAAATGGGCGACGTCACTTCGACGGTAAGAATACCGGAGCGACGCCGCCAGTGATCGAAGCTTCAACAAGCTGCAGTAGCTCGCCGGCAGTAGTGGTCGACGGTGGGACAGTGGTGTTGGAGTTGTTTTGGTGGCATGAATGGAGTGAGGAGGAGACGGTGAGCAGGGGTAAGGTTCGCCGGTGACGGGAACAGTGGGTTTGCGTGACTATGTGTGTGTGCGCGTGTGAGCAGTGGGTGAGGGAGTGTTGGAGAAAATGAGTGAAAACTGGAGAGTTAAAATATATGGTATGCGGCTGATGTGTTCTATGTGTAATGGGATTGTGAGAGATGATAAAAGGTGAGAGAGAGGAAGATGAAAGGAGGGTATATTATTATGAAATGTGGTTGTGCTTTATGAAAATTGAGGAGAAGGTGTTTAAAATATAAAAGAGGGGAGTGTATGCAAATGAAGGGGTGCGACTGAATGTTTTTAGAAAGGGGAGAAGTGATTTCTTTTATAAGGGATTTTTAGGGTTTAGGTTTTGGGAGGGAAAAAATGAAAGGTGTTTGGATAAAATTAAAAGATGTTGGATTGGACTGATCCGGATTGTGTTTCGGATTGGACTGGTTTGACTAAAATACAAAACTAGTTAATTATTTAAAAGAAAATTATTTAAAGATATGTAAAATTATCAAAATGAAAATGCCGATGTAACAATAATAAAATACAATATTTAAGAAAATATTTAATGCCTAATTAAAAGTAAAAACAGGATGTCAATTAATTATTTAAAGAAATGCAAAATTATTAAAATAAAAGTGCCGATAAAAATATTGACAAAAACATAATGCTTAATTTAAAATAAAAGATGCGATGTCATTCTGTGAAAAAATAAAACATAAAATATTAGGTAAAAAAATACAAAAATAATGATTAAAATGTGGTGTCCTAAATACTTAAAATTGCAACAAATATATGAAAAATGAGTCAAAATTGACTGTCAACAGCATGTCCCTCTTTGTACGGAGATGATAGAAGAGTTTTCGGACAAAGATGTTGACTTGTAGCCAATTTTGTCATGTTTTATAAACTAGAACTCAAAAGTGGGGATGATGCAGACTCAAAATTATACCCCAGTGTCGAATTAGGATGACACTGGGTTGCTGCGACGCTAGAAAATTAAAGACGGACGGACGCCGATTCAAAATTTATCCCAGTGTCGAATCTTGATGACACTGGGTTACAGTTGCGATGAGATGCTGAAAAAGACAGGGTGTTTGTTCCCGAGGTCCAAATACCAAAGGTTTTTGTAGATGTTGATGGCGTCATTGCATAGACGTGATGCAGATGTTCGTCGTTGCATACTTGCATAGACGAAACAAGATGAAGTCGTTACATAGGCTTAATGAAAATGGTGTTGTTGCATAGACGCGATGCATATATTAGTCGTTGCATAAACGAAACATAGATGGAGCCGTTGCATAGGCTTAAATGAAATGACGTCGTTGCATAGACGCGATACAGATGTTCGTCGTTGCATAGACGAAACATAGATGAAGTCATTGCATAGACTTAAATGAAATGGCGTCGTTGCATAGACGCGATGCAGATGTTCGTCGTTGCATAGACGAAACATAGATGAAGTCGTTGCATAGGCTAAAATGAAAATGACGTCGTTGCATAGACGCGATGCAGATGTTCGTCGTTGCATAGACGAAACATAGATGAAGTCGTTGCATAGGCTTAAATGAAAAAGCGCCATTTGCATAGACGCAATGCAAATGTTCGTCGTTCCATAGACGAAACATAGATGAAGTTGTGGCATAGGCTTAAATGAAAAGGTGTCATTGTATAGACGCGATGCACATATTCGTCATTGCACAGACAGAAACATAGATGAAGCCGTTGCATAGGCTTACATGAAATGGCGTCGTTGCATAGACGCAATACAAATGCTCATCATTTCATAGACGAAACATAGATGAAGCCGTTGCATAGGCTTATATGAAATGACATCATTGCATAGACGCAATGCAGATGCTCGTCATTGCATAGACGAAACATATATGAAGTCGTTGCATAGGCTTAAATGAAATGGCGTCGTTGCACAGACGCGATGCAGATGCTCGTCGTTGCACAGACGAAACATAGATGAAGCCGTTGCATAGGCTTAAATGAAAAAGCGTCGTTGCACAGACGCGATGCAGATGTATGTCGTTGCATAGACGAAACATAGATGAAGCTGTTGCATAGGCTTACATGAAATGACGTCGTTGCATAGACGCAATGCAGATGCTCATCGTTGCATAGATGAAACATAGATGAAGTTGTTGCATAGACTTAGATGAAATGACATCATTGCATAGATGCAATACAGATGATCGTCGTTGCATAGACAAAACATAGATGAAGCCGTTGCATAGGCTTACATGAAATGACGTCGTTGCATAGACGCAATGCAGATGTTCGTCGTTGCATAGACGAAACATAGATGAAGTCGTTGCATAGGCTTACATGAAATGACATCATTGCCTAGACGCAATGCAGATGTTTATCGTTGCATAGATGAAATATAGATGAAGCCGTTGCATAGGCTTACATGAAATGGCGTCATTGCATAGACGTAATGCAGATGCTCATCGTTGCATAGATAAAGTCATTGCATAGGCTTACATGAAATGACGTCGTTTCATAGACGCAATGCAGATGTTCGTCGTTGCATAGATGAAACATAGATGAAGCAGTTTTATAGACGTACCTGTTTTGTGACCCGCTTGGGTTGAGATGACGTCGTTGCATAGACGTTGTGCGCTTGCGACCCGCCTGAGTTGAAATGATGTTGAAGTTCTTGCAAACCCAATCTGGACGAAGAGTTAATGCATGGATATAGTTAATGTAAAAAATGAATAGACAAGGATGAAAATATGACCTTGTGAGTCGAAACACCGTCCTTATACGAACATAATGCGGATGGGGCCCCGTAGGTCCATATGGTGCTTTGTACAGATATCAAACATGAATGTGATCCTCAAAATATGTCCCAGTTTCTGGGGATGAGGATGCTGGACTCTCCACTAGACAAAATCGAGTCATGTGTAGGTAACTTTCCTGCTCTGTCAAGGTGATCAGATGAACTTATTTTGTTATATGCAAAAATAAGAGAGAAAGATTTATAATAATGTGACCGAAGCCGATGTGGCTGCCTACGTATCCCGCCAAAGGAATCAGGTCAAGACGTAGTTTGTGATGCAAATGAGAATTTTTAAGGTTTTCAAATGACGTGGGACCGAAACCAATGTGGCCGCCTACGTATCCCGCTGAGAAAATCAGGTCAAGACGTAGTTCGTGATGCAAAATAAGGATTTTTATAGTTTTCGGATGATGTGGGACCGAAGCCAATGTGGCCGCCTACGTATCCCCTGAGGGAATCAGGTCAAGACGTAGTTCGTGATGCAAAAGAGGATTTTTCAATATATGTATTTTTTGTTGTTTTTTTTCCTGAAAAAGTAGAAAGACAGCATCACGTTCTGACTTCAGTTGATACCAACAATTAGTATTGTGCATAAGGATTCCCGTTTATTGCTTTGATCTAGCAAGGCGACTCGATGTAATTCCTATAGCTTCAGATGGTACCTCAGACATACCTAAGTATCGACACACTTGCTTGCAGCAATGGTTTCGAACTATACGTATCATCATGTTTCAAATGCCCTCAGGCGTAGTTCGTGATGCAAAAGAGGATTTTTCAATATATGTATTTTTTATTGTTTTTTAGGAAAAAGTAGAAAGACAACATCACGCTCTGACTTCAGTTGATACCAACAATTAGTATTGTGCATAAGGATTCCCGTTTATTGCTTTCAGTCTAACCGAGACTGACTCCGGTGTAATTCCTATAGCTTCAGATTGTACCTCAGACATACCTAAGTATCGACACGCTAGCTTGCAGCTCAGGTTTCGAACTATACGTATCCCCAGCGGAGTCGTCATGCTGTCGCGCCCGTTTTTGACCTCGAGGTCGGAACGGTATCCACAACGTTGCTCTTTGGCGCGGTTCCCTGGATGGAGCAAAATGCTTGTTTTGAGGAGTCACCACCTAATTAGTTAAGTGAATTAGGACACTTGAACTATTACAATAAAAATACTGCAATTGATTTCTATTTAATGGTCTGCGAAATAAATGAGATTCTGAATCAGAGTTCTTTATTATCCTAAATGGAAGAGGTTAGACATCCTTTAAGATCCGCTAACTTGCGGTTATCCGATCAAATCTAGGTTAATTATATCTTGGCTTTTTATTCTACATACTCTAAACATTTTCATAATTTACAATTAAAATAAAATGCAATACAGAATAATACAACTAAAATTAAATACAACTACATAAAATAAAACTCCGGGACATCTTTAGCCTTTTTAGGTATTCTGCACAAGCTGCATCTCCGGGTACATGTATAACACTTAGTAAAAAATGTTAGTAATAGAATAAATAATTTTAAAATAGTAAACTAAAAATAAAATCCGTCTTTTGTACATGTGAGGCCTTGAAAATCAGACGGAGATTCCTTAATCGACCAATCAAGTGTATTATCTTGTTCATTATCAGCTAACCAGCAAAAAATGTCAAAAATCAGTAGCAAGAGGAAAAAAGATCAGTCCGACAAAAAATAGCCAAAATAAGTAGTCAGATAGCCAAAAATCAACTACAACATAGCAAAAAAATAAATACGACAAACAGTAAAATATAGTGAAACAGTAGCCAGCATAGTTCACATGGCGAACACAAATCAGCCCGCGAATCAATAGAAACAACAGCAACACATCGAGCTCAAGCAGTACAACAGTAGGAGCAGTGGCAAAAACCACAATAATTGTGGTTCGCCGGAAAGCTCGGGACGTTGTCAGAAAAACATACTAAAGGAATTGAATTAGTCCAACAAATTGAGTATGCCATAGGTCCCAAAACAAAGCACAACCTAGGTCGTCGATGTCTAAAAAACTCCGACGAGACTAAAAAAAAATGAATCAGTCTAAATAAAGAAAATGCCAACAGATCTAAAAAAATAGAAGCAAACCAAGGTCGCGAGGGTGGCGACGTCACTTCCACATCGAACGCCGGAGCGACGCCGTCGTGACAGTGGGTATGTCGATGTGAGGGCAGTAGTTCACCGGTGGGAGTGACGATTTTACCGGGACAGTGAGAGAGCAGCGGTGAGGGTTCACGTTGGTGATGGGGTCAACGATGAACAGTGACGACGATGAGGGGTTGGTGGTTGCAGTGGGGTTCAACGGTGAATGGAGTGAGGTTTGACGGACGTGGGTGGCTAGTGACGGGAGTGGTGTGTGTGTGTGTGTGCAGTGGGGGTGTGAGATGAAGACAAAAGAAGTATATGCATTGCCTTGTTATTTTGTGAGAGTTGCGGCTGGTGTTGGTTGTTGAAAATGAAAAGGGAGTTGGTTTTATTTATAGGGAGATTTTAGGTTAGGGTTTGATATTTTGAGGGGGGAAATAAATGTGGGTATTATTTTTTGGGGGAAATAAAAGGTGTATGATTAAAATAAAATAAAAGGGTGTTGAGATGAAATAATAATAAAATAAAAATAAAAAAGTGTTGGATTGGACTGATCCAAATTGGGCCTCAGACTGGACTGATTTGAAGAACTTGGCTTGAGTGAAAATACAACATTGTTTATTATTTAAAAATAAAGATATTTAAAGAGACGCAAAACTATTAAAATAAAATAACGGAGTAATAATAATAAAACATGATATTAACAAAGACCTAATTCTTAATAAAAGATGAAATGTCATTTTGTGAAAAATAAAACATAGAATATTAGGTAAAAATATGCAAAAATAATGACTAAAATGCGGTGTGCTAAAATACTTAAAATTGTAAGAAATGACCAAAAAACGGGTCAAAATTGGGTGTCAACAGCATGCCCCTCTTTATACGGAGATGATGGAAGAGTCTCTGGACAAAGATATTGACTGGTAGCCAATTTTGTCCGATTTTATAATTAGAAAATCAAAAGCGGGGCTGATGGAGACTCAAAATTATGTCTCAGTGTCGAATTATGATGACACTGGATTACAAATGCAGTGGGGTACTGGAAAGACAGGGTGTTTGTTTCCCATGTCTCTAGGGTGTTTGTACCCGAGGTCAAGATGCAAAAGGTATTTACAGATGATGAGATGTACGATCAGGATGTTGACATGGTGATGTCGTCATTGTGTTGACGTGGTGATGTCGTCATTGTGTTGACGTGATGATAATGACGTCGTTGCCTAGACGCGATGCAAATGTTCGTCGTTGCATAGACGAAACATAGATGAAGCTGTTGCATAGGCTTAAATGAAATGACGTCGTTGCATAGACGCGATACAGATGTTCGTCGTTGCATAGACGAAACATATATGAAGCCGTTGCATAGGCTTAAATAAAATGGCGTCGTTGCGCAGACGCGATGCAGATGTTCGTCATTGCATAGACGAAACATAGATGAAGTCGTTGCATAGGCTTACATGAAATGGCGTCGTTGCATAGACGAGATGCAGATGCTCATCGTTGCATAGACGGAACATAAATGAAACCGTTGCATAGGCTTATATGAAATGACGTTGTTGCATAGACGTAACATAGATGAAGTTGTTGCATAGGATTACATGAAATGACGTCGTGCATAGACGCGATGCAGATATTCGTCATTGCATAGACGAAACATTGATGAAGCTGTTACATAGGCTTACATGGAATGACGTCGTTGCATAGACGTGATGCAGATGTTCGTCGTTGCATAGAAGAAATATAGATGAAGCTGTTGCATAGGCTTACATGAAATGATGTCGTTGCATAGACGCGATGCAGATGCTCGTCATTGCATAGATGAAATATAGATGAAGTCGTTGCATAGACTTACATGGAATGACATCGTTGCATAGACGCGATGCAAATGATCGTCGTTGCATACACGAAACATAGATGAAGTCGTTGCATAGGCTTACATGAAATGACGTCGTTGCATAGACACAATGCAGATGCTCGTCATTGCATAGACGAAACATGATAAAGCTGTTGCATAGGTTTAGATGAAATGACGTCGTTGCATAGACGTGATGCATATGCTCGTCGTTGCATAGGCTTAAATGAAATGACGTCGTTGCATAGACGCAATGCAGATGTTCGTCGTTGCATAGACGAAACATAGATAAAGACGTTGCATAGACGAAACATGAATGAAGTCGTTGCATATGCTTAAATGAAAATGATTTTGTTTTTATGGACGTACCTGTTTTATGACTCGCCTGGGTTGAAATGACATCGTTGCATAGACGTTGTGCGTTTGCGAACTGCTCAAGTGGGAATGACGTTGAAGTTCTTGCAAACCCAATCTGGATGAAAGGTTAATGCATGAATATAGATAATATAAAATGAATAGATAAGGATGAGAATATGACCATGTGAGTCGAAACATCGTCTTTGTACGGACATAATGCGGATGAGACCCTGTAGGTCAAGATAGCGCTTTCGTACAAATGCCAAATATGAATGTGATCCTTGCAAAACTAGGCATACGGGTTGCGGCTTCCTGGCAGTTGATTCGCGTCGACTTTGTAGCTTTGGCTATTGCCGCTTGCAAGTTCAGACTGGTTTGGACTGAAGGCTCAATCGGCCGATTCTTTTTCTTGTCTATTTCCATTTTCTTGCAGTGAATTCTTAAAATGCCTCAGTTTCTGGTAAATAAAGATGTTGAACTTTCAACTGGATAAGGTTGAGTCTTAACGCTATCAAGGCGATCAGGTGGCAAATTTTATTTCAAACATGGATGCAAGCTAATGCGGCGACTTAGGCGATGCACAATGAGAAGGCAACCTCAAAAATGTCCCAGTTTCTGATGCATAAAAATGCTGAACATTTAACTGGGCAAGACCGAGACTTACGGCTTGATCAAGGCGACCAGGTAAGGGAATTTTTTTTATCATGAATGAAAAGCTAATGTGAGGATATAGACAATGTACAATTGAGTAGATGAGAATGCAACCCTCAAAAAATGCCCCAGTCATGTGTAGGTAGTCATGAATGCAAAATATATGAGGATGCTAAACTCTCCAATGGACAAAATCGACTGCTGTGCAAAATAAGGGAGAAATATTTCTAATGGTGTGACCGAAGCCGATGCGGCTGTCTACGTAACCCGCTGAGAGAATCAGGTCAGAACGTTGTTCGTGATGCAAAAATAAGATTTTTTATAATTTTCTTTTTTGTGGGACCGAAGCCAATGTGGCCGCCTACGTATCCCGCCGAGGGAATCAGGTCAAGACGTAGTTCGTGATGCAAAATAGAGATTTTATGGTTTTCAAATGATGTGGGAAAGCCAATGTGGCCGCCTACGTATCCCGCATAGGGAACAGGTCAAGACGTAGTTCATGATGCAAAAATAAGGTGATTTTCAATATATGCATTTTTTGTGATTTTTCTGAAAAAGTGGGAAGACAACATCACGTTCTGACTTCAGTTGATACCAACAATTAGTATTGTGCATAAGGATTTTTGTTTATTGCTTTCAGTCTAACCGAGACTGACTCCAGGGTAATTCATACAGCTTCAGATGGTACCTCAGACATACCTAAGTATCGACACACTTACTTGCAACCAAGGTTTCGAACTATACGTATCCTCATGTTACAAATACCCTCACTGAAATAAAAGTCTTTCTCACATATATTTGAGTATTTTGAATTTTGGGACGTTTTAAAAAAAAAAACACTCACGCTCAGAAATATGTTCAATGCATGCAATTGTGATACCATAGGCTTGGCCGTCATGTATGTATCTACTAATGTGAGAACCCTCAGTATAAGATCATGTAGGGCTTGTCACGGGCTTGTAATGTAGGTTTGGGAGAAGGGACATATATCATTTGGATAAAAAAGTGAGTAATCCTTCATCGAGCGTTGGACTATGTTCATGCTTGATATTTGTGCGCTTTAATGCTGACCTGTTTTTTTTTGTCCCAGTTCTTTTGTACTGACTTCTTTTTGAATCTTTCGTTTGAAGCCCCTTTTTTTTCCAGAGTTATTCTCTTATTTCATTCATCATTTTTTAATAATGTCGGGCCTTTTGATTTCTTCTTTTTGTGAAGTCGTCTTTGCTTTTGTTTTCTTTTTCCTTTTTGGGGAATTTGACAACTTTTGTCTTTGAAGACTTCAACTTGAATTTTTGTCAGCCACTTGCACATTTCTAAAGCGCTCAAGGAGGTCGGGCCAAGAGATGGATAATGCGTATGCACTCAAAAAGGGTATAGGCTTAATATGTGGTTTTCAAAAGAATAGGTTTTAGGCTAAAAGGGGGAGTACTATGGATAATGCTATTTGGTAGGCTGAAAAGGCTCAAACGGATCAAAGAAAGCCTACGATCATTTTCTACACCAAGTGTTGCTCAGGATTTCGCCTCAACAAACATTGCGGCCAAGTTCTAGATCACAATATGCAATTTAACTTATTCTAAAACTCACCACACAATGCATATGAAATGATGAGGTTGGTTTCGTTCTTATCTTGAAAACATGCAAGACAATGTCATTTCAGGTATGAATAAGAGGTACTAAAAGAATCTATAGTTTACCACGAAGTCCACTCATACTGATTATTACTTTTTTTTCTATGCACACTCATAACTGTGTTGGTGTCAACCAAAGTCAAACAATGATACAAAAAAATGCTTTTGTATTTTGAATAACTTTTTTTTTTGAATAAAATATTTTTTTTGCATTTTTTGAATAAATGGTACCGAACCCGAATAGGGCTGCCTACGTATCCCGCCGAGGGAATCAGGTGCGCGTAGTTCATTCAGATATGTTATAAAATATATGCGGGAAAAAAATTCATCCATGGAAGGAATGCAAGGGTAAAAGATGTGCAAAATAAATGATTGTCCACTATAGAATGAATGCAATGAAAATAATTGTCCATGATAGAATTAATGTAATGAAAAAAATGAATGTTCATGATATGATGAATGCAATGAAAATGAATGCCCGTGACAAAATGAATGTAATGAAAAAAACGAATGTCCATGATATGATGAGTGAAATGCATGGGTGAACCAAATATGTCTCCTCTTTTATTGTTATCATTTTTTTATGTGGTGTTGAACCCAAGATGAGTTGTCTACGTATCACACCGTGTGGTGAGAATCAGACACGCGTAGTTCGGTATGATATGTTATCCAATGTATGATATGAATGTATTATGTAATTAAAGCTAAACATATAAATTGAATTTACAAATATGTATAAAAATACAAAGGTATAGAAAAACTTCAAAGTGATCATTGAATCTGGTGTTGACTGACTTCTTTCAGTAAAAAATATCTCTTGGTCATTTTTTGTGACGCTTTTGCTTTGTTCTTTCGTGGAGTGTCTCCAAGGATAATGTTTTAGAACGACCGTCAACAACTATTTGCGAGGACGGTTTTTCTTCAAAAAGATGAGAAATGGGTGAGAGTAAAAAAGTCACAAAAATAATGAAATATGGGGGTGTGACAATATAGTCAAAGACTCCCCTGATTGATTCGAGCGGACTGGAGGTTAGTGTTTCACAAGGTCCAAGTCGCGCTGTTCAAGAGCGATTTACGCAGTAGAAGTCCTGATTGCAATGTGACAGCAAAAGTGCAAAAATACAAATGCTTGTATCCGGAGTTGCAAGAATATGACATGATATGTACAGAATTGAGAGAATAATTATTGCTTTAAATAATATGTACAGAATTGAGAGAATAATTATTGCTTTAAATAATATGTACAAAATTGCTAGCGACAAACAATAGTAAACAAAAGCATGCAAATCAAGCGCGCGCCCTAATATGCCTGAGACCTCTCTTATGCTAGAGGTGGGCCTAAACGCCAAATACGCGAGATTATGATAAATAGTTCCAAAATGTTAAACTGCAATGTTTCGTTGGAAATGACGACCAAATGACGGTGCATTTTCCAATTTCAGCATGTCCAGATTAGGCTTGGATCCGTCTATCAATCACGCTACACATAGTATGCTGATTGGTCGTTGGGTTGTGAGACCCGTCGACAATTTGGTGAATTTGCTAATTGTGGAGACGATACCAAGGTTCGACCCACCTAATGTGTATGCATGCATGACTTAAAATAAAGAGGGCAGTATAACACTATCTTAAATTTGCTAAGATTTGGCTTACTAGACACATTGATTTTCGAGCGGACTACTCGAGTGAGAAGGCTACGCGGCCACTGGTTGGACCGGACACTCAGCGCAAAACGCCGACTCTCCTAAATTTGGGTATCAGGAAGAAATTTGATGGTGCGCAAATCACACCTCGCGTGTAGTGTATGATAGTGCGAAGTTTCCGTAAGGGAGGAAATATGAGCGGAATGACAATTTAAGGAAAGCAGTAAAAAAATAGCAATTAAAGAAGTTAATTACAAAATTAAAAGCAAACAATTTAAGCATTTACAACAAAATAAAAACAAAATAAAGCGCAATATATAATTAACCTGGGTTTGCTATGGTCAAGAACCTGATATCCCCAGCGGAGTCGCCATGCTGTCGCACCCGTTTTTGACCTCGAGGTCGGAACATTATCCACAACGTTGCTCTTTGGCGCGGTTCCTTGGATGAAGCAAAATGCTTGTTTTGAGGAGTCGCCACCTAATTAGTTAAGTGAATTAGGACACTTGAACTATTGCAATAAAAATAATGCAATTGATCTCCATTTAATGGTATGCGAAATTAATGAGATTCTGAATCAGAGTTCTTTATTATCCTAAAGGGAAGGGGTTAGACATCCTTTAAGATGCGCTAACTTGCGGTATGTGCGCGTGTGAGCAGTGGGTGAGGGAGTGTTGGAGAAGATGAGTGAAAACGGGAGAGTTGAAATATATGGTATGCGGCCGATGTGTTCTATGTGTAATGAGATTGTGGGAGATGATAAAAGGTGAGAGAGAGAAAGATGAAATGAGGGTATATTATTGTGAAGTGCGGTTGTGCTTTATGAAAATGGAGGAGAATGTGTTTAAAATATAAAAGAGGGGAGTGTATGCAAATAAAGGGGTGCGACTGAATGTTTTTAGAAAGGGGAGAAGTGGTTTCTTTTATAAGGGATTTTTAGGGTTTAGGTTTTGGGAGGAAAAAAATGAAAGTTGTTTGGATAAAATTAAAAGGATGTTGGATTGGACTGATCCGGATTGTGTTTCGGATTGGACTGGTTTGACTAAAATACAAAATGAGTTAATTATTTAAAAGAAAATTATTTAAAGAGATGTAAAATTATCAAAATGAAAATGCCGATGTAATAATAAAAAAATACAATATTTAAGAAAATGTTTAATGCCTAATTAAAAGTAAAAACATGATGTCAATTAATTATTTAAAGAAATACAAAATTATTAAAATAAAAGTGTCAATAAAAATATTGACAAAAACATAATGCTTAATTTAAAATAAAAGAAGCGATGTCATTCTGTGAAAAAATAACATAAAATATTAGGTAAAAAAATGCAAAAATAATGATTAAAATGTGGTGTCCTAAAATACTTAAAATTGCAATAAATATATGAAAAACGAGTCAAAATTGACTGTCAACAACCAAAATAGACATTTAGTCAATACATATAAATAAAAATTACTAATAAATGAAAGTATGTAAATAAAAATTACAAATAGATAATAGAATTTAAAGTGCAATATATTACTTAAATATTAGTAGAATATTATTACAATACTAATTTAAAGTGCAAATAGTATTTAAATATTATTACAATACTAATTTTGCATGTACTCTATAATTTAATTGCGAACTAAGTCTCGAACGTGATCTATCTCTGACGAAGAAGCTACATTAAAAACATGTGATTGATCCAAGTTAGATGATGTATGATAATCGTCATTGTGATTGATTGTGCTTTCATCTTCGTAAATATCAAAATCAATATCCATTTCTGCATTCCTTCTGATAAAGTTGTGTATAGTCATTGTTGCGACTATTTGAACCTGGGCATGCGACGTAAAATTACAAATCTGTTCTTCCATACCCCAAACGTTCTTTTTATTGTGGATCTTAAACTTGAGTGGTAATAATTGAATACTTCATTATTTTTGCATACCCGTTAGAACGCCTAAAATCAGGAAGGTGATAGCATTCACATCTGTAGGGACCAATGTACCCAATTGGTGTTGGATAACCAGAATCTACCAAATAATACTTACCTGAAGAAGGGTGTGGAAAATTAAGGTTCGCATTTGTGAGAGTCTGCTAAAAAACACGAGCATTTGTAATATTCAGAGTATTTGAAAGAAGACAATAGAAAAATGAGAAGGATAATCCTCGTATAATCGGACAACGTTAGGATGTTTGAGGAGTTTAAAATTCCAATCTGCAATTACACATGAACAAATGTCAACTTTAGTAGTATATTTGATTTTTTTTAATTAAAACAGAACATGAGTAGTGTTGACACCCAATTTTGTCCATCCCCTTCAATCAATAACCAATAAATTAAACAATTTCCTTTTTAAAACTGCAATTTTACATCGCAAAAATAATCTCTACACCAATAATATATGTATAATAAACATATACATGTGTAAATAAGGAGTTTGATAATGGCACCGCACCTTACGTAGAGTATTAAGCACTTCGGGTCTCGCACTCGCATTTATCAATTTTAAGCCCTATTCTATTTCCATTAATTCTTAATAATTTTAATACTAATAAATACGTAAATAAGTAAATAATTTAGCAATAACGTCGTGTCAAATAACATAGTCGCATTTATTAATACGCAAAGCAATTTCGTAATTATTGTAATAATTTAAACCCAAGCTAAAATTAATAAAGCACCCAAAGTCATATCAAGATAATTTAATTTTAGCTCAAATAATAATTAATAAAGCACCTAAAGTCATATTAAGATAATCTAAATAAATAAGATTCTAAATAATAGCGCCGCATTTTACGTAAAAATATTAAGCAATCCTTAAATATCATATATGCATTTAGCATTTAAATAATTTAATAAATTGATCTAAACCCCTTTTAATTTAATTTAACATCACAAAATACGCATAATAAATAAGATTTTTTTTTCTCTTTAACGGCATCGCATTATAAAATATTAAGCACTAATTAAATAGCACGCCCGCATTTATTATTGCAATAATAAAAATCCAAGCTAAAACTATAAAAAAACACCTAGGGTTGTATTTAAATAATTTAATTTAAATAATTTAATAATACACCAAATATCTAAAATTCTACCCAACCCAAAAACTAAATTATCAGCCCAATCGCCCTTGATTTCGTCTGACCCAAGCCCACGACCCGAAGCCCAAAACCCGCGCCCAAACCTTTCCCCAGCCCTATATCCAGCAGCCCACGACTCGTCTTCCTCAGAACGAAAAAGAAAAAAAACCCTAAACTTAACCTAATCCTAAAGTCATCCGCCGCATGCACCTCTCCCTCACGCCACCACCCAGCCGAAATTCTCGCCTGAGAATTCAGCGACCTTTCCCCATCTTACCATAAAACCTCTCCCTATCAATTTCGGTAAGAATCTCAGAACCCGAAAATGATAACAAATCGCCTAAAGCCAGTAACCAAATCAGCCCATAAAAGACATCCTAATAAACACAAAATCGCAACGAATCACCTTCAAAATCGCAACGAAAGTAGTCCCCAAAAGCTGTCCTAAACTTACCATAAATCGAAGCCTAACTAGGAACTATAAATACCAATGTTTGGACATGCAAAGGACAGAGAAAGGATCCAAAAAAAAAACACCCACAGACAAGGTAGCTCTAAAAACTCTCTTGTCGGTTCAGTTTTACTCCTTTCTCACCCTCGCAAACAAGTATTGGAAACTTTTCCTTGACGATTCAAAGGTACACTCGCCGTCGCCACAGATTCACCACAGATAAAAGGTAGTATGGACTGTTACTGGCTTTTGTGATTGCGGCTACTAATGAGCTTCACTAATTGTTGTTGGTGTCTGGTTGAATGTAGTGTTTATCGTCCAGGTTATAGGGTCGACTGAGTAGTGTTGTTAATGCTTGTCATCTCTGGTCATTATCGGTATTATAATAGTCATTTTTGTGCATATTAAATGCTCACCATATTGAAACCATTGAAGGTACAAATCTGGGAAATCATGGAACTAGCTGATTCATTATATTAAAAACTAGCTACATGTGCGAAATGGATAGCTGCAAATCTGTGTAAAATTTCATCGCCTTATATGATTAGTTAAATCAAGGTGCCTGGCATATTACTTCAGGAGCGGTAGTAATCATGTATGAACTGTTTCTCGTAACTCTTTCTATAAATAAATACTTCTCCTAGCAAATAGTTAGCGGGAAGTAAAAGGGATTACGAGGTCTAATCCCAAATCTTCAAATTAAGCCGACGCGCTCTCGGATATAACAACGTCAAAATTTAACAGGATTATGTGTGTCTATGTGTATGTATATTTATATGCCTATATTCAAAATATTTCAAATCTTTACTTATTTTTTAAAATATCACTATCGTATTTCAATAAATCAAGACCGACCTCCAATCAAATTGTTACTAAGATTGAGGATACATGATTTACAATGTTGTGTTATCATCCCAATAAAGTAACAAACATTTTAATCCCAAAATAAAACCTTCGTGTTCCCGTCTCATAAGATAGCTAATGTGTTTCACTCTTAAGCTAACCGTACGAGTTTAATATCTATCGTCATATATGTAGAATTTCCCCGTCAAATAAGGTGTAATTGAGCATGATAATCAGTTTCTTCTTGTCCACAACACGTTTTACTAGTAGTTGTCGGTATTTGCATATATGTCTAAATGGAATAGTTATCACCTGAGTTCTATAGGTCGGCTGAGTTGTACCACCAATGCTTTGTCAAATCTGTGATCCTTGTAGGTGTTACAATAGTCATCTATATGTATCAAATATTCGTCATGTTTAAAGTAGTTGACGTCTAAATCCTGGAAAGTATGGAATTAGCTCTGTATTAAATTAAGGCAAAGCATGGTTTAGAACATCATGTTGTGGCATTGATAAATCTGTTTTAGTTTATCATTAGGTCCACCATATATCTATTGAGATTAGTCCAGGACTGACATAAGGGTAATAACATATACATACATCAGTCCAGTTATATTGCGCCATATCATGAAAAGTCATCATAACCAACATGTTATACCTAATAAGATCTTATACGCTTGGTTTGACATCCATGGTTCTGTGCATTTAAAGCATTATTCCCAAAGAGCCACAACCCAATTAAAAAAAGAACTCGGAATCGGAAATTGAACTCTTGCATTTGCTTGATGTGTACTTTGTCCATTGCTTTGTCCTGCTTATCGGTTACATCTCTGCCAATGTTTGGTTAAAATATTCTGGCTCAATGGTCAGATTTTAGAATTGTGACTAGTAATTGTTGATTTGAAGTTGTCTGTTTATCCTCCGGTATGTATGAATTCACGCAAGTTAACATGCTGAATAATCTGCTGGATACGACCCCTATTCTTCGAAAAACATAGTCTTTGGAATCTGCAGGTTGTTTAGTATTAGGTGGTCTTCTGTATTCAACCTAGTCTCTGTCCGTATTTACCGCTGAATCCCCTTTCCCTTCCCCTGATTGTTGCATTTTTCAGTAGACCATCCGTGGGTATATTTCGTGATATATGTGATACGTATGCTTCAGTATATATTCAATGTATGTCGAGGTCACCCATATTCTGTAACGTATCCTCAATTCCGTGTATATATCCCTTGTATATTAGCTTAAAAAATATTTTCAAATATGTCGCTGGGCTGGACATATTTCTGATAGCCTTTTATCTCCTTCCTTCATAATTGAGTATTGGGCCTAGTCCATTGTTTGCCCTCATCTGCAGTCTGCTCGTGTGCTTGCTCCAGTTTAAACCAGTCCTATATACCAAAAAAAGTTATCTCCGACTTATTAGCCTGCTTGTCCTTTGTTGAAATATGTAGTTTAACTCACCCCCTTTAAAACCTATCTATAATTGATTATCTTTGTATGTTTAGAAGAATTATTATGTTGAACTAAAGACCCGGACGTCACTGTGTCCAGTGTGTGTATCCCAGCCTTGATGAATAAGTTTAGGGCCCATGAATCATTATTTTTTCTCTCTGCCTCTGCACTGTGAGGCGTTGTCCAGTTCTGGGCCAAGCCCACTGGATTCGCTTTCGATCACCTGCTGACCTTCACAATCGGTCACGAGATACATATCCAAATATTAATTTATGTGCTAAATATGACGCTAAATGCTTATCTATTAATTGATAAAATTTGAGTGTATACTAACCTTTTTCTTTCTCTTATTTTACACGAAATGCATCGGAGCTGAATGAAGAGTCTCAATACGAGACTCATCACGAGCTACAACAAATGAAAGCCCGCATCTATGTGCATCCATGTCCGCATATGCCATTCCAAATCACAGGCGGAATTACACCATCATTGATTCGAGTTTTATTATTAATCCCCCTCTCCCCCATCTATTTGTTGTAAATTATTTGTCTAACATTTAGGATAACTAAACCTTGAATCGATAACTAGAAATTAATTTGATTTTCTTACCGTAAGTTGATTACTTTAGGCGCGTCACACATTTTCATAGTTATAATAAACCACTTAATAATCTCCATTCGCATAATAAGTCATGTAGCTAGAACTTTATTTTGTCAAAATATACCTAAACCATGCTCTTATCAATTCCTATTAACATGCATAAAGTATATATATTTTTTCATACTTTTGTTGTCCTTTGCATAACAGACATCTTTAATTCTTATTTTATAATTACATATATTGATATGATAATTTTGCATTATTATTTCTATATTAACATATATACTTTAGGTAATAAAATACTTGCATACATCTTTAATTACTCCATGAACGCATTCTTTCATTCGAAATTAACTCTTACATTTAAACAAATCTTATAGTTTTATACCTTTATTTAAAACTTTAAACATGCATTTTATAATTAACCTAGGTTTGAACGGACAACCGTAAGTTAGCGGATTCTAAAGGATGTCTAAACCCTTCCCTTTAGGATAATAAAGAACTCTTACCCAAAATCTTATTGAGTTTCACAGACCATTAAATGGAGTTAATGCTGACTTTAATCGGTTAGCATTTAGGTGTCCTAATTCACCCAATTAATTAGGTGGCGACTCCCTTAACATTTACATTTTATTATATTTTTGGAGGGATAACCATTCCGTCGCGCATTCAAGCCTGAGAGTTCAAAATCGGGTGCGATAGCATGGCGACTCCACTGGGGAAGGTATTCTAGGTTCTTAACCATAACAAACTTAGATTAATTATCGTGCTTTATTTTTCTTTATTTGCTTAGTTGCTATTTTTGTGTTTTTGCATTTATTTGCTCTTATCTATCCTTTGCCTAAAATGTTATTCCTTACATGAATATTTGCAAGCTGCTATTTGTTACCGCTTTCCTTAAACTGACATTCTGCTCATATTTCCTCCCTTATGGAAAATTCACATTATCACACACAACACGCGGGTGTACTTTGCGCACCTGCAAATTTCTTTCAAACACCCAAATTTAAGAGAGTTGGCGTTTTGCGCGGAGAATCCGATCCAACCGGTGGTCGCGTAGCCTTCTCACTCGAGTAGTCCGCTCGAGAACCTCGCGTCCAGTAAGCCAAATCTTAGCAAACTTAAGATAGAGTTATACCACCCTTTATACTAAGTCATGCATGCATACACTTTAGGTGGATCGATCCTTGGAATCGTGTCCACGACTAGGAACCTTCCAAATCGTCAATAGGGTCTCATGACCCAATTGACCAAATTGGCATATTATGTGTTGCATAATCATGATAGATTTATCCAAGCCAAAAGACATGCCAAAGTTGGAAATGTAAGTCTATTTATTTCTATTTTTTTCCAGCATTTGTATCATAACATGGATCATATAAGAATGGTAAGCGGAGTTCCTAATAAGCTAAGAGTATGGTGGGAGGATTTCGACATCAGCAGTCAGACGATGATTAGGAAGAAGTTGGGGTCTCTCATCTCACTATTTGGTATTTCGCCAGATCCACATTTGATCCGAGCTTTAATCCAGTTTTGGGATCGGTAAGTCGTTTTCAGATTCAAGGATTTCGAAATAACTCCTACATTGGAAGAAGTGCATTATTTCACCAGTCTAGTTTACCAAGGTAGAAGATAAATTATTCCCAACAGCCAATCATGGAAGAAATTTCTCCGCTACATGGGTGTCACGCCCCAAATTTTCCTAAGTCTTTACTTAGGGCGTGATGGCACCTGGACAATTATTTTCCACCAGGAGCACCATTTAATTCTCTTTATTTAGAAATTTAAACTTATATTCAAATACGGAGCTATTAATAAAAATAACAATAAAGAAATTTGTTTATGACTTTATTGAAAATATAACGCGAGCCCATACTCGTGCAAATATTGTTTCTACATAGACATACTGACAAATATTATTCTAAGTTGGAAGGGAGCCCATTCCACACGGGCATTTCCCGAGACACTGGAACTGACATTCTGAACCTGACGAGTACCAAGCCCGAAGCAATGGACTTGGTATGACAAGAGGCTGCGGGACGATCGCTAGCCTTGGCGTGGAGCCTTTCCTCTATCACGCTTTCCTGAAACATGTTAAATAAAGAGTCAGCCCTACCATCTGGGGCTGAGTGAGAACCTTACCCTGCAATTCAAAGTAACACCACAATATTCCAAGTGCAATCACATTATAACGTAATAAGCATATTGCAAAAACATATCAGGTTACAACATCTTTAATTATGCAACAACTCATAGGAAATTCTCGGTTTAACTAACACTTCATTTTATCTCGTATTATACGTTAAGACATTCCCCTGCATTTCCACATGTTTATTACATTTATATATTTGTGAACGCGTATTCACTTTTCATATTTATATATAGGTGAACATGTATTCATCTTTCATATTTGTTGCGGCGTGCAACCCGATCCATTATATTTACGTATTTGTGAACACGTATTCACTTTACGTTTTGTTGCGGCGTGCAACCCGATCCATTATGTTTACGTATTTGTGAACGTGTATTCACTTTACGTTTTGTTGCGACGTGCAACCCGATCCATTATATTTACGTATTTGTGAACATATATTCACTTTACGTTTTGTTGCGGCGTGCAACCCGATCCATTATGTTTACGTATTTGTGAACGCGTATTCACTTTACGTTTTGTTGCGGCGTGCAACCCGATCCATTATATTTACGTATTTGTGAACATATATTCACTTTACGTTTTGTTGCGACGTGCAACCCGATCCATTATGTTTACGTATTTGTGAACGCGTATTCACTTTACGTTTTGTTGCGGCGTGCAACCCGATCCATTATATATTTATATATTTATGTGAACACGTATTCACTTTTCATATTTTTCAGAAGATCGAATAAATACTATTCTCTTTTCTAACATTCTGTCATTCATACTTGTAACGATTATAACTTTTTAACCATAACTCCAACTAAGGTGTTTCTCAAGCGGAAACTAAGGTAAGAAGGGGATCTTTCACTGTACCAAATTTCATTTAAAACTACTTTGAGTAACTAACACAAATTTATCCTCAAAACAGCCACATAAAATTTGTTTCGGCAGAATTTTTATTAAACAGAACCCAATCTTAGAATAGTCATAACTCCTAATCTGTAAATCCGTTCAAGCCCCATAAAATCTCCAAACGACGAGAACAGAGAGATACACGTCTCCATGTGAACCATCCTTTCATATTCTGTACCATTTGGTACGGTTTTACACTTTTATTCGCTGCCCTTCCTGGATCTCGATAGATCCGAGGCAGAAACTTTAAATAGCGATAACTCTCAATCCGTAAGTCGGATAGACCCCCGTAAGGTCTCCAAATGTCCACAACAAATAGATCTAGAACTTTCATTTAGCAACAATTTTCATATTCCCCACAGATTAGTACAGTTTTACATTTCAACGTCCTGCCCTTCTGGATTCCGATGAATCCGAGGCAGCAACTTCAAACTACAATAACTCTCAACTCGTAAGTCTGTTTTAATAACTCTTTATCTATATCTGTCCGTAACAGAGAGATTTACAACCATGTAAATTTTCATATAATTCTAATAAGTAAAACTCAATAAAAACAGTCCGTAATTATGCCTTTCCGAATTTCGGCCAAATCTAAGGCAGAAACTTTGAACTATGATAACTTTCAAACCGTATGTCCATTTTATCTCATTTTTGGTTCTATATGATCATAATATAGAGGTGTACCACTCTTCCGAATTTCATCAAATTCTAACAATTATAACTCAGTGAGAACAGTTCGTAAAGTTCATGACGCAACTAGTTATCTAAACAATCAAAAGTTCAATATTTCTTTTCAACATTCAATTCTTATTCTAACATGTATTGAACTTAAAATAAAGGATATTACCAAGAATTTCTGAGTGAGAAAACTCACCTTGTAAGTGTGAAGATTATTGTTGTATGGTTGCTAAAATTATCCTTACTCTCTAGTATTTTGATTCTTGTTCTTCTTGCCCTCTTGGTATTTTTTCCTCTTTTTTTCACTTGTTTTTTTCTGATTTTCTAACCTTTATGTTATGTACTTTGTTTGTGTGTAAATACAATGTATAAGTGGAGAGTTTCTATAACATATGGGAGGTGAAATGACAAGAGTTGGAGGGGAAATGAAAAGGGGGGAAGGGGAGAATGAAAGACGTACGTGCATGATGCTGCACTTCTTTTTTTTTTTTTCTTTTTCTTTTGTTTTTGTTTTGTTTTCTTATTTTCATTTCATCTATCTATTTATCCAACTTTAACACTAACTCTATCCCATGCAATTTATTCTTTGTTTTCTTATATATATATTTTTATTAACCCAACCACAACTATATATTATTTTTTTTTCTTTTCCGGATTTCACATTCTCTCCTCCTTAAGCAACATTCGTCCTCGAATGTGAATAAGGTCGTAACATAATCACATAGACACAATAATGTTTATTGTTATTGTAACACTAATTTGGGGCTTCACATTCTCCCTTCCTTAAAAAACATTCGTCCTCGAATGAGAATAAGGTTGTAACACATGCATATAGACACGCAAATCGCATATGAAGTCTTATGTAATGCATTTTTTTACCTTAGTCAAATAGGAATGGATATTTGACTTTCATCGCCTCTTCCGCTTCCGAGGTGGCTTCCTGCGTGAGTGATTCTTCCATAGGACTTTCACTAAGCAATATCTTTATTTCTAAGGCGTTGGACCTTTCTATCAAGTATTTCTAGGAGCTCTTCATATTGAAGCTCTTTATTAAGAACTATCTCCGGGAAGGATGACGTGACTTGGATCGTGCAAGTATTTTCGTAACATTGACACATGAAATCTGGGATGCGCTTCCTTTCTTGTGAAAGTGCTAATTCGTAAGCCACATTCCCCACTCTTCGCAAGATCTCATATGGCCCAATAAACCTTGGGCTCAATTTCCATTTCTTACCAAAACGCATCACTCCCTTCATTGGGGACACTTTTAAAAATACTTTCTCCCCCTCTTGGAATTCAAGATCTCTTTTCCGATGATCCGCATAAGACTTATGACGGCTATGAGCTGTTTTGATCCGCTCCCGAATCATCTGTACCTTATCATTTGTTTCTTGAATGACTTCAGTCCGAAACGATTCGTCTCACCCACCTCGAACATCCAAGTGGAGACCTACATTTTCGTCCATATAATGCTTCAAACGGGGCCATTTGTATGCTAGAGTGAAAACTATTGTTGTAGGCGAACTCAATTAGACATAGATGGTCCAACCAACTTCCCTGAAAATCTAACACACAAGATCGCAACATGTCCTCAAGTGTTTGAATTGTTCGCAGCTTGCCCATCTGTTTGCGGGTGGAAAGCCGTGCTTAACTTAACTTTTGTCCCGAGACCCTGCTGGAAACTTTGCCAAAAGTGTGAGATGAACTGGGAACCCTTATCTGAAATAATTTGTAAGGGAATCTCGTGTAACCGCACAATCTCCTTCAAATAAATCTGTGTGTATTGTGGTGCGCGATGCGTAGTCTTGACCGGTAAGAAATGGGATGACTTTGTAAGCCGATTAACAATCACCCAAATAGAATCATACCCTTCTCGAGTTTTCGGTAGACCAGTTACGAAATCCATATGAATCGCCTCCCATTTCCACATGGGGACTCCAATGTCCTGAAGTAATCCGCCAGGTTTTTGGTGTTCAGCTTTCACCTGTTGACATATAAGACACCTCCCGACAAACTCCGCAACGTCTTTCTTCATCCCGTCCCACCAGTAATTTGCCTTGAGGTCCTGATACATTTTTGTTGACCCTGGATGAATGAAATATCTTGTGTTGTGGCCCTCATCTAAGATCTTCCTCCTTAGATCCTTTACCTTAGGAACACATAACCTACCCTTATACCGAAGGGTTCCGTCATTATCTCCCAATGTAAACTGTGAAGGTTTTCCTGCTGGATCCTCTCCCGAAATCCAACAAACTCCGTATCCTCAAACTTACTTTCTTTTATTTCTGAAGCTAAGGCAGACTGCGAGGTATCATGTACCACCACCCTACCTTCACCGATCTCAGTTAAGCTAACCCCGAGGTTTCCCAATCTTTGAACCTCACGAACAATACCCCTCTTTTGTATTGCCAAATGGGCCAAGCTGCCCATTGATCTCCTACTGAGTGCGTCAGCCACCACGTTGGCTTTCCCATGATGGTAAAGAATACTAAGGTCATAATCCGTAAGCAACTCTAACCATCTTCTTTGTCGGAGATTCAAATCCTTCTGCGTGGTTATGTACTGCAAGCTCTTATGATCTGTAAATATGTCCACATGCATACCATACAAATAATGTCTCCATATTCGTAAGGCAAACACCACCGCAGCTAATTCCAAGTCATGAGTTGGGTAATTCTTCTCATGTATCTTCAACTGTCTAGATGCATACGCAATAACCTTTCCAAACTGCATCAAGACACATCATAACCCAACTCTAGAGACATCACAATAGACTGTGAACCCTTCTTGTCCCGATGGTAAGGTTAGGACTGGTGCAGTAGTCAACAATTCCTTTAGTTTCTGAAAACTTGCTTCACATGCTTCTGACCACTGGTACTTAACCGTTTTTTTAGTCAACCGGGTCAAGGGAGCAGCAAGACTAGAAAAGCCTTTTACGAATCTTCTATAATACCCAGCCAAACCCAAGAAACTTCGAACCTCTGTCGGAGTGGTCGGTTTTGGCCAGTTCTTCACTGCTTCTATCTTCTGGGGGTCTACCATAATTTCATCCCTTGACACAACATGACCCAAAAAGGCTACCTTTTCCAACCAAAATTCACACTTTGAAAATTTAGCATATAGTTTCTCATGTTCAAGACTTGAAGCACTACCCTCAGATGTTCTTCATGTTCTTCAACACTCTTACTGTAGATTAGGATATCATCTATGAACACAATCACGAACAAATCTAGGAATGGTTTGAAGATTCTGTTCATTAAATTCATAAAAGCTGCTGGGGCATTGGTTAACCCAAAAGACATGACCAAGAGCTCATAATGGTCGTATCGGGTTCTAAAGGTTGTTTTGGATATATCATCTGAATTTATTTTCAGCTGATGATATCCCGAACGAAGATCAATCTTGGAAAAATAGCTAGCTCCCTGAAGTTGGTCAAAAAAATCATCGATTCTTGGTAATGGGTGTCGGTTCTTGATCGTGACCTTATTGAGCTGCCGATAATCGATGCACATTCGGAGCGATCCGTCTTTCTTTTTCACAAACAGGACTGGTGAACCCCAAGGGGAAACACTAGGCCTTATAAAGCCTTTATCCAGAAGATCTTTCAATTGTTCTTTTAACTCCCTCAATTCAGCTGGGGCCATTCGATATGGAGGAATAGAAATGAGTCTTGTACCCGGAATTAACTCTATAGCAAACTCTACTTCTCTATCCGGAGGAAGGCCTGGAAGATCTTCAGGAAAAACCTCCGGAAAATTTTGATCAATAGGAACATCATTCACCGCTGGGGATTCTTTTTGGGTATCCACTATATTAGCCAGATATGCATACTCCACTCTGTGACTTCTCAATAACTTTTGAGCCCCAAGGTAGGAAATAAAGCGACGAGGATATTCCAACCCTACCCCTTATAACAACACGGTTCTCCGGGAAAAGTTAATCTCACTATCTTTCGTCGACAATCTAACATGGCATAACATGCCGA
Organism: Przewalskia tangutica; assembly: GCA_029844215.1. Classification (NCBI taxonomy): domain Eukaryota; kingdom Viridiplantae; phylum Streptophyta; class Magnoliopsida; order Solanales; family Solanaceae; genus Przewalskia; species Przewalskia tangutica. The sequence goes on from CM056721.1 coordinate 127,505,219, forward strand.
CAACCAATCCATACCCAAAATGACGTCGAAGTCTACCATATCAAGTAGTACTAGGTTCACCATTGTTCCCCTGCCATTCACTTCTAATGGAAAATTATTTACCACCCGAGAGGCCCAAATTGAGGCCCTGCGGTGTCATAACCTCAAAAGGTTCACTTAAATAAGAAGGTTCTACGTGTAAATTCTTAGCAAAGCCCATTGACACATATGAAAATTCAGAGCCGGGATCGTATAATACAAATGCAGGAATACTCGAGACTAGCAAAATACCTGTGACCACCGCATTAGATGCTTCTGCCTCATTCCTCTGGGGCAAAGCGTAGAGCCGATTAGAATTGTTGGGTTGTTGACCTCCCGACTGACGGGGTTGGTTTCCCGATTTCCACAGCAAGCGATTGTGGTTGCTTCGACCTCCCGAATAGATTTTATTTGAGTCCTCTTTGCAATCCCACATAGTGGCACGATTTTCCACAGCTTATAACATGACTTAAAGAGCGACATTCTCCACAGATTTCCTTTGAATAATCTTACAAAGCGGTGGTTCCCCTCCTGTGTTAGGATTGATGGCCTTGTCCTTGCTCACTTGGTGATTAAACCAACTGTTCCCCTTAGGCTTGAAATAAGACTGACCCATAGATTGGTTCGGTCTTGAAGATCCCTTACTAAACTCATGCTTATGATTTTGACTCTGACTAAATGATCATGACGTCCGAAACCTTTTCTGCGAATACTTTTTTTTTGTTGCTTTAGCAAAACCTTCTATCCTCATTGTCATACCGACGATCTGAAGGTATGCCCGATAATGGGCTAATGCCACTACCTTCTCTTCCAAGTTTTGGTTTATACCCTTAACAACTCTTTTGACCTTCTCCTTCGTAGGAATAATATATGCGTTGTATCGACAATCGGATGAATTAGGTATTGTATTCTATCACATTGCGGTCTCCTTGTTTCAACAGTTCAAACTCACGTCGCGCATCTTTTGGGAGTTAGGCATGTACTTTTCACCGAACGCGGCTCAACTCCCACGCCATCGGTGGTGACATCGGAAAATGATTTCTTCTAAAATTTCTCCACCACACCCACGTGTCGTCCACTAACCGTGCGATTACTAAATTGACGTCACGCGTCTCCACACATCCTCGTGTAAATGAGGTTTTCTACCTCATCGAGAAATACTATTGGGTTAGACTTGTAGTCCTTCCTCGTATAGATATGTTCCCTTCTTCTCACAAAATTTGCCCCATAGTCTATCTCGGTACCTCTCCTACCTTTTCGGTCGGTGCGATCACATCTGGTTATTTTATCGTTGTACACTCTCTTCCACAATCCTTTGAAGGAGGTAGTACGAGAACCAAGTCTTTGAAAAGACTCAAGATAGGCACGAGAAGAGTATGAAAGAAGTGAAACTTTAGGATGTTATTAGTTTACTTATTACTAAGGTGGCGCACACCGTCGCAATAAGTAACCGCTCAAACACCCAACTCAAGAAACTTCCTAGAATCTCCTAACTGGTTTAGCTCGATACCAACTCTTGTCACGCCCCAAATTTTCCTAAGTCTTTACTTAGGCGTGATGGCACTGACAATTATTTTCCACGGGAGCACCATTTAATTCTCTTTATTTAGAAATTTAAACTTATATTCAAATACGGAGCTATTAACAAAAATAACAATAAAGAAATTTGTTTATAACTTTATTGAAAATATAACGCGAGCCCATACTCGTGCAAATATTGTTTCTACATAGACATACTGACAAATATTATTCTAAGTTGGAAGGAAGCCCATTCCACACGGGCATTTCGAGACACTGGGCGACATTCGAACTCCGCAGTACCAATCCCAAGCAATGGACTTGGTATGACAAGAGGTCATGGACGATCGCTAGCCTTGGCGTGGAGCCTTTCCTCTATCACGCTTTCAAACATGTTAAATAAAGAGTCACTACCATCCCAATGAGTGAGAACCTTACCCTGCAATTCAAAGTAACACCACAATATTTCAAGTGCAATCACATTATAACGTAATAAGCATATTGCAAAAACATATCAGGTTACAACATCTTTAATTATGCAACAACTCCTCATAGGAAATTCTCGGTTTAACTAACACTTCATTTTATCTCGTATTATACGTTAAGACATTCCCCTGCATTTCCACATGTTTATTACATTTATATATTTGTGAACGCGTATTCACTTTTCATATTTATATATAGGTGAACATGTATTCATCTTTCATATTTGTTGCGGCGTGCAACCCGATCCATTATATTTACGTATTTGTGAACACGTATTCACTTTACGTTTTGTTGCGGCGTGCAACCCGATCCATTATGTTTACGTATTTGTGAACGTGTATTCACTTTACGTTTTGTTGCGGCGTGCAACCCGATCCATTATATTTACGTATTTGTGAACATATATTCACTTTACGTTTTGTTGCGGCGTGCAACCCGATCCATTATGTTTACGTATTTGTGAACGCGTATTCACTTTACGTTTTGTTGCGGCGTGCAATCCGATCCATTATATTTACGTATTTGTGAACATATATTCACTTTACGTTTTGTTGCGGCGTGCAACCCGATCCATTATGTTTACGTATTTGTGAATGCGTATTCACTTTACGTTTTGTTGCGGCGTGCAACCCGATCCATTATATATTTATATATTTATGTGAACACGTATTCACTTTTCATATTTTTCAGAAGATCGAATAAATACTATTCTCTTTTCTAACATTCTGCCATTCATACTTGTAACGATTATAACTTTTTAACCATAACTCCAACTAAGGTGTTTCTCAAGCGGAAACTAAGGTAAGAAGGGGATCTTTCACTGTACCAAATTTCATTTAAAACTACTTTGAGTAACTAACACAAATTTATCCTCAAAACAGCCACATAAAATTTGTTTCGGCAGAATTTTTATTAAACAGAACCCAATCTTAGAATAGTCATAACTCCTAATCTGTAAATCCGTTCAAGCCCCATAAAATCTCCAAACGACGAGAACAGAGAGATACACGTCTCCATGTGAACCATCCTTTCATATTCTGTACCATTTGGTACAGTTTTACACTTTTATTCGCTGCCCTTCCTGGATCTCGATAGATCCGAGGCAGAAACTTTAAATAGCGATAACTCTCAATCCGTAAGTCGGATAGACCCCCGTAAGGTCTCCAAATGTCCACAACAAATAGATCTAAAACTTTCATTTAGCAACAATTTTCATATTCCCCACAGATTAGTACAGTTTTACGTTTCAACGTCCTGCCCTTCTGGATTCCGATGAATCCGAGGCAGCAACTTCAAACTACAATAACTCTCAACTCGTAAGTTTGTTTTAATAACTCTTTATCTATATCTGTCCGTAACAGAGATATTTACAACCATGTAAATTTTCATATAATTCTAATAAGTAAAACTCAATAAAAACAGTCCGTAATTATGCCTTTCCGAATTTCGGCCAAATCTAAGGCAGAAACTTTGAACTATGATAACTTTCAAACCGTATGTCCATTTTATCTCATTTTTGGTTCTATATGATCATAATATAGAGGTGTACCACTCTTACGAATTTCATCAAATTCTAACAATTATAACTCAGTGAGAACAGCTCGTAAAGTTCATGACGCAACTAGTTATCTAAACAATCAAAAGTTCAATATTTCTTTTCAACATTCAATTCTTATTCTAACATGTATTGAACTTAAAATAAAGGATATTACCAAGAATTTCTGAGTGAGAAAACTCACCTTGTAAGTGTGAAGATTATTGTTGTGTGGTTGCTAAAATTATCCTTACTCTCTAGTATTTTGATTCTTGTTCTTCTTGCCCTCTTGATATTTTTTCCTCTTTTTTTCACTTGTTTTTTTCTGATTTTCTAACCTTTATGTTATGTACTTTGTTTGTGTGTAAATACAATGTATAAGTGGAGAGTTTTCTATAACATATGGGAGGTGAAATGACAAGAGTTGGAGGGGAAATGAAAAGGGGGGAAGGGGAGAATGAAAGACGTACGTGCATGATGCTGCACTTTTTTTTTTTTTTTTTCTTTTGTTTTTGTTTTGTTTTCTTATTTTCATTTCATCTATCTATTTATCCAACTTTAACACTAACTCTATCCCATGCAATTTATTCTTTGTTTTCTTATATATATATTTTTATTAACCCAACCACAACTATATATTATTTTATTTTTTTTCCGGATTTCACAATGGGTCTAAAGAATACTGAGGAATTGCGTTGCTTCGAGAACAACTGGGTGTCTCTTGACTATCTTTACGAGAGGTATGGACATAATAACGCTTACAAGACGTGCAAAACAGAATTCTCATGTATTCTACGCCATTGGCAAAATAGGCGTCCTATTGCATTCACTGTCGCTTTACTTGACACCTTGATTTTCCCACTTGAGTATGGCAAAATAAGTACTTGCATATGTTCCGTGGCCAGATCACTTTTCGAGGGAATTGACGGCGTGCAACCCACTTTAGTTCCTATGATCTTGGCAGAGATATTCCGAGCTCTTGGGAAATGCAAAAGAGGCAAGACAAACTTCTTTGAAGGTTGCAATCTTATCTTACAAATGTGGGCCATGGAGCATTTTTACCGACGGTCAAATATGACAGATGTTTGTTTCAGCGCATCTTATAAGATCGACAGCTTCTATGATAGGACGAAACGGTTTGTGTCACCGGTCGGCACCAAAGATTGGTGCCAGTTTTTGACATCCCGCACCCAGGATCAGATCCAGTGGAAATATCCTTTACTCCCTCACAAGACTGGAGCCTTTATACGCGGTAAAGAATTATACTATATTGAGCTTATTGGTCTAAAGGGTCTACAACCGTACGCTCCCCTACGCGTACTCCGACAATTCGGCCAAAAACAGATAATCCCACTCCGGTCAGACATGGGAGTTTCAGAAGTCACATTTGGACCAAACTTTATCGTGCCCGAACTGGACGAATTTTGAGAGAATGGGACGACACTAACAAGGTAGACATCGGAGATGAACAAGCAGGGCGCACACCCGAATATCAGACATGGTTGCAAGAGGATCACAACAACACAACCTACAGCCTAAAAGGAGAGCAAGGTTTCGAGGACGTGGGCACGGGAATAGGATAAAGGATCGTCTACTCAAAGATAAGGTCATCACTCCAGACATGTGGGTTCTGATGCAGGATGCAGTGCAGTACTTGGAATAGGCAGGGGCCATACCAAGAAGATCTAAGCTTCACTATCACATCGGCAACATAGTTATAGGCATTTGCATTGTTTTTCTTATAAGTGTTATTTCAATTAGCTTTATTTCCAATAAAAACATTTCAATACAATGGTTTGGGTACATCTAACATGACTTTGCATATATGACGCTTAGGCCTACCTCTGGCATAATAGAGGCCCCTTGCATATTAGGACGCACTTTAATCTACTCTATTTTTGAAGCTTCATTGTATGCCCCATATGTTCTTCTATTTATGTTGATGCTAACACATGTTTCGGATAAAAGGGATTTTGCTGTACTACTCCCCTCCTCGGCTGGTTTGTGTTGGCAAACACTGGCTGAACACCCATATTTCACAAGATCCATGTCACGACCCGACCCGACGGACCGTGATTAACGTCCTAATTGGACGTCATTACTGACCTGTCACTCTTAATCCAATTAATACAGATGTCTACATAAATTTCGGCAGCACAATGCTGCTTTTACAACATATCCCTAAAAACGGGCGAGCCAAGTGCGCCAAAACAACAACAAAACAACAATCATAATAAGCTGGCGACTAGCCGCCACCAACCACATCACGCGCACAAAGGCATAAGTCAAAATACGCATGGCCGGCAAATACTAAATAACGACATCAAAACCCAAAATGAAGTACAAACATCTAACCCACAACTGTCTACAGACCTCTAAGAGAGTAATACTGACATATGACGGGACATGACCCCGTCGTGCCTAAAATATGCATAAGTCTGAAAAATAAAGGTATGTACCAAAAATAGCTGGCTCCGGAACAAAGGAGCTCTCCAACTGCTGTACAGAATCCTAGACTGGAGGGTCACCTATCTGAACTCCTGAACCTGCGGGCATGAACGCAGCCCCCCGAGGAAGGGGGTCGATGAGATAATGTCGAGTATGTAAAACATAAAATCTTGTAAAATCGATTAACAATCGTACGAAGTAAACAGAGTCATCAAACTGTCATAAAACTGAGAATCATGACTGAAAGCATATCATGTATACTGAATCATAAAACATCGTGCTCATGTCTGTACATAAAAACTGTAAAACATGTCTCGGCCCTCTATGGAGGGACTCGATGGAATCTGTATCTGCGCGCGTAACATGTCTCGGCCCTCTAATGAGGGACTCGATGTAATCTGTATATATATATATATAACGTGTCTCGGCCCTCTAGTGAGGGACTCGATGAAATTTGTATCTGGCTGTGCACGATCATGATCTGGCCCGGGACTCAGTGGAGTGAAATAGTAACACTTAGCACGAGTAGATATCATGAGCAACTGTATGCAATTAAAATCATTATGTGACTCTCAATAAAATTATTACCATAAACTCACATCAAATCATAATCACTAGTAAATAATCATTTTTAAAACTGAACTGGTAGGAGTTAAGTACGTCCGCCGTACTTTCATAAAAATCATGCCAAAAGAAAGAAGGAAAGGTCTCACATACCTCTTAGGCGAACTAATCAGCTTGGTATTAAAGTATTCCTCATCTAGTACTTCAACCTATGATAAAGAACAACATGTTCGTCAATTCTATGGTTCCTAATGTAAGTTATATGCTTAAAGACTCCCTTATTTCTACAAAAATTTGGGCAGCATTTCCTTTGTTTATGTGCGTATCCACAATTTTCCAATAATCCAAATCAACCAACAATTCAACTCCAGCTACAATCCAATCAACCAACAATCCAATTCAAACCAATAATTCAATTCAAACCAACAATTTCCCCTTTATTCCAGAATATATAAAATTAACATCTTTCTTACACTTAATCCTTTCGAGGCATGTATAGGTATCTTATTGCAATACATATGCATGTTTGTAGCTTATTTACATACTAGTTCAGTCCGTAATACATTATCGAAATTTTCAACAATTTCTATCAACTTTCCGGTCATATCAACATTTTTCAATTCCAAAGCTTTTTCCAAATTTCCTTACTTTCCAATTAATCTCCCAACAACTTCAATTAACAACTTTAACTTTAAACATCAAGGTTTCATCTAAATTTTCACATGCAATTAGTAATAACATACCAACACAATTACTCAATTCCAACGTACGCCAAGAATAGGTTCTAAATCGGTGTATATATCCTTAATACAATCACATGCATTTCATATTTCCAATTCCATCTTAACACCAATTCATATCTTCAACTACAACAACATGCAATGTCATTAAACTATAAAAGAAGAATTTTATACCTCGAATTCGTCCAAAACAGTCCCCAAAAACGTGACTGTCCAGATTTTTTTGTCACTACTTCGTCGGCTGAACTTGTAACGTCGATAACTCTCTACTCCAGTGTTCTATCGACGAGCGGTTTGTTGCGTTGGAAACTAGACTCGACGAACTTCATTTTAGGCTTTTGAAACACCCAAAAACTCCTAATATGCTAGGAGATATTCCCTTCCAAATTTGACTAAAAATCTGCCAGTAACCAGCGATTTTCTGCCCATTTTTCTTTTACGAAATTCGATTTTCTTCGCCAATCTTCACTTCTTCAACTCCAATCCAACATGCAACCATTCTACCATGTTAATCCCTCATTCTTACACCTTTTTCTTCAAGAAATCTTGTCCAAAAACCCAAGAACCCACTGCCCTAAAATTGGCAGAAATGTCGAGAACTCCCCACTGTTTTGGGGTGATAATTTCGCCTCAAAATGGTGGGATAATTTACCCCAAGAAGATGGAATGACAAGCTAAATTTTCTTTGCAAAGGGTGGGGATTTTCGTTCAAGAAGGGGGGAGAAATGAGAGCTTAAAAATCTGATTTTGTTTTGTGGAAGAAATGAAGGTTTTAGAGGAGTTTTTTTTTTAATTTTCAGATTTAAAAAAAAAAAGCACTAAGACCCCCTTAAATGCCACACTTTGCCCCCTCTAAGTATTTATTTAACTAAATCAACCCCCACTTCTTTTAATCTAATTTCCCATTGCCTTAATTTCTTATCATCGTACGTTTTAAATACCTCACTAACTCATAACGGAAAAATACATATTTATTTATACCACCATTTCTAAAGAGATTTCCGGCGTCACATTTGTCATTGCCAAAAATTAATCCGTATTAGCACGTAGAATATTTGTAATTTCGAAAATTGGAAATCTCAATCCTTAATGACGTTCTAAATCATTGTCTTATCATACGAGGTGTAACAATCCAAAGCACGAGCAACAGAAATGAATGATTCAGGGGTAAACGAACAAGATGGTTTGGGACTCATTACCATTCAACGAGAGGAACCAGAAGCATCAGAAAGGGGAAATGCCACATCTTCCGACGAATACCTCACTCAAGTCGCAACAAATGGCCATGCAGTCGAAATGGATCGACTCAGACATCACTAAGCTATCCATAAGCCTCAATGCACGCCTACCCACACTTCCAAATTCACCGCTCTTTCGACGCCTCCCAACACCCAACAAATAACCCGCACTTCAATCCACAACACAACAACACACGCCCTCCTAACCCACAAACCACAAATGACCCTAACCCGCATACGCCTCAATCCTGCATACAAACCGCCCTGCCCATCCAAGACAACCAACATGCCCAACCTGCACCAATGACATACCACAACAAACAATACGGACCACCCATATATGTGACCCATGCCCCATATCTCAACACACCCATACCAATACCTTCCCCGGAGTTTGCTCAGTATGAAGAGATGGAGAAAAGGACAAGAACTGGGACAGATGAAAACATGGCTAGAGAAATCCATGATTTGAAGGAAGCCTTTAAGAGCCTTCAGCGCGAACAAGTGCCATGGCGATTGTCACGAGGACTTGCGACGATCCCGACGCCGAGCCGTCGGATATAAAGTACCAAAGTTTGACATGTTTGATGGCAAAGGTAATCCTCGTGCACATTTGAGGTCCTATCGCGATAAGTTAGTGGGTGTGGGAAGGATCGATCGATCATCATGAAGTTGTTTATTAGAGCTTGATCGAGAAGCCTTGGATCGTACACTCAGCCGTGATCCAAGAAAATGGTGTAGTTGGGCGATGGCACAGACTTTGTGGATGATTCAGATTTAATATCGACAACGCTCGATAGATTCTACCTCATGAAATTGGAGAAAAAGTCGATGAGAGACTTTTAGGGAATACGCGATGGTGGAGGTCTCAAGAAGAAAGGTCCAAATTGCCTACGGCGAAGGTGAAATGACAATACTATTTGTACAATCCCTAAAGGACCCCACGTACTATGAGAGGTTGATCAGCGTCATTGGGCGTAATTTTTTTGAAGTAGTAAAGATGAGAGATTTTGTGGAAGAGGGAATTAAAACAGGTAGAATCACGAATCTGGCTGCTTTGCAAGCAACAAGCAAAGCAATACAATCAAAATAAAAAGGAGGAATGAATAAGAAGAAAAAGGATGGAGCAGCCCCTATCATGACGGTACAACAACACAAACCAAATCAAACCCCGACATACCAACCCCAAACATACCAACCCCAAACCTACCAAACCCACACGTACCAAAGTCCGACGTTCCAAAACCCTCACTATGATCACTTTAGCCAAAATACTCCCCCGTACTATCAACCTTCACCCGTCTCATACCCTGTCTACACCACCCAGCCGATATACAATCCGCCATGGGCGTTCGCCCACACAAATCCCTCACAATACCGACCAGCATACCCACCCCCACAACAATACCACGCACAAAACACACCCAGACCCCGAACCAACACCGAGAGGAAACCCACAAAACCATACACCCCGTTGGCCGAACTATATTTCCAACTATATGAAAGACTGAGAGCCGCTGGTTTCATACAGCCGATCCCAGGGCGAACTCCCAATCCACTCCCACCATGACATGATGAGAATAAACATTGTGCATACCACTCTGGAGCATCCGGACACGATACAGATAGTTGTTATTCTTTGAAAAACAGAATTGAGGAGTTAATCAAAGAAGGAGCTATTTAGTTGAAAGAGCCTTCCCCTAACGTCAACAACAATCCCTTGCCAAATCACGACAATGCTGGCATGCACATGATCACCCTTGATGATGGGTACGATCTGGAAGGGACCATCGTGCCAATCAAAGAAAAAGAGACAGGGAGATCTTCATCCCACATTGCTCATGTGATTACCACCAAGGTTAGGGCGCCGTTGGAAGTAGAGTTGAGCCGTCATAAGCCTCTAATGCCAGCCTTAGTACCAGGTTGGAGCCACTCGATCAAACAACATAATGATGGTAAACAGAAACAGGTGATTGAAGTTACTGCGGCGGGGGTGACGAGGTCCGGACAACGTTACACATCTGTAGAAGTATCGCGAAAGATGCCCCAGAAAAAAACTGTGACCGAACCAGAAGTAGAGGAATTTTGGAGAAGAATGCCTACAGAAGACTATTCCATTGTAGAACAGTTGAGTAAAACACCCTCACAAATTTCTCTATTGTCACTGTTGATGAATTCCGTGAATCACCGGATCTCTTTGATAGAGGTTTTGAAAGAGGCTCATGTGCCAGCCGAGACTGCTGATGAAAACTTCTCAGCATTAATCGGGCAAATTAAAGAGGTGCAAAAGATAATCTTCCATGAGAGTGAGTTAACTCCTGAGGGTCGTGGACATAATAAGGCGTTAAACATAACAGTCATGTGTGCTAATAAGTTTATCTCTCGAGTTTTGATCGATGGAGGGTCAGTTGTTAATGTATGCCCTTTGGATACTCTTCGAACTTTAGGAGTCGACATTGGGGAACTCCGTGAGAGCTACATGAGGGTAAAAGGTTTCGATGGGACCCTAAGGAGCGTCGCAGGCGAGATTGACTTGACACTGCAGATTGGGCCCGCAGAGTTCGTGATAGAATTCCAGGTATTAGACATATCCACATGCTATAATTTATTACTTGGGAGGTCTTGGATCCACGTGGTCGGCCATCCCTTCCACTTTGCATCAAGTCTTGAAATTAATCTGGAATCATCATGAAGTTGTGGTTGAGGGAGACAAGGACAACACTGCTAACACCAAAGGGGAAATTCCAGTCATCGAGAGTATGGAAAGGCTAGATGGGTCTGTTTACCATATGAACAAGATCGTAGACGTTAGCAAGGCTAAAGGAATGCGACTACCCCGCACTCCCAAAATGGTGTCCCGAGAGATGCTAAGAAATGGTTTCGAGCCAGGTCGAGGACTTTGACCAAAATTAGGAGGGATCACAGAGCCGATTCACCTGCCGGAGAAGAAGGACACTTTTGGCCTCGGATATCAGCCCACTACCGAGGAGATGTTGTTATTTGATCACAGAAGGAAGGGTGAGTCTCATCTACCAAGACCTGTTCCACCCCTGAATCATTCATTTGTCAAAGCATACACTGCTCAGCTACCAGAAGAGGAGAATGCAGACATTCTCGCGGAGGGACTTCAAGGCCTTTTTCATTTCTGAGGAAAAAGCAGAGTGTCATGCGATTTTGGAAGACTACGCAAATGACCAGATCATTTGGAGTGCAGAGCCAGGAGATGTCTTAAGCAACTGGACCTGTACCCCAACGCTGTTTTTTCACGAGTCTAGGTAGAATTAATAATTAGTCGCTCTCAAACAATTCAATTCGTTTTTTTAATCTGAATTGTGGGAACACATTTTTATGAGTTTATTTCCCTTTTGAAGTTTTAATAACAAGTTATGTTTTAATCAACGTTCTTTATTCCCTTTCTTTCAGCATACAAAATAATATACTTGTCAATAATGAAAATGTGACATGTCATGAAACAAGTGACCAAAGTCAGAATCGCGAAAATAATCCAACAGAACCCGAAGGATGTTTTCCATTAGAGGAATTAACTGAAGAGTTAGGAAAGTTCGAGGATAAGCCGAAACCAAATCTGGATGAAACAAAAATAGTGAACCTAGGAGATGATAAAGTTGTCAAGGAGACGAGGATCAGCGTTCACTTGAATGTCGTACAGAAAGAAGATTTGGTGGCCCTATTGAAGCAGTATGTTGACATATTCGCTTGGTTTTATGATGATATGTCAGGTCTAAGCACGGACATCGTTTCTCATAAGTTGCCCATTGAACCATCCTGCCGTCCAGTGAAGCAAAAACCGAGGAAAATCAAGTCGGATCAGAGTTTGAAAGTCAAGGAGGAGATCTCCAAACAATTGGACGCAAAGGTCATTCAGGTAGCAAGATACCCTACTTGGTTAGCCAATATTGTGCCAGTAACAAAGAAGGATGGTAAGATACGAATTTGTGTCGATTATAGGGATCTCAACAAGGCAAGCCATAAAGATAATTTTCCCCTTCCGAATATTCATATACTCATCGACAATTGTGCGAAGCATGAGTTGCAGTCATTTGTCGATAGTTTCACTGGGTACCATCAAATCTTAATGAACGAAGAAGATGCAGAGAAGACCGCGTTCACCACTCCGTGGGGGGTATATTATTATCGAGTCATGCCGTTTGGACTTAAAAACGCAGGTGCCACTTACATGAGAGCCATGACTACTATTTTTCATGATATGATCCATAAGGAAATTGAAGTTTACGTGGATGACGTCATCATCAAATCACGGAGAGCTACAGACCATTTGGTCCATCTGAAGAATTTTTTTGAGCGATTGAGGCAATATAACCTGAAGTTGAATCCGGCAAAATGTGCCTTCGGCGTTCCAGCGGGAAAATTATTGGGTTTCATCGTGAGCTGAAGGGGAATAGAGTTGGATCATTCGAAGATAAAGGCCATTCAGGGACTACCTCCTCCGAAAAGTCGCAAAGAGGTGATGAGTTTTCTCGGTCGCTTGAATTATATCAACAGGTTCATAGCACAATCAACAGTGATATGCGAACCAATATTCAAGTTACTAAAGAAGGACGTTGCCACTAAGTGGACATTGGAGTGCCAACAAGCCCTTGATAAAATCAAAGAGTATCTGTCAAATCCGTCGGTCTTGGTGCCTCCAGAACCCCGGAGGCCTTTGCTGTTATACTTATCCGTATTGGAAGATGCGTTCGGATGTGTGTTGGGCAACATGATGAGACGGAAAGGAAGGAACAAGCAATATACTACTTGAGTAAAAAGTTCACGCCTTATGAAGCTCGTTACACAATGCTGGAACGCACATGTTGTGCCTTGACTTGGGTCGCACAAAAATTCAGACGTTATTTATCCGCATACACCACCTACCTCATTTCGAGGATGGACCCGCTCAAGTATATCTTTCAGAAGCCTATGCCTACTGGAAAACTTGCAAAATGGCAGATCCTTTTAAGTGAATTCGACATCGTATATGTCACCCAAAAGGCAGTCAAGGGGAAAGCGTTAGCAGATCATCTCGCGGAGAATCCGGTAGACGAGGAATATATTCCCTTGCGGACCTACTTTCCAGATGAAGAAGTGATGTTTGTAGGAGAAGGCATCTTAGAAGAGTACCCGGGGAGAATGTTCTTCGATGGCACCACGAATTTCAAAGGAGTAGGTATCGGAGCGATTTTGGTATCAAAAACAGGACAACACTACCCAATATCAGCAAAGCTCAGATTCCCGTGCACCAATAATATATCAGAATATGAGGCTTGCATACTAGGACTCCGAATGGCTATCGACATGAACATACAAGAGTTGCTGGTCATAGGGGATTCAGACCTGTTGATTCACCAGGTGCAAGGCGAATGGGCCACCAAGAATAGGAAGATACTTCCTTACCTACACTGTGTGAAAGAATTGCGCAAAAGGTTCGTTAAGATAGAGTTCAGGCATACTCCGAGGGCTCAAAATGAGTTTGCAGACGCTTTAGCAACTTTGTCCTCCATGATTCAACATCCAGACAAGAACTATATTGACCCAATCAAAGTAGATGTGCTAGAGCAGCCAGCCTATTGTTCTCAGATAGATGAAGAATCAGAGGGCAAACCTTGGTATGACGAAATCAAGAGGTATCTCAAGGCAGGTGAGTACCCGGAAGGCATGACCAACATATAGAAGAAGACTCTTCGGAGGTTAGCAAACCATTTCTTTCTGAGCGGTGAGGTCCTTTATCGGAGAACTCCGGATTTGGGTTTGTTAAGATGTGTTGACACCCAAGAAGCAAACAAATTATTAGAAGAGACACACAGAGGTATGTGCGGACCCCACATGAATGGTTTCACGCTAGCGAAAAAGATACTACGAGGAGGTTACTTCTGGATGACAATGGAAACAGATTGCATCCGTTTCGTGCGAAAGTGTCATCAATGCTAGATTCATGGCGATTTGATTCATGTGCCGCCAAATGAGCTCAATGTCACGAGTTCTCCATGGCCATTCGCAGCTTGGGGCATGGACGTCATCGGTCCTATTGAGCCGGCAGCGTCAAATGGACACAGGTTTATCCTAGTGGCGATCGATTACTTTACAAAATGGGTAGAAGCATCATCGTACAAGTCTGTGATCAAGAAAGTAGTAGTGGATTTTGTTCACCACAACATCATCTGTCGGTTTGGAATTCCAGAGTCAATCATAACCGATAACGGATCCAATCTCAATAGTGGTCTGATGAAGGAAACATGTGAGAAGTTCAGGATCTCTCATCGCAACTCTACTCCATATCGACCACAAATGAATGGAGCAGTCGAAGCGGCTAACAAGAACATTAAGAGGATACTGCGGAAAATGATAGATAACTACAAGCATTGACATGAGAATTTGCCTTTCGCCCTCTTAGGTTACCGTACTACAATCCGGACCTCCACAAGAGCAACTCCGTATCTCTTGGTTTATGGAGCAGTTGTCTTCGCCAATGGAGGTAGAAATACCATCCTTAAGAATCATCCGCAGTTTTAACTAAACGAAGCCAAATGGATACTGAGTAGTACGAACAATTGATGCTTATTGATGAAACGAATGAACGATCTATCACGGACAACTTTACGTAGCGTAATGACCGGAGCTTTTAATAAAAAGGTACGACCAAGAAACTTACAACCGGATACTGGTGTCAAACGATATTCCCTAATCAAAGTGAAAAGGGAAATTCGGCCCAATTGGCGTGGGCTCATACGATTCACCGAGTGCTTACGTGGCGGCCCTCATCTTAGCCGAAATGGACGCGGTGTGGTAGAGCCATCAACGCAGATGCAGTGAAGAGATACTACATTTAGAGTGCTTTATTTTCCATGTAATTTCCCTTCATTTGTAATCTGAACCACGTTTGACCTGATTCTCTTGGCGGGATACGTAGGCGGCCATATCGGCTTCGGTCCCATTTCTAGAAAAGCCCAATTACTTTACTTGTAATCGAAACTACGTGTGACTTGATTCCCTTGGCGGATACGTAGGCGGCGCCACATCACTGGCCCCGCTTTTAAATTTTTAAATCTTGTCAGTAACGAACTACGTCCGACCTGATTCCCTTAGCGGATACGTAGGCGGCCTACATCGGTCTCGGTCACACCATTAGTAAATCTTCGTTTTAACATTTTTGCATTTTAGTGAGTTGTACTCAGTCTCGTCATACAGACAAGACAAATGGACGACAAATATCCGACTCGGCCATACCAAAAACCGGGACAATTTTTAGGGACTTCGCCACGGAAAGACACCGACAAATATGATTCCATATGCTTGAAAGATCGACATAAACTGGACAATTTTAAGGGTTTTACTACAAATGACATCAATGGACATGGTTAATTTACGCAAAGGGTTCCATGTCCCAAAACTGGGACAAATTTTAAAAGAGCTTCACGGCAACGGAGCACCGAGAATATGGGATAATATACCGCCAATTTCGGATAAGGATGTTCGCATTGTTTCACAACATGACACTATTCAAAGATCGACATAATTTCCTACTAGTATATATGAGTATATTTTCTCAAGATAGAATATTTTCAACAAATGTTTGACCGAGACTCGAAATCAGACAGGAGTTACATGTCCAGACAAGACAACGCGTGCAAGTATCAAGAGCCAACACAAATCGGCCGACCCCTCCCCGAACTCACAATTTTTCTTTGAGTGGATTTTGCAGGACAACAGGAACAATGAGGACAACAACATTCCAATACAACATATTCGCTCACAAAGTCAAACTGCAACAAGTCTACATAAACACATCTCGCAAAAACCACATCCTCTTTACTCAGGCTACATCATTTACACTTTAATTATTTCACCTAGTTTCGATTGTGCATGAATTACAACAAAACTCCACATATAGAGTTGAGAACAATTTTATCTACACCACACGAGACGTCATTTGCATTGTTCGTCTATACAAGACGACAAACACAAGACGTCATTTGCATTTCGTCCATACAAGATGACAACGCCCACACAAGGCGTCACTTGCATTTCGTCCATACAAGACGACAAACGCCCACACAAGGCGTCATTTGCATTTTGTCCATACAAGACGACAACTCCCACACAAGGCGTCACTTACATTTCGTCCATACAAGACGACAAACGCCCACACAAGGCGTCACTTGCATTTCGTCCATACAAGACGACAACGTCCTCACAAGGCAACATTTGCATTTCGTCCATACAAGACGACAACGCCCACACAAGGCGTCATTTGCATTTCGTCCATGCAAGACGACAAACGCCCACACAAGGCGTCACTTGCATTTCGTCCATACAAGACGACAACGCCCTCACAAGGCAACATTTGCATTTCGTCCATACAAGACGACAACGCCCACACAAGGCGTCATTTGCATTTCGTCCATACAAGACGACAAACGCCCACACAAGGCGTCACTTGCATTTCGTCCATACAAGACGACAACGCCCTCACAAGGCAACATTTGCATTTTCTTCCATACAAGACGACAACGCCCATACAAGGCGTCATTTGCATTTCGACCATACAAGACGACAACGTCCATACAAGGCGTAATTTGCATTTCGTCCATACAAGACGACAAAGTCCATACAAGACGACAACGCCCACACAAGGCGTCACTTGCATTTCGTTCATACAACACGACAAACGCCCACATAAGGCGTCACTTGCATTTCGTCCATACAAGACGACAACGCCCTCACAAGGCAACATTTGCATTTCGTCCATACAAGACGACAACGCCCATACAAGGCGTCATTTGCATTTCGTCCATACAAGACGACAACGCCCACACAAGGCTTCACTTGCATTTCGTCCATGCAAGACGATAACGCCCATACAAGGCGTCATTTGCATCTCGTCCATACGAGACGACAACGCCTATACAAGGCGTCTTTTGCATTTCGTCCATACATTTGACAACACCTATATAAGGCGTCATCTGCATTTCGTCCATAAAAGACGTCGTTTCCACCTCGCCTATACAAGACGACGTATCATCACATCACTTCATTACATCACATACACGATTGACCACAACCGTGACACATAATTCACATTCTTACATAATCATCTTTATAACATTTGGTCGTAATACTACGCATGCGAATCGCTTTCGAGCTTTAGCCCGCATGCACCTTAATTCGTGAGCGAGCACAACGCGACCTACCTCTTACACTACGAATCGAGGCAAATCTTCTTTGGGAAGTCGTTACCCAACAAAAGGCAAAGGTGGCCTCGAACGTCGATCCACTCTTCCCCAGCATCCCTACAACACCAATAACTCATTGTCACCATAACTCGACACTGAAACAAATTTTAAATCCGCGTCGGCCCCACCTTTAGTTTTCAGACACCAACAACACACTACAAGTTTTATCACCACGACCCAGCATCATAATTTGACACTGGGACAATTTTTGAATAGACATTTGACCTCACTTTCCTTAACATTCGTTCTAATTCCGATGACCGAGACAAAATTGGCTATAAGCCAACGTCTTTGTCTGAAGATTCTTTCATCCTCTCCATACAAAGAGGGACAACTGTTGACACCCAATTTTGTCCATCTCCTTCAATCAATAACTAATAAATTAAACAATTTTCTTTTTAAAACTGCAATTTTACATCGCAAAAATAATCTCTACACCAATAATATATGTATAATAAACATATACATGCGTAAATAAGGAGTTTGATAATGACACTGCACCTTACGTAGAGTATTAAGCACTTCGGGTCTCGCACTCGCATTTATCAATTTTAAGCCCTATTCTATTTCCATTAATTCTTAATAATTTTAATAATAATAAATACGTAAATAAGTAAATAATTTATCAATAACGTCGTGTCAAATAGCATAGTCGCATTTATTAATACGCAAAACAATTTCGTAATTATTGTAATAATTTAAACCCAAGCTAAAATTAATAAAGCACCTAAAGTCATATCAAGATAATTTAATTTTAGCTCAAATAATAATTAATAAAGCACCTAAAGTCATATTAAGATAATCTAAGTAAATAAGATTCTAAATAATAGCGTCGCATTTTACGTAAAAATATTAAGCAATCCTTAAATATCATATCTGCATTTAGCATTTAAATAATTTAATAATTTGATCTAAACCCCTTTTAATTTAATTTAACATCACAAAATACGCATAATAAATAAGATTTTTTTTCTCTTTAACGGCATCGCATTATAAAATATTAAGCACTAATTAAATAGCACGCCTGCATTTATTATTGCAATAATAAAAATCCAAGCTAAAACTAATAAAATACCTAGGGTTGTATTTAAATAATTTAATTTAAATAATTTAATAATACACCTAATATCTAAAATTCTACCCAACCCAAAAACTAAATTATCATCCCAATCGCCCTTGATTTCGTCTGACCCAAGCCCACGACCCGAAGCCCAAAACCCGCGCCCAAACCTTTCCCACTCTATATCCAAAGCTCACCGACTGCCTCTTCGCCGAACGAAAAAGAAAAAAAACCTAAACTTAACCTAATCCTAAAGTCATCCGCCGCATGCACCTCTCCCTCACGCCATCACCCCAGCCGAGATTCTCGCCTGAGAATCCGACGACCTTTCCCCATCTTACCATAAAACCTCTCCCTATCAATTTCGGTAAGAATCTCAGAACCCGAAAATGGTAACAAATCGCCTAAATCCAGTAACCAAATCAGCCCATAAAAGACATCCTAATAAACACAAAATCGCAACGAATCACCTTCAAAATCGCACCAAAAGTAGTCCCCAAAAGCTGCCTAAACTTACCATAAATCGAAGCCTAACTAGGAACTATAAATACCAACGTTTGGACATGTAAAGGACAGAGAAAGGATCCAAAAAAAAAACACCCACATACAAGGTAGCTCTAAAAACTCTCTTGTCGGTTCAGTTTTACTCCTTTCTCACCCTCGCAAACAAGTATTGGAAACTTTTCCTTGACGATTCAAAGGTACACTCGCCGCCACGCATTCACCACGATAAAAGCGGTATGGATCGCATCGCTTTTGTGATTGCGCTACTAATGAGCTTCACTAATTGTTGTGTGTCCGTTGAATGTAGTGTTTATCGCCCGTGTTATAGTGGTCGATCGAGTAGTGTTGCACGCTTGTCATCTCTGGTCATTATCGGTATTATAATAGTCGTTTTTGTGCATAGTAAATGCTCACCATATTGAAACCATTGAAGGTACAAATCTGGGAAAGCATGGAACTAGCTGATTCATTATATTAAAAACTAACTACATGTGCGAAATGGATAGCTGCAAATCTGTGTAAAATTTCATCGACTTATATGATTAGTTAAATCAAGGTGCCTGACATATTACTTCAGGAGCAGTAGTAATCATGTATGAACTGTTTCTCGTAACTCTCTCTATAAATAAATACTTCTCCTAGTAAATAGTTAGCGGGAAGTAAAAGGGATTACGAGGTCTAATCCCAAATCTTCAAATTAAGCCGACGCGCTCTCGGAGATAACAACGTCAAAATGTAACAGGATTATGTGTGTCTATGTGTATGTATATTTATATGCCTATATTCAAAATATTTCAAATCTTTACTTATTTTTTAAAATATCACTATCGTATTTCAATAAATCAAGACCGACCTCAAATCAAATTGTTACTAAGATTGAGGATACATGATTTACAATGTCGTGTTATCATCCCAATAAAGTAACAAACATTTTAATCCCAAAATAAAACCTTCGTGTTCCCGTCTCATAAGATAGCTAATGTGTTTCACTCTTAAGCTAACCGTACGAGTTTAATATCTATCGTCATATATGTAGAATTTCCCCGTCAAATAAGGTGTAATTGAGCATGATAATCAGTTTCTTCTTGTCCACAACACGTTTTACTAGTAGTTGTTGGTATTTGCATATATATCTAAATGGAATAGTTATCACCTGAGTTCTATAGGTCGGCTGAGTTGTGCCACCAATGCTTTGTCAAATCTGTGATCCTTGTAGGTGTTACAATAGTCATCTGTATGTATCAAATATTCGTCATGTTTAAAGTAGTTGACGTCTAAATCCTGGAAAGTATGGAATTAGCTCTGTATTAAAATAAGGCAAAGCATGGTTTAGAACATCATGTTGTGACATTGATAAATCTGTTTTAGTTTATCATTAGGTCCACCATATATCTATTAAGATTAGACCAAGACTGACATAAGGGTAATAGCATATACATACATCAGTCCAGTTATATTGCGCCATATCCTGAAAAGTCATCATAACCAACATGTTATACCTAATAAGATCATATACGTTTGGTTTGACATCCATGGTTCTGTACATTTAAAGCATTATTCCCAAAGAGTCACAACCCAATTAAAAAAAGAACTCGGAATCGGAAATTGAACTCTTGCATTTGCTTGATGTCTACTTGGTCAATTTCTTTGTCATGCTTATCAGTTACATCTCTGCCAATATTTGGTTAAAATATTCTGGCTCAATGGTCAGATTTTAGAATTGTGACTAGTAATTGCTGATTTGAAGTTGTCTGTTTATCCTCCGGTATGTATGAATTCACCTGCTAAGTTAACATCTTTGAATAATCTGCTGGATACGACCCCTATTCTTCGAAAAACATAGTCTTTGGAATCTGCAGGTTGTTTAGTATTAGGTGGCCTTCTGTATTCAACCTAGTCCCTGTCCGTATTTACCGCTGAATCGCCTTTCCCTTCCCCTGATTGTTGCATTTGTCAGTAGACCATCCGTGGGTATATTTCGTGATATATGTGATACGTATTCTTCAGTATATATTCAATGTATGTCGAGGTCACCCATATTCTGTAACGTATCCTCAATTCCGTGTATATATCCCTTGTATATTAGCTTAAAAAATATTTTCAAATATGTCATTGGTCGACATATTTCTGATAGCCTTTTATCTCATTCCTTCATAATTGAGTATTGGGCCTAGTCCATTGTTTGCCCTCATCTGCAGTCTGCTCGTGTGCTTGCTCCAGTGTAAACCAGTCCTATATACCAAAAAATGCTATCCCCGACTTATTAGCCTGCTTGTCCTTTGTTGAAATATGTAGTTTAACTCACCCCCTTTAAAACCTATCTATAATTGTTTATCTTTGTATGTTTAGAAGAATTATTATGTTGAACTAAAGACCCGGACGTCACTGTGTCCAGTGTGTATATCCCAGCCTTGATGAATAAGTTTAGGGCCCATGAATCATTATTTTTTCTCTCTGCCTCTGCACTGTGAG
This sequence comes from Przewalskia tangutica, assembly GCA_029844215.1. Taxonomy (NCBI): domain Eukaryota; kingdom Viridiplantae; phylum Streptophyta; class Magnoliopsida; order Solanales; family Solanaceae; genus Przewalskia; species Przewalskia tangutica. The sequence continues at coordinate 127,527,049 of CM056721.1, forward strand.
GCGCTGTCCAGTTCTGGGCCAAGCCCACTGGATTCGCTTTCGATCACCTGTTGACCTTCACAATCGGTCACGAGATACATATCCAAATATTAATTTATGTGCTAAATATGACGCTAAATGCTTATCTATTAATTGATAAAATTTGAGTGTATACTAACCTTTATCTTTCTCTTATTTTACACGAAATGCATCGGAGCTGAATGAAGAGTCTCAATACGAGACTCATCACGAGCTACAACAAATGAAAGCCCACATCTATGTGCATCCATGTCCGCATATGCCATTCCAAATCACAGGCGGAATTACACCATCATTGATTCGAGTTTTATTATTAATCTCCCTCTTCCCCATCTATTTGTTGTAAATTATTTGTCTAACATTTAGGATAACTAAACCTTGAATCGATAACTAGAAATTAATTTGATTTTCTTACCGTAAGTTGATTACTTTAGGCGCGTCACACATTTTCATAGTTATAATAAACCACTTAATAATCTCCATTCGCATAATAAGTCATGTAGCTAGAACTTTATTTTGTCAAAATATACCTAAACCATGCTCTTATCAATTCCTATTAACATGCATAAAGTATATATATTTTTTCATAATTTTGTTGTCCTTTGAATAACAGACATCTTTAATTCTTATTTTATAATTACATATATTGATATGATAAATATGCATTATTATTTCTATATTAACATATATACTTTAGGTAATAAAATACTTGCATATATCTTTAATTACTCCATGAACGCATTCTTTCATTTGAAATTAACTCTTACATTTAAACAAATCTTATAGTTTTATACCTTTATTTAAAACTTTAAACATGCATTTTATAATTAACCTAGGTTTGAACGGACAACCGTAAGTTAGCGGATTCTAAAGGATGCCTAAACCCTTTCATTTAGGATAATAAAAAACTCTTACCCAAAATCTTATTGAGTTTCACAGACCATTAAATTGAGTTAATGCTGACTTTAATCGGTTATCATTTAGGTGTCCTAATTCACCCAATTAATTAGGTGGCGACTCCCTTAACATTTACATTTTATTATATTTTTGGAGGGATAACCATTCCGTCGCGCATTCAAGCATGAGAGTTCAAAATCGGGTGCGACAAGTAGTATATTTGATTTTTGATAGTAATTATTTCTACATATTTAAAGAGGGTAATGAAAGTTGTATATTTGGATTTTTTAGTAATTATTTCTAGTTATTTAAAGAAGGTAATGAAATTTGTATATTTGAATTTGTTTTTAGTAATTATTTCTAGATATTTAAAGAGGGTAATGAAGGTGGATAGAGTTGTTGATGAAAATTAAAGAGGGTAATGAAGGTGGATAGAATTGTTGATGAAAATTAAAGAGGGTAATAAATGAAATAGTAAAATTCAAATTGAAATAAATGTTACTTCTGGCACAAGTACCAAATTTTAGCTTCTGATTTGAAAAGCCAAACCAAACATGTCAATTTTGCCATTTTTATGAAAGTGGTACTCATAAGCACTTCTGAGTACTGAGAAGCCAATCCAAACAGGCACTTAGGGCCTGTTTGGTACATCTTATTAAGAAGAGCTTTTGAAACCCAAAAATACTTTTGGATTTGTCAATCAAACACTCCAATTAAAGACCATCAAAAACACTTTTAGCTCTCCAAAAACATTTTTGGCATTTAAAAAAGTCATACCAAACAGTCACTTAGAGCCCGTTTGGTACAACTTATTAAAAAGAACTTTTAGAAGTAGAGTTTTTCAAGTAGATTTTTTATCAAAAAATGATTAGGTGTTTCGTTATCAATAAAAAAAGTGTTTTTGACTTAAAAATTGACAAAATCAACCTCTACACAGGCAATTAACCATGTATCCCTTGATACTAAAATTGATTCTACATCTTTCACTTTTAAGAACTTGCGATAAATTATTTGACATGGTAATATATTTAAGTTAACGACCCTTGGGTATATGATTAATCCTCCGAATTTTTTTGTCTCGACTTAAAATGAAAAATAGAAAATACAATGAAAACACATTTGTGGAGCTGATGAGATTTACCTATAAAAGTATGATAACTCTAAACTCATCTTCATTAGGGGTCCGCCCTAAACTCCACCGCCGGCGTCCGGCATCCATCGGCCCTTTTTCTTGCTGAAATTCTGCAGACAACAGAAATGGAATATGAGGAAGAGGCATATTTCACGTTTGTGCGTGAATCTGACAACCCTTTTGTGTCTCTATTTTTTATGATTGGATGTGGTGTGTTAGATTCACGCACAAACTCGTAATATGTCTTTTCAAATCTCTGTGCTGTGATTTTGACCAGTAGAAAAAAAGGGGAAAAAGATTTCAACTTTGTGATTGGAGGTGTGGATCTGACCTATTTTCACATCTGGGTTACTGCATATGTTTCCATGCTCTTTACTGATTTGATTGATTCTTTATTTTGAAATCAGCTTCTTTGCAGAAATACACCCACTTTCCCCCTATCATTGCATTAACCGAGAAGCATTTCGGGGTAAGTTTATATATATATATATATATATATATATATATAATGCTTCAAATCTGCAGCTGCTCTGCGTACATCCTACCCTACTAGACCCCACTTGTGGATAATGTTGTTGTTGTTGTGCAAAAGGACTTAGAAATCTATGGTTCATTTGTTTGTTTAGCTATTTTGTAGCCTGATTTCTCGCATATGAACTAGCAGTGAATGTTTTTGTACTTCGATTGTCGTATGATTTTGTTGTAGCTATATTATTGTTCCTTTTTTTACGGTTGTGTCATGCTTTACTTAGTATTTTGTCATGACTTTTTTACTTCTGTTATTTTTGTTCCGGACTGCTTTAGGAGTCCAAGGTAGGGTTAAGGTCTGCGTACACTCTACCCTCCCCACCCTCCTCAGACCCCATTTTGTGGGATTTCACGGGATATGTTGTTGTTGAACTAGCAGTGAATGTATTGGGGGCAGAGGATGAACTTTTCTTTTGTATTTTTCTTATGGATCTGAATGGAATGGGATGGATAGAAAGGATGAATATAGTCGACTCAAGAAGTAATTTCAATTGTTATTTTTCACTTGCTTAAGTTCATGCCCCCAAGGTAATTCCGTTTAACAGTTCGAGAGTAGCAATTATACCGTTGAGGTTCATTACTTCTCAACCAAAATAAGAGGGAAAGTAAGGGGGAATACAGTTATCTTGGAAATACCAATTTAAAAAGGAACACTTATCTTTCATTTCTCCGACGTTCCTTTTATTTACTCGGGGCTTAACTAACTGGATGCTTTGCAAATATGGCAAGATTGATGTTAATGGTTCAAAGGTAGTTCAAGTGGAACACTCATAACTTCTCAATGAGAATATAATTCCTTGCTGTAGAGCTGCAGCCAAGTAAACAACCTTGTTAAAGTGTCATTTGGTAGCAGTGGAACTTACTTTTTTTTCACCCAGGAACCTTACAACATTAAATTCACGAATTTTAGAGAAATATGGTTAATTTTGGTGTTAGCAGTTTTGTAGACTGTAAGATCCAGCTAAGGTTTAATGAGGTAAACCTCACATTGTATGTTTCAGTATCTTTATCTCTCTTTTTTCTTTTTCTTTTTTTGTAATTATACATTGTATCTGCCTAAATTGTGAAAAACAGTTGGGCTAGTTGTTTTCTTTTCTGCATCTGGTTTTACTACAGCAAACGACTATCTTCACACCTCCTAATGTTTACTATTAGGTGTACTCATTCTTATGAATTGATTTCAGGATTATTTTACAGCTCATAACGCTTTGGAAGAAATTGAATCCAAGAATAAGTCTAAACAGATCAATGTTTTTTTGATGACAAGGCAGTGTTCTAAAAAACGGCTGGGATGGCCGCCTAGGCGCTAGGCGCCCCCAGACCGTCCCGCCTAGGCCCCCGCCTAGGAATACATTCCGCCTAGGCCCCTGCCTAGGCGCTAGGCGCCCAGGCTCCGCCAAGCCTTCGCCTAGCGTCTTTTAGAACATTGTGACAAGGGAACCAACAACCGTTATCCTTCGGTTGCGCACAGGGTAAACCCCGCGCATGTGCAATTGTCCGCAAACCACACGGGAAAAAGAAGATCAATATTAGGCGAATAACTCTACGAAGTTCAATTTTAGGCAATATTATATTGAGTCATTAACGAGTACATATTCCTTACGGGTGTGAGAATACCTGGTATGGTGCATCTAGTATATTCTTTTGAACTTTTAGGGTGCGTTTGGTTCGGGGTAATAAGGAAAGGGAATGGAATCCCTGATTTCCTTTGAAGTTGTTTGTTTGACCTATTTTTTCATTCCCTTTACCATCTTTTCCATTCCCTTTCCCTTAGATTGATTCCCCCCACCCCCCTAGGTATTTCCATTCCCTTTTCCCAACCCGGACCACCCTGGACCCCGGACCCCGAACTCCGGACCACCCAGAACCGAACATGTAGGGACAATCAGTGTAATTCCTTTCCATTCCCTTACTGGATTTCATTCCGTTTACGCGAACCAAACACACCCTTAGTGTATTTTGAAGAATATGCATGAAGTATCCACGCTATATCACACACACTTCGACATGTTACGTCACAAGACAAATGAAAATTCCATGTAATATAGATATTATATCTGATCTCTAGGCAGGTTCAATTTCTACTTTTGCATATCAAATGCATAGATTTTGAATATTTGTTTTCATAAACAGGAAGGTCTCTTACATGTTAGGATTTTTAGTAGCTTTCTGTTTATGAGACATGAGCATAAATCATAACTTGGAATACCACTCAGTTTCTTCTGTTCTAGGGTGTTCATCACGATTTCAGTTTAACTGGACTCAGTTCTCTCAGTATCTGCCGGCTCTTGATTCTCTTATTTCTTTGCACCAACAAAGTACTAGCAGGGTGCATGGGATACCCTGAAGTTTACGGTTTGTTTGTTTTGTAAGCCATGGAGACGAAACAGATGTAGAAAGTATTAGGAAGAAGTATGCCATCATCTAAGCTATCATACTCGGATAATAAGAAGAGGAAAGGAGAGGGAGAAGAATAAGTAATATACTATTGTCCTGTGAAATGGTATAATAAGTGGGATATGTTATCTTGATGTTTGTTGATTCCTTCTTCAAGTCAAACATATTTCACTTTAATTTTTTGACACAATTCACCAGTTACCGCACATGCTAGTTTCTTGTGTTTCGTTTATCTTTTTAAGCAAAACTTGGTGAGTTTGCAGTTTTTTTTTACCTGTTCTATGACATTCTTGGTCGTGGACACGGGTTGTATTGTCTCAATTTGGTATGAAATATAAGGGTGGGGGGAGAGAAAAGAGAGGTAATGTCTACTTGAGGTATCAAAGGAAAAAAATGTTTGCTCTTTAATTCAACTTAATTCCTCTTAGCTCCCATTGGCCCTCTATGCTTAACATGTCATTGATCCTTGTTCCTAAAAAACTTTAACTGATCAAAATAAGCAAGGTGAAGACAGACAATCAATTTCCATCTGCTGTATGAAATTGTATTAAATGGATAGTTGATCATTACCATCAGAACTATGTGCAGTGAGCTGATAAGCTTACTGTTCCGCCTTTGGGAGCTCAACAATAAGTGGTTGGGAAAAAATTGATGATCCAATAAGGTAAATTTACTAGCATTGAAAAATAAAAGAATCATTTGAAAGTCAAATTCTGCTCATCCGCATACCGTATTAACTAATACTTATTTTTTCTGAGGCCAAGTTTTTTCAGCTTAGCAAGTCATTCAATGTGGTTGCAACATTCGTAAAAAACCCTTTATTGTAGGTCTTCTCCTCAGCAGGAACGTCTACTCCTGTAAGTACTACTGAACGATGATGTTTGCAATAGGTTCTATTCTGTTCGAAAGCTCCGTAGAGTTCAAGGAAAAGCTTAAGCATGAAATCACTGCCATCCATTTGTTTTTTGTAGTTCAACAGAATATAGTGAGCCCTTGTCCTAAAGTATCCCTCTACAAAATCTTGAAAGTTCATGGGGGGGTGCCCGTAGCATATAAAGCATACCCTTGCATGTCAAGGTGAAGGCTTTCTTGTATTTCAGCCACTCTAAATTGTTGTGGGAGACTTGCAAACCTTCTCCACCACTAGGATTTAACAGGTTAGTACTCAAGATTGAAGTTTGAATAGCCGTGAGCACTTGCACTATGTTAGACTTCTGTGGATTCCACTTGCCTCTTTCGCCACAGTACCACTTAGTCACAGAGTTCCCGCATTCCAAGAGGCTAAGGGAAACCTTGGCCTTGGGGTCCAAATATTGGTTCAAATCAAGATCATAAGAATGGTAGTGAAGCCTTGGAGGACAACTGGGGTAGTTTCTTGGAAAACTTCTTTGCGTATTAGCGTGAAACACAAAAAATGGAAGATAGTGAATTAATTAGGTCTCCTACATATATATATTAATGTATTAAACACATAAAAGAATGGCTTTTATTGGAGAACAGTCAATTATTTCTAAGTTGAACCTTAAAGAAGTTTTCATTACACTAATCCAACTTCAATAATTTAATAGTTATTTGACCAAGACTTTGAATATTTTTTAAAAAAAAATATATTTTTTGTCTAAATGCTTTCTGAAAAAGTATTTTAAAAAACTATCAGTTTGTATTTGACTAATTAATTTAAAAGACATTTTTGCTAATATTTGAGCAATAATTTATGATGCGCTAAGATTTCAAAAGTAATTCTTGATAAAAGCATATTTTTTTAGCTTCCGAAAAATAATTTTACTACTATTCAAAATGACTTATTTTCTCTAAAAGTTTGTCAAACACCTCAATTTTATTAAATAAGCATTTTTAACTTCCAAAAAAATTTGATCAAAACAAACTATAAATAATTTCAAGAAAACATATATTTTAACGCACACAATGTTTATTACAAATTAATGAGCTTGATATTAATACATTAATTTGGTATATATCCTATATATTTTTTTCTCAATATATATTCTTGTGTAGCATAGAAATGAACAACTAAATCAGTAGTGTATATACAGTTGGGTGAATAACATAACATCACTTTGATTTTGTTGTTGAAAGATGCTGGGGAGAAATTTTGCAGTTGTGACGATCTTGATCTTGATGTTGGTCTTGGCTCAAACTCGAAGTCTGAATTCGCACCATGAAGCAACTAACTGGCATTGCGATTCCAACACCGACATCCATCTTCAAGCCCACTTCAACCCAGGTAGAATAACCCTCGATGGAAAGGTTGATGACTGGAAAGATGTTGATGGTTCTGCATTTTCTCTTTTACCTGCTTTAGACCCAGATGAAGATAAGGCATATAATGGTGGAAAGATGACCGTCAAGGTACTTGTTACATAACATAACTCATTGTAACTTTGGGTTCTTGTTGGAATTACCCTTTTGTGAAATAGGCTCGAATTGAGAGGAATGGTTACATATGATGCATGGACTTGAACCAAGTTGGAAGTCCCGAGTTGGGGGTTAAAAGCACTTCCTAACAAAGGCAACTCTGTAACCAGGGACTATACCTTTAGTTAAGTATGAATGATTACTTACCACTGAAGGCGAATTTAGGAGTTCAAGAGCATGAGTGCACCACTAAAAAGAAAGGAGGAAAAAATATATTAAGTGGGAATTGATCCCTAGCCCTTTAGATAAATAACTCAACCTTAAACCAAGTGCATCATTTAGCCTTCTTGTAGTATGAGTGCTTATACCAATCTTAGAAAATATATACATAACATACCTAGTTTTACGGAGAGATCATGGGTTCACGTGCCCCAAAATTAATAAATAAAATCGCCCGGTTTACCACTCCACCATAATCCTTGTTGGTGGCTCAACTAGCTTGTGATTGAAGTATAGTTGATTGATTGATTGATTGCATTTACTTATTGATTGTATTTACTGGGATGAGTTTGAGCAGAAGATTTGTTTTGTTCTTATGCAGGCGTCACATGATGGCAAGGAGGTTTTCTTCATGTTACAAGTCGACAGTGATTACACATATTCTGAAGGGTATGGATTTTTCACATGTTAGAACACAGAGACCTTCATGCTTTATGAAAATTTGTATTTCCTGCTTAATTAGGACGAAAGAAAGCATATAGGTAGATTCAAACCTACCGTCCATGTCCGATCCGTACTAAATCTGACTAGCTCGAATGCTGCAAACTAGATGGTGAAAATCTAGTAGCGGAAAACATAATTAGCTTTACTCTCTGACCCGGGTAGCAGAGGGAAGTTGGTTAGTCCAGCCTATTCTTGAAATGTAAGTAGTATAGTAATCATTTCTTCTGAATCGAAAGAAAGTGAAATTAGTGAAATTTGTCTAATAAAAAATTCTAGGAAGAATTATTTGTCTTCCTAGTATTCCACCAAGAGAAAGGGATGTAGAAAAGTCCTTTTTTCTTGTGTCAAAATGAGAGAGTAATGATTCTTGGCCGATTGTCGCTGCTTATGGACGCGATCTTGGGTGATCTATCCATGACCAGGATTGGGCGAAATTAAGTGGAGATCCGACCGACTGATATTGAAGAATCTACGAATAAATTCTAATTACTAATAATAAGTTATATAATATTTATTATTAATATAAATGAAGAATTTGAAATGTCACGTTTAATTAAAAATGCAAAGGAACATTAGTTTAGAGGTAGATTCTTGATTGTATGACTTATCTTAGGTCAGCCATTAACTTGCAATATCCTCCTTTATCCTGACTTGGAATGGTAATGTGAAGCTTTCATATTGGAGTTTGGGATTTGAAGCATAGTTGATTAATTGATATTAAGTAATAAGATCAAATAAATTTGGTCAGACCAGGCAAGAGACTGTATTTACATGTAATCCAGTTATTTAATATGCTTATACTGGTTCAAAACATTAGCAGTTTGATCATTTATGAGAAACCACATTAGTTGGGTAAAGGTTTGAGTTTTGACTGGAATAACAAAAGCTATTTTGTGCTTTCTTCTTCTTCTTCACCATCATATATGCAGTTAATCTGTAGGAATGTCTGTGATATTTACATGTTGCTTCTCAAACAATGTCTGACAACTTTTTCCTTGCTTCTCACACTTTTATTGCTCAATTCAGATTCAGTAACAAGAGTGCATCAGTTGCTTTTATGTTCCAAATTGGTGAAAATGCATCTTATCATAGAGTAAGTGGCTCCAGTATCTATTCCCTCTCCCTCCCTCTCTCTCTTTCCCTCCCTCCCTCTTAAATACTATGAACTGCTAATGGAATAACGTCTGAGAAGTTTTTCTACTACATAACTTCAAGATGGGAGGGTGTGAAGGACCTGATACTTGCACGAACAAGTCATGCAAGGGCCATGAAGTTGATCTTATGCATTTCTCAATAGGAAAGGCAATTCCTGGAAGACTCTATGGAGGGAGCCTGGTAGACAACAGTGAGGGAAATGGGGGTGACAGGTAATCCAACTGGTTCTGCACTTTTTGTAGCATTTCACGTCAAATTTTGTGCCATTAAATTACTAAAGAAGTACTAATTCATTTCTGTTGGCACACTAGGACAGATTTGGTCATTTGGTTGATGCATATGGTTGGAACCCGCACTGCCGTTATTTGGATGGCTATGGTCCGTCAGGTATGATTTGGAGATTTTTTTTTTTAAATATGTTTTTCCTTGAGAAGCTTCAAGCTTGGTCTCACATATGTATAATTGGATACTGGATAGTGAAGCTAATAGTTGCTTCTTCTTTTTTCCAATCAGTAGCATGGATACTAGTGTAGTGATATCTTTGCATTCTATTGTATTGAGACACAGAAATGAACGTAGAATTGCAAAAGACTCGTCAAGTAGCAAGGAAGTTGTGGATAGGCATATTAGCTGAATGTTATCATGATGTGCAACATTTTAATCTGGATTGAGATATAGATCTTGTATTGTCAGGATTAAGACATGCCTTTGGTTCATAAACAACTCTAGTTTTTTATTTTATTTTACGTTTGTATGTCTTTTCGTTTATATTGGATCTGTGTCTTGTGTCATTTTATAACTAATTCTGCATTGAACTCTTCCACCCCACCTGGTGACCCACCTCCACATTTTAAGGGAACTACTGCCAAACAGTGTAAATTTTGGTTCTTCCTTCACTGAGTGTCACTGGACCTACTCTCCATGAGGAAATAAAAATGCAACCAAGACAGGGTCATTATTTTCAACAACCTGCAAAATTTGTCTGGAGTAAAATTGGCTGGATGCAAGATAATTCTCCTGTACGGCAGGGCAATTTCGTCTTGAGGGATATACAAAAAGAATGTTCATGGTTGTCCCGTTGATGGTTAAATTCTAGTTCTAAACAAGATATGTCGTAGGGATATATACATCTCAAGTCAAACATGGTGGGTTCTTACTGTCACACATTGATCACTTATATGGTTAATTGGTTCTCACTTTGACTGCTAAATCTCGTAGAAGTTGTGATTCAATGCATCAATATGAATAAAATCTGGTGGAAACTGAGGTCTGTCTGTTTTCTAGAGGCAGGACATGTCGTTTTTCTTTATTTCTTGGTAGGAATTTGTCAATTAGCTGATCTCTTGCGGAAGTCTTGTCGGAAACACCATTTTAGTATCCAAACCGCAGATTTCTATTGCCTATGCTTGAACAATTTGTTTGTCTTTTATGCTCTGGTCTGCCTATTTCTCCTTGTATAACAGGGAATGATACTAGTGCACAAAATGATTGGAAAGGAACATGGTGGCACAGTAGTTTGACTGACTCAGGTAAACAAAAATCTGGTGAATGATTGGAACGTTTTGTCTCCTCACTTCTGAAATTGAATTGTTGTATCTACATGATTACACTGAGCTCTATTTATAGACACTTCATTACAATCATTTTCCCAGTAGGATACAATATATGAAATTCTATTTCTATTCTACATTACAATCCTTTTTCTAGTAGGATACTATATATAACTCTTATTCCTATTCTAACACTTCCCCTCAAGCTGGTGCATACAAGTCATATGTACCGAGCTTGTTACAAATGTATTAATACGAGGATCAGTGAGGGACTTGGTGAAATATATATTTGTAGGCTGATCACTTGACTTCATATCACCGGAGAGTATACCTAATATGGATTGAGCAACCTCAATACCTAGAAAATACTTCAGTAGATCTGAGTTCTTTAGTACGTGTCATGTCAAACTCCTGAATTATTGTGCTGAATTTCCCAAATCAGGCTCTGGAAGACTGCTTCAGACCATAAAGTGACCGCCACAATCGACACACTAGGTTAGACTCCCCCTGAGCAACAAAATCAGGTGGTTGCTCCATATAAACTTCCTCCTCAAGGTCACAGTGAAGAGAATAACATACTTCACGAATGTGTCCAAACCTATTACAATAACTACACCTAGGTCGAGATCTTTCAAGGAGACTTCCTCCTCGTCGCTTTTTCATGGACTGTGATGTGCGATTTTCTGATCTCTTCCTTAAGGATTTTGAAGTAATCTTAGGATTTGAACTTTCAATTCTCGTGTTTTTGGAGTTAAACATATCAAAACCGAGAGACGTGACGAAATCTGTCTTGAAAGATGGATTAAATCTAGCGAACACAATCCAAGAGATCTAGCCGAAAAAAGGTGCATGCGCAGTGGTGGCGCGTGAGTGGGTATTTGTCGGAGCCGCTGACTGAGTTTTGGTCGAAAAAGATTGATCTACCTTGTGGTGGTGTTGGAATTCGCGCAACACTACCCGAAAGTAATTTTGATGCGGACAATTATGTTGTCACCGAAAATATTGCACGATGATTGATTTGCTTTCATGGAAATCGTTGGAAATTTTCACAACAATTAGTTTCTCACTAGCTTGAACCTGATTTATGTTGTGGTGATGTTGATTCTGCACAATACCACTTAATAGAGATGTGACGCTAGTAGCCACCACAAAAATTATGTGCGGTGGTGATTTTTTTTCCGAATCTTCGCTGGAATCAACGGATACTTTCTTGCTAATACTCTGGAAGAGGACGCAAAACAGTCGCCGAAATTGAGGCACGGGACTGTGATGGTATTTTGTGGGTAGGATCGGAATGATGGCACGACCCTAGGGGACGCAAAACAGTCGCCGAAATTGAGGCACTGGATTGTGATGGTATTTTGTGGGTAGGATTGGAATGATGGCACGACCCTGCGGGACGATAAATTATGCCGGAAAGTTGTCGAACCTCGAAGAAGGTGGTATGATTCAACTCGGAATCTCTGCGCGATGCTGGCAGTAAATATAACTCTGAAAAGAATGGTCGGAAATATCCTGGAATCACCGGAACCCTAATTACGACGATCGAAATCTGATAATTGTTCACACCGGGAAAACCCTGTTCAGCGGTACTGTTCACGCGACACTATTTACGCCGATTTTTTTTATTCCGGTGATAATATTCTATTATTTGAAGGAGAATATTTATTTATAAATATCTGAAAGTTCTCTACAATCTTCACTCTACCATTATCTTTGGCCAGACGGGCGACACACATTTTCTAGTGGTGATGTTGATTATGGGGGAAAATATATTTTTGAATTGTTGTATCTACATGATTACACTGGGCTCTATTTATAGACATTCCATTACAATCATTTTCCTAGTAGGATACTATAATATATGAAATCCTATTCCTATTTTACATTACAATCCTTTTCCTAGTAGGATACTAAATATGAAATCATATTCCTATTCTAACATGTATATTTCACTTGTCTTCTGCAGTAAAGTAAAATTAGGAATAAATTAAGCTGCTTTCTTCTCTAGCATGTAGCATAAATATGTTAAGAAGCTTTTTAAATTTTTGATGAAACCATGAGTTTAAAACATACATACAGGAATAGAACAGGTGTGAAACCATAGTGGTAGTAACTGCAAAAGAAATGAGATCATGGAATAGAACAAATAGTTAAGTATTTTATTTAAACATGAAACACACAGAAGGGTTTATAAGCTGAAAGAACAGTGAAATATAACTGCTATACTTCAGATAACAGCCCTAAAAGACTGAAAATGATAAGCCAGTTTCACCGGCTTTCTGCGACTCGATTGGCTGTTTGATGTCATTGATCTAAGAAATTGACCCTGTAATGTCATCCTCTTCTTCTTTTGCTGCACAACCATCTCTCTTTCCAGATTCTCAACTGAACGTCCACAGACACCTCTTTGGACTTTGACATGATGCCAGCTAAGGCTTGCGTGGAATGTTTTAATGTCCTTGTTGTGCAACATTTCAAAATGCACGTCTTTTCGAAGATAAAATTTCTGGCTTGTTACTTTTGTTATACTTCGTTTTCGTCTATTTTGGTTGAGAACGCATAGGCACTATTTTTTAAGCGAAAATTTTGATTACTAGTGCGCAGTGGAAATGAAATGGGCCCAAGTAAAGTAGATTGAATAGAGAAGATTCGTATAGCTAGGCCCACCTTATTTTGGATTGAGGGATAGTTAATCATTGACTGATTGATAGTACTGCAGAGTCCGAGGGAACCAGCTTTGAGCACAGTTTCTAAAATTCATCTCAACATATACTTTTATCCACATAGATCTACTATAATAAAAGCCGATTTGCAAATATTTTGGGGCCTCATTGCAGAAGATGATAAATTGGGAAACAAAAAGATAGCTTAACTATTAGACTAAAGCTGGGGACTGGATTAACTGCTTGGGTACCATGTGCTGTGACTAAAATGGAAAACGTCAGTAAGAGCAAGCTGTACTTTGCCAAATCATATGTAATGTAAGATAGTCCATCTCCTCCCGTTTTAACACCTTCAATTATCGCGGTGTCAAACTTACAAATCTACGTAGAGCATGACTAAACCTTCTCAGGAGTTATCTGCTCATTATTCTTTTTGAGCTCCTACTACGTGCATTTATCTCGAAATAGCCATTTACCTTTAAGGCATGAAAATCTTAGTAAAGTTCTTTCTTCCTCATCCATCTAATCGAAGGATAAGAGACTCTTTACACCTTTTCTGTATTCAAAGAGAGTATACCTGAATGATGAGAGAGATTATTTGCTGTAATCAGTAGAGACTCTATTCCATACCACAGAAACTAGTTTCAGTTCCACTAAGATAACTTTCCAACTTTGGTCTCCATGACTACACTAATCTAGAAAATAAGAGGTATGTATCTTTGTACTGTTTTGCAGCTACTTGATACCAGTAATGAAACAACTTCATCAACAAAGTAAAGAAAAGAGGTTATTTGAAGGTTCTAACTGTAATGATGTTCAAATATTTACAGTTGTTGTACGGTAGCCGGAGTATTTAGAGTGAGGATAATAGAGGAAGATAGTGTTGTATCTTTACATGTATTCCTCAGTTACCTAAAGATTTAGCGTAAGGTACTGAGTTTTGTATCCTTAACTTTGTACATATACCAACACCACGCTGTTTCCAGTCATTGAAATCTCTTAGTCTTACTTAACAAAGAAAGAGATTGGAGGAAGATATTCTTGTGTTGCAGGCAGTGCCCTTGGTTGTGTTCTATACCTCTATGTTGGACCACACCCCAAAAGCTAGCTATTGAAGTGGGAGAGCCCAAGGCTATATAAGCCCCACATCAACTCCCCATTTAACCGATGTGGGACTAAGTCTCATTCCTTGCAATAATATCATAACAAAATATGTTAGGAAGCCTATGTAGCAAAATTTTATTGTTGTTTGTTAGTTATTGTGTCTTAAAGCTCTTGCCTATTACTACCTTTGTTCCAACATCTAATATTTGATGTTGAAATAGATTTTGTTAAGGATGACAGCCCATATTCGTCCAGCAACCAATCCGGTGCATATTACTTTGAATTTTCCAGGCCACTGAGAACAATGGATCGCCTTCAACAGGTAACAAAGTGCTAAATGCGTCATTAGTAATTGATGGAGATTTTGTCACTGTTGAAATTCCTTCTGGTGGTAGACGTTAAGAGTAGTTTGTTCTTTCTGTTTACATGCATTTTTTATACACACAACTTTAACTTGCAAGAAGACAACTGTTGTCAAACACCGTTTTCCTTTTTCTGCCAAACCAGTTTCTACTGAGGTGTAGTTGATTGATTTTGGCGGGCATGGACTTCTTTACAGGATGCTCAGTTCACAATTGGCAAAACAAGTAAGATGTCTGTGGCATTTTGGTACCCCATCGATGGGAAACCGTGGCACGGGTCTGGTCACTTTTCAATTAGCTGCGATTGGATACAGTTGGATATCTTGCCAGATGGTTCTGAGCTCACCAAGGTGCCACAAAGAAGTCCTTGGGATGCTGCTACAGCATTCTCTCTTCTATTTTCAGTAGTGGCTTTTTGTATATCCATCTTTGTTGGGCATAGAGTCTCAAGAACCAAGAATGTCCCTTTTACACCCATGAATGATCTTTAAAACTGGGGGTAAGTTCCTGCAGATGGGGAAAAAACAATTTACAATTATTTTCTTCCTAGAACTAGGTAACACGTTTGCACATTTCCTCAAGATGTTTGCATTTTGCACACTTATAATTGGAATTCATGGTCAGATAATCTTTTTGCTTTCGAGGTGACTGTCGATTAACTATGAAGTTCATTCTTGATTCTAGTCCTTTTTTTGTGAAAAAATAAAGAACTTGTAATACTCTTGGATTTTACTGTTTCTTTCTCTTCTGTATTGGAGTAGCATCAAAACTATGATTGGTATGTGGATGTGACTATAGATTTTAAGGTGCAAAAGTGTAAATATCATGCAACTTGGAAGGCTCTTTTGAGAACTCTGTCATGCTTGTAAATTAATCACCTGCAGGGGCTCATATGAGTCATATCAACTGTACAAATTTTCTACATTTATTCAATAATACTCAAGTCCATATCATTCCAAAAATTAAATAATTTGTTAAAGCAAATTACAAGGTACTTAACTTTCACACTTAAACCTAACAGGACAGGCTATATCATAGAATTTTCTGTAAATACACGAAGTGCCTTCAAGTTTTCAAGAAATAAGAGAATATTTCTCTTCCTCTTTAATTGGCGGTTCAAGTTTTCAATTTTACACTTCTTATTTTCAGCAACAAGCCATAGTAATCCATTAGTTTATCAAATTTTGGGATCTTACTATGTTTATGTGTTACGTGAAATCCACTTCTCGTTCTCAAGACATGCAATAAAAAAGAGAAGTAAAGCAAAAAATGGATAAACTCAAAATAAAGTACAGCTTTCCGAAGTTTTTTTTAGTTTCCCACCAGTGTCCGATACTCGTATTGGAGTCCGATTATATCGGATTCACCCCGGGTAGAGCCCATTTATGGGAAAAGCGTTCCCTATTGGCAAAGAATAATATTTGACTTGTTTACTGGTAGTTAGGTCGTCTATGATATGAAAATACATCAGTCAATAGAGGTGCGATCAAGAAAAACTATATATCGGATTAAAGGCTATGTACGTTACCAGTATAAAATAATTTTACATGATAGTGTAATTTAACATACGGAACTATAGCAGCAGGTCAATAACTATTTTATCAGGTTAGTAATCAATGTTTAGCCAAAAAAAATTAAATGTAATTAGAAATGTACCTTAAATGACCAAATTGTGTAAATATTTTTTTATAAGGTTCATCAGTGCAGGTACATTGTTGCAACGTCCTCCAGAGGTTGTGTACAAAAGAAGTTTGGGATTCTTTCACTACACAACAATCCAACAAAGCCCAGAACAAAAAAACAACCCTAATCCTTATTTTTTCCAAATTTTTACCAATATAATTTGTGCATAATCAGTATTATATACTTATTACATACTTGTTATACAGCTACAAATGTCGGGTGACATTTTTTTTTTCAACCATCGGGCTAAAAATCTGGAGATCCAAAGTTTTCACTAGGGCTGGTTATGTTATATATAGGGCTGGCCAGTGGGCCGGGCCGACCCGACCCCGTCCCGGTCCCGACCCGACCCCGACACGACACCGGTATTAAAAAAAAAATAAAAAAGCGGGACCGGGGCTCGAACCGGGGCGGGACAGGGTATGGTCCCGCCTGACCCGACCCCGCCAGGCCACGATCCCGCCCCGACCCCGCCCCGACCCCGCCCCAGTCCCGCCCCAGTTCGACCCTTTGCAGAAAATAGTCGGTGTCCAACGGCCATTTTACATTTTGGCCGTTGACAACAGCCATTTTAGGCCTCCCCCAACCCTACCCTTTATATTTATTTTTAACCCTATAAATACCTCATTCCTCTTCTTATTATTTTCACAAATCTTTCTACTCTCTAATCTCTCAATCAATCTCTAATTCTCTATACAACATTGTCTACATATTCAATCTATTTATTAATTTGAGAATCGGGAGTGAAGTTGCAACTAGCTTGAGGATTATCTATCGAGCAAAGTTTCAATTTTCAACCTTCGATTACACGTCGACTTACGTCGGCGTTTGGTACATTCGTTCTCTCATTAAATTATTATTTTGTCTTTATTTCATTTAGCACATTTAATTTCATTATCTTTAACTATTTATTAGCATAATTAAAATGAAAGGACTAAGAGGCATGTTGGGTAAGGGTAAGTCGGACTTCTTCTAGTAGGGGTGGTAACAAGGGCAAGTACTTCTTCTAGTATTCTGCTCCATTATTCCTAGACAAAATAATTTTATAGATCCTAAAATGTTTCCTGAAATACCATATGATCTTGACACAAATGATTATCCTGAAATTGAAGAAGATTTTAATTTAGATGACACTCTAGTTGATGATACACCTATTAATGAAGATGATGATACACCCACTAGTGAAATGCCTCCTATCCCCTACTATGAGGCAGGTCCCAAGAAAGCGACCATTAAAATCGGTTGTATGGAAATATTTTGACAGGACGTAGCTAATCAAGTAGTTGTATGTAAAACTTGTAAAAATGTTTATTCTTTTAAAATCTGGACAAGGTCATGGTGGGGACGGGGTTTAGGAAGACACCATTGCAAAAACACAAAGCCTTGCATGCCCAATACATGATTGAAAAAGCGGTGAACAAACGTCCTCTCAATCGGGACAAGGTTCACATACTACTTGTCTGGAGAAAGTACATGGTCAAATTAACCCATGACGGGGAGTTGTAGGCCACAAATATGATAAACATAAAGATAGGGAAGCACTAGCAAAATTAGTTCTTTGTGGAGGTTTGCCTTTTTCATTTCTGAATCTCCCGGTTTTATTCATTATATTAGAGATATGTATAATCCTCGCTTATAAAGGTTTTCCTATATCAACTTGTTAAAGAGATGTATTTAAATTTGCATGAATATCAACGATATTTACGTTATGCATTATATCATTTAAATTGCAAAGTTGCTTTAACTTCGATATAGGTCGTAGTAATACTAACGGCCATGATTATTTAACGGTAACTTTGTCATTGGATAGATTATAAATGGTCTATGCAAAAACGTATTTTAGCATATAGATATATAGATAGTAGGCATTTGGTGAGTTTATTTGAAAATATTTATTCAATACGATTATTACGGAATAAGATAAAGTTATGAGTATTACATTAGATAATGCATCTTAACAATTACGCTATTAGTATTTTAAGAAATGTTTTAACTCCGTCTTTTCCAAAACATTTTCATATCAAATGTGCGTGCCATATTTATAACTTAGTTGTAAAAGATGGTCTTTCACTTTTTCAAGATATTCTTGAAAAAATACAATTTGCTATACACTTTATTTTTAAAAATAATAGAATTCAACAAAGAAAAGAATATAAAAACTTGCCACGATTGTGGACTATCTTACGAAAAATTCAGAAGAAGTACCAACTAGGTGGAATTCTTTATATGACCAACTAGTTGTTGCTTATGACTATAGAAAACCTATTACTTTATTTTTAACGCCATAATTAAAATCTAAATGATATGATTGTGGATCTTGATTGGGAGAAAATTAGAGAACTTATTGTATTTTTAGAAAATTTTCAACGAGCAACAAAAGAATTTTCTACTTTATATTATCCTACTATTTCAACTATGTTGTTTTATATAACTATAATATTTTTACTTCTTAAAGAATATATGGAAAAACTCGCTTATTGTTTTTTTATTCCTATTCATTTATATTATATATTATTGGTATTGTACCCAAACTTATTTGTAGAGGGATTGTTTAAAAAAATTAAAAATATATATAATGATATATAACTCACTACACTCCCTACAAAAAAAAACAAAAAAAAAAACCTATCAACTAACGAAAGAAGAACTGTTAGAAGAAGTGTTGAATAGCAAAAAAAAGTAGTATAAAAAAGTAAGAAAGAAGTAAAAGTTGCTAAACAACCGACTTTTTCATTCTTTCTTTCACAACAAAAAAAAAAAAAAAAAAATTTAATGTGGCTGCTCTAATATTAATTCTAATTTGAAAGCCTGAAAAATAAATGTGGCGGTGGTAGTATGCTAACCCAAATTAGTGAGTTCGATGTTTTGTTTCTATGACATTATGACTATATGACAAGTATATGTTAATGTTACTTTGTTAGTACTTAGTAATTTAGTATTTTTAATTTAGTGAAAAAATTAAAAAAAAAAAAAAAACCGCCAACCGTCCGTCCGGCCGGCCCGTCCGTCAGGCCCTGCAACGGGGCCGGGATCGGGACGGGACATGGTATGGTCCCGCCCTCCGACCCTCCGCCGCCCCCAGCTCGACCGCCCATTTTCCCGACCGACCCGTCCGCTCCCGCCCGACCCGACCCCGGTGGGCCCGGCCCGGCCCACTGACCAGCCCTGGTTATATATAGTAAATAGAAAAAGTCGAAATACCAAATGCCACCAAGGCCCTAGAGAGAAAGCTACTTTCACTAACGTACCAACTACCAAGTGTAACTTATCAGAACCCAAACAAAAGCAAACCAAAATCCTTATTCAACGGCAATTCATAAACTAGAAGAACAGAATTACTATACTGCAATGGCATAGCATGAATGCAAAAACTCAAAATCATTGTATTAAAATTGCAATGCATGAATCTTGAAAAGAAAGGTTGAAACTGCCAACAAATAAAAGGGCAGCCCGGTGCACTTCTGGGGAAGGGCTAGACCACAAGCGTCTATTGTACGCAGCCTTACCAAGTGATGGATATTAATAACAATTGACTAAGAGCAAATATTATCTGCTTAAAGGCATGAAATGACACAAAAAGTTGTTAAGACAGCGTTTAAGTCACATGTCAAGTTCACAGAGGCTGCTAGTAAGTCAGGTGAATGGAGAATATCCAGATATGAGTAGAAGAAAAGAAACTGAAAAAAGTGAAATGAAAGAATTACCATAATATTTTTGTCAAAAGGTCTTGGAATCCTTCATGTACTTCTTTAAAGATAGAGAACACATATATACATAAAAAGAGGATGGAAAAGAAACAAAACCATATGGGTAGATCCTTTAAGTTATTCAGGACAAACGCTTTTACGCAATTCTTCAAGCTCGCAACTCATTTCAATTCCATCTTCCTTAATTCTCAGTATCATATCGTCTGCTGTTTTGTTGGCAGCACGTAAGCGCGAAGCAATGAACTATAGACATCACTATTAAGACAATTCAACTTCTTCAAAAACGTGTAGAACTCCTCAGCACCACCGTCTCTCTCTTCCACAAATACTCGAGAGGAAATTGCTTCCATGCACTGCAGAGCAAGATCGATTTGACGCTTCCTCAAAAAGAAAAGCATGAACATTTCCCGAGCCAAGAAGAAAGGTCCTTGTGATCTCTTCAAAGCACAATGAAAGACTTCCTCCGCATCGTTTAACATGTCATGTCTCAGATAAGCACCAATGACATTATTTGTCAGCCTCATATCATAAGTAGAGCAGTTTGATTCCCATTCCTCATAAAATTTCTTTATACCATCTATGTCATTAAGCTTACTAAGGGACTGAAGCATGACAAGATAACTAGTATTGGTTGTTTCCAAGAAACGCTTTTAGAGAATTCCAAATACGATAAACCTCACCTAGATTAGACATTCTGGCATGCAAGCTAATCAAATAGTGGTACGCCCCACGATTACGAGGTCCCATCTCTTCCTCAAGCTTCTTTAGAGCTAACACGGCTTTTTCATTATGCCCAGACTTTACATAGGTAACGGCCAAGTTACTATATGTGGTCCAAT
The DNA here is from genome assembly GCA_029844215.1 of Przewalskia tangutica. Classification (NCBI taxonomy): domain Eukaryota; kingdom Viridiplantae; phylum Streptophyta; class Magnoliopsida; order Solanales; family Solanaceae; genus Przewalskia; species Przewalskia tangutica. The sequence continues at coordinate 127,548,186 of CM056721.1, forward strand.
CACATTCCTTTGCATTCTCCTGTTTTATCTCCTCAAAGACTCTTTCTACTCCTTCTATATCATCTAAACAAGAATAGCCATTCATCAAGATATTATACGAAAGTGTGCACAGTGGAACATTTCTGCTCTTCATTGCCTGTACCAAGAGGGGCACTTTCTCTGGTTGCCCTAGTCTCATATATAACGACATAAGATTGTTGAAAGCCAATGATTAGATGTGAGATTCAATTGATCCATTTTCTCAAAGAGGGACAACGTCTTGTCAGTCATTTTTTCAACACAGTAGCAATTCAAGAGCGCTCCGTAAGTGCTTTGATTCTGCATGGAAGGTGAGAGTCTGTCAAAGTATTTTTCAGCCGCAGTTATTCCTTGAACTTTTGCTATGAAATCCAGTCGTACTCCATAATCACCAAATGACACGTTTATACCTCTTTTATCCATCCACTCCATTATCTGCATCAATACATTGCAATATAAGCTCATGATATTCAAAATTATTTTGATGTGGATATACTCCACCTGGAGGGCGTCACTAAACAATGTCTGGTAAAAAATTGATAGAAAAATATGAATGCAACTGCGGAAATTTCTCTTATCTGGAGCATAACTCCAAGGATCTAACTAGCTCGTTATATATGGCAAACTATTTGGGGTCGACTATAAGAATCTTATATTTGTACCACTATATTCAGGGTATTCATTCCAATAGCCGCAAACAATTTGTCCTCTTAAACAAGCTTATTGCTTCTTGATGTTTTTACATCTTACACGGGAACTGGTTAAGCCTGGAAACATGCCCTGTATAGTTGTTCTTCCGAAAGGTTAGGAATGGAAAAAGAAATAATGAGCCAGTATACTCTTATTCTTTAAAGCAATCAAGAGCTTCACAACAACGACAGTTTGCGAACCCTTTTCCCTTACAAATCAGAAAAGCCAAAAGCTTGGCCTGCATTCTTTCAATAGCCTACCATTGTCCTTACCAAGCATTCTCTTTTCACATTACCGTAAAGATTGTCATTCTAAAGTTAGAGTTCCAATTCCCAAACAATAGCAATAAATTATCTACACTTCAATCCTGAATTAGTTGGAACTGGCTATATGAATCATCTATATCCATTCTACTCCATTTGGACTCATTTGACAATAATTAGTCCCTACACTTCACAAGGTATAATACTAAATAACGACAGTTTGAGAACCCTATTCGCTCACGAATTGGAAAAGCCAAAGCTTGGCCTGCATTATTTCAATAACCAACCATTGTCCGTACCAAGCACCTATTCACCATACTGTAAAAATTGTCATTTTAAACTTAATGTTCCAATTCCCAAACTATAGCAATCAATCATCTACACCTCAACCCTGAATTAGTTAGAGTCGGCTATATCAATCATTTATATCCATTCTACCCCATTTGGACTCATTTGATTCTAATACTAAATAATTAGTCCCTATACTCCACACGTCTAGCAAAAGGCGTACATATTAGTTGGATCAGCTATATAAGTATATACATCCCATTTTACCAGTTCATTTCATTCTATTACTATCCAGTATAATCTCACAAAGTGGTATCTGGAGAGGGTAAGATGTACGCAGACCTTACCCTAACTTTGTGGGGGTAGAGGACTTGGAACCTCATTTCATTCTACTATTAAACAGTTTGTCCTTTAATGCAATTTAAGTGTCGCATTTTTCCTTACACTGTGAAGTCGAGTCTCTAACCAGACTAAAAAAAAGTTTCTTTGTAACCTAATCTAAAACACAATAGTGAAACTGGAGAGGTAATAATGAAGAGATTAAACCTCAAGGGCATGTTGGTATCTTTTATATTTACGGAGCTCCTTTATGCATTTTTCCAGTTCATATTTCTTCACCACTCTGCCTTCTCTCGTATACTGATTTATTGTTTCGGTAACCGACCCTTTGTGGCTCCTAAAGCCGACAATCTCATGTAGAGCCTCGAGTCTCTGCCACCAGTGGCGCAGAGAATTTTCCAACTGAGTGCACTGTTAGTACTTCCGTGGCGCAGCAGTCTCTGCCTATTCCAGCGCCGCGGCCCAGCAATTTTTCGGGTCAGGCTCCGGGTTTCAAACCAATTTATGAACCGGGCTAGCAGTCCGGAATGTTAGAATAATATTCTTAATAATAGTATTAATGTAAAGATCTTATTATGGTATGTTGTAAGGAGGATATTATTAGAATTAAATATGAGATATTATTAGAATTAAATAGGTGATTAAATAGGAAGATATTAAGGAGAAGATTACTCTACATATTTATTGTATTACATGTATATATTCTTGTCATATGGAATGAGGAAAGATGAGGAAAATATTCTTTCATGGTATCAAAAGTTTAAGGAAAAAGATCCATCTTCCTAAATACCAAAAATTTCTTTTCAAAACAATTTTTTTTTCCGGCTCCTCCAAACCCTCCTAGCCGAAATTCTCTTGATTTTTTTTCATTGTGTTTTTCCATTGTTCATCTATCCAACTATCATCAACATGTCTGAATCCAAATCATTTTATCACCCCACTCTCACAGTATCTAATATCAAAACGCATGTCCCCATAACTTTACAAATGGAGAATGTGCATTATGCTTCTTGGGCGGAACTTTTCAAAATATGTTGTCGTTCTCACCGGGTTCTTCACCACATCATTTCCCCGGAAAAAGACAAAGAAAAAGTTTTGACATCGGATGAAGACAAAGAATTGTGGGATGTCCTAGATGCCACTGTTCTTGGTTGGATATATTCAACAATTTCCACTGATTTGTTGCACACGATTATGGAAACAGATTCTAAAGCAATTGATGTTTGGAATCGATTACGGGACATTTTTTATGATAATCAAAACTCCCGTGCAGTTGCTTTGGAACAAGAATTCTCTGGTGTTGATATGGAGGATTTTCCTAATGCCTCCGCTTATTATCAACGCCTCAAAGTGTTGGCGGGTCAATTAAAAAATGTTGGTTCCCCCGTCTCCGACAACCGTTTGGTTCTACAACTTGTTGCCGGATTGACAGAGGCATATAGCGGAGTTGCCACCGTTATCCGTCAAAGTAACTCGCTTCCATTATTCTACAAAGCAAGATCTATGTTAATCCTAGAAGAACAAGGCTTCTCTAAAAAGGTTGCTAACACAACCGAATCGGCGTACATGGTCACCAATGATGGAAATAATATTGCAACCCCACAAAATAACCGGGGTCAAAAAGGACGGCATGAGAATAAAAAAGGTGGAAACCGAAACAGAAACGGAACACCTAATTCGGCATGGCGGTTCGTGCATGGCGCAAGGGTTATGGCATGGCAAAGAACGGCGGGCAGAGTGCAGCGGATACTACCGACAACAATCACAGATGGCTCGACCAACGGACCGGGCCGACCCTCGTCTTACCCTACAACCAACTGGGCCAGGCCCAATTCCACATTTTCGCATCAAAGAAATCAATGGCCATCGCTGTTCTCTTCACATGCCTTGTTGATTTGTCCACCATTTCCGGGCCGACTTAAACAAGCCCAACAGTGAGGCAGCGTGAATACGGGCGGACAACATCTATCTTTGGGCCTCAAGGGTGGAACGAGGCCCACTCAACAGTGGGCCAACCGGCGACATCGAACATGCCACGACACGCCGCTTAATCCACTGCATAACCATGGTATATGGACTCAGGTGTAACGTCACATATGACGTCATCCCAATGTAATCTTACGTCCTATTTTAATTTGAGCAAATCAAATGGTATAACTGTCGGAAATGGCCATTCCATTCCAATAAAAGGATATGGTTCTACTAAATTGTCCAAACCAAATCCACCATTAGCCTTGAAAAATGTTATTCATGCACCACAATTAATCAAAACCTAATCTCCGCTCGAAAGTTTACTTCGTATAATCAAGTTACCGTAGCTTTAGATCCTTTTGGTTTTACTGTGTGTGATTTTCAGACATGGGCACAGCTAATGAGATGTGATAGCCAGGGAGAACTTTATCCAGTTACTTCACTACTACAACCAGACAAAAAACACTTTAATTTTGTTGTTTTTAATTCCAATTTATGGCATGAACTTTTGGGACATTCGGGAGAGTCTGTTTTAAACTCTCTCAAACACAATAATTCAATTTCATGTTCGCGAACTCTTAATAAGTGTTAATCTTGTCCTTTGGGTAAGCATATTCAATTACCATTTGAGTTTTCTTCTAATTGCACTTTTTTGCCATTTTATACTATACATTGTGATATTTGGACATCCCCTGTTTTTAGCTCTTCGGGACATAGATATTATTTGCTTGTTTTAGATGACTACTCTAAATTCTTGTGGACATTTCCCATATCAAAAAAATCCCAAGTGTTTTCTACATTCCTTAGTTTTAGAGCTTTCATCCAAAAACAGTTTGAACGGGATATCAAAAACATCCAATGTGATAACGGGCGGGAGTTTGATAATAGACAATTTTGAGATTTTTGCAAAACAAATGGTTTGAATTTTCGTTTCTCATGCCCCCACACATCTTCACAAAATGGACAGGCGAAATGCAAAATACGAACCATAAATAATATTGTCAGGACATCCCTTGCTCATGCCTCACTTCCCCCTAACTTTTGGCATCATGCACTTCAGATGACTACTTATTTGTTGAATATACTACCAAACAAACATACATCAGACCAAACACCCCTTCAATTATTGTACCTTCGAGAACCGACATACTCTCATCTCCGGTCTTGTCAGTGTTATCCATTATTCCCATCCACCACCATCCATAAATTACAACCAAGATCTACTCCATGCATTTTTTTGGGATACCCATCCCATCATCGGGGATACAAATGCTATGATCTATCCTCCAATAGGATTTTTATTAGTCGTCATGTTATCTTTGATGAAACTCAATTCCCGTTTAGAAATATCCATGAGTCACGATCTCCCACATATGAGTTTCTGGATGCCGGGATACACCCAATTTTTACCCAACCATTATCCCATAGTTCGATCACTGCCACTGCTAATGGACAAAATTCTTTAAACCCATTACCCGTGTCCTTAACAAATGACGCCCAACCCACTGTCTTGGACACTAATACACAGTCTGGCCCAACAGGTCGCAGTCTCTCCCCAGTACCGAATGGGCCACCTTCGGGCCCATGTGCTTTGACACCAACCAATAGCAACTTGCCCCCTAATGCAACCCAAGTCCCTGATCCAGGCCCAGCTTTACAAATACCATCTTCGGCTAGTGCGCCCACCCATCGCCCGACATCGGCCCCGGCCACCGTAGTCAACATGGTATTGTCAAACCCAACACTAAATACAACCTTCACACCCAAGTATCCAAATCACATTTACCATGTAACCATGTGTCTGCTCTGAAAGACCCAAATTGGAAAATGGTCATGGATGATGAATATCAAGCTCTTATTAAAAATAGGACATGGGTAGTACCCCGTCCATCTAATGCTAATATCATTCGGTCTATGTGAATTTTTAGCCATAAAGAAAAATCTGATGGTTCTTTTGAGCGGCATAAGGCCCGTCTTGTAGGTGATGGGAAGACGCAGCAGATTGGTATCGATTGTGGGGAGACATTCACCAAAGAGTCAAACCAAATACTATCGTAATAAAGGTTGCTCACTTTTCTCTCCAGAGGATGGTCACTTCACCAGTTGGATGTCAAAAATGCGTTTTTCCATGGTCACATAAATGAGACTGTTTACATGCATCAACCATTGGGATACAGAGATCCAAAATATCTCAATCATGTATGCCTGCTAAACAAGTCTTTGTATGGTCTCAAACAGGCACCCAGGGCCTGGTATCAGCGGTTTGCAGATTTTGTATCACAAATGAGGTTTTCACACAGTCGGTCCGATAATTCTCTTTTTATCTATCATTAGGGTAATCATACGGCTTATCTTCTATTGTATGTGGATGATATTATTCTCGACCTTCTTCGCACTTCTTCGCAAGAATATCATGTCTCAAATTTTGTTTTAATTTGCTATGAAGGATCTTGGTCCGTTGCACTTCTTTCTAGGAATTGCTGTGACAAGACATGCAGGTGGGCTCTTTCTCTCCCAGAAGAAGTATGCATCTGAGATCGTGGAACGGGCTGGAATGGCCTCTTGCAAACCCTCAGCGACACCGGTGGACACAATGTCCAAATTAAGTGCCATCTCTAGCAAACCCTTTGCTGATCCAACATTGTACCGCAGCCTAGCAGGCGCGTTGCAATATATCACTTTTACCAGACCAGACATAACCTATGCCGTGCAACAAGTGTGCCTATTCATGCATAATCTGATGGAAGAACATATGCAGGCACTCAAACACATTGTACGCTACATTAAGGCCACTCAGGAATATGGATTACATCTTTATCCATCTTGCATCTCCAAACTTGTCACTTATACAGATGCAGACTGGGCAGGCTGTCCAGACACCAGACGCTCCACATCTGGGTATTGTGTTTTCCTCGGTGATAATTTAGTTTCATGGTCTTCCAAACGGCAACCCACAGTATCACGCTCCAGTGCTGAAGCTGAATACCGTGTTGTTGCCAATGTTGTGTCTGACTCATGCTGGATTCGGAATCTTTTACTAGATCTTCATTGCCCAATTCCGAAGGCTACTATGGTTTACTGTGACAACATTAGTGCGATATATCTCTCTGGAAATCCAATACATCACCAGCGCACTAAACATATTGAGTTGAATATCCATTTTGTCCGTGAAAAAGTGGCTCGCGGACAGGTGCGAGTATTACATGTCCCAACGCGTCATCAAATCGCAGATATCTTCACGAAAGGGCTTTCGCTGATTTTATTTGAAGATTTTCGGGACAATCTCAGCATTCGGCGCCCTCCAGCTTCAACTGCGGGGGAGTGTTAGAATAATATTCTTAATAATAGTATTAATGTAAAGATCTTATTATGGTATGTTGTAAGTATGATATTATTAGAATTAAATAGGAGATATTATTAGAATTAAATAGGTGATTAAATAGGAAGATATTAAGGAGAAGATCACTCTACATATTTATTGTATTACATGTATATATTCTTGCCATATGGAATGAGGAAAGATGAGGAAAATATTCTTTCACGGAATACTCCCCTTCAAGCACATCATGCAGCGGGACCCACACAAATCGACACTGAAGCCGCGATGCATGTTGACACTCAATTTTGTCCATCTCTTTTCATTATTCATTCAAAATTAACTATTTTCAACACCACAAATAATTTTAAAATTTTAATAAAGGCATACATATGCATACATAAATAAAGAATTTAATATTTTCAAAATAACCAATTTTATTATTATTATTATCTTTATCTTTACTCGTCTTTTTACTATTGTGATATTTTTTATCACAATCTTAATTTTTGTCATAATATTCTATAAAATGGCATCGCATTTTATATTAAGCACTAAAATATTTTCCAAAATATTATTGCATTATTTATTAGTATTTTTTATCCTTATAATTCATAGTTTTAGTAAATCATTTTATATACTATAATCTATTTTCTCCTTCTACTAATTTAAAACACATAAACTCTATCCAGACAATTAAATTCCCAGCCCATTATTATTGTCATGACCCGACCTGACGGGCTGCGACCCGACGCCCTAATTGAACGTCATTACACTAACATGTCACGTAATCAACTGACACTTAGGGGTAATAGAAAATTTCGACAGCACAACGCTGCATCTATAACATATACTCAAAATAGGCGAGCCGACAATGCTGCCTTACACAATTAACCAATAATCACAACAGGCTAGCTGACTAGGCTGCCACCAAATAACATCACATAAATAAAGGAATAATCAAAACAGGCAAGCCGACAAGGCTGCCACTATATACGAGAACATCCCAAAACAAGTCTAACAATACAGCTTGCTCAACCCATAAACGTTATACTCAAGTCCAAAGCACATTTATCACCCACAACTGTCTACAGACCTCTAAGAGTACGATAATGACATAAGACGGGACATGACCCCGTCGTGCCCATAAATATATATAATAAAAATAAGTGAGGTTCTGTACCAAATGATAAGCTCCGGAACAGGAGAGCTATCTCAAAAAACGCTGGGCACGGATCCTAAGCTCGAGGATCTCCAAACTGAATACATATACTGCGGCATTTAACGCACTTCAAGGGGGGTCGCATAACAGTACCAAGTATAAACAAGAAGTACAAAGAATCGATCATAATCAGATACAAAAAGAATGACAGGGGCAAGTATGAAAACCAAATACCAGATCCTACCGTGTCATATAAAATAAGCCAAATGTACCTTTTTCAAAAGAGAGTTATTTTTAAAACCATGTATGTCTAGTCATGTAATCCTATACTCTATATATATCTCATGGGAATCTATCCCGCATCGTGAATACAAGTTCAAGGACAGTACACATGCATGAATAGCTATATGAATAAACATATGCAAGTTAAAACAATCTTTGACTCTCATTAGAACAAATAGAATGTACTCTCTTTTTAGAAAACCCAAGACAATACCATGCCTTCCTTTTTAAATAACCCAAGACAATACAATTTTCACTTTAAGAGTCGTGTCATAATCATGGACGTTCTCACATGATTTCCACAAGTGTATATAAGTCATAATCATGGACATACTCACATGATTTCCATATGTATATGTAGGTCATAATCATGGACATTCTCACATGATTTTCGTATAATATCTAAGTCATAATCATGGACATTCTCACATGATTCCCGTATAATATATATAAGTCATAATCATGGACATTCTCACATGATTTCCGTATAATATATATAAGTCACAATCATGGACATTCTCACATGATTTCCATATAATCTCACATGATTTTCCGGGTAGGTACATGCAACGTGTCCCGGCCCACCATGGGACTCGGTGTAACAATGAAATCATATGACATTTTAAACCATCTTCTGACTTCTCATAAAGTCATTATAACAAACTTTTATTTTAGAAAGCTAAGGCACTACCACATCTTCTTTTTATACAAACCGAGACACTATCACCTCTTTCCTTTTAATAAAATCAAGACACTATCATGTGATGTAACATTAGGGAGTTGGACTCCAACAGTACTAAGTACATCCATCTTTTTTTAAAAAGAATCCTCTCATGTAATAAACCCCAAGATACTAGTACGGGTATCAAGACACTTCTACTTTCAAAATTAAGTAACATATACTCTAAAAACCAAGTACTTATGCTTTCAAGACCAAGTAACTCATACTCTTTAAACCAAGTAACATATACTTTTTAAATTTAACTCGAGGCTTTAAAATCAAGTAATTTCTACTCTTTAAATCAAGTCACTTACATCTTTTGAAACCAAGTCATTTATACTTCATATAACTCAAATCGCTTACTTTCAAAATCAAATCATATATTCTTTCAAAATAAATCAAGTCTCATGACTTTCAAAACCAAGACAAGTATACTTCAATAAGCAAGGCTAGTATACTTCAAGAATAATCATGCCAATAGAAGGAAGTTAGTTCACATACCTTAGCGTTCTTCTACCAACCCGCTAAGTGGAATACACTCACGTAGCACTTCCACCTATAACGACAATAGCATGTCTATTAACTACATGCCTTTAAGGGTAGGTTAGGGACTTAAGTAACGTTCCTATTTCTACGCAAAATTGGGCAGCACTTCCTTTGTTTCTACGTACTTTTCCACTTTTAAAAAGGCCCAATTTCAACAATAACCAAGCCCCGACTAAGGGCACAATCAACAGTTAATCCAAAGGGGATTACACGCCTACTAGTCGTGTAAAATTCTGTCCCACAATCATATGTAAACAGTCTATAAAATACATATAACAAGGTTCAATAATTTCCATACCAATTTCGGCCACAACGTCACCACTCTATGACTCTTTCCTTAATTCTTAATCCAACTCACCTTCCAACAATTCCATATAACAAATACATCTTTAAACATCAATGTTTCCTTTCAATTCTCAACATGCAATTAGCAACCATAATAACAACAATAACACTTTAATCCAATGTATACAACATAGTCCTAAAATCGGCTACAACACTAAATTTGTCACATGCATTGCCTAAACTTCAAATTTCTCTCAACATACATTCATTACTTCAATTATAACAACATGCAACTCAAATTATATCATAGAAGGAAGAATTTTATACCTCAAACAAAGCTAAAACAACCCCTAATTCGAACCCACTGCTTCGCCGAACAACCCACGGTTTTATCAACTTTTCTTGCCTAATTCTTTACTTCTTCAACTCCAATTCAACATGCATACAATCTATGATGTTAACCCATCATTTATACACATTTTCTCTTCCAAAAACTTGTCTCAAAAACTTGAATTTCTCTGCTCAAAATCGGCCAGCAGTGGCGGAATTCACTGTTCTGTTAGCTGAACTTGTAACGTCTATAACTCTCTACTCCGATGTCCTATCGATGAGAGATTTATTGAGTTAAAAACTATACTCGACGAACTACATTTAAGGCTTTTGAAACACCTAATACACTAGGAGATATACCCCTCCAAAGTTGACTGAAAATCTGCCAGCAATCCCGATTTTCTGCCCAGTTTTTCTCCAATTTTTGGCTTCTAATTCTTCAATCTTTTTGGTGCATAATGTAGTCTAAGAAGAGGAGATAAAAACCCTAAATTTTGCTATGTTAATGGAGGGGAATTCGGCCAAGGGAGGGGAGAAGAGGGTGAGGGAGAGGTTTTTTGATTTTTGAAGTGAAGAAGATGAGTTTTAATAGGTTTATAATTAAAATCTGAAAATTTAATAATACACTTTGGTCCCCTGAATATTACACTTTGGTCCCAAGTTTCCCCAATTAATAAACCTTAATCCCACTCCTTTTAATCTTAACTTCCGTTTCCTTTTAAATTCCCGAGAATTTTCTAAAGCCTCGTATTCTCGTTGTCGTAACTTATATACGTTACTAATCCATAACGGGATATATATATATATATATAACTATCGTTAAAGAAATTTCATATGTCACACTCGTCGTTACCAAAAATATTTCCGGAATCACATCCTTAAGTATACTAATTTCCATATTAACATATATATAAACATACTTAATAACCAATATTCGTATCCTATTCCCTTAATTATCACCTTAAATTTACGAGGTGTAACAATTATTACCCTTAAAATCTGAAAAACCCCAAAGCAAATTAGGCCCAAACATGACCCGCAACCTATCACCCATAAATTTCTCCTTTCTAAGACCTAAAACCTAAGATTTTTTTTTATGCCCTAACGTTTGGAATTAGCCGTTGCACCCCCTCCCTCTCTCTTACATTCTTTGCATAACAACAAATCATTTTCACCACACAGAAGATGTATGCCCATTTTGGCAATGATAGGTGGGTCACCTTGTAAAACGACGTTGATGTTGCTAAGCCTTTGCAAAATAATAGGTGGGTCACTTTTGTCACGACCCGACCCCGGGGCCGCGACTAGTACCTGCAGGGTACTGTCGGTATACATCGCAGAATAGCAATGAACATACATAAAACAAATCAGATAAGGTAAACATCACTAGCAGCCGATAAGGCGCTTTCATAAAATAACTTAACCGAGATGGTGAAACAAGATAACTTTATTCTTACACCAAACCACAAACGTGACTACGCACTTCTAAGAATAACAAGTGGCGGGACGGGCCCGCCATACCCCGAATGTACAAAAGTCTATAACCTCGTGGAATCATACCAAAGACAAAGCCTCCGGGAGGATGGAGCTTTCGAAGTGAACAGTGATCCTAAGAGTGCGGACCAAAAGCTACGTATCTCGACTGCGGCGTGAACGCGGCCCGAAGGAGGTCGATAACAGTACCAAGTATGTGGCCCGAAAATCGTAATGAATTCATAATAGCATATATATAAAGCGAGACACGTATGATAGCCAAACTACGATTACACAACATATACGCAGCCATGTCAAGTCGTGACTCACGCCTCTAAGTCATCACTCAAATATAACCATAGGTCTCATGCCCATAATATCAATCGTGCGTGGAATTCCTTCCTCGCCTGGCGATCATGATATAACAACACTAAGGAGTACATATGAATACTAGATCCCACCAGATCATAAGAACCGCATGCGAGGCAAAGACGAAGGCATAGCTACGAGATCCACTGCGATCCTCAATCGACCGGCAAGTACGAAAGCCTACCGAGATCCACCTGCATCAACAATACTAATACACGAAATCACGAAGCCGGCGGCAAGTGCGATAGCCTCTACTGGATCCACCTGCGTCCACATCGGCGAAGGGCAAGACGTGAGCTAACCACTGTGTCCACTGCATCACACCACTTCGCCCCTAACCCCGACGGCAAGACGAAAGCCAACTACGGATCCACCTGCATCACGCGTCTCGACCGGCAAGTACGAGGGCTAACTACTAGATCCACTGCGCATCGGTGAGACCTCGTGGAGAGCTAATCCATGGAACAAAATCATCAGCGGAAGCGAACCCTCATCACGGCCGCCACCCGTGGAATCCTCCATCACCGACGCAGACGCCCAAATAACTCATAACTACATGCTTTTAATTCGAATTTCAATATCATGCCTTTACATAAACCAAGACAATTACCATGCCTTCTTTTCACATAAACCAAGAGAATTCTTATTTAAGCAAGCCAAAGTACTTATCAAGGCACCCATAGAAAAATTCTCAATTGAACAAGCCCAAACACTATCAAGGCACAAAGAATAATTCTCTTTTAACAAGCCAAAGTACTACGACGTACATCCTTTCCAAGAGATTCCTTTTATGCAAAATCCAAGATACTAACACGTAGTATCGAGGGCGTCTATTTTTTCAACGTAAGTTACTACACCTTTAGAAAACTCATTTCAAAGCTTGAAACCAAGTAACTTTAATTTTTCACAATCTAGACAACTTATGCTCATTAATCAAAATAGACAACTTTCATAACCTTCCATAAAGTTATTATAACTAACTTCCCATAAAGCCGTTATACTAACTTTATGCTTTAGAAATTTACGACATCTTATCCATTCATAAGGCCGTTATAACTAACTTCCCATAAAGCCGTTATAACTCCTATGAACCATTTCGTTCTTTTACTATCCAAGAGGCTTATACTTCAACAAATTCATACAATTTTCAAAAATACTTCAAGCCTCTTATCTTTAGAATAATTCAATACTCAATACTTTCACCAAGTACTCTATACTTTTGTAACATCATACTTTTCCCTTAACCAAGGGACTTATACTTCTTAAAACAAACAAGTCTTTGTTTATACTTAAACAAGTAAAAATACTAAATCTTGACGTCTACCGTACTACATAGATACAAATACTCATGCTCAAGGATAGGAAAGCTTCACATACCTCTTCGGTCAATCCACTTGCTAAGTCCAAACTACCGCAAGTAATATGTCAACCTAAAATAACCATGATACGTTTATTAACCTCTAATTTCAATGTAGAATAATCTAAACTCAAAGCCACTAAATTCTATGGAAAATTGGGCGCATTTCCTTTGTTTCTACTCACTTTGCCACCTTTCTCAAGGCCGAATTTACCATCAAAACACCACATTGTAAGGCTCAATCAATCCAACAATTTAAAGGGGATTACACACCCAAAATTCTGTCCCATAAGTTTACAATAATTCACTTAACAATTCTAGGGTAGTTTTTAGGCTACAACATGCTCATAATCTCTTCTTAACCCATTCTTCATAACCAAACCACATTTCTAGCATGCAATGACTCTAAGAGCATTATTTACTACCACAAGTTCTTTCTTCTTAACATGCAACACTATAAACTAAATCTAAAGGAAGAATCATTACCTTAAAGTTTTAGCCAAAACTTATTCCAAGTATTGCTAGCTTCCTTGCCAAGAACACCACCACAACAATGCCAACAAGCTAGCTCTGCTTCCTTTTTGGTTCTTAACTATTCAGATTTTTCTAAGGGTTTTTAGAGAGAAGGGAAGCAATTTGAGAGAGAGAAGGTGAAAGATAGAAAATGTCCAAGTCTTGGTCAATATATTGCATGCAACAGAAAATCAGATGGGGGGGGACACTTGTCACCCTCCCATGGTCTCTTTTAAAACAAAAAATCAGACTTTCTAAGTTTTTCCGCCCAAAAATCCCGCCTCGGCGCGACCACTTGGCCACGGCCAGCTGAAACCTCCGCAGTTTCTCGATCTTTCGCCGCGCCCTCGCTTCCGGCCATGCGCTGCAACTTCAGCGACCCTTCGAACTTTAGGCGCCGCGTCGCATCCGGCGCGCCATGCGCCGCCGCGCTCAAACACATTTACGTCCGATCACGCCGAACTTGTAACCTCATAACTTTACTCGACGTCCTATCGACGAACGGTTGGTTGCGTTGGAATCTAGACTCAACGAACTACGCCCCCAGGCCTTTGAAACACTTATGAACTCTCAATGTACCGGGTCATAACCCGCCTTAAAGTTGACTAAAACCCATCCGGAACAACCCATCAACCTATCTTCTGAAAATTTTAAGTCTTACTCCCTTTCGTACGCCCTCATGCGCATGACCTGAACTACGGGGTGTAACAACTTGCACCCACACCGGTGAACGTGCGTCCGCCAGTGTCTGCCACTCTGCTTATCCGCCGTGGTGCATGATAGAATATATGCAAATATATTCTTTTGATATAATTAGTAATTTTGTATATATGTAATTATTGTATCAATATTTTATATTAGTTAGGTGAATATTTGATTTTCGTAATTATAACCTAGGATACTATTGTATATCATGTATATAAGCTAATTATATTAATGAAATTATTAAGGGATTATTCTTTTTCATGGTATCAGAAGTTTAGGACACACTTTTCCTAAAACCTAAACCTTTCGCCGCCGACCTTCTTCCTCGGCTACCCTAACTTCCGCCGCCGGTGAATCCCTTCTGTCGGCAAAGATTCTCCTTTCTTCCTCAATCATGT
This sequence comes from Przewalskia tangutica, assembly GCA_029844215.1. Classification (NCBI taxonomy): domain Eukaryota; kingdom Viridiplantae; phylum Streptophyta; class Magnoliopsida; order Solanales; family Solanaceae; genus Przewalskia; species Przewalskia tangutica. The sequence continues at coordinate 127,563,212 of CM056721.1, forward strand.
CTACACAAAGACCATCTTTCATCCTGCTTTTGTAGTCTCCAATATCAAGAACAACATTCATATTGTCTAATATAGAACGTCCAATATGCGACGTGGGCGTAACTTTCTAAAATTCACGCAAGGTATCATAGAGTCCTCCATCACATCGTCAAACCGTAAAAAGGCAATGACAATGTGTATTCCACCGATGATGAAATAGAGTTGTGGGAAACTCTGTATGCTACGGTCTCCAATGGATTTATTCCACCATCTCTACGGACCTCTTGCATACAATTATATAACCCGACGCCACGACAATGGAAGCTTAGAATAGGTTGTGTAATATATTTCAAGATAACAAAAATTCTCGTACCGTAATCCTTGAGCAAGAATTCTCTCACACCACTATGGAGGAATTTCTGAATGACTTCGCCTATTGTCAGCGGCTCAAGGAGTTATCCGATCAACTTAAGAACGTTGGAGAGCCGGTCATGAATGATCGTCTCGTTCTTCAAATGGTTGCGAGCCTCTTCGAAGTGTATAATGGGGTTGGAACTCTTCTTCGCCAAAGAAATGATATCTCACTGTTCTACCAAACACGTTTCATGCTCACCTTAGAAGAAGTGGGGTTGGCTAAAAAGGACACAATCGGAGCCCATTCCTCCATAATGGTGGCCACATCCCGAGACACCGATGATTCTCAATTATTCTCCAAATATTATGATCAAAACTGTAACAACGGGGGTGGAAAAAAGGGTCAAAATCACGGCGGTGGCAAGGGTGGTGGCAACAGTGGCGGATGTGGTGGCGGTATTGGCGGCCAGCAGGGGGCCGAGCCACAAGACCCCTGACAGCAGGCTTGGGCCAGTGGGTAGTGGCTATGGGGCCCGCATTGGGCCAGTGGACCATGCCGCCCTGCCCATACCCTTCACAAAACTAGGTCAGGCCCAGTGGACGGCAGCAGACAACCCATACTAGGCCTCGACATCCTTCGGCCTGGAAGCAGTCTAGCCTTCTTAGGCCTCGGCCACAACAGATTTTCGCTACTGCGGGCCCAACTGTAAAGTCTCGGATGTTTTAAAAAAAAAAAAACGAATATTTAAAAATACTCTCTTATTTGAACTAGAAGAGTTATATCTAACTTAAACTTCTACTAGACCTGGATATCCCTCTAGATCTTCCTTACTTAGGAATTTTATAAGACTCAAACACTAAACTTTTCACTATATCTTCAAAAGCCAAAAACTTCAAAGGAAAACATCTCCTCTCCACTCACCTTCTTGGACGAAAATTTGCCTTTTTGGTGAAGTTTTTTTTTCAAGAACAAAGTTGGGAAAATATCAAGTGTGCAAGAAGGATAATAGTGGCAGTGTGATAAATTTTGTGAAGGGATAAAGGTGAGTTCTCTCACTCACAAATTCTTAGTAAAATCCTTTGGTTTTGAGTTACAATGCATGTTAAAACATAATATGGATGTTGGAAGAGAAATCATGGAAAAAAGGGTGTAGTATAACTCGGGATGAATTATTGATATAGCATTATCTTGTAACAAGTTTGAGTCATGATAATTGCGGATTATTTTCGTTGAATTATTCTCGTTAGAATGTGATGAAATTTTTCAGTGTTGTATATCTCTCTTTCACGGTCAGATTGAGCGCAAACGAGGCCAAAATCGATATACGGTTTGAGATTTATCGTTGTTTAAAGTTTTTGTCTCGGATCGATTAAAATCCGGAGGGGCAGAACATATAACGAAAAACTGTACAAATAGGTAATGAATCTGAAAGTTTGTGATATATAAAGTTCTAGTTTTCCCTGTTGTTGAAAGTTTGAGACCTTACGGAGATCGATCCGACTTACAAATAAAACGTTATGAGTATTTTAAGACTGTGTCCTTTTTGTTTCAAAAATCTGACGCGACAGTTTTCATTGAGTTGTTTCATTCATGAATTTGTACTATTTACACTAAGTATTTTCATAGAAAACTTGATATAGTGATAGGTCCCGTATTACTTTCGATTCAGCACAAGAAACACCTTATTTGGAGTTATAGTTTGAGAGTTATAACCCTTACAAGCGAGAAGGGCAACCAGTTGAAAGAAAGAATTTTATTTGAACCTTATGGATCGTCATTGACATTGAAAGCTTCTTTCCAATAAGATTAGTCGGAGGTACAACGATCTTACGTCATCTCGATAGATTCATAAGTGGTCTTAGTATCACTCAGGAAACATATAAAAAACATATAAATATATTATCTCGGGTTGCACGTTCCGCAATACATATATATAAAATATTGGATTGGGTTGCGCGTACCGCAAAAAATACATATATAAATTATTAATCGGGTTGCGCGTTCCGCAATATATATATAAAATATTGGATCGGGTTGCGCGTCCGGCAATTTCTTTCGTGAAGGTGTACTGGTTAAACTAAGTATTTCCCTAGGGTGAGTTGGGAGGATATTTTGTGTGCGAATAATTATTATTGACTTGTACATTGAAAGTGTTGTAATGTGGTTTCATAACGTATTTATTATGTTTATAGTATGATTGTACTTAGAATATTGCGATGTTGCTTTAAATTGTCAGGCGAGGTTCTCACTCAACCCTGGATTGTAGGGCTGACTCTTTTTATCTAACATATTTCAGGAAAACATGACAAAGGGAAAGCTCCACAACTGGGTTAGCGATCGTCCTGCAACCTCATTGTTCCACCAATCCATTATTTCGGGTTTGGTGAATGTCATCCTTGAATGAGTATGTCTGAGGGACTAAGTTTTGTTATCTCGGGAAATTCCCCACATGAGATTGTTTTATTTTAGTTTCGAATCTCTCATTCTATATCCAAAACTTCCATTGAGTCTAGATAGAAATTGTGGTTGCACGAGTATGGGATCGCGTTTTCATTAAATAAATACAAAGATGGAGCTAACATGATTATATTATTTCTGCACTTAGATATATGATTAATTTAGAAAAAAAAGATTTTAAAGGTTCGCCTGGGAAGGGATAGTTTCTCAGGTGTCATCACGCCCTAAGGGAAGACTTGAGAAGGTTATGATTCTATCTGGGTGATTGTAGATCAGCTTACAAAGTCAGTTCATTTCCTACCGGTCAAGACTACGTATCGGGCACCTCTGTATGCACATATTTATTTGAAAGAGATAGTAAGGTTATACGAGATTCCATTATAAATTATTTCGGATAGGGGTTCCCAGTTCACCTCACACTTTTTGGCAAAGTTTTCAGCAGGTCCTCGGGACAAAGGTTAAGTTGAGCACGGTTTTCCATCCTCAAATAGATGGACAAGCTGAATGAATAATTCAAACATCGGAGGACATGTTGCGGTCTTATGTGTTGGACTTTCGGGGCAACTGGTTGGGCTATCTATGTCTAATTGAGTTCGCCTACAACAACAGTTTCTATGCTAGTATAGAGATGGCTCCTTTCGAAGCATTGTATGGGCGAAAATGTAGATCTCCACTTGGGTGGTTCGAGGTGGGCGAGGCACAACTGTTTAGACCTGAATTCGTTTAAGAAACGAATGACAAAGTGCATATAATTCGGCAGCGGATCAAAGCAGCTCATAGCTGCCATAATTCTTACGCGGATCATAGCAAAAGAGATCTCGAATTTCAAGAAGGGGAGAAAGTATTTTTAAAAGTATCTCCAATGAAGAGGTGATGAAATTTGGCAAGAAAATGAAGTTGAGCTTACGAACTAGCACTTCCACAAGAATTGGAAGCGGTGCATCCGATATTCCATGTGTCAATATTACGAAAATATTTGCACGATCCAAGTCACGTCATCCGACCCCAAGAGATTGTCTTGAACGAAGAGCTTCAATATGAAGAAATTCTGGAGGAAATACTGGATAGATAGATTAAGCTCCTTAAGAATAAAAATATTACTTCCGTGAAAGTCCTATGGAAAAATCACTCCACAGAAGAAGCAACCTGAGAAGCCGAAGACGCGATGAAAGTCAAATATTCATTCCTATTTGAGTAAGGTAATAAGATATGTTAAGTTGTGTTTCATGTGTGTGTAGTTTGTGTGTCTATGTGCATGTGTTACGACCTTATTCATATTTGAGGACGAATGTTGTTTAAGGAGGGGAAAATGTAAAGTCCCGGATGTTTTAAAAAAAAAAGTTAAAAATACTCTCTTATTTGAATTAGAAGAGCTACATCTAACTTAGACTTCTACTAGACCTGGATATCTCTCTAAGTCTTCCTTAATTAGGGGTTTTGTAAGACTCAAACACTTAACTTTTCACTATATCTTCAAAAGCCAAAAACTTCAAAGGAAAAACCTCTCCTCTCCCCTTACCTTATTGGATGAAAACTTTCCTTTTTGGTGAAGTTTTTATCCTTTTTTTTGGTTTTTCAAGAGCAAGGTTGGGAAAAGATAAGTGTGCAAGAAGGAGAATAGTGGCAGTGTGATAAAAATTGTGAAGGAATAAAGGTGAGTTCTCTCACTCACAAATTCTTAGTAAAATCATTTGGTTTTGAGTTACAATGCATGTAAACCATAATATGGATGTTGGAAAAGAAATCCTGAAAAAAAGGTGTAGTATAACTTGTGATGAATTATTGATATAGCATTATCTTGTAACAAGTTTGAGTCATGGTCATTGCAGATTATATATACTGAGTTATCCTCGTTAGAATGGGATAAATTTTTTTAGTGTTGTATATCTCTCTTTCACGGTCAGATTTAGCCCAAACGGGGCCAAAATCGATATACGGTTTGAGAGTTATCATTGGTTTCTACCTCATATCGATTAAAATCCGGAGGGGCAGAAAGTATAACAAAAAACTGTACAAATAGGTAATGAATCTAAAAGTTTGTGATATATAAAGTTCTAGTTTTCCCTGTTCTTGAAAGTTTGAGACCCTACGGAGATCGATCCGAATTACGGATAAAAAATTATGACTATTTTAATATTGTGTACTTTTTATTTTCAAAAATCTGGCGAAACAGTTTTCGTAGGGTTGTTTTATTCATGAAATTGTACTAGTTACACTAAGTATTTTCATAGAAAACTTCATATAGTGATAGGTCCTCGTATTACTTTCGATTCGGCGCAAGAAACACCTTATTTAGGGTTACGGTTTGAGAGTTATAACCCTTACAAGCGAGAAGGGCGAAAAGGTGAAAGAAAGAATTTTTATTTGAACCTTCTGGATCGTCGTTGATATTGAAAGCTTCTTTCCAATAAGGTTAATCAGAGGTACAACGACCATACTTCACCCCGATAGATTCTTAAGTGAAAATGGGAGCACTCAGGCAACATATATACATATAAATATATTGGATCGAGTTGCGCGTACCGCAACAAATACATATATATAAATTATTGGATCGGGTTGCGCGTTCCACAACATATATATAAAATATTGGATCGAGTTGCGCGTACCGCAATAAATATATAATATAATATATGGGATCGAGTTGTGCATCCCGCAATTTCTTTCGTGAAGGTGTACTGGTTAAACTAAGTATTTCCCTAGGGTGAGTTGGGAGGAGATTTTGTGTGCGAATAATTATTATTGACTTGTACATTGAAAGTGTTGCAATGTGGTTTCATAACGTGTTTATTATGTTTATAGTATGATTGTACTTAGAATATTGCGGGGTTGCTTTGAATTGTAAGACGAGTTTCTCACTTGTCTCCGGATGGTAGGGATGACTCTTTTTATCTAACATATTTCAGGAAAGCATGACAAAGAAAAAACTTCGCAACAGGGCTAGCGATCGTCCCACAACCTCATTATTCCACCAATCCATTGCTTTAGATTTCGTGAATATCATCCTTGAATGAGTATGTCTGAGGGACTAAGTTTTGTTATCTCTGGGAATACCACACATGAGATTGTTTTCTTTTACTTTTGAATTTCTCATTCTATATCCGAAACTTCCATTGAGTCTAGATAGAAATTGTGGTTGCACGAGTATGGGCTCACACTTTTATTAAAGAAATACAAAGATAGAGCTAACATGATTATATTATTTTTGCACTTAGATACATGTTTAATTTAGAAAGAAAATATTTTAATGATTCGTCTGGGAAGGGATAGTTGTCCAGGTGTCATCACGCCCTAAGGGAAGACTTGAGATAAGTCGGGGCGCGACACCAACAGTCTCTCCAAACCAAACGGATATCGAGGCGGCAATCCATACACTTGGGCTAAATCCTCCGGATGAGAATTGGTACATGGACACCAGTGCTACTTCTCATATGACATCCACACAAGGTAAACTCTCGTCTTATTTCAATTTGAGAAAAAATCATGGCATAATTGTTGGTAATGGCTATTCAATTTCATTTCATGGTTATGGTCACACAAATTTTTCTCCCCCAAACTCGCCTTTAGTCTTGAAAATGTCCTTCATACTCCTCAATTAATTAAAATTTTAGTGTTTATTTGAAAATTTACAACTGATAACTCGGTTTCTGTTTAATTTGATCCATTTGAATTTTCTGTGAAAGATTTATGGATGGGGATACATCTAATGAGATGTGATAGTTGGGGAAAGCTCTATCCCATCACCACCAAACAAGCCACGCCGTCTATGTTTGCCACTTTAGCACCTTCCTTATGGCATGCACGTTTGGATCATCAGAGAGCGTCTATTTTTGCCTCTCTAAAAAATAATAATTTTTTTGAGTGTAATAACGTTCGTAGTGCTAATGTTTGTCCTTCTTGTCCACTTGGAAAACATGTTAAATTGGCTTTTGTTGCTTCAAATTCTAGTATTATGTTGTCATTTGATATTATTCATAGTGATCTTTGGACGTCTTCCATTTTGAGCTCTTCAGGCCACCGTTATTATGTTTTGTTGTTGGATGATTATTCTAATTTTTTGTGGACATTTTCGTTATTTAAAAAATCTTAGTTTTATTCCGCATTCCTATCATTTAGAACATTCATCCGTACTCAATTTGAACGGAAAATTAAGAACATTTAATGTGATAATGGAAGGAAATTTGATAATAGGCCATTTAGAGAATATTGTAAAGTTAATGGTATATCTTTTCGGTTTTAATGTCCACATACGTCATCACAAAATGGAAAAGTCGAGAGAAAAATTTCACACAATTAATAATATTGTTCGTACATTACTAGCCCATGCATCGTTACCACCTTCATTTTAACATCATGAATTACAAATGACAACTTACCTTTTTAACGTACTCCCTAGCAAGGGATTAACATACCAATCTCCACTAAAAAATCTTTATCAAAAAGACCCTTCATAGTCTCATCTAAGGGTGTTTGGTTGTTTATGTTTTCATTTATTCCCCTCCACTACCATAAACAAACTTCAAGCCTCTCTACCGCTTGTGTGTTTTTTGGTTACCCATCTAATCGTCGTGGTTACAGATGTTATGATTTATCCTCTAATAAAGTCATCATTAGTCTCCATGTCATTTTTTATTCAACACAGTTTGCGTTTGCTAAGTTGCATAATTCCGCGTCAAATTCTTATGAACTGTTGGATGATGGACTCTCACCGTATGTGATTCACCATTTGGTGCAGCCCACACCTCAGTATCTGAACCAGCAGACACATGCCCACTTCTTGCTGGCCCAACCATCCCTCGTCCTCAAATTCGCGGCGAGCCCGGCATGCGCTAGCCCAAATCCTCTGTCTCGAAGCCGCGGCGGGCCCATTACTGGCCGCCCAAATACCTCGATGCGGCTTACGCCGCGGGACCACTTCCTGCTGGCCCAACCCCATCCAATCATCACCCAACCCAGGTCCTCCCAACCCGAATCCAGTCCAACACCACAACATTCATTCCGGGCCAGCTCGCGGCTTCCACTCCAATTCGGCCCACTTTTATTCTGGAACAATGGCCTGTTACTCATAGCCAACGGGGTAATTTTATATCAAAGCGACATTTTAATCTCAACTATAATGGCACTAAATCACCCCTACCACGTAGCCCCGTGTCTGCCCTTCATGACACGAATTAGAAAATGGCCATGGATGTTGAATATAATGCTCTTATTGAAAATAAGATATGGGAGTTGGTGCCCCGTCCACCTAGTGTTAATGTGATTCATTCTATGTAGATTTTTACTCATAAGGAAAATCTGATGGGTGTTTTGAGAGGCATAAGATCCGTCTTGTAGATGATGGCAAACTCAACAGGTTGACATGAATTGTGGAGAGACATTTAGTTTGGTGGTCAAACCGGAAACTATTCACATTGTTTTCGGTCTAGCTCTCTCAAAAGCATGGCACATTAATCAACTGAACGTGAAAAATGTGTCTTACACGCTGAACTCAAGGAAACTGTCTACATGCATCAACCCTTGGGTTTCAGGGACCCCGTTCATCCTAATCATGTGTACTTGCTGAAGAAATCTTTGTATGGGCTAAAACAGGCTTCTCGGGCCTGGTACAAAAGATTTGTCGATTATGTGTCTACTCTTGGGTTTTCTCACAGCTGGTCTGATCATTCTTTGTTCATCTACCACCACGATACTTCTATGGCCTATATTCTGTTATATGTGGATGATATTATATTGATTGCTTCCTCTAATAAACTTCACAAGTCTATCATATATATTCTCAACTCAGAATTTGCTATGAAAGACTTGGGACCTTTGAGTTAATTTTTGGGTATATTTGTCACTCGTCATGCATGTGGTCTATTTCTTTCTCAGAGGAAGTATGCCGTAGAGATCATTGAACGGGTTGGCATGTCAGCATGTAAGTCCTCTCCTACTTTGGTTGAGTCTAAACCGAAGCTGAGTGTTACTTCTAGCACACCTTATGAGGATCCCTCTTACTATCATAGTCTTGCGGAGGCTCTTCAATATCTCACATTTATGAGGCCCGATATTACTTATGCAGTGCAGCAGATGTGTTTATTCATGCATGATCCGAGGGAAGTACACATGCACTCTCTAAAACACATTTTACTTTACATTCAGGGCACTCATGATCATGATTTGCACTTATATCCATCATCAGTATCTACTCTCATTTCGAATACATATGATGATTGAGGTGAATGTTCATATACCAGGCGTTCGACATTTGGTTATTATATGTTTCTTGGTGATAACCTAGTCTCTTGGTCGGCTAAACGTCAGGCTACTTTACCGCGCTCTAGCGCGGAGGCCGAGTATCGAGAAGTCGCCAATATGGTGTCTGAGTTCTGTTGGTTGTGTAACCTCCTCTTAGAGCTTTATTTTCCTATTCGGAAAGCTACATTGAACTACTACTATAATGTAAGTGTGATATATCTCTCGGGGAATCATGTCCAACATCAGTGCACTAAACATATCGAAATGGATATTCACTTTGTTTGCGAAAAGGTTGCTCGTGGACAAGTATGTGTTTTGCATGTCCCTTTACGGTATCAAATTGCTGACATCTTTACTAAGGGCATTTCCTTAGTTCTATTTGAAGATTTTAGGGACAGTCTCAACGTACAACAACCGCCCGCTACGACTGCGAGGGTGTGATAGAATATATGCAAATATATTCTTTTGGTATAATTAGTGATTTTGTATATCTGTAATTATTGTAGCAATATTTTATATTAGTTAGGTGAATATTTGATTTCCGTAATTATATCCTAGGATGGCAATTGTATATCATGTATATAAGCTAATTACGTTAATGAAATCATCAAGGAATTTTTCTCTTTCAGTGCATACTCTTCTGAGGTTCACTCGTGTCTCGTTTGAAATCTGACGGGTCAAATTCCGGATCATTTTGGCCCGATAACTTTCTCAAGTATTAACTCCAGTTCGCATAAGTTAGAACCCTCGCAAGGGGTTTTAATAGGGTTTAGCATTTCCTCTTTTTTGTTTTCCTTTTCTTTTCATGTAAGTAACATTTTAGTCAAAATTAAATTTAGGAGATTTTACGAGAAGGTTAAACATTTAAACTTGAAGGAAGGTTTATGTATCAATTTTTTTATTATTTTCTCCAATTTATTTTAGATGATTATTAGTACTCTCTTCTACTTCTTCACAATGCTTCAAAAATTACGAACAAACATCAAGTACTATTACTAGTACCTGATACTTGCAACCTTGTAGTCAACCAAATTATTGTACCATATGCGGTTGTACTAATCTGAAATGTGATATCGGGACATAAGTAAGTTTAGATAATGGAGTTATTACAAGTGTCGACCTAAACCTTCAGGAGGTTAACGTAACCAGAACTAAAAAAGAAAAGAATGTGTTTCGTACTCCCTCCATTCCATTTTCTAGTCACTAGGCGCCCTTTAATAAAGGGTTTATTTTCACTAAATTACCATTGCTAATGATTATTAAAGTTACATAACTCCAATAAATTTGGGAGTTTGGATACTTTATACTAAGAGCAATATTGAAAGAAAAAAATCTCTTGATTTGCAAAAACGAATAAGATAAAATGGCAGTGTACTCTCATCCTTTATTACATTTTCTTCCCTTTTGATCAACCTACACTGCACGCTCTATTAGCATGTCATTATCTAATGGAATCACCTTCGCAAAATTTATGAAATTCATCAGATTCAAAGAGTAAAAAACATGGCTTTTATGAAATTCATCAGATTCAAAGAGTCAAAAGCATGGCCTATGTTCCAATGCTCCAGAAACTAACCTCATATTGAGATGGCTTGTGACTTTCTGGAGCTTTACAAAAAAACAGAAGCCCTTCCATATGAAGTTTACCACCATGCAAAAGAAAAGTGAGAACAAATGTTCATTCCTATGTAGCAATCGATATTCGTCAGCTTTCTATATTGTACTACAAGATTTGCATCAACAGACCAGCATTGATCACCGAATCGGGAAAGAAATATTTTTGAAGCAGGAAATTCAAGGGCAAAAGCAACACACTCAGCAACCAAATCAAAATTGATTTCATCCAAAAGCTAAGTTACTCGGATCCTCCAAAATGCCGCCTCCCCGTTGCCAGATCTTCCAAGAAAAATGATTTTGGAGGATTTGACAGGGTGAGGCAGAATTTTTGGAAAGTCTGAACGACATAATCCACCAGTGGCAAAAATTAACAAAGCAATTGAAACAGCAGCCAAAGTGATAATTTACACTTAAGCCTCTTCCAAACTTGGAGCCCTATGTTAAAATTTTTGAAAGATCAGAAAGGGATTAAAGTTACAAGAACAATTTTAATGTATCAAATGCTAAATATATGATACATCCTTGGAAAATAAAGATAATTTTACACAAACCATGACATTCTCCCCATTCATCTCTGCAATGGACGCCAATCTGATCAGACTTGCATACTCACTACTTGTTATAGATATAACAACGGATCTTCCCTTTCTTTCCTCATCCGAATGGTGAGTTTGAAAGAAAACTTGTGTCAACTTAGACCAGGATAGTAACACGTAAACATAGTATATCCTACGATATTGCGTCACAAAAATCATAGGAGAGGAATCAGACACTAACTAGAAAGAGACAACAAGTACATAAATCTAAATGAAACAACTGTGCAATAACTTAATACGAAGAAAATTGAAAGAAAAAACTGATCCAGGTCAATTTGAAAGGAGAAGTATATTTGCCAAAATGTTGATTATTCCAGTATACCTAAAACAACAAATCAACAATCCCAACCAGAAGGCCTCCGTCTTTCTTTGGACTTCTCCTTTGAACTGCAAGGGTGAAAAAGTAAAAGGAAAAATAGTTTGACAACTTTAATTAATTAATTGTTCATTTACTTGATTTACACTAATTGAAAAAACTGATATAGATAAGGTATACTCACCTCTCAGAACTCTTCTGGTTAGTTCCATCTCTTGCTGGCTGACTAGAAGTATATGCCCCAGATGTAGCAGCAGTAAATGTGGAACTAATATGGGAAGGTTTAGAATCTCCACCTATAGTCCCACCAGAGACAAAGCTTTGTAAGACCATTCTCTTGATGGGGTTAGCACCAGCTGTGTTATTCATCCCTTGATTTTGAGAATTTGATGATGCAGCAACAAAGCTACTTTTAAATTGCGCCATCATGCCTGTCCTCAGGGAATTAACTGCTGCAGAACGGTTCGGAGCAGCGCTCTGGGGAGGGTTATTTGATTCAGGATTGTATCCAATACCTAGACCAAAATCCACACCTCGTACACCTCTATTGCTTCCTCCTCCCCTTCCTTTGGCCCTTTTTCCACCTGAAAAAAACATAAAGATCTCATTAATAGTTTGGTTAGCAATCAAGAATCTAGAGGAAATCCCACTTCTCTTCTTCCCAAGCTTTGTAGTTGTTAAAAAAGAGGGGGTGGGGGTGGGGGTGGATCAATGGAACAAAATCCCCAAGAATTACTACATGGAACCGTCGGTGCCCATCAATGTATTATTTTGGGGAAATCTTCAATAATATCAACAATAAGAATAAATTCATACCTCCTTTCCTCGCATCCCTTTTGGACCGGAACCTCCCGTCCTAAGAGTTTACACACAATAAATTTAATCATGCAAACAGATCAAGATCTGAGTATTTTAAGCAACAACCCGAAAAAGAATTACAAAACGAGGAGCAAATAATGATAATAAATGTCTGAAATAATGCTATGTTCAGAAGGTGCTTAAGGAAATTCACCAATTATCTACACAAGAGGAACATCCAAAAGAAAGAAACCACTACAACAGTTAGCCTGATCTCTGCAAGACCTTATAATCCAAAGTGAGAACAGTAGTAGGAAATACAAGAATTGTTTCCACAACCGTGGTTTACACCAGGTAATGGCATTGAGCCCGTAGTTATGTATCCTAATGTTATGGATGAGCTAACTGACATTATACAGGATGAGGTCTACTGTGTGTCCATTTGCAAACGATATATGCTTATTGACAAAACTAGCAAGGGTGTCAACCAAAAGCTTGGAATACGGAGAAGCACAACAGATAGTAAGAGTTCCAGGATAAGAGAGAGAGAGAGAGAGAGAGAGAGAGACTAAATATATGCAAATTTAGTCAGCATACGAACATTGAAGTTGGAGTGAAATTCAGACAGAATTTAGGTGTCTAATTGCAAACAATTCAGATATATAGGCCCGATGCCTCGATGTTCCAAGAGAATGCTATAAATGAGGATTTAAATAGGATGGTTGAATTGTTAAGTGCTGCCGATCTGTTATATGATCGAAGGATCCCAACCAAACAAGAGGGAAGTTTTATCCAAAGGGTGTAAGGCTAGCGCCGGTATACATGAGTAAATACTACGCATCTAAATCCAACATATCCACAACATAAGTGTTGCAAGAATATGCATGTTAAGACGATATGATATTATACATGATTAGACAAAATTAAAAATGACCACATAGCCTATAAAAAATTACCACATTCGTTAAAAGGTGCAACACACACACAGAGGACAAATAAGAGGTCAAGTGAAGGAGTTAAAAGGGGGTGGAGTGGACCTAAAATCACATAAAAGTTTATCTCAAAAGACCTATGATTTCTTAGAGTCTATGCAGCCATAGCAAAAAAAAATAGTGTTTTTCCTCCGCTGGGATTTGAACCTGAGACCTCATGGTTCTGAACCCACTTCATTGACCACTAGGCCACACCCTTGGTGTCGTCTCTAGATACTTCTCAATATATCTTCATATCATATCTTACCAGGTGCTACTCCAAATAGTCTAATAACAATTCTGCCCGGGTTTACATACTCCTAGTTTTTCAATTCACATCCATAAATAAAATAGTTAATATTCGATATATTAGCTTGGCATCTCAAGCTACTCGGTCTGCTAGGTTTTTAAGATGTCTACAATAAAGCTCAGCCAAACAGAAAGGTTTGACCTACATTTAGAGAAGTTATAGGTGTTGCAATATCTATGTCATCTCCGAATCATGTTGAAGCATCTTTGATCCATCCTTCAAATGTTCCGACAGAAAAGGCAATACCTTCTAATTTTTTTTACTTCATGGAATAATTCAACATGAATGCTAGGAACCCATGACTGTGCAATACTATTGGATCTCAGCAACCCACAACATTACGTCCTTGGACTCATATTTCATTTGAGGCACCAAAAGAAAAAACAAGCTTCTCTTAGTTAAATTATTTTTCATCAAAAAAGAAAAACTAAGCTTCTCTAATCTATGCATCATAGTTTTCTAGTAAAGAAAATCTCCAAAAGGGATGTAATTATAGATTTTGAATGGAAGGGAATGCATGTGATGTAAAGTACATGGTGAAATTTAAGAGGCTAAAATTAAAAAAAAGAAAAAGAATCTAAGCTTCAAGCATTTCAAAGAAAAATATAGAAGTACCTTCATAGCAAGGTCCATTAGTTCCACGGACACATTTTGACCAGCAGCAACCAAACTGTTCGCCAGTTCACCAGCAAAACGCGCTTCCTTATGAGTAATAAGAGTGTAGGCTGTTCCATCTTTGTCACCAGCACGACCTGTTCTCCCAATTCTGTGAACATGCATGTCCATGTCTTTAGCTATGTCATAGTTCACCACCGACTTAAGTGATTTGATGTCAAGACCACGAGCAGCAACATCAGTTGCGATAAGAACATGATACATGCCAGATTTAAACTTTTGCAGTGTCTCCATACGAGAAACTTGATCCTTGTCACCATGGAGAGCTGCAACTCTAAATCCCTTCTGCGCCAATTGGGATTCAATCTCATCCACTGTTGCCTTTTTCGAAGCAAAGACAAGAACATCACCATTATCAATCAGTCCAGGGAGCTTTTCCAGAAGCCAAGGCAATTTTTCAGCATCCGAAGGAATCACTTCAACTATTTGTGTAATATCCTCATTAGCCGCGCCAATCTCACCCACAGTAACTCTTACAGGATCCGTCAAAATTTCCCTGGCAAGCTTTTCAACTTTGTGGGGCATAGTCGCTGAAAAGAGCAATGTTTGGCGATCAGGTCTAATTTGACCAACAATGGACCTTATCTGAGGCTCAAACCCAAGGTCAAACATCCTATCAGCCTCATCAAGTACTAGGTAAGTTGCTCTCAACATTGTAAATGCCTTCTTTCTAATCATATCTATCAACCTCCCTGGAGTAGCAACAACAATCTCACACCCTGCCTTTAGTTCTTTGTATTGATCCAATTTAGACATTCCTCCATAAACTGCAGACACACGGATACCATGCGATTTCGAGAATTTCTTTGCTTCCACAAATATTTGATGTGCTAATTCCCTAGTGGGTGCACAAATAACTCCAATGGGACCTTCTTCTTTCTGAAGTTCAGGTTGATCCATGATGTGGACAATCATAGGAAGCACAAAAGCAGCAGTCTTACCGGACCCAGTTTTAGCAATACCAATAATATCTCTCCCAGAGAGCACAATTGGTAATGCTTGACATTGTATTGGTGTAGGCTTTTCATATCCCTGTTTACTGATAGCTTTCATCAACTCAACAGAAAAGCCACAGTCTTCAAATGTCTTAATTGGCCTTGGAACATCAAAGCCTGATACACGAATCGCCAAGCTTGTCCTATATTCATTAACTTCTGGATCGCTCATACCTGCATAGAGAAAAGTAATAACCTGGATGAAGGGAGATACTGATAACGGATAACGTGCAATCCAAAGAAGAACTGGCAAAACAATAATGACTACATGTGATCAACGTAGAAGAGTTAGGCTCCTTATTGACTGCACTAAACAACCCTACATTCAAATTGCACACAAATACAAGGAGAAACAATAAAAATAAATTGAACTGGGAATCAGCTCCAACCCCATACAAGTATTATCAAATTACAGAATGTCCCCACCCCAACATTTCTAAAACGGTTTCATCATTTTAAAGTTTAAACCTGAGGATCAGCGCACCAGGGAAACGTTAGGGATTAGTACAACTCCGTATAAACCAAAAACTGTATCTCGCTCAAAAAGAAACTAAAAAAAGCATCTCTTCGTCCAGTGCCAACACTTACTACCAAAAAATTAAAACCACCCAACACAATTTTGTAAATTTGATTGGTAAAGCCACCCAACACAATTTTAATCTTCACACGATGTACTAGAAGCCATTGTTTATAACAAACTCTATAAAACCACCAGGACTGTCAGATTATGAGGTAGCCACGTGAGACAAAACTTAGTAGCTCTACTCTCCCATAAAAGCAAGAAAATTGTATTTATACTGAGTTTGCAAGTGCTGCTACAAAGTAGCAGTTAGGCCGATGGTGCTCTGCACCCAGTAACATAGAATCCTGAATTCACCTTTAGTTTCTCACCTCTCATTCATATTTAAAAATAGAAAAAATCATGCAACGTGGCAAACATTTAGACTGCATTTACGAAACATAGCTATTGTTTCAAAAAAAAATACGAAATGTAGCTACTGTATTTACGAAACGTATCTATTAGAGTTGATACAATATGCGCTGATACAACTCTTTCGCGTGATTTCAGGTGATACAATATTCCCTAATACAACTGAGCTGATACACGCATGATACAACCTTTCTGCCTGATACAACAACTGCAGCTATGTTACGTAAATAAGCAAGTTGTAGCTACATTTCATAATTACGCTCCAAACTATAGCTATTTATGATACTATCCCTTTGTAAAATTTAGTTTTTCAGTGCACATTATGTTATTTATAACCAACAAAAGAACAAAGTTAAACTATGGACCACGAGTTAACCTGAAAACTAGATCAATTGTACCTGAAATAGAAGGCTTTTCCACGTAAAAATCCTTGTTGAAGAGCTCATAGTCAATCTCACTATGTTCCAAAGCAGGAATAGGCTCAATCTTCTTTTTATCAACGACAATAGGATTATCATCAGAATCATACTCAACTAATCCTGCATCAACAGCCTTTGCAGCAGCATACACCTCCTCGTCCGAATTATAACCAGCATGTAAAGCATCCGCAGCCAATTGTAACCCTACATCCTTCTTCGCTCTCAAAAAACTCTCCATTGGATCATCTTCTACATCATCCTTATACTTATCCAACTTCTCCTTCGGCTTGGGAGGCGGCGCTGCCTTCATTTCTTCATGGATCCCTTCCATAAACGCATCAAGTGGATCAATCTCATCATCTCCACCGCAGCCGCTATCGTCTACGGCGTCGTGTTCTTCGTAATCGATGTTGTCTAAGTCGGTGTCTTCGTAATTATCATGGCTACTACCGGCGCGTGAGGACGGCGGGACGTATAGTCGCTGTGGAGATTGATTTCGCTGGAAGTTGTACGTCGTTTGCCGATTTATACCAAATCCTTCGAATCCGAATTTTCTCTTCGACATATCCGTTTGTTTCAAAGTGCAAACCCTAATTTGGGATAGATTCTCTCATAAGGAATAATCTAGCTATTAATTAGAGGCATTTGATAAATGATTCAATAGTGTTCAACCATTATTTCACTTGACCCATCATGTTTGACATTATATATAATTTGAGAGTTGAAATTTAATTTCTACTTTAGCTATTAAACTCGATGTTTATATTCTAACCCTCGATTTGATTTACTAGAAATTGACTAGGTATTTTTGTGACGTGTCAATTGATAAGTGGGTAACTTTTTTTATCAATACATAGATACATTTTTACCTTAATGTGTTGTGTTGTGGGAAATCACATTTTATCTCTTTCGATTTTTTTTTTTTTTTGTTGTGAAGGCGCGTGCATTCTTCTTTCGAGTCTACAAGACAGTAAACTCCGGACGCGATAGCTCGCAAACCACGTCTATCGGTTAAACCACTTAACCAAGTCGGGTGTGAGCTCACGAAGCGGGCGCAGCGACGTTACAGGGTTTCGAACTTGTGACCAGCTCCCACACCACCTAACGTGAGATACCTGCGCCTTCAAGACCAACTGGTCTAGGGCTTCAGATATCTCTTTCGAATCTTGTTCTTCTTGTAAGTGGTGTCAATCGTCTTTAAAGTATATGCACCTTTTCGTTTACAGTATTACTTATAGGGATGGCAAATGGGGCAGGGCGGGGTAGGACAGGTCAAACATTAAACAGGGTAAGGCAATGATTAAACGGAACAGGGCAGGGCGGGACAGGTCAAAACACATTTTTAGAAAATTCTAAATAGGGCAGTTAATAGATTATAATTTTTAGAAAATTTTAACTAGTTTGGATTATGAAATTATAATCTGTTACGATAGGTTGTACTTGTTAGAATTGAATAAAATTTTATAGAGTTGTACATCTTTCTGTCACGGTGATATTGAGACTTTACGGAGACTAATCCGACTTAAGATTTGAAAGTTATCACTGTTTAAAGTTTCTGCCTCGTATCAACCAAAATCTGAAAAGGCAGAATGTATAACGTAAAATATGTACAAATAGGTAAAGAATCTGAAAGTTTGTACTGAATAAATGTTTTAGATTACTCCGTTATCGACAGTTTGAGTCTTTACGGGGATAAATCCGACTTATGGTTTGAAAGTTATCACTGTTTAAAGTTTCTGTCTCAGATCAACCGAAATCTGGAAGGGCATAATGTATAACGTAAAAACTGTACAAATCGGTAGAGAATCTGAAAATTTGTGCTGAATAAAAGTTCTAGTTTTCTCTGTTCTCGACAGTTTGATACTTTATGGGGATTAATCCGACTTACGGATAAGAAGTTATGACTGTTTTAAGTTTGTGTCTTGTTTCATAAACATAAACAGGGTAGGGCGGGGCAGGGCTTAACGGGGCAGGACAAATTTTTAAAAAATGCTAAACCTGGCAGGGCGGGTTAACATCTTAGCAGGTCAAGGCTTGCCCTGCCCTAACCCGCCCCATTGTCACCCCTAATTACTTAATAGTATATCTTTATCAGTAGTGTTTTAGCCACTATCAATAGTACTTTTGCTTGGTTAAATATTATTTGTGTTTATCTTCGTTAATTTTTTATTTAAAATTCTCATTAAACGATAGACCGGTACACTAAGCTTCAGCTATGTGCGAAGTCCGGAAAAGGGCCGGACTGTTGAGATATACCACATATATACATTTTATATATATGTGGTTAGTTTGTGAGTTCATTACATATTTTTTATTAGAGATATTTTGATTAGATATTTTGTAATTAGGGGTTAGTTAGTCACTTATAAATAGGGACACTTTGTATTCATTTAGAATTAATAGAAAATAGATCTAGAAGCTCATATTTGAGCCCCGAAAATATCTCACTCTCCTCCCTCTCTTCTCGATCTCACGTCCTCTTCTCTGGTTCGATTTCTCTGTTTTCTTCTCCGTTTGGGAATTGATCCAAACTTTAACACGGACCACAAAGGTCTATTGTACGTTGATTTAAAATTCTCATTGCGGCACATCATTTCAATAGCAATATTATAAACAAAAATATTATCGATAATGATTCTTTTTTTAGACTTATACTGAAAGAATTAATCCCTTGATTATTCTTATTGATGAAAGACATATATATACAAGTTACAATAGGAAAATTATTTTTCTATTCTACATCTAAATCTCTATTCTATATGGAGACTAATCATAAAATTATGGTAAGACTACAAGACTAATTAATATACAAGTCTATTATACAAAATATACTATATTTAACACACCCCCGCAGTCATAGCGGACAGTCTTCGTACGCTGAGACTGTCTCTAAACTCTTCAAAAAGGATCGAGGGAAGACCCTTTGTAAAGATGTCTGCAATTTGATATCTGGAAGGAACATGGCAGACGCGTACTTGTCCTCTAGCTACCTTTTCTCGAACAAAGTAATACCGATCTCTATATGCTTAGTGCGCTGGTGCTGAACTGGATTATCAGAAAGGTAGATGATACTAATATTATCACAATACACCAATGTAGCTTTCTGAATAGGACAATGGAGCTCTAAAAGAAGATTACGTAACCAACATGACTCAGAGACCACACTGACTACCCCTCGATACTCGGCCTCTACACTCGAACGTGAAAGCGTGGATTGACGTTTGACAGCCCATGAGACCAAGTTATTACCAAGAAACATACAATAACTAGACGTAGACCTCCTGGTATCCGGACAACCACCTCAATCAACATCTGTATAGGAGATAAGCGTAAACGTCGATGAAGGATACAAATGCAAGTCACAATCAAGTGTGCCCTGAAAGTACCTAAGAATATGTTTGAGCGCATTCATATGTTCAATCCTGGGGTCATGCATAAGCAAACATACTTGTTGTACGACATATATAATATCAGGTCGCGTGAACGTAAGATACTGAAGGGCTCCTACAAGACTACGATAGAGGGTGGGATCCTCATAGGGGGAGCCACCTGCAGCGCTCAACTTGGGTTTAGTATCAACTGGAGTAGAAGTGGAGTTATAGGATGACATCTCAGCCCTCTCAATGATCTCAGCTGTATACTTTCTCTGTGATAAGAACAGTCCATCTGCATGGCGAGTGACAACAATCCCCAAAAAATAACTCAATGACCCCAAGTCTTTCATGGCAAACTCAGAGCTGAGCATTGTCATGATAGACTTGCGTAATGCGTCAGAAGAGACAATCAAGATAATATCATCCTCATATAATAATATATAAGTCATCGAAGAACCCTGACATTATATGAATAATAAATTATCAGACCTGCTGTGAGAGAACCCAATAGTCTAAACATAGTCACCAAACCTCTTATGCCAAGCCCGTGGAGACTGCTTAAGCTCATACAGGGACATTTTCAACAAACAGACATGATGAGGATATCAAGTATTCCTAAACCCCAAGGGTTGATGCGTATAAACTGTCTCTTTGAGATCACCATGTAGGAAAACATTTTTCACGTCTAGCTGGTGAATGGGCCATGCTTTTGAAAGAGCCAAGTTGAACATAGTGCGAATGGTAGTCGGCTTGACCACCAGACTAAATGTCTCACCACAATCAACCCCAACCTGCTAAGTCTTACCATCACTTACAAGACGAGTCTTATGTCTTGCAAACGAACCGTCAGAATTATCTTTATGAGCAAAAATTCACATAGACCGAATAATATTAACACCAGATGGATGGGGTACCAACTTCCACGTCTTATTATCAATAAGAGCATTATATTCATCGGTCATGACAACCTTCCAATTTGAGTCATTTAAGGCAGACACGGGATTCCGGGGTAAGGGTGATTTAAGAACATTAGAATTTAAATTAAAATGTATTTTTAGTTTAAAAATACCCTGTTGACCTCGGGGACTGGACCATGACTCGGAGTTGGATTGAGTAAATTTTGGGAATTTTTGGGAGACGTGACGGGCCGCCGGCCAGCAGACAATGGGCCTGCTGGCCCAAGACTAGAAACAGTAGACAGGGAAAACAACGGACCAGTTCCAGAATTGGGTTGGACTGGCCCAAACCCGAAAGTTTCCTAGTGACGGCACTTGGGTCAGTTTGATGTGGCAGGGGGTGGGACCAGTGTGCAGTGGGCCCGCTGAAGAAGTTTGGGTGCGGGACATATCCGTAAAATGGTGAATAATATATGGGGATATATCATCATCCAAAAAATTATACGAACTATGCACTTGATTATCTACCTTATAAAACAGAAATTAGGACTCATCAAAAATAATATGACGACTAATAATGATTCGTTTGGATGACAAATCAAAGCATTTATAACCACAGTGATTTGACGGATAACTCAAAAACACACAAAGGGTAGAATGAGCCTGAAGTTTGTTATTTGTGGTGGACGGAAAGAATGGATAACATAAACACCAAAAGACCCTAAGATGTGAATACGAAGGAGTCTTATTATATAAAATATGTATAGGGGACAAATATGTCAAACCTTTGGAATTAGACATGTCCATCGTAGGGTCGGGCCAGTGTCAGATGTTTTACCCACTCGGCCCGACCCGACCACTGACCCGACCCGCCACTTAATCTTTTTAATATAATTTATATTATTTTTCCTTTATTAATATTTACATGTTTTAAGAATATATGTGATGCAGACTTTAGGTTTTAACGTGAAACAATGACATAAAATGTAGGGAAGGGAGAAGAAAAAGTAGTTGTATATTGGTGAAAATTTAAATGATCATAACTCTGCGCTCGGACGTCCGTTTCACCTAATTTTTTTTTGATTTCGCGTATTATTTCGAGACGGGGCTGGTCAAATGACCATATGGCAGTTTGGCACAACCAATTTCAGGAAAAACATCTGTCTTCCCAGTTGATTTAACATTTCCCCCAAATCGGTTTCTAATTTTCCCCTTTATTTAGCTGAGATCTCACAATATACAATAGATTTCAACGTCCAAATTTCGTGGTAATGTTTCCGAGAATTTCAATTTCAGTATTGAAAATTTAATTTTAAAATAAAAATTTAAAAAAACTGTCGGGCCCCCGACCCGATCTGATCAGTCCAAAATTCCCCATTTTTTTGTTTTGTATGGCGGGTTAGGGCCGACCCGAGGCCTGTAGGGTCAGGCTCAGAAAATCTAAAAAAATAGGTCAGGGTCGGGCAAGTAGGAAAATAGCGATCCCGTCAGGCCACGGCCAGGCAGAGCTTTGGGCCAGTGCATTTGGAAGGAATAATGTTAAGAATATATGTAGTCATTTATAGAGCATGATGCCAAAATGATGTGGTACGGAAGCATGGATCAATAAAGTGTGGATAATGTTATCAATGGTCGCATTAGGGCCTTTTGGCCGTTGCATTAGACCTAATGCAACGACTAGAAGACCCTAATGCGACGAATGTATTTAGCCATCACATTAGCTGCATATCTAATGCAACAACTCCTTCCCCCTAATGAGACGGCCAGGTACAGTCGTCGCATTAGTTATGCGACTGTTTGAGAGGTAATTTATCCACCTAATGCGACGGCCAGGTACAACTATCACATCAGATGTGCACCTGTTTGATTGCTAGATTGTTCACAAATTATAAAATGTACAATATTACAAAAGGATAGCTCACAATATTACAAAATGACAAAATAAATAATAAAAAAAGAAAAATAATAATAATAATGATTGTATTACTAATTGTTCACAAATGTACAATATTACAATATTAGAACCCATATGACATATTACAAAATAATTGTTCACAAAAGTATTTACATAAGCCTCCACCCACACGTCCATTTGTTAGATTGCTAGATTTCTTCTCCATTTAGCTCACTAGACACCTACAAATTAACATAATGAATAGTCATAAGTAAAAAAATGGTAGACTAGCCAAAACATCATCAATAATAACTTCAATGTAGTTTACTCATATAAAAACATATAATTTAACAGTATAATAATATATAAAATTTCAAACTCCAGAATATTACTATGTGTTGAAAAGAAGGGAAACACCAAAATTACCTAATTAACTGTCCCATCAGACTCCCCATTTGATTCACTGACATGCGGTGCACTAGACGAATCATTTGGAATTGATGGACTCACAAAAGAAGGAATGACAAGATTTATTTCAGGATTAGCTTCTTGCATTTGTGATATAATCACTGATGCAACGGTCGGTGCAAGCTGTTGCACTAACTCAGTTTTCATACTCTACAAGAATTCCTCCGAAATTATGAAACCTGATTTTTTCTCTTTTTTCTTCAAATCAGTCTTTGTCATACCTTTTCCGACAAGTCGTAAGCGATCTTTGCTTTTGGGACCTTGAAGCACTTCAGAGTAAAGAACTAGATCTTTACAGTTGCTACCTTCTACGTGTTGGGTGGACTCCATAGCATCTATCTTTGCCTATTTATAGAATGTTAAGTCATTGTCTTACTAAATTATCAATAGTACGCAAATATATGATAATACAATTTGTTAACTCATAATATTCTGTTCAGTTTTCTCGTTGATGGTATGGTATGTTCTCCCTGAAACTCTTTTCCTTGATTCTTTGTAGATCTTTGCTTGAGAAGGTTCTTCCTTATTCGGATCCTTTTGTTGCTGTAAAAAATGAAATGAAATTTAGCACACAAATCACACAAATACCTAAGCCTTAAATTTTTACAAATTAAAATTAGTGAGAATTAATGGAAGCAAAGAGATAATTCAATTATTGAAAAAGAAAAGTGTATACCAATTCATGACGTAACATTGCAAACGACTTACGACCCATCGTGTGCATATCATCCATCAATAGACTATTGTCTCTATTTCTCTTACATTCTGCATGTGAGATAAAAATAATAAGTTAGAATAATATTACCTCATTATTACACGAAACTTAAGCAAATTTAATTGAATACCTCAATCTTTTCACAATGTCAATAATTTAAGAGGTCCTGAAATTGAGGTACTGAAATAGTGTCAGGTTTGTGAAACCATCTTAACTCATCACTATCATATTTATAGAAGTGATTTTTCTTAAATCTGCATTTATAAATATGTCAACTTGCATTAACTGCCTCCATCACATATTTCCTTCCCTCTTCAGCAACCATATACTTTTCCTATATCAATCATTAAAGTAACACATTAGTAATAGATAAAGGTCTAGAACCAAGAATATACTCGTAATATATCAAAGAACAATATTGCAACATACCAAAACATAATCCCATATTTTGTCATGTGTGGGAAGACTTGGAAAACTAGTGTAATTCAGTGGCGTAAGTCGGAATCCTTCCCCAAAGTTCTCAAGAAAAATTTAAATTCATCAACTACTTCCTTCGTAGGTCCAACTAGCTGGCCTAATGAGTTCAAAATAATAACTTGGCTCTCCTCTTTTGTACGCGCATGAACCTTTGTAAGCTTTGTTGACCCTCGATGCTTTTTCTTTTTGGCAGTTGTTTTAGATTCAAGTGTTAATTCATGTATTAATTTAGTATGCTAATAAGCTAAATGATTAATAAATACTAATATGTACCTTCATTTTCGTCTTCAGCCGCTGATTCCAAATCACAATCTTCATGGTCATGTCCCGCATCATTGGTATTATCATTTAGTTGTACATTATCATTATCATCCATTTCAGTATCTTGTCTTTCTGGTGATGCATTAGTATGAGTGACAATCTCATTCCTTTTTGCAACAATTTCATTGTTTTCTACTTGTTTTTTCCGCAATTCAAGATATGCGGACATAGAATCTGGAGAATAAAATGACCTTTTTTTCTGTTGCTTTTGCGGTACAAGACTACGATACTCTATCTCAGAATTAGGATGGTCAAAAGATTATTGATTCTTCTCAACTTGATGATGCTTCTGTTTTGGATTATTCTTTTTCACAAAATCCTCCATAGTTTGTGGCCGAGCTAAAATCTTTAATGGACGAAATTAAAGTATGTTTTATAGACATTTCATCAGCCATAAAATTTAGTATTGTAGGGTGAAGCTGTTGTCGAGGCGGTGCTTTGTCGGCAGTTGTCGGCGGCGGTGCTGTTGCCTACTGCGATTGCGTGTTCTTCTTCTTCTTGTTGTTGTTTGCTCTTCTGTGCGTGCTGCAACAACTTCAGCAACTTCAGCATGCAGCACCAGTAGCAACAACTTCAGCCTCGAGCACCAGTAGCAACAGCGGCCTCAGCAACAACTTCAGCCTCGGCGATGGTTGCTTGATGCAACATCGATAGCGGCGTGTTCAAAAGTTCGGCGATGCGGCAATCCTCGAGTTTTCCAAAGAAGCTGCAGCATGTTCTCAGGTTTAAAAGTTTACCTTCCCTTTTGCACCAATATTGCTAGTGGTTTCCTCCTCGTTACTGCCTCCATCATATTCAGATGTGGACTAATCATCTCTTTCTTCCAATAAGTCATTGCGCTGTCCACAACTACTTGGACGATCCAAACCAAGAATCTTTTTACGTAGTATTTTGTTAGCCAAATATCCAGCACCTTGAGCATTCATTATTTCTGCATTTATTTTCAAATTCTCGATCCGTTGTCGCTCATACTCTGGAATTTGACTTTGCGGAGCAGAGAATTTGGACTTATTAGCTTTCATCTGCACATATCAAAAAAAATTAAAAACAAGTACATAAGTCAAAATGTGATACGAAATTAATTAGAAAGTAAAAATAAGTTAAAACACGAGTAAATAATTAGATATTTTAATACCATCAAAAATTTTCCTATGAGGGATTTCAACAGCATACTGCCAACCCTTTTTGTTTAAATTTTCAACAAAAAAAACTTGATGTGCCTGAGATGCCAAGATAAATGGTTCTTCTGCATAAATTGTCTTATTCATATTAACCATGATAAACTCATCATCATCTTTTTCCGAGTGAAACCACAAACATTTGAACAAGACACACTAAAATACCCATGATAAGATATCTCAATGATGTCTTGTATTGAACCATAATAATTGACATCTCCCAGTATAGGATTTTGATCTTTGGAACTCGCAAAGCTATGTGTTACGGCTGTGAGAGTGACTCAATTGTTTGGAGTTACGTACTTCGCATCACGCTTCATGGTATGAAACCTACATCTGTTAGCAGAGTACCCTATGTACTTTTTAACAACATAAGAAGGTCTTTTAGATAACCATAAGATATGATTCAGAATAATGTCTTGACCTTCTTGAAATTTCACTTCAATTTTCTTCCTAAACCAATCAATGAAATCCTTAGTGTGATCTTGTGCACTATCCCATTTTCTTTTCCATTTGGTGCTTACACACATTTTGTGTTGACTGTGATAAAAAATAGAAAAACAAATATCTTAATAACACAATACAATTGAATAATACATATAAAAAATAAGGTAAAAAATTACATGATGGTTTGTCATCTTACTTTATGTATCTCTCAACTTCCTCAGAATTGCAATTGAATAAGACATAGCAATGTGCTTGTGTCTATGTGGTTTGATCAATCATGTGTCCACAATGCTTTTTCTTTGAGGTCCTTCCCTTTCCCTTGATAGGACGCCCAATCTTAGGTAAAAATGATTGTGCGACACTATCCTTATTAACATTAGGTGTGGACGAGTTTGATCATTTCAGATGTCTAGTGATCGGTGTATTTTATATACATCTTTTGAGTCATTTTTAGTTAGTCTTTTGCCCATTTTTGTACAAATATGTGTCGTGTTAGGATATATTTTCTTTCTTTTGAGTCACAATGGTTTAAAGTGGCACATTGGTGAGACGGAGCGAAAAGAGGGCAGAAACAGAGGTTCCAGAGCTCAAAAAGCTAAAAAGTTGGCAATCCGGACGAGAAACAGGGCGGCGCCAGACCATCAGCAGTAGCAGAGCCACGACTCCCAAGAAGCAGACCAGCCGCAGAAGTCTAGGCGTCGCGGCACCGGTTGCAGGGCCGCGGCGCCGACGCGGGAAAATTGACAAATCCGAATAGGATTGGGCCAAAGCCAAAGAGGAAAAGGTTTTGCACGTTTTTGAGGATATAAATAGAGCCTTTTAGGTCAGATTTGGGAGTTCCACACCTTACCATTCATCACAACTTGAGATCAAGATTGGAGACTTAGTTTTGAGTAATTTCTTGTTCTTTATTTTATTTCTTTCTAGTATATGTTGGATACTATTTTAGTTCTTGGCATGTTTATTAAGGCTAGGAACTAACTTAATTTAGGATTTTCCATATCGAATCGCTTGAACCTCGTTTTATAAATTAATGCAAGATTTTGGTTTCTTCTTATTATTATTGAGATTTATTCAATAATTGTTTTGATTGCTTGGTAATTAATTGATCACTAATTATCATAACTTATATGATTTCTAATCGAAATCCGAAAGTGGAGATTGTGAATATGCTATAGTTGAATAAACATAGGTTTAAATCGTGGACGAAAGTACTCCGATACTTGTGTAGCTTGATAGATTATTGCTCTTAATCCTCCTTTATAGTCAATCTTGTCATCGAAAGATAGAAGGGTTCTACATTGGGGTTGAGTGTTTATATTACCTTAACAGGAGTATAAAACGACTTAGTTAACCTGCTATCTTAACATAGAAGAAGAACCTTAATTATTTGCATTAACGAGTAAAGAGAGCGGATAGTCGAGGAGATTTGAAAGCCATATTTCCACTATATCTGAAGTAAAGTAAAAATAATTTAGTTAGCATCTATAATCATAGCTATAAACAAATCATCAAATTACCGGTCACCAAATAGATACTACAGAATAGAGGTTGGTAATTGGACACTAATCTCTGAGGATGATAACTCGGTCTTCTAGACTATATTACTTGTCATGATACGTGCACTTGCGTTTAGCGTGTGTATAAGTCGCGCAACAACTTTTTGGCGCCGTTGCCGGGGATTGACGTAGTTCAATATCATTCTATCTATTCTTAATTTCTAATTTGGTTTTTCTTTTTATTATTTTTTGTATTGGTGAAACCGTGCGCCGTGATCCGTTTGTTGGTTTTGATTTATCTCAGGGACCCTGCAAACATGGATTACCACTATCAAGGGTTACAAAACTATCAACAGCAATGTAATCCCCATGCCCCACAGGAAGAGCAGGATGGGCTACGAGCAGCCATACTCAGGCTAACTAGGCACCAAACTCAGTTCATGGATGAGACGAGAGTGTCCCTAAAGAATTTGGAAACGCAAATAGGACAACTCGCGGGCATGCTAAGCAACAGAATACAAGGGAATCACCCTGAACATATTGGAGAGAATATAAAAGAGCAATGTCAGGCGATTGACCTGAGAAATGACGAACCAGTGGAAGCAAACTCACCACCACCGTGTCCAGAAAAGAAGGGCCTAGACTTCTCGCAGAAGTTGCAGCGCCACGGCGCCACTGAGCAGCGCCACGGCGCCGATAATCCTGAGACATTGCAGAAGTTTGGGCGCCACGGCGCCGAATCTCAGGGCCGTGGCGCCCAGGGCTCAGAAGGTACAATGATTTTGGGAGCAGTTGTGGACGCACCCCAGGTGAAGATACCGTACCCCCAGAGGCTAAAAACAAGTTCTCTTGACAAACAGTTCTCTAAATTCCTGGAAGTTCTCAAACAATTGCAACTCAACATCCCGTTTGCTGAGGCACTAGAGCAGATGCCGAGTTATGTAAAGTTCATGATGGAGATTCTCAGTAAAAAGATGAGGATAGATGACTACGAAACAGTGGTGTTGACTGAAGAATGCAGTGTCATCCTACAGAGAAAGCTACCTCAGAAGTTGAAAGATCCAGGGAGTTTCACCATCCCATGCACTATAGGAAAGTTTGAGTGTCAGAAGGCGTTATGTGATCTGGGGGCAGATATAAATTTGATGCCCTATCTGGTGTTTTGCAAACTTGGAATGGGAGAAGCCAGACCTACAAACATCACTTTGCAGCTAGCTGACCGCTCCATCGTCCACCCTAGAGGAGTCATCGAGGATGTGTTGGTTAAGGTGGACAAGTTCATCTTTTCCGCTGATTTCATCATCTTAGACATGAGAGATAATGACATGATCCCCATTATCCTTGGCAGACCCTTCCTAGCCACAGGACAGGCACTCATTGATGTTCGAAAATGTGAGTTGAGACTTCGTGTGGAAGAATAAGAGGTGATTTTCAATGTTTTTCAAGCAGCAACCTTCCCAGAGGCAAGTGACAACTGCTTCGCCATTGATGTGATCGAAGAAGCAGTGTCGGAAAATGGGTTCAGAAATGCTGATGCGCTTGAAGAAGTGCTGACAAGATGGGATGATAATAGTGACAATGACCCGAATCTGATGGAGTATGCAAATTGGATGAATTCTTATGAGCAGTGTGATAAGAAGAGATATGAAGAGCTTGGGCAGATGCCAGAGAGATCGACCATCCACGAGAAAAAGCTCGAGTTAGAGTTAAAGACTCTGCGGATCATTTGCGATCGATATCTAGGTGAGAATCAATCTTTACGGTGATCATCTCGTATCATCTATCCACGCAGAGGTTGAGAAGATCTTTGAGAATGCGAGGGCTCATGGCGTGCCATTGGGTGGACATTAGCGGACATAAGGGGATAAGTCCGTCAACGGTGATGCATAAGATTAAATGCAGATGAGGAAGCGGACCTCTTTGAGTCACAGAGGAGACTGAATCCAAACATGAAGGAGGTAGTCAGAAAAGAAATCATGAAATGGCTTGATGTTGGAGTAATTTATCCTATCTCTGACAGTGCATGAGTGAGTCCGGTGCAAGTGGTGCCCAAAAAGGGTGGTATGACAATAGTGACCAACGAAAGGAATGAGCTCATTCCATCTAGAACAGTTACTGGGTGGAGAATTTGCATTGACTATCGCAAGTTGAACAAGACAACTAGAAAAGACCACTTCCCGTTGCCATTTCTAGATCAGATATTGGATAGACTTGCAGGGCACAATTACTACTGCTTTTTGGATGGTTACTCAGGGTATCATCAGATTGCCATAGCACCAGAAGATCAGGAAAAAACAACATTCACCTGCCCATTTGGTACGTTTGCATTCAGAAGAATGTCATTTGAGCTTTGCAATGCACCTGCGACCTTTTAGAGGTGTATGATGGCAATTTTCTCAGATATGGTGGAGAGAACTATAGAGATTTTCATGGATAATTTCTCGGTCTTTGGGTCCTCGTTCGACGAGTGTTTGAGGCACTTGGAAGCAGTGTTGAAACGGTGTGAAGAGTCCAACCTTGTGCTGAATTAGGAGAAGTGTCACTTCATGGTAAAAGAGGGATTGTCCTTGGACACAAAATATCCAACCAAGGTATTGAGGTGGACAAAGCAAAAATTTCAGTAATCGAAAATCTACCACCTCCAGTATCAACAAAAGGGGTCAGAAGTTTCCTTGGGCATGCCGGTTTTTATAGAAGATTCATCAAGGACTTCTCAAAAGTTTCAAAACCTCTTTCCATCTTGCTAATGACTGGGGTTGCTTTTGAATTCAATAAGGAATGCATGACCGCTTTTCAGACACTCAAGGAGAGGCTTATCTCATCACCCATAGTCATTGCACCAAACTGGGAGCTCCCATTTGAACTAATGTGTGATGCAAGTGATTATGCAGTGGGAGCAGTGCTTGGGCAGAGGGTCGATAAGATATTCAGATCCATTTACTATGCTAGTAAAACTCTTAATGATGCACAATTTAATTATGCCACTACAAAAAAAGAATTGCTAGCAATAGTATATGCATTCGAGAAATTCAGGCCATACTTAATTGGGAATAAGGTGATAGTATACACTGACCACTCTGCCATAAAGTACTTGATGACAAAGAAGGATGCAAAAGCTCGCCTTATCCGATGGGTTCTGCTATTACAAGAATTTGACATGGAGATCCGTGACAAGAAGGGGACAGAGAACTCAGTTGCTGACCACTTGTCGAGGCTTGAAAACATAGAGAGCCAGAACACCAAGGATGTGCAGATAAATGATCACTTCCCAGATGAGCAATTGTTTCAACAAGTGAAGAGGTTCTACTCTGAAGTAAAACACTACTATTGGGAAGAGCCAATGTTATACAAGCATTGCGCCGACCAATTCATCAGCCGATGTGAATCAGAGGATGAGATGCACCAGATTCTCACCCATTGTCACACCTTACAATGTGGTGGACATTTTGGGGCATCAAGAACAATTGTGAAGGTACTGCAAAGTGGGTTCTATTGGCCAACCCTCTTCAAGGATGCCCACACCTTTGTGAAGAGTTGTGATCGTTGTCAAAGAACAGGGAACATATCAAGACGAAATGAAATGTCTTCGAATGGGATCTTGGAGGTGGAACTATTTGATGTATGGGGGATCGACTTCATGGGTCCATTCCCGTCGTCCTTTGGGAATCAGTACATTCTTCTTGCAGTGGATTATGTGTCCAAATGGGTAGAAGCGGTAGCCACTAAAGAATTCCTCCAAAAGAATATATTCACAAAGTTTGGTACTCCTAGGGCCATCATCAGTGATGAAGGAAGCCATTTTTGTAATAAGCAGCTTGATACACTGCTTTCCCGATATGAAGTCTATCACCGCACCACATTGCCCTATCACCCTCAAGCGAATGGGCAAACAGAAGTTTCAAACAGGGAAGTGAAGAGCATATTGGAAAAGACGGTGGATGGCTCAAGGAAGGATTGGTCTATCAAATTGGATGACGCACTATGGGCATACATAACAACATTCAAAACCCCCATTGGAATGTCATCATATAAGTTAGTTTTTGGTAAAACATGTCATCTGCCAGTAGAGTTGGAACACAGGGTTTATTGGGCAATGAGGAAACTGAACATGGATGCCAAGGCAGCAGGGCAGAAGATGTTGCTACAGCTGAGCGAGTTGGATGAATTCAGACACAATTCCTATGAGAATGCAAAGATCTACAACGAATGAACCAAAGTATGACATGATAAGATGTTGATCCCAAAAGACTTTCAAGCAGGACAACAAGTGTTTTTATTCAACTCAAGGTTGAGGCTGTTTCCAGGCAAGCTCAAATCGCGTTGGTCAGGACCGTACACTGTTGTAAGAGCATTCCCCTATGGTGCAGTTGAAGTGAGAGGGAGAGAGGGAGCCTCTTTCAAGGTAAACGGACAGAGGTTGAAACCCTATTTGATCAATGAAATAGAATACATGAGCGTAGTGACCCATCTCATTACAAAATGAATAGGGAACCTGTGTCCGGCTAAAAGACGTTAAAGACAGCGCTACTTGGGAGGCAACCCAAGGTTTTTAAATTTATGCAATTTAGTTTTAGTTAGAACAGTCTCACGGAAGGTATTGTTTACATGTTGTGATGACAGGTACAGGGCTAAAAGTGGAGGACGAAAAACGTGATAGAGGAAGGAAATCGGCTCGGCGCCACGGCGCCGGAAGTTTAGAGGGTCGCAGATGTTTGGGCGCCACGACGCCACGACAAAAAATCTGAAATAAAGAGCCCTAGAAACGATTTCCCTCTTCCATTCTGACGGGATTTCTGACGTTATCTGCCATGCATTATCCGCCGCCACCGCCACCATTTTAAACCAAGTTTGTAAGTTGTCCCGTTTTTATTTTATTTTTGAGTCTTGCACACATTAGGGACAATGTGTGATTTAAGCTTGGGGGGGAGTTCTTAGTTATTTTTGATGTGTTTTTGAGTCTTTTTGTGTTATTTTCTATGTTTATTTTTTAGTATAATTTTTTTTTTATGATCATGCATGTTGTAGTTACTTGAAACGTCTAGTGAAGTAAAGTTGAATAATGTAATGGAATTAGAAGCAACCATCTGAACACTTAGGTTAGATATGCCAAAAATTCATGAAGTCAAACTATTTGGGGTATCTTGCTTGATTTATGCATTTTTAGTGATTAAACCTATGTGACTGCTTGCTTGCTATTTGAGGTGAAATAGTTAGGATATGCATGTTAGGAAGATGACTCAGACATTTCTTTGTTAGCCCTTTCTTACCATTTTTTTACATATCCCTGACATTAAAATTGTATCCCTAGTCAGCCCCTTTGAGCCTAAAAATAAGATCGTTTCTTTGACACTCTATAATTCCATATTTTTGTCATAAGTGGAAAAATTGAATTGTTTGGAATATAAAGTGTTGAAAAAGAGACAAAAGAGAGTGAACAATTTTGATGCACCCAATGAAAAGAATAATAATAAATAGGCAAAAGCCTAAGTTTGGGGGTGCCTACTATTCATCAGACACCTTATTCTCTCAAAACAAAAGAGGGGAAAGATAGGTATGAAGTGAAAAAGAGAATCAAAAGAAAAGGGAAGAATTTAAAGCAAAAGAGCTTATGGTATGTGAGCTTGAGCCTAAAAGCCTATTTTTACCTACTCCTACCTAAGCCTACATTACAACCCTGAAAAGCCCTGAAGATCTATAATGTGTGTATCCATGATTAGTGGGGAATAACAAGTAAACAGGCCATAGGATTTGGAAATTAACATGCATAGTTAGGTATTCTTACTTCTATTGAGCATGATTAAATTCAATTTGCAAAATATCTGACTTGATGTGTTTAGAATGCTAAAAATCCATGATATATGTTCATGCATATTATTCTACTAACCTTCATGCTTTTCTAAGTAACAATGATGCAGCAATTTGATCAATGTCTTTGAGTCATTTTATTTTCTTTTCTTTAGTGTCTTTGTTTCTATTTTTTATCTTTACTCGAGGGCGAGCAAAAGTTAAGTTTGTGGGTGTTTGATCGGTGTATTTTATATACACTTTTTGAGTCATTTTTAGTTAGTCTTTTGCCCATTTTTGTATAAATATGTGTCGTGTTAGGATAGATTTTCTTTCTTTTGAGTCACAATGGTTTAAAGTGGTACATTGGTGAGAATGAGCGAAAAGAGGGCAGAAACAGAGGTTCCAGAGCTCAAAAAGCTAAAAAGTTGACAATCCGGGCGAGAAACAGAGCGGCGCCGCGGCACCAGACCATCAGTAGTAGCAGAGCCACGGCGCCCAAGAAGCAGACCAGCCGCAGAAGTCTAGGCGTCGCGGCGCCGGTTGCAGGGTCGCGGCGCCGACGCGGGAAAATTGACAAATACGAATAGGATTGGGCCAAAGCCAAAGAGGAAAAGGTTTTTGCACGTTTTTGAGGATATAAATAGAGCCTTTTAGGTTAGATTTGGGAGTTCTACACCTTACCATTCATCACAACTTGAGATCAAGATTGGAGACTTAGTTTTGAGTAATTTCTTGTTCTTTATTTTATTTCTTTCTAGTATATGTTGGATACTATTTTAGTTCTTGACATGTCTATGGCTAGGAACTAACTTAATTTATGGTTTTTCATATCGAATCGCTTGAACCTCGTTTTATGAATTAATGCAAGATTTTGGTTTCTTCTTATTATTGTTGAGATTTATTCAATAATTGTTTTGATTGCTTGGTAATTAATTGATCACTAATTATCATAACTTATATGATTTCTAATCGAAATCCGAAAGGGAAGATTGTGAATATGCTATAGTTGAATAAACATAGGTTTAAATCGTGGACGAAAGTACCCCGATACTTGTGTAGCTTGATAGGTTATTGCTCTTAATCCTCCTTTATAGTCAATCTTGTCATCGAAAGATAGAAGGGTTCTACATTGGGGTTGAGTATTTATATTACCTTAATAGGAGTATAAAACAGCTTAGTTAACCTGCTATCTCAACATAGAATAAGAACCTTAATTATTTGCATTAACGAGTAAAGCGAGCGGATAGTCGAAGAGATTTGAAAGCCCTATTTCCACCATATCTGAAGTAAAGTAAAAATAATTTAGTTAGCATCTATAATCATAGCTATAAACAAATCATCAAATTACCGGTCACCAAATAGATACTACAGAATAGAGGTTTGTAATTGGACACTAATCCCTAAGAACAATAACTCGGTCTTCTAGACTATATTACTTGTCACGATACGTGCACTTGCGTTTAGCGTGTGTATAAGTCGCGCAACATCTAGCAATGAAGGTAATACATTATTTAGCTTGGTATCCTTCTGTCATTGAACCTTCTGGACGACTCTTGATTCGAACATCCAACTTTAACTCTCGAAGATACCTCTCAATCCCATACATACACCTTGAACTAACCGGTCCACCCATCTTAATTTGGTCCAATAGATGTACAGGTAAATGCACCATTACGTCGAAAAATGCGGATGAAAAAATCTGTTCAAACAGACAAAGTGTTTCAACTATCTCTGACTTGAGTTTGCCAAGATGTCGAGGATCAATAGCTTTATTCCATATGTCTCTGAAAAAAGTACAAAGTCTTATCAATGGAGTAACAACATCTTTGGGTAATGTTGTTTTCACAGCAATAGGGAGCAAGTAATTCATCATAAAATGAGCATCATGACTTTTGTAGCCTATGACTTTCCTTTCTTCAACATGCACACATCGAGCAATATTAGAAGCATAACGTTGTGGTAACTTAGCATTTTTTATGACTTGACAGAACTTGCGCTTTTTTTTCAAGTGACATCCAGAAGCGAGAGCATGGAATTTCTTGGCTACCATCTTCTAATTCTATTGGTTGAAGATCTGGCATAATTTTAAGTTCTATCAAATCTGGACGATCACTTACATGATCTCTAGTCTTCCCCGGTATGTTTAACAATGTTCTAATGACATTATTAAACACATTTTTCTCAATATGCATTGGGTCGAGATTATGGCGATTAGAACAATGCTTACAGTATGGCAACTGAAAAAGTATGGATATCTTTCTCCATGGATTTGGATCATCATTATCATTACTCCTTTTTTTCTTTCTCTTCTTTCCAAATTCATTTGGAAAATCACGCAACATATTCTTAATATCAATTCCTTTCAAAGGAATAAATTCACTTCTTTTCTCAGTTTTTCCATCAAAATTCCTCTTATTTTGACGCCAAGGGTGAGTTGGATCAAGAAATTTATGAGTTGCCCTGTAGCAATCCGTATTACTATAAGGCAATCTCTCAGAATCTGTTTCATAATGACATGAAGGGCATGCCAAATATCCTTTTGTGCTCCACCCACACAACATTGCATAAGCTAAAAAATCACTAACAGTAGTCATCAAAGCTACACGCATGTCAAATCTTTGATTACTTGAACAATCGTAAGTTTCCAACCCAGACACCCACAAATCCTTCAAATCCTTGATTAGTGGCTACAAATAGATGTTAATATTATTACCTGAGGAAGAAGGACCATGGATAAGTAAATTCAATATCAAAAACTGTGGCTTCATAATCATCCATGGAGGCAAGTTATAATTGATCAATATAACATGTCATGTACTATGAACAATGTTCATCGAGTTGAATGTGCTAAATCCATCTGTGGCTAACCTCAACCTCAGATTGTGCGGATCTTCTGCAAACTTTGAGTATACAAAATCAAACTCCTTCCAAGCTTGATCATCCACTGGATGTTGTAAAATCCCATTTTTTTCACGCCCATCAGCATGCCATGTCATGTACTTCGTCGTTTCTTCACACATATATAGTGTTACGCCCCGTAATTCCAAGAGGATGAGATGAGAACGTACGAAAGAAAATAAGATTCGAATTTGGAAAAAAAGAAAAAAAATTGGCAGAATATTTTTGGACAGTTTTTCAGTCAACTTTGGAGCAGTATATCTCCAAGTATATTGGGAGTTTTTAGGTGTTCCAAAAGCCTAGTATGAAGTTCATTGAGTCTAGTGTCCAACGCAACAAACCGCTCATCGATAGGACATCGGAGTAGAAAGTTATGGACGTTACAAGATCAGCTGACAGAAGAGAAAGGGTCAGGCGCCACGGCGCCGGATGCAGGGCCGCGGCTCCGTAAGCCCTGAAACTGTCTGAAGTTGCAGCGCCACGGCGCCGGCTGCAGGGCCGCGGCGCCGAGGCGGGATTTTTTTGCGTAAATGGGCCAAAATTAGAAGATATTTATGTAAAGGACCTATGGGAGGGCGACAAGTGTCTCTCCCAACTTGTAGAACAAGATAGAGGCTATATTATGACCAAGTCTTGCAAGACTTCATCCATAGAAATTTTCATTCTCTTTCTCTAAAAGTTTATGAAACCCTAAATGATATTTTTGGAAAGGCAACAAGAAGAAAATATGTTGGCGAGCTTGTAGGGGGTTCGTAGAGGTGATTTTAGCGGGATGAAGAAGTGTTGCGGAAAGAGGGCTAAAGTGGGCGAGATTGTTGGACTGTCTTGGGCGAAATACCAAGGTAAATTCATTCTCCTTATTGAAATAAATTATGTCATGTGTTGTAGAAATTGGAGAAGGGTATTGTGATGAGTAAAATGGATATAAGAATTGAATGTTGTCATGTCATAAATGAAAGTATAAAGGGCAGTTTTCGAGCCTCTAGTTTGTTGGATTTATATGGTCGTTGTCTTCACTTTTATGTGGGGTTTATTGAAGTGATTTTAGTAGTTGATAATTGATCATGTGAATTATGCATTGAAGATTGATAAGTGTTATAGAATATTGGGACCTAAATCCGAGCATGATCTTATTAGCCATTGAAAGTACAATACAAATTGGTCGATAGTTATAATCGTCACATGTTATCTAAATAATGGATTTTAGTTGTCGAAATTGGTTGCGACTATATAACATGTTGGAACGACAATATGGATTGAAAAGGAATTGGAAAAGATTGTATGTGGTTGTACATTGTAGCCGAGGATGACATTTAATAATGAACAGTTTTATGTAAATTATGGGGCAGAATTTTACACGTCCTGTTAAGGCGTGTAATCCCCTTTAGTTAGCTGAATTTTTGAGCCTTAAATATGGCGTTTGGTTATTGATTTCGGGCCTTGAAAAAGGTGGAAAAGTATGTAGAAACAAAGAAAGTGTTGTCCAATTTTCCGTAGAATTAAGTGACTTTACACTTACGATATTCTACGTTTGAAGTTATAAGTTAATAGACGTATTGTGGTCATTTTAGGTTGACATACGACGTACGACATATTGGACTTAGCAAGTGGATTGAACCGAAGAGGTATGTGGAAACTTTCTTATCTCTTGAGCATGAGTAGTTATAAATGTATAGTACGGTAGACGTACGAGATTTAAATGAATTCAGTTCATTTGATATCCTTGACTTGTTTTAAGAATGTCCAAGTTGGTTGAGTTAGAGAATTAACTCACTTATTTTTAAAGGATAGAAATGACTTAGTTTCAAAAGCATAAAGTTGGTTATAATAACTTTATGGAAAGTAAAAAGAATGGTTTATTCTAATAAGGTAAACAAAGGTTGCTTGACTTGAAAATGTATATAATACTTGATTTGGAAAGTATTGAAAACTTGATTTCTAAAGTTAAGAGACTTGAGGTATTGTGGAAGTTATGAAAGTATATGATACTTGGGTTTCGAATGTATAAGTCTCTTGGTTATAAAAAGAATGTAATTGTCTAAAACATAAAGAGTTATAACGGCTTTATGGGAAGTTAGTTATAACGGCTTTATGAAAAGTTAAGAGAGTGTCTACCTGATTTATAGGCACAAGTTGCCTAGGTTGTCAAAAAGAAGTTACTTGGTTTTAAAGCCTTGAAACGAATTTCTAAAGGTGAAGTAACTTGATTTGAAAAATAGACACGCCTTGATACTACGGGTGTTAGTGTCTTGGGGTTTTTATATAAAAAGGGTTCTTTTTAAAGGAACGGAAGTACATAGTACTTTGGGTTAAATTCCCGGATTTTATAATGACATGTTAGTGCCTTAAGTAAACTAAAATGAGAGTGTATATAAATAAGGCTAATAAGAAGTTAGGTGATTTCTTAACTTACTTATGTTATGTATGATAAGCCGGTGGTGCTTATGTTATGTATGATAAGCCGGTGGTGCTTATGTTATGTATAATAGTCGATTGTGCTAGGTTATGTTATTCTTGCGGGGTAAACCCCCGGGTTACTACTTATTCCATGGATTTGCTACCCATGATGCGAGTGCGGCATTTGTATTCATTGCGGGTCCATCGGGCCTATGCGGGTGAAATAGTCCCATGCGAGGCGGATGACCTCATTGCGGGTCCACAGGACCTATGCGGGTGAAATAGTCTCAGGAGTAGGATTGCTTAATGATACTACGGGTGGGTGACCCTAATTTGATCACGAGCCTCCTATTTTTATGCAGTAAAGTATTCTCTTATTTACTCTCATTGTTAGTAAGGCACAGTGTACTGTTATTTGAGTTATCATACATGTCTCCGGCTTTATTTTAGACTATATGATTTCATTTGATGCTGATTTCGCCACATACTTGGTACATGTTATCGACCTCGCCCGGGCTGCGTTCATGCCGCAGGTAGAGTTATACAGGTTGCTGATCCTCACTCTTAGGATCACTGTTCAGCTGTTGAGAAGCTCCATTACTCCGGAGGCTTGTCTTTGGTTCAGATCCCTAGTATTGTGGGTTGGTGTACATTCAGGGGTATGGCAGGGCCCTGTCCCGTCACAGTTGTTATGTCAAAATTCTTAGAGGTCTGTAGTCATGTATGTGGGTCGGTTTGTAAAGAAAAAAGATGTAACTGCTTTTGACTAATTTATATATGTATATCCAGGAAGGCAGCCTCATCGGCTAGCCTGTTGTTTACTTCTTACTGATTTATGTTGTGTGTTCTATGTATGTTCCGCTGACTTTCTCTGATGGTTACCTGTAATGGTGCCCAGGTAGGGCACCAATCGCGGGCCCGGGGTCGGGTCGTGACATATAATCTTTGCAATCTTTTCTTTATTGGAAAGTACCTAAGGATCTTATTGGGAATCCTATGGATCTTTTCATTTTCATGTTGTGTGTCATTATCACTATCATTCGACTTCCATCTTGGCGTCTCACAAATATGGCAACTTGTAGCATTTTGTTAGGCGTATTTTGTATACACTTTTTGAGTCATGTTTAGTTAGTATTTTTCCCATTTTCGTTTAAATAAGTGTAGTGTCATGGTTGTTTTTCTTTCTTTTGAGTCACAACGATTCAAAATGGCAAAATGGTGAAAAGGAGCGAAAAACGGGCATAAAAGGAGGGTCCTGAGGCAAAAACATTAAAAATTGGAGATTCAGACGAAGGCAAAGAAGCGTCGCGGTGCCTAGCAGCAGGACCGCGGCGCCAGAATATCGGACTGCCCACAGAAGTTTAGGTGCCGCCAGTCTGCAGGGCCGCGATGCCGACGTGGAATCTTGCAAATCCGAAAACAATCGGCCAGGGGCAGAAGGGTCCATGGCACACAATTTTTGCAGCATATTTAAACCCTTGAGACAGATTTTAGGGTACACAAGGGGATACACAACACATCTAAACCTTGGTGGCTACAATTGGAGACATTAGTTCTAAGTATTTCTTTTTTTTCTTTTCTCTATTTTAATTCAGTTCATGTTTTGATTTGAATTAGTTCTTAGCATGTCTATGGCTAGGAGCTAAACACTTTATTAGGGCTTTCCTATTGAATCTCTTGAAACTCTTATTCATGAATTAATGCATTAGTTTGGGTTCTTCTTCACTGATTAAGATTTATCAATATTGGTATGAATGTTTGATAATTAACTGGTCACTAATTATCATAATCTATATGATTTCGAATCAAGAACCGAGATGAGAGAATTAGATATGTTGTAATTAAATAGACATAGGTTAAAATCGCTGACAAAAGTACCCCGATACTTGTGTAGCATTATAGGTTATTGTTCTTAATCCTCCTATGTGGTAAAACGTATCATAGAAATATAGAAGGTTTCTGCACTAGGGTTGAGAGATTATATATCCTAACTGGAATATAAGACAGTCTAGTTTACCGCTATCTTAACGTAGAAGAAGAAGTCATTCTAGTTGCATTAAGGATTGATAAGAGTGGATAGTTGAGGATATTGGAAGCCCTAATTCCTTCATAACTGATTAAACCTCAATAATTTAGTTTAATTCTTGCAATTACTCTACTAGTGTTAGATAAGAACCAAATCAACTTATCGTTTGTCAAATAGATAACCTAGAATAGATGTACAGTAATTAGAAACCAGTCTCAGAGGAAGATATTCGGTCTTACCAGACTATATTACTTGTAATGATACGTACACGTGCGTGATCAATTGGAATCGGCCTAACAAGTTTTTGGCACCGTTGCCGGGGACTGACGTACTTTTAATATCGAACCATCTATTCTTAATTTCTAATTTGGTTGCTCCCAGAACAAGTTGGAAACTTGTTTTGAGAGCATCTTTTTATCAATTTTTGTTGTTTTTGTAAGTTTTGCAGGAAATCCAAGTATAGGTACATGGACTATCACTATCAAGGGTTTCAAGACTTCGACCTTTTTCCACAGTGGACATTTAGCCCACATGCTCCACAAGAGGAGCGAAATGAGCTGCAAGAAGCCTCACTAGGGCTCACCGAGAGCCGAATCCTCAAGGACTAACTCATCCGCCATAGAGTCATGCCCCATCAGGAGAGCTAGATAACTTGGGAGAAGTTATTTAGGCACTCTCAGACGCCCAAACTCAGTTTATGGTGAAAACAAGATCATTCATCAGGAATCTAGAGATGCAGTTGGGACATCTATCTAGCATGCTGAGGAAAGGTGGGCAAGGGAACCGCCCTAGAAATACTGGTGTAGACCCACAAGAGCAGTGCAAAGCAGTTGACTTGAGGAGTGACAAACAAGTGAAGACAGGTTCATCCCTACTATGTCCAGAAAAAAGGGTGAATCCAGTGAGGTGAAGGATTCGGAGGGGGCAATAATCATAGAAGATCTTCCTAGGGACCAAAGATCACCTCCAGAAGTCGTTGACACACAGCAGGAGAAGATACCATGTCCCCAGAGACTTAGAAAACATTCTCTTGACAAACAGTTCTCTAAGTTTCTGGAGGTCTTTAAAAAACTGCACATCAACATTCCATTTGCTGAAGCCTTAGAACAAATGTCGAGTTATGTAAAGTTCATGAAGGAGATCCTCTGCAAAAAGAGGAGGTTGGAGGAGTATGAAACAGTGACATTGACTGAGAAATGCAGTGTCATCCTACAGAGAAGGTTACCTCAGAAGTTGAAAGATCCGGGAAGTTTCACCATCTTTTGCACTATAGGGAAGTTTGAATGTCAGCAGGCCCTATGTGATTTGGGGGCAAGTATAAATTTGATGCCCTTTTCTTTGTTTTGCAAACTTGGAGTGGGGGAAGCAAGACCTACAACCATCACCTTACAACTAGCAGATCGCTCCATTGTCCAGCCTAGAGGAATAATTGAGGATGTCTTGGTTAAGGTGGTCAAGTTTATCTTCCCTGTTGATTTCATCATCCTAGACATGGAAGAAGATGAAAAGATGCCCCTCATCCTTGGCAGGCCATTCTTAGACACGGGACATACACTCATTGATGTTCAGAAAGGTGAGATGAGACTTCGTGTTCAGGGAGAAGAAGTGATTTTCAATGTATTCAGAGCAACAACATACCCAAGGGCAAGTGATAATTGCTATGCTATTGATGTGATTGATAAAGCAGTTTCTGAAAACGGATTCAGGAGTGCTGATGATCTTGAAGTGGTGATGGCACAATGGGATGATGATATTGATACTGACACATAATTGATGGATAATACGCTTCTAATACTTAAAGCTTTCCATGCCTCTCGCATTCGCTCTCTAGAATCCTGGCTTGTAGATCTTTGGCGAATCAACTTTCCCGCATCCCTCTCCCCACGGTGTGCAAATTGGTTGGAGTCCCATTTTAGATTTTCTGAAATCCCTTCTTCTCTTGCAATCTTCCACACACTCAAAGATCATTCTTTTCTAGCGAACACTTGAGTCTCCTTTGCTCACTTGTTTGATAGCTATTTTATCTTGGGAGATAAG
This sequence comes from Przewalskia tangutica, assembly GCA_029844215.1. Taxonomy (NCBI): domain Eukaryota; kingdom Viridiplantae; phylum Streptophyta; class Magnoliopsida; order Solanales; family Solanaceae; genus Przewalskia; species Przewalskia tangutica. The sequence goes on from CM056721.1 coordinate 127,606,282, forward strand.
TTTCCAACAGACCGTTAAAGGATTATACGGGGCAATATTATTTTAAGGAAATATTGAATATCAATCGACTCAGCAAGTCATTTTTCTTGTTCTATTTCCAGATTCCTAAACAATTTGTTGGTGATATCAAGGTCAAGAAACTTGTTACAATTGGAGAAAACACTGAAGACGGACTCAAGAACTACTCAAGAACGCAGATTCAAGACGGATCAAGAACCAAACTTTATTGTGGTTGTCACAACTCTTGTTAGGCTTCAAGCCTACTGTATTATAATTCATTTTGTTTATCCTTTCTAAGTACTAGTAATAGTTGTACACTATTCCCGTACATCCATTGTATAACTCATAGTTACGTCATCTTCGGACTTACACGTGGATTGACCACATTAGTCTATACCCTGCAGGAGATGCAAATTCTAACATTGATATGACCCGAGCGAGCTCAAAACTATCACTCGTGGCCAAGTAAGGGAGCTTCAAAAATTACAATCCATGTTAGAGGAGCGTTGGAAGAACTTGAAGAGAATATCTCACGAGGGTATAATGTTTGGATGATAGTTTGGGAGGATATTGAAGAAAAAGAAATAAGAAAATGAGTCACTTCACAAAGTGGTTAAAGAAAAATCCATGTGGGGTTATTTGTGCAAAGACCACTTTTGGACCTTTGTTGTAATAGACATAACTATAAATACTTGTCTTAGTTTCATTTGACGGAGGTTGATTTTTGGATGACAATTAATATTTTTATAGAATTCTACATAGGCATATAATTAGTGGTAATCTTAATTAGAGTGTAATTTCATAGTTGTTGAAGAACCTTGTCCATGAATTCTCACATGAGCCATGCTCACTTGTGGAATTCATTTATAATGTAGGTGGTCTTGATTTTTTTTATTGGAGAGTTTGGTAACCAATCCAAGTTTGCCTTTAGATCATTACCATTTGTGTTTCACCTTTATCTTTAATTTCTTGCAATTTCAATTCATTGTTATCTTGCGTTTAAATTCTTAGTGTTTTCCATTAGGATTCTATCATTTGACATCAGAGCTTGGTAGAAGAATTGTTCCATCAATTCTTCATCCTTAGTTCTAGAAAAAAAACAAAATTAAAAATTCCAAAAACAAAATTATGTTAATTTTGTTGTTTTGATACTATATTCTTGTTCCCTAGTGTTAGTTGAGCCTAAATTTCAAATTTCATTCAATTTGGAGGTGTTTTGAGCATTCTACCATTGTTGGAGCTTCAAAATTTGCAACTTGAAAGCGGATTTTGGTAGAGATTTATATTGGATTAAGTGTTATTAGGTTTTTTCTACTAATCAAGAGGAGCTCAGATTTAGGTTGGTGAATGTTGAAAATGCGAGTCGAATGGACACTCCCCATTCGAATGTTGATGTCGAGTCAAGTAAGGGTCATAACACCTCACCTACTCTTACCCCGGGGCAAGTACAAGAGTTGCTCCATCCCCAAACTCACCCCGCACCTTCTCCATATATCTCCCCACCTACTATCCCAAACACCACCACCCAAGGTCTTATGAGATGAACCAATTTTCAAACACATCCATATCTATATTGGCCACCCCAAGAGGAACCACTACCCCAAATGACCCCGAGAGTCACTCCGTAAAATATTCCCCACACACCAATGCATGCACCACCACATGATTACCACCCAGAGCCATTACAAATGCATTTTCAAAACCCTTATTTGACGAAGGCGTTGAGGTGGTTGATAGGGAGATATGGTGGGATGAGCCTAGATACGGAGGGAGACATGGGTATGATGCCCATAGAGGACGATAGAGATGATGAGGTATGGGTAGGCCTTATGTTCAAGAATAGAGGGGTATGTGGCAAGTTCATGATGATCGGGCAAGATGGCAAGGCTATGAAGATAGGGGAGTCCAAGATCGCAATTTGAATACCATTAAAGTGGAACTTTCCAAGTTAAATGGAGGTAGTGATCTGGAAGAATTCTTGGAATGGAAGTTACAAAGCGAGCAGATATTCCTCATCAACAACATATCGGATGTTTTGAAGGTGAAGTATGCCCTCACTCAATTTGAGGGATATGCATCCACTTGGTGGGAATCCAAGAGGTGTGAACGAGCTCAACGGTACATATTTGATATTTCAACTTGGAAATATTTGATTGAGTTCATGGAAGCAATGTATGTGACACCCGACTATTATCAAGGAATTCTTAAGAGGGTGTACATGTTGATACAGGGTAATAAGAATGTAGAAGAGTATTTTGATGAGTTTGAGAACTTGAGGTTGAAGTCCAAAATTGAAGAACACTTGAACTACACGGTGATCCCAATTGTGGCCAATTTGAATCATAAAATCTCCAAACCTATGAGGCTTCAATCCTATACTACTATTGAAGAGGCATTTCATGACGCAACTAAGGTTGAAATGGAGTTGAAAGCAGAGAAATATTACACGACCAAGAATGTCTCATCGTCATCATGGAGCAAAGGCAAAGATAAGTGAGAGAAGCACAAGACCACTACTTCAACCCCCAAACCAAGTTTGACTACAAACTTAAGGGCGGCGATAAGGCTAGAGGAGGTAACAATGCTAAAACTAACTTTCCTCGTCCTTCTACCATTCAATGTTTTAAATGACAAGGTAGAGGCCATATTACAAGAGAATTCCCTAGTAGGAGATAAATTGTGGCCATGATTAATGGTTATCGAACCGATGAAGATGAGGAAGGTGGTGAGGACGGTGATGATGGTGAGCATGAGGGAGGACTTGAAGATGAGGATGATGAGCGGCACCAAGAGGAGAATCTTAATTTGGCGTGTGTGTTGCTAAGAATCATGGGTGCAATGAAGAGGTAGGAACTTGATTTACGGGAAAATCTATTCCATCCTCGATGCAAAATCATGGATAAGGTATGCTCCTTGATCATTGATGGTGGTAGTTGCACAAATGTGGTGATCACAACATTGGTTGACCATATGAATTTTCCCATAAGAAAACATCCTAGCAGCTCCTACAAGCTTCAATGGTTCAACGATTGTGGAGAAGTGAGAGTCACCAAGTGGGTTGTAGTGAAGTTTAGCATTGGCAAGTACCAAGATGAAGTCCTATGTGCCAATGCAAGCTTGTCATATGTTGCTCGGAAGGCCATGAAAAGTTGATAGGGATGTGCAACATGGTGGGAGATCTAATAAGTATTCCTTTGTATTTGAGGGAAGAAAACATATTCTCACCCCATTGACACCATATCAAGTGAGTGAGGACTATAGAATCATGAAGGAGCTTCGGGAGAGAGTTCAAAAAAAGGAGGTTAAGAAAGAGTCCTTACTTAGCCAAGAGGGACAAGGGGTAACAAGGGGGAAAGTTAAGATGTGTACACTTGCCAAACCAAAATATTGTTTGAAATGAGTTGACGAGGGACATTTTATGGTGTGCTTTGTCAACAAAGATCTCTTGTTACATACTAACCAAGATACTAGCACTTTGCCTAGTGTGATTTCTTCTTTTTTGTAGGAATATAACGACTTATTTCTGGAGGAGATGCCCAAAGAATTGCTTCCATTGAGGGGTATTGAACATCAAATCGATTTTGTACCGGGTTCCCAAATCCCCAACACACCGACATATAGGAGTAATCCGGAAGAAACTAAAGAATTACAAAGGCAAGTCGAAGAGCTACTTGATAAAGGACTAGTGAAATATAGCCTTAGTCCATGTGTCGTTCCCATGATACTTGTTCCCAAGAAAGATGGCACTTGGAGGATGTGTATCGATTGTAGAGTCGTTAACAAAATAATAGTGAAGTATCGACATATAATCACTAGACTTGATGATATGTTGGATGAGTTATGTGTTGACACCCAATTTTGACCTTCTCTCCCAATAATAATCAATAAATTAAACTAATTTTAAACACCGCAAAATAATTTTAAAATGCGCGCATATATAAACATATACATACATAAATAAGCAGTTTAATAATAGCATCGCACTTATATAAAACATTAAATCATCTTTAAATATAAGGTCCGCGTTTATTAATACTCAAAGTAATTTTATAAATAGTATTCATAATTTAAACCCACTTATTTTTCATTAATTAAAACTAATAAAATACATAATATACCTAAAACTCACCAGCCCAATACACCATTTTAATTCCCAAATAAACATTTGAACCGGCCCAAACCTGTGACCACGCGGACACTGACCATTTACTTCATCCCCCATTGTCCAAAGCACACGCCTAACCTAGAAACTTAAGAACCCTTGAATCCTAAGTCCGTCGCACCCCTTGCCCTAGCACCAGCCGAGGTTCTCACCGGAGAATCCGCGTTCCCTTACCAAATCGCTACGAATTGACACCCCATATCTCTTAGCATCCTTTAGCACTATTTTTGCATTTTATTTCTAACATGTAGCAGGATTCGCTGAATAATGTTGCGGTCGAAAAAAGGCGTGACACTATGTGGCTTAAGTGTATTCTCTAAAATTGATCTTCGAAGTGGATATCACCAAAATCGCATGCACCCTGGTGATGAGTGGAAGACGGCCTTCAAAAGCAAGTTTGGGCTATATGAGTGACTTGTCATGTCATTTGGTCTCACCAATGCGCCTAGCACTTTCATGAGGTTAATGAACCATGTGTTGAAGCCTTTTATCAATAAGTTTGTCGTAGTTTATTTTGATGACATTATTGTCTATAGCAAGACTATTGAGGATCATGTGTGCCGCTTGAGGCAAGTTTTTGATGTCTTGTCGTGTGAGAGGTTGTATGCTAATCTCAAGAAATGCTCATTTTGTGTTGACCGGGTGATATTCTTGGGTTTTGTGGTAAGTATGGATGGCGTGGAGGTTGATGAAGAGAAGGTCGAATCCATTAGAACTTGGCCAACTCCTAAAAGTGCAACCGATGTAAGGAGTTTCCATAGGTTGGCAAGTTTCTATAGGAGATTTGTGAAGGGATTTAGTACCATTGCCGCTTCTTTAACCGAATTGGTCAAGAAATATATACCTTTTTGTATGGGGAGATGAGCAAGAGAAGGCTTTCAAGAGTTGAAGGTGAAATTGAGTACTTCTCCATTATTGCAATTGTCAGATTTTGAGAAGACATTTGAGATTGAATGTGATGCTTCAGGTATTGGCATTGGTGGAGTCTTGATGCAAGAAGGGAAGCCATTGACCTACTTTAGTGAAAAGTTAAAAGGGGGCTTCTTTGAACTACTCTACCTATGACAAAGAGTTGTATGCACTAGTGAGGGTGTTACCTCATTGGCAACACTATTTATGGCATAAGGAGTTTGTGATCTGTTCGGACCATGAATCCTTGAAATACTTGAAGGGTCAATCTAAGCTCAACAAGAGGCATGTAAAATGAGTTGAATTTATCGAGTATTTTCCTTATGTGATCACCTAAAAGCGGGGAAATGAGAACGTTGTGGCAGATACTTTGTCTAGGATATTTGTATTGTTGAGTGCCATAACTTCTAAAATGATGAGATTTGAAAGTTTGAAGGAGTTATACTCCAATGACTCCGATTTCAAAGTGATTTGTGAAGAGTTAGCCCAAGGAAAGAGGGTTGACCGGTTCCAATTGGTTGATGGGTTCTTGTTAAAACATAGTAGAGTATGTGTTCCCAAAAGCTCATGGAGGAAACTTTTAGTGAATGAAGCACATAGTGGAGGCATGATGAGTCACTTTGGAGTTGCCAAAACTCTTGACATCCTAAAGGAGCAATTCGATTGGCCCAAGATGATACATGATGTGGAGAGGCTTTGTGGACAATGTGTCGCGCTCGTTTTTGATCTCGGGGTCTGAACGGTACTGTAACGTTGCTCTTTGACGTTGTTCCCTGGATGGAGCAATGATGCTATTTTTGAGGAGTCGCTACCTAATTAGTTAAGTGAATTAGGACACTTGATTTATTGCAATAAAAATACTACAATTAATCTTCGTTTAATGACCTGCAAATTAATTGAGATTCTGGATCAGGGTTCTTTATTATCCTAAAGGAAAGGGGTCCGCTAACTTGCGGTTATCCGTTCAAACCTAGGTTAATTATATATTGGCTCTTATTCTACCTATTCTAAGCGTTTTTTTCATAATTTACAATTAAAATAAAATGCAATACAGAATAATAAAACTAAAATTAAATACGACATAAAATAGAACTCCGGGACATCTTTTGAAATGCATCTCCGGGTACCTATATAAACACTTAGTAAAAGTGTCAGTAAGTAAATAAATTTAAAAATAATGACAAAGAATTAAAAAGTAAAACCCCTCTTTTATACATGGGAGGCCTTGGAAATCAAACGGAGATTCCTTCATTGACCATTGTTATAAACAATACAATAAAATAAATAAAACCTTCAGATCCGCGCAAAACAATAATAGTTTTAACTACGGAGGGCTCAGATAAATAAAATAAAGTGGGACATCCTAAACAAGTCCGGCTGCGAAAATTCACCCTGCCAGCGCATGTTGGTTATCCAGTGTAAGTGGAAGAAATCATCATTTTCCTAGAAAGCTTCATTTTATTTTATTTTCCGTCTTTGCAACTGTGGAGGCCTAAAAAATCGACGGATAACTTTTTCATTGGCCAATGCAAGTGTAGTATCTGTTCAAAAATCAGTGTACCAATAGTGTAGTATTTATTCTAAATCAGTTTAATAAAATCAAAAGGGTAAAATCATCCAGAAATTAGCCCAAACACAGCAACGACATAACTGTGAACAAAATACTAGGCGAAACAGTGGGATTGCAGCAACATAGCAACGAAAATGATCCAAAATCAGACCGGAAATTAGCAAATAAACTAGAATCAACTGCAACATAATATCGCCGGTGTATGGGCGAAATAAAATGACGTCGGTGTATGGGCGCGATGCAGCTGTTGCCGGTGTATGGGCGTGATGCAGATATCACCAGTGTATGGGAGAAATAAAATGATATTGGTGTATGGGCGCGATGCAGATTTCGCATGTGTATGGGCGTGATGCAGATATCGCCGGTGTATGGGCAAAATGAAATGACGCCGGTGTATGGGCGTGTTGCAGAAAGTGGCCATGAGGCCGAAAAAATTTGTTGATTGATTTTTTTTTATCAAACATGGATGAAAATTTCATGCGGGGATGTATGCGATGTGAAATGAATAGATGAGACTGCACCCCTCAAAATATGCCCCAATTTCTGATATATGAAGATGATGAAGTGTTAAATGGGCAAGACTGAGACTAATGGCTTGATCAAGGCGATCAGGTAAGCATTTTTTTTTACATGAATGAAAAGCTAACGCGGGGACATAGACGATATGCAATGAGTAGATGAGAATGCAATCTCAAAATGCCCCAGTTTGTGATGCATGATGATGTTGAACTTTTAATGGGACAGATCCAAAATTTGCAGCATGATCAAAGCGACCAACTAAACATTTTTTTTTTATCATTTTTAAAACGGAAGCCGATGTGGCCACCTACGTATCCCGCCGAGGGAATCAGGTCAAGACGTAGTTCGTTATGCAAAAATAAGGATTTTTATGATTTTCAATAATGGGACCGAAGCCAATGTGGCCGCCTACGTATTCCGCCGATGGAATCAGGTCAAGACGTAGTTCGTGTAAAAAAAATGGGAATTTTAATATATGTATTTTTGTTGTTTTTCTGAAAAAGTGGAAAGTCGGGATCACGTTCTGACTTCAGTTGATACCAACAATTAGTATTGTGCTTAGAAATTCCGTTGTTTGTTTTCAGTCTAACCGATACTGACTCCAAGGTAATTTCTATAGTTTCAAATGGTACCTCAAACATACCTGAGCGTCAACACTTGCTTGCAGCCAAGGTTTCAAACTATACGTATCCTTATGTTTCAAATGCCCTAACTGAAAGAAAAGTCTCTTTCTCACATATATTCCAGTATTTTGATTTTTGGGACGTGAAGAGAAGTACACTCACACTCAGAAAGATGTTCAATGCATGCAACTGTAATACCATAGGCTTGACCGTCATGTAAGTATCCAATAATGTGAGCACCCTCAGTATAAGATCATGCAGGGCTTATCAGGGGCTTGTAATGTAGCCTTAGGGATAGGGATGGATATAATTTGGGTAAAGTGATTAATCCTTCCTCGAGCGTTGGACTAAGTTCGTGCTTGATATTTGTGCGCTTTAATGCTGACATGTTTTTTTGTCCCAGTTCTTTTGTACTGACTTCTTTTTGAATTTTTCGTTTGGAGCCCCTTTTTTCAGAGTTATTCTCTCATTTCATTCATCATTTTTTTTATAATGTCGGGGCTTTTGATTTCTTCTTTTTGTGAAATCGTCTTTTGTGTTTTTTTTTCTTTTCCTTTTGGGACTTTGACAACTTTTGTCTTTGAAAACTTCAACTCGATTTTTTATCAGAAATATGCACATTTTCCAACGCGCTCAAGGAAGTCGGGTCAAGAGAGGGATAGTGCGTATGCACTCAGAAATGGTATAGGCTTAATATGTGGTTGTCAAAAGAATAAGTTTTAGGCTCAAAGGGGAGTACTATGGATAATGTGCATATTTATGACAAAAATTCGTGGTAAACCATAGATTCTTTTGGTACCTCTTATTCACACCCGTAATGACATAGAGTGCAAGCAAGCCAAGTCCAAGACTCACCCTCAAGGTATGTATATCCCTTTTCCTACTCCTAATAGCCCTTAGGTAGACATCTCTATGAATTTTGTTTTGGGTCTACCAAGGACCAAAAGGGATCATGATAGTATTTTTGTGGTAGTGGATAGATTTTCAAAAATGTCTCATTTTATACCATGTCACAAGTGTGATGATGCATCCCATGTGTCATCCTTGTTTATTATCCATGTGCTTAAATTACATGGGGTACCTCACACTATTGTTAGTGATAAGGATTCCAAATTCCTTAGTCATTTTTGGAAGAGTCTGTGGGGTGCACTTGGCACCAAACTCATGTTCTCTACTTCTTGTCACCCTCAAACGAATGGACAAACAGAAGTAGTGAATGGGACTCTTGGGAGCATGCTTAGGCGTGTGATTAGAGGAAGACCAACTTCATGGGAGGACCATTTACCTTTGATGAAATTTACATATAATAGGTCTCTTCACTCCTCTATTGGCATGACTCCATTTAAAGTTTGCTATGGTTTTAATCCTTTGTTTCCCTTAACCTTAACACCCTTGTATGGTGATGTTGTTGTGAGTTTATATGCAAAAAAAAGAGTAATCAAAATGGTGAAGATTCATTCTAAGGTGAAGAAACGCATAGAGAAGATCAACACAAGTGTGGCCAAAAGACAAAATAAAGGTTGAAGGAGAGTGAACTTCCAACCTGATGATTGGGTTTGGGTTCACTTTCGAAATGAGAGGTTTCCTCAATTGAGGAAGGGCAAGTTGTGCCCAAGAGGAAATGATCCATTCAAAGTCCTTGAGAAGATCAATGATAATGCCTACAATATTGACTTATCAAGTGAGTATGTCCTTAATATTTTCAATGTAAGTGATCTATCTTCTTGTGTTGTAGGTAAATCTTTAGATTCGAGGACGAATCCTTTCCAAGAAGGGGAGAATGATATGACCCGAGCGAGCTCAAGACCATTCACACGTGGCCAAGCAAGGGAGCTCCAAGAATTACAATCCATGTTCATGAAGAGATGAGAGTTGGAAGAACTTGAAAAGAATATCTCACGAGTGTATAATGTTTGGATGATAGCTTGGGATGATAGCTTGGGATGATATTGAAGAAGAAAAAGATACAAGAAAATGGGTCACTTCACAAAGTGACTAAAGAAGAACCCATGTGAGATTATTTGTGCAAATGCCACTTTTGAAACTTTGTTGTAATAGGCATAACTATAAATACTTGCCTTAGTTTCATTTGATGGGGGTTGATTTTTGGATGATAATTAATATTTTCATAGAATTCTACTTAGGCATATAATTAGTGATAATTAGTGGTAATCTTAATTAGAGTGTAATTTCATAGTTGTTGAAGAACCTTGTCCATGAATTCTCCATGAGCCATGCTCACTTGTGGAATTTATCTATAGTGTAGGTGCTCTTGGTTGTTTCCATTGGATGGTTTGGTAACCAATCTAAGTTTGCCTTTAGATCATTACCATTTGTGTCTCACATTTATTTTTAATTTCTTGTAATTTTAATTCATTGTTATCTTGAGTTTAAATTCTTAGAGTTTCTCATTAGGATTCTATCAAACATAGGATTTGGATTTTTTTTTCGTTTTTTAGGTTGATTAATTATATAGGATATTCTAACCAATTGAAATGGTGGTGTACAAATTCATTTATTCCTACTTGCTAATTAGAAGCTTTTGGGTTTTAACCCTTTTCTTTTCAACTATCAACTCTATGTAACAAGTGAGACTAGAAACCTAACGGACAAATTAAGTAATTAACATGGAGTGTATCAGTGTAATATACTCCCTTCAATTATTTGTTTGATTTTGATTTGACACGAAGTTTAAGAAAATAAAGAAGATTTTTGAATTTTATCGCAGTTAACTAAAGATACATAGAATAGAATGTACCAACATGTTCTTTAATCTAGTGATTTTAAACATGTCGTATGAAAAATTGAAGTTAAAGAGTTTCTAAAAAATGAAAGAGGAAAGTAAGACAAACAAATTGCAAGAGAGTATTAAAATATATCAATTGTCTAAAACTTTAGATTCTCAGTAGTAAAATTTGGAGTTGTGTATGTTACATTGAAGATTGGTGCGTCTATTAATAAATTCAGGATTGAGGCATAGTTAGTTAATGAAGGATTATTGATATACTGTACTGTACATTACGTGGGTGCAGTTTGTGGAATACAAGAAGATGATATATCTGGACGGTGACATTCACGTGTATGACAACATAGATCATCTCTTTGATTTGCCAGATGGATATTTCTACGCAGTAATGGACTGTTTCTGTGAGAAAACATAGAGTCATACGCCACAATACAAAATCGGCTACTGTCAGCAGTGTCCGGACAAGGTCAAGTGGTCTACTAGGAATTGGGTCAGCCACCATTTCTAGACTGTGACAGTCCTAACAATCTATTAGGTCTATCTATGTAGATCCTAATTTCAAAAATGTAGCAGACTTCACTTAATTCCTTCATCATGAAGGTGCTGGACAACCATTTCTTCACTGATTGCATAAGGGACTTATCGTTTCCATTATTAATATGTCATCTACATATTTGATAATGAAAATAATACCCCCTACCTTGCGTTTACTATAAACGCATGGATCCTCCTTGCTTCTGACAAAGTCAAAAGATTTGATAGCTTTGTCAAAGCAAATATTTCAAATCCTTGAGGCTTGCTTAAATCCATAAATGGACTTTTGTAGCTTGCATACTACTTTGGGTTTTGACTTGGATGTAAAACTTTCAGGTTGTATCATATACACTTCTTTAATTAGATTTCCATTGAGGAAAGTGGCCTTAACATTCATATGCCAAATCTCATAATCATAGTATGCAGCTATTGCAAGCAAAATCCGAATGAACTTAATCTTTGCAACTGGCGGAAATGTTTCATCATAATCGACCCCAGACCTCTTATTGTAACCTTTTGCTACCAACCTAGCCTTGTACGTTTGCACCTTGCCAAATGCATCAATCTTCTTCTTGAATATCCATTTGCATCATATGGGTCTAACCCCAGTTAGCAAATCAACCAAGTTTCAAACTTGATTGGCATACATTGAGTCCATTTCAAATTTCATGATTTTTTGTCATCTTTGCGAGTCAATGTCTAACATAACCTCGCTGTAAGTTGTAGTCTCATCATCATCTGAAATATCTATCTCATTTTGAATTTCAACAAGGAGATTAAGTCTTTCAGGCTGACGATGAGTCCTAGTGGACCTATATAGTTGGTTACTTTGCGTTTATGTGGTTCTTGTATTCTGATCATGAGAAAGTTCTTGTGTGTTTCCACCACTATGTGAGTCTTCATGAATATCATCTACATGTGTTTCCTGAATGGAAAGATGTACAACTATTGTATCATCTTCCATTGGTTGTGTATGAGAATCTTGCATTTCTGCATCAATCATCACATCACTCCCACTGGCTGAAGGTTGCAATTTAAGTAATACACATTCACCAAATACTCCCACTGAATTTTTGTCTAGGTCATTCGACAAGGATTAAACATCTATGTTGCTTTGTAGTTCTTGAATTTGTTCAAATTCTATCTTATTGCAACTATGTTCCTTGTTGACATAGTCTTCCTCAAGGAAAGTTGCATTTCGGGAAATAATGACATTATGTTCTCCATGAAGATAGAAATAGTATCCTCTTGTTTCTTTAGGATATCCCACAAAGTAACATTTCTCACTTTTAGATTTCAACTTGTCAGTAAACATATTCTTTACATATGCAGGGCAGCCTCAGGCTCGTATATGTGTAAGAGCATGCTTCTTGTCATGTCATATCTCATATGGTGTTTTCTCTACTGACTTTGAAGGAACTCTATTCAGAACATAGATTGAGATTTGTAAAACATATCCCCAAAGGTATGTTGGAAGAGCTTGAGAAGTTCATCATAAATCTAATCATATCTAATAATGTTTGATTTCTCCTCTCAGCAACATCATTCATTTGTGGTGTTCCAGGAGGTGTCCACTGTGATTGGACTCCATGAAGCTTTAAGTAATCCAGAAATTATTTACTTAAGTATTCACCTCTTCGATCTGATCGAATGGTCTTGATACTCTTTTCAAGTTGTTTCTCTACTTCTAACTTATACTCCTTGAATTTCTCAAAGGCTTCAGACTTGTGCTTCATAAGATACACATACCCATACCTTGTGAAATCATCTGTAAAAGTAACGAAGTAAGGAAAACCTCTCTTAGCTTGAGTTGAAAATGGCCTACATTCATCTGTATGTACCAACTCAAGTGTCTCTTTGGCTCACACACCCTTCCCAGAAAGTGGTTTGTTGGTCATCTTTCCTCTCAATCAAGATTCACAGTCACTCCATAGGACTCCAAGTCAAATGGTTCCAGGTAGTCTAACTTTCTTAATCTTGCTATCTTTGATTCATTGATATGACCAAGTGTACAGTGCTATAAGTAGGTGAGATTTCTTGAATTGCTTATTTTAGCTCGTTTATTTTGCACATTGAGAATTTCATGATTACAGTTGAGAATATATAAACCATTCATAAGCGGAGCATTTTCACAAACAATACCATTAAAATATAGTATGTAACTGCCATTAACAATATAAGAGGAAAACCCCTCAATGTCTAACATTGGAATGAAAACAATATTCCTCGTAATCGAGGGAACAAAATAAAAATTATTTAGTTCCAGCACAAAACCCGAAGGTAAATCTAATCTACAAGTTCCTACGTGCTCAACATCAACTCGTGCTCCATTTTCAACGCGTAGGTCCACTTCTCATGGTCTAACCTTTCTGTTGTCAATTAGTTCCTCCACATTATTACAAATGTGCGAGCCACAAGCAGTATGTAATACCAATCAGTGAGAATTATTTATAGACATATTTATCTCAATGACAAACACACTCTTTCCATTAGGGTCAGAGACACCTAGTGCCTTGTCGCCCCTTGGAGCAGTGCAATCATAAAGACTTCTCATATGTTCCATCATCTCATAAGGACTCGTGTTTTCATGTTACCTTTGTAACTCTATATTCATAGAGGACGACATGACACATTGTGCCCAGGTTGCATCATCCAAATGCTTCTGATAAGCAGCTTTGTCAAACAAAGCATACTCAACAGACTTTTCATCAGGAACTATTGTGTCCAACACATGCACAATATTATCTTGCCTCAGAACCAAACACAAATTACACAATCATTTTAAATAATCTGAAGAAATAGATAGATTGAAATTAAAATCAAATATAATTTCTATGAACACATTCATTAACTAATTAACATGGACTTTAATTTAATTAACTCTCATTATTTTAACATATTCTACGATCCCATAGAAGAATACAGACTCATATCAAATATGATCATAATAGTCCAAGATCCAAGTTCATACTGTCTCCGTGTTTGCTAGGGTTGATAACTTCAACAGTACAACCTGGTAGGTCCCCAACCAATTACAAAGAATTTGAAACTCTTGATTTGACCGACAGTTCTAAACAATCAATCTGCGCCCTTAGATTATCCTGATGCTAGGGCGTCAAGACATAACTAAGTAAGTCAACCTTGTTACGCGACTGCAATCGTGCATCTAAGCAAGTTTGGCCTTGTAGAGCAAACGCTAGGGCGTAAATACTCACAAAGGTTTCTCACTCGCTACTGCAAACACATGCATCTATGAAGAGTCTGAGTCCTCGTAGACTTAGAGCAAACACTAGGGTGTAAATACTCTTATAGCCGAAAAGAATTTTGCACTCATTCAATTATAACGGACGACGGGTGAATTCCAAATCAGACTTATATTAAATTGGGGAACATTTTAATCAGGGTTTTATCAATATCCTTATTACATGTGCTAGATCAAATAGAGCACATATTGGACGCCGCCTACCTAAACATGATTTAATGCGGTCTGACAAATACTGGGTATCGCCTATCCAGACATGCATAATGCGGTCTAACAAATGTTGGGTGTCGCCTACCCAGACATATATATATATGTGGACTATATACTAATTATTTAAATGACAATCAATTAAACAATTAGGAGAAACAATTAATTTATGCGCAAATTATCATATAATATGCTAAAGAACAATAGTCGTGGGTTAATTAATTTGTTTCAATTTAAAAAATATTTAAATTCCATATTTAAAACTCAATTTTCGGAATTTTCTGCTCATCCAAACAGTGCCTTAATAATTCAGAAATTAAAATTTAATTTCTATGGGTTTTCTGCAATTTTCAAAACCTTAAAATAATTACAGATTCGCCTAGGGACCAAATCTGTTTTTGATATGCCCTTAATTAAAAACTCAAACTTCTGAACCCTTCTTTGTTCTTTGGTTGAGAATATTTTATATTCTCACGAACCGAAGGAAAGGGCGGAGATTCACTAATAACTTCTTATCAGACAGACAAAAGAAAGAGGGCAGGCGGGAATAAATAATAGAATAGGAGAACTCTTCGAAAAACTTACAGATCTGCCTCAGGGACCAAATCTGCTTTTCTAAAATTAACAGATTTGCCCAGGAACTGAATCTGCTTTTCTGAAATTTACAGATTTGCCCCAAGGACCAAATCTTCTGATTTTAAAACCTTTTAAATTTCCAAAAAAAAAATCAGGCACCAAATTGCAATTCCAGAAACTTCTAAAATTTTCAGATTTGCCCCCAAGAGCTAAATTGCAATTTTAGAAATCCTAATTTAATTGCAAATAGGTCCTTGAACTATTTCAAAATCAATTCCACCCCAAATCAAATTGGGAATTCAGATTTCAAGGTTAAATTGACAGAATTGAACACCACCGGTTGACGGCCCCCATCAGATCGAACACACTGTTGGTTTTAATTCTCGATTTGGTGGCCCACGGCGGCTGAAAATCGAGCCGACGCCGGCTGTTTCCAAAACAGTCGACAGTGGCCCCTTTCCGGAGGCTTTCACCGTGCAACACCACTGTCGCACCCGATTTTGAACTCTCAGGCTTGAATGCGCGACGGAATGATTATCCCTTCAAAAAATAATATAAAAAATAGTGCTAAAAGGTTCGAGGAGTCGTCACCTAATTAATTGGGTGAATTAGGACACCTAAGTGCTAACTAATTAAAGTCAATATTAACTTCATTTAAATGGTCTGCAAAACTAATGAGATTCCGGGTAAGGGGTTCTTTATTATCCTAAAGGGAAGGGGTTAGGCATCCTCTAAGATCAGCTAACTTACGGTTGTCCGTTCAAACTTAGGTTAATTATTAAGCTAACATGTATTTTACAATTCTAAGGGTGTTCTAACTAAGAAACTATGCAAACATTTAAAATAGATATATATTTAACAAGACTGTAATGAAAGCAAATAATCATATAAAGAGGAAGAAAACTTAGCGGTATTTCGCTTTATTTTCATTTTATGCGAATGCTTTAACTTCGGGGTGCGCCTCCGGGTACCTGCAAAGACACTTAGTAGAAGAGTTAGTAACTAATAAAATAAATTATCAAATAAACACAATGTAGTATATATATATATATATATATATATATATATATATATATATAGATATATGTATGTAAAAGATATATTTTTATATAGTGTGGGCTCAGCTAGTGTTATGCCAAGGATACTAAGACATGAGAAACCAATATCGCTTCGGCTGCGGTCGACTCACCTCCCGGTGAACGATACTATGCATTCTCGTCTAATCTTTTCACTTTCCTCCTCGCCCACATATTCCGTCTCGCTTACCATGGAGGCCTCCAGATCGGCGGATAAATCCTTCTTCGGCCAAGTGTAGTATCATGTTCAAATCAGTGGGATTTTTACCAAGACCGGTCTGTTTTGCCTTAGAAAACAAGCGATGGCGCTTCCAAATCCAAAGAAGACACTAGTTTAATGCGAAAACAGAAATTATTTGGCTTCAAATGCACGCAAAAAGACTTGAGAACAAAGCAGTATGTAGCTCAAATTTGGCCAAGGAAAACACAATGACAAGCCTTAAACTCGCCTAAAATGCAGCAAGAGAGCGACCAGAAATGCAGCACTCACAAAGCCAAAATATGGCCGCAAAATCGTCAATAATGCAAGGCAACAAGAGCAGAATCGACACTTTTAAGTGTAGCATATGTCCATTTTGAGACAAGAGCAACAATAACCAGCAATAGAATCGACACCCCAAGAGTAATATTTTGTTCGAACCAAGAGGATTTTGAAGTCTAGCAATTCTGCTTTCTCGAGCATATGGATATCATAGTTGTAGACTTTTAAAGGATAAGGAAGCAAAGAGGCTACCACCATCCATATTCGAATGCCGCAACAAGATCAAAGGTTTCTAGAACCTTAAGCATGGCAGCTATCGGGAGGCTAAACCAATTCAAAGTTCGCCGCTTTCAACCGATAAAATCATATAATAGGAAAAGTTCGGTTACTCAAAATATAATCAAACAGATTGTGGGTCTTCGCTGATGAAATCATAACGAGCCTCCTATGAGACTCTTCGTGGCTCGTCGTTTCATCTAAAAGAAAATAAAGGAGTTGATAAAATAACAATATATTAGACATCTAATAGTCGCCTCGATCATATTACGTCCCCTAAAATAGGTTGAAACTCGTGTCTTTGTATCTCGATTTTATCAACAAGTCTTGAATCATGTTCATATTCTAATAATACCATTTGATACATGTGCAATGCATCACAATAGTTATAATTCATCCAATAGGTTTACTACTAGTTTGTACCTGGGGCAATTATTCAGAATAGCACACACGAGACAAAATGTACATGAACACGACTTTATATATCACATAGCTGATTATATTGACTTAACTCTTAATTTAGGGGGTCATAAAAAGAGCAGATTCAGGATATAGCCTTTTCATGACTCAAGGTGAACACGAGATTCCAAAACTTAACATAAATAAACAAAAGCAAACACGTAGACCACATGATTCGTGTAATCCATTTAGACTAACCTTAAAGGGTCCTGTTCTGCCTACAATAAATCACAAAATGGTAAGTAATCAACACAAAAGCATAGACTCCATGGTTCTCACGTAATCACCAATTTTTAACCAACCATATTGGGTATTAAGTCAAAAGACACAGTACGTATGATTAACATGTTCCCAACTAAACATGAAAGCATTTTATTAGTTTAATCACACAACGACCTATAAACAGTGAATAAATCTCATCTGGACAACATGAAACCAGACTATAAGCAGTGAACACAAATAACAATCTTTAAGGAGCTTCCCATGTTTAAACTAACTTAGGCTAGCCTAAGGAATGCTTAATTTAATTGAACAGGTTAATGGACCAGGATAGCAAATAGTAGCCAAAACTCATCTTAAACATGTCGAAAATATTAGTGTCGACTAGACATGATTAACCATTCCTCCAATAAGCTTCGACAAACATTGTTAACAACATACAATACAACTATGTACTGGATATATATCAACCAAATACCCAACAGTAGCTTGACATGTTCAAAACTGATCTAACAGATTCAAATAACCAAACAGCCTGTCTGAATAAGCACCTAAACACACAACACAAATTACAATAGGCTAGTTAAATGGAAAAATTAAAAGGGGAAGAGGTTATGGATTATGTCAGGGAAGTGTGGGTGAAGTGAAATGGGTAGTTGGGCAGAGATATGGGCATGAGAGATGTGTTGCTGCTGATGGGAAAGGGGAGGTTGAGGTGAACGTTGGTGAGGTTCACGGAGGAGTGGGACGGTCTTTGGTATGGTGTGGCGTAACTGCTTCAGCGTCGTGAGTTCGCCGAAGCAGTGATGGTGAAGAGGGAGACGGTTCGATGGGCAGTGGGTGAAGATGAGTAGTGTTGTGAGAATGGAGGAGAAGAGAGTGATAGTGGAAAGGGGGGCCATGCTTGTGAAGTGTGGCCGAGGTTTTTTTTTTTGTCATCAGGATCTATTAGGTTTTTTCTTTTGTAAATGGGAGAAGATGATGATAAATGGCTAATGGGTTGGGTTCAAAATGGATTGGGCCTCGATTTTGGGCTATGGGGAAGAGGAGATTATTTAGTTTGGGTCAATTTTATTGGACTTGGGTTTAGAATTAAATATGGGCTTCAGATTTTAAGGAGTCTAATTTTGTTTGGGCTGATATATTATTTGCTGAAATGGGTGGGATTCTATTTGGGTAGAAATTAAGGTGTTGAGTTTTAATTAATGGAAAGTAAATGGGGTTTAAATTATTTATAAAGTTATTTTGAGTATTATTAAATTAACAAATGTTGATACGATATTTAAGGACTACTTAATGTTTTATACATGTGACACTATTATTTAAATTTCTTATTTATTATGTGTTAATATTGTTACAATTATCTTGCGGTATTAAAAAAAAATTAATTTTATGATAAATAATTGAAAGGGATGGACAAAATTGGGTGTCAACAACCACCACCGTTTGATTCCTCTCATCGAATCGATCACGATGTTGGTATTACTTTACTATTTTGACGCCCGAGGCGGCCGGAAATAGGCCCACCGTAGGCAGCCTTTTTGGCATCTTCATCGCGTCCCGTCACCTCTCAACACCTTTATCGACCATCATATAAAGTGGATTTCTCGATAATAGTTGATACGGTGGTAGAACAACGTCGAATCTCCAGAAAAATCCATCGGAAGCCACTGCCCGCGCGAAACAGTAGTTGTCGTCAGCCACTCTTCCAGTTTCTACCCTTTTAATTTTTTTTCCGAAAATTAATTTAATAAATCGAAACAATTAATTTTCCCACGTAATCATTATTATGGATTATCGTATAATCATTTAAACCAGCCTGGGCTCTGATACAACTGTAGGAATTTGTTGGGTTCGTAAACAAGTAGTAAACACAACAGAAGTTTAAAATTTTCTTACCCAACAATAATCCTGGCATGACTTATACGATAATCATGTTTATGTTCAAAATATAATTAAAGAAAACTTACAGGTTTTCGAGCGCGGTATTCAACACTAAGGTATGTTGACAGTCAATTTTGACCCGTTTTTTTGTATATTTCGTGCAATTTTAAGTATTTTAGCACACCGCATTTTAATCGTTATTTTGCATAATATTCTATATTTATTTATTCACAAAATGACATTGCCTCTTTTTATGTTTAATTTAAGCATTATGTTTTTGTCAATATTATGTTTCTATTATAATAATATTTTGCATCTCTTTAAATAATTAATTGACATCCTGCTTTAATTTTAATCAGACATTAAACATGTCTTAAATATTGCATTTTTGCGTCGGCATTTGCATTTTAATAATTTTGCATCTTTTTAAATAATTTTTCTTTTAAATAATTAACTCGCGTCGCATTTTGTCAAACCAGTCCAGTACGAGACTCAATCCGAATCATTTCAATCCAACACCATTTTTATTTTTCATCCAAACACCCCTTCTTATTTTCCCCCCCATCTTTTAAATTTCAAACCCCACTTTTCATTTTCCCCCTAAAATACCAAACCCTAATCTACCCCCCTATTTATTAAACCTTACCCCATTAAGGGGGGGGGGGGGGGGCAGCCAACGTTCACAAGCCAACGTACACAAGCCAACGTTCATATACAAAAAAAAAGGATCAGCCCTTTGGATT
The DNA here is from genome assembly GCA_029844215.1 of Przewalskia tangutica. Taxonomy (NCBI): domain Eukaryota; kingdom Viridiplantae; phylum Streptophyta; class Magnoliopsida; order Solanales; family Solanaceae; genus Przewalskia; species Przewalskia tangutica. The sequence continues at coordinate 127,626,528 of CM056721.1, forward strand.
TTTTCAAGGGAGAACCATTTCTCCTCGCCTTCCGCCGCGCTGCCGCCACCATCCGCCGCCTTCACGGAGTTCTAAAAACTCCGGCGAACCCCTTTAAACACCCGCACTACCCCGCCTCTCCCTCTCCACTCATCTCCCTCACCTATTCCCGTCACCGTCACTGCCCTCGCCGGCGACGAACACCACCATCACCATCTCGCCTTTCCCACTCCTCAGAACCCGACACCCCCACTGCTCGCCGACGACAACACCATGGTGGTGTCGCTCCGGCGACCTCGCCGTGGAAGCGACGCCGCTGCTGCCTCTCTCTGTTGGTAACGCTGAACCTTGTCGGATTTAAACTCCGGCGACGCTACAGTTGTTTCTTCATTTTGTTGCTATTATTGTTGTTTGCTATGCTAGACTGATTTTCGGATTTCTCTAGTACCTACCGGAGTTTAAAAACTCCGGCGCTCTTATCTCTATTTTGACCGATTTTACGATATTCGGTCTTGTTGGAGATGTTTGTTTGGTTTTTATTTCTTGGAATCTGGTTGTGACTGTTTTGATTTCTTGTTTTTAATACGGAGTAAAACTCGCTAAGCTCAATTTTCCGTCGACCATCGCTCATCGCTTTGCCCGAAAATACTCCGGCGTGCATTCGTGCGCTTTTACTCATTAATGACTCATTATCGACTGCTGATGGTTTTGTTTGTTTTACCATCACACGTTGTTCTTATTTCGGGACCGATTTTGATGATTTCGCCTTTATTTACTTTGTTAAACCGATTTTAGAACAAATGCTACACTTGGTATTTTATCGATTTTTGAACAAGTTATTACACTTGATATTTTATCGATTTTGAATTTGATACTACATGTGCCTACGAAGGATTTATCCGTCGATCCGAGGCCCCATGGTAAGTGAGACGGAATATGTGGGCGAGGAGGAAAGTGAAAAAGATTAGACGAGAATGCATAGTATCGTTCACCGGGAGGCGAGTCGACCGCCGCCGTAGCGATATTGGCTTCTCATGTCTTAGTATCCTTGGCATAACACTAGCTGAGCCCACACTATATAAAAATATATCTTTTACAATATCTTTTATATATATATCTATATATATATATATATATACATATACTGTGTTTGTTTGATAATTTATTTATTATTTACTAACTCTTTTACTAAGTGTCTTTTGCAGGTACCCGGAGGCGCATCCCAAAGTTAAAGCCTGTGCATAAAATAGAATAAAAGCGAAATGTCGCTAATTTCTCTTCATTGCATCTTTTATGATTATTTGCTTTTATTACTATCTCTTTAAATATATATCTATTTTAAATATTTGCATGCCTAGTTTAAATATCTTTTTGATTAGTTTAATAATTAGAATACCCTTAGAATTGCATGATATATTTAGCACAATAATTTTAAACCTAAGTTTGAACAGACAACCGCAAGTTAGCGGATCCTTTTGGGTGCCTAACCCCTTCCCTTCAGGATAATAAAGAACCCTTACCTAGAATCTCACATAGCTTTCGTAGACCTTTAAAATGGAGATCATTTGTAGTATTTTATACTACATTTTTAGTGTCCTAATTCACTATAATAATTAGGTGGCGACTCCTTAAAATAGCATTTTAGGAATCCAGCCATGTAGCAGTAATCCCATTTCCGACTACGGTTGAAAATGGGGCGTTACAAGGTATCCACGCGATTAGTTTCCTCGATTGCACGATCTAACTCCAGTGTATCTCCTAATCAAGAAATATAGGAAATATATTTTTATGAACTGAGAAGTTATTTTCTGTAAACTTATAATTATAAGGTATGTGTTGTATATATAGGAGTTAAGGACAAAATCTAAACAGATATAAAACAGGAAAATCTGGGCCCATGTTAATGTTCGGTGGACCAGCCCAGCTGGTCCACTTCACACGCCCAAAGTGGATGGCTAAGCTCCCATTTTGGGCCAGTAGTTTCTGGCCCAATTACTTCAATGTATTTGTCCGAGTACCCATATAATATATCCAACACATTTAATTAAATCTGAAATCCAATTCAGTTTAATTAAATAATTTCTATTCTATCAAATAGAAATATTTCATAATTATTATAAATTAAATATCTCAATTTTCAATCGAATATTTAATATTTTCTCAATACACTCTTAGATCGAAGAAACAATCGCATATAGTGTGACTCTATAGGCCTTCACATATCGACATTAATCTAATTAAGGTCCATATAAAACTTCTAGACTGCGTCGTATAACGAACTCAATATGTGAAGTACGTTTACATGAATCCAACAAACTTAACCTTTATGTGAAACTATAAACTTCTTTCATTCACGACACACTTGATTAAGCTTATGATTTGTCAAGTGTCTATCCAAATGACTTAATCACTTTATCTCACATGTATTAGTTGACAACTAGACCATATTCTAATTATGTATTTTGCACCGGCCAGTGACTTTAGTCAACCTAATAACATTGAGAAGTTGAGTGCTCTCTCAAATTTCCAATCGAGGAATGAATCATATTCTTGGCTCAACTACCACCTTGATTTATATCCTGATGCACCCAACACAAACTGTATCATATCCAGAAGGAGTTTAAGCTTAGAACTTGGTCAAAGTACATCATTCTGTAAACAAGTTGCGCATTGACCTCAAGTCAAAGGACCTTTATATTCCACACGCTGATAACACTATAGACATGTATAACAAATAATTTATTGATAGGGTATATCAATACTTCTCCAAAGTATCCATGTGTCCATCACGAGTAACCATTACTCGTAGCTGTGATACATACTATATTCTCCAAGAATGTGATATAGACCATATGTCGACTTATAGCAGATCATCAATATCCTATTCTCGATGATCATCAGTCGAGACCATTTTGATAGTTACGTTCTATCATTAATATCTCACTCTATTAATGATAACGTAAGATCAAGGGATGCACATATATGAATAATTGCAAACAATTAAACAATAATTCAATAATTGCAAATGCCATAAATATTAATCTCATTAATAAGACGAATGTGTTCAAGTACATTTTTGTCCCTAATAAAGATTGTCTCTAGGACATAATTTCACCTTTGCATGTTCTCTTCTTTCCTTGTATACCTCCCTGACATTCAGTCTGGTTGTTAAACCATCTACTATTCGCACAGTTCTAAGTATTGTTATGGATAAGCATTGGTCGATTCATCAGCTTGATGTAAAAAATATGTTTCTACACGGGGATTTGAAAGGTGTACATGCACCAGCCGTCTAGTTTTGTCCATCCAACAACCCCCGATATGTATGACGTCTTCGTAAGTCATTGTATGATTTAAAATAGCCCCCCCCCCCCCCCGAGCGTGGTATGAACGCTTTGTTAGATACATTATGCATATTGGGTTTGTATGCAGCAAGTGCGGTAACTCTTATTTTATTTTCCATCGAGATAGTAACACTGCTTACTTACTGTTATATGTGGATGATCTTGTTCTCACTACCTCATCTGATGTGTTGAAAATGATATTATTGCATTACTTAAGACCAAATTTGCTATGACTGACTTAGGGAAGGTAAGCTATTTTTGGGAATTTTAGTGACTCGCTCTGTAGATACTATATTTTTTAGTCAGCGCAAGTATGCAGATGAGATAGTGTACAGGGCTAAAATGGCAAAATGCAAGATTATATCTACACTGATTGACTCCAAATCAAAGCTTAGTATTTTTTATGGTAATCCAGTGTCTAACCTACTCTCTATAGGAGTCTTGCAGGTGCACTACAATATCTTACTTTCACCATGCCTGACATTGTGTATGTTGTTTAGCAGGTGTGTTTATTCATGCATGCCCTTAGTGAGCCTCATTTTACTGCCCTTAAGTGTATCATTCGATACGTTAAGGACACACTTGATTATGGATTGCACTTATACCCATCAACACCAACCAGATTATTATCCTATACAGATGTTGATTGGGCAGGTTGTACGGACACGCAATGCTCCACCTTCGGCTACTGTGTATTCTTAGGGGATAACTCATTTCCTGGTCTGCCAAGAGGCAAGACACCCTATCACGTTCAAGTGCAGAAGCATAGTATATAGGCATTACAAATGTTGTTGCTAAGATTTGTTGGCTTCGAAACCTTATTTTGGAGCTGCAATGTCCCTTGCATAAGGCGTCTTTGGTTTATTGTGATAACATATTCACCATATATTTATCTCATAATCCGGTTCAGCATCAGCAAACCAAGCACATTGAGATGGATATACACTTTGTTCATGAGAAGGTTGATCTTGGTCATGTTAAGGTGTTGCATCTTCCTTCTTCATATCAGTATGTAGACATATTCACGAAAGACCTTCCTAGACAACTCTTCCTCGACTTCAGATACAGTCTTAGCGTCCGACCTCCTCCAGCTCCGACTGGGGGGGTGTATTAACATGTACATACATAGTACCATAATAAAAATATATTTCATATATTGTGTAATATTTAGTGATGTATAATTATGGTAGATATAAGATCCTTATTGTATTATAATTCCACATTGTACACTATATATATTTGTATTAATAAGAAAGATTCCCCAAGGAGAGATTAATACAATCTTACAACATGTAACATGCTAATTCAAAAGTTGAGTTAGTTACTCGCCGATGCACAATAGTGTACAACTTTCACCTTATCCAGCTCAAGATTCTCGCGGTGACGCCATAACATTGCAAGAACAAGATTGTACACTAGAGGTATTGGTCTGTAGATGTTCTTGAAATACATATTCAGGAAATCCTGTCACATTCACAATATCAATCAATGGTTGAATTAATCATCCTAATCTAGAACAATGATTGACTGATGTAGGGGCGAATACACAATTCATTCTACCAACTCGGCAGAACCTAATAGCTTTAATCTATACCTTAATATGTATTGAAAAATATGGGAACCCATAAATTTTGATTTTGATCATGCATCTGGACTAATGAAAATAAGATAATTAGATCAACAAAATGTATTTGCTCTGCAAAAGGAGTAGAAGGGGTGATTTGAAGAGTCTGAACGCATGAAGAGGATTCCATATGCTTCAGCTATAGGATCAATCATGTATGTCACGACATGCACTAGGCCAGATGTGGCCTTTTGCACTTAGAATGACTTGCAAATTCCAGCAGAATCCTGGGGAAGAACACTGGAAAGCAGTCAAGAATATTTTTAAGTATCTTAGAAGAACTAAAAAATATTTCTTAGTCTATGGTGGGCAAGAGAAGCTAGTCGCTACTGGGTACACTAATACTAGCTTCCAAACAGATCTTGATGACTTCAAGTCATAGTCTAGATATGCCTTCATTTTCAATGGTGGAACAGTAAGTTGAAAAAGTTCCAAGAAAGAAACCACTGCTGATTCGACAACAGAAGTCGAATACATTGTTGGATCAGAAGTTGGTAAAGAAGTTGTCCCGATATCTGAGTTCTTAAAACAACTAGAGGTTGTTCCAAGTGTTAGTCATCTAATAACGATATATTGTGACAACACTGGTGCGATTGCGCAAGCTAAGCAACCAAGATCAACAAACAGAAATAAGCATGGACAGAGGAAATACCATATACTCAGAGAGATGGTGCAATCTAAAGAAATAGATCTAGACTATATTCCCACAGGCGATAATCTAGCTGACCCATTTACTAAACCATTAAGTTTAGCTATGCATAATGGTCATTTGAAAACATGGGTATTAGATATATTGGAGATTGGAGATTGGCTCTAGGCCAAGTGGAAGATTGAAAGTATGTATGTCCTAGAGACAATCTTTATTAGGAACAAAAATGAACTTGAACACATTCGTATTATTAATGAGATTAATATTTATGGCATTTGCAATTATTGAATTATTGTTTGCAATTATTCATTTATTTGCATCTCTTGAGCTTACGTTGTCATTAATAGAATGAGATATTAATGATAGAACGTAGCTCTCAAAATGACCTCGACTAATGATCATTGATGATATGCTATAAGTGATATGTGGTCTGCATCACATTCTTGGAGAATGTAGTATGTCTCACAGCTACGAGTAATGGTTACTCATGATGGACACATGGATACTTTGGAGAAGTATCGGTATACCCTGCCGATAAACTATTTGTTATACATGTCTATAGTGTTATCGGCGTGTGGAATATAAATGTCATTTGACTTGAGGTCAATACGTACCTTGTTTATAGAATGATGTACTTTGACCAAGTTCTAAGCTTAAACTCCTTCTGGATACGATACAGCTTGTGTTGGGTGCATCAGGATGTAAATCAAGGTGGTAGTTGAGCCAAGAATAGGATTCATTTCTCGATTGGAAATTCGAGAAAGCACTCAACTTCTCAATGTTATTAGGTTGACTAAAGTCATTGGCCGGTGCAAAAGACATATTTAGAATATGGTCTAGTTGTCAACTAATAAATGTGCGATAAAGTGATTAAGCCATTTGGATAGACACTTGGCAAATTCTAAGCTTAGTCAAGTGTGTTGTGAATGAAATGAGTTTATAGTTCCGCATAAAGGTTAAGTTTGTTGGATTCATGTAAATATACTTCACATATTGAGTTCGTCATACGACACAGTCTAGGAGTTTCGTATGGACCTTAAACATTAATGTCGATATGTGAAGGCCTAAGACCCCTCCGGTGACATACTTTATGGAGAAAGGCTTCCATCAGCATGCAAGTATTTACTTTTCTGATACCTTCACGTCTTGTTGTCAAACCATAGGGTCACACTATATGCGATTGTTTCTTCGATCTAAGAGTGTATTGAGAAAGTATTAAATACTCAATTGAGAATAGAGATATTTAATTTATAATAATTATGGAATATTTTTATTTGATTGAAATTATTTAATTAAGTCGAATTGGATTTCGGATTTAATTAAATGTGTTGGATATATTATATGGGTACTCGGACAAATATAGGGAAGCAATTGGGCCAGAAATGACTGGCCCAAAATGGGAGCTTGGCCGTCCACTTTGGACGTGTGCAGTGGACTAGTTGGGCTGGTCCACTGAACATTAACATGGGCCCAAGTTTTCCTGTTTTATATATGTTTAGATTTTGTCCTGAACTCCTATATATATAACACTTCCCTTATAATTATAAGGTTACAGAAAATAACTTCTCAGTTACTAAAGCAAGATTTCCTAGTTTGATTAGGAGATACACTAGAGTTAGATCTTGCAATCGAGGATACCTTAGTGTTGAATCTCGCGCTCGAAAATATATAAGTTTTCTTTTATTATGTTCTGAACATAAACATAAATGTGATTATCGTATAAGTCATGTCAGGATTGTTGTTGGGTAAGAAATTTTTAAACTTCCGTTGTGCTTACTACTTTTTTACGAACCCAACAAATCCCTGAACCCAACAAATCCCGACAAAAGGGAGGATATAAAATTACTGGTGAACAAGTGGTGGGACATTTACAACGACGAACATTAGACTACAAGAAACCGGTTGCTGTGAACCAGGTGATAGTAGCTAATGCAGGAGCAATGAGCCAGTTGCAATGTAGTTTTGTTCTTCATTGCAGATTTATTCATTACTACTCCTTTGTTCTAGTCTATATGGCATAGTTTTTGTCTTTAAAACTCAAATGATTTTGTACCTAATGTCTAAAATTTTCTTTAAATTATAGTACAACAATTTGTGTCTAGAGTCAAATGATATCATATAAATTGAGACAAAGACCGGGATGTACCATTTAACTCTTTGTTCTCTGTCCTATTTTTCTTTTACTCTCTTACGGCCGGAAATTTTGATAAACTACACTAGGATTTTAATTAGTAGCTTCTGACTGGGCAGCATGAATACATATCTTTGTCGATGGTAGTCCGAATGTCAAAAGATGGTGGGGTGTGCCAGCTGCCACAAGCCTTCGAGTATCTTTATATGGTAAATGAAATCGACTATGAATCTGATTCAGCCTAAAAATTAGCTTACGAGTTGATATAAAGAAACAATAGTTCGTTCTCTCAATCAAGTGGGAGGCGTTTTACTACCTCTTGCATGTACAGAACTGGGCGAGCTAGACTTCTAAAGTGTAAGTGTGGGCAACATAACAATGAGTAAACAAAAAATGGAGATTAATTTGGCTACAAACCCGTGTAAAGAAAAGTTAGCCTGACTTAACGTCAAAAGTCGGTTAATGAAATAAGATACACCCAGAACACTATAAAGAGACAACTTAGATCAATGTGAGACTCTTGGGACACATCTTCATTACTATATTGGTTTTCCACCTTGCTTAAAAAGCTTCTGGTCTTTTTTTTCTATGTAAAGCCTTATAGTTGCTTTTTCCCTTTTTCTTTGTGTCACCAGTGAAAAGGTGATATTGGTCTATCAAATTCTCCCATAACATTGCTCAGCTGGTATGGAGCATTGAGTAACTAAAACAAGACCTATACCTTAATCGTGTTTCACGTGCTGCAGCTGTTTCCTAAGAAGGCGGAAGGAGAAGTGTTTCACTAATTCAAGCATACCTTGATCCACTACTGTAGTGCTGCTGCGGGTGCTGCAGCTGTTTCCTAAGAAGGCGGAAGGAGAAGTGTTTCACTAATTCAAGCATACCTTGATCATCTACTGTAGTGCTGCTGCGGCAGCAAACAGTGTTCCTCTTCTCATACCAGAAGTACGAGCGGAGGATCAAGAAACTACTCAACTCCGTACATCAGTAAGGTTGCCCAAGTCGGTTCGCCAAGAAATCGTCTATGATGGCAATAGGCTTATTGCAAATCCAAACATATCAGATGGCGAGAGCAAAGATAGAAGCGGAATTTTTTCGCGAAGTTACTTGAACTTTAGCTCCATTGATTTTGTTCTATAAGCAACAACAAAAAAAATGGAACGTAAAGCTATGTGTATCCAACCAAACTAGCTCCTCATTATGTTTACCGAGCAACAAGAAATTTCATATATATTGAACATAAAAAGGCCTTGAATATAAAACATGGGACATCAATCAGAGAAGTAGCTAATGAATACTTGGAGTTGGCCCACTATCCTTCCCAACCAACAAGGGAACAACTAGAGCATACACCCCAACAGAATAGAGCTACGGACCCAGAGACAAATTAATAACCACTAAGATAGTTAAATTCAAAATTTATTTTAATGCTGCAAAAGATACAGTAAGTAATCCTTGAGAAAGAAACCTTGGACAAAAGAAAGATAACAAATGAACCGTTTAGAAGTAATTGACGAAGTCTATTCTGTCACAGTCTCACTACTCCATAATCCAGAGTCCAAAGATGCTTAGCCTCTATGCCTGCAAATTGGAATTGGCAATAATGAGGATTTAAAATCATACTGTATCTGATTAGCTAGTACGACGGTAAGAAGTTGAACATCTCACTCACCTTATTTGCTATGTTGTTTGACAGCCAGTCTAGCCCTTCATACAGACCTTCACCAGAAGTCGCACAAGTGCTCTGGATGTACCTGCATAGAGATGCAATCAACCGTTAATCAATGAGCTCCCAAAACTCAGAGAGAGAGAGAGAGAAGAAGAGAGGGGGGGGGGGAGCAACATTGCTGAGTTTATTTACCAGTGACGCTGGCGGAGAGAATGGAGGCCAAGCTTGTCAGTTATCTCTGCTGCGTTCATAGCATTTGGAAGATCTTGCTTGTTAGCAAACACTAGCAAAACAGCATCCCTCAATTCATCCTGTGAAGGTGAGGACAATATCAGAGTTGTGTCTCCTTTTAGTTTCTTCCAATAGGGAAGAATATCAAGCACAAATTTGCTCACTCCCAACACTGGGGCAATTCTACTTGACGGGAGAAATTGTTACATCAAAATAGGAAGAGACTTGAAAGTTGCAATATACCTCATTCAACATCCTGTGAAGCTCATCCCTAGCTTCAACTACACGATCTCTATCATTGCTATCAACAACAAAGATGAGTCCCTGGGTGTTTTGAAAGTAGTGTCTCCACAAAGGACGAATCTGCAGATCACATATATATTTCTCATTAGTACCTTCCCAAACTCTCCATGTCATATTTATCCTTGAATCTGGGAGTTACTGTTTTTGGTAATCACAATGACAGTTGCAAAGCAAAAGCATCAAAAACTGATTGGCACAAAACTCTCTTCTTTTTTGTTAGTATACGAATCATATAAAGGTTCCAATTCTTTCTTCCACTTCACTACCAGATGTTTATATATATTTTCACTTTTTACTATTACCCTATATATTCTTAAGATTCAGAGAATTCTTGTTTTTCCTTTAAGTAATGTAAGGATTCTTTTCTTTTCTTTTTTTTGGGTAGATACGGATGAAGAGTTTCAAAGGTAAGAAATATCTTCAACGTGTTATTAAACAATTAATAAGCAACTTAGCACTACTTTATCAGAATAAAACCCATAAGTTGGGTCTGGACAATATCAAATGAAAAATCACTTTTTAGGGGGTTGTGAAATCTTCAGATGCCCAAAGAACATGAGCCAAAACCTTCTAGCGGAATACAGCTTGCTTTTCAAAGCTGACTCAATTTCTCTACATCTAGTCCTAACTAGTTGAATCATTTTCTTCCTTGTAGTGTTATTATTGTAGGCCCGTCTAGCCTATCATACTAATAGACGCAATATTGCTTTATAGTCCCATGTAGTTTGATTTTTGTTGCTATGTGTCCTTTAGTGTACTTTGTTTAGCTTATTTACTTACGCTAGTTACTGCTTACTTTTTCATAATGCACTATCATGGCTTATTTGCTTTTGATACCAACATTTTCATCCTGCTTTAAATTTTGTTGATAGGGTATGACCGTTTCTCTTGATTTGCTCTTGCTTTGCTTTTGTTTTTGCTTTGCTTGTGCTTATGCTCCGTCTTGAGTCGAGGGTCTCTAGGAAATAACCGCTCTACCTACCAAGGTAGAGGTAAGGTCTGCGTATACTCTACCCTCCCCAGACCCACGTTATGGGATTTCCCTGGGTATGTTGTTGTTGTAATCAAATATCACAAGATAGAGGATGTTATACTTTATTTAAATAGAGTAATTAAATGATAATGCAAAGCAAAGGGTAAATCTATTTCAAGTCAAAGAGAGAATTCATTCATTTATGTTAAGTACAATTTAAGTATCACCTATGATAGACTTTAACATGAGCTTAGTACACAAATAACAACAATAGCTACTTCAGAGTGGTTTTTCCCTTTAATTCTTTTTTTCTGGGGGCCTATGAGAAGGTGTCACGTGGAGTTGGAAGTGTGCTGTTTCCATTGGTTTTTTGATGAATTGTTTAAGGAACAAAGAAGATTATCAGAACTCGTATGTATAAGACTGCTCCTTCTCTAACTTAACAAAAAGGAAAGGTATAGGTTTTTCAATTAAGAATGTATTGTACTTTCCGGGAATTACTAGCCACCTCTAGGTATGTAATTCATATTTTTATAAACTGAATTTGTTGAAATTCTCCCCAAGAGTAATCATCAAATAAACATATGAATCTAGAACAAAAAGGACTGGTATATTAAGCCTTTAAACTAAACTGTACTTTTTGACTCCTCGCTAGGGGTTTAAACGAGCTTACTCGAGGCAAGCTCTTGTATGGTATGCTCAGCTCGACTCATGCATTAGGCCAAGCCTTTAGCTTGCCTTGAGATTAACCAAGCCTTAACTTTCATGGCTCGAGGTTGAAGCAAAAGTCTTGAGTTAGGAAGGCTGAAATTTTTACAAGTAGATTTAATCGGCTCAAAATGAAACCAAAAAGCAACACTTTTGTTAACCAATTCCCTTAAACAGAAAAGAATTGGTGGATCTTGGGAATTAACAATTTGAGCTGGTTTAATCAGAGCCAACGCGACAAGTTTGCAAGCTTGCTCAGTTTCACCCTATGCCTAAAGCATCAAATTCCTACACGAATGGCCAATCCAAACAAAGTGATTGATTAAACTTGATTTGATTGCAAGGCCTTATTAAGTTTAACAACACCATAGCCTGGTAACGACTTACTTTTTTTTTTGAAACTGGTAACTTAACCTGGTAACAACTTACTCTAATTTATTTATCTCAACTGTTTTTTCACAAGAAACCAAAGGATGGTGAATGCTGAAAGTCTTCCAGTACACATACCTTATCCTGACCCCCGACATCCCAGACTGTAAAGCTGATGTTCTTATATTCCACGGTCTCCACATTGAAACCTGAAATGTAAGATAGCTGGCATTCAATAACAGTTGTAAAGACAATACCAAGAATTGTGGTGTATATTCATAAGAAACAAATAAAAATTAAGAAATAATAAAGCATATAATGAAAGCCATCTTTCTTTCGGCAGGACTAGTTATATAGCCACTGATTGATAGGACAGATAACAGAGAAACATAATGAATAAATCAAAGAACTAAATACAAGAATTCTGGTGAATTGCACAATGAAAGTCATTTAAAAGCTAGAGTAGATTGGAAAGACAACCGAAACAGCAAATTGCATTCACCACACAATCCTTTGTACAAGAAATTAAAAAAGAGAATAAATCATTAAGCCAATTAAAGAAAACTTGGATGCCCTCATACAGAACTTCTGAAAAATGAGAACACAAATGTCAGTAGCATACCAATGGTAGGGATGGTGGTGACAATCTCTCCCAGTTTGAGTTTGTATAAAATGGTTGTTTTACCAGCAGCATCAAGACCCACCATCAGTATGCGCATTTCTTTCTTGGCAAAAAGCCGACTGAAAAGCTTGCCAAAAGACAGCCCCATCTTTGAATTTTGCTGCACATTTCACAACGCTTAAACGACTAGGTAGCAGAGTTAAGGAGGTATACAGCTCTATGAGTTGTAACACAATACTAGTAAACAAATAGATACTCCCTCCATCCCAATTTATGTGTCCAGTTCGAATTTGGAGAGTCAAACCTTTTAATTTGACAGTGAATTCGGATATGGAATATTTAATCTTTTCACAATAAAAGTCACATACTTGAAAACTACGTAAAAAGTACTATAAGTCACAATCATTTACAATTCAAAATACTTAAGAGATATAAAAAAAATACAGTCAAGGAAAAACTTGAATCTCATATCTGAAAGGTGCCACATAAATTGGAACGAGTGGAGTATTAAAATTAAAATCATAAGATCTGCCAAATAATCCGTATCATCTATCAACAAACATGTCAAATAATTAACCGACGTCACAGTAACATAACATGTAATAATAAATCGAATAAAATAAAAGCAACGGTAATGATTACTATGGAGAATGAGACGGTTGATCGAGTCAATCTACCGTGAATTGATAAGAAGTAGATCCAATAGTCCACTATATCTTACAGAAATAGGGTGATATATTACAAATGAATGAAAATTTGATGTATGAGATCAGATCAAAACGCCGGCACCAAATCAAAGTAAGAGGATTTCAGATCGGTCACTCAATGCAAAACAAAATCAATTAACAGGAAAAAACACGATATGTATTAGATGAACAATCAAGCGACTAAAGTGAATCGAGATCAGGATCCACAAAGACAATAATCAAATCGCAGTCGTTGGATCTAGAAATTTAGGCATTCGATTCTATTCACATTACAAAAGGATAAAAACCTAGCTAACAGGTAGAATGATGAATAAAGAGGGAAAAAGTTACCTGAGAAATGACGCTCCTTGGAGCTGTCTTCTAGTTTTTGGTCGTGAATGAAGAAATAGAAGCTCCCACGATTTATAAGGTCGTCCAGGCTAATTGTAAATTTTCAATTTTCTAATATACTTTCTTATTTTTCTTGCCCACTATACTCTATGTTAGGCATTTATATCGGTAAAATGTCACGGTGACCCTTTAAATTCTTTCGTTGTTTTTGTCCTCTTTTCATACTAGTGGCGATATGAGTTCAGTTTCAGTTTCAGTCTGAGACTCAGTCTGATCCTGAGGTGGATGTGCACTAGTGGGTTATCTAAATTATCTTCTAAAGCAAATCTGGTTCAGATGTAGAATATATTTTATGATCTAATGATATATTACTATTAACATTAAAAAGATCAGTTTCATCTACATGAGTGAAATCATCGTAATTACGATTACTAGAAGATGCACCCTTACTCCTGTTATCCCTAATACCTCTACCAGAAAAACGTTCATTTCATCCATTATAATTATTCAAATAAATAATTAAAGTTAATGAAATTAAGTACGATAATTAAAATTAAGTAATAATAATTTAAATAAAAGAAGGAACGAAGGTACTAAACGCCGACGTAACGTGTAATCGAAGTTGAAAATTAAAACTTTGCTAGATGATCCTCAAGCTAGTTCTCAACTTCACTCCCAATTTTTTAATTTTGATAGAAATTAGCAAATGAAATATAATATTTAGTGTGCAATTTAGACTTGTAGAGAGAGATGAGAAAGATGATAGGAAGATTTGTGAGAAAAATGAAGAGGAGGATGAGGTATTTATAGTTCAGAAATAGAGTTAATGTGTAAATATATTAACTTAGGAGTTAAAAATAAATATTAAGTGGATAGGGAGGTTTATGGGATGGGGGGGAAATGGTTGTTACTAGCCGTTGCCAACGGTTAAAATTGAAAGTGACCGTTTGTGCAACAACGAGTTTCTGCAAAGGGGTGGGAGTCGTGGGACAGGGCGGGACGAGGGTAGACAGGGACGGGTCGGGGCGGGACGAGCCCTAGTCTCGTCCCGAGTTTGAACTCCGCTACCGACATTTTTTATCCTGTATTTTAAAATGGGAGGCGGGTACCGAGACGGGATCGGGTCGTCCCGGCCCACTGCACATCCTTAGTTCCTGATGATCCCACCTATTCCTCCATTTTCAGTTTTGGTGTCGAAAGAACCATCAGTGTTGAGCTTGAAGGTGCCTCGAGGGGAGGCTCCCATTTCAAAGTGACCTCATTCCTTGTTGGTTTACTGTTGTGTCTCTTGGCACAAAGAATGAATTCAGTGGCAAAGTTAACAGGCTTGACAACTTGGATATGGTCTTTTTTGTGGGTGAACAAGTTCTTATTTTTGGTGATCCTGATTTCCCAAAAAGGAAGCAGGTTTTTCCTGGTCAGGTTTCTGTTAAAGCTCTCCTTAGGTAAAACGCAAGGTGAATTAACTTACTCAAGGGGACAACAATTTAAAGTTCTTCCATGCAGCACTAAAAGCAAGGAGGAATGCAAATAAAGTGATTACTATCCAGAATGGGCAAGGAGGTGCAAAATGAACCAAAGGCAGTGGCAAATGCTTTTGTTGAGTTCTACTCCACCTTATTGGGTTCAAAGAAGGAAACTAGAGACAGTGTGAACATTAATTTGGTGAGACAAGGGCCAGTAGTGCAGGAGGAACAGGGTGTACAACTCACTCAAAATGTCACAGCTGAGGAGGTTAAGATAGCTTTGTGGGCAATACACGGGGACAAGGCAACAAGGCCTGATGGGTACAACAATCAATTTTATAAGGATACCTGGGTGTGGTAGGAGATGATGTTACAAAAGCAGTGCATGACTTTTTCAGAGCAGGTGCCTTGTGGAGGCACCGCGGTGCCTTCGACGGGATTTTCCAGTTTTGAACCAAAAGTTGCATCTCTTCACATAGAGTCATAACCTTTTGACTAATGGTTGCATCTGGTCGAAATTCATGCTATATAAAGCATGTAGATCACTTGTTTAACATACACAATACAATTAACCAGAATCAAATCATTTGATAATCATTGTTGCTTCTTCTTCCTCTTCAAGAAATTTCTGAAGAACACATAAAGTAGATTCGCCAGGAGTGAAGTTCTTGTGCTAGAACTATCACTCAGATAGTTGTATCCTCAAGGCAGACATCTGTTAAACTGCAGCACAAGCGGGGATGAATTTTTATCTTAGGACACTGCGTCGAGCAGACCTCTATTTACAAACAAGTTAGTATGTGTTTATGCTTTTGCTGAACATTATTATTGTCGATTTCAATTTACTTGAGTTGTTTGTATATTATTGTGGTTTATACATTGAAGGTCTAGATTGTAACTAACAATCTAAGACAAATTCTCAGAAAATATACTTTTCTGACATTGTTGAGTTTAATGGATCAATCTGGATCATCAACGGTGAAAAAACATGTGGAGAAATCCGAGAAATTCAAGGGTTAATTTCAAGCGCTGGCAACAGAAGATGTTGTTCTATTTGACAACACTTCACGTGGCAAACGTGTTGACTGCTGAGGCTCCAACGACACTGCCGGAGGGAGAATGAGAGAATGCTCCAACTGAGGAGGCAAAGGCCGAAAGGCTGAAGGCGATTGAGACTTGGTGGACACAAAAATTTATGTGTAAAAACTATATTCTCAATGCCTTGGATGATACTATTTATGACATATACTCCACGTTCGGGACAGCACGGGAGTTATGACAGTCACTTGAGAACAACAGAGGTTACTTGTTCGAAGAAGTTCGTCATCGGCAAGTTCTTAAACTTCAAGATGAGCGATGCAAAGCCAGTTGTCAAGCAAGTGGAGGAACTCCAAGTCATTGTTCATGAGTTAGAGGTTGAAGGCATGGGCCTTAACTCGGATTTCCTTGTTGGTGCTATTATTGAGAAATTACCTCCTTCTTGGAAAGAATTTTAAAGGTTTTCTTAAGCATCTAACTGAGGAAATGAATTTTGAGCAATTGGTTCTTAAAATTTGAGTTGAAGAGGATAACCGGAAGAATGAAAAGACTGATGCTGGTTTCAAATCTGGTTACAAATTCAATCAATTGGTGGATGGACATGGGTGCTACAAGGCATGTATGTTCTGAAAAGGACATGTTTTCATCATACCAAGCCATCAAAGATGGAGAACCACTGTTCATGGGAAATGTCGCTGCTGTGAAAGTAGAAGGGAAAGAGAAGGTTACTTTGAGGCTCACTTCCGGGAATGATCTTCTGCTCACAAATGTACTATATGTGTCTGAAATTTGTAAAAATTTAAATCTGGACCTGTTCTTAGCAACAAGGGCTTTAAGTTAGTTTTTGATTGACAAATTTGTACTCATCAAAGGTGGGGTGTATGTAGGCAAGGGCTACCTCAGTGAGGGGCTCTTCAAACTAAGTGTTGTATGTGTCGCGCCCGTTTTTGACCTCGGGGTCTGAACGGTATCCGCAACGTTGCTCTTTGGCGCGGTTCCCTGGATGGAGCAATAATGCCGATTTTGAAGAGTCGTCACCTAATTAGTTAAGTGAATTAGGACACTTGATTTATTGCAATAAAAATACTGCAATTAATCTCCATTTTATGGTATGCGAAATTAATGAGATTTTGGATCAGGGTTCTTTATTATCCTAAAGGGAAGGGGTTAGGCATCCTTTAAGATCCGCTAACTTGCGGTTATTCGTTCAAACCTAGGTTAATTATTTATTGCCTTTTTATTCTACATATTTTAAGCAGTTTTCATAATTTACAATTACAATGGAGTGCAATACAGAATAATAAAGCTAAAATCGAATAAAAACTTCGGGACATCTTTTAGCCCTTTTTAGGCCTTTTGCACAAGATGATCTCCGGGTACCTGCATAAATACTTAGTAAAAGTGATAGTAATAGAATAAATAATTTTTAAAACAATGACAACAATTAATAAGTAAAGCAAAAAATAAATCCGTCTTTTGTACAGGGGAGACCTTGAAAATCAGACGGAGATTCCTTCATCGGCCAATATTGTTAAAAACAATAAAATAAATAAAACCTTCAGATCTGCGCCAAAACAGTAATAGTTTTAAACACGGAGAGCTCATATATATATAAAAATAAAGTGGGACATCCTAAACAAGTGCACATGAATTCCCGCCGCATGTTGGTTATCCTGTGTAAGTAGAAGAAATCATCAACGCCCAAAAAGCTTCATTTATTTTATTTTCCGTCTTTGCAACTGTGGAGGCCTCAAAAATCGACGGATAACGTTTTCATTGGCCATGTAGTATCATGTTCAAATCAGTAACCAAAGTGTAGTATTTATTCTAAATAAGTTTAACAAAATGAAATAAAGGGCAGCTCGTCAAAAATTAATTCGACAAACTATAAAAATATCAATTACCAACACAAGCTCACTGGAAAGCTCAAAAAATGTCACCGGAGCAACCCAAACAGTGCAGAATCAGTCCGACAAAGCAACAATATAGCGAACAAAAATGGCCCGCGAATCAGTCAGGCCAACAACAAACATAGTGAAAATGGTTAGCAAAGCCGTCAAGCAGAACAACATATCGTCGAAAAACTCAGAACATCGTCGGAGTTCTGAAAAACTCCGACGAGATGTAAAATGGTGTCAAATCAGTCCAAAGGTCGCCGGAGTTAAACACTCCAACAAGAACCAAAAAAATGTAAAATCATTTCAAAACCAACAATAACGTAATAGCGTAAAAAAAGTATACAAACAGTAGCGTAGAGACGGCGGCGTCACTTCCACGGCTATCGCAGGGGCGACGCCTCTAGTGGTTTGAGCACAGAACAGGGGCGGGCAGTGGGGTGTGAGGCGGGTTGTGGGGGTTTGCTGGAGATGGAGACGCGGTGGTGTTGGTGTAGTCGACGACGACGGGGTTGGGGCGATGATGATGACGGGAACAGTGGGTTCGACGGTGGTTCAGTGGCGATGGGGGCAGTGGTGGTTCGACGGGAGTTCAGTGGGTAGTGGTGTGTCGGTTGTGGTCGACGGGGGTTGGGGCGACGAGGATTCGTCGGCGGGACAGTGGTGTTGGTTGGTGGGTATTCGTTGTAATCTCCGCCTGTCATCACCTCCGGCGTGACAATGGGGTGAGGTCGATGGGGTACGGACAAAAGGGGGAGGTTCCGAAAATATGAATGAAATGGGAGAAGGGATGTGTTGTGCCTGGGTATGGAACAAAAATGGGAGAGAAGGGTAGATATTTCAAAGGGATTTTGTATGGTTGTGAAAGTGTAAATGGAATGATTCCAAAACTAAGAGTGGGAGAAGGTGTCCGCCGCTGAGTGTTTTTTTTCTTCTGAAAATGAAGGAAAATATTTAGTTTTATAGGGGTTGATTAGGTTAGGGTTTGGTTTAATTTTGGGGGGAAATGAAAAGTGTGGTATTGTTTTGGGGGAAAATAAAAGAGTGTTGGATTAAAATAAAATAAAAATAAAAATGGTGTTGGATTGGACTGATCCGAATTAAGCCTCGAATTGGGACTGATTTGATGAAATGCAAAAAACATAGGTTAATTATTTAAAAGAAAATTATTTAAAAAGATGCAAGATTATTAAAATGCAAATGCCGATGCAATAAAAAAATACAATATTTAAGAAATGTTTAATGCCTAATTAAAAGTAAAAACGGGATGGCAACTAATTATTTAAAGAGATGCAAATATTATTAAAATAAACGACGATGTAATAATAATAAAAACATAATATTAACAAAGACATAATGCTTAATTAAAAAATAAAAAGATAAAAATGCAAAAATGATGATTAAAATGCGGTGTCCTAAAACACATAAAATTGCAATAAATATACGAAAAATTGGTCAAAATTGAATGTCAACAGCATGTCCCTCTTTGTACGGAGATGATGAAAGAGTCTTCGGACAAAGATGTTGACTTGTAGCCAATTTTGTCCTGTTTTATAAACTAGAACACAAAAGTGGAGCTGATGCAGACTCAAAATTGTCCCAGTGTCGAATTATGATGACACTGAGTCGTTGTGATGCGAAAATAAAAATCAAAGCTGACGCTGATTTAAAAATGTCTCAGTGTCGAATTATGAGGACACTGGGTTGCTGCGATGCGAAAATTATGAACGGACAAATACCGATTCAAAAATATGTCCCAATGTCGAATCTTGATGACACAGGGTTACAATTGCGATGGGATACTGGAAAAGACAGGGTGTTTGTTCCCTGAAATACCCGTATGGTGTTTGTTCCCGAGGTCAAAATGCAAAGGAAATGAAAATGATGTCGTTTCTGGACGCAGTGCAGATGTTCGTTGTTGCATAGACGAAACATAGATGAAGTCGTTGCATAGGCTTTTATGAAATGTGTCGTTGCATAGACGTGATGCAGATGTTCGTCGTTGCATAGACGAAACATAGATGAAGTCGTTGCATAGGCTTAGATGAAAGGACGTGGTTGCATAGACGTGATGCAGATGCTCGTCGTCGCATAGACGAAACATAAATAAAGTTGTTGCATAAGCTTAGACGAAATGGCGTCGTTGCATAGACGCGATGCAGATGCTCGTCGTTGCATAGACGAAACATAGATGAAACCGTTGCATAGGATTAGAAATGACGTTGTTGCATAGACGCGATGCAGATGCTCGTCGTTGCATAGACGAAACATAGATGAAGCTGTTGCATAGGCTTAGATGAAATGGCGTCGTTGCATAGACGCGATGCAGATGCTCGTCGTTGCATAGACGAAACATGGATGAAGTCGTTGCATGGACTTACATGAGATGACGTCGTTGCATAGACGCGATGCAGATATTCGTCGTTGCATAGACGAAACATAGATGAAGCCGTTGCATAGGCTCACATGAAATGGCGTCGGTGCACAGACGCGATGCAAATGTTTGTCGTTGCATAGACAAAACATAGATGAAGTCGTTTCTTAGGCTTAAATGAAATGGTGTCGTTGCATAGACGCGATGCAGATGTTCGTCGTTGCATAGACAAAACATAGATGCAGCTGTTGCATAGGCTTACATGAAATGGTGTCGTTGCATAGACGCGAAGCAGATGCTCGTCGTTGTGTAGATGAAACATAGATGAAGTCGTTGCATAGGCTTAGATGAAAGGGCGTCGTTGCACAGACGCGATGCAGATGTTCGTCGTTGCATAGACGAAACATAGATGTAGCCGTTGCATAGGCTTACATGAAATGACATCGTTGCATAGACGCGATGCAGATGTTCGTCGTTGCGTAGACGAAACATAGATGAAGCTGTTGCATAGGCTTAAATGAAAGGGCGTCGTTGCATAGACGCGATGCAGATGTTCGTCGTTGCATAGACGAAACATGTATGAAGCTGTTGCATAGGCTTAAATGAAATGACGTCGTTGCATAGACGCGATGCAGATGCTCGTCGTTGCATAGACGCGATGCAGATGTTCGTCGTTGCATAGACGAAACATAGATGAAGTTGTTGCATAGGCTTAAATGAAAGGGCGTCGTTGCATGGACGCGATGCAGATGCTCGTCGTTGCATAGACGAAACATTGCTGACGTCGTTGCATAGGCTTAGATGAAAGGGTGTCGTTGCATAGACGTGATGCAGATGTTCGTCGTTGCATAGACGAAACATAGATGAAGTCGTTGCATATGCTTAAATGAAATGGTGTCGTTTTATGAATGTACCTGCTTTGTGACTCGCCTGAGTTGAGATAACATCATTGCATAGACGTTGTGCGTTTGTAACCCGCATGAGCTTATTGTTGTGCTCCCGCCTTTGCTGATATGAAGATCCTGCACTCAAAGAAAACTTGTGAGTTTTTTAGGAAAGGAGTGGTTGATTAGCGTCGACTTTGTAGCTTTGGCTCTTGACGCTTGCATTCTTGGTTTAGACTGAAGACCCAGTTGGCCTGCTTTTTTCCTGTCTATTGTCATTTCCTTGCAGTGAATCCTTAAAATGTCCCAGTTTCTGGTAATGAAGATGTTGAACTTTCAACTGGGTAAGGTTGAATCTTGACGCTATCAAGGCGATCAGGTAAGCAATTTTTTTTTATCATGAATGAAAAGCTAATGCGAGAATATGGACAATGTACAATTGAGTAGATGAGAATGCAACCCTCAAAATATGCCTCAATCATGTGTAGGTAGTTATGGATGCAAAATATATGAGGATGTTAAACTCTCCAATGGACAAAATCGAGTCTTGTGCAAAACAAGGAAGAAATATTTCTAATGGTGTGACCGAAGCCGATATGGCCGCCTACGTATCCCGCCGAGGGAATCAGGTCATAGCGTAGTTCGTGATGCAAAAATAAGGATTTTTATGATTTTAAAATGATGTGAGACCGAAGCCAATATGGCCGCCTACGTATCCCACAGAGGGAATCAGGTCAAGACATAGTTCATGATGCAAAAATGATTGTACAATTTTCAAAAATGAGACCGAAGTCAATGTGGCCGCCTACGTATCCCGCTGAGGGAATAAGGTCAAGACGTAGTTCGTGATGCAAAATAAGAATTTTTATGATTTTAAAATGATGTGAGGTCGAAGCCAATGTGGCCGCCTACGTATCCCGCAGAGGGAATCAGATCAAGACGTAGTTCATGCTGCAAAAATGATTGTACAATTTTAAAAAATGAGACCGAAGCCAATGTGGCCGCCTACGTATCCCGCTGAGGGAACCAGGTCAAGACGTAGTTCGTGATGCAAAATAAGAATTTTATGTAATATGCATTTTGTTGTTTTTTCTGAAAAAAATGGAAGACAACATTACGTTCTGACTTCAGTTGATACCAACAATTAGTATTGTGCATAAGGATTTTCTTTTATTGCTTTCAGTCTAACTGAGATAGGCTCCGGTGTAATTCACACAGCTTCAGATAGTACCTCAGACATACCTGAGTGTCGACACACCGCTTGCATCCAAGATTTCGAACTACACGCACGTTTCAAATGCACTCACTGAAAGAAAGTCATATTTCTCACATATATTTTAGTATTTTGAATTTTGGGACGTTTAGAGAAAAAACACTCACACTCAGAAAGATGTTTAATGCATGCAATTGTGATACCATAGGCTTGGCCGTCATGTAAGTATCCACTAATGTGAGAACCCTCAGTATAAGATCATGTAGGGCTTGTCACGGGCTTATAATGTAGGTTTGGGAAAGGGATGAATATCATTTGGGTAAAAAGTGACTAATCCTTCCTCGAGAGTTGGACTACGTCCGTGCTTGATATTTGTGCGTTTGATCTCGACTTGCTTTCTTTTGTCCCGCTTTTTCAGATCGACTTCTTTTGAATCTTTCATTTGGAGCCCCTTTTTTTCGGGGTTATATATTAATTTTTTTTTATTATCGGGGCTTTTGATTTCCTCTTTGTGTGAAGTCGTCTCTGCTTTTGTTTTCTTTTCCTTTTGGGACTTTGACAACTTTCGTATTTGAAAACTTCAGCTAGAATTTTGTCAGTCACTTGCACATTTCTAAAGCACTCAAAGAGGTCGGGCCAAGAGAGGGATAGTGCGTACGCACTCAGAAAGGGTATAGGTGTAATATGCGATTGTCGAAAGAAATAGGTTTAGGCTCAAAGGGGTGTACTAAGGATATTGTTATTTGGTAGACTGAAAAGGCTCAAACGGGTCAAAGAAAGCCTACGATCATTTTCTACACCGAGTGTTACTCAGGATTTCGCCTCAACAAACATTCAGGCCAAGTTCTAGATCACAATGCAATGCGATTGAACTTATTCTAAAAACTCACCACACAATGCACATGAAACGATGAGGCTGGTTTCATTCTTATCTTAAAAGCATGCAAGAATGTCATTACATGTGTGAGTGAGAGGTACCAAAAGAATCTATGGTTTACCACAGAGTCAACTCATACTGATTATTACCTTCTTTTTTTTTTATTTTTTTTATTTTTTATGCACACTCCTAAATGTGTTGGTATCAACAAAGTCAAACAATAATACTTAAAAAATGTTTTTTGTATTTTTGAATAACATTTTTTTTTTGTATTTTTGAATAATTTTTTTTTATATTTTTTGAATAAATAGTACCGAACCCGAATAGGGCTGCCTACGTATCCCGCCGAGGGAATCAGGTGCGCGTAGTTCATTCCAATATGTTATAAAATGTATGCTTGAAAAAGAATTTATCAATGAAAGGATAGCAATATAAAGCTATGCAAAAATAAATGATTGTCCACTGTGGACGAATGCAAAGTAAAATGAATGTAACGGAAAAATGAATGCCCGAAAATATGATGAATGGGATACATTTATTATTATTATTTTTATTTTTTATTTTTGTGGTGTCGAACCCAAAATGGGTTGCCTACGTATCACACCATGTGATGAGAATCAGACACACGTAGTTCGAAATGATTATGCTGTAAAATGCATGATAAAGAATTATGTAATCAACACTAAACATATCAATTGAATTTGCAAATATGTATAAAGATACAAAATATAGAAGAACTGAGAGCGATATCTCGTTGAATCTGGTATAAACTGACTTCTATTAGTCAACATAACTCCCACTCATTCTTGTGATGATTTTTTTTCTTTTTCCGACCGCCCTCGGCTGTTTGCGAGGACGACCTTCCTGCAAAAAATATGAGAAATAGGTGAGTAGAAAAATGGCAAAATAATAAAAATGCAGAGGTGTGATAATATAATCAAAGACTCCCCTGATTGGTTCGACCGAACTGGTGGTTGATGCTTCACAAAGTCCAAGTCGCGCTATTCAAGAGTGATTTACGCAGTAGAAGTCCTGATTGCAATGTGACAGCAAAAAGTGCAAAAATGCAAATGCTCGAGCGCGGAATCACAAAAGGGTAATTATTGCATTAAATAATATGTACAGAATTGCTAGCGACAACAATAGTAAACAAAAGCATGCAAATCAAGCGCGCGCCCTAATATGCATGGGACCTCTCTTATGCCAGAGGCCGGCCTAAACGCCAGATATGCGAAACTATGATAAATAAGTCCAAGCCGTTAAACTGCAATGTTTCGTTGGAAATGGCGACTAAATGACGGTGCACTTTTTCCAATTTTGGCGTGTCATGATCAGGCTTGGATCCGTATATCATCATCACGCTACACACATATGCTTATTGGTCGTCGGGTTGTGAAATCCAACGACAATTTGGTGGATTTCCTAATCCTGGAGACGATACCAAGGATCGACCCACCTAGGGTGTATGCATGCATGACTTAAAATAAAGAGGGCGGTATAATTCTATCTTAAATTTTCTAAAATTTGGCTTACTAGACAAAGTGGTTTCCGAGCGGACTACTCGAGTGAGAAGGCTACGCGGCCACCGGATGGTCCGGATGCTCCTACGCCTTTGCCAACTCGCCTATATTTTGGTATTTGAAAGAAATTTACGGGCGCGCCAGAACACCTCGCGTATAGTGTGTGATAGTGTCAATTTTCCAGAATGGAGGAAACATGAGCGGAATGACAATTTAAGGAAAGAAATAAAAGAATGTAGAAATTAAAGTAGTTAATTACAAAATAAAAGCAAACAATATAAAATATTTACAACAAATATAAAAGCAAAATAAAGCGCAATATTTAATTAACATTAGTTTGCTATGATCAAGAACCTGATATTCTCAGCGGAGTCGTCATGTTGTCGCGCCCGTTTTTGACCTCGGGGTCTGAACGGTATCCGCAACGTTGCTATTTGGCGCGGTTCCCTGGATGGAGCAATAATGCTGATTTTGAGGAGTCGCCACCTAATTAGTTAAGTGAATTAGGACACTTGATTTATTGCAATAAAAATACTGCAATTAATCTCCATTTAATGGTCTGCGAAATTAATGAGATTCTGGATCAGAGTTCTTTATTATCCTAAAGGGAAGGGGTTAGGCATCCTTTAAGATCCGCTAACTTGCGGTTATTCGTTCAAACCTAGGTTAATTATTTATTGCCTTTTTATTCTACATATTTTAAGCAGTTTTCATAATTTACAATTACAATGGAGTGCAATACAGAATAATAAAGCTAAAATCGAATAAAAACTCCGGGATATCTTTTAGCCCTTTTTAGGTCTTCTGCACAAGATGATCTCCGGGTACCTGCATAAACACTTAGTAAAAGTGTTAGTAATAGAATAAATAATTTTTAAAGCAATGACAACAATTAATAAGTAAAGCAAGAAATAAATCCGTCTTTTGTACAGGGGATGCCTTGGAAATCAGACGGAGATTCCTTCATTGACCAATATTGTTAAAAACAATAAAATAAATAAAACCTTCAGATCCGCGCCAAAACAGTAATAGTTTTAAACACATAGGGCTCAGATATATATAAAAATAAAGTGGGACATCCTAAACAAGAGCGGCTGCGAGAATTCGCCCTGCCAGCGCATGTTGGTTATCCTGTGTAAGTAGAAGAAATCATCAACGCCCAAAAAACTTCATTTATTTTATTTTTCGTCTTTGCAACTGTGGAGGCCTCAAAAATCGACGGATAACCTTTTCATTGGCCATGTAGTATCATGTTCAAATCAGTAACCAAAGTGTTGTATTTGTTCTAAATAAGTTTAACAAAATGAAATAAAGGGCAGCTCGTCAAGAATTAATTCGACAGACTATAAAAATATCAGTTACTAACACTAGCTCACTGGAAAGCGCAAAAAATGTCACCGGAGCAACCCAAACAGTGCAGAATACAAAGCAACAATATAGCGAACAAAAATGGTCCGCGAATCAGTCAGGCCAACAGCAAACATAGTGAAAATGGTTAGCAAAGCCGTCAAGCAGAACAACATATCGTCGGAAAACTCAGAACATCGCCGGAGTTCTGAAAAACTCCGACGAGATGTAAAATGGTGCCAAATCAGTCCAAAGGTCGCCGGAGTTAAAAACTCCAACAAGAACCAAAAAATGTAAAATCAGTTCAAAACCAACAATAACGTAATAGCGTAAAAAAAGTATACAAACAGTAGCGTAGAGACGGCGGCGTCACTTCCACGGCTATCGCCGGAGCGACGCCTCCAGTGGTTTGAGCGCAGAACAGGGGCGGGCAGTGGGGTGTGAGGAGGGTTGTGGGGGTTTGCTGGAGATGGAGACGCGGTGGTGTTGGTGTAGTCGACGACGACGGGGTTGGGGCGATGATGATGACGGGAACAATGAATTCGACAGTGGTTCAGTGGCGATGGGGGCAGTGGTGGTTCGACGGGAGTTCAGTGGGTAGTGGTGTGTCGGTTGTGGTCGACGGGGGTTGGGGCGACGAGGATTCGTCGGCGGGACAGTGGTGTTGGTTGGTGGGTATTCGTTGTAACCTCCGCCGGTCATCACCTCCGGTGGGATAGTTGGGTGAGGTCGATGGGGGTACGGACAAAAGGGGGAGGTTCCAAAAATATGAATGAAATGGGAGAAGAGAGGTGTTGTGCTTGGGAATGGAACAAAAATGGGAGAGAATGGTAGATATTTCAAAGGGATGTTGTGCTGCTGATGGTCGTGAAAGTGTAAAGGGAATGATTCTAAAACTAAGAGTGGGAGACGGTGTCCGCCGCTGAGTGTTTTTTTTCTACTGAAAATGAAGGGAAATATTTAGTTTTATAGGGGTTGATTAGGTTAGGGTTTGGTTTAGTTTGGGGGGGGGGGATGAAAAGTGTGGTATTGTTTTGGGGGAAAAATAAAAGAGTGTTGGATTAAAATAAAAATGGTGTTGGATTGGACTGATCCGAATTAAGCCTCGAATTGAGACTGATTTGATGAAATGCAAAAAAAAATAGGTTAATTATTTAAAAGAAAATTATTTAAAAAGATGCAAGATTATTAAAATGCAAATGCCGATGCAATAATAAAAAAATACAATATTTAACAAATGTTTAATGCCTAATTAAAAGTAAAAACGAGATGTCAATTAATTATTTAAAGAGATGCAAATATTATTAAAATAAACGACAGTATAATAATAATAAAAACATAATATTAACAAAGACATAATGCTTAATTAAAAAATAAAAAGATAAAAATGCAAAAATGATGATTAAAATGCGGTGTCCTAAAACACATAAAATTGCAATAAATATACGAAAAACGGGTCAAAATTGACTGTCAACAGTATGTACTAAGTCATTTGCCGTTATCAATGAAAATGCAGGCACTAGCACTGCTTCTGAGAATCTGATTGATTCTCTTTCTTCTTTATGATATTCTCGATTAGGTCCTGTAAATTATCGTTCCTTACAAAGAATGGTAAAGATAGTCATGTTGCCAAAATGTTCCATGAACAAAATGACTAAATGTGAGTTTGCATAGAATCAAAATATGCAAGTCATCCTCATAAATCTGTTGTGAAATCAAATAAAGTGATTGATTTAATTCATAGTGATTTGTGTGATTACCGAGCAATCCCTCTCGTGGAAGAACGAATTATTATATATTATTGATGATTGCAGCAAATTTTGTTATGTATACTTACACTGGTGTATAAAATTTAGTGGGCTAGGAATGAAGCTGTATGGAAGCAACATGTTCCATTGGTGCTAGCATTCAACAGGAAGTTGCAGTTAGAGAGAAATGGAAGAGAAGGAGGAAGGAGTGCAGACAGTGGATAAACAGATTATACAGTAACACATAGAATAGCTTATTTTATTATGCATTTTGAGACAATAGGGATGCCTAAGTCTCACACAGAGAATATGAATATTGTACAGTTTTTGGTTGTCTGGTGAACGTGAATCAATAATAATGCTTTCTTTTCACCAAAAAACTTCTCTATTCTAGTCTCAAATATTTTGATGGCATTGTTCTAATTCATAAAAGTGAACCCTTAATATAAGTAAATATACAATTTTAATAATAATTATTTTAAATTATAAATAACAACTCAATATAACTACAAGTTAATCAACCACTACTTTAAAATAGTTATCATTCTAATACTTTCTAGGAGGCAGAATCGTAACTATTAAACCTCGCAAGTGTTGAATCTCTTGATTCCTGTCCTTAATGTGACAGAATTTCCTCTGGATTCATCTTGCATGGCTTTGATACCATGTTAAACATGCTGATTTAAAGGTATAGGTGACTGCATCCATCTTCGTAGATGGAGCAGTGAGAAAGAGAATCGCGAGAGAGAGGAAGAAGATAGTAGAAGAACATTTTTGTGGAAATTTTCTCTGATATTCATTCAATAGCCTGAGGGCTATTTATAGTTATGGCTTTGCATGGCTAGCCACATTACAAGTATAACCAAAAACTAAAGTTTACACACATGCTAAAACTGAAATGACCAGAAACCAAAAACTGAAATATGGAAAGTGTATACTAGTGTATACTGAGTGTATATTGGCCACTACTACAAAACAGAAACTAATGTGTGCTATCCTCAACAATAATATGTAATTGAAATGCAAAAAGGGTCGAAAAAACCTGATAATTTTATGTAATGCTCCAATTTGTTAGAACACTCACTCTCACAATTTGCGCAACATGAATTGAAACTTTCAAGCTGAATATCGGACAACTACTATTTTTGTTCAATAAAAAATTAGTGAACAAAAGACGAGAAGAAAATCTCTTAAGTCATTTGATAAATACTTTGTGCTATTAAAGTTAAAACAAATTCCTCCTTTTTATTTTTGAAAATTTCTTTTGAATCTGAGTATTCGAAATCGATTTTAAAAAAAGGTTGTTTGCACTTTTGGAAATCATTCTTTGTTTAATTAAAAAATAATGATTAGAAAAAGAAACCTTGTTATGCACCGGAAGCATTGCTTTGTGAAAAGATGAGGAACTATTGGGGCTAGGACAGGGCTGTCTTTGGGCTACTAATGTTATATGCAAATATGGGCTGTATATTTTATTTTTTGATCTGGTCATGGGTGTTAGGCCGAAAATATGGGCTGAATGATTTTCATTTGGGCCCTTAAAATCTTTGGACAATGTGCAGTAGCACAATTCGTACGGGCCCAAAAATAGCTATCTGTCTTCTATAATTGATATATTATCCCATAATTTTAGCGAGCTCAGTAATTGTTATTTCCTTTTCTCAATAATATTATATATTATATTTATTAAACAATATGATATTATGTACTTGTACATTCATATAATAAAATATTATATACTTCATAATATGCTTGTCCAAATAATTCTATATTATGTATCCCAGTTATATTTGATATATGTATAAATAATAGTAATACACAAGTACTATATATTATGAACATGCTATACATAATAATAATGCACTCATATATACTATTATTTTTCATCGATTATTCAGTAAGTGTCCGTTTGGTTGGACTTTTCAAATGGCCAAAAATGTTTTTTGGCAAAAAAAACATTTTTGGCCTTTTTTTGGGTGTTTGGCTGGAAAGACCAAAAGTGTTTTTGGCTGAAAAAAGCACTTTTGGCCTCTCCTGGGAAAAGTTCAAATTTTGGGCTTTTGCCCAATAGAGGCAAAATCTCTTTTGTCTTTTTCCATTTTTAAGCCAAAAATATTTTTTTTATTGACAATCAAACATCTAACAACTTTTTGATAAAAAATTCTACTTGAAAAGCTTTACTTTTAAAAACTCTTTTTAATAAGTTGTACCAAACGAGTCCTAAGTATACAACAGATGAATTATAAAATTTAATGTAATATATGTATTACTAAATTATCTTTATTATTGAATCAAATTCTTATATGTTGATATTAAATTCATTTATACTAGAAATATACCATAATTTTAAAAACACTTTTTAAAAGCTGCATATATATGGTGTATTGTGAATATTTACTATATAAATTTAATTACAGTAATATATATTTATAATTAATATTATTAAAAATTTAAAATTTCAAACATCAAAAAAATTATAAACCAAAAAAATTATATTTATGCATAAATTTGGAAAATATCATTAGTTAGTGTTAGGAGAGATTTAGGCATAAAACAGGGGTTCAGTTTTTTTGGGAACTTGCAGCATCTATCAAGCTTATAGTTGGTTCGCTGATACGCTAATGATTATTTGGCTATAATTGTTAATTATAATCATTTTTATGCTAAAAATTTGCAATGCATATTTTAACATTGTTTAGTTATGTAATCTTTTAAAAATGTGATTTTCATGGATTATGCAGTAAGTATACTGTTAAAATATTATTAATAAATAACAATAATATTGTATTAATGTAGTATCATATGCATATATGGTAGATAATGAATCGTATTAAGAGTTTGTACTAGAAATTCAACGCATCATTTTCCTCGAATAAATCGGTGTTTTATCTTATTTTAAAAAAAGAAAGCTATAGTATTTAGAGGGTAACCTAGCAAATAATGGTGGTCTACTTTTGGTATCATTTTCTTACTTATTACTATGTCATTATCTTTGTAAGATGGTACTATTTCTATTCTTTGACGAGAGAAAAGTTCCGAAGGCGAAATCTCCTATATGCACCAGAGGCCTTTTGACTAGGTGGATGTAAATTGAGGGATATGCGCGAGTAGCAACCCTGCAAGGGAGAGGACCAACGGGACACGAATCCAACAACAACCTTTGCAATATTTCAGCAAACACTGTCAGCACACGGATTCGAACCCGTGACGTCGGGATGGTTGTATTTCAATCACCTTGCCACTTACCAACTCGCTTGTGCCCGGGGGCGGTACTATTTCTATTCCTGATTGAATTATTAGTCGTTTATCAAAAAATGAAATTATTTATACCTTGCAAACAATTTGCGTATTAAAGAAACTTCTTGCAGAGGCCATGAGTAACAAATATAGGAGTAATACTTTTTAAATTCTATTACCAGTGGCAACCACACTCAAGGATTTTAGTGGAATTGTCCACTTCACCACAAAATGGTTATTTAGGAATTT
The DNA here is from genome assembly GCA_029844215.1 of Przewalskia tangutica. Lineage (NCBI taxonomy): Eukaryota > Viridiplantae > Streptophyta > Magnoliopsida > Solanales > Solanaceae > Przewalskia > Przewalskia tangutica. The sequence goes on from CM056721.1 coordinate 127,658,015, forward strand.
GGTAACAAATTTATATATATGTAATCTCGTGAACGCTAGTGGACAATGTGTCAATGAGATCAGTTGGTCTTGGCGCAGAGTGATCTCATCGTTGGGTGGTGTGGCCACAAGTTCGAACTCTGCAGTAGAACGCCTACCGCCGCCTCTTCGTGAGCTCACACCCTGGGCCATTGTGATTTAACCGGTGGCGTGGTTTGCGCTATCGCGTCGGATTTACCCACACAAGACTCGAAAGAAGAATGCGGGTTCCTTCGTCTAACAAAAAAAATGTCATATTTAAAATCATTATTCTGTCAATTTGGATTCTCCTTATCAGTGGTAAAAAAAAAAGAAAAATCCATATCGCAAGTATACCCATTATCTTTGAAATAGTGGCCAATTCAAAATTTTTATTTGATGAATTCAATATTTAGGATCTTACTATTGAACCCTATAAGACCTTCAACATTATGGGTGCATAATCTATTATTTATTAAGACTAAGAGAATTTTTTACTTACATTTTTATATTTCATGTAGAAAATGACGATTTATAAGAACTCAAGACCTATACTCTCCATCCTCCACTGCTGTGAAGTGCTCACATACTCCACACATTGCTCTACTTCTCGTGAACAAAATGTGTACCAAGTACTCTAAGCAAGAGGTTCATCTAACTTTCAGTAAAAAAATACATCGTATATATAAGATTAAAATTATTTTTATGTATATATAGTAGACGTTCAGAGCCGTTTATGGGCGGTCGAGGCGGCGCCGCCGCACAGGGCCCTTGGCCGGCAGGGCCTCCGCCCCAGAATTTTCATTCTTCTTTTATTGATTTCAGGGCCTCCGTCCCATAATTTTCATTTTTCTTTTATTGATTTCAAATATTAAGATATGTATTAAAAATGTCTTCAATCTTATCATTGAGAGCTGTAGTTTAGCGGTTGAAGGCTTCATTCAAAAGTTATTCCCTAGTGAGAGGTCACGTGTTCAAATCCAATGAGCAATGAAAGACTTTTTTTTAATACAAAATCAGATTTGGCCCCAAGTCCCAAACAGTACCCCCCACTCTTTAAACAATTAGTTAGTTTTAATTTTTCATGTGAATAAAAAATTGTCTCTTTTTGTTTCTCGCCCCGGGCCCTTAAAAGTATATGAATGGCCTGCAGACGTTATATCCTCTAGATTTCTTCGTGTGTTCACTTCTTCATATTTTTAACCTTCTAGTAAAAGTTCCAACTCCACCACTGCTAGTTACGTCCTTGGTTCCATATATCTCTCTCTCTATATATAGGCTTCTATCATAAAATGTGTAATACTCAAGTTATAACATAACACATCAATTATATATGAATATGAATACTAGTAGTAGAACAAGTTCTATGTTTATTGTTAAACAGTGGGCCTCACGTAGGCCCAGTCTATGTTCTGTTCGTGAGTTATACCTTGTATATGGTAGTTTGTATATTAGTCTAATACCTTAATTAAGATTGTAATATTATTATAATTGTATAGTTAGTCTCCTTATAGAATAGGAATTTAGATGTAAAGTATGAATATGATTCTCCTATTGTAACTTGTATATATATGTCTTTCATCAATAAGAATAATCAAGGGATTAATTCTTTCATGGTATCAAGAGTCTAGGTTATTTTTACCTTGCTTCCGCTCATTTTTTTTTCCTCAAATTGTCGTGCAAATCCCTACAAATCCGAGACACTTCTCGGATTTTTTTCTTGTTTTCCCCAATCTCTTCTCCGAATCTTGTTGTTCTATTCACTATGATTGATAAGAACACGTTTCATCTTGCCCTCACAGTTTCCAATATCAAGAGTGTTCTTCCTATTGTTCTTGACTTAGAAAACGTCCAATATGGGACGTGGGCAGAGTTATTCAAGATTCATGTAATGACTCATCAAGTTCTTCACCACATCATTCCTCTGACTCCTAAAACAGGAATGAGACTACCGAAGATGATGATGTACCCACCAAAGCGACGGATCCAAAATTATGGATCACGCTTGACGCAAAAGTTCTTCAATGGATTTATGCCACAATATCCATGGACCTTTTACAGACGATTATGGAGACCAACTCCACGGCTATGGCTGCATGAAATCGATTGCGTGATATTTTCCAAGATAATAGGCATTCCCGCATTGTTATCCTTGAGCAGGAATTTTCTCATGTTGCTATGGAGAATTTTCCTAACGTTTCTTCTTATTGTAACAACTCAAGGACTTGGCGGATCAACTTCGCAATGTGGGTGATCCTGTGAGCAATAGTCGTCTCATCCTACAAATGGTTGTAGGCCTGTCTGAGGCATATAATGGTGTTGCTTCAATTCTTCGTCAAAGTAACCCCTTGCCGGAATTCTACCAAGCACGCTCCATGCTTATATTGGAAGAAGCCGGATTGGCTAAGAAGGTGGCTATTGGGGATAGTCCTATCGTCATGATGACTGAGTCCAATTTTTCTCCTTCTGGTTCCACCAACTCGAGCCAAACTCGCAACAAAGGTGGTGGTAAAAAGGGGCAAAATAGGAAAAATCGTGTTTCAGAACACCCACCGAACAAAGAGTGGCGCAGCCAAGAAGATCCGCAGACGTGGGGCGGCGGTGTCCCGCCTTATCCACTCAGCCACTGCGGCCACCCTAGTCCAGAGCCGCGACCCTTTAGCCACTGGTCCCGCCGTGGCCCGCTTTCTCTCAGTTCGAAGTTTCAAAGATACTGGGCCGACCCAACATTCCAAAGATACTGGGCCTCGCCTCGTGCCCATCACGTAATGAGACCCACGCAGACCGACATCAAGCCGCACGACACGCTGAATGACTCAACCGACCGACCGGGTACATAGACACCGGCGCCACCACCCACATGACATCTGACCAAGGTACTCTCTCGTCTTATTCCAATTTTAGCAGTAATCGTGGTATAATTGTTGGTAATGGCAATTCAATTCCAATTAAGGATTATAGTCATAAAACTTTGTTCCGTCCTCATCCACCACTTGTCTTGAAAAATACCCTTTATGCTCCAAAACTCATTAAAAATTTGATGTTTGTCCGTAAATTCACCACTGATAATTAGGTTTCTATTGATTTGATCCGTTTGAGTTTTCTGTAAAGGATTTCAAGACAGGGAGTCCTCTCATGAGGTGTGACAGTAGGGGGAATCGTTATCCAATCACACCAAGTCTCAGTTTCTCGCGTCAGACCATGTCATCCACTTTTGCAGCTTTTGCTTCTTCCTTATGGCATGCTCGTCTAGGTCATCCGGGGTCGTCTATTTTATCTACTTTAGATAGAAATAAGTTTATTTCCTGTAAAGGTACGAGTTACTCCAAATTGTCAATCTTGTTCTCTAGAAAAAATTATTAAGTTACCGTTTGTAGGATCTAATTCTCATACTTCAAAGCCATTTGATATTATTCATAACGATTTATGAACATCTCCCGTTCTCAGTTCTATGGGTCATCGATATTATGGTTTATTCTTAGATGATTATTCTAAATTTTTATGGACGTTTTCAATTGCGAAAAAATTCCAAGTTTTTTCCATCTTCATAAAATTTAGAGTTTTCATAAGAACTCAATTCGAACGGAAAATAAAAAACATTCAATGTGATAATGACAAAGAGTATGATAATGGGGGAGTTTAGGGAGTTTTGTGCTCATAATGGGATAAATTTTCATTTTTTTTGTCCTCATACGTCTTCACAAATGGGAAAGCTGAACGAAAAATTCGTACCATTATCCGCACCTTATTGGTTCATTCCTTCGTTACTCCGTTGTTTTGACATCATGCGCTACAAATGGCTACAAATCTACTTAATATTCTTCCTTCTAAAATTTTGACATATTCTTTCGCTCTTCAAGTTTTATACAATAAGACTCCTTCGTATTCTCATCTTAGGGTCTTTGGATGCTTATTTTATCCACTGTTTCCATCCACCACAATTAACAAACTTCAGGCACGTTCTACCCCTTGTGTATTTTTGGGTTATCCGTCAAATTATTGTGGTTATAAATGCTTTGATTTGTCATCTAAACGAATCATCATTAGTCGTCATGTTCTCTTTAGTGAGTCCCAATTTCCATTTTCCAAAGTAGAGATACTCGTGCCTAGTTCGTATGATTTTTTGGATGATGATATTTCCCCCTATATTCTCCGTCATTTTTTAAATCTGTCCCAAAATTCGCCGCAAAGATCGCGACTTGTGAGGCGTCATGGCGCCGCCATCCACGGTCTTTGCGGCTCCCTATGAGGATCCAACTCATTATCGTAGTCTTGTAAGCGCCCTTCAGTATCTTACGTTCATACGACCAGATATTACATATGTCGTCCAACATGTGTGTTTGTTTATGCATGAACCCAGAGTTAAACATATGAATGCGCTCAAATGCATTCTTAGATACATTCAGGGAACACTTGATTATGACTTGCATTTGTATCCTTTGTCGACGTCTACACTAGTCTCATATACAGATGCTGATTAGGGTGGTTGTCCTGACATCAGACGGTCTACGTCTGACTATTGTATGTTTTTAGGTAATAACTTGGTTTTATGGTCTGTCAAATGTCAATCCACGCTTTCGCGTTCAAGTGCAAAGACCAAGTATAGAGGGGTAGCCAATGTGGTTTCTAAGTCATGTTGGTTACGAAATCTACTTTTAGAGCTTCATTGTCCTATTCAGAAGGCTACCTTAGTGTATTGTGATAATATAAGTGTCATCTACCTTTCTGGTAATCCAGTTCAGCACCAGCGCACTAAACACATAGAGATGAATATTCACTTTGTTCGAGAGAATGTAGCTAAAGAACAAGTACGCGTCTGTCATGTCCCTTCCAGTTATCAAATTGCAGACATCTTTACAAAGAGTCTTCCCTCGGTCCTTTTTAAAGATTTTAGAGATACCTCAACAGACAAGACCGCCATGATCAGGGTGTGTTAAGCATGTGGTCACCCATGTTCTGTCCGTGAGTTATACCTTGTATATGGTAGTTTGTATATTAGTCTTATACCTTAATTAGGATTGTAATATTACCATAATTGTGTAGTTAGTCTCCTTATAGAATAGGGATTTAGATGTAAAGTATGAATAGGATTCTCATATTGTAACTTGTATATATATGTCTTTTATGAATAAGAATAATCAAAGGGGTTAATTCATTCATTTATATTGCTTGCCTTTTTTCTATCTCTCAATTGGCCAACCATGTTGGTGTTTCAGAGTGTAGTAGAAAAATGGTGATTTTCAATTTTGGAGATTTAAACTCAGACACAGGTGGTTATCCAGCTGCTCATGGAATCAGATTTGGATTTCCAGATGGCCGTACTTTTACTCATCAGACATCTGATAGAGTATGTGATGGACGATTAATTATCGACTTCCTTTGTAAGCTCTTCTTACTCTTTTTGTAAAAATTGCTATTCCCTGGCTATTTTTTGTGATGTAATTTGATTAACACAGTAATAAAAAGGAAAAGCAATGAAATTTATAGTCTTAAAATATGTCATAATGTTTATGAAAGAATTAATCCCTTGATTATTCTTATTGATGAAAGACATATATATACAAGTTACAATAGGAGAATTATATTCCTATTTTACATCTAAAACTCTATTCTATAAGGAGAATAACTATACAATTATGGTAATATTACAATAGTAATTAAGGTACAAGACTAATTCTAATATATACCAAATATACATCAAGTATAACACTATTCCGTGAACAATGCTCGGGTAAGGGCCGCGGCGCTGTGGACCTTGGGTTGCGGCGCCGTGGGCTTCATTTAACCCCCCCCCCCCCTCCATAACGGGCGATCTTCGTACACTGAGACTGTTTCTAAAATCTTCAAAAAGGACCGAGGGAAGACCCTTTGTAAAGATGTCTGCAATCTGATATCTGGAAGGGACATGACAGACGCGTACTTGTCCTTTAGCTACCTTCTCTCGAACAAAGTAATATCCATCTCTATGTGTTTAGTGCGTTGGTGCTGAACTGGATTACCAGAAAGGTAGATGACACTTATATTATCACAATACACTAAGGTAGCTTTCTCAATAGGACAATGAAACTCTAAAAGTAGATTTTGTAACCAACATGACTCAGAAACCACATTGGTTACCCCTCGATACTCGGCCTCTACACTTGAACGTGAAAGCGTGGATTGACGCTTGACAAACCATGAGACCAAGTTATTACCTAAAAACATGCACAGCTGACGAGACCGCGGTGTCGTGACAACCACCCCAATTAACATCTGTATAAGAGACTAGTGTAGACGTCGACGAAGGATACAAATGCAAGCCATACTCAAGCGTTCCCTGAATGTACCTAAGAATTCGTTTGAGCGCATTCATATGTTCAACTCTGGGATCATGCATAAACAAACACACCTGTTGTACGACATATGTAATATCAGATCGCGTGAACGTTAGATACTGAAGGATGCCTGCAAGACTACGATAGCGGGTCGGATCCTCATAGGGAGAGCCAGCTGCAGCACCCAACTTGGGTTTAGTATCAACTGGAGTAGAAGTGGACTTACAAGATGACATCACAGCCCTCTCAATGATCTCTGTTGCATACTTCCTCTTTGATAAAAATAGTCCACCTGCATGACGAGTTACAACAATTTCCAAAAAATAACTCAATCGGCCCAAGTCCTTCATGGCAAACTCAGAACTGAGCATTGTCATAATGGACTTTCGCAAAGCATCAGAAGAGACAATCAAGATAATATCATCAACATATAATAAAATATTAGCAATGGAAGATCCCTGACGGTATATGAATAATGAGTTATCAGACATGCTGTGAGAGAAACCCAAAGTCAAAACATAGTCAGCAAACCTCTTATATCATGCTCGTGGAGACTGCTTAAGCCCATACAAGGATTTCCTCAATAAACAGACATGATTAGGATATCTAGTATCCCTAAACCCCAAGGGCTGATGCATATACATTGTCTCATGAAGATCATCATGTAGTAAAACATTTTTCACATCTAGCTGATGAATGGGCCATGATTTTGAAAGGGCCAAGCTGAGCACAATACGAATAGTCGTCGGCTTAACCACCGGACTAAAAGTCTCACCACAATCCACACCAACCTGCTGAGTCTTACCATCACCTACAAGACGATCCTTATGTCTTGCAAACGAACCATCGAAATTCTCTTTATGAGCAAAAATCCACATAGACCGAATAATATTAACACCAGATGGACGGGGCACCAACTCCCACGTCTTATTATCAATAAGAACATTATATTCATCGGTCATGAAATTTTTTCAATTAGGGTCATTTAGGGCAGACACAAGATTACGGGGTTAGGGAGACTTAAGAACATTAGAATTTAAATTAAAATATCTTTTTGGTTTAACAATACCCCCATTGACTGCGAGTGATTAGACCATGACTTGGGATTGGATGATGTGAATTTTGGGAATTGTTGGGAGATGGGACGGACTGACCAGCAGGCAGTGGTCCCGCCGTGAATTTCGAAATTATCACTGGCGCCGCGCTACCACGAATCGCAGAGTCTCGATGTTTGGCATCGCGCGCACCGGCGGTCGCAGCCGATGACAGGATTAAATCACCTGCATCGTCGATCGACGCCGCGTGCCTCCCTAAGGGTCGCGCTACCGACGACGATTTTTGACAAATGCCGGAGAACATATGGGGAGATATCATCATCCAAAAAAGCTTAACAACTAGGCACATGTTTTTGTACTTTAGAAATGGAAATTGAGATTCATCAAAGAGAACATGACGACTAATGACGATTCGTTTAGAGGAAAAATTAAAGCATTTGTAACCACAGTGATTTGATGGATAACCCAAAAACATACACGGGGTAGAACGTGTCTGAAGTTTGTTGATTGTGGTGGATGAAAACATTGGATAACATAAGCATCCAAAGACACTAAGATGAGAATACGAATGAGTCTTATTGTATAAAACTTGAAGAGGGGAGGAATATGTCAAACCTTTAGAGGGAAGAATATTAAGTAGATCGGTAGCCATTTGTAGCGCATGATTCCAAAACAATGGAGGGACGGAAGAATGAACCAATAAAGTGCGGATAATGTTATTAATGATACAAATTTTTCGTTCAGCTTTTCCATTTTATGAAGACGTATGAGGACAAGAAAAACGAAAATTTATTCCATTTTGAGCACAAAACTTCCTAAATTCCCCATTGTCACTCTTTACCATTATCATAGTGGATGTTCTTTATTTTCCGTTCGAATTGAGTTTTTATGGAAGCTCTAAATTTTACGAAGATGGAAAAAACTTGTGATTTTTACGCAATTGGAAACGTCCATTAAATTTAGAGTAATCATCCAAGAATAAAACCTAATATCGATGACCCATATAACTAAGAACCAGAGATGTCCATTAATCGATATGAATAATGTCAAATGACATTGAAGTATTAGAATTCGAAGATAAAAATGGTAACTTAATATTTTTCCTAAAGCACAGGATTGACAAAGTGGAGTAGTACGCGTACCCTTACATGAAATAAATTTATGTCTATCTAAAGAAGATAAAATAGACGACTTCGGATGACCTAGACGAGCATGTCACAAGGAAGGAGTAAGAGATGCAAAAGTGGAAGGCATGACTTGACACAAGATGCTGAGACTTGGTGTGATTTTGGATAAAGATCCCCCTTATCGTCACACCTCAAGAGAGGACTCCCCGTCTTGAAATCCTTCACAGAAAACCCAAACGGATCAAAATCAATAGAAACCCAATTATCAGTAGTGAAATTACGGACAAACACCAAAATTTTAATCAATTTTGGGGCATGAAGGGTATTTTTCAGGACAAGTGATGGATGAGGAGGGGACAAAATTTTATTACCATAACTCTTAATTGGAATAGAACTGTCATTACCAATAATTATACTATGATTACTTCTCAAATTAGAATAAGACGAGAGAGTACCTTGGCCGGATGTCATTTGGGTAGGAACACGTGGTCCACGTATCACCAGTGGTCCGGCTGAGTCAAGTTGGCGTGCATCATCGCTTCAATATCGGTCTGAGGGGGGCCCCTTGTGTGGTGGTCCTACGGGGGGCGATGTCCAAGTATACCGGATCTGGGCTACCCATACGCCGGTCCGAACTCAGATTCGACTGGGAAGTTGCCGCGACGCCAGACGGCCGGCATCGAGGTACCGTGACGTCAGAACGCCGAAGTCGCGGCGCTGTGTGGCGCTGGGACCCACTGCCACTGTCCAGGGCCCCCCTGTGGGCCCCAAAACTGCTGTTGCTGACGGTTGCCCCCGTTGTTGCCGCCGCGATTCTTGTCATTATTCTTCCAATTTTGGCCCTTCTTACCACCCCCGTTGTTGTGATTTTGTGTCACGTTTGGCTGGATTGGAAGGGGAAAAATTGGAAGCAGTCATCATGATGATGGGGCTTGCTCCGATCGATGCCCTTTTAGCCAAATCCGCTTCTTCCAAAATAAGCATGGAGCGGGCTTGAGAGAACTCCGGCAGGGGGTTACTTTGACGAATAACCGAAGCAACCCCTGTATAAGCCTCGGATAGACCGGCAACCATCTGAAGAACTAGACGACTATTAGAAACAGGAGAACTCACTTTGCGTAGTTGGTCTGCCAAGTCCTTGAGGCGTTTTCAATAAGAAGAAATGTTTGGAAAATTCGCCATAACAACTTGAGAGAATTCCTGCTCAAGGATAACAATGCAAGAATGACTGTTATCTTGAAAGATGTCCCACAATCGATTCCACGCTGCCATAGCTGTGGAGTTGAGTTCCATAATCGCCTGTAAAAGATCCAAAGAGATAGTGACATAAATCCACTAGAGAATCTTGACATCAAGCATGACCCATAAGTCTGGATCTGCTGCCAGCGGGCACAACCGCCAGAGACGTAGACGTCATATCACCCCCTCGTAGGAGTAGTGGGAAGGATGATGTGGTGAAGAACTTTATGTGTCATAGCATGAATCTTGAATAATTCTGCTCACGTCCCATATTGGACGTTTTCTAGATCAAGAACAATAGGAAGAACGTTCTTGATGTTGGAAACTGTGAGGGCGGGATGAAACATGTTTTTATCAGTCATGGTGAATAAAAAATGAAGATTCGGAGAAGGAAATTTGTGAGATAGGATTTTTTGGCAGAGAAGAGTCGCGACTTTGGTTGAAAAACCGAGAGGAAGGGTCGCGGCTGGAGCAAGAAATCCGAGAAAGAGAGAGATTTTTGAGGAGCGGAAGCAAGGTAAAGAGAACCTAGACTCTTGATACCATGAAAAACATAATCTCTTGATTATTCTTATTGATGAAAGACATATATATGTTACAATAGGAGAATCTTATTCCCACTTTATATTTAAAATTCTATTCTATAAGGAGACTAACTATACAATTATGATAATATTACAATAGTAATTAAGGTACATGATTAATTCTAATATATACCAAATATACATCAAGTATAACACTCTTCCGTGAACAGTGCTCGGGTAAGGGCCGCGGCGCTGTGGATCTTGGGCCGCGGCATTGTGGGCTTCATTTAACAATTTAAATGTCTATAAAACTTTCGAAATTGTAACTTTAGATATGACTTAACACAAAATAGTTGTATAACTATAAAAGCTTCTCATTAACGATAAAATGAGGAGTTTAAAGTAGGGGCTAGCTATCTCTACCGAAGGGGAACCATCAATTGAACTTACTTCCGGAAAATTACACTTTACAAATAGGATAAGAAGTGCATATATAAATTGTAGAATATTGTTTTGCGCGGATTTCCCTTCGAAGGTAATGGTCTTTAATTTTTGCTCCTCAAATTTAAAATTTCTAATTTTTCGCTTAAAAATATTTCGAAATTTCGGGCTTGAACATCTGCTTAGTCAAAAATTAAAAAAAAAATTCATAAGATATAGTTTAAATTCGCTAGACAGAATTTGGATGGAGAAACTTTTTCTTCCTTAAGGTAAAGTTTGCTAAAGGTAAATTCTGTCAGATAAGTAAACTATGGCTTGGGTTTTTTTTTTTAATAAGAGACTCATGGTCAGGATACATAATTATATTCGACCCGCTATATTTTTGTTAACACGGTAAGAGACAAATGGGAATTTTGGATATAGTTAAAAGTCCAAATTAATAGTCAATCAAACGTGTTATTAGCAAGGATAAGTATTGCATACTTTTTTAGCCATTTCACAGATAGATAGAAGGATTAGGTGTTCCTCTCTATTATCTGTTATAAGACAACTATCACACGTTAACATCCGCTCTGCCAACTGGCCTTAAGCGCAGAGTATTTTTCATCGCATGGCACATTGGCCAGTCGAATCTCGCAGAACGCTCGACCGCCTTCGTCTCGTGGAGCTCACACGGCTTGTCAGTGGCGTTTAAGCTACCGACGCATTGCGCTTATCATACATCCGAGTTTACCTCAAGACTCGAAAGAAATAGCTGCGGCTTCTTCACAACAAAAACTATCACACATTAGCTATATACGTTATGAGATACCATGTGTGTTAAGGACTAGAGAGAGGAGGCATAGCTACAATTAATGAAACTTTGATGGGCTTTTCCATTACATACCTCATCGGGTTGATTAACAATCAAGCCTCGCCGTCATACTAGACTCGTCAAATTAACACATAAAGTGTGCAGCCAATAATATTCAATTATTAAATTCATAATTGAGCTCACATTTATGAAACTATCATTAAATTCGAAATTGTTAATGGAAACATTAATTACGTAAGCCCATTTGTTATAGAATCGTCATTTCGCCAAACATATACTCATACATCGCACAGGAACGTTGCCGTATTCTTGTAAGTAACTTTATCTAGTGTGTTACATGCTCATCGTGTGGCTACGTACCTTGAGTGAAGGGAATTAATTAAAGAGAAAAGGGTCATATATACCCTAAAACTTTGGTAAAAGAATCATATATATCCTTTGTCAAAGTATGGGGTATATATATCCTAAAACTTTGGTAAAAGAATCATATATACCATTTTTTAACGGATTGGACACGTGGCAGCCACGTCACCGGCGACCAGACAGCGCCACCGCTACAGTAACGCCGCCGCGGTTTCAAGCCTTTTCCAGCTACCACAGAGCTCCATTGGATACAAGACTTACACCATTAGACTCGTCTACTCACCCCCTTCCAATCCATACCAATATCGACAATCAATTCACCCGTTTTCATCGTCAATTTTGCATTCAAAATTCGGCTCCGAATCGCGATTTGTAAAATCACATTTTTCGGCGACCTCCGGCAGTGTCGACAGGAGTGGGTCACACCACTATGACCACCATCACCTCCCCGTCATTTATATAACAAGGCCGTGATTCGATTCATCTCCAGCAGCAAAATCGACCAAATCGATTTCAGACGTAACAATAGCCGCCGTCGTGGATTTTCTGGCAATCTGAGCAACAATCGATAGTCGTGGTGGGTACCATTAGATTCGTCGTCTCAACGCCGACATTTTGCACCCAACCACAACCTTCAATTCGTCCTCAATCTCCGGATCGACCATTTCGATTTCACGATCGGAATTATGCATTTTTCGGTCGAATCTGTGATCAACGACGGCTGAATGTGGTGTCCCTGTGTTCGTCGTGGTCTAATCTATAATTTGATACCAACCCCGTGCCTCAATTCATCCTAAATTGTATTTCACCATTGTTGCTCCTTCAAGCTTGCTGTTGCCGATAGTATTGTTCACTCCGGTGACTGGTCGCCGGATGACGTGGCTGCCACATGTCCAGTCCATTAAAAAAAAGGTAAATTTGATAATTTTTGGCTAACAGATGGTATATATGACCTCATACTTTGACAAAGGGTATATATGATCCTTTTACCAAAGTTTTAGGATATATTTGACCCTTTTCCCTTAATTAAATTTCATTTATTAGAAATTCTTTTTATCATATACTACTCTCTATGTCCAAAAAATATTGATTTACTTTCTTTATTAGTTTGTCCCAAAAAGATTGACTTATTTAGAAACAATTTAACTTTATGAGATTATTTACAACCACATAAATATTTAAGATTTGTTTTGGACCACATATTTCAAAAGTCTTCGTTTATTTCTTAAATTTCGTGTTAAGTCAAACTAGATCAATTTTTTTGGGACGGAGGGAGTATTTAAGATAAAAGTAAGTTGTATAATATATATATATATATATACTGTTAATTAAATCTTCTTGATATAGATTCATATCTTAAGTTTGACTTTTGATCACATGTTCTTAAATCTCTTTACTTCAATTCATGATTCCTCCTCTGACATATATGGTGACAGGTGAAAGTTTGAACATGAGTTATTTGACTCCATATCTGGAATCTGTAAGGCCGAATTTTAAGAATGGGGCAAATTTTTCAATAGAAGGTGCAAGTACACTCCCCAAAAATGTTTTATTTAGTTTTAGTACTCAAGTTCTTCAATTTATAAGGTTTCTTCAGTTACCATCCAAAGGTAATTATTTACTACTGGTATAGTGCTATCTATGTTTGTAATTCACTCCCCTCAGCCTCAATTGATGTGCTAACCGTTCGACTTATCTAATTGTACAAGGTTCGGAAGACTTAGTTGAGACAGATTTCACGAATGCAATTTACGTGATAGACATAGGACAGAATGATCTTGCTGGTGCATTCACTTACCTTTCACAATCTCAAGTTATTGGATTGATCCCTTCTTTCATATCTGAAATTCAAGATGCAATCCTGGTGTATGTTTGTGAAAGAGTTTTGGAATATCTTCCTTAATCTTATTTATCACAATAGGTAAGAATATATACACCGAGTAACATTGAATGAGAAGAATAAGTCTTCCCTAAAATCCTCCTATAATATCTTCCTATATTAATGCTATTCTATCATCTAATAATAATACATTAATACATTTTACTATGTACCATATATACATATGATTCTCCATAATTATATCATTAATAGAAATTAATAATATAATATTCTAACACTCCCCCGCAGTCGAAGCTGGAGGAGGGCGAATGCTGAGACTGTCCCAAAATTCTTCAAATAAGATCAGCGGAAGCCCTTTTGTGAAGATATCTGCAATCTGATGTCGCGTCGGGACATGTAACACTCGCACCTGTCCGCGAGCCACCTTTTCACGGACAAAATGAATATCTAACTCAATATGCTTAGTGCGTTGATGATGGATTAGATTTCCGGAGAGATAAATTGCACTAATATTATCACAGTATACCATAGTACCGCTTAATAGACAATGAAGCTCAAGTAAAAGATTCGAATCCAAAGATGAGTCGACACAACATTGCTACCGTGACGTCAGATTCACTTTCAAAGATCGAACGTGATACGCTGGTTGCCTGAGGACCATGATATTAAATTATCAGGCGAAGACGCAATAACCGGAGGTGAGCGCGTGTTCTGACATCCTTCCTACCAGATCTGTAGTGACAAGCTTGGTCGGAAGAAGGTACAATGCAATCCATAATTCGTAGCGTTCAATATATCGTATAATACGCTTGAGTGCACGATATGTTCTTCCATTGGATTGCATGAACAAACACACTTTGCATCGCATAGGTAATATCCGCCCGTGAATGTGAGATATTGCAAAGCTCCCGCCAAATCGCGATACAATGTCGGATTGGCAAAAGATCGCTGGATATGGCACTCAATTTTGACTTGATATCTACCGGAGTTGCAAGGTTTGCAAGATGACATTCCACCGCTCTACGGCCTCGATGCATACTTTTTGGGAAAGAAATAAACTACCGCATGACGTGTCACCGCAATTCCTAGAAAGAAGTGAAGTGGACCAAGATCCTTCATAGCAAATTCGAACTTACTGGTCATGATATTCTCGAAGAGAGTCTCAAGAGGTCATAGGATAATATCATCTACATATGAGAATATAAGCGATGATTACCCGTGATAAATAAATAGTGAATTATCCGAACTATTGCTTCGAGAAACTCATGTTGAACACAAAATCGCAAACCGCCAGTACTAAGTCATGTGAGCTGTTTGAGGCCATATAATGATTTTTAAGTAAACACACATGATTGGGATATTGAGAATCTCTGCACTTCAACGGTTGGCGACGATACGCCTCACTCAGTGTCCATGTAAGAAGACATTCTTGACATCCAATTGACGTAACCATCCTTTTGAGAGGCTAGATCGAGAACAATTCGATGGTTCTTTGGTTTAACCATCGGATGAATGTCTCGCCGCAATCTAATCTCACCTGTTGAGTCTTGCCATCACCTACAAGTCGGGCCTTATGACGCTCAAAAGAACCATCAGATTTTTCTTTATGGCTAAAAATCCACATAGAACGAATTATATTAGCATTAGATGGACGAGGTACTAACTCCCATGTCCTATTTTTAATTAGAGCATGATATTCATCATCCATAGCCATTTTCCAATTAGGATCTTTTAGAGTAGACACAGGGTTACAAGGCAAAGATGATTTCGATACTTAAGTGTGTAGGCTGTATTTGGCATTGGGTTTTGTAATTCCATGTTGACTACGGTGATCGTCGGCGTTTAGTGGGCGATGGATCGACGCCATCAAGCCGGAGTGAGACAATGGTGAATGCCACCGCCAGCCGCTTTTCCACCTGGTTGAGCTTGGATTTGGAGATTGGCCCAACTGAAGGGGCAACTGGTGTGAAGGATGGGAGTCTCGTGCACTGGGCCTTGGAACTGATGGCCTGGGCCACTGGATCGCATTTTCGATGGGCCGACCATCGGCCTGGTCGATGGGCCAATCGCGTTGATCCGATTTTTGTGAGTTCCGGGCTGTGGAAAAAATGAGTTAGGTACGGGAGCCTATCATCATCCAAAAAATCATAAGTATTTGTCCTGTCACGATCTTGGCAAAGGAAAATTGTGATTCATCAAAATGACATACGACATATAATCATACGCTTGGAAGAGATGTCATAACACATGTAACCACGGTGATTTGTAGGATATCCCAAGAAGACACATGGAGTAGGCGGGTCAAGTTTTGTGATTGTGGTGGATGGAAATAGAGGTAGCAAAGACAACCAAATACTCTCAAATGATGATATGAGGGCTCTCGTAAGTAAAGTATTTTTAGTGGAGCTTGTAAGACATGTTTTTATGGGAAGGATATTCAACATGTAGGTTGCCATTCGCGCATGATGCCAAAAACGGGGCATGTAAGCATGAGCGGCGGATGTTCTCACAATATTGTTTATGGTTCTAATTTTATGCTCCGCCTTTCCATTCTGTGAAGATGTGTGAGACATGATAAACGAAATTGTAAACCATTTGTTTTGAAAAATTCCAAAATCGATTATTGTCAAATTCCTCCCATTGTCACATTGAATACTTTTAATCTCCCGTTCAAACTGAGTTCGGATAAATGCTCTAAAGTTTAGGAAAGTGGAAAACACTTGTGATTTTTTCGACAAAGGGAATGTCCACAAATAATTAGAGTAGTCATCAAGAATCAGTAAATAATATCTATGACCTGAGGAACTCAAAACAGGTGATGTCCAAATATCACAATGTAAAATATCAAACGGCATAGTAGTGCATGAAGTAGAAGAAGTAAATGGCAACCTAACATGTTTACCAAGGGCACAAGCATGACACTTATTCAAAACACGAGTTTGAGTACATGAAATAAAATTATTTTGTTTAAGAGAGGCCAAAATGGACTCCCCCGGATGTCTCAATCGTTCATGCCATAGTGATGGTGCCAACTGCCAAGGCTGCAAAAGTGGAAGGAACTTTAGACTGTGGATTTGGTAAACTTATTAGATAGAGCTCCCCCTTGCTATCACATCTCATGAGAAGCTTCCCCGTCTGAAAGTCATGTACGGAAAAACCAAATGAGTCAAATTTAACAGACACCCAATTATCACTAGTAAACTTTCTAACAGACACCAAATTTTTTATTAATTTGGGAGCATGCAGGACATTATTTAAAACTAGCGCGGATGTGGGCGCGATGTGTTTGACCCATAACCCTTTATCGAATTGCATGGCCATTTCCGACAATAATACCATTTTCTTTGCTCAAATTAAAATAAAGTAGAGTGTACTCGGATGCCGTCATACGCGACGCGTTCCGAGTCCATATACCAATTAGAATCCGTGGATTGAGTTCAAGAGTGCATAGCCGCTTCAATATCCGTAGGATGAGTCGTGGTTGAACGGGCTCCCGCCATCGGGCCGAGGAAGCCCAAAATCGCCGCTCGGCCGCTGAAATCGACCAAATGGGCTCGCTGGTCACACCGTTACGCCGCCAAGACGCTGACATCGCTGGCCGCCATCGCCATCGGGCTCGTTGGCTTGCTCGCCCAACTCTCGCCTGGCCGACTGCGCTCACCGTTGCCGCCAGCGATCGCCGCCGCCGGAGTGTCGGGCCTTCCGCCGCCGCCCAGCCGCTCAGTGGTTGCGCGAGCCACCGCTGGAGTAGGTGCTGCCGCCGCCGGAGTAGGTGTTTCCGCCATAGCCGCCGCCGGAGTAGGTGTTTCCGCCATTTCCGCCGCCACCGAAATTCCGGTGACCCCCACCTTTATTATTTCCGTGATTTCCACCCTTCTTATTATTATTACCACGTCATTTTTGACTCTTATTTTGTGAAGAATAGTCAAAATAATTACCTCCATTTGAAGACGTGGCAACCATGGCGGAATTTGTAGTCGTTAAAACCTTCTTAATCAAACCCGACTCTTCAAGAACAAGCATGGATCTTGCTTGATAAAACTTTGGTAAGAAATTACTTTGACGGATTAGTGTCCCCACGCCACTATAAGCATCCGTGAGACCGACAACTAATTGTAAACTAACCGATTGTCAGTAACCGGTGACCTACGTTTCTCAATTGATCTGTCAACACTTTGACACGCTGACAGTAGGTTGAAACGTTAGGAAAGTCTGTCATGA
Source organism: Przewalskia tangutica (assembly GCA_029844215.1). NCBI lineage: Eukaryota > Viridiplantae > Streptophyta > Magnoliopsida > Solanales > Solanaceae > Przewalskia > Przewalskia tangutica. Next base: position 127,675,950 of record CM056721.1, read on the forward strand.
CAATGGTTGAAAATTCTTGTTCCAACGCAACAACACGAGAGTTTTGATTGTCTTGAAAAATATCTCTGCCGCTCCTACGCCGCCACGGCAAGAGAATCTGGTTCCATTATTGTATGCAATAAGTCTGTGGATATTGTTGCATAAATCCAACCAAGAACCGTGACATCAAGGGTATCCCACAATTCTTTGTTTGCTTCCGATGATTGTTCCGTTGTTGTACCATTTTTTGGTGGAATTATATGATGAAGAACTTTGTGAGCCCTACAACATATTTTGAACAACTCTGCCATGTTGCGTAATGAACAGTTTTCATCTCTAGTTTGACAGAAATATGTGTTTTGATGTTGGAGATAGTAAGATGAGTGAAACGAAGATTTTGATTCAGACATGGTTGTGAGTAAGAACAATAATGGAGAAATTAAAAAAAAATATGAAAAATTTTCGGTCAGGGTAACACCAAGGAAGAAGATGACCGAAATTTGGAAAAAAACAAGAAAAATATTTTAAGGATCTTTTTCTTCCTTATGCTCTTGATACCATGAAAGAGTTTTGGAATATCTTCTTTAATCTTATTCATCACAATAGGTAAGAATATATACACCAAGTAACATTGAATGAGAAGAATAAGTCTTTCCTAAAATCCTCCTATAATATCTTCCTATATTAATGATATTCTATCATCTAATAATAATACATTAATACATTTTACTATATACCATATATACATATGATTCTCCATGATTATATCATTAATAGGAATTAATAATATAATATTCTAACAGTTTGTATTGCTTTATCATTACATAATCATCTTGCGGTTCGTTGTCTTGTTGTGTTTGAAATCAAAATTTCCAAATTTCGCTGCGTACACGAATCCAACAAAACCCTACACCAATTTTGTCAGTGTATTATCCGAAATTGCTCATTTTTCACTTTGCTACATTCTCGGTTCATTTTTTAGCAAACCATCATATTTTTACATTCTTGATTCATATTTTAGCAAACCATCATATTTTTCCTTGTCATTAACAGAGCTATAATATGAAATAGGTAAACTCCATGTGTCCAGATTTTTCAAGGATGTTTAACCGTATCCCTTAATTTTTTGCTATCGTTCAAAATTACCTTCAGACTGAATCTCGTTAGGTATCAAGGGCAAAAATAAGACTTTTCTCTAATGTGGGTTAATATGAGACCAAATTAAAAGTATAACAAATGACAAAATCTCTCAATTTCAAGTAGTACAGAGGTGAAATTTGATGTTTTCACCTTTTTTCCCCTCGTTAATTAAGTACACAAATTGAGATGTTGGAAGGATACCTTCACTATTAACAAAATTGATTAATGCAGGGCATACATAGGGGTGGCAATCAGCCGGGATAGGGCAGTTCTGCTAAGATGTTAACCCTTTCTGTCCTGCCCCGCCCTGCCATGTTTATGTTATTTTTCATTTTTAATTTTTAATTTAGTATTTATTTTGTTAACTTCTTTTATTTTATTTAAAAAAAATGAATGAACAATCAGTCTATTGCCATAATTTCTTAATATTAAGTAATTTATGAACTGACTTTATTTTTTAAATGTTATTCTTTTCTTTCAACCTTTCACATTTCTCACTTGTAAGGGTTACAACTCTCAAACCGTAACCCCAAATAAGGTATTTCTTACGTCGAGCTGAAGATAACACAGAGACTTAACACTATCCCAAGTTTACTCTTGAAATACTTACTATAACTAGTACAAATTCAAGCAAGAACAACCCTATAAAAACGGTCTCGCCAGAATTATTATGAAACAAGACACAGTCTTAAAACAGTCATAACTTCTTATCCGTAAGTCGGATTAATCCCCATAAAGTATCAAACTGTCGAGAACATGAAAATTAGAACTTTTATTCAGCACAAATTTTCAGATTCTTTACCGATTTGTACAGTTTTTATGTTATACATTCTGCCCTTCCAGATTTCGGTTGATCCGAGACAGAAACTTTAAACAGTGATAACTTTCAAACCGTAAGTCGGATTTATACCCGTAAAGTCTCAAACTGTCGATAACGGAGTAATCTAGAACTTTTATTCTGCACAAACTTTCATATTCTTTACCTGTTTGTACAGTTTTTACGTTATATATTATGCCCTTCCAGATTTCGGTTGATTCGAGACAGAAACTTTAAACAACGATAACTTTCAAACTGTAAGTCAGATTAATCCCCGTAAAGTCTCAATATGACCATAACAGAAATATGTACAACTCTATAAAATTTTATCCAATTCTAATAAGTACAACCCAATGTAATAAATTAGATCTTTAAATTTGCACAAAGAAAGTTTCGCGCCTGTCCTATTTATAAATTTCTAAAAATGTGTTTTGACCTGTCCCGCCCTGCCTTGTCCCGTTTAAGCATTGTCCTGACCTGCCCCGTTTAACGTTTGACATGTCCTACCCCGCTCTGTTCTGCCCCATTTGCCATCCCTAGGCATACACAAACGTGGTGTGAGGAATTTCTGGGTTCATAACACATGACCCTTGGGTTGCTTGCCACATAAGGTTGCCACAAGAAATGCAAGTAATTTGAACGATCTTGATGATTATGGATGCGTTAAATCTATGAACGAAGCTGCGAAAGCATTTAACAATCAGTTGCGCGCTCTTTGTGAACAACTGAGGCTCGAAATTCCTATACATCCAGATCCATTTTGCATATCTGGATCCAGATCCAGATCTATCGGGTCCATAAAAATTATATTTAAATGCGGATTTACCGGGTTCACTGATCGGATCTGGATTCACATGTAACATTTTTTACCTTGAATAATATTCCCACCTATTGAAACTTTATTGACAAAATGAAACTCAATCTGATTGGAAAAAATGATTGATTTCATTCAATCAACCTATACAAACATGACACAATTCATTTTACTCAAATAAGAAATACAAATATGACAATTGCATTTTAACTATTTCTATAGGGTCCAAAAATAACTAAATCAAAATGAAAGCTACAAATTTTTGTCTTGTTACATATATATGTTAGTTAATATTTTTCTTCCCACTTTACAAAAGGAAAAAATAAACCTTCAACAATATTTTTGTAGTTTCAAAATATTGGGTAAAAGGAACAATTATAAAAACAGAAATAAGAAAAGAAAAATCAAATGAAAGTATAATGTGCAATCATCTTGAATACATTTTCAATTTTAAATGTAGGATTATATTGTTAAAAACAGTAGTAATTTTCGAAATGTGCATATTTTGTTTTTAAAAATCTGTTGAACTGATTTAGGAAAAAATATTATTGAATGAGGATTTCTCATGTCTTAGGAAAAAATATTATTTAATAAAAAAATGGATTCACGGGTCATATCTGGACCGGATACGGATCTCAAATATAAGATCCAGATTCGATCCGTCTAAAATGGATCCGAATCCGATTCAGATCCGTCGGATCCAAATTTTAAAAATTCATATCCTATAAAACGGATTTGGATTCACCGGGTCCAGAATCCACGACAATATCTACTCCAAATGAAGGATGCAACCATCGTGTACATATGCATGCCATCAAGTATGACCTTATTGCCAATGCCACTCATGGTGAGTCTAAAACTCTAAATTGGTTATGTGAATATTCTACACATCACCATCTTAGAAGATTTCAAAAAAAATATCACTTAGTTTCGACTTTCTAGGGATATCAAACAACAACAACATACTCGTTGAAATTTCACAGCGTGGGGTCTGGGAGGGTAGAGTGAACGCATACCTTCCTCTACCTGAGCAGATAATAAGCTTGGCACTACTACCTGCCGGTTCAAAGCAAAACAAGAGAAACGGTGAGACACCTGATCGAAGGTCACAAATTTAACTATTAAAAATAGAACCCACATATTAGACGAGTTAAAGTTGGGCTGGGCATGTCTAATTCACGGGTCATTTCGGGCATTGTCCCTTCAAACATTTTGGGCTAATTTGAGGGAGCATTGTGTAGCCCAATTGTTTTAAGAAAACTTATCAAAACATCGAAAATATGCTTTTTGTAGTTTCATTTGCTTGATATAGTTATGATAAATAAAAGAAAAAGCTCATATTAGTTTGATTTGGTAAGTAAACAAATTAATAAATTAATTAAAGTGATTTTGGGTTCGACGGGTTGAATCAGTTATGACCCATTGTTAGCCCAAATTAGCGCCCCCCCAAACCCCAACCCCTCTCCCCCACCTCTTGACCATACAACTATAATTCCAATATAATGTCGCCAAAGTGGGTATACTCTGTGCGAGGAAGGCTCTGAATATGTCAGCTGGGATGGAGTTCACTACACTTGAGTTTGCCAATGCTATTGTTGCCTCCAAAATACTCTCTACAAATTATTCCACTCCTCCTCTCGACTTACATCACTTCTTTACCTAGAATATACTACTCCTATGTTTGCTTGTGTCACAAATAACTTTTTTTCTTTTTGTTATTTGTTGTGAACCAACAATATCACACCATAATACGAGTATTTTTGGATTGTTATAATCCAGCGGGGTGCATCTTTTGATTCGATCTAAATTGTGGTAATTCAACTATTACTTATAAATGGCTAATGCTAGACCTTAGATTAAAGGAAAATAGAAAACCCTTTTCGTTGACCTTTCCTTACATCCAGTCATTGCATTCACTCTTTTTGGTAAAACTTTAGCCTTAATTCTTGTTAGGCGTCAAATCCATTAAATAATGGCAATTTGTTAGAAGAAAACATGGTATAGATACTAAAATAAGCAATAATTCAATAACCATTTCTATCCACGTTCCAACAGAAGCGAAAAGAAGGTGATTTAAAAAATGACAGTTGCATAATACTCTTGGAAACAAGGGAAGGGTACTTATATACGCTTAGTCTCACTTTTTTTTTTTTTTGTTGACGAAGGAACCCGCAGCCGCTGCTCATTCGAGTGCGCACAAGGTAAACCCCGGACTGACGCAATAGCCTGCAAACCACGCCAGCCAGTTAAACCATACTTGGCAAGCCAGGTGTGACAGGCTCCCCCCAAGAGGTGAAGGCAGGCCAGACGCTACCCTGGGGTTTCGAACTTGTGACCAAGCTCTCCCACATCACCCAATGAGAATACCCTCTGCCTTCAAGACCAACTGGTCTAGGAATTCGGATTCTTAGTCTCACTTAAGTATGCTATATTCTGTCATTTTTTTACACATTATATATTTATAGCAATCAATTAATGTGAACTATGAAGAGTCCTATCGTGCCACACATCCGGACATTAAAGAATTTGCGGTTTGTTTAAATGGTTTGGACAATTCTCTCCTCATGATTAGCTTTTGAAATTCAGTTTGATCATAATACATAATATAGTATTAGAGTCGGGCTCATTCCAATTTTGTTTTCGGATGTTAAGCCTCCATAATAAAATTGTCCGCTCGGCATTGTCAGAGCAAAAATAAAGTCAACATGTATATGTTAATATTTTGAAAATATAAGGTCAAATCAGGCTAGGGGGAGGTTCGGAAAGTTTTATGTCGTCTAAATGAAATGAAATGTACGTATAATATTAGTAGGATACGTCAAGAAAAGAATGCCGACAAATAGAAGTTTGAAAAGTAGAAGGTCCTAAAGTATATGCATGTCCTAGAGACAATCTGTATTAGGACACAATGTACTTTATACACATTTATATTTATATTAATGATGATTAATATTATGACATTTTGCATTTGTTGAATTATTAATTGATTGTTTATAATATTCTATAAATGCATCCGTAGAGGTTACGTGCTTATTAATGATGTGAGAATTAATATTATAACGTAACTCTTAAATTACCTCGACTAAAGATCATCGAAATTGGGATATCGATGATATGTGATACGTCGACATGTGGTATGTATCATATCATTAGGGGTGTAGTATGTCTCACTTGCTACGAGTTATGGCAACTCGTGATGGACACATGGATACTTGTTGAAGTATTGGTATGCCCTGCTGATGTACTGTTTTGTTATATGTTTAATGTTATCGGCGTGTGAGAGATAAAAGACTTTAGACTTGAGGTCAATATCACCTTGTTTACGGAGTAATATACTTTGATCATGTCCTAAGCTCAAATGCCTTATAGGTTGAGACGCGACTTGTTTTGGGTGCATTACGAAGTAGATTAAAGGTGGTATGTGAGCTAATAAAGGATTCATTCCTTGAATTTATATTCGAGTGAACACTCAGGTACTCATATGGTATTAGGTTGACTAAGTCATTGGTCACGAACGATACATATACGTGATATGGTCCTGTTGTCAACTAATATAGATTATTTATAATAATCAAGTCATTTGGATAGATACTTGACAGATCCTAATCTTGATTGAGTGTGTCATGAATGAAAGAATTTTATCTTCCCACATAGAGGTTCAGTTCACATATTTTGTGTACCTAAACTTTACATATCGGGTCTGCCTTCCCACAGCTTCAGAGTTCCAGTGATCCTAATGTAATTAGTGATTTTGTAAAGGCCTGAAGGGTAACACTAAGTCAAATGTTCCATCGATTGAAGGATGTAATTAGAAGGAGATACCTATATATTCAGTTGATGACCGGGACATTAAAATGAGAAACGGGCGTAAAATAGACGGACGCGTGCCTTGATTCAAGATCAGCGGTGTGAACACGTACAAGACCGCAGCGTTGCTCTCACGAGGACCGTGGTGCGCGACGTGGCTCGGCAATCAATTCTTTTCGAAGCCGCTTCTACCGTCCCTACTGAAACCCTCGAGCTCTTATTTTATCCTATAAATAGGAGGCTCCTCTTCTCATTTTAATACACTGAAAACCTAAGAGAGGTAAATCTCTTCTAAAGCTCTGTCATAATCCATAGCATTCATGACTTGTCAAATTACATCATAATTTCCAGAACTTACAAATCGAGGGACGTTTGCGTGTGCACCCTCGGACTACACAGAACACAAAGATTCAACTGTTTGGTTGATTGCTACAATAATGTAAGTCTTCGATCGAAGTTTTACATATTACTTTGTGTTTGTATTTTTCATTGCATATCATATCATAGTCGACTTGCCGTCAGTTTGAAACATAAATTTTCAAATTTCATTGTGTAACGAACGACGTAAACACCTACAGAGGTATCAGAGTCTGGGCTGTTTCGTGTGATTTGTAATGATATTAATGATAATATGAGTTAGGATTTGTTTAGATCTATATTTTATGTATTTAAAAGCTTTAAAATCCTAAATCTTTAGAACACATAGTCCTTGTGCCCTAATTTGTTAGACCAATTATGTATTCGAGAAAATTGATCCAATATATAACTCTTCTAAGTTGATATGCGTTATCCGGCTTAAAGCATGGTGCATTGAAATGAAGAACGAGAAGAAAATTGAATTTGATGGTCGATGAACATGTTGTTTTAATGGTGATGGTAATACAAGTGATATATCCGAAAGATCTGACCCTAAACCAGTTTTAGGGGCTCTAAATTTCGTGATTGTTTCTAAGGATAAGGCACCGTTCCACGATGGAGCACCGCGTGCTCGCTAGGATTTTGGCGGCACACGCTGCCGCCCAGAAGCTAGAGGCACCGCGTCCTATTCACGCAGAGTCACTGTTGTTCATCCGAAGCTTAAAATTAATTTTTGGACACCAGCCGCGCACCGCTGCCCACTTACAGACCGGTGCGCTCGTGACGATAATTATGAGGCAATCGCGTGCCACTTTTTAGGACCGCGATGCTAATTAATTTGCGATTTCAGGCTTATCGCCTCAGAGTACCGCGTGCCACTGTTGGAATCATGCCGATTTACGACGAATTTAAAAAAAAACAGAGACTTAAAAGTTTCAGATTCTGAATCTGAGGTTTTAGAAGTTTCAGTTTCTGAAAATAAAGTTTTGAATCAAATAGATTTGGTCCTTTCGGGCAAATCTGTAATTAAAAAAAGTTTTCTAAAAGTTGAATTTAGGTTCTGCAAATTGAAAACAGGACCCAAAAGTTTGAAAATATTTTCTGAAGTTTAGAATTGCATTTTTATGAATTTATAAGGGTTCAATTGAATTTTAAATTCTTAAGGGACTAAAGTGTAAATTCTGAAAATTTACAGAATTCCCGAAAATCAGAATTTTAAAATCAGAAAATGTTTAGGGAATGTTTGGCATTTACATAGATATAGAGTTTAGACAAATAGACTCATAGTTATCATTAATAGCATATTGTTGAATAATATACAAATGTGTTAAATGTTAAATATGATGCATTTAAATTATTAGCATAGCATTCACAATTATTGTCTGGGTAGGCGGCGCACAGTAATTGTTTAATTTTAAATGACCGCTATAACTGTCTGGGTAGACGACACCCAGTAATTGTTTAATTTTAAATGACCGTTATAACTGTCTGAGTAGATGACGTCGAGTATGTGATTAAAACCATCTTTTATCATGCCTATTGGGTTTGATGGTTTCTCATCTAATTATTTTTAGATATTGCATGATAGGATGTCATATGATGTATGACTTAATTGTTGATCTTGAATGAATCCCCGAAAACTGAAAATGTTCCCCAAACATTAAATACAAGTCTAATTATAACGCGTCGTCCATTATAATTGTTAGGGTGCTAAGTCATTTTCGGCGATAAAGGTATTTTTGCCAAAGCATTTGCTTTAAGTCTAAGAGGACCAAGACCCTTTCATAGATGTGTTAAAATGAAAGTGGATAATAAACTTTTGTAGGTATTTACACCAAAGTGTTTGCTTGCAAAGGCTAAATTTACTTAGACATTTAAACGCAGTCGTGTAATGAAGTTGACTTGTTTAGATGAATCTTGGCGCCAAAGTGTCGGACTAGTCTAAAGACGTAAGATTAAAATGAAAGATATTTAATCAAACCAAGAGTTGTAGAGCTGTTTTACAATTGGTTGAGGACCTACCAAAGTGTGCTATTGAAGTTATCAGCCAAAGCAAACACGGATATAGCATATGTTTGGATCTTGGCCCATTATGACCTTTATATTGATTTAGGTCTGTATTCTACCTTGGGGTCGTAGAAGTATGCAAAATAGTTTGAGCTAATTTAAAACAAAAGGCCATGTTAAAATTAGCAAATTATGAATGTGTATAAATTATTGGAAAAATGAATTATTGATTGCATTTTTCCTATTATGTCTATTATCTTCATAAATGTCAAACTTTTCGTTGAAAATGCTCACGGAGTCAAACAGACTCACCGGACCCAACTTCGTTGACTGGCTTAGAAATGTTAGAATTATTCTATGACAGGAAGAGATTGAGTATACTTTGGACACAATATTCCCCACTACTCCGGCGGAGGACTCTGAAGAGTATGCAATTTTTGACCAGGTTGCTTACAAGAAACATTAGAAGGATGCCACATCTTCTCAATGCCTGATATTGTCTTTTATGTCTCCTCCACTGCAAAAAACAGCATGAAACTATGGTGCCCAACGAAATGTTAGCCCAGTTGAGGAGTCTCTATAAAACGCAGTCTCAGACAATAGAGTATGACCTGCTAATAGAACTCTTTAAATGTAGGCTAAATAAAGGGGGTCAAGTTTCGCCTCATGTGTTGAGGATGATTGAGTTGATTGAGAGGTTGACCGCTATTGACATAAGGTTTCATGACAGAGTTGTTACACCCCGTAAGTTCAGGACATGTGTAAGTGAATGTACGCAAGGAACACAAGACTTGGAAATTAGTACGAAAGGAAGGATTGTTTTTCCGACGGGAAGTCTTCCGGACGTCGGAAAGGAAAAATGTTGGTTGTTGAGAATTGGATTCTCAAAAGGCATTATTTGAAGAGTTTGGAACTCTTAACCTTATGGAAATTTATTTTTTGCGGATTTGGTCACGTGGGGCCCACCCGAGGAATTTTACGTTTTTTTGGGGCCCACGAGGGTTACGGAATTTTATGGACGAATGAGAGGGCGACACGTGGCACCCCCCACATGGCTTGGTCGAAATTTATGCAAGGGGTAGAATGGTCATTTGACCTATGTAGATGATAAGTCTTGCAAGCTTGACATATTTGACCAAGTCAACTTGTCCACATAGGCTCAATCCTTGTGATATTCATCCTAGCCTCACATTTGTTGATATCTGCAATTCTCCAACGTGTTATATGTATCATACTAGTGCAAGACTAGCTCACTTTACACTTAGAAAAATTAGAGAACTCTTGTTCTTCTATAGTTGCTTCTCGCCAAGGCTACTTTAGGAAGAGAAACTTTTGTAGTTTTGATCCATTAGTCACAAGACTTTAACCCAATGTCCCCAAGGGTATTGTAAGGTTATCTCAATAGAAAGAATTCGGAAAAAAACGTATTTTTACGTTAGTCGCAAGGCGGAAACAAAGGGAGTTCTTCAACTTTGAAGTTGGAACTTGAAGAAGGGTTCTTCATAGGCCTCTAAGGAATGCTTGGAGCGGATTGGAACTTAAGGAAAGGAGCTAAGAATTTCTAAGGCGCGACTTTGGATCTTGGAAATTTTAAGGGCTTGGAAAGGTATAAATTTTGTCGTTTTATTAGTTAAGGCTTACTTATGATCAGAGCTATGGTTATTAGCAAGCATGAGATATATAGTATGAATTTTGATAAGGATATTGTTATTGAACCCTAATCCAAAACTAGCATGTTAGCCTTAAGACTACAATTCAAGTCGATTATTAGTAAAGTCGCCATGTTGTAAAAAGGAAGGAAATTGTAGTTGTTGAAGTTGTTTAGACTATATAACATGTTAGACCTAAGAACTTGGAATTTGGAAAAGGGTTGGAAAATACTTAGTGTTGTTGGTTGTAAGTTGGCGAGAATGGCTTTAATTGTGGAACTACTTTGGTATGAATTGTGGGCGGAATATTACACGTATTGTAGGCGTGTAATCCCTTTGTTTGGTTGTTGTCGAGCCTTAAAAGTGGCTTGTTGGTTATTGTATTCGCCTTGAAAAAGGTGGCAAAGTGAGTAGAAACAAAGGAAGTTGTCGCTCGATTTTCCGTAGAATTAGAGACTAAATACTTAGTATTATTCTACATGTAGACTAGAAGTTGATAGCCTTGTTGTGACCATTATAGGTTGACACTTCACGCACGTGTATTCGGCTTAGCTTGTGGATTTAGCCAAAAGGTATGTGAACTATCTCCTCTTCTAGCATGATTCCTTAGAATAAAGAAAGTAAGTTCTACTCCTCAATGATCCATTCCTTGCTTGTATTTGGATTGCCTAAAATAGAATTTGTTCTATGTACTTCCTTGAGTGTACTTTGATGTTTAAATTGTAAGTAGTATAATCCATTTCCTTAGGGAAGTTTGGATTCTTAAAAGTGAAGGTATTTTTCTTAAAGTACATAGAAACTTAAAAAGGAAGTGATTTCCAAATCTTTTGGCTAGTGCCTTAGTTCTAAAACCTAAAGGTCATTATAATGACTTTAGGGGAGTCAAAGGAGTGATTTACTTATTTGATTTAAAAGAGGAGAAATGACATGATTTAAGAGAAGTAACTTGCGTTAAGGGTGAAGTTACTTGAGGTTTAAAAGTAGAAGAAAACTTGTTTTCTAACTATTAAGAGACTTGAAGTATTTTTGAAAGTTAAGAACTTGATTTGTAAGTATGTGATACTTGGTTTTAATAGTATAAGTCTCGTTATCAAGGAATGGATACGTTTAAAACCATAAAAGGTTATAACGCTTTATGGGAAGTTGGTTATAACGGCTTTATGGAAGGTTTAGAAAGTTGTCTATTTTGATTAAATCGGCATAAGTTGCCTAGATTGTGAAAATTTGGAGTTACTTGATTTCAAGCTTTGAAATGAGTTTTCTGAAGTGTAGTAACTTACCTTGAAAAATAGACACGCCTTGATACTACGGTGTTAGTATTCTGGGGCTTTACATAGAAAGGAGTCTTTTATAAAAGAATGTATGTATGCCTTGCTAAGTACTTTGGCTTGATAAATTGAGGATTTGTCTAAGTGTGCCTTGATAAGTACTTTGACTTGTTAAAAGAGAATTATTCTATGTATGCCTTGATTAGTACTTTGGCTTGATAAATTGAGAATTTGTCTAAGTGTGCCTTGATAAGTACTTTGACTTGTTAAAAGAGAATTATTCTATGTATGCCTTGATTAGTACTTTGGCTTGATAAATTGAGAATTTGTCTAAGTGTGCCTTGATAAGTACTTTGACTTGTTAAAAGAGAATTATTCTATGTATGCCTTGATTAGTACTTTGGCTTGATAAATTGAGAATTTGTCTAAGTGTGCCTTGATAAGTACTTTGACTTGTTAAAAGAGAATTATTCTATGTATGCCTTGATTAGTACTTTGTCTTGATAAATTGAGAATTTGTCTAAGTGTGCCTTGATAAGTACTTTGATTTGTTAAATGAGAATTTATTCTATTTGTGCCCGGATAAGTACTTTGGCTTGTTAAATGAGAATTATCCTATGTGTGCCTTGATAAGTACTTTGGCTTGGTTAATTGAGCACTTGCCTATATGTGCTGGTAATAGCCTTTGAGTGCAAGTATTATGTTTTATTAAGTTGCCGCGACTCTACGGTTGGCCGGTACCGTCTTGTTGTAAGTCATCGACGCACGACGCTGATGTGGGATTCCACGTACGCTGCTACTTGTAGTACTGGGTTAAATTCTGATTTTTATAGAAGATACGGTAGTGCTTATGCCTTGTTCACGGTCATCGAGATAGGGTAAGAGTATAAGTGGCGGTAAACCCCAAGACGCTATACCACCGCTTTACCACCTTCTCCAGGTAGAGTATATGTGAGTGGTAAACCCCAAGACGCTATACCACCGCTTTACCACCTTCTCCGGTAGAGAGTATATGTGAGGTACACCTCAAGACGCTATACCACCTGCACTCACCTTCTCCAGTAGAGTATATGTGGTACACCCCAAGACGCTATACCACCGCCGTACCACCTTCTCCGTGGTAGAGTATATGTGAGGGTAAACCCCAAGACGCTATACCACCGCTTTACCACCTTCTCCGTGGTAAGAGTATAAGTGAGTGGTAAACCCCAAGATGCTATACCACCGTGGGACTTGGTGTTCATGTATGCTATCGGTGTTATGTTATATCCTCGGATCGCCAGTGAGGAAGGATTCCACGCACGATTGATATTATGGCGCGAGACCCATAGTTATATTTGAGTAGTGACTTTGAGGCTCGCGCCCACGACTTGATATGACCGCCATGCTTATGCATCGTAGGTTGCTATCATACATGTCTCTGCTTTGTTTAGATCGTTATGATTTCATTACGATTTCTTTGTTCACATACTTGGTACATTCTTCGCATCGACCTCCTTCGGGCCGCTCACGCCGCAGTTTAGGTACGCAGATTCGGTGATCGGCAGTGTAGATCCGCTCGTGGTTTTGGATAAGCTCCTTCTATTCGGAGTTTATCTTTGGTATATGTCCTTCAAGATGTGCTTTGTATAGTTTTGGTACAGCGGGCCTTGTCCCGTCATAGTTCGCTTTAACTCAGAGGTTTGTATTCATACGTGGATTGGACTCATGCGGTGTAAAGTGTCTTTTGTTTATGATATATGGCACTTGTCGCTTTGCCCTCGCACGCACGCTTGTTTTAAAAGAAAAAAAAATGAGGTGTTATTTCGCCCGCACTTACTTGTATTGTTAAGGTAGAAGGTGCCTGGTAGGCACTACCACGCCCGGGTTCGGCCGTGACAGAGTGGTATCGAGCAATCGGCCCTGAATGTCTACAGACCGTGTCTAGTAGTCTTGATTATCGGTGTGCGCGCGCCACACCCATAAACAGGAGGCTACAGGACATTTAGGAGTTAGTTTCTATTCTTCTCACTCTAAGATCGTGCATGTAGCCGTGTTAGTAAGATAATTCCTCTCGACGTATTGTTGTATTACGCTTATGCCTCCGAGGGCGGCCGCCCGAGAAGGGCAAAAGGGGTAGCAAGAGCTACTAGTCAGACTCAGAGAGTTGATAGGGCTTATGCCCATTGTACACCGGATGTTATTCCGCAGTCGGCGAGTCCTTCTGCGCCAGTTTTGAGGCCCCAAAGACCAGAGCCTCGCTTTCTGGTTAGGAGAAGACTATAGGGTCGCGAGGAAGCAGCGATTATGTTATTGACCAAGATAGCGGTGCTAGCGATTGTAAAGTGATAGTACCCTGCAGGTAGGGATACTTTGATTAGTAAAGTGAGAAATAAGAATGTTGACAAGAATGATAGGTGAACTGAGACTATAGTTGTATAAAGTTCACAAGTTGTAATTACCCCGTATAAGTGTAAGACCGATAGGGAAGATTGTATAGTAGAAATACTTTGGCTTATGAGACGAACCTCCAGTGAATAGGGGGTAGGGTAAGAAGTACCTTGAGATAAGAGAGAGATTTATTTCAGACTAAGAATGAGAAGTTAAGCGTGACGATGAGTCGGGTTATGGACTCATTTCGGGTCAGCCGATAGTTTGGAATGGGGTAATGTCAGTTAGAAATGGTCCCGTTATGTGTTAGGGTCCTGAGGATGTCAGGCCCAAGTTTAGTTAATCGTTGTACAAGTTTGTGGACGTTGCTCCACCTAACTAGGTCGTAAGGACAGAAAAGCCTTAACGAATGTGAGTAGCTTAATGGCCAGGTTTGATTAGTAACTCCAAGGAGTGGAGAATAGAAACAAAATATTGAGATTTTGTACGTGTACTAGATAAGTTTGAAAGTACGAGAAAGTATGACAAGTAAGGAAAGAAAGGAACCTCAGGGAATCCAGTGTTTGGCGAGATCAGAACCTTCGAAGTTTTGTGAGAATGACCACGGATGGAAGGTCCATTATTATGTTTACGTATGTTGAGCGCCATGTATGGCATCGCTGGTCTTGTGCGCTTTGATTGATAGGCATAGTATGTAGTTTACGCCGAGTTTGTATAGCTTGACAATCGACTAAGAACATTCGGGACGAATGTTTCTAAGGGAAGAATGTTACACCCGTAAGTTCGTGACATGTGTTGAATGTACGCAAGGAACACAAGACTTGAAAATTAGTACGAAAGGAAGGATTGTTTTTCCGACGGAAGTCTTCCTGACGTCGGAAAGGAAAAATGTTGGTTGTTGAGAATTGATTCTCAAAAGGCATTATTTGAAGAGTTTGGAACTCTTAACCTTATGGAAATTTATTTTTTGATTTGGTCACGTGGGCCCACCCGAGGAATTTTACGTTTTTGGGGCCCACGAGGTTACGGAATTTTATGGACGAACGAGAGGCGACACGTGGCACCCCCACATGGCTTGGTCGAAATTTACGCAAGGGTAGAATGGTCATTTGACTATGTAGATGATAAGTCTTGCAAGTCGACATATTTGACCAAGTCAACTTGTCCACATAGGCTCAATCCTTGTGATATTCATCCTAGCCTCACATTTGTTGATATCTAGACCTCCAACGTGTTATATGTATCATACTAGTGCAAGACTAGCTCACTTTACACTTAGAAAAATTAGAGAACTCTTGTTCTTCTATAGTTGCTCTCGCCAAGGCTACTTTAGAAGAGAAAATTTTGTAGTTTTGATCCATTAGTCACAAGACTTTAACCCAATGTCCCCAAGGGTATTATAAGGTTATCTCAATAGAAAGAATTTAAAAACGTATTTTTACGTTAGTCGCAGCGGAAACAAAGGGAGTTCTTCAACTTTGAAGTTGGAACTTGAAGAATGGTTCTTCATAGGCCTCTAAGGAATGCTTGAGCGGATTGGAACTTAAGGAAAGGAGCTAAGAATTTCTAAGGCGCGACTTTGGATCTTGGAAATTTTAAGGGCTTGGAAAGGTATAAATTTTGTCGCTTTATTAGTTAAGGCTTACTTATGATTGTAGCTATGGTTATTAGCAAGCATGAGATATATAGTATGAATTTTGATAAGGATATTGGTTATCGAACCCTAATCCAAAACTAGCATGTTAGCCTTAAGACTACAAATCAAGTCGATTATTAGTAAAGTCACGCATGTTGTAAAAAGGAAGGAAATTGTAGTTGTTGAAGTTGTTTAGACTATATAACATGTTAGACCTAAGAACTTGGAATTTGGAAAAGGGTTGGAAAAGACTTAGTGTTGGTTGTAAGTCGTCGAGAATGGCTTTAATTGTGGAACTACTTTGGTATGAATCATGGGCGGAATATTACACGTATTGTAAGGCGTGTAATCCCTTTGTTTGGTTGTTGTTCGAGCCTTAAAAGTGGCTTGTTGTTATTGTATTCGCCTTGAAAAAGGTGGCAAAGTGAGTAGAAACAAAGGAAGTCACGCCCGATTTTCCGTAGAATTAGAGACTAAATACTTAGTATTATTCTACATAGAGACTAGAAGTTGATAGCCTTGTTGTGACCATTATAGGTTCACACTTCTACGTCTGGTGTATTCGGCTTAGCTTGTGGATTTAGCGAAAAAGGTATGTGAACTATCTCCTTCTAGCATGATTCCTTAGAATAAAGAAAGTAAGTTCTACTCTGAATGATCCATTCCTTGCTTGTATTTGGATTGCCTAAAATAGAATTTGTTCTATGTACTTCCTCGAGTGTACTTTGATGTTTAAATTGTAAGTAGTATAATCCATTTCCTTAGGGAAGTTTGGATTCTTAAAAGTGAAGGTATTTTTCTTAAAGTACATAGAAACTTAAAAGGAAGTGATTTCCAAATCTTTTGGCTAGTGCCTTAGTTCTAAAACCTAAAGGTCATTATAATGACTTTGTGAGTCAAAGGAGTGATTTACTTATTTGATTTAAAGAGGAGAAATGACATGATTTAAGAGAAGTAACTCGTTAAGTATGAAGTTACTTGAGGTTTAAAAGTAGAAGAAAACTTGTTTTCTAACTATTAAGACTTGAAGTATTTTTGAAAGTTAAGAACTTGATTTGTAAGTATGTGATACTTGGTTTTAATAGTATAAGTCTCTTGGTTATCAAGGAATGGATACGCCTAAAACCATAAAGGGTTATAACGCTTTATGGGAAGTTGGTTATAACGGCTTTATGGAAGGTTTAGAAAGTTGTCTATTTTGATTAAATCGCATAAGTTGCCTAGATTGTGAAAATTTGGAGTTACTTGATTTCAAGCTTTGAAATGAGTTTTTAAGTGTAGTAACTTACCTTGAAAATAGACACGCTTGATACTACGGTGTTAGTATTCTTGGGCTTTACATAGAAAGAGTCTTTATAAAAGAATGTATGTATGCCTTTCTAAGTACTTTGGCTTGATAAATTGAGGATTTGTCTAAGTGTGCCTTGATAAGTACTTTGACTTGTTAAAAGAGAATTATTCTATGTATGCCTTGATTAGTACTTTGGCTTGATAAATTGAGAATTTGTCTAAGTGTGCCTTGATAAGTACTTTGAATTTTTAAAAGAGAATTATTCTATGTATGCCTTGATTAGTACTTTGGCTTGATAAATTGAGAATTTGTCTAAGTGTGCCTTGATAAGTACTTTGACTTGTTAAAAGAGAATTATTCTATGTATGGATAGATAAGTACTGTGGCTTGATAAATTGAGAATTTGTCTAAGTGCCTTGATAAGTACTTTGACTTGTTAAAAGAGAATTATTCTATGTATGCCTTGATTAGTACTTTGGCTTGATAAATTGAGAATTTGTCTAAGAGTGCCTTGATAAGTACTTTGACTTGTTAAATGAGAATTTATTCTATTTGTGCGGATAAGTACTTTGGCTTGTTAAATGAGAATTATCCTACGTGTGCCTTGATAAGTACTTTGGCTTGGTTAATCGAGAACTTGCCTATACGTACGGGTAATAGCCTTTGAGTGCAAGTATTATGTTTTATTAAGCCGCGACTCTCGGTTGAATGGTCACCGTCTTGTTGTAAGCCATCGACGTCGACAGCCGATGTGGATTCCACGTATGCTCCGTTACTTGTAGTACTTGGGTTAAATTCGGATTTTTATGTAAGACACGGTAGTGCTTATGCCTTGTTTGATGGTCACGAGATAGGGTAAGAGTATAAGTGAGGGTAAACCCCAAGACGCTATACCACCGCTTTACCACCTTCTCCGTGGTAGAGTATATGTGAGGGTAAACCCCAAGACGCTATACCACCTGCTTTACCACCTTCTCCAGTAGAGTATGTGAAGTGGTACACCCCCAAGACGCTATACCACTGCTGTACCACCTTCTCCGTGGTAGAGTATATGGCGGGTACACCCCAAGACGCTATACCACTGCCGTACCACCTTCTCCAGTGGTAGAGTATATGTGGGTAAACCCCAAGATGCTATACCACCGCTACCACCTTCTCCAGGTAAGAGTATAAGTGAGGGTAAACCCCAAGATGCTATACCACCGTGGGACTTGGTGTTCATGTATGCCTATTGGTGTTATGTTATATCCTCGGATCGCGGTGAGGAAGGATTCCACGGCACGATTGATATTATGGGCGTGAGACCCATAGTTATATTTGAGTAGTGACTTTGAGGGCTGCGCCCCCGACTTGATATGATCGCTATGTGCTATATCTTGTAGGTTGGCTATCATACATGTCTCTGCTTTGTTTAGACTGTTATGATTTCATTACGATTTCTTTGTTCACATACTTGGTACATTCTTCGCATCGACCTCCTTCGGAGCTGCGTTCATGCCGCAGTTTAGGTACGCTATTCGTGATCGGCAGTGTAGGATCCTGCTCGTGGTTTTGGATAAGCTCCTTCTATTCCGAGTTTATCTTTGGTATATGTCCTTCAAGATGTGCTTTGTATAGTTTTGGGTGCTACGGGCCTTGTCCCGTCATAGTTCGGCTTTAACTCCAGAGGTTTGTATTCATATGTGGATTGGACTCACGTATGCGGTGTAGTGTCTTTTGTTTATGTATATATGGCAGCCTTCGGCTTTGCCCTCGCACGCACGTTTGTTTTAAAAGAAAAAAAAATGAGGTGTTATTTCATTCCCGACTTACTTGTATTGTTAAGGTAAGGTGCCTGTGTAGGCACGATCACGCCCGGTTCGGGCTGTGACAAGAGTCTCCCCAGCCTCATCATGCACTCACTTCCGAGATCGTTTGAGAGTTTCATTGTAAATTATAATATAAATGGGACTAAAGCGACACTGCCGGAGTTACATAATATATTGAATTTTTTTGAATCTTCGACCTTTAAGACCAAGCCTATTCTGATGGTTGGCTCCTCTAGTCGCCTCAAACCGAAAGGTAAGGGACAACAGAATGGGAAGGGCAAAGTTGTTGCTCCGGCAAGCAATGAAGCCCAAGGGAGGGGCGAAGAAGAAGAAGAAACTGCCGGCATCGGATATTTGCATGAATTGCAACAGGAAGGGCATTGGAGAAAGGATTGCACTGCTCCACGCGGAGGAATGGCACCAGGTGCTAATGTGCAAGGTATGTTTGTAATTGAAATTAATCTATCTATAAATGATTCACATTCCTGGGTACTGTTAAGTGTATTTTGTATACACTTTTGAGTCCTTGTTAATGAGTATTTTACTCTTTTATTTTGCGTTTATGTTTTTCTTTCATTTTGTGTCACAGCGGTTATAAAGGAGAATATACTACTTTTGAGGATGAAATTGCACAAGAAATGCCAAGAAATGAAGTTTAAGAAGTACCGGAATGTATAGAAGAAATCAGACGAAGTCCGGACGAAAAAAGGACACAGAAGCAGAAATATCGGTGAAGGACGTCGCAGGCGCCAATATTTCAGCATCTTTGATTTTGTCGCTGGAGTTTCGGCGCGGTGGCGCCAAACTGCAGGGCCACGGCGCCGACGCGAGATTTCTGATTTTTTGGGCTGAATTTGACACGTTTTCAGGGTCCGAAAGGTCAACTTTTCCCAGCTATAACTCCCTAAAACCCTACTCATTAATCATACCTTATACCATAACCTAAAATCATACTTTTGGAGGCTAAGAAGGAGGCAAGACAATTGGAGACTCTTGGACTATGTGATGCCAACCATTACAGGAGTACAAACTTGCATCCGACTTCCAGCGGTTGAAGCCAATAATTTCGAGATCAAACTAACCATATTGCACATGGTTCAGAGCTCAGTTCAGTTTGGGGGATTGTCGTCTGAAGATCCCCACTTGCATCTAGCAAACTTCCTGGAGCTGTGTGCAACGTTTAAATACAATGGTGTTACTGATGACGTCATTCGGTTGAGACTCTTCCCATTCTCACTCAGGGATAGAGCAAAGTGCTAGTTGAACTCATTACAGGTGAACTCCATCACTCCATGGCAAGACTTATGTCACGACCCGACATCGAGCCCGTGACTGGTGTCTTACCCCGGGCACCCTTGTGATACAACATAAGAGAAAACCAGCGGAAGTAAACTCATAACAAGAAACCATATAAAATATGAAACAGGCTAACCCAAAAATGGTTACCTTCCGTAAACATAAATATAACAAAAACTGAACAGTTACATCCTTACAACCCAATTTATAACAGGACTACAGGCCTCTAAGAGTTTGTAACAACTATGACGGGACAGAGCCCCGTCATACCCCTGAATGTACATAATATCTACAACATCAGGGAGAACCGTACAAAAAGTCAAGCCTCCAGAGAAATGGAGCTTCTGACACCTGATCAAAGATCCTAAGAATGAGGATCCACCACCTGCTTACCCTTACATGCGGCATGAACGCAGCCCCCGAGGAAGGGGGTCAGTACACAATATGTACCAAGTATGTAAAACTGGAAAATACTGTAGTAATATCATACGTCTAAATAAAGCTGGAGCCATGGATGATAATCAAATTACAATACACTGTGCCTTACTAACAATGAGAGTAAAAAGTATAAACTTTACTGCATAAAAATAGGAGGCTCATGATCAAAACAGGGTCACCCGCCCGTAGTATCATTAAGCAATCCTACTCCTGGGACTATTTCACCCGCATAGGTCCTGTGGACCCGCATGAGGTCATCCACCTCGCATGGGACTATTTCACCCGCATGAGGTCATCTGCCTCGCATGAGACTATTTCACCCGCATGAGACTATTTCACCCGCATGGGCCCGGTGGGCCCGCATGAGTACAAGCACCGCACTCGCATCATGGGTAGCAAATCCATGGAATAAGTAGTAATCATCCTAATGGACGCATACCCGTGGACCATCCATCGTGTCAGTATGTCCAAAGAAAATAACAAGAATAACCCGGGGTCTACCCCGTAAGAATACATAACCTAGCACAACCGGCTATCATACATAACATAAGCGCTACCGGCTTATCATAACATAAGCAAGTTAAGAAATCCCCTAACTTCTTATTAACATTATTAATATATCCTCTCATTTTAGTTTACTTAAGGCACTAACATGTCATTTAAGAGAAAAATCCGGGAATTCAACCCAAGTACCACGTATCTCTAACCTTGTTAAGAATGACCCCTTTTTATATAAAACTTCCAAGATACTAATAACCGTAGTATCAAGTTACGACTACTTTTCAAGACAAGTCACATTTCCTTTTAAAAATATAATAGGCTTCTAAATCAAGTGACTTCATTCTTTTTAAAACCTTTGGCAATTGATGCCTTAAAATCAATTTGCCTTTCATAAATTCAAATCATTTATCCGTACTTATTTTACTTAGAGTAAATCCTTCTTTTGTTAACCTTCCATAAAGCTAATATAACCAACTTCCCATAAAGTCGTTATATTAACTTTATACATTAGTCAAATACATTTCTCTATATCCAAGGGACTTATACTTTTAAAATGAAACAAGTATCATATACTTAAAACACTTCAAGTCCCTTAACTTTGAAAACTTAAGACATCCTTAATACTTTTTAAAGAAGTGAGTTAATCCCCTTACTCACCAAACTTGGTCATTCTTAAAAACAAGTAAGGGACATCAAAGTCTTGTACGTCTACCGTACTATATAAGTGCAACTACTCATGCTCAAGAGATAGGAAAGTTCCACATACCTCTTCTTAAAATCAGATGGGGGGGGGGGGGCACGTGTCACCCTCTCATGGCCTCTTTTTTTAAAAAAATAGTTCTGATTTTTCCCCAGATTCGTAGAAACCCGCCTCGGCGCCGCGGCGCTGAAACCTCTGCAAACTTTCAGAAATTCCGGCGCTGCGGCGCTACAACTTCAGCGAACCCCCAGATTATCCAGGCCGCACCGTGGCCCTGACCAAAAATGTTTTCGCCGATCACAGACCGAACTTGTAACCTCCATAACTTTCTACTCCGATGTCCTATTGACGAACGGTTTGTTGCGTTGGGAACTAGACTCAACGAACTACATACTAGGCCTTTGAAACACCTAGGAACTCTTAATGCAACTGGACATAAACCGCTTCAAAGTTGACTAAAACTCATCCGAAACATTCCGTCAACCCATCATTCTAAAATTTAAGTCTCAATTCCTTTCGTACGTTCTCACAAGCTTGACCTGAATTACGGGGTGTAACATTATCCCCCCTTAGAAACATTCGTCCCGAATGTTCCTTCTAAGTCTCCAAAACGCATGCGCCGTTATAGTCTTCACTACCATACCTACAAAAAAAAAATCAATTATGCCACACATGGCCATAATATAATAACCACGCAAAAACTTAAATCCCAGCCAATGAGGAATCACCTCTAAAGCGTACAACAACACTATTAGCTCTCACCCAAGGTCTAAGGGTACTCTCTTCACAAAATAATGATCACTTCCATTATCTTAACACATGTTCGCTTCTTTTCTTACTCGTCGTATCCTCCTCATACACTCGAACTATTTCTAGTACACGTACCACATTTTCGTCATTTCTTCAATTTTCAAAAATCTCGGGGTTACTATTTCCAACTTGGTCATTACTAGCCTCAAATTCCTTTAAGGCCATTCCCAGCCTTCCTGATCCGATTCTGGTCGAACGCATCCAAGAACTCGTATGATGATTACCTAAACTTGGGCCTAGCACCCACGTGACCTTATCACCTAGAGGGACCACCTCAAACTTACCTCACTTCATTTCCAGATCTGCGGGTTGACCCGCGATTGGTCCTCAACCCGACCCATTACGTACCAAACTCTTGTTCCTGATCTGAGACAATCTCACTATTCAAGTCACGAAAACCTAGTGGTTTCCTTAGCTTAGCTACCCACTATCATTTCACACCACTCATGGACTTATTACCCAAGTATACCCCACGTATACTATGTTCCTCGACAAAGGTCACCCGTAAAATCTTTCACTCAAGATGGCCCTGTATCTAAGGTTCCCACGGTTATCAAAATTCTAAGGCTCACAATTTCCATGTCCCCAAACCTACTTCTTCTACAAACCAGGCTTTCTAAATCACAATTTACATAAAAATTACCCGCACATAACACTTAACATGTAACCACCTTATCACACATACCAATCTTTAGAGGGTTAAGGATATACCTGTAACTATTGCTTCACTTTCCCCTTGTCGTTCTAATCATGATACTACCGTGCACGGCGCATAGCAAAAGAAGGCGATGAATCAGCCACTGATCCCGAAGGCTGAGTCTCTACATCCGTGCTATCTCTGGTCGGACAATTTCTCGCAAAATGGCCCTGCTGGCCGCATGTAAAACAAACTCCCAAACCAGCACGACACTCCCCACCATGGAGCCTACCACAACGGCCACAACGAGGTAGGGGTGGTCCCATCTGACTAACATCACTGCACTTCAAAACTCAAACCTCGAGCCCCGACCGCTCCTAAATCTCCCGAACGCCCCAAGATGGTGGGCACCTGATCGGCGGAGGCGCATAACTAGCCTGTTGCTGAGGCGGTCCGCCTCGAAAGTTACCAAAGGACCCTGTTGTCTTGACCCTCTTATGCTGATCCTGGCCCCTACGTCGGTCTCTACGTTCCTCAGTCTGCTGCGCATAAGCCTGCATGTGGGCAATGTCCATGCCCGGCTGAAGAGCTACTCTTGTGCAACCCTGCGCTAAATAATCATCGAACCCTGTGACATAGCGGTGCACTCTATCCTCCATGTCTGCCACTAAAAAGGGGACATACCGAGCCAACGAGTCAAACTCTACATTGTACTCCCGAACCGTCCGCCCGTTCTGCCTTAACATCAAAAATCTATCCGCCCGCGCTCTCCTCATCTGCGAAGGCAAGAAGTGTGCAAGAAATGCCGCTGAGAACTCGTCCCAACCAGCTGGAAGTGCATGCTCCCCCCGGGACAGTTCCCATGAATCAAACGACCAAATGCAGATCACGCGGCCGATGTGCACCTAATACCACCGACTGTCTCCGAGGCCTTGATCACTCATGATCCGCAGAATCGCTTGATAAACTTCGAGGATCATCTCGCCTCGACCCATAGAACTCGTGGGCGCAACTCAAAAGTCCCTAAGTCTCACGCTTATTCGATCTAGGGTGAACTACGGTACAACCGGAATCCGCCGCTCGCTCGTCTCATTCTTCGCCACGATCCTAGCTAATAATCGCCATCTCCTCAGCCCATATCCTGCTTCCGGGTTGTGTAACCGAGGCTCAGGTACCGCGGTCTCAGTAGCCGCTACTGCTTCTCCAAACTCCGCTGGGGCTGGCGACGTCGTGGAACTCGCCGTCCGAAACATCACCTCAGGTAAGGACTGGGCCTGTGCCCTCGTAACCCTCTGTGTCCTACTAGCAGCTCCTTCACCGCTTGCCTTCCGGGACGCGTTGCTCATGCGAGGCATAACTGATACATTAAAATATGTCAGAGGGAGTTCAACCTATAACACAGCTCTATTGCATGATCTTAGAGTGAAAGAATGGAAACCAATCCTAAATATCCTGTAGCCTCCTGATTATAGATGTGGTGCACAACACACCGATAATCAAGACTCTACTAGATACGGCCTGTAGACACTTTCCGAGGATTAACTGCTCTGATACCACTTTTGTCACGACCCGACCTCGAGCCCGTGACTGGTGCCTTACCCCGGGCACCCTTGTGATACAACATCAGAGAAAACCAGCGGAAGTAAACTCATAACAAGAAACCATATAAAATATGAAACAGCTAACCCAAAATGGTTACCTTAAAACATAAATATAACAAAATCGAGCTACATCCTTACAACCAAATTTATAACAGACTACAGCACTTCTAAGAGTTTGTAATAACTATGACGGACAGGGCCCCGCCATACCCTGAATGTACATAATATCTACAACATCGGGAGAACTGCACTAAAAAGTCAAGCCTGCGGAGAAATGGAGCTTCTGACACCTGATCAAAGATCCTAAGAATGAGGATCCACCACCGCATCTACGCAGATGAAGGGTCGATTACAATATGTACCAAGTATGTAAAACTGGAAAATACTGTAGTAATATCATACGTATAAATAAAGTTGGAGCCATGGATGATAATCAAATTACAGTACACTGTGCCTTACTAACAATGAGAGTAACAAGTATAAACTTTACTGCATAAAAATAGGACGCCCATGATCAAAACAGGGTCACCCGCCCGTAATAACATTAAGCAATCATACTCTGGGACTATTTCACCCGCATAGGTCCTGTGGACCCGCATGAGGTCATCAGCCTCGCATGGGACTATTTCACCCGCATGGGACTATTTCACCCGCATGAGGTCATCCGCATCGCATGAGACTATTTCACCCGCATGGGCCCGGTGGGCCCGCATGCGTACAAGCGCCGCACTCGCATCATGGGTAGCAAATCCATGGAATAAGTAGTAATCATCCTAATGGACGCATACCCGTGGACCATCCATCGTGTCAGTATGTCCAAAGGAAATAACAAGAATAAAACGGGGTCTACTGATGCGCGAAAAGATGCACACACTTTAACGCAAGTGCACGTTATCGTGACAAGTAATATAGTCTTGATAAGACCGAATATCGTCCACAAGGATTAGGGTTCAAGTACCAACTATCTATCTTTTGGTATCTATTTGGCAATTGATATTTGATTTTGTGGTTTATAACTAATAATTATAAAAGCTAATTAACTATAAGTTTACTTCAGTTGTGATGGGAATAGGGCTTCCATGTCTCCTCAACTATCCGCTTATGTTATTTATTAATGCACTGAATTATGGTCTTCTCTCTGAGCTATGGGTTTACTAAATCGTTTTATATTCCCGTTAAGGATATATAAACACTCAACCTCAGATTGCACCTTACCTACCTTTCTGATAAGGATAACTCTATGGAGGATTAAGAACAAAAATCTAGTTAATCACGCACTACGCGCAAAATTAGGGTTGTTAAGCCTCTCATTAACGCTACATAAATAATTGAGGTATTTTCATCCCCAACCCAAATATGTCTACCCAACTTACAACATATTCACAACCTCCTCCTTTCGAAGTTTGATTAGAAATCATATAATGATAATTAGTTGTCAATTAATTACCAAGCATTCAAAACAATTATTGGATAAATCTCTCAAAGAAGAATAATAACCATAGACATGCATTAATTCATAACATAGGTTTCTAGTGAATCAACATGGAAAGCCTTATAAAAGAATTAGTTCCTAGCCATAGACATGACAAGAACTAATTCAAGGTTCATCATACAAAACTGAAATAAAAAAAAGAAAAGAAAATTACTAAGTATGAGTCTCCAAGCCTTCTAGCATCCAAGGGTTGTGTTGTGGAATATTTACAAGATGGATTGGTGGAAGGATGGATGTAGAGTGGTGAATGGTGGAATGGAGAATGAATTATTCTTCTAATGATGTAGAGTATTTATAGCCAAAGAATCTTTTTGGTGAAGGGTTAGGGATTTTGTAGGTAGAAAAAGTTATTAGAATCCTTTTTGGTAAGGGTTTTAAGGTAGGAAAAGTTATCCCTTTAGGTAGGAAAAGTTATCCCTTTAGGAAGGAAAATTTATCCCTTTAGGATTATGAAAACATGTCAAATTCGGCCCAAAGATTTCATCATTCCGCGCGCCGCGACTGCAGATCAGCCATGGCTACCAAATTCAGCAACTCTTGGGACTTTCAGCACTTTGGGCGCCGCGGCGCCGGTGACGTTTTTCAGGCGGATTTTGTTTCGTCGTCATTTTTCCGTCCGGACTTCGTCGGATCTCCTCTATAATTCCCGGAACTTCTTAGACTTCATTTCTTGGCCCTTTTGTGTGCAATTCCATCTCATTTATGCTCATTTCATCTCCTTTTCGCCATTTCTCCATTTCTGACCGCTGTGACATAAAAGAAAGGAAAACGACCCTAATATTATACTAAACATAAATAAAATGAGTAAAATACTAACTAAAAATGACTCAAAAATGTATATAAAATACACCGATCAAATACCCTCAAACTTAACCTTTGCTCGCCCTCGAGCAAAGATAGAAAGAAAGAAATAAAGAACAAAGGAAAAACGAAAAACTCACTGACATTGATCACTTTAGTTGCATTGATGTTATCTAGAAAAACATGAAGGTTAGCAGAATAATATGCAAGAACATATAACATGAAATTTTAGCACACTAAACACACTAAGCTAGATATTTCGCAAACTCATGTTTATCATGCTTAATGGAAGTCAACATACTGAATCATGCTTGTAAAATTCAAAAATCCTATTGCATGTTTACTTGCTATTCTCCACTAATCCTGGGTATGCATAAAAGAGATCTTCAGGACTTTAAGGGTTGTAATGTAGGCTTAGGTATAGGTAGGTAAAAATAGGCATTTAGGCTCATTTCGTGTACCATAAGCTCTTTAGCTTTTCCAATTTTTCCCTTTTCTTTTGATTCTTTCCTTCACTTCAAATCTATCTTTCCCCTCTTTTGTTTTGGGAGAGTGAAGTGTATCATAATAGCAGGCACCCCCAAACTTAGGATTTTGCCTATTTCTTATTATTCTTTTTATTAGGGTGCATCAAATTTGTTCACTCTTTTTGTCTCTCTTTTTTTAACACAATTTATTCCACTTTTTCACATTTTTACTTATGGCACAATTTGTGGGAATATAGGGTGTCAAAGAAGGAGTTTCGATGTTTAGGCTCAATGGGGCTGACTAGGGATACTTTTAAAGTCAGGGATAGAAAAAAGTGGTAAGAATTGACTATCAAAGAAATGTCTGAGTCATCTCCCTAACATGCATATCCTAACTATTCCGCCTCAAATAGCAAGCAATCATAACACATATGTTTAAGTCATTTAGCATGCACAATTCAAGCAAGAAACTCCAAATAGACAGATTATGTGAGTTTTTGGCATATCTAACCTAGGTGTTTAGATAGTTGCTTCTAATTCCATTACATTATTTCACCTTGCTTCACTAGGTGTTTCTAGTAACTACAGCATACATGATCTTTTGACAGGCAATTATGACTCAAAAGAAAAAAAAAATTGTGACTCAAAAATACACAAAAAACAACAAGAAAAACTTAACATACTTATAACAAGACACAAATAAAAAACAATAAAACATCCCCCCAAACTTAAATCACACATTGTCCCCAATGTGTGCAAGACTCAAAGAAAATAAAAGAAAAAAAAACAACTTACTGACACAACACAGCGGTCATAACGGAGGTCTAGGAGGAAATATTCTAGAATCTGCACGGAAATATAGCTCTCTGAAGTTCGCGCGCGGCTCGATAGTCAAGGCCGCTTAGTACTGTGGGCTCTCTGGAGTTCCGGCGCTGCCTGATTCAGCCATGGCGACGACGGCTTTTCCTTTTTTAGCGTTTTGCTCATTTTTCCTGTTTTAGCTACCCACCTCATCCAACAACACAAAACAAGAACCCAAGACCGTGAGACTGTTTCAAGACAAAATAAAATAAACTAAAGATGTAAATTAAAATAACATAATTAAAAACATTGGGTTGCCTCCCAACAAGCTACCGTTTTTACGCCTTTTTAGCCGGACGCAATTAACCTTTCCGAGTGCCCATTGGATCCTTCTGCGAACTGCTTGCAATCCGCAGAGTTATTGTTGCAGGTCTCACTTCAACTACAACAATTGCTTCAAACAAGGGCCTCAAATTTACGATTATCCCCCAAGTACACAAGACGTGCTTGTCTTTTAGGCTCTCTCTAATGTAGGGATCGGTGAGATTCCAAACATCTCTCAACTCTAGGGGGTGCCCTTGATGGTATGGACCTTCTGTTTGGGGGTCAACATTGACAGTTGGTGGTGTTTCTTCTACAATAGGTACAAGGAAAAGAATTTCCACAGAATCCAAGAAGGTGAATAATTGGATCTCCGCGCTCTTTTCCTTCTTTACACCAACAATCTTGCCAGATTCCTCAATAGCTGGGTGTGGTTCAGGCTCCTCAATTTGCTTGCCACCTCCCACAGGCGCATATTGCTTTTCTTGCGTTTCGCTGTTCAAGATGACCGCGAGTTCTTTTATTTGCGTTTCCAGCTTTCTGAGGGACTCCCTTATCTCAGCCATAAACTGAGTCTGACACTTGGCGAACATAAGTATGTCTGCCTGCAACTCATTTCGATCTTCCTCTGAAATCTGTGGGTTAAGCTGCTGTTGATGACTCCACTGTCTCTGATAGTAGTAGTCCATGTGTCCTGATTTTGTTATTTTTTTTTTTCGTTTTTTTTTTTCGTTTTTTTTTTCCCGAATTTAACCTGCAAAATAAGAAAAACAACAAAAGGTGATAAAAAGATGCTCGCAGAACAAGTTAGAAACTTGTTCTTGGAGCAAAAATAAATAAAAATAAAAACAGAAATTAAACCAAATTAGAAATTAAAAATAGATAAAATTGATATTGAACTATGCCTAATCCCCGGCAACGGCGCCAAAAACTTGATGCGCGAAAAGATGCACACACTTTAACGCAAGTGCACGTTATCGTTACAAGTAATATAGTCTTGATAAGACCGAATATCGTTCACAAGGATTAGGGTTCAAGTACCAACTATCTATCTTTTGGTATCTATTTGGCAATTGATATTTGATTTTGTGGTTTATAACTAATAATTATAAAAGCTAATTAACTATAAGTTTACTTCAGTTGTGATGGGAATAAGGCTTCCATGTCTCCTCAACTATCCACTTATGTTATTTATTAATGCACTGAATTATGGTCTTCTTCTCTCGGAGCTAGCAGGTTGACGAAATCGTTTTATATTTCCGTTAAGGATATATAAACACTCAACCCCAGTATTGCACCTTACCTACCTTTCGGTGATAAGGATAACTCTATAGGAGGATTAAGAACAAAAACCTAGTTAACCGTCACGCACCATGCGCAAAATTAGGGTTGTTAAGCCTCTCATTAACGCTACATAAATAATTGAGGTATTTTCACCCTCAACCCAAATATGTCTACCCAACTTACAGCATATTCACAACCTCCTCCTTTCGAAGTTTGATTAGAAATCATATAATGATAATTAGTTGTCAATAAATTACCAAGCATTCAAAATAATTATTGGATAAATCTCTCAAAGAAGAATAATAACCATAGACATGCATTAATTCATAATATAGGTTTCTAGTGAATCAACATGGAAAACCCTATAAAAGAATTAGTTCCTAGCCATAGACATGACAAGAACTAATTCAAGGTTCATCATACAAAACTGAAATAAAAAAAAGAAAAGAAAATTACTAAGTATGAGTCTCCAAGCCTTCTAGCATCCAAGGGTTGTGTTGTGGAATATTTACAAGATGGATTGGTGGAAGGATGGATGTAGAGTGGTGAATGGTGGAATGGAGAATGAATTATTCTTCTAATGATGTAGAGTATTTATAGCCAAAGAATCTTTTTGGTGAAGGGTTAGGGATTTTGTAGGTAGAAAAAGTTATTAGAATCCTTTTTGGTAAGGGTTTTAAGGTAGGAAAAGTTATCCCTTTAGGTAGGAAAAGTTATCCCTTTAGGAAGAAAAAGTTATCCCATTAGGATTCTGAAAACATGTCAAATTCGGCCCAGCACTTCATCATTCCTCGCGCCGCGACTGCAGATCAGCCATGGCTACCAAATTCAGCAACTCTTGGGACTTTCAAGATTTCAGCCATGGCGCCGGTGACGCGTTCAGCGGATTTTGTTTCGTTGTCATTTTTCCGTCCGGACCGTCGGATCTCCTCTATAATTCCCTAACTTTAGATTTCATTTCTGGGCCCTTTTGTGTGAATTTCCATCTCATTTATGCTCATTTCATCTCCTTTTCGCCATTTCTCCATTTCTGACCGCTGTGACATAAAAGAAAGGAAAACGACCCTAATACTATACTAAACACAAATAAAATGAGTAAAATACTAACTAAAAATGACTCAAAAAGTGTATATAAAATACACCGATCAAATACCCTCAAACTTAACCTTTGCTCGCCCTCGAGCAAAGATAGAAAGAAAGAAATAAAGACCAAAGGAAAAACGAAAAACACACTGACATTGATCACTTTAGTTGCATTGATGTTATCTAGAAAAACATGAAGGTTAGCAGAATAATATGCAAGAACATATAACATGAAATTTTAGCACACTAAACACACTAAGCTAGATATTTCGCAAACTCATGTTTATCATGCTTAATGGAAGTCAACATACTGAATCATGCTTGTAAAATTCAAAAATCCTATTGCATGTTTACTTGCTATTCTCCACTAATCCTTGGTATGCATAAAAGAGATCTTCAGGACTTTAAGGGTTGTAATGTAGGCTTAGGTATAGGTAGGTAAAAATAGGCATTTAGGCTCATTTCGTGTACCATAAGCTCTTTAGCTTTTCCAAATTTTTCCTTTTCTTTTGATTCTTTCCTTCACTTCAAATCTATCTTTCCCCTCTTTTGTTTTGGGAGAGTGAAGTGTATCATAATAGCAGGCACCCCCAAACTTAGGCTTTTGCCTATTTCTTATTATTCTTTTTATTGGGGTGCATCAAATTTGTTCACTCTTTTTGTCTCTCTTTTTTTAACACAATTTATTCCACTTTTTCACATTTTTACTTATGGCAAATTTGTGGGAATATAGGGTGTCAAAGAAGGAGTTTCAATGTTTAGGCTCAATGGGGCTGACTAGGGATACTTTTAAAGTCAGGGATAGAAAAAAGTGGTAAGAATTGACTATCAAAGAAATGTCTGAGTCATCTCCTAACACGATATCCTAACTATTCCGCCTCAAATAGCAAGCAATCATAACACATATGTTTAAGTCATTTAGCATGCACAATTCAAGCAAGAAACTCCAAATAGACAGATTATGTGAGTTTTTGGCATATCTAACCTAAGTGTTTAGATAGTTGCTTCTAATTCCATTACATTATTTCACCTTGCTTCACTAGGTGTTTCTAGTAACTACAGCATACATGATCTTTTGACAGGCAATTATGACTCAAAAGAAAAAAAAAATTGTGACTCAAAAATACACAAAAAACAACAAGAAAAACTTAACATACTTATAACAAGACACAAATAAAAAACAATAAAACATCCCCCCAAACTTAAATCACACATTGTCCCCAATGTGTGCAAGACTCAAAGAAAATAAAAGAAAAAAAAACAACTTACTGACACAACACGTGCATAACTGAGGTCTAGAGGAAAACTTCGAATTTGCACGGAATATAGCTCTCTGAAGTTCAGCTGCTGGCAGCTGCTAGTACTGTGGCCCTCTGAGTTCCGCTGCCTTCGACTGGCGCCAGCGACGACGGCTTTTCCTTTTTTTTAGCGTTTTTGCTCATTTTTCCTCGGTTTTAGCTTTCAGTCCACATGTCATCCAACAACACAAAATAAGAACCCAATACCGTGAGACTGTTCAAGACAAAATAAAATAAAATAAAGACAGAAATTAAAATAACATAATTAAAAACATTGGGTTGCCTCCCAACAAGCGCTGTCTTTTACCTCTTTTAGCCGGACGCAATTAACCTTTTCGAGTGCCCATTGGATCCTTCTGCGAACTGCTTGCAATCTGCAGAGTTATTGTTGCAGGTCTCACTTCAACTACAACAATTGCTTCAAACAATGGCCTCAAATTTACGATTATCCCCCAAGTACACAAGACGTGCTTGTCTTTTAGGCTCTCTCTAATGTAGGGATCGCTGAGATTCCCAACATCTCTCAACTCTAGGGGGTGCCCTTGATGGTATGGACCTTCTGTTTGGGGGTCAACATTGACAGCTGGTGGTGTTTCTTCTACAATAGGTACAAGGAAAAGAATTTCCACAGAATCCAAGAAGGTGAATAATTGGATCTCTGCGCTCTTTTCCTTCTCTACACCAACTATCTTGCTGATTCTCAATAGTCAGCGTGGTTCGTGCTCTCAATTTGCTTGCCACCTCCCACAGGCGCAGATTGCTTTTCTTGCGTTTCGCTGTTCAAGATGACCGCGAGTTCTTTTATTTGCGTTTCCAGCTTTCTGAGGGACTCCCTTGTCTCAGCCATAAACTGAGCCTGACACTTGGCGAACATAAGTATGTCTGCCTGCAACTCATTTCGATCTTCCTCTGAAATCTGTGGGTTAAGCTGTTGTTGATGACTCCACTGTCTCTGATAGTAGTAGTCCATGTGTCCTGATTTTGTTTTTTTTTTTTCGTTTTTTTTCGAATTTAACCTGCAAAATAAGAAAAACAACAAAAGGTGATAAAAAGATGCTCGCAGAACAAGTTAGAAACTTGTTCTTGGAGCAAAAATAAATAAAAATAAAATGTAAATAAAACCAAATTAGAAATTAAAAATAGATAAAATTGATATTGAACTATGCCTAAATCCCAACGGCGCCAAAACTTGACGCGAAAAGATGCACACACTTTAACGCAAGTGCACGTTATCGTGACAAGTAATATAGTCTTGATAAGACCGAATATCGTCCACAAGGATTAGGGTTCAAGTACCAACTATCTATCTTTTGGTATCTATTTGGCAATTGATATTTGATTTTGTGGTTTATAACTAATAATTATAAAAGCTAATTAACTATAAGTTTACTTCAGTTGTGATGGAATAGGGCTTCCATGTCTCCTCAACTATCCGCTTATGTTATTTATTAATGCCGAATTATGGTCTTCTTCTCTGAGCTAGCAGTTTACGAAATCGCTTTATATTCCCGTTAAGGATATATAAACACTAACCCCAGATTGCACCTTACCTACCTTTGGTGATAAGGATAACTCTATAGGAGGATTAAGAACAAAACCTAGTTAACCGTCACGCACTACGCGCAAAATTAGGGTTGTTAAGACTCTCATTAACGCTACATAAATAATTGAGGTATTTTCATCCCCAACCCAAATATGTCTACCCAACTTACAGCATATTCACAACCTCCTCCTTTCGAAGTTTGATTAGAAATCATATAATGATAATTAGTTGTCAATTAATTACCAAGCATTCAAAACAATTATTGGATAAATCTCTCAAAGAAGAATAATAACCATAGACATGCATTAATTCATAACATAAGTTTCTAGTGAATCAACATGGAAAGCCCTATAAAAGAATTAGTTCCTAGCCATAGACATGACAAGAACCAATTCAAGGTTCATCATACAAAACTGAAATAAATAAAAGAAAAGAAAAGAAAATTACTAAGTATGAGTCTCCAAGCCTTCTAGCATCCAAGGGTTGTGTTGTGGAATATTTACGAGATGGATTGGTGGAAGGGTGGATGTAGAGTGGTGAATGGTGGAATGGAGAATGAATTATTCTTCTAATGATGTAGAGTATTTATAGCCAAAGAATCCTTTTGGTGAAGGGTTAGGGATTTTGTAGGTAGGAAAAGTTATTAGAATCCTTTTTGGTAAGGGTTTTAAGGTAGGAAAAGTTATCCCTTTAGGAAGGAAAAGTTATCCCTTTAGGATTCTGAAAACATGTCAAATTCGGCCCAGCACTTCATAATTCCGTCACACCGGCACTGCAGATCAGCCATGGCTACCAAATTCAAAGAACTCTCGACTTTCAAGACTTTCAGCCGCACTTAAGCGCATTGCTCCGGTGACGTTTTTCAGGCGGATTTTGTTTCGTCGTCATTTTTCCGTCCGGACTTCGTCGGATCTCCTCTATAATTTTCGGAACTTCTTAGACTTCATTTCTTGGCTCTTTTGTGTGCAATTCCATCTCATTTATGCTCATTTCATCTCCTTTTCGCCATTTCTCCATTTCTGACCGCTGTGACATAAAAGAAATGAAAACGACCCTAATACTATACTAAACATAAATAAAATGAGTAAAATACTAACTAAAAATGACTCAAAAAGTGTATATAAAATACACCGATCATCTACCCCGTAAGAATACATAACCTAGCACAACCGGATATCATACATAACATAAGCGCTACCGACTTATCATAACATAAGCAAGTTAAGAAATCCCCTAACTTCTTATTAACATTATTAATATATCCTCTCATTTTAGTTTACTTAAAGCACTAACATGTCATTTAAGAGAAAAATCCGGGAATTCAACCCATGTACCACGTATATCTAACCTTGTTAAGAATGACCTCTTTTTATATAAAACTTCCAAGATATTAATAACCGTAGTATCAAGTTACGACTACTTTTCAAGACAAGTCACATTTCCTTTTAGAAATATAATAGGCTTCTAAATCAAGTGACTTCATTCCTTTTAAAACCTTTGGCAATTGATTCCTTAAAATCAATTTGCCTTTCATAAATTCAAATCATTTATCCGTACTTATTTTACTTAGAGTAAATCCTTCTTTTGTTAACCTTCCATAAAGCTAATATAACCAACTTCCCATAAAGTCGTTATATTAACTTTATACATTAGTCAAATACATTTCCCTATATCCAAGGGACTTATACTTTTAAAACGAAACAAGTATCATATACTTAAAACACTTCAAGTCCCTTAACTTTGAAAACTTAAGACATCCTTAATACTTTTTAAAGAAGTGAGTTAATCCCCTTACTCACCAAACTTGGCCATTCTTAAAAACAAGTAAGGGACATCAAAGTCTTGTACGTCTACCGTACTATATAAGTGCAACTACTCATGCTCAAGAGATAGGAAAGTTCCACATACCTCTTCGGGTCAATCCACTCGCAAGTCCAATATACCACGCGTAGTATGTCAACCTATAATGACCATAATACGCCCATTAACCTCTATCTTCAACGTAGAACATTCTAATTGAAAAGTCTCTTATTCCTACGGAAAATTGGACAACACTTTCTTTGTTTCTACATACTTTGCCACATTTTTCAAGGCCGAGTTCAATAACCAAACACGCCACTTTTAAGGCTCAACAATGCAGTTAACAAATAGGGGATTACACGCCTACTAGAAGTGTAAAATTCCGCCCCACAATTGATATCAAACTAGTACAAATTACAAGGTCCAATTCGGCAACTTTGAGGTATAACAACATAAATTCTTATCCAATTCCTTTTTAATCCAAATTCTTATCCAATTCTTTTTTAATCCAAATTCTTATCCAATTCCTACATGCAATATATCTAAAGGAAATATTGACAACTACAAGTCCTTTCTTCCACACATGCAACACAATTTTACTTAAAGAAATGAACGGATTATTACCTTGGAGTTTACCCAAATTAGTCCAACAAATTCCACTTGTCTTCCTTCCACAATCACCCCCACAAACTTCCTACAATGCTTGTCAACAAGTTTCCTTCTTGCCACCTTATTGGACTTTATCTAAGCCTTGGTCTCTTCTTGAATTTCTAGAGAGAAGGGAGAGGAATTTTAGAGAGAATGAAGAACTTTTTAGAGAGAAGGGAGTTCTTTCAAGAATGACCAAGTCTTCAAGACTTGGTCAATAAATAGGACATGCACAAAATCAAATGGGGGGGGGACACTTGTCACCCTCCCATGGCCTCTTTTTTTAAAAAAACAGTTCTGATTTTTCCCTAGATTCGCAGAAACCCGCCTCGGCGCCGCGGCGCTGAAACCTCTGCAAACTTTCAGAACTTTCGGCGCCGCGGCTCTGCAACTTCAGCGAACCCCCAGATTATCCGGCGCGACCTCGCATCCGCGCGCACACTGCGGCCCCCGACCGAAAATGTTTTCTCGCCGATCACAGACCGAACTTGTAACCTCCATAACTTTCTACTCCGATGTTCTATTGACGAACGGTTTGTTGCGTTGGGAACTAGACTCAACGAACTACATACTAGGCCTTTGAAACACTTAGGAACTTTTAATGCAACTGGACATAAACCGCCTCAAAGTTGACTAAAACTCATCCGAAACATTTCGTCAACCCATCATTCTAAAATTTAAGTCTCAATTCCTTTCGTACGTTCTCACAAGCTTGACCTGAATTACGGGGTGTAACATTATCCCCCCCTTAGAAACATTCGTCCCGAATGTTCCTTCTAAGTCTCCAAAACGCATGCGCCGTTATAGTCTTCACTACCATACCTACAAAAAAAATCAATTATGCCACACATGGCCATAATATAATAACCACGCAAAAACTTAAATCCCAGCCAATGAGGAATCACCTCTAAAGCGTATAACAACACTATTAGCTCTCACCCAAGGTCTAATGGTACTCTCTTCACAAAAAAATGATCACTTCCATTCTCTTAACACATGTTAGCTTCTTTTCTTACTCGTTGTATCCTCCTCGTACACTCGAACTCTTTCTAGTACACGTACCACATTTCCGTCATTTCTTCAGTTTTCAAAAATCTCGGGGTTACTATTTCCAACTTGGTCATTACTAGCCTCAAATTCCTTTAAGGCCATTCCCAGCCTTCCTGATCCGATTCTGGTCGAACGCATCCACGAACTCGTACGATGATTACCTAAACTTGGGCCTAGCACCCACGTGACCTTATCACCTAGAGGGACCACCTCAAAATTACCTCACTTCATTTCCGGATCTGCGGGTTGACCCGCGATTGGTCCTCAATCCGACCCATTACGTACCAAACTCTTGTTCCTGATCCGAGACAATCTCACTATTCAAGTCACGAAAACCTAGTGGTTTCCTTAGCTTAGCTACCCACTATCATTTCACACCACTCATGGACTTATTACCCAAGTATACACCACGTATACTATGTTCCTCGACAAAGGTCACCCGTAAAATCTTTCACTCAAGATGGCCCTGTATCTAAGGTTCCCACGGTTATCAAAATTCTAAGGCTCACAATTTCCATGTCCCCAAACCTACTTCTTCTACAAACCAGGCTTTCTAAATCACAATTTACATAAAAATTACCCGCACATAACACTTAACATGTAACCACCTTATCACACATACCAATCTTTAGAGGGTTAAGGATATACCTGTAACTATTGCTTCACTTTCCCTTTATCGTTCTAATCATGATCCTGCTCTGCACGGCGCATAGCAAAAGAAGGCGATGAACCAACCACTGATCCCGAAGGCTGAGTCTCTACATCCGTGCTATCTCTGGTCGGACAATTTCTCGCAAAATGACCCTGCTGGCTGCATGTAAAACAAACTCCCAAACCAAAGACGACACTCCCACCACGAGCCTACCACAACGGCCATTAACGAGGTAGGTGGTCCCATCCGACTAACATCACTGCTCCCAAAACTCAAACTCGAGCCCGACTGCCTCCCGACCTCCCGAACGCCCCAAGATCGCAAGGGCACCAGATCTTGGCGGAGGCGCATAACTAGCTCGCTGGCCGAGGCGGTCCGCCTCGAAAGTTACCAAAGGACCTCGTTGTCTTGGCCTCTTATGCTGATCTCGGCCCTACGCCGGTCTCTACGTTCGCTCATCTGCGCGATAAGCTCGCATGCGGAAATGTCCATGCCTACCAAGAGCTACTCTGTGCAACCCTCCGCTAAATAATCATCGAGCCTCGTGACATAGCGGTGCACTCTATCCTCCATGTCTGCCACTAAAGCGGGGACATACCGAGCCAACGAGTCAAACTCTACATTGTACTCCCGAACCGTCCGCCCATTCTGCCTTAACATCAAAAATCTATCCGACCGCGCTCTCCTCATCTGCGAAGGCAAGAAGTGTGCAAGAAATGCCGCTGAGAACTCGTCCCAACCAGCTGGAATTGCATGCTCCCCGGGCTTCCCATGAATCAAACTACCAATCGCAGATCACGCAGCCGATGTGCACCCAATACCACCGACTGCCTCCGAGGCCTCGATCACTCTACGATTCGTTGCAGAATCGCTTGATAAACTCCCGAGGATCATCACGATCCTCGACCCATAGAACTCAAAGTGGGCTGCAACTCAAAAGTCCCTAAGTCTCACGCTATCTCGATCTAGGGTGAACTACGTACACCTGAATCGCTTCTCGCTCTGCCCTTATTCCTCGCCACGATCTCGCTAATAATCGCCATCTCTCAGTATCCCATATCCTCTCGCTCCAGCCGTAATCGAGGCTCGTGTACCGCGGTCTCGAGCCGCCATCGCTTCTCCAAACTCCGCTGGGGCCGGCGACGTCGTGGAACTCGTCGTCCGAAACATCATCACCTCGTAAGGATCGGGCTCGTGCCTCAGAACCTCTCGTGTCCTACTAGCAGCTCCTTCAGATGCCTTGCCCTTCTGGGCCGCGGTTGCCTTGCGTAGAGGCATAACTGATACATTAAAATATGTCAGAGGGAGTT
Organism: Przewalskia tangutica; assembly: GCA_029844215.1. Lineage (NCBI taxonomy): Eukaryota > Viridiplantae > Streptophyta > Magnoliopsida > Solanales > Solanaceae > Przewalskia > Przewalskia tangutica. The sequence goes on from CM056721.1 coordinate 127,715,426, forward strand.
CAACCTATAACACAGCTCTATTGCACGATCTTAGAGTGAAAGAATGGAAACCAATCCTAAATATCTTGTAGCCTCCTGATTATAGATGTGGTGCACAACACACCGATAATCAAGACTCTACTAGATACGGCCTGTAGACACTTTCCGAGGATTAACCTGGCTCTGATACCACTTTTGTCACGACCCGACCTCGAGCCCGTGACTGGTGCCTTACCCCGGGCACCCTTGTGATACAACATCAGAGAAAACCAGCGGAAGTAAACTCATAACAAGAAACCATATAAAATATGAAACAGGCTAACCCAAAAATGGTTACCTTCCGTAAACATAAATATAACAAAAACTGAACAGTTACATCCTTACAACACAATTTATAACAGGACTACAGGCCTCTAAGAGTTTGTAACAACTATGACGGGACAGGGCCCCATCATACCCCTGAATGTACATAATATCTACAACATCAGGGAGAATCGTACCAAAAGTCAAGCCTCCGGAGAAATGGAGCTTCTGACACCTGATCAAAGATCCTAAGAATGAGGATCCACCACCTGCTTACCCTTACTTGCGGCATTTAACGCACTCTGGGCGGGGTCAAGATGCATGTACCAAGTATGTAAACCGAAAATCTCGTAGTAATATCATACGCCTAAATAAAGCCGAGTCATGGATGATAATCAAATTACAAAGACATCGCGGCCTTACTAACAATGAGAGTAACAAGTATAAACTTTACTGCATAAAAATAGGAGGCTCATGATCAAAACAGGGTCACCCGCCCGTAGTATCATTAAGCAATCCTACTCCTGGGACTATTTCACCCGCATAGGTCTTGTGGACCCGCATGAGGTCATCCGCCTCGCATGAGACTATTTCACCCGCATGAGGTCATCCGCCTCGCATGAGACTATTTCACCCGCATGGGACTATTTCACCCGCATGGGCCCGGTGGGCCCGCATGAGTACAAGCACCGCACTCGCATCATGGGTAGCAAATCCATGGAATAAGTAGTAATCATCCTAATGGACGCATACCCGTGGACCATCCATCGTGTCAGTATGTCCAAAGAAAATAACAAGAATAACACGGGGTCTACCCCGTAAGAATACATAACCTAGCCCAACCGGCTATCATACATAACATAAGCGCTACCGGCTTATAATAACATAAGCAAGTTAAGAAATCCCCTAACTTCTTATTAACATTATTAATATATCCTCTCATTTTAGTTTACTTAAGGCACTAACATATCATTTAAGAGAAAAATCCGGGAATTCAACCCAAGTACCACGTATCTCTAACCTTGTTAAGAATGAGCCCTTTTTATATAAAACTTCCAAGATACTAATAACCGTAGTATCAAGTTACGACTACTTTTCAAGACAAGTCACATTTCCTTTTAGAAATATAATAGGCTTCTAAATCAAGTGACTTCATTCCTTTTAAAACCTTTGGCAATTGATGCCTTAAAATCAATTTGTCTTTCATAAATTCAAATCATTTATCCGTACTTATTTTACTTAGAGTAAATCCTTCTTTTGTTAACCTTCCATAAAGCTAATATAACCAACTTCCCATAAAGTCGTTATATTAACTTTATACATTAGTCAAATACATTTCCCTATATCCAAGGGACTTATACTTTTAAAACGAAACAAGTATCATATACTTAAAACACTTCAAGTCCCTTAACTTTGAAAACTAAAACATCCTTAATACTTTTTAAAGAAGTGAGTTAATCCCCTTACTCACCAAACTTGGCCATTCTTAAAAACAAGTAAGGGACATCAAAGTCTTGTACGTCTACCGTACTATATAAGTGCAACTACTCATGCTCAAGAGATAGGAAAGTTCCACATACCTCTTCGGGTCAATCCACTCGCAAGTCCAATATACCACGCGTAGTATGTCAACCTATAATGACCATAATACGCCCATTAGCCTCTATCTTCAACGTAGAACATTCTAATTAAAAAGTCCCTTATTTCTACGGAAAATTGGACAACACTTTCTTTGTTTCTACATACTTTGCCACATTTTTCAAGGCCGAGTTCAATAACCAAACACGCCACTTTTAAAGCTCAACAATGCAGTTAACAAATAGGGGATTACACGCCTACTATACGTGTAAAATTCCGCCCCACAATTGATATCAAACTAGTATAAATTACAAGGTCCAATTCGGCAACTTTGAGGTATAACAACATAAATTCTTATCCAATTCCTTTTTAATCCAAATTCTTATCCAATTCCTTTTTAATCTAAATTCTTATCTAATTCCTACATGCAATATATCTAAAGGCAATATTGACAACTACAAGTCCTTTCTTCCACACATGCAACACAATTTTACTTAAAGAAATGAACGGATTGTTACCTTGGAGTTTACCCAAATTAGTCCAATAAATTCCACTTGTCTTCCTTCCACAATCACCTCCACAAACTTCCTACAATGCTTGTCAACAAGTTTCCTTCTTGCCACCTTATTGGACTTTCTCTAAGCCTTGGTCTCTTCTTGAATTTCTAGAGAGAAGGGAGAAGAATTTTAGAGAGAAGGAAGAACTTTTTAGAGAGAAGGGAGTTCTTTCAAGAATGACCAAGTCTTCAAGACTTGGTCAATAAATAGGACATGCACAAAATCAGATTGGGGGGGGGGGACACTTGTCACCCTCCCATGGCCTCTTTTTTAAAAAACAACAGTTCTTATTTTTCCCCAGATTCGCATAAACCCGCCTCGGCGCCGCGACCAGATCCGGCCATGTGCACTGGCCCATGACCGAAAATGTTTTCTCGCCGATCACAAGACCGAACTTGTAACCTCCATAACTTTCTACTCCGATGTCCTATTGACGAACGTTTTGTTGCGCTGGGAACTAGACTCAACGAACTACATACTAGGCCTTTGAAACACCTAGGAACTCTTAATGCAGCCGGACATAAACCGCCTCAAAGTTGACTAAAACCCATCCGAAACATTCCGTCAACCCATCATTCTAAAATTTAAGTCTCAATTCCTTTCGTACGTTCTCACAAGCTTGACCTGAATTACGGGGTGTAACAACTTAGCCCAGAAATTTCTTTCCAAGTTCTTCCCCCCAGCTAAGGTAGCGAAGCTCAGAGGTGAACTTAATAACTTCTATCAGCTGGAGGGAGAACCATTATATGACGCATGGGAGAGGTTGAAAGACTTGCAGAGAAAGTGCCCACATCATGGGATTGAGAAATGGATGCTAGTCCACATATTTTACAATGAGCTATGTGGTACAACTCGTACCATCATTGATGCTGGAACATGAGGTACGTTCATGAAAAAGAGTGTCAATGAGGCACATGATTTGCTAAAGGATATGGCCACAAACAACCATCAGGGGCCCGATGAGAGAGCAGTGAACAGTAGGAAAATGGCTGGGAATAATGAGCTAGATGCTATCACTGCATTGATTGCACATGTAGCCACTTTGACAAAGCAGATGCAGCTGAATACCATGTCAATTAAAGTGGTTCAGACACATGTGAGTTGCGAAATTTATGGGGGTCCACATACTTTTGATAGGTGTACAGCAATGGACCCGAATAATGTGCTCATAGAACAGGTTCAGGAAGTGGGGAATTTTTAGAGGCCCTACAACAATACATTCTCCAACACATATAATCCAGGATGGAGAAATCACCCAAATTTTTCATTGAAGAATGAACAAGGGCATCAACCACAATTTCAGGCATCATCCTCACACCGCCTCACCCACTGCACTCCACAAGAGGCGGATGACATAAAGCGATTGTTGACCTTGGCCAACTCTCAAACTCAATTCCTGGCAGAAACCAGGTCCTCAATTTCATCCTTAGCCAACACTCAGACAAAATTTATGACAGAGACCCAGCAGTTCATGACAGAGACTAGGTCTTCTATCAGAAATTTAGAAACACTGATACCGGGCACACACCGAACAATGAGATCGCAAGGAAACCTCCCTAGCAACACAGTGATGAACCCAAGGGAGCAGTATCAGACAATTAGCTTGAGGAGTGGGAATCAGTTAGAGCATAGGATACCCCGACCAGTGGTTGAAGAAGAAAAGGATGTGGGAAAGACAGTTGAGGTAGAAAAGGAGGGGGTTACTTTAAATTGTCTACAGTTTAAGTTGTTGTCTTGTGTCAGTTGTGTTTTTATTAAATTGAGTCTTTTAAATTGTCTACAGTTTAAGTTATTGTTTTAGTATTTGAGTCTTTGTTTTGAGTGGTTGTGTCAATGAATCAAGTTAAAACAATAGTTAATGAGATTGAGTGAATGCATGTGATAAAATTGGAAGTTATTGATAGCCATGAAATGCAATAATCTATGTGTCTAAGTTGGATATTCTTTGAGCTTGCCTTTGATTATTATTAATAATGAGAACTTTTTCATGACTAGTGACTCTCTTATACTTAATTATTTGGTTTATGCATGAGTGAAATGGGTTGTGACTAAAAGGTGAATTTTTTTTAGAGCTTGTGTGCTTACTACTTGAGGAGAAATCCTAGATTACGCATGATTAGGAAAATGATTTAGGCCATCTTTGAAAACATTTGAGCCTTTCAAGCCACCCGTATTTCATTAATCCCTAGTCATCCCCGTTGAGCCTTAAGTAAAACCTTTTCTTTGTGATCAACACCTAATCCTTGAGCCTATTTGAACATTTCACTACTATTTCATTCCCTTGAATTACCATAAGTATAGAAGTATACAAGTTTGGGGGGTGGGTTGAATTCCAGTGAAATGATATTGTAGATTGGGTGTTAACAGAATTAAAAGGACAAAAAGATTGAGAAAAAAAAAAGGTGATGAATCAGTGAAAAAGAAATAAAATACACTCCCTACATATATACATTAAAAGATAAGTTTGGGGGAGTGTAACTTGAAGTACAAATGTTCTCAATCTAGCAAAGAGATGAAAAATGGGGGATTGTGGTAAATTTGAATAAAGGAATGAAGTGTGATCTTGATTGGTCATATGCTTATGGTAATTCTAAGCCTAAATGTCATTTTACCTACCTTTGTCCTAAGCCTAACGATACAACCCTGAAAAGTCCTAATGATTCTTGAACATGCATGTCTACATTAGTGGAGAGTTAGCAAGTTGAGCAAGTCTCTAAAAGTTGGGCCTGATGGACAGTTGGAAAGAATTCACTTGTGCATAGACTAATGATGAATGTTTGTTGAGTTGGTAGTCATGTTTGAGTACTCATATGTCTTAATAACCTTAAGCAAGCTTATTGATTATTGGACTTGAAATTCTTGATGGCAACTTGTGGTTAGAAGTTTCTGAAAATAATGTTGCATGTGTTCATGATATTCGAGGCAGATACATTGTGGCTAACTTGATTCAGTCGTTGTGTTTGTTGTGTCTTTTTATTTTTAGAGTGTCTAGAGTTCTTTACTCGAGGGCAAGTAAAGTTTAAGTTTGGGGGTGTTTGTTAAGTCCATTTTAGGACTGTTTTAGAGTCTATTTTAGGAGTCTTTTAATTGTCGTTTTAGTGTTTTTATGCAGTATTACACTTTGTTTATTTTGTTTTCATATTATTAGTGACCTTGGTGGGAAATGACATATGATGGTAAATTGAGCTAAATTTGAGGATGGGAAGGCACAATGAAGACCCCAGACATCAACAAAAGAGTCCTCGAAAGAAATGGACGAAATCTGGCCAGAAAAGGGTGAAGGGCCGCGGTCGAAGTCATTAGAGCCGCTACCAAAATTCCGTGAAATTGAAATTCAAAACACCAAACGGCGAAGCCGCGGTCCGTGACGGAAGGTCGCAACCATTTTTTCCAAGACTGCGGGTGAATTAGAGTCGCGCCAGAAGCGGGCGCGGCCCATTTTTTCGAGACTGCGCATCGAATTGAGTCGCGCCCAGAACGGCGGTCGCGTCCGACGCGTGTTTTTGGCGAAAGAAGCTGATTTTAGCAGGGGTAAAGTGGTCCGAAAGAGGGTTATTTTGGGGAGAATATAAAAGCCTAAGGAAGGGTTTTATTGGGGGGATATCTTGAGTCATAAAAGATACTTTTGGGTGAAGGCAAGGATTGGAGACTTTGTTCTATTGACTTTCTTTTCCTTTTGTTGTTTAATTCAATTTATGTTGAAGTTTGTATTAGTTCTTAGCATGACAATGTCTAGGAGCTAATCTCTTTATTTAGGGTTTTCGTCGAATCTTCTTTGAAACTCTTTCTATTAAGTTAATGCATTGTTAATGACTTTTTTTTCGATTATTTAAGATCTATTCAATTTGTATCGATTGTGTGAGAATTAATTGATCACTAATTTTCATAACATATATGATTTCGAATCGAGATCTGAAAGGAGAGATTTGAATATGCTATAATTGAATAGACATAGGTTAAAAGCGTGGACGAAAGTACCCCGATACTTGTGTAGTGTTTAGGGTCATTGTTCTTAATCTTCTTATGTGATAAATTAATCTTCTTATGTGATAAAATCTATCATAGAAATATAGAAGGTTTCTGCATAGGTTGAGTTTTATATGTCCTAACCGGAATATAGAACATCTTAGTTGACCTCCTACCTTAATAAGAAGAAGAATCATTAGCATTGCATTAACACGTGAAAGAGTGAATAGTAGAGGGGATTGAAAGCCCTAATTCTCTACATAACTGTTGTAAACCCCTTAGTATTACTTAGTTATAACTCTTAGTTAAACTCCAAACTAAATTACGATACCATAGTTTAGTTGTTCGGTGCTTCATAACCAGTCCCTGAGAACGATAACTCGGTCTTCCTGACTATATTACTTGAAGTGACACGTACACTTGCGTTGAGCACGTGGAAATCGCCTAACAATTGTAAATAACATGCACCCTCAAACTTAGGTTTTTGCATATTTTTCATTGGGGTGCATCAAATTTTTCACTCTCTTTTTATCTCTTTTTCAACACTTCTCATTCCAATACTTTTTCATTATCACTTATGGCACAACAAATGAATCATAGGGTGTCAAAGAAATAACTTATTTTAGGCTCAACGGGGCTGACTAGCGGTACAATTTATGTCAGGGTAGGTAATGAATGGTAAGAAGGGCTAACAAAAAAATGTCTGAATCATCTCCCTAAACATGTACATCTTAACTATTTCGCCTCAAATAGCAAGCAAGCATACTTCACAGACATTTTTCAATTGACAACACATAGACTAAGCATCAAATTTTCTACATAATCAAATTTTCATGAATTTTTGACATACCTAACTTAAGCACACAGATTTTAGCTTCTCATTCAATTACATTATCTCACTTAGTTCACTAGGAGTTCCAAATAGCAGCATGCATGATTATAAAAAACAATTGACTCACATAAAACACAAAAACAAACAAAAGACTCAAAAATAGACACAAAAATAAAATAAAGTAAGAACTCCCCCCAAACTTAAACTACACATTGCCCCAAATGTGTAAAAGACTCAAAAAGTAAAAGGATGACTTACAGACATACATCGGTTCAGAACAGTGGTGGTGGCGGCTGATATTACACTGAGACGGTGTCTGTGGGAGGAGATTTGGCAATTAAGGGCATTTTTATTTTTCGGAAATCACTATCGGCACCGCGGTTCTGCATAGTGGCACCGTGGTGCCTAAATTCATGTGCCCTCTATGATCTTCTGGCACCGCGGTTCTGCATGATGGCACCGCTGTGTTGAACTCCTGATTCGGTGTTTTCCAGCATTTTTCTCTGCTTCATGTCCCATTCCTTCACCTGGCATCACAACACAACAAAAATACCAAAAGTGAGACTGTTCTAATTAAACTAAAACAAACTAAAACGAAAAATTTAAATAATATAATTAAAACCTTGGGTTGCCTCCCAAGTAGCGTTGTCTTTAACGTCTTTTAGCCGGACGCAGTTAACCTTTACTAGTGCCCAGTGGATCCTTCTGCGAACTGCTTGCAATCCGCACAGTCATTGTTGCAGGTCTCACTTTTCCTACAACACTTTTTTCAAACAAGGGTCTCATATCTAAGATTATGTCTCAATTACACAAGGCAGACTTGTCTTCTAGGCTTTCTATAATGTAGGGATCAGTAAAACTCCCTACATCTCTCAACTTTTGGGGGTGCCCTTCAGAGTATGGACTTTCTTTTTGAGGGTCAGCAATGACATTTGGTGTTGTCCCTTCTGCAATAGGGTGGTCCTCAGTGACCTCTTCTTTCTCTACACCAACTATCTCTCCAAATTCCTCAACAGCTTGTTGTGGGTCAGGTACCACCATCTGCTCACCACTTCTCGTAACTAGGTCACTCGGTGGACTTTCTTGAGGTGTAACGGGTACCATGTCCATCAGTTACCCGATTTGTGATTCCAAATTCAGAATTTGTCCCACTTGAGTCTTCAAGTTCTGCAAAGAGGATCTTACATCCACCATGAACTGAGTTTGGGCGTTTGTGAGTTCCAACAATGTTTCTCTCAATTCATCCAGCTCCTCTGATGGGGCCTGACTCTGTGGCTGCTGGAACTGCCCTTGAGGAGTCTGGGACTGAGTGAGCCTGAGTAAGGCTTCTTGCAGCTCATTTCGATCTTCCTGTGGAATCTGTGGGTTAAATTATTGTTGATGATACTGATGCTGCAGATAGTAGTCGAAGTACTGTTGCCCCTGATAGTAGTAGTAGTCCATTTTTTTTCCAACTTTACCTACAAAATAAGAAAAATAACAAAAAGTGATAAAAAGATGCTCGCAGAACAAGTTAGAAACTTGTTCCTGGAGCAACCAAATTAGAAATAAAATCACATAATCAAATATATACAAACAAAATTAGAAATAAGAGTAGATAATTCGATATTGAAAGTACGTCAGTCCCCGACAACGGCGCCAAAAATTTGTCAGACGATTTTTCGACTACTCAACGCAAGTGTACGTATCGTTCACAAGTAATATAGTTTGGTAAGACCGAATATCGTCCTCAGAGACTGGTTATCAAGTACCGATTATCTAAGCTTCAGTTTCTATTTGGTGAACGTTAATTTGTTTGTATTTTTATCTAATAACTAAGACTAAGTAATTGCAGAAAACAAACTAATTATGATAATACTTTAGTCTAAATCAGTTATGAAGGAATTAGGGCTTCCAAAATCCTCGACTATCCACTTTATTCAATCCTTAATGCGACTAGAATGATTCTTCTTCTTCGTTAAGATAGCGGTTAACTAGACTATCTTATATTCTGATTATGACATATAATCACTCAATCTCAGTGCAGAACCCTTCTATATTTCTATGATAGGATTTACCACTTAGGAGGATTAAGAACAGTAACCTATAATGCTACACAAGTATCGGGGTACTTTCGTCTGTGATTTTAACCTATGTCTAGTCAATTACAGCATATCCAAATCTCTCCTTTCAGCTTTTGATTCGAAATCATATAGGTTATGATAATTAGTGATCAATTAATTATCAAACATTCATATCAAATATTGACTAAATCTTAATCAAGTGAAGAAGAAATCAAACTACTGCATTAATTCATGAATAAAAGTTTCAAGCGATTCATAAGGAAAGCCCTAATAGAGTGTTTAGCTCCTAGTCATAGTCACGCTAAGAACTAATACATAATCCAACATGAACTGAAATAAAACAAAGAAAAGAGAAAAGAAAATAACTTGAACTAGGTCTCCAATCTTGATGCCTCCAAGAGTTGTGTTGTGGAATATGAACAAAGATTCCAAGCTAGCCTGAATAATATGACCTAGAGTATAGGGTTCTTATAAACTATATTGATTTGGACCCTTATACCCCTGTCCAATTTCGGCTCGGATCTGCAAAATTCCGCGTCGGCACCGCGGTCCTGCAGAATGGCACCGCGGTGTCGGAAGTCCTGTAGCCAACCTGAACTCGCGGATCTTTTGGCATCGCGGTGCTGCATAATGGCACCGCGGTGCCGAAAGTACTGCAACAAATATTTTCCGATACCTTGTCCTTTTCTCGTCCGGACTTCGTCTAGTTTCTTCTATACTTCTTGGGACTTCTTAGGCTTCATTTCTTGGCCTTTTCTTGTGCAATTTACACCTCAATTAAGCTCATCTCATCTTCTTTTTGTCATTTCTCCATTTTGGACTGTTGTGACTCAAAAGAAAGAAAAACGACCATAATACTATACTAAACACAAACGAAATGTGTAAAATACTAACTAAAAATGACTCAAAAGGTGTATACAAAATACGCCTAAAAAACACCCCCAAACTTAACCTTTGTTCGCCCTCGAACAAAGATCAAAACAAAACAAAGACACAAAAACAAAAGACTCAAATAAGCAGCTGCACAAGTACTTAGAAACACATGAACGTCAGTTGGGATAATATGTAGGAATAGATATAGCTTGAATTTAGCAATTTAGAATTTTAAGTCAGATATTTCGCAAATTCATTTCAATCATAAGTAATGGAAGCATGAATACCTAACCTATGCATATCAATTTCATTTAGTTTTATGGGTCTGTTTACTTGTTATTCTCCACTAATCATAGACATACATTCTAGAGATCATCATGACTTTTCAGGTTGTAATGTAGACTTAGGCAGGAGTATGTAAAATTAGGCATTTAGGCTCAATTTACGTATCATAAGCGTTTTTCTTATTCAACCATTTTGTCCTTTTTGGTACTCTTTTCAGTTCATACCTATCATTCCTCTTTTCTCTTTTAAGAGAATGTGATACATTGTAAATAACAGGCACCCCCAAACTTAGGCTTTTGCATATTTTTCATTGGGGTGCATCAAATTTTTCACTCTTTATTTATCTCTTTTTTAACACTTCTCATTCCAATACTTTTTCATTATCACTTATGGCACAACAAAAGAATCATAGGGTGTCAAAGAAATAACTTATTTTAGGTTCAACTGGCCGATTTGGTACAACCGCTGCAGTAGGTAATGAATAGTAAGAAGGGCTAACAAAGAAATGTCTGAATCATCTCCCTAAACATGTATATCTTAACTATTTCGCCTCAAATAGCAAGCAAGTATACTTCACAGACATTTTTCAATTGACAACACATATGCTAAGCATCAAATTTTCCACATAATCAAATTTTCATGAATTTTTGGCATATCTAACTTAATCACACATATTTTAGCTTCTCGTTCCATTACATTATCTCACTTAGTTCATTAGGCGTTCCAAATAAGCGCAGCATGCATGATTATAAAAAAAATTGACTCACATAAAACACAAAAACAAACAAAAGACTCAAAAATAGACACAAAAATAAAATAAAGTAAGAACTCCCCACCCCCCCCCCCCCCAACTTAAACTACGCATTGTCTCAAATGTGTAAAAGACTCAAAAATTAAAGGAATGACTTGCAGACATACATCGGTTCAGAACGGTGGTGGTGGCGGCGGATATTGTTGTGTCTGTGGGAGGAGATTTGGCGATTCATAGCCTTTTTATTTTTCGGAAATCGCTATCGGCACTGCGATTTCTGCATAGTGGCACCGCGCTGCCTAAATTCCTGCGCCCTCTCTGATCTTCTGGCACCGCGGTTCTTTCTCATCTTGATTCGGTTTTTGAAAGAAGAAATACCATTTATTAAAGAAAATATCGAAAACAACAATAACATTTGAGTTAATATTTTTATTTTAAACAGAACATTGTCGAAAAAACAATCTAACTCAGAATATATATGGGAGGAATCGAACTTATGAATAGTCGGAGCAAAATCTGTTGCTTTACCATTTGACCACACCGCATTTAGATTTATATTTGATATTAATAAAGTATATATATTATTGATTTTGTTTGTTTGTCAACTCTATATGAATCCTTTCTCTCTTATTTCACACCTAGAAACTTCTTATAGAGATAAATACATTTGTACATCTTCTTAACCTAATTTCTTAGCGTGGGACACACTGAATGTTTAAAATTAAGGATTTTTTTATCTAAATTTAATGAATTAAGATGACTAGTGATCTCTTAGGGTTGACCAAGTCAGAATTAGGTGTGGATGGATAGGAGAGGGTTGAAAAGTCAAACAAAGCCGGTGAAGGAACATTCAAATGTCCGGCGTGCGAAGCTTCCTTTTTTCTGGTGGTCCGTTAAGGACAAAAAATGAATGGTTTGGCCAATATTCAAATTTAGTAGGCATTTCGCCAGGATTTGGGATACAATTTTAAATTTTGTTCAAAAAAGTAAAACTTGAATCATAAAATCCATTATTATAAATTTTACAAAAGAAGACTTATGCTAGACGTGAAGAGATTATTCATATCATATCATATGGAGAAATTATATTTAAATACCTAGTTACTCCTCCATCCCAAATATATAACACTTTTTTCATTTTAGTCGGTCCAAAAAAGAATGACACTTTTCTACATTTAGTAGTAATTCAACATTAAATTTACCTTTATACCCTTAATGAAAGGATTTTTAACCACACAAATTTTTATGGGTTGTTTTAGACCACAAATTTCAAAAGTCTTCATTTATTTCTTAAATTTTGTGTCGAGTAAAAAACCTTCATATAAAATGAAACGGAGGGAGTACTATAATTAAGTTATTAGACTAGTGGATCTTTGTAAAATTGTGTGTACTTGAAAGTTTGTAATAGCATGTAATCACAAACGTTTATTTATTTATAAAAAAAAAGAACATATAGATAAATAATTTATTAATGTGACGCCTTAGAATATTCTGTTATCTTATTTATGAACTATATTTTGCTCATTTGGTAAAATTATATAAGAGTTGGAAATTTTTTGATAGCTTTCCCAAGTTGTGGGATTTTCATGTTTATGAAGAAAAATATAACTTCAAAAATTCAAATTATATATCCAAACAACATTTACTTTGAATCAACCTGATTTCAAATCAAAGCATGTCCAAATGGGTCCTTCACTTTTTTTTTCAAATTTTGGTTTGAATTTTTGGATTTAATGCAAAACTTTTATATTCTTTTCGCTTAATTTATGTGATGGACTTTGACTAAAATTGAGTCTAAGAAAGAAGAAAGATTTTTAATATTTATGGTTCAAAATAAGCCATAAATATTTGTGTAGCTATAAATCTATCTTATTAAGGGTATAGTAAAAAGAGAAGTTTAAAGTTAAATTGTTTATAAGGTACCATTATTTTCTTAACAACTAAAAATAAGAAGTATCACATAAATTAAAATAGAGTGGTTACCTCAGTGTTCTAAAAAATGGCCTAGCGCCGCCAGCGCCCCGCATCGTCCTTGCTTTTGCCTAGCGGCCTCTTTCCTTCCGGCTTCGACCGAACCAACATCCGAGAAAGGCAACAGATTGCTCGCCATTACCAAAAATGGAAATTGGAAAAAGTGAATCATTTAGCGGGCACGGCTAGGATTTCTCTTTTGTTTTAGTCGATACGAGGCTTTGCCTCTTTTCTTCCTTTATGATGTAAAGTAGGCTGGGTCTGGACCTGTTGGCATGAGGTCAGCTGCACTCTTGTAAATTGAAGGGGAATAACCCAAAACGTTTTAAGAATTAAAATGACTCCAAGTCACATTTTGGTATTTTGCAAATGTGGCCATTTTTTAAATACATTAAAGATTCAAATTATTTTAAATATAATCAAATTAGACTAAAAGCTTTAATTTAAGCATAATTTTGACACTATCATGAATTTAGGAAACCGAAATCATGCAATTATCTTTTAAATTAAAAATAAGATTTAATATTGAGATATAATTTAATTATTGTATTTAATTAACTATTTTCCGAATTTATTAAGATTTAATATCATGCAATTGTTTTTTAAAGGTATTTTAATGATTTATGAATTTATTAACTACTTAAGAATGTATTGGTTTTATGATTTATATATTTTATGCGTATATGATATATATATAATTGATGTAAAATATTTAAAAAATTTAAAAAAATACATCCGACTAGGAATCCGTCTAGACGCCCATCTAGCCGTCTAAGCGCTAGGCGGCCAGGCTCCGCCAAACATCTTTTAGAACATTGGTTACCTTATATTTATTCCTGCCCATTAGACATAATCCATATATTTAATACTAAAGTCAATACCCTATTAAATCAGTCAGTATGATTTATTAGGCTAAGGGATGGTGCAAATTGAGAAGCATTCACCGGCTATATTTTTTTAATTCTTTTTGAAGAGTTGTGACACTGGATTCTTAAGGAAGCATGTTAATTGTTGCTTAAATTGCACATAGTCTATAAGCAGGGGCTCAACTGAACCCATAACTTTCGATGCTAAGCATAAATTTATGTGTAAAACTTTATTAAAATTATAATAAATAGTAGACATGAACTCATAACTTTTAAAATACAATGAGTTCAACTAAGAATCCTAAAAAGTTGAACTCATCAAATTTTGAACTCATAAAATTTAAATTTTGTATTCACCTGTGTGTCTTGTAAGGATTGAGTAGTGGTTGACTTGAATATGAACTACTCTATCTCTTTCTATTTATGATAACATGTTTCTTTTTAGTATATTTAAAAAAGCATCTAAATTAAACTTTTAGCTTTACTTTGAGTGACAACTTTTACAACCACATAAATAATATATCATTTTAAGACACAAGTTTCAAAAACCTTAACCACACAAATATGATGACATGTTTAAGATCGCATATTTCAAAAGTCTTCATTTGTTTTTTAACTATGTGTTCAGCAATAGATTCACATAAAAATGAAAGTTATATAAGAAAAAGGAAAAAAAAAAACTTTTCCACTATGGTGTATCGAATATCAAGTCTAAAACCTTGCCAAAATATTATGAATATTAAAAAACAGTAAAGATGAAAATATTTAACAAAAAAAAGGAGAACAAAGAGAATAAGAAAAAGAAACGTGGTGCATTACATGCAAGTTAGCTCAAGTCACATTTTGAATCAAGAAAGGGTCAAATAAATCAGTAAATAGCCTAATTAAACTAATAGATGATACGGATATGGGCGGTGCGATGCGGTCGGTGGTGCGGTGCGGAGTAGCGGGGCGAAGTGCGGGTCTTATATGAAATCCACCCCCGCCCCACTACCCATGGCGGGTAGCACTTTTGATACCCATACCCGCCCCACCACCTACCAAACCATCCCCATACCCGCCCCAATTGGAGCGGGTGAGGGGCGGTACCCGCATTTACCCGCCCCACTGACATCCCTAGTTGTCAACCCTTCATCTATTCATGTAAATTAGTATTCTGATTTTGATTGGGAGATGTTGAATTTTGTTGAAAATATTTTACGGAGCAGTATTATTTTTAGGTGTGATATACGCTAATATATAATATGATATTTACATGTTACAAGGACGTCCATGAAAATATATGGTGTGATATACGCTAATATACAATATAATATACACATGTAGGCTGTAGCAGTATTATTTTTAGGTTTGTTTTTACTCCAAATCGTTTCTAATCTTCTTCAACTTTTGTAAGTATATATTGTGGGATATAATGTGTAGTAACAAGGAAATGAGAATGTAACAACAATAACAACTAAGTTATAAATCTGGAAATCAACAAAAGAATTGGCTTGCTGAATTCTCAATCTATCCTTAAGATAATATTGTTCCGTGTATCCTTTCAACGGTGTAATGACAACTTAACTCTCAAGGTAAAACAACAATCAAACAAGTGAGTAAAGGGAACTCAAGTGTTCTCTTAGGAAGAAAGATCTTTGAGTGTTTTGTGATTGCAAGAGAGGAAGATAATTTCAGAGAATTGTTAAGTGTCAATGTGTGTTTTGAAATTGTGCCAAAGGCATCAATTTATATGTAGATGATTATTTCTTCTCAATTAACCAAATGAATGGCCATCAATGTCAAGTAATGAGCATTGATATTGAGGTTAATTAAGTCTAGTAATGGCTGAAATCATTAGCCAAGTAATGAAGATTAAATGCTCCAACGTAAGCCCAAGAATCAGTTTTAATTCGTCTCAAACGGACTGAAAAATAGTCGAAGAGCTGCGGCCCTTTGGGAGGGCGCCGCGGCGCTGCATGTCTAGTAACCCACTGGAACTGAAATGCCAATTAGAGTAGTGGCCCTTCGGGAAGGCGCCGCGGCGCTTCAATTCCAGTGAGCTACTGGAATTGAAACGACATTTAGAGCTGGGGCTCTAGGAGGAGACGTCGCGGCGCTCCAAGCACCGCGGCCCTGACTTTGTTGCGCCGCGGCACTTCTCAGCTCCGCGGCGATTTATGATTCGTTTCATCTTTTACATATTTTTTCCTTTCATTTACCAACGTGAAACCATTTGTCGTTTGGTCAATAACCGTCTATTCTCTTACGTATCAAATAATTCGTATACATACCAATATATCTTCCATTTAAGAAAATTACGATCATTGGCACTTTATGTGCACGTGTGTGGAAACCATGTTTCCGACGTGCGGGGCCCCCAATTGTTTGAGTCATAATTAATAGGATTAATTTTATTTCATGTTTAGTAAATTTCCAAATATATATATATATATATCCAACTCGCACATGTTAAATCAATTTCCAACATATATATATCCAACTCGCACATGTTAAATCCAACAATTAAAAAAAGGAAAAGGAAGAAGAGAAAAGAAAAACAAAATTGGGCGTGTTACTATTTTGACTAATAGATACAATACTATTTAGGAGATGCATATTTTGAAGCGTGAATTCGGAAAGAAAATATTGCCTCTCCTTTATTTTGTTAGTTATTGTTAATGTTGGGTTTGGTGTTGTGACATTTTGCCCAACATATCATTTTCAACTCTAAGTTAAATCAGAAATGTTGGAACAAATGTCATGACATTAGGATCAATATTCTGTGAAACAATTTTGTCTTACTTCACGGAACTAAAGATTTCGTGGGATTTTTACCATGATGGTAAAGTGACTTGACAATGTGATTAGGATCTGATTAAAATGTGGGAAGACCAAGTCAAAATTGTTGCTAAGATTGGGGAACAAGTCCAAAAAGTTAGAGGATTTTGCTCCATGATCTTCTCCAACAACCTTATCGGCTGCCCACATTTCCCTCAACCTCTACAACCAATCAATGAGCTTTTCAAAGAAGACTCTCTACTATAAATAGAGAGGGCAGAAGAGTGAATCGATATCCAGAATCAAAATGTAAAAACACCAAGAGAGCTCTCGGAATTTCATCTCAAAAATCTGGATCACAACTGTGTTGCCTGAGTTTTTCGACGACATTCTTTCCAACATTACAGTTGTTGTTTAGATTCTAGATTTATTCTTTATTGAAACAATTGTAATGAGATGTCGTCTATATCTACTT
Source organism: Przewalskia tangutica (assembly GCA_029844215.1). Classification (NCBI taxonomy): domain Eukaryota; kingdom Viridiplantae; phylum Streptophyta; class Magnoliopsida; order Solanales; family Solanaceae; genus Przewalskia; species Przewalskia tangutica. Next base: position 127,732,685 of record CM056721.1, read on the forward strand.
AGTTAGACTTTTCAGGCAAGTAAGTCATCTGCGACTTCACCATTTTTTATTTATTTTGTATTATTTTGTAATATTATAAAAAGAAGGAATATATTCAATTATATATATATATATATATATATACAATACTTTTGGTCATTGACCATCATAGGTTATATTAATATATAACCTATGTAAATTTAAATCTTTGTGTTCTTTATTATTTCCGCTGCATTTTACTCTTCAAAGGTTTTTCTGTTTTTACTGAAGTGTTTTCACTGGTGTCGGACGACATTATCGCCGACATTCACAAATTATTTCAGCATTCAAATTGATTTTACTTTCAGTTTGTTTTTTATTGTTCCATAGCATAACCCCCGGTACCCGACAAGTGGTATCAGAGTCAACACTTGACATAATAAGTGATTGGTCCTATTATTCAAAAGCTATGGATCCGACTAATCCAAATATTGGTAGACTTTCCATTTTAAATGGAACAAAATGTACCTATTGAGGATTCGCCTACGTTCTCACATCAAATCAATTGATGTTAGGGCATGAAGATTTATAACCAATGGGTATATTGTTCAAATGTTGCTGCCGGATGAGGAAGGTGACATTCTTGTTAAACCTAAATCCAAATGGATGGCGGAAGAAACCAATAATACTAGAGCTTTAGTGAAAAGGTCTTAAATGAAATTTTTGGATGGGTTGATCTTTACATATTCAAGCTCATTCAAAACTGCTCAATGGCTAAGGATGCATGAGATACTTTACAAATTCATTATGAATATAGCTCACGTATTCGTCGAACAAAGCTACACATGATCATGAGCAAATATGAACATTTAAGGATGGGAGAAGCGGATGATATTAAATCTTATTTTGAAAGACTCTCCGTTCTCTTCCTGAAAAGTTCAACTTAAAGATTTGTGTCATTAAAAAAACTCACAATATTGCTACTATAGACCTTCATACCTTGATGAACATTCTCAAAACTTTTGAGATGAACATTGAAAATCAAAGGAAACTATACAAGAGCAAGAATGTGACACTTTAAGTTCAATCCTCATATAATCAAATCAATGAAGAGGATGAGAATCTTGAAGAAATTGGTGAAGGTGTTAATGTTGTCTTACTCACTCGAAAATACAATTTGAATGTGAGGAAGTTCAACTATGAGAGAAATCAATCTAAATATAAAAAGCATCAAAACCAAGGCTTCAATCAAAAGCTCACCAAATTCCTTCCAAGTACTCAAAAAGGAAGTCCACTAAGAAGATGAAGAAGATCAAGAAATCAAATCACAAGCAATGCTTGCCACTGTTTATGAACAGTCTCTGTTTGATAATGAAAATATCGTCTGTAATGTTGTCTCAGATATCACGACATTTAAGGCAACATCTGCAACGACATCTGCAACGACATCTGCATCTCCAGCAACATCTGAAAGGTACATATTCTTTAACTATCATGATGTTAACTACTTTAGTGATTTTATTTCTAGTGGTGAGGCTGAGAGTATGGATCATGTTTAATGCAAAGATAACATGATTAATGAATTAAAAAATATTTATAAAGCCTAAATCATAGAATCCAAGCAACTTGAGACAAATGTAAAATCTTTAACGCGTGAGAATGTAGATCTAAAAGGCACAATAACTCAACTAGAGGTTGCACTTACCAAATATGTTACTGCATTTGGTAAGATTCGTGCACAATTGGATTTAGCAGAAACAACCTTCCGTAAGCTCCACTCAGGGACTTCTAAATTGAATGAGATACTCAGTTTTTAGTAATCATTCATATACAGGTATTTGGATATGAAAACTCTCTTAAAACTTTCTGCTCTAGTTTGTTTGACAAAAATGAGAAAAAAAATTGTAAAAGAAAAATGATTAAATAATATGTTCTCATATATGTCAAAAGGAATATGAAGTTTGTGTGTCATTATTGTAACTGTTTAAAAATTCAAGATTCTGTGAGCGAAATGTTGCCTAAAAGGTTGTCCAACATCTCGAACAACATTTGAAGCAATATTTCTGAACTGAAAGGGAAAAAAATGTTTTAAAAGAGTTTGGGTTCTCAAAATGGAGTAACTTGTAATGTTCATATAATTGCGTTTAGGACTAACATTACAGGTTCTTGGTACTTTAAAAGTGGATGTTCTCGCCACATGACAGGTACAAAGGAGTTTCTAAAGAACTGTGAGTCACTCAATGGAGGTAACGCAACTTATGAAGGTGGCAGTAAAAGTAAAATGATTGGAAAAGGAATCCTGAATATTCCTGAATTTCCAACTTTAAGAATGTCTTACACGTTGAAGGTTTAATGGCTAATTTGATGAGTCAATTGTGTAATGATAATCTTGAGGTAAAATTTAAAGAATGTTGTAAAGTTACGAATGAAGCTAATAAATGTGTCGTGTGAGGTACTAGAACAGGTGATAATTGTTATCTTGTTGCAAGACAAGAGACATGCAATAATGTCAAGATGGACGACACAACACTATGGCATCAAAAGTTGGGGCATGTCAACTACCGCAATCTAGAAAAATTGGTCTCATATGTAGCGGTTAGAGACTTACCCAACTTTAGTTATAAAGGTAAAATAGTCTGTGTAGATTGTCTCCAAGATAAGCAAACCCGTGTTTCTCATAATGTTGTCCAGAATGACGGACAACATTCAAGTATGTCTCACTGTTTTTCATTTATTACACATGGATCTTATGGGTCCAATTGAGGTAGACAGTTTAGGAGGCATGAGGTATTCCTATGTGATAGTAGATGATTTTTCTAGATATTCATGGATATATTTTTTGAAAGGAAAATCACAAATTTTTGACATGTTTTAAAATTTTGCACTCTAGAATTAGGAATTTGTTCTATTCACCTATTTTTTGGATTCGATCCGACCATGGAAAATAATTTGAAAATAGCTCTTTCACAAAATTTTGTGAGAAAAAAGGAATTTTCCATGAGTTTTTTTTGCTCCCAAAACTCCTCAACATAATGGGGTAGCAGAAAGGAAGAATATAACATTGCAAGAAATGGCTAGAGTTATGCTTAGTTCTAAAAATTGTCAAAATGTTTTTTACTGCTTGTCACATCACTAATAGAGTCTACTTAAGGTCTGTAACAAAGATGACACCCTATGAGCTAATAAATGGAAAGAAATCTAACTTGTGTTACTTTAATGTTTTTGGGTGTATTTGTTACATTTTAAATGATAGGAATTATCTAGCTAAGTTTTACTCTAAGAGTGACAAATGGATTTTTGTTGGCTATTTTCAAAATAGTCATGTTTACTGAGTGTACGATCTAAGGACAAAACTATACAAGAGTCTGTAATTGTTATTTTTTATATTATTATGATTTTACAGGGAATACATTTGAAAATAACACTATAGTTTCAGTGGGAATGTGCAGACTGTTGAAGATCAGATGTTGCCCTAAATGTTACCACATTCGAAACAACATCTGAATATGAACCAGAGACCACAGATGGTGTGGATGAGGAGTCAAAATTTGAATTGCTAAATCAAGTTCGAAGCGATCCCTCATCAAAGATTAGGAAGAATCATCCAACATGTCAGGTGATAGGGGGAGAGTTTGAAGGAATTAAAACAAGAAGCAAAGAACCACTCAACTATTGAGAAATGGTAAGATATGTGGGTATGCCAACCATATACCAAGAGGTTAGTCTTTCTTGTTTAGTGTTTGTGTATGTGCCCGATTTCAAGCTTGTTCCAAAAATCTCCCACTTAAATGTCGTAAAACGTGTCATTAGATATGTTGTCGGCACATGTGAGTTGGGAAAAATTCTAAAGACACTAATCCTAATTTAATAAGATATAGTGACACGGATTAAGCTGATGATGTGGATGATAGAAAGAGTACGAATGAATGATGTTTTTATCTTGACAATAATCTTATTTCTTGATATAGTCGTAAACAAAACTGTGTCTCACTTTCAACTGTTGAATCTGAATATGTAGCAGCTGAAAGTTGTTGTTCTCAATGAATGTGGCTAAGACACATGTTAAACGACTATGATTTTACTATCAACATTTTAATTTTGTACTATGATTAGACATCATTTTTTAAGAGATTTGATTGAAAAACAGCTAGTTCAAATTGAACATGATTGATACTCTTCATCAACTAGCTGATACTTTTATAAAAGTTTTGGACCATAAGAGATTTTCTAATTTAAAGAAATCTCTTGGTCTTTGTAATCTCTAAAAAAGATATTTTTGGTGAATGTCGGTTGGAATGTCTCTAACATTTTGGATGACATTTACCTGTGTAATATCATAATCTATTTTTAGACTGGATAATGACATGATTTTTGTTCACACAAGTATGATCCTCAATAAGAACATGATTCAAAAGTGATACCGTTCTCTGCGATGATATTAGATATCATAAAAAAGAGTATCAAAATAAGGCAAAGTCTTCACTATCTTTGGCAACTGTGCAAAATGGGCAAAGCCCTTGAAATGATATCGTTCTTATTCTATAAGAGTATCAAGTGACCTTGAAATAATACCGTTCCTATTCTATAGGAGTATCAAGTGCTTCAAAAGAAATTTTGAGAATACTAAATAAGTATTCTTATATTTTGACACGAAAATCTTTTTGTATGTGTTTTATGATTAGACCAAGGACACAATGCGAAAATATTACATTGGTCCACAGGTTAAACTCATAAAAATACATATAAAACGTGTCTTAATTTGTTGTCAAAACGAAAAGTTCTTGCGGGGTCATAATACGTGTGTTGTCCAAAATGTTGCCAACATTGTTGTTGACATTTTCAGATAATGATATTTGTTGGGATGTTGTTCTTAACTGTTTTTCAGAAAAATCAATTTCTCTCTCTATTTTTATGCCTTGTTTTAATAGGAATTTCGAACTTTAAAATGATATGATTAATTGAATTTCTACCGTGATGTTTATCTTTTTTTTCCAATATTTTAGGTGGAAGTTATTGTGTAAAATTGAAACGCCTAAAACTAAGGGATTTTGTTGCTTAGAAAGATTTGTCATGTATATAGATATTTCTCTCATTTGTTATTTTTCTATATCTCTGATTTTTCATATATATATATATATATATATATATTATTTTAAAAAAAAATCACATCATACCTCGGGCATAATACTACCTACCTGATGGAATCATCACTATTATAAACTCCATCGTCAAAACTCTTTCCACTATATTCACCTATGGAAACCTCTCCAATGTCAACACCAATATCAGCCAACACACTGAAACACTTTCTTATGAGTATTAGTCATCCTATGAACACTGTTTCATCTGAGCAAAATGACCTGCAGCAACTCTACCGGTTTCCTTCTTCACCATCCACAGAGAACTTGTCTAAAGCTATAGTATTCAAAGGTTTAGATGAACCTTTAGACATCAGCTACCCAGGTGATGACAACAATACACTAGATGTTGATGAAACATCTGATATTTCAGCATTGAGTAAGAGACCAAGATCCTCCACCTTCCCTACTAGTCGATCAAGTAGAATGTTTGAGAGAATAGTTCGTGAAGAGCCGAGCAACAAAAGGGTCCAGATGTGATACTTCTATACTTGCTTGTTCGAGTAGTGACAGTGACGACACGAACTTGGTGTTCTCAACTGAAGAGAGTGAAGAAGAACCAACTGCTTCTATACTGCAAAATGTGTCTCAAGAAAACGAGAAAGTTCCTGATGAAACTTCAGTGAAGCAATTCTTCCCAAAGGAAATTTTCAGATATGTCAAATCGAGTATTGCTCCGAATGTTGACACTGATGCCACAACATCTCAGGCAATATTTCAGTCAACATCAGAAGAAACGCAAACTCTAATATCCTCCAGCAAAACTGAATCTGATTCAAATTTTCAGGTATGTATCTACTCAGACAAATTCTATTCTAAAATTAATTCTCATAATTACGACTGGTACAAGAATAGAGTTGTTAGGTCTTAAAAAATAATAGATATTTGCCTCATGTTCAGAATATGATTTGGTAGAGTTCTTAAAAGAAAAACAACTCCTAGGATTGTCGCGCCCGTTTTTGACCTCGGGGTCTGAACGGTATCCGCAACATTATTCTTTGGCGCGGTTCCCTGGATGGAGCAATAATGCTGATTTTGAGGAGTCGCCACCTAATTATTTAAGTGAATTAGGACACTTGATTTATTGCAATAAAAATACTGCAATTAATCTCCATTTAATGGTCTGCGAAATTAATGAGATTCTGGATTAGGGTTCTTTATTATCCCAAAGGGAAAGGGTTAGACATCCTTTAAGATCCGCTAACTTGCGGTTATCCATTCAAACTTAGGTTAATTATTTATTGCCTTTTTATTCTACATATTCTAAGCAGTTTTCATAATTTACAATTACAATGGAATGCAATACAGAATAATAAAGCTAAAATCGAAATAAACTCCGGGACATCTTTTAGTCTTTTTTAGGCTTCTACACAAGATGATACCTGGGCTGCATAAACACTTAGTAAAAGTGTTAGTAATAAAATAAATAATTTTAAAGTAATAGCAAGAATTAATAAGTAAAGCCAAAAAATAAATCCGTCATTTGTACAGGGGAGGCCTTGAAAATCAGACGGAGATTCCTTCATCGGCCAGTGTAGTATTTATTCAAATCAGTAAAATGTCAAAAGTGTAGCATATGTTCTAAATCAGTAGATACAGAAATCAAAGATCAAAATAGTCCAAATCGATGCATAACGAAACAAGAATACCGATGTAATAACACCATTAATGCCAGAGATTTAGAAAGTCGCCGGAGCGACAAAAAAATCAGAAAAAACAAGTCCAACAACACAACAGATCCTGAAGAGGAAAGACCAACAGAGGTCGCCGGAGTCTCAAAACTCCGGCGAGATAAAGCAAAAATCAGCAAATCAGTCCCCAATAATCAGTACGCAATAGATCGAACATAAAGTCGAAGCAGGGCCAAAAATCAGTCCAACAAAAGAATCAACCCAACAACATTAACCATTAAAATCAGCAGACACCAAACCGAACTCAATCTGGGTGTAAGGCCCAATTTTGGTCACATGCAGCAACGTCCAGAATAGTAGCTCACACATAAGAACAGAGGAAGCTAAGAACATATAGACAAAAATAACAAAAACACCAAGATCAACAATAATAGTTGTTACCAACTGAATAAGAGAAGTAAAAGCACTAGAGAAATATTAATATAAGAAAATTGTGGCTTTAACGCTAACTATGAAAATAAACATATAAAGGATTAGAAGACACCATGTTAGGACTTTCGTCGTCGTTGTCGTTGCTCAGGGGATGGGCGGCGGCTGATGGGTGGTGTCGACTGAGGGTCTCACCGGAGCTGCGTGGTGTTTGGTTAGAAACAGTGAGGTCGACGGGTGAGGGTTGCCGACAACGGGTTCGCGACGTCGGGGTGGTTCGATCGTGTGGTCACCGTAATGCCGGGAGTGGTCGATGATGTTAATGGTGGGAGTCGCGGGAGCTCCGAGCTCGGACGATGGGGGTGACGGGAGAGGAGATGTGTTGCTGATTCTCAAAATAAATGAGACTTAAAAAAATAAAAGAGGAGGATGTTGATTGTTGCAGCTGATGTTGGGTTTTTGAGAGTGGGGAGAGTTAAATGAAATAGAGTATGATATGTGGTTGGGTGTTGGGGTTTGCTGGGGAAGGAAGGGGAGGTGCGGCGCTGGGTAAGATGAGAGAGAGAGAGAGGGTAGATGTAGTAGGGGAGAGAGGGGTAGGGGTCAAAAAAGGGGGTGTGCGGCTGGATGTTGTTGGGGAAAGTGGGGGGTAAGGTTTTTTATTTATAGGGGTATTTAGGTTTAGGGTTTTGGGTATTGGGGGGAAAAGATGAAAGGTGTACTGGGCCTCATTTTTGGGTCTCAGTTGGGCTTCGGTTTTCGGCGGATTGGACTGATCCAGATTGTGCCTCGGACTGGACTGATGTGACAAAAATGCAAAACGGGTTCATTAATTAAAAGAAAAATTATTTAAAAAGATGCAAAAAATTATTAAAATGCAAATGCCGATACAATAATAATAAAATACAATATTTAACAAATATTTAATGCCTAATTAAAAGTAAAGACGGGATGCCAATTTACAAAAAATAAAACAACATAGAATATTAGGTAAAAAATATACAAAAATGCCAAAAAATGGTGATTAAAATGTGGTGTCCTAAAACACTTAAAATTGCAAGAAATGACTAAAAGATGGGTCAAAATTGGGTGTCAACAGTTTGTCCCTCTTTGACCGAAGACTATGAAAGAGTTTTCGGACAAAGACGTTGACTTGTAGCCAATTTTGTTCCAATCGTCAGAATTAAAACAAAGATCAAGAAAATGAATGGGCAAAAAGCGGATGCAGATTCAAATTTTTTTGTCCTAGTGTCGAATTATGATGACACTGGGTCATTGTAAAGCTGATACAGATTTAAAATTTGTTACAGTGTCAAATTATGATTGATACTGGGTTACAGGTGATGTGGTGCTGTAAAAGACAGGGTGTTTGTTCCTTGAAATGCCTTTAGGATGTTTGTTCCCGAGGTCCAAATGCAAAAGGTGTTTGTAGATGCTGATGGCGTCATTATATGGACGCGATGCAGATGTTCGTCGTTGCATAGACGAAACATAGATGAAGCATTTGCATACGCTTACATGAAATGACGTCGTTGCATAGACGCGATGCAGATGCTCGTCGTTGTGTAGACGAAACATAGATGAAGTCTTTGCATAGGCTTAGAAGATATGGCGTCGTTGCATAGACGCGATGCAGATGCTCGTCGTTGCATAGACAAAACATAAATGAAGCGTTGCATAGGCTTACATGAAATGGCGTCGTTGCATAGACGTGATGCAGATGCTCGTCGTTGCATAGACGAAACATAGATGAAGCCGTTGCATAGGCTTAAATGAGATGACGCTGTTACATAGACGCGATGCAGATGCCCGTCGTTGCATAGACGAAACATAGATGAAACCGTTGCATAGGCTTAAATGAAATGACGTTGTTGCATAGACGCGATGCAGATGATCGTCGTTGTATAGACGAAACATGATGAAGCTGTTGCATATGCTTGCATGAAATGACGTCGTTGCATAGACGTGATGCAGATGCTCATCGTTGTATAGACGAAACATAGATGAAGACGTTGTATAGACTTAGATGAAAGGGCGTCGTTGCATAGACGTGATGCAGATGTTCGTCGTTGCATAGACGAAACATAGATGAAGTCGTTGCATAGACTCACATGAAATGACGCTGTTGCACAGACGCGATGCAGATGCTCGTCGTTGCATAGACGAAACATGGATGAAGCCGTTGCATAGGCTTAGATGAAAGGGTGTCGTTTTATGAACGTACCTGCTTTGTGATTCGCCTGGGTTGAGATAACGTCATTGCATAGACGTTGTGCGTTTGTAACCCGTATGGACTTATTGTTGTACTCACGCCTTTGCTGATATGAAGATCCTACTTCAAAGAAAACTTGTGAGTTTTAGGAAAGGAGTGATTGATTCGCGTCAACTTTGTATCTTTGGCTCTTGACGCTTGCATGCTCAGACTGGTTTGGACTTAGGGGTGTATCGGTATCGACTTATGATGACGTTGGGCTTGTTGGTGATACGGGATGAGTGGACCGATGCTCGAGGCCGTTTCTGCCATTCGTTGGGAAGGTTGCCCCCTCCCCCCCCAACAAATTGCCCCAGTTCGCTGTAAGAGAAAATACACGTTGTGCTCCTGCATGCTAAGACTTAAGCAAAAGGTTAGTGCATAACTGTTAAAGCAAAAATGATAACGCATGAATTGATAAGCAATGTAAATGTATGAGTAGAAATGTTATCCTGTAAAACATGATGGCGGTTGTATTGATGTGATGCTGCAAATGTTGAGATTTCGTCCTTGCACGGACGTGTTGAATGTTATGAATGCTTACTGAATGTTGCGAGTGTTGATGCAATCTCTGTGCGGACTTGCTGGATGATGTGAATGCTTGCTGAATGTTCTGCGCGGGCTTACTGGATGTTGCGAATGCTTGCTGAATGCTGCGATTGCTGATGTAGTCTCTGCACGGACTTGCTGGATGTTGCGAATGCTTGCTGAATGCTGCGATTGCTGATGTAGTCTCTGCACGGACTTGATGGATGCTGCGAATGCTTGTTGAATGCTGCGATTGTTGATGTAGTCTCTGCACGGACTTGCTGGATGCTGTGAATGCTTGTTGAATGATGTGATTGCTGATGTAGTCTATGTACAGACTTGCTGGATGCTGCGAATGTTTGCTGAATGCTCTGCGCAGGCTTGCTGGATGCTGCGAATGTTTGCTGAATGTTGTGAGTGATGATGTAGTCTCTGCACGGACTTAACTCTGACGGAAATTGCTCATATCTCTTTTCGGAATAATCAAATGCATTCTGTCGTACGCGAGCCAATGAGAAGATTTCTAATGGTGTGACCGAAGCTGACTTAGGCTGCCTACGTATCCTCATGAGGGAATCAGGTCATGACGTAGTTCGTGATGCAAAAATGATTGTACAATTTTTCAAAACGGATCAAGCCAATGTGGCGCCACGATCTATCTGAGGAATGACGTCAAGACGTAATTCGTGATGCAAAAAATGATTGTACAATTTTCAAAAAATGAGACCGAAGCCAATGTGGCCGCCTACGTATTCCGCTGAGGAAATCAGGTCAAGACGTAGTTCGTGATGCAAAAAATGATAGTACAATTTTCAAAAAATGAGACCGAAGTCAATGTGGCCGCCTACGTATCCCGTTGAGGGAATCGGGTCAAGACGTAGTTCGTGATGCAAAAAATGATTGTGCAATTTTCAAAAAATGAGACCGAAGCCAGTATGGCCGCCTACGTATCCCTCTGAGGGAATCAGGTCAAGACGTAGTTCGTGATGCAAAAAATGATTGTGCAATTTTCAAAAAATGAGACCGAAGCCAATATGACCACCTACGTATCCCGCTGAGGGAATCAGGTAAAGACGTAGTTCGTGATGCAAAAAATAAGAATTTTTATATATGTATTTTTTTTTCTGAAAAAGTGGAAAGACAACATCACGTTCGGACTTCAGTTGATACCAGCAATTAGTATTGTGCCTAGGAATTTCGTTATTTACTTTCAGTCTAACCGAGACAGACTTCCTGGGTAATTCCTATAGTTTCAAATGGTACCTCAGACACCTAAGTATCGACACACTTGCTTGCAGTCAAGGTTTCGAACTACACGTAATCTCACATTTCAAATGCCCTCACTGAAAAAAGTCCAATTTTTCACATATATTCCAGTATTTTGAATTTTGGGACGTTTAGAGAAATACGCTCACACTCAAAAGGATGTTCAATGCATGCAATTGTGATACCATAGGCTTGGCCATCATGTAAGTATCCACTAATGTGAGAACCCTCAGTATAAGATCATGTAGGGCTTGTCACGGGCTTGTAATGTAGGTTTGGGGGAAGGGATGAATATCATTTGGGTAAAAAGTGACTAATTCTTCCTCGAGCGTTGGACTACGTCCGTGCTTGATATTTGTGTGCTTTAATGCTGACCTGCTTTCTTTTTGTCCCAGTTTTTCTATACTGATTTCTTTTTGAATCTTTCGTTTGGAGCCCGCTCTTTCCAAAGTTATTCTCTCATTTTTATTCTTTTTTTTTTTAATGTCGGGGCTTTTGATTTCTTCTTTTTGTGAAGTCGTCCTTTGTGTTTTTCTTTTCCCTTTTGGGACTTTGACAATTTTGTCTTTGCAAACTTCGACGCAAAATTTTGTCAGTCACTTGCACATTTCTAAAACGCTCAAGGAGGTCGGGCCAAGAGAGAGATAGTGCGTACGCACTGAGAAAAGGGTATAGGTGTAATATGCGGTTGTCGAAAGAATAAGTTTTAGACTCAAAAGGGGTGTACTACGGATAATGTTATTTGGTAGGCTGAAAAAGCTCAAACGGGTCAAAGAAAGCCTACGATCATTTCCTACACCGAGTGTTACTCAGGATTTCGCCTCAACAAACATTCGGGCCAAGTTCTAGATCACAATGCAATGTAATTGAACTTATTCTAAAACTCACCACACAATGCACATGAAACGATGAGGTTGGTTTCGTTCTTATCTTGAAAGCATGCATGAATGTCATTACAAGTGTGCGTGAGAGGTACCAAAAGAATCTATGATTTATTACGAAGTCAACCCATACTGATTATTACTCGGTATTTTCTATGCACACTCCTAACTATGTTGGTATCAACCAAATCAAACAATGATACTTAAAAGAGCTTTCTTTTTGTATTTTAAAAAAAAAGATATTTTATGCTATTTGAATAAAATATTTTTTGTATTTTTGAATAAATGGTACCGAACCCGAATAGGGTTGCCTACGTATCTCATCTTTGACGAGAATCAGGTGTGCGTAGTTCATTCAGATATGTTATAAAACGTATGATTTAAAAAGAATTCATTCATGAAAGAAATGCAAAAGTAAAAGTTGTGCAAAACAAATGATTGTTCAATATAAGACTAATGCAAAGTAAAAAGAATGTAATGAAAAAATGAATGGATGTGATAGAATGAATGAAATGCATGAATGAATGTATGTGATAGAATGATTGAAATGCAATAATGAATGTCCGTGATTGGATAAATGCAATGAATGGGTGAACCAAATATGTCCCTTTTTTTTATGTGGTGGTGTCGAACCCAAGATGAGTTGCCTACGTATCACACCGTATGGTGAGAATCAGACACGCGTAGTTCGGGATGATTATGTTGTAAAATGCGCGATAAAGAATTATGTAATCAATACTAGACATATCAATTGAATTTGCAAATATGTATAAAGATACAAAATATAGGACCTAGAGCGATGCTTCGTTGAATCTGATATAAGCTGACTTCTTTCCGTCAACATAACTCCAGCTCATTCTTGTGATGATTTTTTTTCTTTTTCCTCTTTTTTTTTCCTGCCGCCCTCGACTATTTGCGAGGACGGTCTTCCTACAAAAACAATATGACAAATGGGTGAGAGTATGCAAGTCACAAAAATAATAAAATGTAAGCGCGTGAAAATATAGTCAAAGACTCCCCTGCTTGGTTCGACCGGACTGGTGGTTGATGTTTCTCAAAGTCCAAATCGTGTTGTTCAAGAGCGATTTACGCAGTAGAAGTCCTGATTGCAATGTGACAACAACAAGTGCAAAAATGCAAATGCTTGTGGCCGGAGTTATAAGCACATAACATGATATGTACAGGGGTTAAAAGGGTAATTATTTCATTAAATAATATGTACTGAATTGCTAGCGACAACAATAGTAAACAAAAACATGCAAATCAAGCGCGCGCCTAATATGCATGGGACCTCTCTTATGCCTGAGGTCGGCCTAAACGCCAGATATGCGAGATTGGGATAGATTGACCAAAGTTGCTGAACATTAATGCTTTTGTTGGAGATGGCGACCAAATAACGGTGCACTTTTTCCAATTTCGGCGTGCCATGATCAGGCTTGGATCCGTCTATCATCATCACGCTACAATAGTATGCTAATGGGTCGTTGGGTTGTGAAACTCGTCGACAAGTTTGGTGGATTTCTAATTATGGCGTTAATACCAATGATTAACTCACCTAAGGTTTATGCATGCATGACTTAATATAAAAGGGTGGTATAACTCTATCTTAAGCTTTCTAAGATTTGGCTTACTAGACGCAAGGTTCCCGAGCGGACAACTCGAGTGAGAAGGCTACGCGGCTGATCAGACGAACCGATCTAACTCCGCGCAAGCACCAATTCTTCTAAAATTTGGGTATTTTGAAAGAAATTCACGGGTGCGCGAAGCACACCAACGCGTGTAGTGTGTGACAATGTGAACTTTTCAGAGTGGAATAAATATGAGCGGAATGCAAATTTAAGAAAAACAGTAAAAACAAATAGCAATTAAAACAGTTAAGCATATAAAATTAAAGCAAACAATTTTAAGGCATTTAAAACAAATAAAAGCAAATAAAGTCAAGCAATAATAAACCTAGGTTTTCTATGGTCAAGAACCTGATTATCCCCAGCAGAGTCGCCATGCTGTCGCGCCCGTTTTTTACCTCGGGGTCTGAACGGTATCCGCAACATTATTCTTTGGCGCGTTTCCCTGGATGGAGCAATAATGCTGATTTTGAGGAGTCGCCACCTAATTATTTAAGTGAATTAGGACACTTGATTTATTGCAATAAAAATACTGCAATTAATCTCCATTTAATGGTCTGCGAAATTAATGAGATTCTGGATTAGGGTTCTTTATTATCCCAAAGGGAAATGGTTAGGCATCCTTTAAGATCCGCTAACTTGCGGTTATCCGTTCAAACCTAGGTTAATTATTTATTGCCTTTTTATTCTACATATTCTAAGCAGTTTTCATAATTTACAATTACAATGGAATGCAATACAGAATAATAAAGCTAAAATCGAAATAAACTCCGGGACATCTTTTAGCATTTTTAGGCCTTCTGCATAAGATGATCCCCGGGTACCTGCATAAACACTTAGTAAAAGTGTTAGTAATAAAATAAATAATTTTAAAGTAATAGCAAGAATTAATAAGTAAAGCCAAAAAATAAATCCGTCTTTTGTACAGGGGAGGCCTTGGAAATCAGACGAAGATTCTTTCATCGGTCAGTGTAGTATTTATTCAAATCAGTAAAATTTCAAAATGTAGCATCTGTTCTAAATCAGTAGATACAGAAATCAAAGATCAAAATAGTCAAATCGATGCTGACCAAAGCGATATGATTCGGCTGTAATAACACCATTAATGCCAGAAATTTAGAAAGTCGCCGAAGCGACCAAAAAATCCGAAAAACAAGTCCAACAACACAACAGATCCTGAAGAGGAAAGACCAACAGAGGTCGTCGGAGTTTCAAAACTCCGGCGAGATAAAGCAAAAATCAGCAAATCAGTCCCCAATAATCAGTACACAATAGATCGAACATAAAGCCGAACCAAGGCAAAAAATCAGTCCAACAAAAGAATCAACCCAACAACATAACCATTAAAATCAGCAGACACCAAACCAAGAACTCAATCTGGGTGTAAGGACCAATTGTGATCACATGCAGCAACGCCCAGAATAGTAGCTCCCACATAAGAACATATGAAGCTAAGAACATATAGAACAAAATAACAGAAACACCAAGATCAACAATAATAGTTGTTACCAACTGAATAAGAGCAGCAAGAGCACTAGAGAAATATTAATATAAGAAAATTGTGGCTTTAACGCTAACTATGAACATAAAAATTATAAAGGATTAGAAGACATCATGTTAGGACTTTCGTCGTCGTTGTCGTTGCTCAAGGGATGGGTGGCGGCTGATGGGTGGTGTCGACTGAGGGTCTCACCGGAGTTGCGTGATGTTTGGTTCGAAACAGTGAGGTCGACGGGTGAGGGTTGCCGACGATGGGGTTTGACGACGGGCTTGGGGTAAGGGTGTTCGGCTGTGTGGGTAATCAGAACAGTGTGGGGGAGTGGTCGATGGTGTTAATGGTGGGAGTCGCTGCGAGCTCCGACGATGGGGGTGACGGGAGAGGAGAGGTGTTGCTGATTCTCAAAATAAATGAGACTTAAAAAAAATAAAAGAGGAGGATGTTGATTGTTGCAGCTGATGTTGGGTTTTTGAGAGTGAGGGGAGTTAAATGAAATAGAGTATGATATGGGGCTGGGTGTTGGGGTTTGATGGGGAAGGAAGGGGAGGTGTGGCGCTGGGGTGAGATGAGAGAGAGGGGGTAGATGTAGTAGGGGAGAGAGGGTTAGTGGTCAGAAAAGGGGGTGTGCGGCTGGATGTTGTTGGGGAAAGTGGGGGGTACGGTTTTTTATTTATAGGGGTATTTAGGTTTAGGGTTTTGGGTATTGGGGGGAAAAGATGAAAGGTGTACTGGACCTCATTTTTGTGTCTCAGTTTGGGCTTCGGTTTTCGGCGGATTAGACTGATTCAGATTGTGCCTCGGACTGGACTGATGTGACAAAAATGCAAAACGGGTTCATTATTTAAAAGAAAAATTATTTAAAAAGATGCAAAATTATTAAAATGCAAATGCCGATGCAATAATAATAAAATACAATATTTAACAAATATTTAATGCCTAATTAAAAGTAAAGACGGGATGCCAATTTACAAAAAATAAAACAACATAAAATGTTAGGTAAAAAATATACAAAAATGCCAAAAAATGGTGATTAAAATGCGGTGTCCTAAAACACTTAAAATTGCAAGAAATGACTAAAAGATAGGTCAAAATTGGGTGTCAACAAGGATCTGTTACTGAGAAAAGACCATATATTGATAAAATAGTCAGGTTGTTTTATGCTAATTTGAGTTCTGCTATAGAGGATATCGACTCAAAGAAATTTGGGAATGTATGTCTCTTTAACAGAGTATATGTTTTCACACATGTTGTTATAAACCAATGTATGAGATTAAATGTTGAGGAGAATGTTACAGAAGTATACACTGCAGTGGACAATAGAGATGAATTAGTTGAGTACCTCACAGAAGGTATAATGCATAAGTGGATCTCTAGATGTCCAGCCTCTGAATTAACAGCCATGTTTGCCAACCTTCACAAATTCCTATACACAATTGGCTTCCTTCAATGAATGAGTCAATTGTAACTACAGAATAAGCCACCCTGTTGTATAAAATTGGGAAATGTTTGAGAGTTGATCTGGGCAAAATGATATTTCATCAAGTTGCCAACTTGGCACAAAAAGAATCAACCTCAATCCTTCATTATCCCTCTCTGATATATAAAGTTTTAACTACCCAAGGTCTTAAGCCTAAGAGAGAGGACACACTATGGAAGGCTCATGAACTGTATACAGTAACAAAGTAGTTTTTAAGAGTAGACAGAGTCATTGATCTACCCTGGAAAATGGAAAAAAATAGTACAGATGTTGATAGGAATGTCACCAACATTTTTTACAACACTAGTCCAAGACAGTATCCAGTGTCTACTGAATGACTTGTGAATTAAATTGCAAAGATCAACCAATAAATATCTGAGGTTGATATTGTGAGGAATGCTCTAATTCAAGCCAGAGACCAGTTCATGTTGCTGCTTTCTTCACAAAAAGAGGGAGAAAATGATAATGATGTTGAAGATGATGATGTTGTTGAGCTGCTGCTGTTGAAGATGATGATGATGCTGAAGTCGGTGAAGTAAAGGGAAATGCTAAAATGATGATGCTGCTAAAGTTGATGAAGCAGATAAAAGTGCTAATGCAGGGGGAGATGATGAAACAGAGAAAGTGTTAATGTAGGGGGAGCAGAGGAAGAAGACTAGATGTTGTTGTTTTGTACAGAGAATGAGTTATGCATATGCAGAGAAGGAATTATGCAAGAGTATATAACTGTTGGAAGCTACTGTTGTTGAATGATGAGTCAGGAGAAGTTGATGTTACTGGTTGATACTGTATGAAGCAAATGCTACTAGTTGGTGTCGAAAATATGATTTGAATATTTTGGATGATGTGTTAATATCTATATTGTGCTAACATTGTGTGTAATCCTATATAGTAGTGTCACGACCCAACCCCGGGGCCGCGACTGGTACCCTACCGGGGTACCCTGTCAGGTATATGTCAGAGAATAGCAGCGGAACATACATAACACATACTTAGAGAAAAAGGTAAACATCACTGGCCAGCCGATAAGGCTGCCTTCCATAAAACATACTTAAACAAAAGTATAGTAATACAACTGGTTCTTATAGCCCAAAACATATATGTGACCACCGACTTAAAGATAACAATCGTATGGACAGGCCGCCATACCCGTGATTGTACAAAATACCTATAGCATCAGGGAATGTCCGTACCAATAAACAAGCTTCCGGAGGAATGAAGCTTCTGACACCGGAATAGTGATCCTAAGAACGAGGATCCACAATCGCTTACCCCACTGCGGCATTTAACGCGGCCAGGAAGGGGTCGACACATATGTACCAAGTATGTAAAGTCGAAAAATACGAATAGTGATATCATAAGTCTAAAAGTAAATTGAGTCATGGAAGACAATAAAATACCTTTTCGTGCCTTACTAACAATGAGAGTGACAAGTATATATATATATACAATCGCGTAAAATAGGGGCCTTAGGATCAAAACAGGTACCTCGCCAGTAGATCAATAAGCACCCTACTCGGGACTATTTCACCGCATAGGTCCCGTGGACCGGCATGAGGTATTCCTCGCATAAGTGTACCGCCCGCGTGGGACTATTTCACCGCGTAAGCCCATAAGGACTCGCGTGAGGTATTCCTCGCGTCGTGGGTAGCAAGTCCGGAGCAGTGGTATAACGATCTTGGGGACTTCGCCGGATATACTCTTACCCTGAAACAGATGGTATAACGATCTTGGGGCTGTACTCCTCAGATATACTCTTACACTGGAGCAGATGGTATAACGATCTTGGGGCTTGCCCCTCAGATATACTCTTATACTGGTGCAGATGGTATAACGATCTTGGGCCTGCCCCTCAGATATACTCTTACACTGGAGAAGGTGGTATGACGATCTTGGGGCTTGCCCCTCAGACATACTCTTACCCTGGAGTAGGTGGTATAACGATCTTGGGGCTTGCCCCTCATATATACTCTTACCCTAGCTCAAACTGTCATCATATCATAATCATAAATACGTTAAGAAAACTTATAACTTCTTACTAGCATTGTTCATATACCCTCTCATTTTAGTTCACTTAAGGCACTTAATCATATCTTTAATAAAAGAAAACCGGGAATTTAACTCAAGTACTACATACTTCAACTCTTTTAAAAATGACTCTTCTTTATACATAAAGCTCTTGGGCAATTGATGCCTTAAAACCAATTTGTCTCACCATATACTTATCTTACTTATAGTAAATCTCTTCTCATTAACCTTTTATGAAGCTAATAAACCAACTTCCCATAAAGTTGTTATATTAACTCTACACTTAGTAAAATCATACCTTTCCCCTAAGTAAGGGACTTATACATTCTTAAAACAAAACAAGTCATTATATACTTAAAGCAAGTAAGAATACCAAATCTTGTACGTCTCAGTACTCATAGTTTCATCTATTCATGCTCAAGAGATAGGAAAGCTTCACATACCTTGTTGATCAATCCACTTGCTAAGTCCAAACTACCGCAAGTAATATGTCAACCTAAAATAACCATGGTACGTTTATTAACCTCTAATTTCAATGTAGAATAATCTAAACTTAAAGCCACTAACTTTTATGGAGAATTGGGCAGCATTTCCTTTGTTTCTACATACTTTGCCACCTTTCACAAGGCCGAATTTATCATCCAAACGCCACATTTAAGGCTCAACAATCCAACATTTCAAAAGGGGATTACACACCCAAACTCAACAATTTACTTAACAATTCTAAGGTAGTTTTTAGGCTATAACATGCTCATAATATCTTCTTAACCAATTCCTTCACATACAAACCATAGTTCTTACATGCAATGAGTCTAAGAGCATTATTTACTACCACAAGTTCTTCCTTCTTAACATGCAACACTATAAACTAAATCTAAAGGAAGAATCATTACCTTAGAGTTTTAGCCAAACTTATTCCAAATATATTTGCTAGCTTCCTTGCCAAGAACACCACCACAAGCTAGCCACAAGCTTCCTTCTTTCTTTTACTTTTTCAGATTTTTCTTTAGGCTTGAATTTCTCTTGGAAATTTAGAGAGAAGTGGGAGCTTAAGCTTTAGAGAGAGAGAAATTGGAAGATGACCAAGTCTTCAAGACTTGGTCAATATATTGCATGCAAGAAATCAGATGGGGACACTTGTCACCTCCCAAGGTCTTTTAAAAGAAAAATCGACTTTTCTAAGTTTTTCCGCCCAAAATCCCGCTTCATGGCGCTAAACCCCATGACCTCTACGAACTTTGGCGCGCCACTGCATCTGTGGCCGCGCACTGCAACTTCAGCGACCTCTCGAACTTTCGCGCACAGCCGCGCCTGTCCGAAACTCATTTATGTCCGACTGCGCACTGAACTTGTAATTCTCATAACTTTCTACTCCGACGTCCTTTCGACGAACGGTTGGTTGCGTTGGAATCTAGACTCGACGAACTACGCCCTAGGCCTTTGAAACACTTAGTAACTCTCAATGTACCGGGTCATAACCCGCCTTAAAGTTGACTAAAACCCGTCCGGAATAATCCGTCAACCAATCCTTTGAAAATTTTAAGTCTTACATGATTTCGTACGCTCTCATACGTAGGGTCAGAACTACGGGGTATAACAACTAGTATACACTGGTGTACATATGTTTTTTTGTATGCCTTCACAGGTTAAGGGGGAACATTATTGTAATCATAGATGTTGGAACAACACCTATGGCGTTAATAAATAAGTCACTGCCGAATATATTAGGTTTTGTGAAGAAAGACAAAAAGGGGGAGAATGTTAATATTGGGTTTGGTGTTGTGACATTTTGCCCAACATATCATTTTCAGCTCTAAGTTAAAATAAAAAATGTTGGAACAAATGTTACGACATTCGGACCAACATTCTGTGAAACAGTTTTGCCTTACTTCACAGAACTGAAGATTTCATGGGATTTTTACCATGATGGTAAAGTGACTTGGCAAGGTGATTAGGAGCTGATTAAAAGTGTGGGAAGACCAAGTCAAAGTTGTTGCTAAGCTTGGGGAACAAGTCCAAAAAGTTAGAGAATTTTGCTCCATGATCTTCTCCAACAACCTTATCGGCCGCCCACCTTTTCCTCAACCTCTACAACCAATCGATGAACTTTTCAAGGAATACTCTATACTATAAATAGAGAGGGCAGAAGAGTGAATCGATATCCAGAATCAAAATATAAAAATACCAAGAGAGCTCTCGGGATTTCATCTCAGAAATCTGGATCACAACTGTGTTGCCTGAGTTTTTCGACGACATTCTGTTCAACATTACAGTTGCTTAGATTTTAGATTTGTTCTTTATTGAAGCAATTATAATGAGATGTTGTCTATATCTACTTAGTTAGATTTTTCAGGCATGTAAGTCATCTGCGACTTCACCATTTTTTATTTATTTTGTAATATTATAAAAAGAAGGATTATATTCAATTATATATATATATATATATATATATATATATATATATATATATATATATATATATATGTTATATTAATATATAACCTTTGTGTTCTTTATTATTTCCGCTGCATTTTACTCTTCAAAGATTTTTCGGTTTTTACTGAGTGTTGTCACTGGTGTCGGACGAAATTATCGTCGACATTCGCAAACTGTTCCAGCATTCGAATTTATTTATTTTCAGTTTGTTTTTTATTGTTACATAGCATAACCCCGATACTCAACAGTTATAATTGAATATAATTATACGATACTATTTTTTTGGGTTTCAATTACTAAATTTATATTTTTGTATATTGCCTCTCCTTTATTTTGTTAGTTATAGTTGAATATAAATACAATGTACTTTTTTTTTAGTTTCAATTGGGGCTATATATTCCAAAAAAGATCTTTGATTATGATCGAAGCTTCAATAGGAATTGAAGAACACAGTACACGCGTCGAAGCTAACAGCTGGTTCCCCTTTTCTCATTTCTATATACAGCACTTGAATTCCACCTTATCAGACCTAATAGACCCACGTTGGGTAATTTCACGGGTAAGTTGTTGAATCTTATTCCTTCGAGATAGAAAAAAACTAGCATCTTTATAGACACCCAGTAACAAAATTAAGGAAGTGTTTGCCCAATTTAGTTGTAATCTGGTAAATATGGGAGCTGAAGCTGAGGTTATGGTTCAACTTCAACATACCATCCCTGTATTGGATGTTCCTTGCTGTTCCGATTTGGTAAGTTGTAGTTTGTTATCCCTCTTTTATTTACTTTTTTGGGATTAATTGGGCCTAATGACGCGGAATAGATAAATAGCTTGGGATTGAATTGAATTGTTTTATGGATCTTCATATTTTGTTTTCTAGTATCTTTGGAAAATTAGGGCACGGCTGCATTTGTCAAATTGCGTGCGTTAGATCTTGATTTCATATCTGGGCTTAAAAGGATATCACCCTTAATTTTTTTAGTATATTAGCTCATGTAGTATGTTATATGATTTTGCCACAATTACTAGAATCTAATCAATCAAACATATGAATTTTAGGGTTTCAACAACTTATATAAGCTTATTTGCTGCATCCCAATGGATATTATAATGGACTGATGCTGTAAGCATGACCCACATGAATGTATTTACTTGTGACATGTGCCTGTTTGAAGTTTTGGGTTCTGAACTCATAGTCGTCATTGTAACTGGGTTCACAACTTAATATTTATAGATATTTAATTGATTTCCTAATATAAATACAGGGTCTAAACAGAATAACTAATGCTCTCCCTCCGCCCCTGGTTTGAAGTTGTTGGTGTTATCTAATTTTGAGTCTCCTCAATTATGATAAACTATTAGGAGTTAATTAGTATTGGACAAGTATCATTACATGAGCAGAAAAGGTTTAAGGTATGTCTGAAGAGAGAACTAGTCAGAAAAAGGAAATTTTCTGCAAGTGCTTAATGTTAAGCTTGAGAGTTTTATGGTTGCTAGAGTAGGTGCCATGATGGAGAACCGTAAGGGAAATGGTTTAAGGTCCCTTATTTACCTCGTCTTTTCTTGCCATAAATGGGTTCAAGAAAAGGAGATAAGCTTGAGGGTTTTATAGTTAACGGCTATTGCTAAGTTTTGTTAATTATGTAAGTCTGATGTTCAGGCAAAAATATTCCACATAAAATTCGGGAGGATCTCATTAACACAAACAGTGGAAAAAATTTCTTGGTGATCAGAGAAGATGCATCCACTTTCACATTTACGATGAATCTCTAGGTTAATCTGTTTAGCCAGCCACATTGGAAGCGTTTACTGTTTGTTGGAAAAGGGCACTGATCAATGTAGAGTGGAAATACAGAGCTTAATTGGCTTTTGCAAAGTACTGATTGTAGCCTTTAGTTGCTAAGGCAGACTGAATAATTGAGAACTAATTGAATCCTCCCAACCAAATAAACTAACTGTGTTTCTCGTCTGATGCTGGTTGTGCTCAAGTGGTAGCTTGATTTGGCTGGCATGTGTTTATATCCTTTGGATACAAATTCCTTTAAACTGTTAAGTTGCTTATTCTTAAGTTTGAGGGTCTTATAGTTAACAACTATTTCTAAGTATAGTTAATAATGTAAGCATGATCAGGCAAAAGCCTTCCACATAAAATTCCAGAAGATCCCATTTACACAAACAGTGTAAAATATCTCTTGGTGGTTAGAGAAGATGCATCCACGTTTATATTTGTTTTTTTGATAATGGTAATGTAATGCATCCACTTTAATATTTAGAATGAATCTCTAGGTGCATCTCTGTTTACTGTTGGAAAATGGCCATCGACCAATGTAGACTGGAAATCCAGAGCTTAATTGGCTTTTGCAATGTACTGTTTATAGCATTTAGTTGTTAAGGTAGTCCGAATACTTGTTTATCACCCCGTGTTCAATAAAAAAGAATAGTTGAGAACTAGTTAAGTCCTCTCAACCAAATAACTAACTCATTTTGTCTGATGCGAGTTGTGGTAACTTGATTTGGCTGGCATGTGGCTGTGTTTGAAGAAAGAGGGTGACAGAGGGGATTGAAAAGCGGGACAAAGAGGAGGGACTGAGGGATGATGAATTACATTAATTCACTGTTCTCCTTCGAAGGACAAATTCCATTAAGCTGTTAGTAACAAGTCTTTAACCAACTCAACTAAGAGAAAATGTGATTCCAATTATCTTTTCTTAGTAATTATACTACTATAATCCATTAAAACTATCTATAACTTAAGAAAAACTATTAATTTAATGAAGGTACTTTTAAGTATGTAGATGGATGATTTTAATAAGCCTACTTTAGCAAATAGCATATCAAGCTAGGCAGGGAAATCCAAATTTGTTCCGTTTCCACGAACCAAAAAGTGATCCATGATTAAGTAACACCACCTGGATAGTGGCAATTAGTGCTGATGATTTGGAATAAGTTGGAAAACTTAATGAAAAATTAGGCGTTTTCTCCTAAATTTGTAACCTTTTCAGTTCCTTTTTCGTATTTGGTTAATGCTCATGGTAAGACATTTAAAGCTTCTGTCTAGATTGACAAACTTTCGAACACTTCAAAGAGTTTGAGAATTCAGATGTTGTTCAAAAGCAAATGTATCACTTAAGTGTTATCATTCGAAGTATTTAACCTGATAAATCATAGAGTACTCGATAACCGCTCAGTCACCTCTCACTTGCGAAAAAGACGCTGTTGACCAGTAAATGTCTTATATCTAATTTACCAACTTAAAGACGCGAGAAGAATTCATCTGCAAACCCCTTCCATTATTAAGGGCTTTTGTTTTTCAAAATTGAGTTTATTCAGCTGATGTGCCTTTTGCTCAATGTTTAAATCTTCCCTACGAAAATTATTAATTCTAAATGGTGTCAGGTTTTCTTTTTCTTGGTGTGTCTAAGCTCTAGTCTGACAGAGCCTTCTTTCAGGATGTCAAATCCCCAGAGATAACAATATTGCAGTTCGTTCCTAGCATTCGCTCAGGTAGCTTTGCTGATACTGGCCCACGTAGGTTCATGGAAGACGAGCATATAAGGATAGACGATCTATCTGCACATCTTGGCTCACTCATGAGGTTTCCGAAGCCCATTGCTTTCTATGGGGTAACTGTTAGTTATTTGCATGTCTTGTTTGTCCTGTGCATTTCCAAGGTAAAGCTTGTGTAACATTTAGTTTATTAGGTATTTGATGGTCATGGAGGACCGGAAGCTGCAGCTTATGTAAGAAAAAATGTACTCGGACTATTCTTCAGAGACTTCCCCCAGACTTCAGAAGTTGATGATGCATTTCTAGAAGGGGTGGAGAGCTCTCTTAGGAAAGGGTTTCTTCTGGCTGACCTTGCTTTAGCTGATGAGTGCAATGTTAGCAGTTCTTCTGGAACCACTGCACTGACAGCTCTTGTGTTGGGAAGGTAAGGTTGTGATTCATTGTGATGCACCTATTAGCGACTTCTTCTTGTAGAGAAATGGTCATGGCGTACTCACACACATAGTTATGTTGCTTTTTATCTCTCCTTCCGAGCCTTTTATGTCCTTGCCTTATTCTTTTGACACTCCTTGCACAGCTAATGGTATTAGAATTGTCCAACTACCCAACTTCATGTCATGAGTTACTTGCGCCTTAACTAAGGATGCTGTTTGATATACGAGTGAAAAGAAATGATCTGTGTATCTGAATTTGCTAAACTGTGCTACCAAGTTTTGAACCGTAAATGTTGATTTTAGAAGAAATTGCTGGGGAAGTGGGCACTGGAGTCGACTTGGTTGTTCAATGAAACGATTACATAGCTTTTTACTATAATTGCTGTCTAAATGATACTCTGTTGTGTTTTAGGCTATTAATGGTGGCAAATGCAGGAGACTGCCGAGCAGTCCTTTGCCGTAATGGAGAGGCAATTGACATGTCTCAAGACCATAGACCAACTTATCCATCAGAGAGGAGGCGTGTTGAAGAGTTAGGTGGATTTATTGATGATGGCTATCTGAATGGTATACTATCAGTGACCAGGGCCTTGGGGGACTGGGACATGAAGCTGCCTCGTGGATCTGCCTCTCCTCTGATTGCAGAGCCAGAATTTCGACAGATTGTTCTGACGGAGGAGGATGAATTCCTTATAATTGGTTGTGATGGGATTTGGGATGTCATGTCAAGTCAACAAGCAGTTACTCTAGTGCGTCGGGGGCTAAGAAGGCATGATGATCCTGAACAGTGTGCTAAGGACCTTGTCATGGAGGCCTTGCGGCTCAATACTTTTGACAATCTTACTGTAATTATTGTTTGTTTTACTTCCCCTGATCATGGAGAGGTATCGCCAATGCGTCAAAGGAGATTAAGGAGCTGCAGCTTCTCTGCAGAAGCCTTGTATAGCTTGCAGAGCTGGTTAGACAACAATGGGAGCCATTGATGGCGGTGACAACGTAGCAGCTATAGTTTTGGTAGTGATGTCGTCTTTTCTTGCTGTTGTATTTGGGTGGAGTACATACAATTGGTTGGCGAGTGGGGAGCTATACTGACTTTTAGTTTATTATGGCTGCTGTTAGCATATGGTCGTGTTTATGTAACTCATTCTATTAGTTGTATATAATGAAACACTAATACCAAGGCTTTTGATTCAGTAGATTGGAGTTTCTTAAAGGCTGTTCTGACTGAGCTTAATTTCCCTCGACGGTTTGTCGATCTTATTATGGAATGCATCTCTTCTGCGTCCTACTCGGTTTCCGTCAATGGCAGTATCTATGGTCATTTCAAAGGGCAGAAGGGTCTTCGCCAGGGTGATCCCATATCACCCGCTCTTTTTGTCATTTGCCTGGAATACTTATCTAGGTTGATTAAGAAGCATACTATCGAGGCGGAATTTAATTATCATCCGAAATGTGGTAGTCTTCAGATTACCCATTTGGCCTTCGCGGATGACTTATTACTCCTTTCAAGGGGTGACTCGCACTCTGTTCAGATTATCATGGAATGCCTTCAGGCGTTTGGGAGCTGTTCGGGACTGAACGCGAATGCCTTAAAATCGAACCTTTATGCTGCTGGTATTCCCGACTACGAGTTGGATCATATAAAACGCATTACCAACTTTCAGAGTGGTTCCATGCCTTTTCGTTACTTAGGCATCCCCCTTGACGCTAAGAATTTGAGGGTCATCCACTACGAACCTTTTATTCACAAAGTCGCTTCCTATATCAGCACGTGGAATAAAGCTACTCTCTCTTATGCGGGCAGATTAGAACTCATCAAATCAGTCACGCAAGGAGTGGAATGTTTTTGGCTTTCTATCATGCCCGTTCCATGCCCGTTCCAGCAACTGTCTGTGATAAAATTATTCGTCTTTGTAGGGCTTTTTTATGGCGTTCGGCCCACCCCCATATCTCTTGGAAGTCATGCTGCAAGCCCAAATCAGAAGGGGGGCTCGGCTTAAGGGATCTACGTGCCTGGAATCTTTCGCTTCTCACCAAATGCCTCTGGGATATTGATCGGAAAAAGGACTCCCTTTGGGTCCGCTGGATTCACCACAGATACCTCCTTAATTGTGATTTTTGGTCCTGGGGTGCGAATCTGCTCTCATTAAGCGTCTGATTATGATTCGGGACCAGATTGTTAGTCGTGCTGGTTCTCGGGCCTGCGCCATTGAAACCATCTCCTCATGGCACAGGACAACGTCTGGCTCGGGCGGTATTCTTGCCGCATATGACTTCTTCAGGCCTCATGGTAATGCGGTCACTTGGCACCGTGATATTTGGAATCCTTGCATCTTGCCAAAGCACTCCTTCATTCTTTTAAGAGACTTCGTACCAAGGACAGGACCCCGTACTTTGATACACCTCGGGAGTGTGGACTTTGTTTATCGGAGGATGAGTCTCACACTCATCTCTTCTTCACTTGCACCTCTTCGTCCTACATATGGCGGCGCATCAAGCAGTGGCTTGGTATCACTAGGGAGATGAGCACTATCGATAGTGCGTTGAAGTACATAAGAAAGGAGGGGCGCGGTACAGGTTGGCAGGCCAAGGCAAAAAGGGTGGCACTTGCAATTACGGTCTACAACATCTGGATTGCGCGCAACAAGGTTGTGTTCGATGGGGCAAAACTCGATAAGGAGGCTCTAGTCTTCAAAATCAAGACAAATGTCTATTCTGTTTGGTTATCTTTATTTCCGCATTTTACTTCCTGTTTTGAACATTTGGCCCTTGGAAATAATCCTCATTAGCAGCATTAACGATAGGCGCTCTTCCCTCATCGTGGGTTTGTCCCATTGGGTTTACCATGATGAGGGTTTACGGAGGTCATACGCAACCTGCGAAACGCCTCGGACATAAGGATTGACACGGGCTACCTTTATAGCCCTCGACTCCCGACCGTGGGCTTGCTTGAGTTTTGGATATGACGCGAAAGAATCAAATGACCACCCGATTTGTGGGCTGTGCATTTTTGATTCCTAGCCATCTCGCCTATATCGCACTCTAGACTTCCTACCATGGGATATGCGTGAGCTCTATGCATGGCGTTAATGAATGTTGTGACTTCCCGATTTGTGGGATATGCACAATATTCCTAACGCTATTCATAATTTTGTCCGTGGGTTCGCCTTCGATTGGTGTACGTCCTTTATATATTTTTACCGTTTCACCAAAATAAAATAAAAACACTAATACTTTTTGGTCGTTATTATAACAAGATTGCAACAAACCTCTTCCTTATTGATGGTGCTAGCGAAATGGATTTTTTCCTGGACTCGGTGCAGAAAACGCCGTCCTTTGCAATTCTCATTAAACAACAAACTAGTATTGCTACTCCTTATACCTTCCTTTCACAGTTGTTGAAGGGCTAATTCTTTCCTTCTCCGAGTGTGTAATAAAAATTTACACCGACGATGTAACCTGCGGCTTTGAGCTCATGAGTTATCAAGCCCTACTACATCTTGGCACATGCAATGGCTCTCGACTCTAACCATGCCAATACTTGACCAGCTGAAATAGATGCACTATTTATGTAGGGGGAGAAGCACAACCGGAAGTTGCCCAATCAAAGAAGATATTGGAGTCTCTTTATCCATGTCAGGAAGGGTTTCTTGGACTATCCGGTGTCTTTAGTCTGATGTAATATGATGTGAATGGCAGTAGGGGTGAACACGGGTACAGGGTACCCAGATACCCGATCGGAACCGACACTAACGGGTAAGTTTTGGGTAGATATATTAGAATAACGAGTAGGTTCCGGGAAGTAAAATTAAGAACCGATCAATGTCGGGTCCGGTTCCGAAAAATAGAGACCGGGTACCCGGACCCTATGAACCCACCCCTATTTAAATTATTTAATTTTGGGCTTTGGGCACTACACAGTACGCACAGCCTCTCCATTACCCCTACATATTTGGCTCTATCCTGGAAGGGTTTCTTGTTTGTGGAAAAAGGTAATGACATGAATCTGGAAGGTAATTGAGTTTGTGTGTAGAGGCAGATGGAATCAATTTTGATGAAAGAGAGAAAGATAGAGGTGCCATTGACAATGAACAAGTAGCCATTTGTTGCTCACTCTAATCACTGTGCTGTTTGTCTACTGCTTTATTTTGCATATTCCTGCCCCCCCCCCCCCCCTTCTTTAGATTTGAGGATGAAACTCACCAGGTGCAGCACATGATGCCTTCACACCTTCTTTAGCGAAACTGGTGCTGGGAAGCATGTCCCAAGAGCTATATTTGTTTTCCGTTACAGGGTACCCAGGAACCTACCCGGCCGGAACCGCAGGGTCCGGGTAATGATTGCTACGGGTAGGTTCCGGATAATAAATTAAGAACCGGTCTTTTACAGGGTAGGGTCCGGGTAGTTCAAAAATGTTAGGGTACCCGGACCCGCTCACCCCTAAATGGGAGCTATCAAGAGAAGAAGTCTGCAATTTAACTCGGGCAATAAACTATGGATGACCAGGCAGCAGATGGTCTGTAAGCCTATAATAAGATTGCACGCACCTAGCTGACTAGCCATAAATTGCAGCTAGATGATCCATCAGCCCTATGGCGGGCCAATGTATACTGTAGCGCCTCTTTCCCCTGGAACTTGGAATTCTTTCCCAGCATATGACTGAGCATGTTTGTGGGCATATTTCCCAGCTTCAAAGAGCCTAACAACTGCTTTGGCTCCTCAAGAAGTACAGCTAATTTCTCAAGGGTTTATATACAATATCTAAGAATTCCGAGTTCATATTTTGCACCTTTATAAGTCCCCCATAATTGTACAATTCTTTTTAAATTATAGTGAGAGACGGAGAGCCATTACTGGCGTGAATTTAGTTTATACATCATTTAGACGTGTCGGCTGAGTAGCTCTTAGCAAATCTTGCAAAGCTTTCCAACCCTCGATCCAGCAGGTTTTCAAGAAATGGTTTCAATGCCTGGACAAATAGACGAAAAAGTGAAGAAGTATTATGAAGTGACTTGAAAATCATACTATCAGAATAAATCTGCAATCTCATTATTCGAGAAAAAAATTATATACACTAAGCAATAACTGCCCAAGCAAGGTTGAGATGATTGCATACTTCAAGGGAAAAACTAATGTGAATTACAACTTCTAAAGTAGGAGTTAGAGTGCTTACTGATGCCACTGGAGCCAACAGTTGAGGCACTTCATATGAAACTGTTAACTGAGAAAAGGAGAAGCACTAGTCAATTTTGAGCAGTCAGAGACCAAAAAGATGTAGCAATATCTGTTAACACATTCTCAATTTTGTGTGGTTTCCTATAAGAATCTAGGAGAAGAAAAGGAGCAAAACGTTTTCTGCCCCTTTCTGCACATGAATCTCCGAGATTATCCCATTAGTATTTGTTCTAGAAAGTAATGTTGATAAGTTCAGGTCTAAAGGAAAAGGACAAAGTTGTTATGTTCAAGTAAAATTCTCACTTCTATGATGCAGGATGATGGGCCTTTGGGGAAAAATCGCACAGCTCCCCTGCAATTTGAATGAGAATTTGATCGCTTGAAATTAGTGAGAATGAATAATCAACTGCTCACAGAATTGATCAGAGAACATTGTATTTCAAGCTACTTTGTTGTTGCTAACTGTGTCACTGAAATTTCAGTCCAGAATATTCTGCCACCACTACCAAAGCAACCTTTCATGGTTTTATTATCTATGGCCTATTGGTTTGACGGAAGAAAATAAATCTTTATGACTTTCAGTGTAATGATATATATCAACCAAAAAGAAACTAGGATGCATAATACCTGTTAGGAAGGCCCTCTAGAGATCTCCAATGGATCTTCTGGTTTGGGGTAGGCTGTAAAACAGAATAAAAAAACTTAGCAATACCATATTATGCATGAAAGCTGAGGTTTAGAATCAAAGACACATAATCAGGGAAGTGCTTACTGAAGAGGGATTTTACCTGCATATTTCGAGCAAGCCATGAATATTCAATATTCTGCCCGAAAGCTTTATACTTCAGCGACCATCTTGATAAGTCGGGCTTATCCTCCAAAATCTGGCAAGAGAGTCTAACATCAAGTTCCCTTAGAATGAGAATCAGAATGTGAGCTGAGCTGTGTAATGGATGTCTGAAATAATCAAGAACTAGAATGTAGACGCCCTAAATTGTAAATACATCATTCGACTTCAACTTTTTTAGGTGAATGGTTTTTCATATTGATAAGTGCAAACCAAAGATCCACCAATGATACTCACTAAGTGAAGCACGAACCGAGACAGATGAAAAGATAGTCGAGATGACAAAGAGAAGCATTACAGGATGCAGGACACTAGTGTACTGCTCAGTGATATGGCAAAAATACTTGATACCATCCTAGGAAGAAATTGCGAAAGAGAAAGGTAATATCTCAACGTCTCCAAATGTTCAACATAATTCGCCTAATAATATTCAGGAATTTTAAGTTATTTAACATTTAAATTTTAGACTTTATATGATGTTTTCTCTAGCATACCTATTTTCAGCTATATAACTTTTAACACTTTTCAACCATTACATTTTTTGTGAGTAAAATGTGTAGTAACAAGGAAATGGGAATGTAACAACAACAAAGATGTTAGAAATCTAGAAATGAACAAAGTAGATGGCTTGCTGAGTTGATTGATTTTTCAATCTATCCTTAAGATAATATTGCTCCGTATATTCCTTTTCAACGGTGTAGTGGCAACTTATCTCCCAAGATAAGTGAGCAAAGAAAACTCAAGTGTTCGCTTAGTGAAGAAAGATCTTTGAGTGTTTGGAGATTGCAAGAGAGGAAGACAATTTCTGAAATTGTTAAGTGTTGTGTGTAAGGTGTGTTTTGCAAATGATCCAAGGCTTCATTTTATAGTGTGGAGAAGATGACCTTCAACATAGCCAAGTAATGGCCAATAAAGACAATGTAATTCTTGATTGTGGAGTTACAATTCAGCCAAATAATGACTGAATTCATGAGCCAAATAATGGAGAATTAATGTTCCAAGTCGGCCCAAAAATTAGTTTTCGTCTTCTCCAACGGTCTGAAACAGCGCCGCAGCTCTGACGTTGAGGCGCCGCAGCCCTTCGAGGCTCCGCGGCGTTTTCCGACTCATTTCATCTTTTACACATCGTACATGTCTTCCTTCATTTACCAACATGAAATCATTGTCATTTGGCCAATAACCATCTATTATCTTACGTCTCAAACAATTCATATACGTACCAATATCTCTTCCATTAAGGAAATTACGATCATTGGCACATTATGTGCACATGTGTGAAAACGACGTTTCCGACGTGCGGGGCCCCAATTGTTCGAGTCTAATTAATAGGATTAACTTTATTTCACGTTTAGTAAATTTTCAACAATCCCCTCTTGGAAGAGATTTTGGCGCACGCACATGATGCCTTTCTAGTAATCATTCGGCGGATTGCTGGAGAGGTATGGAGAGGTAGTCGTAGCTTTGAACCTTCCATAGTAGAATACCATCGGACATATTTACTACGCGGTGAACGTGATGTCTTGAACCGTCAGTGTTTAGTATATGCCAAGACGATGGTACCAACACAACACCTTTCCTACTCTATCTTTCTTTATGTTTTTGTCCGTCGTGGGTCGTGGACACACTTGGATTTTTAAGTGCGTTCATTTGAGGCGGCCTATCCTCGCACTTAAATAGGTGGTCTCGACAAGGTATCCTGCAATACCCCGCTACACAGGCGTTAGGAAGCATTAAAAATTTCCCCAACCTAACCTCAATCATTGAGGATCCTTAAAGGTTTGAAAATCTAGCCTTTACCCCCTCTACAGGTAGCACTTTTATGTCTATCACCGTATCTGTTCTTTATTGATTGAGTTTTAAGCTCATTCTCCTAGACAGGCAGAACATCTGATCTCTGGGTATACCCTTCGTCAAGGGATCTGCGATGTTTTCCTTAGATTTTACGTAATCAATGGAAATAATACCCGAGGTGATCAACTGTCTAACAGACTCATGTCTCCGTCGAATATGACAAGACTTGTCGTTGTACATAGCACTTTGTGCCTTTCCTACAGCCGATTCCTACAGCCGACTGACTGTCGCAGTGGATCATTACAGAAGATACGGGTTTATCCCAACATGGGACATCCTCCAAGAAACCATGAAGCCACTCAGCTTCTTCTCCCGCTTTGTCTAAAGCGATAAATTTCGACTCCATCATCGATCGGGCAATAAGGGTTTGCCTAGAAAATTTCCAAGACACAGCCCTACCACCGATTGTAAAGACATATCCGCTGGTGGACTTAATGTCCTCGATATCAGATATTCAGATTGCATCACTGTACCCCTCTAGTACAGCTGGATATCTCGAATAGTGTAACCCGAATTTTATCGTGAACTTCAGAAATCGTAGTACCCGATTCAACGCTTTCCAGTGATCCTTAATTGAATTACAGGTGAACCTAGTCAATTTATTAACTGCATAAGCGATATCAGGTCGAGTACAGTTTGTGATATACATCAGACTACCAATCACCTGCGCATATCGCTCCTGGCGACGGGCACACCAAGATTTTTGTCAATCTTTTGACTTATATCCAATGGTGTCGTTACCGGTGAACTGTCAAGCATCGCAAATTTCTTCAGTACATCATCGATGTAGTGAGATTGAGATAAGACCAGTCCGTCAGATATCTTAGAGATCTTGATCCCTAAGATGACATCTGCGATGCACATATCTTTCATGTCAAAATATTGTTTTAGCGTGTTCTTAGTCTCTAGGATTATCCTAGGACTGCTTCCAGTGATCAACAAATCGTCTACATACAAGCATATCATGACAAAAAAATCGACATTTCATTTCATGTAAACACATTTGTCACATCCATTAATGGCGAACTCTTTTGATAGTAGGGTACTATCAAATTTCTCGTGTCATTGTTTAGGCTGTTTGGCCGTCTGGCGATTTGACAATGCAAACATTTGCGACACTTGCATTGTCACGGAACCACATACCTCTCGGGTTGGTCCATATGTATTTCTTCTTCCAAATCACCATTTAGGAAGACTGTCTTGACATCCATTTGATGTATTTCAAGATCCCGCAAGGCGGCGATAGCTATGAACATACGTATGGATGTCATTCTTGATACATGTGAGTAGGTGTCAAAATAATCAAGGCCCTCCTTTTGGCGATAGCCCTTGACTATCAGTCTAGCCTTGTATTTGTCGATAGATCCATCTGCCTTTAACTTCCGTTTAAGGATCCACTTACAACTCAAAGGTTTGTGTCCCGGAGGGAGTTCAGCCAACTTATGGACTCTATCTCACTTTCTATAGCTTCTTTCCAGAGCGGTGCTTCTGGAGTTAACAACGCTTCGGCGATTGTTCGAGGTTCTTCTTGAACCAGATAAGCTTCAAAGTCTGGACCGAAGGACTTGTCCTTCCAGGCCCTTTTGCTTCGTCTTAGTTCCATCTCTGAATCTTCTAAGTCCTGAGAATTTGGAATACTGGATTCCGTATAATCAGCCACTTCAGAATTCACTAGATGTCTAGATCTAAACCGTTTAGATCCGGGCAGTTGACAACTCCTGGATCCTCAGAGGTTTGTTCACAACTTCGTTTGCGAGAAGTTATGTTTCTTTCTTTTCTAGGAAACGAATCTTCAAAGAAACTTGCGTTCCTTGATTCCATGATCGTACCTACATGAATGTCCGGTACATCTGACTTATGCACTAGGAAGCGATAAGCACTATTGTTATTGGCATATCCGATGAATATGCAATTCAAAGTCTTAGGTCCAATTTTGACCTGCTTTGGCTTAGGTACTTCTACCTTGGCCAGACATCCCCATACCTTCAAATATTTGTAGGTAGGTTTCTTTCCTTTCCATAGCTCGTATGGAGTCTTGTCCTTACCCTTGTGTGAGACTATTAAGAATCTTATTCGCGGTGAGGACAGCTTCTCCCCACATGTGTTGGGGAAGGCATCATTTCCTTTAACGTTCGGTTCTTGCGTTCATCAACACCGTTTGATTGAGGTGAGTAAGGAGTCGTCGTTTGATGAACTATACCCGATTGGGTACAAAATTCTTCAAAAGGCGGTACATATTCTCCCCCTCTATCGCTACGGATTGTTTTAATTCGTCCGCTTAGTTGGTTCTCAACTTCAGCTTTGTAGCGTTTGAACACTTCAAAGGCTTCTACTTTTTAGTAAGTAAAGGTAACAATACCTTGTGTCATCATCTATGAAAGTCACAAAGTACTTGTTCCCCCTCTAGTTTGAGCGAACTTCAAATCACATATATCCGTGTGTATGAGTTCTAGAGTAGTGGATTCCCTTTCGACGGATCTAAAGGGACTCTTGGAAAGTTTTGAACGGCAATAATTCCAACTTTACTAATCTTTGAATAGATTGATAGTTAACATGTCCTAATCTATGATGCCATAAATTAGAAGACTCAAGCAAAGAAGTAGAAGACTCAATTTTATTAATAGTTGAAGTAGAAGGCATTAAACTTAAAGAGGCCTTCACAGACGAAGCCCCTACCTACAAATGTTCCATTTTTACTGATTACAAATTTGTTGGACTCTAACATTAGCCTAAACCCAGCATTTACCAACAAAGGTTCAGAAATTAAATTCCTACGAATTTCCGGGACGTGCATCACTTCCTTCAGAGTCAGCTCCTTTCCGGACGTCATCTTTAGGATCATCTTTCCTACCCCTAGCACCTCTGAAGAAAAATTGTTGCCCATGAACAATTTCTTATATGTGACTGGTGTATATGTGGAGAAGGTGTCTTTATTGGAACAAATGTGATGGGTAGCACCCGTGTCCAACCACCATTGCACCGGATTCTCAATGAGGTTAGCTTCTAGCACCACCGCTGAGAATTCTTCAATCATATCGTCTAGAAGCGTGTCTTCGACGATGTTAGCCTTTGTCTTGTCTTTGGCCTTCTCTTTATTCTCGTGTTTGAGCTTGCGGCAATCCTTGACCATGTGACCAACTTTACCACGGCAAGTACCCCTATATTTTTCAGTTGTTTGGGACTTAACAACCTTCTGGAACTTTCGCTTCTTGCTTGGTTCCCTTTGACTTTCATCAGGTTTTCCTTAGCCTCAGCGGGTTGTTTCCCCTTTGGCATGACCTTCGTATTATCCTCCTAAATTTGGAGTTTGATAATAAGCTCATCTAAGGTCATCTCCTTCGTCTTGAGTTTCAAGTAGTTCATAAACTCAGTCCACGAGGGAGGTAGCTTCTCGATCAATGCCCCAACCAAGAATTTCTCGTTGGACTTCAATCCTTTCAAGTCCAGGTGATGTAGAATCATTTGAAATTCCCGAACTTGGGATGACACACTTTTGTTGTCCACCATTGGAAATTTCAGAAATTTCTCAATGACGAACTTTTTGGCACCCGCATCTTGGGTGTTGTATTTCTTTTGCAATTTGTCCCACAATTTCTTGGCAGTCCCAACGGTGCAATATACCGTGTACAAAGGATCGGACAAACTATTCAGAATATAGTTCCTGCACATGAAATCACTATGATTCCATGCATCTTGAACCATCTTCATGCCGTTAATGACATGGATACATTGGCCCCCTCCCGCTGTTTCATTTGGCTGAGGGTCTGTGTCTTCCCCAAGTTGTGGAGGGTCTTCGATTAGAAAACGTGACATTTCCATAACCGTTAAGAAGAACAACATCTTTTGAAATGCACACCCATGAACTTCTCGGGGCGCTCATGGTGAAATCCGGCGGGTGTTGGAGAGTGTCGCTCCCTTGAGCAATAGCAAAGACGTTTGGAACGCCTTGGCAGCAGTAGGATTGACACCAGTTGTGTCAAAACCAATGGTGTTGAAGGCATTAGGATTGTCTTGAGTAGTGGTGGTGAAGGCAGTGGGATTGCCTTGAGCATTGGTGAAATTTTCAGCGTTGAGTTGATCTTGTCCAGTCATGTTGTTGAAACAACGAATATTATCTTAAGTTTGTGAGTAAAATGTGTAGTAACAAGAAAATTGGAATGTAACAACAACAACAAAGATGTTAGAAAT
The DNA here is from genome assembly GCA_029844215.1 of Przewalskia tangutica. NCBI lineage: Eukaryota > Viridiplantae > Streptophyta > Magnoliopsida > Solanales > Solanaceae > Przewalskia > Przewalskia tangutica. Next base: position 127,769,830 of record CM056721.1, read on the forward strand.
CTGAAAATGAACAAAGTAGATGGCTTGCTGAGTCGATTGATTTTTTAATCTATTCTTAAGATAATATTGCCCCGTATATTTCTTTCCAACGGCGTAGTGAAAACTTATCTCCTAAGATAAAACAACAATCAAACAAGTGAGCAAAGGAGACTCAAGTGTTCGCTTAATGAAGAAAGATCTTTGAGTGTTTGGAGATTGCAAGAGAGGAAGACAATTTCTGAAATTGTTAAGTGTTGAGTGTAAGGTGTGTTTTGCAAATGAGCCCAAGGCTCCATTTTATAGTGTGGAGAAATGACCTTTCACATAGTCAAGTAATGGCCAATAAAGACCATGTAATAGCCTTGATTGTGGAGTTACAATTCATGAGCCAAATAACGGAGAATTAATGCTCCAAAGTCAGCCCAAAAATCAATTTCGTTCTTCTCCAACGGTCTGAAACAGTCGTAGCACCACGGCCCTGCAGGGTGGCGCCGCGGCGCAGACGTTGAGGCTCCGCGGCGTTTTCTGACTCGTTTCATCTTTTACACATCGTACACGTCTTCCTTCATTTACCAACGTGAAACCATTGTCATTTGGCCAATAACCATCTATTATCTTACATCTCAAACAATTCGTATACGTATCAATATCTCTTCCATTAAGGAAATTACGATCCTTGGCACATTATGTGCACGTGTGTGGAAACGACGTTTCCGACGTGTGGGCCCCAATTGTTTCGAGTCATAATTAATAAGATTAACTTTATTTCACGTTTAGTAAATTTCCAACATTTTCTTCCACACCTACTAATCTACGAGTATACTTCAGATTCTGCATCCAGTCAAATACAATCACATAAAATCTGCAAGGGAGTATTATTGTGATGCATCATATGCAAGACCAGACAGAAAACACCGTCCCTTAAGCCAACATTCATGCAGTCTTAGCGATATAATTGCAAAGAGAAGGTAATTCCGTCCTAATTGAAAACATTTGGATGACAATGAGGCCTTATAAGCATCTCAAATGGAGGACAGATAACATGGCATTGCGTACCTTTACAGAAGAAATAAAAGGCATCCATTCAGGAATAGCCTCACGATCAGAATAGCACTTATAAGCAACTGAAATAGGCACATCTACTTCCCTTTTCACCCTGCATTCATCAAATTTCAAAGTTATTCACAACTAGATTGCAAATATACCAAAATAGCACTCAACAAAAACATATTTCGCAAGTAAATCAAAAAATCAAGCCAAAAATTCAGCTCTAAACAAATATGTTTACGTACGTGCAATCCTGCCATTCCATGACAGGAGATAGAGGTCTGATTTTGATAGGAGAAGGATAAGAGATCCTCCGGAAGGATCTATAAATGTCGCAGTTGAATGAATATCTGCTGATGAAGGAGGAGGAGGATGCACTAATTAACTTCCTTTTACCATTAAGCGAAACAATTGAATAATTGAGTATGTGGACGCTGGCGGTGGCGGAAACAGAAGTTGCAGCGGCGGACATGGTAGTTGAAGCAGGTAGGGCGGCCGTTGCAGACATTTGGCGGAGAGTGGAAGACAAAAAGATAGGCATGAATGCCATATGGCAATCACGCCACAGGATTTCTGATTGGGACCACTCCTCTTGCACATAGTACTGTTAGTAATCCCTCGCTCCCAATATATACCTCACTATTTCACTTATCACAAAATTTAAGAAAGATGAGAAGATTTTTTAAATGTGTATTTATGATTTTAAATTATTTTTAAATATAAAAATATTAAGTTTTTGTGAGAGATCAAAAAAGAAATGTGTGTTCACATAAATTTGAACAGATTGAGTATCTAAGTCACCCTTTTTTGTCCGAATCAAAAGGGGTCGCCATTTTTGCTTTTGACTTTATTTTTTGCTCTTCACTTTACGGTATAATATATAGCTTCTTTCCTAGTTTTATATTTTTACATTATCATATGACTTCTAGCTTGCTATTTTATTTAATATTTTTGTTTTTATTATTTATTTTTAATAAGATATAAATAAATATGTATTTTTCTAAGTTTTGAAATTTTGATTTATTTTACCTAAGATTTATAATGCTTTGAGGATAGTTGACAAGAAACTAAAATAGATTTAGAAAAAACTATTGTTGGTAGCCGTTAGGTAACAAATTAGTTGACAAGGCACTTCACACTTCAACGTCAATCTCTTTCATTTATTTTCTTTCAATTTCTTAAAATATCTAATATTTTCTACCATATAATATTACATGCACGTATATGCTTTATCTTATCACATATGGAAATAAAATTTTCCTTTTCCGTAACCAGTGTATTTTTTTTATAGGTAAAGGATTAGGACTTTATATATACGGATATCCGATTTTTTGTATATTCGAAATATTCGGATTCGAATTCGATTCGAATTTTATCTGAAATATTCGGATCAAAATTCGATCCGAAATTATCCAAAAATTACGGATCCGAATCCGATCCGAAATTATCCTAATTTACGGATATCCGATTTTTTGTATATCTGAAATATTCTGATCCGATACGAAATTTATCCGGAATATTCGAATCTGAATCCAATCCGAAATTATCCGAAAATTATGGATATCCGAAATATTCGGATCCGAATCCAAAATTTATCCGAAATATTCGAATTCGATCCGAAATATTCGAATTCGAATTCGATCCGAAATTATTCGAAAATTACGGATATCCCATTTTTTGTATATCCGAAATATTCGGATTCGAATCTGATCCGAAATTATCCGAAAATTACGGATATCCCATTTTTTGTATATCTGAAAAAAGGCATCTTGTTAAAAAAAGACATCTTGTTAAAAATAGGCATCTTGTTAGAACCGGTCAAGAGATTTGTGATTATGAGGAAGTGGAACATAAATATAACAAATATTGATGACTGATTAAGTGGTAGAATGACATAATTTCATAGAGGAGACTCGGGTTCGATTCTTGGTTGGGGTTGTATTTGTGGTGATTAATATTGCATAACTAGTGGTATAATAATACAGTGTCACAGTTCAGACCAGAGTTCGAATCACAGTTGGTGTATTTGATGTTTTATCTTTTTTGAACCATATCAAAAAGGGCGACTACAGTCGGTCGCCCTTTTTGAGATCCATCAAATAAGGCGACTGTAGTCGCCCTTTTCAGTCGCCCTTTTTAAGATCCATCAAATAGGGCGACTGTAGTCTCCCTTTTTAAGATCCATAAAATAGGGCGACTACTGTCGCCTTTTTTGATAGATCTCAAAAAGGGGACTGCAGTCGCCCTTTTTGGTCCTTATCAAAGGGGACGACTTGAAAATCGTCCTTCTTGATCTAAGACAACGAACGTAATAAGGCGACGTGAAGGACGACTAAAAATCGTCCCTTTTAATCTAAGGGGGCAATATTACATCCAAAGAGAGCGATGCGATTTCTTGTAGTGTTACCTCCAATTCATTATTTATAATTGATATTGTAATATATTATAATTAGGATGATTATAGTTAGCATCTTATATTTTAGGTAAGATAAATTAGTCTTTCATAATACAATCATATTATGATTGTATATATATTATACTATTGTAATGGAATTAATCAAAGAATCAATTTCCTACTTAACAACGATTAATTTTATTAATTTAAGATATATTCCCTTTCTGTAAAAAGAATTATTCAGTACGTGGCTAGCTCGTCTAATTTTGTCCATGTATTAGGACATTATTTCTTTTTAAAAGTATAAATAAAATTTATGACAAGATTCACATATTTTTGCCTGTCCTCACATACTTAAATTTTACGTTTTAAAATAAAATATACTAAGATAACTTTTAAAATACTTGCACACTATTAGTATCAAGCAAATTGGAAAAGAGGAAACCCCCGAAATGTTTGAAGAAGAGAGCATGACCGGGCCATAGTCGCGAGTTCGATCTGCGTAAATCTCTTGGTTGAGTGCATCATGTGCCCAAGTGTGGTTAATTGACTGACGTGATTTGCAGGCTATTGCGTTAGTCCTGGGTTTATCCTGTACACACTCGAAAGAGTAGCGACTGCGGGTTCCTTCGTCAACAAAAAAAATTTAAAAAGAGGAGTCTCATAATAAAATAAGTTTAAGCTTGGTGCACTAAAAAACGTCTAGATTTATTTATAATATATATGATTAAGTTGAATCGACTTACAGAAGGAAGAGAAGGACAATGGATCTACGATGCGTACAATGTCTACGTCGGTGACCACCGTATCCTCACTATTCACTGACAGCTACAAAAATCACCAAATGGTTCAACGAGCTGATCCACAAGGCCACTCCCAACAACAAACATGGCTGTATTCTCGTCTCATTATTCGCTGACCGTGATCCGGATAGGTACCACTACAACTGGGACTAAAAGAAAGGTGACGATGAAAACCCCTACGACCTCCTCCAGGTTAGCACTGGTTTTCAATGCTTACTCTATCACATCCATTTTCCTAACGATGATCGTATTCCCAAGGTTATGAAAGCCTTCTTAGCTGATCCTAGGGTTATGGCTAAAAAAGGCAGTCCGACGCACTAAACTTTCGCTATGTATGGGGTCCGAGAAAGAACCGGACCACAAGAGTCTCTTGTACGCAGTTTTACTTGCATTCTGACCGAGGTTATTTCCACCATAGGGTTGTTGGAGTAAAAATGCATGGTGTTATAAATAGGCTTGAGATAGACCATTGACCACGGTATCACGTTTGCTAACCCTGTGGATGTAAACAAATTAGCAGTCAAAGGTTTGAACAGGATGTCATGAGATGACTCCCCGTCTTGAAATCGTTCACAGAAAATCCAAATGGATCAAAATTAATAAAAATTCAATTATCAGTGGTGAATTTATGGACATACATCAAATTTTTAATCAATTTTGGAGCATGAAGGGTATGTTTCAGGACAAGTGGTGGATGAGGAGGGACAAAGTTTTATTACCATAAAACTTAATTGAAATAGAATTGTCATTACCAACAGTTATACCACGATTAGTGCTCAAATTGTAATAAGACGAGAGAGTACCTTGGTCGGATGTCATGTGGGTAGTGGCGCCGATGTCCATGTACCAATTTGGGTCCGGTTGAGTCAAGTCAAGCGTGTGCGTCATCGCTTCAATGCTGGTGCGAGTGCGGCCATCGCGTGAAGTGGACTGATGGCGCGCCAAGTATCTGGATCGTTGTTGTTGCCATACTGTCCGAACCGCGAGTCGACTCGGAAGAAGAGCCGGCGCGACGCAACATCGGCCGATATCGAGGCGTCGCGGCTGTAAGGCCGAAGTCGCGGCTGTGAATTGTGACCATCGCCATCGCCTGCGGGCCCTGTGGGCTTCAAAATTGTTATTCTTGTGGTTGCCGTTGTTGCCGCCACGATTCTTGTCATTATTCTTTCGATTTTGGCCCTTCTTACCACCCCGTTGTTGTGATTTTGGGTCACATTGGCTGGATTGGAAGGAGAAAAATTGGAAGCAGTCATCATGACGACATGACTGGCCCCAATCGCCACTTTCTTAGTCAATCTGGTTTCTTCCACGATGGCGTATAAGCGACTTTATAAAATCTGGCGGGGTTACTCGACGAATAACCGCAACACCGCTATATAGGCCTCGCAAGGCTGCGATCCGTCAAGAACTAGACGACTATTAGAAATAGGAGAACCCACGTTGATGAGTTGGTCTGCCAAGTCCTTGAGGCGTTTGCAATAAGAAGAAACGTTTTGAAAATTCGTCATAGCCACCTGTGAGAATTCCTGCTCAAGGATAACAATTCGAGAATGACTGTTATCTTGAAATATGTCTCGCAATCGATCTCACGCAGCCATAGCTGTGGAGTTGGGTTCCATAATCGTCGGTAAAAGATCCAAGGAGAGAGTGGCATAAATCCACTGAAGAACGTTTGCATCAAGCTTGACCCATAATTCTGGATTTGTTTCTCTAGTGGGCACAACAGTCGTAGAAGTAGACGCCTTATCACCCTCATTTGGAGGATTTGGAGGAATGATGTGGTGGAGGACTTTATGTGCCAAGGCATGAATCTTAAATAATTTCGTCCATGTTCCATATTGGACGTTTTCTAGGTCAAGAACGATAGAGATGACGCTCTTGATGTTAGAAACTGTGAGTGCATGATGAAAATTGTTCTTATTAGTCATAGGGAATAGAACAACAAGATTCGGAGAAGAGAATTTGTGAGGGAGGATTTTGGAAGAGAAGATTTTCGGTTTTTGTTATAAAAGAAGAACAAAAAAATCGAGAAATTTGAACAAAATCCGAGAGGTTGAGAGGAATTTTGAGAAGCGGAAGCAAGGTAAAGAGAACCTAGACTTTTGATTGCATGAAAGAAATAATCTCTTGATTATTCTTATTATGAAAGACATAAATATACAAGTTACACTATGATGATCCTCTTCCTATTCTACCTTGAAATTCATATTCTATTTGAAGATTAACTTTATAATTATGGTAATATTACACTACTAATTAAGGTACAAATCTAAATCTAATATTCACCAAATATACAAGGAAAGAGAAGGGTCCCACGGTGGCCCACTACTGTGCAACGTCCGTGGGCTGCTGGGCTTGCTGGCCCATATACTTTAACAATGACCTTGATCGTTTAGCTAAGACCGTACTGGGATGTGATGAGGCGGTTAGTGTGGTTTCTCCCATGGGGTCGTTGGTGGAGAGATGAGCTTAATCCTGAGAAGGTGGAATATGCTACTGTGGATCCTTATTCCTTATCTGTGTTTTATTTATTAGTTTAAGAATTTTGGAAGGGATGGATGATAAGTGGTATCCGGAGCCTCTTGAGGACTTCCTGGTGAAGAATAGGAAGAAGAAAAACAAGAGCAAGAATTTTGATACTTGTTTTCTGTTTACTGCTAAAGATTTTTAGTTGAAATACTTTAGTTTTGAGAAGATTAAGCTGTTGATCTAATTATTAGCAGTATTTTTGCTTTGTTTATCATTGCACTGCTCCTTTGATATGGTGCTCCAAATTTGTTAGATATTTAACGTGCACGTAGTGGCGCGTGGTGGTTGCATTTTTTAGAGTTGTTAGAGGATTGCTGATAGTGGTGGTGGTACGTATACGGTTACAATTCTTGACTTGCAGTAGCTCTGCAGTGTGCAGAGGAGATGATAATGACATGTCTCAGTCCCTATCGTTTTACCCTTATTCGCTCAACTATTGAAAATTTACTAATGTAAAATTAAGTTTAACCCATTATTTATAACTCGAACAATTAAGGTCTCGCACATCGAAAATGTCGTTTTCATACACGTGCACTCGTAATGTCAAATATTATAAATTTCATTAGTGAAATAAATATTGGTACGTGAGTAAACATTTGAGACATAAGATGATGGACGGTCGTTGGTTAAATGACGAGTGTTCCACGTTGGTAAATGAAGGAAGAAGTGTTCAAAGTGTAAGATGAAATAAGTCGGAAAGCGTCGCGGAGCCGCGAAGGGCCGCGACGTAACCCGTCGGAACCAGGCCGTCGGAGTCGTGGCTCCAACTGGCCAACGCCGGCACCGTATAGGCGATGACTCTCGAGCCGCGCTACAATATTCTGATGACACGCTCTTGCGCATGCAGATGTATGTCGCGAAGTCCAAAAATTTGGCTGATTATGGGAATGTTTTGGGGCATTAAGATGCTAGTTTCTCCTCCATAAATCAGTCATTATTGGACTGCATTACTTGGTGAATTAAGTGGTCATTACATGGGCACTTGAAGAGGCTTTCTTACACTACTATAAATTGAGGTGTTTGGCTTAATTGTTAAACACACTTGAAAGACTTGCAACACTTGCAAAGTTCTGAAAATCTTCTTCCTCTCTAAGCACTCTTTCAAACACTCAAGGTTCTTCTTTTAGTAAAGACTTGAGTTTCTTTTGCTCTTTTGTTTGATGTTGTTTTATCTTGGGAGACAGATGCCCCTTAACGTAAAGGATTTGTACGGGGAAATATTGTCTTAAAGACAAAGTGAATATTACTCGACTCAGCACAGTTGTAACGCTACCAGATTTCATGTCTCTTGATTTCAGGTTATCAAGAATCAAAGAGCGTTCGGCGATTGACACAAAGATACAAGACTGATTCAAGAAAGAAGATCAAGATCACAAAACTTGTTGCTATTGTCACAACTCTTGTTAGGCTTCAAGCATGTTGTGTTGTAATTCGTTATTGTTTATCCTTTCGAAGGACTAGTAATAGTTAGTTACTATTTTCGTACGTCCATTGTTGTACTCATAATCTTAAGACAATATTTGTACTAGTGCTCGAAAAATGTTTGCCAGCAGATATGATCCCAAATCTGGTTGTGGTTTTCTTGTTGAAACCAGTTCTGTTGACAGTTCTGTAAACAGTTCAAACTCTGTCTATGTCAATAAATTTGGTCCAACTTTTGGATCTCTCTTTGACGATTGTTACAAATCGGTCTCTATCTCTGATGATGAGCTTCAAGATACTTCTGATAGTCATGCTAGTACGACTAAGGATCAAGGAAGAGTTGTTGTCACCGCTCCCGAGAGTGGTGGAAACAAGCGCCCACGAGAGGTGGAGGATATCAACTGGGACAAGAGAAGAAGGCTGAAGATGTTGTTCTACCTTGTAGCAGAAGGCCTACATCTGTCCCAGACAAAAAATTCGAACCATGGTAAGGCGGATTTGGACACGTGACTGACGTGGACCAGAATTCAAAAGGTCTAAGTTACATTTCTTCCTTGTCAATAATGGGATTAAAGGGCTTGAAGTAAAGTTAGGAATATGAAAAGGTTTCTTGAAAATTTTATTCCTTACGCTTTAAAATCAGATGTTTAATTTCACATTCCTTCCCATTTAAAGATTGGGCTATTGTAAACACCCCTCTAAAGTATGGACTTAGGTTGTAATAAAACAGAAATTATGGACAATCCTAAGTAAGCGCCATGAATTTCTCTGGGCACCAATTGCCACACCCCATTTTAACCGGAGTCGAAACGGTATATGACATATGGTTGATTCCTAAATGTATTTAAGGAGTCTCCACCTAATTAGTCTAGTGAATTAGGACACTTTAAATGTAACATAAAATGCTACGAATGATCTCCATTTTTTAAAGGTCTGCGAAACTAATGAGATTCCGGGTAAGGGTATTTTATTATCCTAAAGGGAAGGGATTAGGCATCCTCTAAGATCCGTTAACTTACGGTTGTCCGTTCAAAGTTAGGTTGGTATTATTGTGCTAAATGTAGTATGCAATTCTAAGGGTGTTCTAACTAGACATGCAAACATTTAAAATAGATATATATTTAACAAGATAGTAATGAAAGCAAATAATCATATAAAGAGGGAGTGAAAAGAACTTAGCGATATTTCGCTTTTATTTTATTTTTCTGCACATGTTTTAACTTTGGGATGTGCCTCCAGGTACCTGCAAAAGACACTTAGTAAAAGAATTAGTAAATAATAAAATAAATTATCAATAAACACAATGTATGTATATATATATATATATATATATGTATGTAAAAGATATATTTTTATATAGTGTGGGCTCAGCTAGTGTTATGTCAAGGATACTAAGACATGAGAAGCCAATATCGCTTCGGCTGCGGTCGACTCACCTTCCGGTGAACGATACTATGCATTCTCGTCTAATCTTTTCACTTTCCTCCTCGCCCACATACTCCGTCTCGCTTACCATGGAGGCCTCCAGATCGACGGATAACTTATTCAAATCAGTGATATTATTCACCAAATGTAGCAATCTGTTCATTCATCATATTTTTTTAAAATATATCACAAGTGTAGCAGGCTAGCAGGCTAGCAGCCTTTAAAGCGTAGCAACAAAACAAGTAGTTTTAATGGACAATTCAAATGCCACATTTAATCACTTTTCAAATAGATGAATGTAGTCCTATCCAAATTCACAAATGAAACGTTTAAAGTATAGCAGCAACAGCTAATGATTTCAACCTCAACTATGCAGCAAAGCAAAATCGACAGAGCCATCATTCATGATAATAACTCAAAAGGGGAATAGCCCTTTTTTATCCCAACTATAACATCTTAAAGGACAAAAATTACATCAAGACACCAACAAATAACCAAAAATGCATCAGTAGTAATTGTCACGCCCCAAATCCCGGGCCCGTGACTGGTGCCCCTACCTGGACATCCTTCTACCCATACAACATAAATAAACCGCGGAAGATAAATAACACTCTTTTTTTTTTAAACAAAGCAAAGCAGGAAAGGCTTCCGTATAAATATAAATCACCTGAAAGGGTCTACGCTGTACAACAATGTAAATACAACTTACACCACCCATTACGTATGAATACGGACTTCTGAAGGTGACAATAACTATGACGGACAAGGCTCCGCTGCACACGAATATACCTAGCCATAATGACAAACTCCGGAACTTGGAGCCATCTCAAAATGCTGAACAAGGATCCTAAGCTCGCGGATCCACAATTGTGTACCTAGACCTGCGGACATGAACGCAGCCTCCCTAAGGGGGTCAGTACAACAAGTATTAAGTATGGAACGAAAATAAAGTACAGTAACCAAATCATAACTGTATAAAAGAATGGCAGGGGCAAGTATAAAAATTAAAATACCAGATCCTACCGTGCCATTTTAACTCATGAAATCAATCGTACATTAATCATTATTTTCCTTCTTTCAATAAGAATTAACATCATATTCTTACATATATACTTAAAAATTCGATCAAGTTTTTCCACATAACTTACATATCTTACATAACATAATCCGGCCCTTTATGGAGGGACTTCTTATTTGGGAGCTTACTTTGATTATCCATACGTGATAACGTAACCCAGCCCATTTGCGGGACACGGTGTACTGATGAATCTTGTTGCATAACCCGACTCACCTGTTGGGCTCGGTGTACTGTGGAATCGTGTGGCATAATTCAGCCCGCCTGTGGGGCTCGGTGTACTGTGGAATCATGTAGCATAATTCGGCCCGCATGTGGGGATCGGTGTATTGTGGAATCATGTAGCATAATCGCCCACTGTGGGCTCTGCATCTTGTGGAATCATGAAGCATAATCCGCCCGCCCGGGCTCTTGCATTGTGGAATCATGTAGCATAATCCGCCCGCTTTGTGGGGCTCGGCATCGTGGAATCATGTAGCATAATCCGGATCGTCTGTGGGGCTCGGTGTGATTTTCCTTACATAACATTTTAAACCACTCTTTCACTTCTTCTTAAGTCGTTATAACAACTTCTCATAAAGCTATTATAACAACATTTCATTTTAGAGAACTTAAGGCACTTTTATTTCTTATCACATTGGGGAAACTAAATCCAAAAGTACTACGTACATACATACTTAAAAAGAATCATAAAACTCCTTTCTTTTTAAAACTCAAGTCACATATTCTTTTGAAATCAATCTTCTTAAGTTTTGAAATAAATTAAGATGTCATGCATTTAAAATCAAGTCATTTCCACTTATAAAATCAAGGCTTATAGTCTTAAAACCTCGTATCATATACTCTTTAAAATCATATAACTTTCACTTATAAAAACAAGTTCCTTTTCAATTATAAATTCAAGTCATTTTTAAATATAAAATCAACTTACTTAATATAAATCAAGGCACATAGCTTTAAATCAAACCTCATAACTTCCTAATCATTCTTACCAACATCTCCCATAAGACTTGGTAAGGACTTAGGATAACTTAGACATACTTTTAACTTAGAATCAACAACGTAGATACTTCTTAACTTCTAAGAGTAGAAGGAATAATGAAATAATATCACATGGCTATTTCAAACGTAGGATCATGCCAAAAGAAAGAAGAGGTTCACATACCTCGTGACGACTAACCCAAATGACAAGTAGCAATACGCTACAATGTACTTCAACCTAAAATGACAATAGCACTTCTATCAACTACAAGCTATCAAATGTAGGACTTATACCAAATAATGGCCCTCTAATTCTACGGAAAATTGGGCAGCACTTCCTTTGTTTCTACGTACTTTTCCACCTTTTCTAAGGTCTGTATTCATCAACCAACAAGCCACATTTAAGGCGCAATCAACAGTTAGCCAAAGGGGATTACACGCCTAACTGGACGTGTAAAATTCTGCCCCACAGTTATACAAAACAGTCCACAAATCAGCCCATAAAAACAGTCTGTAATCCAACAATAACGAGGGTAAAATGTGAGGCGTTTCAACACCTTGCCACACCCCTATTTCCTTAGGACTTTCATTAGCAACTACTACACTTAAACATGCATATTAGGGGCTTAATTTCCAGCATTATACACGCCCAAAACAGTCCATAAAATTATACGACAACGTCTAACAGTTTTAGGCAGTTTTTCGGCTAAAACAACTACAATCCGATAACTCTTTCCTTAATCCATTTAATTCCAATTCGAGTTCCAACACTTCCATATATGACATACCAACTTATCAACAACCATATTACCTTATTTAACATGCGACAAGTGTGGATAACAACAACCATATAACAAACAAAACCAAGGGCACAAAATTGCCTCAAATCGGCCAACAACATATCTACCTCATACACATCTTATTTTCCATTTCTTCCTTAACATGAATTCATCTATACATTATAACAATAAGTAATATCCAATTACCTTAATTTAAGAAGAACTATTACCTCATTTTTGTGCCCAAAAACGTCTCGGGCAGAATGCTAAACAATAGCCCGTAGTTTTCGTTTCGCTCCACTTCTTCTAGTTCCACTTACATATATGTATCCCCTACAACCTTGGGAGCAACTTCTCTTCACGTTTCGCTTCCAAAAAGTCGACGGAAACCCCTAGGGTTTCATCACCATTTTCGGTCAAATCCTAGATTTAGGGGTTAAGGGTGCTTAATCTTGCTAATCACTTGGTTAGGGACATTAATCTTGTATAATGAACTAAGCTTGAAAGATTTGAAGTCTTGTTCTTCCATTTTTAGCCCTAAGGTCGAGAGCAATAGAGAGGGAGATATATTTGCTTGATGAAGAATGGAGTGTTGGCTAGGTCTTGCAAGACATCTCTATGTATATATAATGTATCACCTAGGCTTGGATGATGACAGATGGAGGGTGAGATGGTGGGCAAGTGTGGGTGGGACCCACTTGTCCACTTGTCTTCATTTTCATGAAAATATCTAAAGTCAAAAGTCAAATAGTCAAAGTCTTCTAAGACCAAGACAAGGGGGTGGGGGTGTGCCACGTGTCACCCTATGATTCGTCCAAAATATTTTCATCTCTCAAAAAGTTCATAATTGACCAAAATATCGAAAAACTTGTGGGCCCCACAAAAACGTAAAATTTCTCGGGTGTGTCCCACATGACCAAATCAGAAAATTAAAATTCATAATTCCAATATATTCTCTAAGTCCCAAATATCAAATTTGAGAATCAAACTCCACTTTATAAACATTTTTCCTTCCCGAGGTTCGGAGGATTTTTCCGAAATTTTTCATTCTTTTCAAAATTCAAATCTCAATTTCTCACGTACGTTCTTATCTTATTGCCTTGGAAATTTCGGGGTGTAACAATAATAATATAATCCGCAAAAATGAAACAGAGATCCGACCAAAATACGGACTGTGTCAAAATCGGGAAATCAGTCCAATGAGAACCGACGAACGGACCGCGACAGTAAAGCCAACATAGATCGTCGGAGTTCTAAAACTCCGGCGAGATACCATAAAATGCAAAAAAAAGCAGTCCAACACAACCAACAACATAATAGCAATAAAAATGAAGAATCGAACCGTAGCGTCGTCGAAGTTTAAATCCGGCCAGATTCAACATTACCCATAGAGAGAGGGCAGCAGCGGCGTCACTTCTACGGCGAAGTCGTCGGAGTGACGCCACTGCCACTGAGATTCTACGGTGGGTCACGGATAACAGGGAGGTGTTCGACGGTGAACATGGAGAGAAGAGGGGAGTGTTTCAGTGGTGTTCGCTGGTGACGAGAACAGTGGAGTTTGTGTGTGGTTCGACGGTTGGGCGACGGGGTTGAGTAACGGGAAAGAGATAGGGATTGAGAAGATAATAATGGAGATAGGGAAAATGAAAGTGGAGAGTAAAATAATGGTGAGGTGCGGATGAGGTTCTTTTTAGAATGGGGAGGGAATAGTTTTATTTATAGAGGGTATTAGGTTTAGGTTTTGGGGTTGTGGGTTTGGGCTTTGAAATCTGAAAATGGGCAGTTGGGCTCACGAAATGGGTCAATTAAAATATAATTGGGTTTGGAGAAGATGAGCTTAATTTCGAGAGTATTTTTGGGGTTGAAAATTAAAATAAAATTGGATTTAAATTGAAATAAAACTGAAAATAAAAACAAAGATTGGGCGCCCTTTTATTGCAAAATTTAGAAAATTCGGGTTAAAATTGAGTGTCAACACCAATCACAAGGGAAGAGGACTAAAGACAAGGACTAGAGGACTAAAAACAAACATATCACCGTTTCCGACAGAAGATCCTTCATTTGATAGGATGAGATTGGACACTCACTCGTACTAAGCCTACGGGCGACTGGAGTGGGCCAGAGTTTTCAGATCTTAAATGATTTGAAGGTCAAAAGAAAGGCAGAAAAGAAATTGGACACTCAGGCTGCCAAGCCAACTGGAGTGGTCCAAAGTATCTAGATCACATATGATCCGATTACGCCATAACCACGGTCAAGAGGTTGTTCACGTGAAGCAACGCTACCTTAAAGTAGAGGGGTTGTAGAGGAAGTCCCCAAAAGGACTCGAGGTAATGGGATCACTCTTAAAGGAGGTGATACATGTCTCAAATTTGGTTTTCAGGAACTCTGTTGGTCAAACTGGATTGAGTCTAGTACAACAGGTCTATAATAACTAAGAATGGTACAGTATGTCTGTAGCCAAATGAATGATATATTTGTAATATGTGCATCTATGACATCATAAATTAAGACACGTTAAATAGATAGTCATTCAACAACTAACTAAGTTGAGATTGTTGTCTTCTGTCGGCTTAAACCTTCAAAATGAATGTGAGGTAGGCGAAGAGGCAAAATCACATTTTCATTCCGTCAAAGGAATAGCGAAAGAAACATCGTTTCTCTAGTACTTAGTCACACCTACATGGGTGATTTAAGCTTGTACAAAATATGGGGAGACAAGTACGTTGTGACCTTCATTGACGATGGTACAATGTATTGTATCATTTGTTTGATAAAAATAAAAGATGAAGTTGTTGAAGCGGATAAACACTACAAAGTAGAAATTGAAAATCAACTAAGTCTACGTATTGAGGAATTCGTGGTGATAGAGGGGGAGAATGTGAAGCATCGTTCAACAAACGATTGCTTCTTACTCACCTCAGTCTAACGGTGTTAGCCAAGTGCAAAGTCGTACCCCCAAAATAAGTGGGGCAAGGCGATCCTTACCGCTAATGCGATTCTCAATAGAACTTCGCATAAGGATAAGGATAACCCTCCATGTGAAACATGGAACGGATCCTATCTACAAATGTTGTGATATGTGGTAGTGTGGCAAGGGTTGAAATACCTAAGCCAAAATGGGTCAAGTTGGACCTAAGACTGTAGATTGCATATCCACTGAATATGTAAATCACAATAGTAATTATACCTCTAGGAGTCAAAGAATGTTAAATTCTTTGAAAATAACTTTCCTTGAGAAGGAAAAAAAACAATTGCTCGAGGTTAAAAAGAACACGTGAGTGTCTAACTGTCCGGAACTGGACGTTCCAGATCTACAGGACTCGAAAGTTGTTGACTATCCGGAACTTAATGTTCCAGATCTATAGAACTCAGAGATTCTCGATGTTGAAAAGACAGAGCAAATAGGGGGCAAAGACTTGTGCCATGTCTGCTAGCTTGTATGGTTGAGAATGAACCATAGACAATTAACAAAGAATTGTCATCTCTAGAAGTGTTGTTTTGGAAAGAAGCTACAAAGAGAGAAATAAACTCCATAGAACCATACTTGTGTGACTTACTCTAGGAAAAGAACCTTTGGGTTGTAAAGTGGATACTCAAACTGAATACAAAGTAGATGGATCTACTCACGAGTATAAGGCCTCGGCTATATTGACACGTGTTCCCATGTGAGTAGCTTAACATCCAGGACCACCACAGTCTTGCGTGACATGGATGTTGAGACAACCTTCCTAACCGGAGAGTTGGTTTGATGGACTATTGGGTTTCTTCCTGAACTTCCATTTTGATCCCTGAAATGTTTACATTTTGGTCCTGGAAGAAGAAGTTAATATAGAACAACCTGTGGGGTATGTGGTTTCAGGGCAAGAAAAGAAAGTTTGTTGCTTTGTCAAATCTATGTGCGGGCTGAAACAGGCCCCGAAGTAATGACACGAGAAATTTGATAGTACTTTACTATCGAAAGGGTTCGCCATTAATGAGTGTGACAAATGTGTCGACTCGTTCGTCATGATATGCATTTACGTAGACGACATGCTAATCACATGGAACAGTCCTAGGTTGATCCTAGAGACTAAGAACATGTAAATATGGATATCACATATGACATCTTAGGAATTGGGTTTCTAACACATCTAACAGACTAGTCTAACTCCAAACTCATTTGTGAGGTATTTGACAGTCTCATTGAAGTCACCAATGGATATTAATCATATGATTGATTGAAATCATGGTGCACCCATATACTAGGAACGATATCTGCAGATCACATGTAGTTCAATGTATTTTACACACTACAAATAACTTGGTATCAGCTCAAAAATGAAGAACTAAGGTTCACTCTTGATTCTGAAAATGATCGATAGAAGGCGTTAAAAAGGATATGACGATATCTGAAATATTCGGTTTTCTATGAATTATGGTATTTTGGATGTCTAGCGGTTCTGGGAGAACACAGTGATGTAATCTGGACATCTGACTTGAAGAACGCCAAATCCACAAGTGGATGTGTAAGGTGTGTCTTTTGAAAATCCTCTAAGCAAACTTGCATCGGTCGATTCGTGACAATATTTTGAAACTCGGACCGGGTTAACCGGGAATCGGTCTCGAGGCCGGTCCGAGTTTATTGTAGGAACGGGTGGTATCAAACTCGGCGCAACCCGATAAAAATTGATACGAATCAGTGACTCGGTAACTCGTACAAACTCGATTTTTGTTTATTCATTAATTACCATCATTCTTGTGTGCGTAGTGTCACATGTTTTAGCTTTATTTCCTCATGTTTATTTTGGGATTGTCATAGGGTATAAGAACAACAAGAGATCATACGATCCTGTTGATTATGCGTGCATTGACAAGACAGAGTTTTGGGTTACGGAGAAACATCCGAAGGTGAACTTGATTATCAAGAGTTGGAACATATGCTTGAGGAAGAATTACCAATAAATTTAGAAGAATCAAATATTGAATCATATACAGGTTGGTTTGAGTTTTTATTATTATCCATATTATAATTAGATTGAATATTATCTTATATTAATTATTTATTTATTATTTTAGATAAAGAAGTTGATGAAGACATGATTAATGATGCTGAGTTAAGAGGTTTTGGCCATCAAAGTAGCAATAGTAGAGGTGTTGATAACGACATAGAGGACATCTTTGGACTTAATTGAGATTTTTATTATTCAAGTTCTTTTGACTATTTGAGTTTATGGACATGTGTTTTGAAGTTATTTGTTTTGTGAGGACATGGATAATCAACTTTCTAGTTTCTACTTCTTGAATTTAGATATGCATGACATCCTGATTATTTAGCTTAATGGACATCGGTAATTTAATTTATGGACATTGATCTTCGTTAAAACATTGACTGTGGGCCTCTTTTCGGCACTGAAATTGAGAGTAGAGGTCTGACAATCACAATTATACCAAGAGTGGCCCTTAAATACGACATATTTAGGTCCACTAACGCCCACTCCTACATCTCAAATTGATCGGCCCATCTTTCTACATTTGCTCTACAACAAGGAGCCAATTCCTTCTCTGCGAGTATAATGTTGCAGACGAAAATTTTAGTAGTACAAAATATTGACAACTTTTAAAATTTAATTTTCCTTGCCATAAAATGGTTTCTTTCTTTGCTCTTTACCCCCCCCCCCCCCCTTATATATACAGATTTGCATTACATTGTTTCTCCAAGTTTGTCTTGGCCGTTCTCGTTGGTGTTGTGTGTAAATTGCTGCCTACATTTATTAGAGGGACAGAAAAACTATACTCCTCCTGGTGTCAACATACTAACATAAGAGAAGCAACAGAACTATAATGCACCTATATTATAAGTTCTTTGCTCGACTTGAATTTTATCTGAATGCCAAGTTTCTATTTTGGTAGCGGAAGAAATCAAACAAATAGCCCATAAGCACAGCCAGGAATATTCTTGAAGCAACATATTATTCTCTGTTTGGAGTATGTAAGGAATTTCACAAGTTCTTAGTATAGGGAACCTTTTTCCCATCTAGTTTATATGGTGTTACAGAATGGTTCAAAGAATTAACTTATAAAAGAGCTCTGGTCAAAAGCGCACTGCGCGCCCAAAATTACTTGAATACTTGTTTAGCCTAAATCAATGAGGGGAACCTTAGTCGCACATAATTAAGAAACCGGTCTACAGCACATTCAGTAAGGCATTTCTAATTGTTTAGCCCGATATGTCTCCCTTAAAATGCTCTATCATAACTCACTCAATGTAGAAATTGATCCGTAAAAAGCTCGCAATGGCTTTGAATCTATAGAAATCTATGAGGTGGTCATGGTCATTTAAACATTCTGACTATGGCGTGTCATGCGGAAGTAACAAATAAGAGGGTTTGGCACCAATGTCAAATTTTGATTCGCCAATTGACACAATGCAACCAATTTTAACGTTGACGACACAATCAACGCAACCTTCTCGAAAATTCATGGCAGATGGGTGAGAACTGAGATGGCACATTCGACGCAATAACGCCAGAAGTATTTTTCCATGTTCAGTGCCTTGTTTCATCCACTAACATGCCTAATCTCCCTACTTGTTAAATACCTGTAAGCGTAATATATTACTCTTTACTCCAAAAAAGTAATACTACTAGTTAATAATAGTATCTGGAAACAAATGACGACTGCTCAAGACGTTTCCATTTTATACAGCTGAGTGAATCGGGAACTTCCTACAATCCAAACTCATCTTATATATATATATATATAAGGAGGGGTCTTAATCTCCCTTCACTTTGAATAGAATGATTTTCTAAATTGGATGGAGTAACTAATAAATAATAGCCAACACCTCTACGGCTTACCAACAAAAAATCTAAGACTCTACCATTCTCCAACAAAATCGCTGAAGACTCAAACTGGCGATACATCCCTGCTGCTTTTGAACAAGTTCCGATATAGTTTTATTTGTTGGCTGCTAGGTGACACTTAGATATAGCAATTACGGTGAAAATTTGACACAGAACACTAAGCCTAAACCGAAAAGCATGCATGACACATAAGTTGAGGTGACACAACTTAAGCTTACAAGCACCTCTATCGGCTTGGCAATAAAGCAAATATGCAATCTTCATTCAACAATCCAAGCATAACTAGATGTAGCAAAACCTAAACACTCGTTACTCTTCATGTTACCAATTAAATGAAAGCTCTAAACCAGACTAACTTTCATAAAGTAAGCACAGTGTCGCATCAGAGACCCAATGAAAGCATCCAAAAGTGAGCTCAAACCTTGTCGCACCCAGCCATAGTTTCTAAAGTTTCAAATCATGCTCAGAATCTCAAAATAAGCCTACTTAGTAACAAATCCAACTAACTTCATTGAAAGTTGAGAGAACAAACAGTCATTTGATAATATAGTACTGGCTAAAACTTTGGCTTCAATTTTTCTATTTCTAATTCTACTTGGTTTTATTTATGATCCTATTAGAGTATAAAATTACTGCAAAGATTGAGAACATTAAGCAAATACTGTTGAATATTTCAACCTTTCCTATGTTTTCCAACAAAACACTCCGAAATTGCAACTATGGTGAATAATCAACACAGAACTCTAAACCAAATCGAGAAGCAAGCATGATGCATATGGTGAGGAGACATAACCTGTATTTGGCTTGGCAATAAGCATATATGTAACACTGATTCTAAAATAGCAAAACCTAACAGGCATCCCTTCCATGTTCCCCAATTAAAGGAAATACACAACATGGTGTTTGAGTTAGAGACGAGAAGTTTGTGGACAATGTGACCTACACTCATAATAAACAAAATTCATAGCAAATTTGACACAAACTTAGAAAGTAAAGAGACTGAGTAACAGTGTTTGGCTGAAATTAATCTTAACACCCTATAACCCACAATATTATTTCTTAAATTTTCTATTTTGATTGAGTTCATAAACTGTGAAATCTCACTCCTAAAAATCATATTTTATAACAAAGAGCTTTGACAGCTCCATACACCGAAGCACATTTGCTAATATTTTGAACAATCGCACATATAGCAGATAAATATGAATATTAAACTAAGATAAATAATCATTAAGCAAAAACTCAGTTCTTAAATAACTCAACAATCCCAAAGGTTGTGACATACATCAAAAACTAAAATCCATAGCAACAGTAATGACAAAAGTAAACATAATAATCAATCACCACCAGCCTTGTTGTAAACATATGTGAGGCCACACTTACCACAGTAATGACGGTCAAAATGATTAGCCATAAAAGTACCAGCACCACACTCAGCATTAGGACACTCCTTTCTCAACCTCTGCACCTTTCCAGAATCATCAACCTTGTAGAACTGCAACACAGCAAGCTTAACCTTCTTCTTCTTATGCTTAATCTTCTTTGGCTTAGTGTAAGTCTTCTTCTTCCTCTTCTTAGCACCACCACGGAGACGGAGCACCAGATGGAGAGTCGACTCCTTCTGGATGTTGTAGTCGGCAAGTGTACGGCCGTCTTCGAGTTGTTTTCCTGCGAAAATTAAACGTTGTTGGTCTGGTGGGATACCTTCCTTGTCTTGGATCTTGGCTTTCACATTGTCGATGGTGTCTGAGGATTCAACTTCTAGGGTTATTGTTTTCCCTGTTAGGGTTTTCACGAAGATCTGCATCTTCGCGCTGCGGCTTTAGGGTTTCTTTGTGATAGCGTGCGCTTATGCCATTTTATTAGGGGGTTTTACTGACATACCCATTTCTGTGTAATTAGGCCGGGCCTCTTGTGCTACTTGGGCCTTTGGACATGAAAATGCATTTGGGGCTTAGGTGACTTTTCTTTTGAGTTGAATGGCCAGTTTTTATTGAGCTCAAACTGATATTATTGAAATAAATTATTAGAGCTCGAGCTTATAAAAGTTAAAATTTCTTGAATTTATTCACAAGTTTGAAGGAACATATCCGAAGCCCTAGACCAGTTGGTCTTGAAGGCAGAGGGTATCCTCATTGGGTGGTGTGGGAGAGGCAGTCGAGTTCGAAACCTCGAGTAACGGCGCTGCCGCCTCTTGGGGGCTGTCACACTGGCTTGTCAAGTGTGGTTTAAGCGGTGGCGTGGTTTGCGAGCTATTGCGTCGGTCGGGGTTTACCTGTGCGCATCGAAGAAGCGTGATTTGCGGGTTCGCCGTCAACAAAAAAAAAGTTTGAAGGAACATATTTTGTAGTCCGCGTCGAAGTTTTACAAGTATTTCCGTGTTTTGGTCTAAACGTGTGATTGTTCAAATAATATTTCCGCATTAAAAGTAATCAAAAATAATCAATTTTCAAATACTGGCTAAAATTTGATCACCGGCTCAAATACATCTAAGAAGGGCTAAAATATAAACAAATCCGGCTCTCATCTATATCACTTATGCTTGGCCTCATTGTGCTCAAGTTAGCTTCTCAATGGACTTGTGAGTTGTATGATTTGTTCAAAAAAAATTCTAAGGGTTCATTTGTTACGAGGTATAAGAAAAATAATCCTGGTATAATTTTCTTTAATGTTTGATTGTAATTTGAATCATGTATAACTTAATCGTCTTGAGCCGATGGTCTCCCGAAAATAACTGTTCTACCTACCGAGATGGAGATAAGGTTTTGTGTACACTCTAATCTCTTTAGACCCACCGTATGAGATTAAACTGGGTATGTTGTTGTTGTTGTATAACTTAATCCTTGTATAACTTAGTACACCAATTGGTGTATTATTTTATACCACCAACAACATGGAATAACTAATTAATGTATAACTTATACACCGTTAAAGTAGCAAAAGGACAAAATTAACATTATCTTTTTCCTAGATACTAATGAAGGTCAAGTATCTAAAATTGTAAATTCATTATTTTTTAGTTTAAAATAAATAAACATTATAAATGATATATTCCATATTCAATTTTAGTGCAATGAATCAAACGTTCAACAAGAAATAATTCATGTATTACTAATACGTGTATAACTTATCTTTACATAACTAATCCATATATTATAATCTATATATAGTTATACATCATACCAAACGACCCTAAATACTTGGTAGCAGAGGAAGGTGAAATAGTGGAGGAAATTAGTATGTGTAATTTTCATATAATCATTCAATTAGATTATTATAAATTTGTAAAATTTAAAAAATGAAATAATGAATATGTTATGCATAACTTTTTGTATGTTTCGTCTTTGTCTATTTTATGATATTATTAATATTTTGAACACCATTTTTTTTTGTGATTTAATTAAGATTTTTAAAAATATTTTGATATTAACTACTTTGAACTATAGTATTTTAAAATGTTTAAATTGTATTTCAATTTTTTTTAAATGTATACCTAAATTCAAACTGAAAATTAAATGAATGACCTTTAACTTGTCATATAAAGTGGGATATGGAAGATATCATTTAACTAAAAAAATCCTTTAAAAGTTACTCATCATGTTGAAAATTACACCGGGTAATAACACATTTTCTTTTCGATCATTGAATCGAAATAAATAGAGCTTGTTTGGCTTAGCTGATTTAAAGTATATGATAAGCATTAGATGTTGATAAACATTTTTAAGCGTTGAAGTTGATTTGATAAATAAACAGTTACGCATTTGAATAAAAGTGCTGAAACTGATAATAAGCTGCTAAAGAATTTGACAAAAAAAGTGTTGAAAAGCATTTTTCATGTTAAAATATTTTTTGGGTAAATAAATGATTTAATAATCAGAAAAGGTTAAAAAATACCCTTAACATATCTATTGAATTAAAAATGCCCATAATGTTTACTTTAGGTTCAAAATTGTCTTTTACTTAACATAAATATGACATGGTATTTCATTAAATAAGTAACCATTTTTTATTGATCCACATAAATTTGTAACCCAATTAAAAGATCCAACCCGAATCTGACGCTCAAACCCGTTTCTAATGAATCTTTTGTAATTATCAATTATTTTAGCATAGATTATAACACAAAGAAAAATAAAAATAAAAGGCAAAAACTTACTATTTGAGTCATTTTGAAAATTTTAATTTTTCGCCTTCACTATCACAAAGAGAAAATAAAAAACACTTATCTTCTTCAAATATCATATTAAAGACGAACAGAGAAACAGAACATTCAGTCACAAGAACAAGAACTATTGTTTAAAGAAACGGTACAACAATAACATACTCAGTGAAATTCCATAATGTGGGTCTGGAGATAGTAAAATATACGCAGATTGTTGAACTTGTATGGAATAAAAAGAAACAAGAGATTAAAATAGTGTCGGAAATTTTGGCGTAGCGCTGCGGCGCCTTGGAACAGTGGACAAATCCGTTGTGACTCATGTGTTGGGAAGCGGCGCAGCGCCAAAAATTGAAGGCTCTGCGAGAATTCATGATCGTCACGCTGTTCAACGATAATTTTCTGAAAATGATCAAAAATTGTGTCTCTTTATTACAAATCACACCCTTTGAGTGAAGAGCTACATATGGTCGAAATTAATGTTATATAAAGTATGTTGATCACTTGATAGAAGACACAAGATACAATACAACACAAACAATCAATCATTTAACACAAGTAATATTTAAGATTATTGATCATCTTCTTCTTCCATAAACACATTTCTGGAAAACACATAAAGTAATTTCGCTAGAGGTGAAGTTCTTGTGCTAGAAATTTCACCTAAATAGTTGTATCCTCTAGACAGACGTCCGAAGAACTACAGCACAAGTGCGAACGAATTTCTGTCTTAGAATACAGCGTCAGCAGACCTCTATCGACATCAAGTTAGTGTTGTATTTATAATTTGCTGAATATTTCATTGTTGATTTGAATTTCAATAGAGTTATTATTCTATTATTATGCTTGTACATTGATGATACTAGATTGACACTAACAATCTAAGACAAAAATTCAGAAAATTCATTTTTTCTGATTATTTGCAAAATTTTCAGAGAATCATTTTTCTGATTTGCAGAGATGGATCAATCTGGATCGTCAATGGTAAAAAACCCATGTTGAGAAACCTGAGAAATTCAAAGGTTTCGATTTCAAATGCTGACAACAAAAGATGTTCTATTTGACAACTCTTCATGTGGCAAACGTATTGATTGGTGAGGCTCATATGGCTTTGCCAGAAGGAGAAGGGGAGAATGCTCCGACTGATTTGGAGAAGGCTGAAAATCTGAAGGCAATTCAAACTTGGGAAAGTCAGGAGTTTCTTTGCAGAAACTATATTCTCAATGACTTGGATGATTCTCTCTTTGATATCTACTCCATGTTCAGAACAGCACGGGAGTTGTGGCAGTCACTAGAAAACAAGTATCAAGCAAGTGGAGGAACTCCAAGTCATTGTTCATGAGTTAGAGGTTGAAGGTATGGGTCTTAACCCGAATTTCCTTATTGGTGTTATTATTGAGAAATTACCTCATTCATGGAAGGATTTTAAAGTTTATCTTAAGCATCTAACCGAGGAAATGAATTTGAGTAATTGGTTCTTAAAATTCAAGTTGAAAAGGATAACCGAAAGAATGAAAAAACAGATGTTGTTTCATTGGAGCCTAATGTCAACATGGTTGAAGGCAATGATTCTAAGGCCAAGTTTCAAAAAGACAAGGGCAAATTTGTTGGTATTAAGCCATTTTTTGCAACCGGTAGGAATGCACTCGCCCCACATAGGACCAATGCATTCAAGAAATCACAACCAGGACTCTGTTGGGTATGTGGTAAACCTGGGCACAGAGCAAAAATTGTCGCCTTCGCAAGAGTCAAGGTGGTGGTGTTGGAGGTTCGAGTAATGACAACCAATCCAACCGGGCTGAAACTAAAAACCAATTCATTAGGGTTGTTGCTACTCAAGCAAATCTGGTTAAAATTCAACCGATTAGTGAATGGATACGGGTGCTACAATGCACGTATGTTCTGAAAAAGATATGTTTTCATCCTACCAGGACATCAAGGATGGAGAACCACTGTTCGTAGGAAATGTTGCTTCAGTGAAAGTGGAATGAAAAGGGAAGGTGACTTTACAACTCACTTTCAGAAATGATCTTGTGCCCACTAATGTGTTGCACATGTCTGAAATTTGTAAGAATTTGATTTCTGGGCCTGTTCTTAGTAACAAGGGCTTCAAAATTATATTTGAATCTGACAATTTTGTACTCATCAAGGGTGGGATGTATGTAGGGAAGGGTTACCTCAATGAGGGACTCTTGAGCTATCCGTGTATTACTCTTAAGGCAATTGTCATTATTAATGAAAATGCAGGCACTAGCACTGCTTCTATTATGGTTGATTTCCCTTCCTTATGGCATTCACGATTAGGTCATGTTAATTATCGCTCTCTACAAAGAATGGTAAAGATAAGCATGTTGTCAAAATGCTCTAAGAAAATAATTACCAATTGTGGAGTTTGCATAGTATCAAAATATGCAAGTCATCCTTATAAATCTTTTGTGAAATCAAATGAAGCGTTTGGTTTAATTCATAGTGATTTGTGTGATTACCAAGCAACCTCATCTCGTGGAGGAAAGAATTATTATATATCATTCATAGATGATTGTAGTAAATTTTGTTATGTATACTTAATACATACCAAAGATGAGGCTTTAAACATGTTTAAAATATATAAAGCGGTAGTGGAAAACCAACTTGACAAGAGAATTAAAATTCTAATGTTTGATAGAGGTGGTGAATATCAATCAAATGAGTTCAAAGAATTTTGTTCTACTCATGGTATAGTTCATCAAACCACTGCACCATATACTCCAAAACAAAATGGAGTTGCCGAATGAAAGAATAGAACATTGAAGAATATGATAAATTTGATGTTGGTTAGTTCGGGCGCACCTCTTAGTTTATGAGGAGAGGCGTTACTTACTACAAATATGATACTAAATAAAATTTCTCATAAGAAAAATGACCAATCTCCTTATGAATTGTGGAAAGGAAGATTGTCTACTTTTAAAAGGATGAAAGTGTGGGGTTGCCTAGTGAAAGTTCAAGTTCCCCTACCAAAGAGAACTAAAATTGGACAAAAAATGATGTATTGCATATATATTGGCCCTACCAATAATAGTGCAGCAGATAAGTTTTTGGTGTATCATTCCGATGTTAAAGGTATTCACAAAAAACACACTTATTGTCACGACCCAACCGGGGCGCTTGGTACCCTCAAGGGTACCACTGTCGGGTATATGTCGGAGAATAGCGGTAGACATAGCCTGACACATATAACCGTAAAAAAGGGTAAAACATATCGGCGGTAGATAAAGTTTGCCTTAACATACTTAAACAAAGTATTTATAATACAACTGGTTCTTATAGCCCAAAATACATATGTGACCACAGACCTCTAAAGATAGCAACTGTGGCGGGACAGGGCCCCGCCATACCCCCTGAATGTACAAAATACCTATAGCACCAGGGAATATCCATACCAATAAATAAGCTTCCAGAGGAATGGAGCTTCTGACACCGGAATAGTGATCCTAAGCGAGGATCCTCGATCGCTTACCTGCGGCATGAACGCACCCAGGAAGGGGTCGATTACACAATATGTACCAAATATGTAAAGTGGGAAAATCTTGTAATATGATATCATAAGTCTAAAAGCAATTTGAGTCATGGAAGACAATAAAATACCTTTTCTGTGCCTTACTAACAATGAGTGACAAGTATATATACATATATAATCTTTGCATAAAATAGGAGGCTCGTGATCAAAGCAGGTACCTCGTGTAGTATCAAAAGAAACCATCCTACTCACGGGACTATTTCACCGCGTGGGTCTGTGGACCGCGTGAGTACTCTCCTCGCGTCGGTACTGTAGGCGTGGGACTATTTCACCGCGTAAGCCCATGGGACTCGCGTGAGGTATTCCGCGCATCATGGGTAGCAAATCCACGGAGCAGGTGGTATAACGATCTTGGGGACTTTCCGCCGGATATACTCTTACCAAAGCGGATGGTATAACGATATTGAAATTGTACCTCGGATATACTCTTTGCTGAGCGGATGGTATAGCGATCTTGGGGCTTGCCCGCCGGATATACTCTTATCTTAGTGCGGATGGTATAACGATCTTGGATCTACCTCGGATATACTCTTACTGAAGCGGATGGTATGGCGATCTTGGGGTGGCCCGCCGGACATACTCTTCTGCTGAAGGAGGTGGTATGGCGATCTTGGGGCTTGCCCGCCAGGACATACTCTTACCTATCTCAGCGTCATCATATCATAATAATAATAAGTTAAGAAAACTTATAACTTCTTTTTAGTCTTGTTCACATACTCTCTCATTTTAGTTTACTTAAGGCACTTAACCATATCTTTAATAAAAGAACAGAGTTTAACCCAGTACTACATCTTGAACTCTTTCAAAAGTGACTCTTCTTTATACATAAAAGCCTTTGGGCAATTGATGCCTTTAAATCAATTTGCCTCTTCATATAATTATCTTACTTAGAGTAAAATCTCTTCTCATTAACCTTTTATGAAGCTAATAAACCAACTTCCCATAAAGTTGTTATATTAACTCTATACTTTAGTAAAATCATACTTTTCCCTTAATCGAGGGACTTATACATTTTAAAGCGAACAAGTCATTTTATAATCAAAACAAGTAAGAACACCAAATCTTGTCGTCACTGCATTACATAGTTTCATCTATTCATGCTCGAGAGATAGGAAAGCTTCACATACCTCTTTGGTCGATCCACTTGCTAAGCTCGACTACCGCAAGTAATATCTCGACCTATAATAATCATGATACGCTTGTTAACCTCTAATCTCAAAGTAGAACAATCGAAGTTCTAAGTCACTAAATTCTATGGAAAATTGGCGGCATTTCCTTTGTTTCTACTCACTTTGCCACCTTTCTCAAGGTCGAATTTATCATCCAAACGCCACATTTAAGGCTCGATCAAACCAACGATTCAAAGGGATTACATACCCAAAATTCTGTCCCATAAGTCTACAACAATTTACTTAACAATTCTAAGGTAGTTTTAGGCTACAACATGCTCATAATCTCTTAACCCATTCTTCATATCCAAACCACATTTACAGCATGCGATGATTCTAAGAGCATTATCTCTTATCACAAGTTCCTTCTTCTAAACATACGACACTAGAACTAATTCTAAAGGAAGAAATGTTACCTTAAAGTTTTAGCCAAACTTATTCCAAATATTGCTAGCTTCCTTGCCAAGAACACCACCACAACAATGCCAACAAGCTAGCCAAGCTTCCTTTTCTTGCTCTTATCTTTCAGATTTTTCTTAGGCTTAGAATTTCTCTTGGGGTTCTAGAGAAATTTGAAAGTTTAGAGAGAAGGGGAGCAATTTGAGAGAGAGAGAGTGAAGATGAAAGATAGAAAATGACCAAGCCTTGGTCAATATATTGCATCTGCAAGAAAATCAGATGGGGACACTTGTCACCTTCCAGCCTCTTTCAAAACAAAATCAGATTTCCTAAGTTTTTCCGCCTAAAACCGCCTCGCCTTGGGCTGAAACCTCATGATCCTACGATCTTTCGGCGCGCCACGCCTGGCGCGGCGGCTGCTAGCTGCTGCGACCTGCGGTACTTTAGGCGCCGCGACCGCACCGGGCGCGGCCTGTCGCTTAATGCGAAACACGCGTTTACGTCATTGCGCCGAACTTGTAATTCTCATAACTTCCTAATCCGGCGCCCTATCGGCGAGCGGTTGGTTGCATTGGAATCAGACTCAACGAACTACGCCTAGGCCTTTGAAACGCCAGGAACTCTCAATATACCGGGTCATAACCCACCTCAAAGTTGACTAAAACCGGTAGGAACAATCAGTCAACCTATCCTTAAAAATTTAAGTCTTACATACTTTAAATGCGGCTCTCGTGCGTAGGGTCGAACTACGGGGTATAACATTCTCCCCCAGAAACATTCGTCGAATGTTCCTTCTAGACTTACTCAAATCACAGCGTCGACATAGACCCTCTTAACTATTCTTTTGCAAAAGAAACTCCACGAAACACAACATCTTGAAGCGTAAATGCTAAATCAAAACTATGGCGGGAAAGTAGGTTACACGAGGTATAGGTAATAAGTGAGGATACTTCTTCATCATGTCATCCTCTGCTTCCCACGTCATTTCCTCCTGTTTCGTTCGCCACAGGACCTTGTGAAGCCACGCGTCTTTCGTCAGAAGTCGTCTAACACATCGATCGAGTATCGCTATGGGACTCTCCTCATACGATAACTCCTCTGTCACTGGACATCGTGAATCGGGTGCGCTCTGAGCGGATCTCGATACATTTCCGCAACATAGACACATGAAAAAGCGGATGCACCGCTCCAATCGGACGGAAGATCTAACTCATAGCAACCTTGCCTACGCTACGGACAATCGTCTGACCCAATGTACCTTGGGCTAAGCTTCCCTTTCTTTCCAAATCTCATCACGCCGCGTGGCGATACCTAGAAAAACCCAATCATCTATCTCAAATTCCAAGTGTCGCCGATGATCTGCATCGACCTGACTACGAGGCCGATAACAGCTCTGGATAAGCTTCACCTTATCCACGACTGTGAACTAAGTCGGCCCGACTAAGCGAACTTCTCCCACTCGAACCAGGCTATCGGTGACTGCACTTCCTCCCGTATAAGGCCTCGTGGCGCGTCTGAATCTTTGGAATGGTAGGCGTTGTTATAAGCAAACTCCACAAGAGGCAAGTGATCCTCGGCTACCCACGAAATCAATAACACAAGCCCGCATATCCTCGAGTGTGCGGATAGTGCGCTCGGCTGTCCGTCTGTCACGAGGATGAAGCGTCGTCTTTGAGACTCACCTGTGTCCCTAATCCGCCACGAAAAGACCTCCGAAGTTAGCGAGAAGCGGGCTCCTCTATCGATATAATCGACAGGGACTCGTGCGGTCACAATCTCTCTAATATATAATCGGGCATAGTCCTCAGCTGAAAACGTCGTTCTGACCGGAAGAAAATGGGCTGATTTCGTTAGCCTGTCGACAATCGCCCAAATGGAATCATGCTTCCTCTGAGTGGTAGGTAGCCCTGTAATAAAATCCATATTTATCACCTCCCACTTCCAGTCGAATATCGATAGCTGCAGCGACCCTCGGCTTCGGTGCTCAATCTTAACTCACGACAATTCGGACGCGTGCCACGAACTCGCAGCGTCCTCTTTAGGCCATCCCACCAATACACGCGCGTCGAGGTCATGGTACATCTTAGTCGACCGGATGAATAGAATAACGAGCACCGTGTGCCTCACGAGAATCTTGGCGAAGTCTGTCGCATCGGGAACACACGATCGGCCCTCGAACCTTAGCACCCGTGGCGCTACCGCAAATAGACTCTTCTCCTTACGGAGAGCTGCGTCTCGATCACCGTACCAAAATCGGATCTTCATCATCGCCTCTTCGCCTCGCCGGCGATGAAAGACTCG
The DNA here is from genome assembly GCA_029844215.1 of Przewalskia tangutica. Lineage (NCBI taxonomy): Eukaryota > Viridiplantae > Streptophyta > Magnoliopsida > Solanales > Solanaceae > Przewalskia > Przewalskia tangutica. The sequence goes on from CM056721.1 coordinate 127,800,694, forward strand.
GCAACCTCTATAACCGAATACAGTCACTAACATAATCAACCAAAGCGAACCCGAGGCTTGCTGGCGATGTAACTCTCGGACCGTATCCTTCTTCCTGGCTGCACCCGGCGGACTACCCATCAATCTGCGACTAAGGACATGCAACTACGTTGGCCTTCCGCGGGTGGTATAGGATATCAATATCACAATCCTTAAGTAGCTCGAACCACCGTCTCTGCGCAAATTCAGTGCCTCGATGCGAAGATATCTGGAGTTTCTTGTGGTCTACGCAAATATCCACATGAAATCTATATGAAATTGCCTCCCAATCTTCAAGTGCGATTAGCTGCCGCCGACTCTAAATCGTGAGTAACGTAATTCCTTTCTTGCTTCCTAGCTATGGAAACATAAGCTCTAACCTTATCGGGTTGCGTCAAAGACACAACCTAGCCCAACGTGTTACAATAATACCCTAACCTCTAGTCTCTGAGAGGGGTTAGAAGCTATGTCGTGGTCAACTTCTCTTCCAATAGCGGAAGCCTCTCTTGCACTTGCAAAATATTCGAGCATCCTTAATCTCGATTTATGGTTCTGTTTCCCTTTCTCTGTTGCAAACTTGGTTACTATACTTGGATCTGATTCGCTTTGCCAGCATGGCTAAGACTTCCGCGATCACAATTTAGGGAAGATTTCCTTGATCTTGTCAAGTAGTAATCCTATTATCCTCTCTCATTTCGTAGAGCTTATAGCGATGTTCAACCTCAATTCACGGTATTACATAATCCAATGACTTGTCAAGATTTCTTATCGTTCGAGTGACTACTCGTCTTTCCTTTATAAGTTATTTCAAGTTGTCACAGGGTCCCTTACCCATCCGTATTCTCTTACTATCTTTCGTCGATCGGATGCTACTACCTTTCCTCGAGGTGTTCCTCGCCCATTACTTACTAATGGTCTTACACTAGTCCGAATGCGTATCTCGTGCAACTTACATAACCATAGTTGTATTCTCTTTTATCCTTTTGGTCATAACCTACCTTATGCTCATTAATAGTAAAGTGTTTCTAATTTGTTCCATAATCGCATGATTTCAAATATCGTACTACTGCATTTTCTTACGACACTTCACGACCATTCCGTAACGTCGTTCTTAATTACCCCCAACACAATACTTTTTCCACGGATATCTAAAGCGTAACTTATGGCGTGGCGATCTGAAGACCTACCGTCTCCCGTCCTTCGTCTAACTACATGGGTACACATAACCCATAATGTCGTAAGGCTATTCTCTTATGTAGGGAGAGAACCTATCTCCTTCATTAAACTTTCCTTAGTGTCACAACCCTAATCACCAAGTCCTCTCGTGGTCTGTAATTATCTAATCATTACGCACCGCCTTAAAATCGTGTAGATTTTCAAAACCTACCAAAGATGCCCTCGACTTTCTGTGGCGCCGTACTTATTTTATTCTTGCCTTGCACATTTCCTTGAAATTATCAGGAAGGTCGTGGCCGCTACCGCCACACCAAACCAACTCCAAGTACCTCCAAGGGCACTTAACATAAATTCCTTCAAATCCCAGTATTACTTACTTTCTGCGTCAATTTTCCTCGATGAACAAGTCACCTGGACTTATTAAAACAAAATGCCAAAGAAGGAAGGATAATTCACTGGTACTACTTCACTTCCTTTCCCCAATAGCAGGCTTGCAGGCGGTGCGAATCAATCTCTCTACCGTAGTCCACGTTGGCATAACGAGAGGCCAACTAGTCGTACTCATAATGACCTCAGCGTCTGTCATGCGATTACGCTAGGTTTGCTAGGGTCCCACGCTGTATCGCCTCCGTGATTAGTATACACCATTTCGGCTACCACCCATCACTCGCGGGTGTAGTTACTCTAAAGGTTACCGTGGATTCGGGCTCTATTTCTTTCACACCTGGTTGCTTACTTCCTTACCGGTCGTATTCTTTTTCGTACTCCCAAACTTATTCTAGCTTACGTACATAACTTCCATAATAAAGCTGGCCCCCAATCTTGGAGTTACTAAGTCAAATAATATAAGGCCATTTCCGGCTCTCACAACCTGGTTCCGGTGGAATGCGTCCACGAACTTGTACAACGATTAACCAGACTCGGGCTTGTTCCCTCGTGACCACATGCGTGGCGGGACTACTATCAGTGATCCCACCCCCATGCGGGTACCCTAACTTCTCGTAATACCATGGCCAGTGTCGTCTTGATCACAACAACCATTACTTACTCCACACGGATCTCATCCAGTACTACCTCTTAAGCATACCACGTGGCTTAATTTACAAACATAGCCTCCCATTGGGCCCCTTAATTAAGCTTCTTAAGGTTCCATTACTTTTCCGACAACTCATCGTCTCCTAATTATCTCAAACTAGCACGTAAAACCTCGATGAGAGTTCCTTGCTCACACCTTCCGGTATCTATTTAGTCCTTACAAATCACGGTAATCTAAAATCATTCTAGGCAACACATATGTGGCCCTCACACAGAAATCTGTATAGCTGTATGTCACAATACCAACTATACTACAAGTATTACCAACCTGGATACGCAATCCGCATAATCTTCCTGGTCATCTTTGCTTTCGTGGCTGCAACACACCATAACTGTTAGGGAGAGCGACCCTAACCAACAGCATCGCATCGCACGATCTTAGAGTGAAAGAATGAAACCAATCCTAAATATCCTGCGACCTCACGATTATAGATGTGGTGCGACGACACGCGATAATCAAGACTCTACTGAACCGCGATGCGTGGACACTTTCAGAGGACTAAGCGCTCGATACCACTTTTGTCACGACCCAACCCGGGGCGCGGCGGTACCCTGCAGGGTACCGCGGTATATGTCAGAGAATAGCAGCGGAACATAGCACAACACATAACTTCATAAAAAGGGTAAAACATATCGGCGGTAGATAAAATTTGCCATAAACATACTTAAACAAAGTATTTATAATACAACTGGTTCTTATAGCCCAAAATACATATGTGACCACAGACCTCTAAAGATAGCAACTGTGGCGGGACAGGGCCCCGCCATACCCCCTGAATGTACAAAATACCTATAGCACCAGGGAATATCCATACCAATAAATAAGCTTCCAGAGGAATGTAGCCGACAGGAATAGTGATCCTAAGAACGAGGATCCTCAATCGCTTACCCTTACCTGCGGCGTGACGCCAGAGGAAGGGTCGATTACCAATATGTACCAAATATGTAAAGTGGGAAAATCTTGTAATATGATATCATAAGTCTAAAAGCAAGTGAGTCATGGAAGACAATAAAATACCTTTTCGTGCCTTACTAACAATGAGTGACAAGTATATATACATATATAATCTTGCATAAAATAGGAGGCTCGTGATCAAAGCGGTACCTCGCGTAGTATCAAAAGAAACCATCCTACTCACGGGACTATTTCACCCGCGTGGGTCTGTGGACCGCGTGAGGTACTCACTCGCGTCGGTGTACTGGGCATGGGACTATTTCACCGCGTAAGCCCATAAGGACTCGCGTGAGGTATTCCTCGCGTCATGGGTAGCAAATCCACGGGCAGGTGGTATAACGATCTTGGGGACTTTCCGCCGGATATACTCTTACCACGAAGCAGATGGTATAACGATCTTGGGTGTACCTCGGATATACTCTTTGCTGAGCGGATGGTATAACGATCTTGGGGCTTGCCCGCGGATATACTCTTATCTTTGGTGCGGATGGTATAACGATCTTGGATCTACCCTCGGATATACTCTTACCAAGCGGATGGTATGGCGATCTTGGGGTGGCCGCCGGACATACTCTTACACTGAAGGAGGTGGTATGACGATCTTGGGGCTTGCCCCTCAGACATACTCTTACCCTATCTCAAACTGTCATCATATCATAATAATAATAAGTTAAGAAAACTTATAACTTCTTTTTAGTCTTGTTCACATACTCTCTCATTTTAGTTTACTTAAGGCACTTAACCATATCTTTAATAAAAGAACACCGGGAGTTTAACCCAAGTACTACATACTTCTACTCTTTCAAAAGTGACTCTTCTTTATACATAAAAGCCTTTGGGCAATTGATGCCTTTAAATCAATTTGCCTCTTCATATAATTATCTTACTTAGAGTAAAATCTCTTCTCATTAACCTTTTATGAAGCTAATAAACCAACTTCCCATAAAGTTGTTATATTAACTCTATACTTTAGTAAAATCATACTTTTCCCTTAATCAAGGGACTTATACATTTTAAAGCAGACAAGTCATTTTATAATCAAAACAAGTAAGAACACCAAATCTTGTCGTCTACCGTACTACATAGTTTCATCTATTCATGCTCGAGAGATAGGAAAGCTTCACATACCTCTTTGGTCGATCCACTTGCTAAGCTCGACTACATGAGTAATATCTCAACCTATAATAATCGTGATCTGACATTGTTAACCTCTAATCTCAAAGTAGAACAATCCAAGTTCTAAGTCACTAAATTCTATGGAAAATTGGGCAGCATTTCCTTTGTTTCTACTCACTTTGCCACCTTTCTCAAGGTCGAATTTATCATCCAAACGCCACATTTAAGGCTCGATCAAACCAACAATTCAAAGGGATTACATACCCAAAATTCTGTCCCATAAGTCTACAACAATTTACTTAACAATTCTAAGGTAGTTTTAGGCTACAACATGCTCATAATCTCTTCTTAACCCATTCTTCATATCCAAACCACATTTCTAGCATGCGATGATTCTAAGAGCATTATCTACTATCACAAGTTCCTTCTTCTAAACATGCGACACTAGAACTAATTCTAAAGGAAGAAATGTTACCTTAAAGTTTTAGCCAAACTTATTCCAAATATTGCTAGCTTCCTGCCAAGAACACCACCACAACAATGCCAACAAGCTAGCCACAAGCTTCCTTTTCTTGCTCTTATCTTTCAGATTTTTCTTAGGCTTAGAATTTCTCTTGGGGTTCTAGAGAATTTGAAAGTTTAGAGAGAATGAGCAATTTGAGAGAGAGAGAGTGAAGATGAAAGATAGAAAATGACCAAGCCTTGGTCAATATATTGCATGCTGAGAAAATCAGATGGGGACACTTGTCACCTTCCCGTGGCCTCTTTCAAAACAAAATCAGATTTCCTAAGTTTTCGCCTAAAAACCCGCCTCGCCATTGCCAGCGGCCATGCGCTAAACCTCCGATCCTCTCGATCTTTCGCGCCATGGCCACGCCGCTGGCGCGCGGCTCAGAATCGCTGCGACCTGCGGTACTTTGGCGCGCGCCTGCACCCGAGCCGCGGCCTGTCGCTTTAGTCTGAAACACGCTGTCCGATCACGCCCGAACTTGTAATTCTCATAACTTCCTAATCCGACGCCTATCGTGAGCGGTTGGTTGCATTGGAATCCAGACTCAACGAACTACGCCTAGGCCTTTGAAACACTTAGAACTCTCAATATACCGGGTCATAACCCACCTCAAAGTTGACTAAAACCAGTAGAACAATCCGTCAACCTATCCTTAAAAATTTAAGTCTTACATACTTTAAATGCGCTCTGCACGTAGGTCGTAACTACTGGTATAACAACATGAAATCTGTGACGGAATTTTTGAGGATATTTTTCCTTACAAAGACAAGGATAAAAGTGTTCCTAATAATAAGAAGAGGACACTACCTCAAGATGAGTCAAACCAAAACACATAAAATGATGATAATATGTTAGGCGTATTTTGTATACGATTTTTGAGTCATTTTTAGTTGGTATTTTACTCGTTTTGTTGTGTTTAGTAAAATAGTAGGTTTATTTTTCTTTCTTTTGAGTCACAGCGGTGCAAAAAGGCAAAATGGCAAAAAGGAACGAGAAATGGGCAGAAAATGTGTCCCGAGGCGAAAAGGACGAAAGTTGGCAACTCAGAGCGAAAGAAGGCAGCACCGCGGTGCCACTATGCAGAACCGCGGTGACATATTTACCGAGGAGCCACAGAACTTTCAGCACCGCGGTGTCATCATGCAGTACCGCGGTACCAATTGTGCTGAGAAGTTGCAGGAGTTTCGGCACCGCGGTGCCGGTATGCAGAACTGTGGTGCCGACGCGGGAAATTTTAGTTCCGAAGGCAAATTCCCTAAGGGCAGATTGTTCCATAGGGCACGAAAATTGGAGGATATTTAAGCCCTAGAATTAATGTTATGAGGGAGGTTGGTCATTCTACAACACAACACAACACAACACGATGCAGAATTGGAGCAAGAATTGGAGACTTGTTGTTATACCCCGTAGTTCCGGCCTTACATGTGAGAGCGTACGAAAGGGAGTAGGGCTTAAAATTTTCGAAAGATAGGTTGACGGATTACTTCGGACGGGTTTTAGTCAACTTTGAGGCGGGTTATGACCCGGTACATTGAGAATTCCTAGGTGGTTCAAAGGTCTAGTGCGTAGTTCGTTGAATCTAGTTTCCAACGCAACCGACCGTTCGTCGATAGGACATCGGAGTAGAAAGTTATGGGTGTTACAAGTTCAGTGCGCAGTCGGAAAGAAATGTATTTCGGACAGGAGCCACAGGGCCGCGGCGCCGGATGCAGGGCCGCGACGCCGGATTTTCTGAGGGGCCGCTGAAGTTGCAGCGCCGCGGCGCCGGGAAGCAGGGCCGCGGCGCCAGAAGTTCTGTGAGGTTGCGAAAGTTTCAGCGCCGCGGCGCCGGATGCAGGGTCGCGACGCCGAGACGGGATTCCTGGCGGAAAAACTTAGAAAAATCAGATCTCTTCTTTTAAAAAGGCCATGGGAGGTTGACAAGTGTCCCCATCTGAATTTTTGCATGTCTTATATTGACCAAGTCTTCAAGACTTGGTCATCTTTCTAATCTCTCTCTCTCTCTAAGCTAAAGCTCTCACTTCTCTCTAAAATTCCAAGAGGAATTCAAAGCCTAAGAAAAATCTGAAAATTTAAGGACAAGAAGGAAGCTTGTGGCTAGCTTGTAGGAGTTATTGTGGTGGTGTTCTTGGAAAGGAGGCTAGCAAAGTTGTTGGAATAATTTTGGCTAAAGCTTTAAGGTAACAATTCTTCTCTTGTAGCTAGTTATTTGTGTTGCATGTGAAGAAGAAGGAACCTGTAGTAGTAAATAATGCTCTTAGATTCATTGCATGTGAGAAATGTGGTTTGGATATGAAAAGATTGGTTAAGAAGATATTATGAGCATATTGTAGCCTACAAACTACTTTAGAATTGTTAAGTGAATTGTTGTACCTTATGGGGCAGAATTTTACACACCCAAGTTTAGGTGTGTAATCTCCTTTGAAATGTTTGGATTGTTGGGCCTAAGATGTGGCGTTTTGATGTTGAATTCGGCCTTGAAAAAGGTGGCAAAGTATGTAGAAACAAAGGAAATGCTGCCCAATTTTTCATAGAAATTAGTAACTTTGAACTTGGATTATTTCTACATTGAACTAGAGGTTAATAAAGCGTATTATGGTTATTTTAGGTTGACATATTACTTGCGGTAGTTTGGGCTTAGCAAGTGGATTGACCGAAGAGGTATGTGGAGCTTTCCTATCTCTTGAGCATGAGTAGTTGTATCTATGTAGTACGGTAGACGTACAAGATTTGGTATTCTTACTTGTTTTAAATATATAAAGACTTGTTTCGTTTTAAGAAGTATAAGTCCCTTGGTTAGGGGGAAAAATATAATTTTACTAAAGTATAGAGTTAATATAACAACTTTATGGGAAGTTGGGCTATTAGCTTTATAAAAGGATAATAAGAAGAGATTTACTCTAAGTAAGATAAGTAAGGACAAGTGACTTGATTTATGAAAGGCAAATTGATTTTAAGGCATCAATTGCCCAAAGGTTTTATATGAAAAAGAGTCATTTTTAAAGAATATAAGTATGTGGTACTTTGGGTTAAATTCCCGGATTTTCTTTTATTAAATATGTTAGTGCCTTGAGTAAACTAAAGTGAGAGGGTATATGAACAAGACTAATAAGAAGTAGGAGCTTTCGTAACTTGTATATATGATTATGATATGATGACTGATTGAGCTAGGGTAAGAGTATAAATGAGGGGCAAGCCCCAAGATCGTTATACCACCTTTTTCAGGGTAAGAGTATGAATGAGGGGTAAGTCCCAAGATCGTCATACCACCTTCTTCAGGGTAAGAGTATATCTGAGGGGTACATCCCAAGATCGTTATACCACCTTCTTCAGGGTAAGAGTATATCTGAGGGGTACATCCCCAAGATCGTTATACCACCTTCTTCAGGGTAAGAGTATATCTGAGGGGAACATCCCCAAGATCGTTATACCACCTGCTTCAGGGTAAGAGTATATCTGAGGGGTAAATCCCCAAGATCGTTATACCACCTGTTCCGTGGATTTGCTACCACGATGCGAGGAATACCTCATGCGAGTCCTATGGGCTTATGCGGGTGAAATAGTCTCATGCGGGCGGGTACAACCTATGCGAGGAATACCTCATTGATGCGCGGTAAGATGCACACACTTTAAACGCAAGTGTACGTTATCGTGACAAGTAGTATAGTCTTGATAAGACCGAATATCGTCCTCAAGTATTAGGGTTCAATTACCAACTATCTATTTTTTGGTATCTATTTGGTAAATTGATATTTATATTTGTTGTTTTTAACTAAGGATTATAAAAGCTATTTAACTAAAAGGGTTTACTTCAGTGATGATGAGAATAGGGCTTCCACGTCTCCTCACTATCCGCTTATGCTACTTATTAATGCAATAACTTATGGTCTTCTTCTTTTGGAGAAAGCAGGTTCACTAAATCGTTTTATACTCCCGTTAGGTTATATAAACACTAACCCCGATTGCACCTTACCTACATTTCGTGATAAGGATAACTCTATAGGAGGATTAAGAACAAGAACCTAGTTAACCGTCACGCACAATGCGCAAAATTAGGTTTTTAAGCCTCTCATTAACGCTTACATAAATAATTGAGGTATTTTCATCCCCAATCCAAGAATGTCTACCCAACTTACAAAGATATTCACAATCCCCTTTCTAATCGATTAGAAATCATATAGTGATAATTAGTTGTCAATTAATTACCAAGAATTCAACTCAAATATTGGATAGATCTCAACAAGAAGAAGAATAACCATAAGCATGCATTAAATCATAACATAAGTTTCTAGAGATTCAACATGGAAAGCCCTATAGAGGAATTAGTTCCTAGTCATTGATATGACAAGAACTAATCTCATGTTCATCATACAAAACTGAAATAAAGTAAAGAAAAGGAAAGAAATTACTAAACTATGGTCTCCAATTTCCAAGCAAGAATCCTTGTGTTGTGCAAGAAAGGGAACCCTTAAAAGCGCCTAGGTTCTCTTTTTATAGGCGAAACCGCCTCAACTTTTCCTCGCAGTTCGCCCAAAATCCGTCTGAAACCTAATTTTTCCGTGCGCGCGGCCCGCAGACAATGCCGTGGCGCGAACTTCGCAATCCGTCGGTGATTTGGCGCCGCGCTGCCGCTGTTCGGTAGCGCGCGGCGCGCAACTTCGTAGCTGTTTAGCGTGTTTGCGCGCCGCGCCTTCGCAGCGCGCCATGTCTTCGCGAGGCCGCGCGCTGGTCCAGTTTCAGCCTCGTTTGCCACTTTCTCTGTTTTTAGCTCTGGGATCTCCTTTTTTGCCCTCTTTTAGCTCCTTTTCCGCCATTTGGCCATTTTAACCACTTTGACTCAAAAGAAAGGAAAATTATCCTAATACGACACTTATATGTGCAAAACGGGACAAAAGACTAACTAAAACTGACTCAAAAGGTGTATATAAAATACACCGATCAAATACCCCCAAACTTAACATTTGCTCGCCCTCAAGCAAAGATAGAAAGAAAGAAATAAAAGACTCAAAGAAACGAAAAATAAAAGACTCACTGACATTGATCACTTTTGGTGCATTAGTGTTAACTAGAAAAACATGAAGGTTAGCAAAATAATATGCAGGAACATATAGCATGACATTTCAGCATATTAAGCTAGATATTTCGCAAACTCATATTCATCATGCTTTAATGGAAGTCAATATACTAAATCATGCATATAAATTCAAAAATCCTATGGCATGCTTACTTGCTATTCTCCACTAATCCTGGATATGCATAGAAGAGATCTTCAGGACTTTAAGGGTTGTAATGTAGGCTTAGGTAGGGGTTGGTAAAAATAGGCATTTAGGCTCATTTTTGTGTACCATAAACTCTTTAGCTTTTCAGTATTTCCCTTTTCTTTTTGTTCTTTTCTTCATTTCGATTCTATCTTTCCCCTCTTTTGTTTTGGGAGAGTGAAGTATATAATAATGACAAGCACCCCCAAACTTAGGCTTTTGCTATTTTTATTACTTTTGTATTGGGGTGCAATGACTTTATTCACTTTTTGTCTCTTTTTTAACACAATGTATTCCACTATTTCATATTTTCACTTATGGTACAATTTGTGGGAATATAGGGTGTCAAAGAAGAAGTTTCAAATTTAGGCTCAATGGGGCTGACTAGGGATACTTTTAAAGTACGGGATAGAAAAGAATGGTAAGAATTGACTATCAAAGAAATGTCTGAGTCATCTCCCTAACATGCATATCCTAACTATTTCGCCTCAAATAGCAAGCAATCATAACACATAAGTATTTATCATTTAGCATGCATAATTCAAGCAAGAAACTCCAACTAGACAGATTCTGTGAGTTTTTGGCATATCTAACCTAAGTGTTTAGATAGTTGCTTCAATTCCGTTACATTATTCTACCTTCCTTCACTAGGTGTTTCTAGCAACTACAGCATACATGATCTTTGACAGGCAATTGTGACTCAAAAAGAACAAAATTTTGTGACTCAAAAATACATAAAAACAATAAAAAAACTTAAATAAAACATAACATGACACAAATAAAACACCCCCAAACTTAAATCACACATTGTCCCCAATGTGTGTAGACTCAAAAGACACTAAAAAAAATAAAACACTTACAGACTTTGGCTAAAATGGTGGTGGTGGCGGTGGATAATGCATCGACCATTGGTTGAACAGGGAACTCATCTCGTCATATCACTGTGCCGCTGCCGCTTCCCGCCTCAATTCTGTTGCCACTTTGTCGCAACTCATGTTGTCCCTGTCTCAACTCATTGTGTCCTTGTATCAATGTGCCGAAATGTTGCATCATCATTCTCTGGTTCTGGAGCACTTGTTCCATCATTGGCACTGGAGGTTCTGCTTCTGTGTTTGGCTGGTGGCTAGGTCTTGCCGCATATTGAGCTCCTATTTCAAGCTCATCCTCGTTCATTGCGGCCTCTGCTGCCGCCGCCGGGTGGTACTCTCCGTCTGCCGGGGGCTTGGTGCGGAAAAGTGCACTATCCTACAGACACCGGCATTGGTTTCTCATGAGTGTCGCTGGTAGTTTTGGGACCGCACTACGTGGCGTAGACGGTAATAAGTGAACCGTGTCCCAATCCAATTGTCACCAACCCGCTGATTTCTTCAATGCTCGCACTATTTCTTTCCCCACATCAATCGCCATTCCTCATAATTCCATATATCGCTTTAATCTCATCCTCCGCACTCGGTGAAGTGCGTGGATGGAATCACGCGGCGCCGACGAAATATAGCCAACCTTTGGCTACTTTGTTGAATCGGCACTGCTCGTGTTCTTGATCCATTTCTTCCAATATAAAAAACAGCCCCACGGTAGCTCACTTGTCGCAACGCATTCCAAATGACGCGGTCGGCTTCTGAACCATGTTCTAAAGTGATTCCAATCACTTCTTTCTTCAACATCAACCGCCTTCAATTGTGCATTTACATTCTCTCTGTCACGCATACATAAGCTCCCTAACAAAGCATCCCCTTTCCACCTTCTCCTAAAGTTGACATAAAATTCACGCACTATCATTGTTGTTCATCGGGTGCTATTTTCTCCTGATTCACAAATCTCCTCCACCCCTTAACTCAATCATAGCCGGATGGGCTCATAAACATCTTCCTCCCCATATGACTCCTCTGGTAGTCCATTCCCTTCTCGTATTAAGGGTCCGAATCAAGCTTTTTGTATCTTTGGAAGGCTTCGTAGCTCACAAACCTAGTATTATCGTAATGTGGGGTTGGGGTGGATGTGGAGCCTCTTCTCTTCCTGGTGGCCATGGTTTAAAATAGTTTCTGGAGCTTTCAATTTAGTGGCACAAATGTTTCCTACACAATCTACAACTTTGCAGCGAACACAACACCCCCAAACTTCAATTCTTCTACCCAATACCCACACCCCTTTTCTACTCTTTTCTCCAAACTTCACAATCAACTTTTCAGTGCCCAAACTACTTCAACTACAATACTCCTTCCAACTACTACCTCCTGTGACTTCAGTAAAGGACTCAAGAACAGAAAAAGATTACCTTTTTATGAGAAGATTCAAGATGTTCTTCTTTCAATTGGTGGTTTGAGGCTATGGAATGGAGCTTTGTTGGTTGAGATGGCTAAGGGTTTTTAGGAATTTAAGAGTTTTGGTTGTGGTTGGGTTTAATTTGTGGAGGATTTGTGGGCAAATTTTTGGAATTTTGTGGGTTTTTGGAGAGGGGGAGTTAGGTTTTTGAAATTGGAATTGGGGAAAAATCTGGTTTCTGGACGTTTTAAGTTTTTGGATTTCCGCCAGCGCCAGTTCGCTTTTAGCCGCGGCGCCAATCTTCGCGGCCTTCGGGACTTTGTCGCGGCCATTACTGGTAGCCGCGCTAAACTTGGCAAATTTTTGAATTTACCGCCACTACGCTCGCGTGGCCGAACTGGCGCTACTGCTCGATTCTTTTCAGCGCGCTTACCCGTTTTTCTGGAAATCCTGGCTTTCGTTCAGCTTTTCGTCTTTCAGTTTGTTTGCTTGTACCTGTCATTAACACAAACACAAGACCCCAAGACCGTGAGACTGTTCTTAGACAAAATAAAATAAACTAAAGACAAAAATTAAAATAACGTAATTAAAAACATTGGGTTGCCTCCCAAGTAGCGCTGTCTTTAACGTCTTTTAGCCGGACGCAAGTTCCTTAGCCTTAATAACCCTGGGGTGGATTAAGCCCCCAACCAATCAATTTCCTCCACATTTGGCGTTTTCTTTTTCTTCTTTTCTTCTTAGCATTATCAGTAAGGGGGAGTTCAGGAATACTTACCTCCTTTAGTGGCATTTCAGCAAACCATGTCTGCTTTCTTGGGCTCATCGCTCTTTGGTTGACTTGTATTGGCTCGCATGGGGGTTTGATGGTGCTGATTGCAAAGCACCCACTCATTGTTGGTGGCTCAATGACGTGTTTAAAAACTTTAAACACCATTTCTTCATTCTCCACCCCTAATGTTAACTCTCCTCTTTCAACATCAATCAACGCTTTCCCCGTTGCTAGGAATGGCCTCCCCAATATGATAGGGATTTCCGCGACTTCTTCCATATCAAGAATGAGGAAGTCTGCAGGAAAGAAGAATTTTCCTACTTTCACAATCACGTCCTCGATCTTGCCTCTTGATGAACCATCGCCTTGTCGCCACAGCAGCTTATCGTGGTTGGTTCGGCCTCACCCAACTCCAATATTTTAAATACCGATAGTGGCATGAGATTTATACTTGCCCAAATCACATAGAGCTCATGCAAGTTACCCCGCCATTGTGCAAGGTAGTGTAAAGCTCCTCGGATCTTTTAGCTTTGGTGGCAACTTTTTCGCAAGATAGCACTACACTCTTCTCATTAGTGCTACTATTTCAGACTCGCCGCCTTTTTCTTCTTCCCCAAGATCTCCTTCATAAACTTGAAATAGGAGGGCATCTGCTCTAATGCCTCTATGAAAGGTATGTTGATATGCAGCTTCCTGAATGTCTCCAAAAATTTGGAGAATTGTTTATCAACCGCCTTTCGCTGTAGTCTCTGGGGGAAAGGGATCTTCTCTGTATACTCCTTCTCCGGAGCTTTCTCTACTACAGGGCTGGGCTCAATCACATTCTCTTTTTCTAACTCTGCCTTCTTCTCAACCATCGTCCGCGCGATCGCCGCTCCAACCGCTTGCCGCTTCTCAATTGCATCGCTCGACATTACTCCTCGATTTACCTCGTGTTGCTGGCAATGTCCTCGTGGCTCGTTGTTTATCTCGCTTTGACCCACTTGTGTTTCAAGTTCCCGAATGAGGATCTAGCTTCATGCGAATCGGGTCTGCAAGTGCCGCCATACCGCCACTGCTCGCTTTTTCACGAACCGGCATCGAATCGCTGATATCGTGGGGCTTGAATGAAGGCGGTGCGATTCTCGTTCGCCGCTCTGCATCGCCTCGTATTGGTTCTCACGCTCGGTATTGATTTTGTTGCCTCGTATTGGTTCTCGCTGCTCGTGCCGGTTCTCACGCCTCGGTCTCTCCATGAGAAATTTGGGTGGTTCCTCCACCCCGGATTATAAGTGTTGAGTAGGGTTGTTCTGCCGCTTCCGATAATTACCTATGGCCCGACACTCCGCTGCTCCATCGTATATTGTTGGGATCACCGAAGGACACTCAAATGTATGTGGGCCACCACATATTTCACTTTTAGGCATCCGCACCGCATTTATCGACATCGTATGTCACGCAATCGCTTTCTGTGCGGCCACTGGGCATTCAAGGCAAAGAATAGCATCTATTTCGTGGACTCCCAACGTTCTTCTCCCACTTGTCGACCTTCTCTCGTGATACGGTTGTTGGTGGCCATATCTTCTAATAGCTCGCGAGCATCGCGGGTCGCTTTCCTCATGAATGCTCCACCCGCTCACGATCTATAATGGTTCTTGTCAGCTCGCCCGTTGTAGAAGATGTGGACCAAGTTCCACAACTCAATGCAATGGTGTGGGCACTTTCTCTCAGATCTTTGAACCTTTCCCAAGCTTCATATAAGGACTCTCCATCCGCTGTAGAAGTTGTTCAATTCCTCTCGCTTTGCTTCTTTACACGGGAAAGAACTTGGCTAGAATTTCTGTGTCACTCTTGCCATGTAAAAATTGAATCGTACAGGAATTCAACCATACTTTTGCTCTATCCCCGAGTGAGAAGCGGAAAGAGCCTCAACTGACGCATCATCAAGAACGCCAAGATATTCGAAAGTTGCACATAGCTCCAAGAAATTAGCTATGTGCATACGTGATCCTCCACGGCGCCTCCGAATTGCATCGCATGCCGTACTCATGCTCATAATCGCCGCTTTATCTCGAAGTTGTTGGCTTATTGCAGGAGCCTAATGACGTCTCGTGCTCCATTCACTCTTGGCAAGACATAGTCTCCCAAACTTCTTTCGGCTGGATTTGGACTCTCTCATCCACGCCTATCGCACTTGCCGAGGCATTCCCGGTTATGTTGATTTTCACCTAACCCTTCTCTCATCATGTTATTGTTTTGACCTCCGCCCATTTCTATCAAAGTTGCAATCCGATGATTCTTTCGCTCGCTTGCGAGTTTTCTCAATCTCGGATTGAAGGAACAAGAGTGTTTGTACCTCTTCTCCTTCGCATAAACCGATTTCTGAAATAGATCAAAACAAACAACCAATCACTGTACTTCGAATTTTCCAAAATAATAAAAACGTAAAAATTAAAAATTAAAAAAATTAAAACCAAATTAGAAATTAAAAATAGACAAATTTGATATTGAACTATGCCTAATCCCTAAGCGGCGCCAAAAACTTGATGCGCGGTAAGACGCACACACTTTAAACGCAAGTGCACGTTATCGTGACAAGTATTATAGTCTTGATAAGACCGAATATCGCCCTCAAGATTAGGTTCAATTACCAACTATCTATTTTTGGTATCTATTTGGTAAATTGATATTTAGATTTGTTGTTTTTAACTAAGGATTATAAAAGCTATTTAACTAAAAGGGTTTACTTCATGATGATGAGAATAAGACTTCCACGCCTCCTCACTATCCGCTTATGCTACTTATTAATGCAATAACTTACGGTCTTCTTCTTTGGAGAAAGCAGTTCACTAAATCGCTTTATACTCCCGCTAGGTTATATAAACACTCAACCTCGATTGCACCTTAGCTACCTTTCGGTGATAAGGATAACTCTATGGGAGGATTAAGAACAAGAACCTAGTTAACCGTCACGCACAATGCGCAAAATTAGGATTTTTAAGCCTCTCATTAACGCTACATAAATAATTGAGGTATTTTCATCCTCAATCCAAGAATGTCTACCCAACTTACAAAGATATTCACAATCCCCTTTCTAATCGATTAGAAATCATATAGTGATAATTAGTTGTCAATTAATTACCAAGACTTCAACTCAAATATTGGATAGATCTCAACAAGAAGAAGAATAACCATAAGCATGCATTAAATCATAACATAAGTTTCTAGAGATTCAACATGGAAAGCCCTATAGAGGAATTAGTTCCTAGCCATTGACATGACAAGAACTAATCCCATATTCATCATACAAAAATCGGAAATAAAGTAAAGAAAAGGAAAAGAAATTACTAAACTATGGTCTCCAATCTCTAAGCAAGAAGCCTTGTGTTGTGCGAAGCGGGAACCCATAAAACCGCTATGGTTCTCCTTTTATAGTGAAAACCGCTCAACTTTTCCTCGCAGTTCGCCCAAAATCCGTCTGAAACCTAATTTTTCCGTGGCGCCATGCCCCGCATACAGCGCCGTGGCGCGAACTTCGCAATCCGTCGGGTGATTTACGCCGCGCTCGTTTCTTGCTCGAGCGGCACCGCGCGCCGCAACTTCGTAGCTTTTGGTGTTTAGGCACCGCTTCGCTTTTAGCCGCCACGAAGTCTTCGCAGCCTTTTCGATAGTGGCGCCGCCTCGCTTCGATCGCAGGAGGCCGCGCCGTCCGGTTTCACCTGCTTGCCACTTTCTCTGCTTTTAGCTCGGGATCTCTCTTTGCCCTCTTTTAGCTCCTTTTCCGCCATTTGGCAATTTTAACCACTTTGACTCAAAAGAAAGGAAAATTATCCTAATACGACACTTATATGTGCAAAACGGGACAAAAGACTAACTAAAACTGACTCAAAAGGTGTATATAAAATACACCGATCACTCATGAGGGTCCACAAGTCCCATGCGGGTGAAATAGTCCCAGGAGTAGGATTGCTTATTGATACTACGGGCGACGGACCCTGTTTTGATCGCAAGCCTCCTATTTTTATGCAGTAAAGTATATACTTGTTACTCTCATTGTTAGTAAGGCACAATGTATTGTATTTTGATTTTCTTCCATGACTCCAGCTTATTTTTCAGACTTATGATATCATTATTACAGTATTTTCCAGTTTTACATACTTGGTACATATCAGATCGAATTTCTCTGGCCGTTCACGCCGCAGGGTAAAGAGGTGGTGGATCCTCGTTCTTAGGATCACTGTTCCGGTGTCAGAAGCTCTTTTCCTCCGGAAGCTTGATTTGTTGGTACGGTTTTTCCCTGATGTTATAGACATTGTGTATATTCACGGGCATGGCGGGGCCCTGTCCCACTACAGTTGTTATCCTTAGAGGTCTGTGGTCACGTATGTGTTTTGGGCTGTAATAGCAAGTTGTATTGCTATACTTTTGATTAAGTATGTTTTTATGGAAGCGGCTTTATCTACCGATGATGTTTACCTTTTATAAGTTATGTGTTATGTATGTTCCGCCGCTATTCTCCGAAGTTCACTGACAGGTACCGGTAGGTACCGCCGCGCCCGGTCCAGTCGTGACAAAAGTGGTATCGAGCGATTAGTCCTCGAAAGTGTCTACGCATCGTGTCAGTAGAGTCTTGATTATCGGTGTGTTGCGCACCACATCTATAATCGGAGGTCGCAGGATATTTAGGATTGGTTTCCATTCTTTCACTCTAAGATCGTGCAATGAGCCGTGTTATAGGTTGAACCTCCTCCGATGTTTTCCTTATGTATCGCTTATGCCTCCACGCAAGGCAACCGCGCCCGTGGCGGCAAGGTAGCGAGAGCCGCTAGCTGGACGCGGGGTCACGAGGCACAGCCCGTCTTTACCAGAGATGATGTTTCGGGCGGCGAAGTTCCACGACGCCGCCAAATTTCGGAGTTCGAGGCGTGAGCGCCATCGAGACCATGCACGAGCCTCCACCCCACAAATGGTCGAGTATAGAGATTACGGGAACATATCCGCTTATCGACCAAGATAGGCGGTGCGCACGACAGAGCAGTACCAACCCTAGAGCCGATGGCCATTTGATTCGGATTTCCTAGGTTGTCATCCACCCGAGTTCTATGGTTAGAGATTCGGCGAGGATCCGCAGGTTTGTGCGGTTACAATGACCATGCAGTGCTTAGGGCCCTGAGATCGAGTCCGTTATTATAGCTTCTACCGGTTACACGATATTGCTGAATGGTTTGAGTCATGGGTGTTGTCGAGAGGTGAGGATGCTTCTTCCAAATTGCTTTGGGAGGAGTTCACAGAGGCTTTCTGATCACTTACCCTCGAGATGAGGAGAGCCCGTAGATAGATTCTTGACCTTGAGGCGGGGCGGAGGACTATCGAGAGCACATCCTCGAGTTTGATTCCTTGGCTGTATGCACACACCATTGTAGCGGACATGGCGCATGTGGTTCACCGAGCATGTGATGGGTTAGACCGTCATATGATTACATCGACGCTGGTAGCTCTTCACCGTGGACGGATATTGCCGTGATGCAGCGCGTATGCGCAGGGATTGAGGCAGAGAGGCAGATCAGCTAGACTTAGGCCACCCAAGAGGCCGTGACAGCAGGTCTCGTGGCGCTGGCGACAATTTCGGCAGTAGACTAGGTCCACATTTCGGCCAAAGACAGAGTGCTCCTTCTCGCTTTTCGCGAGGTCCGATCACCGTTATTCGTGAGCAGTCGTGGCTCCGGACTTCGGGTTTCAGTGAGGCAGATCGCCACCAATCGAGACCACCCACATCTCTGCGCTCGACGCGGTAGGTCTCATCCGGCGATGCCGACGTATGGGTTGAGCGTGTTACTCTTTGGATGCAGGCCATCCGAAGCGATTGTCCGCCCCAGCGGCGAGAGCGTTATGGTTCACCGACGGTCGGGCTTGTTGGATCTTCTTCTTCGATGGTCGACGCCGAGGCGGTGTTCACGGACCAGGCCGCGCAGAGGTCGTGGTAGGGTCCCGATTAGCGGTCCTCGTAACCGCATCTATGCTATGTCCAGCCGTCAGACTGCGAGGCGCCACGGATGTCCACGTGTACATTGTTGGTTTCTTGTTGTGATGATATGCTTTGATAGATCCAGTTCTACCTTGTCCTATATATCTCCTATATTGCCGATAGAATAGGATAGAGCCCGAGTCCATAAGACCTTTTGAGGTGCTACACCGCAGGGTGATTCGGTGGTAGCCGAGCGGATATATAGAGCTTGCCCGGATCGTAGACGATCGTCGGACTTCAGCCGACTTGATAGAGTTGGATATGACGGACTTTGATGTGATTATGGGTATGGATTGGCTAGTGTCTTGCTATGCCAATGTAGATCGTAGAGAGATTAGTTCGGTTCCAGCTTCTGGCGAGGCGTTATCGAGTGGAAGCTGAATATCGACGCCGAGGGGTAAGTTTATTTCTTACCTCAAGGCTAGGAAGATGGTGCGGAAAGTGGTATATCTACCATATGGTTCGGTATTCGACATCGAGGTCGAGATATCGGACCTTCACCAACTTCCGCATCCTCCCGAGGAGGTTGAGTTTGCATTGATTTGGCGCGGATACTGACCGATATCTATTCCGCCATACTGATGGCACCGCCGAGTTGAAAGAATTGAAAGACCACCAAGGACTTGGCCGGAGAAGCGGATTTATCGGGCCAAGTGTTTCTCCCGGGAGCGCGGTTATTTGTAAAGAAGAAGCGACGGACGACGCGTATGTGCATTGATTACAGTACAACAAGGTAACTATCAAGAATGTATATCCTCCCCGTGATTGACGATTTGTTTGACCAGTTGCATGGTGCAAGGTGTTTTTCAGATAGACCTGCGGTCTGGTTATCATCAGGTGCGAGTTAGAGAGACAGATATCCCAAAGACTGCATTCAGGACCTATGGGCACTATGAGTTCAGTGATGTCTTTCGGTTGACCAACGCCCAAAGATTCATGGATTTGATGAACGTGTCAAGCCATTCTTGGATATGTTCGTTATAGTTTTCATTGATGATATCGTGGTGTATTCGCGCACGAGCGAGCATCTGATCATTCGGCGACAGACGAGTCCTCCGATCGGCACAGATGCCAAGTTCTCAAACGCGAGTTTTGGTTAGCTTCATGGCTTTCGGGGCATGTTATCGAGGCCACGGTATTCGGGTTGATACAACAAGATTGACGCAAATAAGACTTGGCCTGCACTCCACTACACCGACGGAGCGCAGCCTTGGGCCTCATGGTTATTATCTGAGGTTTGGAGAAGTTTGCTTCCATATCGCGATTTGACTAAGTCGACTCGAAGCAATATGTTCGGTGGGCGGATACTTGCGAGGAAAGTTTCCATTGCTAAAGGAGAAATTGACGACCGCCCGCTTACTCTTCCGCAGGTTTAGATGGATATGTGGTTTATCGCGACGCCGTATCGCAGCTTGCGGCCGACGCAAAGACGGCAAGGTTATAGCTACGATCTCGGCAGGAAGCATGAGAAGAACTATCCCACACATGACTTGAGTCGATGCAGCGATTCATGCTCAAGATGCGGAGACATTATTTATATGGAGTTCATGTGGATATTTACACGCACCACAAGAGTCTCCGATATCTTCACCGTAGGAGTGAACTTGCGGCGAGACGGTGGTTGGATCTCGCCAAGGATTACGATGTTGATATTCTATACCACCCGGAAGGCCAATGTAGTTGCATGCGCCTAGTCGCAGATCGATGGGTAGTCCGTTCGATGTACTGCAGAGTGCGGATACGGTCCGAGAGTTACATCACAGCGAGCCTGGGGTTCGCTTTGGTTGATTCTTAGTAATGGAGTTCGGTTCGAGAGGTTGCCGAGTCTTCCATCGCCGGCGAGCAAGAGGCGATGCGATGAGGATCCGACATGGTACGGGTATCGAGACGCCGCTTCGAAAGAGAAGAGTCTATTTGAGGTAGCGCGATGGGTGCTAAGATTTGGCGGTTGTGTGTTCCCGATGTGACAGACTTCGCCACAGATTCGTGAGGCACACGGCTCGTTATTCTATTCATCCGGTCGACTAAGATGTATCATGACCTCGACGCGTGTCTTGGCGGACGGCCCAAGAGGACGTTGCGGAGTTCGTAGCGCAGTGCCCGAATTGTCAGCAGATCAAAGTTGAGCACCAGAAGCCCGGTGGGCTGTTGCAGGCTATTGATATTCCGACTTGGAAGTGGGAGGTGGTAAATATGAGGGTTACCTTCCACTCAGAGGAAGCATGATTCCATTTGGGTTATCGTCGTCGATTTAAATCACCCATTTTCTTCCGGTGACGACTTTTTCGGCGAGGATTATGCTAGATCAGTATATCGTGGAGATTGTGAGATCGCACGGAGTGCTCAGACGATTATTTCGCATGCAGGAGCCACCACTTCGCCTAATTTACGGAGGTCTTTCCGAAGGATTAGCGACCAGGTGAGTCTCAGACGGCGTTTCATCCTCGATCGACGGACAAGCCGAGCGCACTATCCGCACACTCGAGGATATGCGGCTTGTGTTATTGATTCGGGGTAGCCGAGGATCATTTACCTCGTGGAGTTTGCTTATAACAACAACTACCACTCTAGTATTCGACGACGCCTTACGAGGCCTTATACGAGGAAGTGCAGTCACCGATAGGCTGGTTCGAGGTGGGAGAAATACGATTAGTCGGGCCGATTTGGTTCACAGTGATGGATAAGGTGAAGCTTATCCAGAGCGGTTGTTGGCGTAGTCGAGTCGATGTAAGTCGACACGATCATCGGCCGACACTTGGAATTTGAGATGATGATTGGGTTTTCCTAGCGTATCGCCACGGCGGCGTGATGAGATTTGGAAAGAAGGAAACTTAGCCCAAGGTACATTGGGCCTTATCGATTGTCCGCAGTAGGTAGGCGTCACATGAGTTAGATCTGCCGTCCGATTTGGAGGCGGTACATCCGGTTTTCCACGTGTCTATGTTGCGGAAATGTATTGGAGATCCATCTAGAGTGCACCCGATTCATGATGTTCAGGTGACAGAGGAGTTATAGTATGAGGAAAGTCCCATAGCGATACTCGATCGTCAGGTTAGGCGACTTCGGACGAAGGACGTGGCTTCCGTCAAAGTATTATGGCGGAACGAGAACAGGGAGGAGATGACGTGGGAAGCAGAGGATGACATGATGAAGAAGTATCCTCACTTATTTCCTATACCTCCAGGTAACCTACTTTCTTGCTTGTTAGTTTTTATTTGGCAATTATGCTTGAGTAATGTTGTGGCTCGTGGAGCGTCTTTAATTGCAAAAAGAATAGTTAAGAGGGTCTATGTCGATATCGTGATTTGAGTAAGCCTAGAAGGAACATTCGGGATGAATGTTTCTAAGGGGGGGAGAATGTTATACCCCGTAGTTCTGGCCTTACGTGTGAGAGCGTACGAAAGGGAGTAGGGCTTAAAATTTTCGAAAGATAGGTTGACGGATTACTTCGGACGGGTTTTAGTCAACTTTGAGGCGGGTTATGACCCGGTACATTAAGAATTCCTAGGTGGTTCAAAGGCCTTGTGCGTAGTTCGTTGAGTCTAGTTTCCAACGCAACCGACCGTTCATCGATAGGACATCAGAGTAGAAAGTTATGGGTGTTACAAGTTCAGTGCGCAGTCGGAAAGAAATGTATTTCGGACAGAGCTGAGGCGCGGCCGGATGCGAGGTCGCGGCGCGGATTTTCGAGGCCGCTGAAGTTGCAGCGGCGCGAAGTTCTGTGAGGTGGCGGAGTTTCAGCGCGCCGGATCTGGCGGCGCCGAGGCGGATTCTCGCGGAAAAACTTAGAAAAATCAGATTTCTTCTTTTAAAAAGGCCATGGGAGGGTGACAAGTGTCCCCCCCCCCATATGAATTCTTGCATGTCTTATATTGACCAAGTCTTGAAGACTTGGTCATCTTTCTAATCTCTCTCTCTCTAAGCTAAAGCTCTCACTTCTCTCTAAAATTCCAAGAGGAATTCAAAGCCTAAGAAAAATCTGAAAAGTTAAGGACAAGAAGGAAGCTTGTGGCTAGCTTGTAGGAGTTATTGTGGTGGTGTTCTTGGAAAGGAGGCTAGCAAAGTTGTTGGAATAATTTTGGCTAAAGCTTTAAGGTAACAATTCTTCTCAGTAGCTAGTTATTTGTGTCAATGTGAAGAAGAAGGAACCTGTAGTAGTAAATAATGCTCCTAGATTCATTGCATGTGAGAAATGTGGTTTGGATATGAAAAGATTGGTTAAGAAGATATTATGAGCATATTGTAGCCTACAAACTACTTTAGAATTGTTAAGTGAATTGTTGTACCTTATGGGGCAGAATTTTACACACCCAAGTTTAGGTGTGTAATCTCCTTTGAAATGTTTGGATTGTTGGGCCTAAGATGTGGCGTTTGGATGTTGAATTCGGCCTTGAAAAAGGTGGCAAAGTATGTAGAAACAAAGGAAATGCTGCCCAATTTTTCATAGAAATTAGTAACTTTGAACTTGGATTATTTCTACATTGAACTAGAGGTTAATAAAGCGTATTATGGTTATTTTAGGTTGACATATTACTTGCGGTAGTTTGGGCTTAGCAAGTGGATTGACCGAAGAGGTATGTGGAGCTTTCCTATCTGTTGAGCATGAGTCGTTGTATCTATGTAGTACGGTAGACGTACAAGATTTGGTATTCTTACTTGTTTTAAGTATATAAAGACTTGTTTCGTTTTAAGAAGTATAAGTCCCTTGGTTAGGGGGGAAAGTATAATTTTACTAAAGTATAGGGTTAATATAACAACTTTATGGGAAAGTTGGGCTATTAGCTTTATAAAAGGATAATAAGAAGAGATTTACTCAAAGTAAGATAAGTAAGGACAAATGACTTGATTTATGAAAGGCAAATTGATTTTAAGGCATCAATTGCCCAAAGGTTTTATATGAAAAAGAGTCATTTTTAAAGAATATAAGTATGTGGTACTTTGGGTTAAATTCCCGGATTTTCTTTTATTAAATATGTTAGTGCCTTGAGTAAACTAAAGTGAGAGGGTATGTAAACAAGACTAATAAGAAGTAGGAGCTTTCGTAACTTGTATATATGATTATGATATGATGACTGATTGAGCTAGGGTAAGAGTATAAATGAGGGGCAAGCCCCAAGATCGTTATACCACCTTCTCCAGGGTAAGAGTATGAATGAGGGGTAAGCCCCAAGATCGTCATACCACCTTCTTCAGGGTAAGAGTATATCTGAAGGGTACATCCCCAAGATCGTTACACCACCTTCTTCAGGGTAAGAGTATATCTGAGGGGTACATCCCCAAGATCGTTATACCACCTTATTCAGGGTAAGAGTATATCTGAGGGGAACATCCCCAAGATCGTTATACCACCTGCTTCAGGGTAAGAGTATATCCGGCGGTAAATCCCCAGATCGTTATACCACCGCCCGTGGATTTGCTACCCACGACGCGAGGAATACCTCACGCGAGTCCTATGGGCTTACGCGGGTGAAATAGTCTCACGCGCGGCATGCTGCCTATGCGAGAATACCTCACGCGGTCCACAAGACCCATGCGGGTGAAATAGTCCCGCGAGTAGGATCGCTTATCGATACTACAGGCAGAGACCGCTTTGATCGCAAGCCTCCTATTTTTATGCAGTAAAGTATATACTTGTTACTCTCATTGTTAGTAAGGCACAATGTACTGTATTTTGATTTTCTTCCATGACTCCAGCTTATTTTTCAGACTTATGATATCATTATTACAGTATTTTCCAGTTTTACATATTTGGTACATATTATGTACTGACCCCCTTCCCCGGGGGCTGCGTTAATGCCGCAGGTAAGGGTAAGCAGGTGGTGGATCCTCGTTCTTAGGATCACTGTTCCGGTGTCAGAAGCTCCTTTCCTCCGGAAGCTTGATTTGTTGGTACGGTTTTTCCCTAATGTTATAGGCATTGTGTATATTCAGGGGCATGGCGGGGCCCTGTCCCGCCACAGTTGTTATCCTTAGAGGTCTGTGGTCACGTATGTGTTTTGGGCTGTAGGAGTAAGTTGTACTGCTATACTTTTGATTAAGTATGTTTTTATGGAAGAAAGTCTTATCGGCTGGCCAGTGATGTTTACCTTTTTATAAGTTATGTGTTATGTATGTTCCGCTGCTATTCTCTGAAGTTCACCTGACAGGGTACCCCGGTATGGTACCAGTCGCGGCCCCGTGGTCGGGTCGTGACATTTGTTCTATGTAATTTTCTTTCTTTCGTTTTTAATTCAGTTTATGTATGAATATTGTGTTAGTTCTTAGCGTGACTATGGCTAGGAGCTAAACACTCTATTAGGGATTTCCTTATGAATCACTTGAAACCTTTATTCATGAATTAATGCAGTAGTTTGATTTCTTCTTCACTTGATTAAGATTTAGTCAATATTTGGTATGAATGTTTGATAATTAATTGATCAATAATTATCATAACCTATATGATTTCGAATCAAAATTCTGAAAGGTGAGATTTGGATATGCTGTAATTGACTAGACATAGGCTAAAATTGCGGACGAAAGTACCCCGATACTTGTGTAGCATCATAGGTTACTGTTCTTAATCCTCCTGTGTGGTAAATCTTATCACAGAAATATAGAAGGGTTCTGCACTGGGGTTGAGTGATTATATGTCCTAACCAGAATATAAGACAGTCTAGTTAACCGTTATTTTAACAAAAAAAAAGAATCATTCTAGTTGCATTAAGGATTGAATAAAGTGGATAGTCGAGGATTTTGGAAGCCCTAATTCATTCATAACTGAATACAACTTTATTAGTTTAAATCTTACAATTATTCTAGTAGTTAAATAAAAAAACTCAATCAAATATCGATTGCCAAATATATAACATAAAAATAGATGAATGGTACTTAGAAATCAGTCTATATGGACGATATTCGGTTTTACAGACTATATTACTTGTGAACAATGCGTACGCTTGCGTGAGCAGTCGAAATATCGCTAACAAGTTTTTGGCGCCGTTGCCGGGGACTGACGTACATCTAATATCGAATCATCTGTTTTTATTTCTACTTTGGCTTTATTTTTAATTTTAATTTTTACTGTTAGAACCGTATGCCTTGATTTGTTTTTTTGATTTTGATATATCTCAGGGACTCAGTTTATGCGAAGAAGAAGAGGGGCAGACACACTTGTTCCCTTCAATCCTGAAATTGAGAAAACCTGCAAACAAAACAGGCACAACAAAAGGATATCTGAGTCAGTGACCATGACCAACGAACGAAATCAGAATGGGGCGGACAATGAGGTTCCTGAGAATGCAGTGGAGCCAATACAGGTCCCATCTGAGAGAAGTTTGGGGGACTATGTTCTTCCCACGGTCACAGGTGCACAGACTTGCATCAGGCTCCCAGCTATAGGGGCCAACAACTTTGAGATCAAGCCAGCCATCCTGAGCATGGTCCAGAACACAATACAATTTGGGGGACTGCCATCTGAAGATCCCCACATGCACATTGCAAACTTTCTGGAGATGTGTGCCACTTTCAAATACAATAGCGTTATTGACGATGCCATTAGACTGAGGCTCTTCCCGTTCTCACTGGGGATAGAGCCAAAACCTGGTTGAACTCACTGCATGTCAACTCTGTCATTACCTGGCAGGACCTGGCCCAAAAGTTTCCAGCAAAATTCTTCCCTTCTTCCAAGGCTGCAAAGTTAAGAGGAGAGCTGAACAATTACTACCAGGTGGATGGTGAGTCGCTCTATGATGCATGGGAGCGATTCAAGGATTTGCAAAGGAAGTGCCCACATCATGGCATAGAGAAGTGGATCCTGGTCCACATTTTTTATAATGGATTGAGTGGTACTACTCGTACCATCATTGATGCTGCAGTAGGTGGAGCGTTCATGAGAAAGAGTGTTAATGAGGCACATGACTTACTAGAAGACATGGCTGCCACTAATCATCAAGGGGCAGATGACAGATCAGTGAATAGTAGAAAGACTATGGGCATACATGAAATAGATGTCATCACTGTCTTGAATGCACAAGTGGCCCTTCTGACGGCAAATCGCAGCAGTAACACCATGCGTGAATGCCGCCCGATGCGATGAATGCGAGATTTGTGGTGGACCGCATTCCTTTGACAGATGCACAGCGGTGGACCCTAATAATGTGCTAATGGAGCAGGTACAGGTGGTTGAGAACTTTCAGAGGCCTTATAATTCCAAAACGTACAACCCATGGTGGAGAAATCACCCTAACCTTTAGTGGAGGAACGATCAACCTCAGCAGCAATCATATCAAGGTGGTTACCAGAACCAATAGGTGCAAAATCAGGCCACTCCATCCCAACAGTTTAGACCACCTACACAACAGGAGAAGCCTGAAGAACTGAGAGATGCATTGCTGACACTCACCAATTTGCAGAATCAGTTCATATCTGAAACCAGGTCCGCTCTCAGGAACCTGGAAACGCATGTTGTACAACTGGCAAACATGGCAACTAACAGGTCACAGGGCACTCTCCCAAGCAATACAGAGGTAAATCCTAGATAGCAGTGTCAAGCAGTGTTGTTGAGGAGTGGAAAGCAGTTGGAGCAGGTTGCTCCCCAACCCGCAGTGATAAGTGAGAAGGAGTGTGAGAAAGCAGATGAGGTAGAAAATAAGGGGGTCACTAAGGACCGCCCTACAGTTGAGACAACTCCATGAAAACATTTGAGGGAGTACGTTACACTCAGAGGTTACAAAAGAAGGTAATTGACAAGCAGTTCTCCAAGTTTTTGGAGGTGTTTAAGAAGATTCACATAAATATCTCTTTCATTGAAGAACTAGAACAGATGCCATCATACTTTAAATTCATGAAGGAGATACTTGGAAAAAGAGAAGGCTAGCGGATTATGAGATAATATCTTTGACAGAGGAGTGCAGTGCCATCCTGCAAAAGAAACTATCTCCTAAGCTGAAGGATCCATGGAGCATCACCTTGCCCTACACTATTGATAAGGTGACATGCAACAAGGCGTTGTGTGATCTAGGGGCCAGTATCAATCTTATGCCTCTGTCTGTTTTCAAGAGATTGGGTTTGGGTGAAGCCAAACCAACCATAGTGAATTTGCAGTTGACCGACCGAACCGTAGTGCACCCTAGAGGCATAATAGAAGATGTGCTGGTCAAGGTGGAAAAGTTCTTCTTCCCAGCAGGCTTCCTCATTCTTGATATGGAGGAAGATGATGAAATACCCATCATTTTGGGGAGACTATTCCTTGCAACTGGGAGAGCCCTGGTTGATGTAGAAAAAGGAGAACTTAGACTAAGGGTTCAGGAGGAAGAGATGGTGTTCAAAGTGTTCAATTCCACCATTGAATTCCAAGCCATCAACAAGTGTTTCGCAGTTAGCACAACTGACACAGCAGTTCAGCCAGCACAGGCCAAAGCTAGGGAGATCATTCATACAACGTGAACCCACAGGTCAGCAAGAATGCTGAAACAAAAATGAATGTCATGGAAGCCATCGAACAGGTAAGTCTTACTGAACCCCCTCATGTGAAAAATAAAAACAGAGTGAGAAAGAGGAAGATGATTTTGAAATAGATAGGTTGTGGGGTTAAAATGCCCCAATGATTTAATAAGTAACCTGCATCCGACTACAAGACGTTAAAGACAGCGCTACTTGGGAGGCAACCCAATTTTTAAATTATGCAATTTAGTTTAATTATAACAGTCTCACTTTTGGTATTTTTGTGGTGTTGTGATGACAGTGGAGGAAGCAGTGACTAAGCATGAAGAAAATGCTGGAAAACACTGAATCAGGAGTTCAGCACCGCGATGCCATCATGCAGAACCGCGGTGCCAGATGATCAGAGAGGGCGTAGGAATTTATGGACGAATGGGAGGGCGACACGTGGCACCCCCCCCATATGGTCTTGGACGAAATTGACCAAGGATAAAATGGTCATTTGACCAAGTATGGATGACCAAGTCTTGCTAGGCTTGAGAATTGACTAAGTCAAGAGCCACTTGGCTTGATATTTAAATTCCATTCATCCAAGCCACACATTTGTTCTAATCTAGACCCTCCATTGTTTTATATAAGCATCCTAAGTAGCAAGACTTGTCTCTAACACTTAGAAAAAAACTAGAACACTTAGAGGGAGTTATGTGTGCTCTCGGCTTTGTGCTATATTGGAAGAGAAAAAATTTCATTTGTGTTTCATAATTCACAAGACTTTAACCCAAGGTTCCTAGGGGTATTGTAAGGATATCTCAATAGAAAGATCTCGGAAAAACGACGTTTTTACGTTAGTCGCAAGGCGAAACCCTAAGGTGTTCTTCAACTTTGAAGATGGAACTTGAAGATGAGTTCTTCATGAGCTTCTAAGGAGTGCTTGGAGCGGATTGGAACATAAGAAGATGAGCTAAAAGTTGTTAAGGATCGACTTTTACGCTTGGACATTATTAGGGTTTATTGAGGTAAAATCTTTATCTTCTTAATGTAATTGAAGATTACATGTTATAGTAGTTAAGAAATGAGCATTTGGTATATAGAATGAAGTGTGAAAAGAGTTGGATCATGTCGACGTGTTAAAACCGAAAATGGACAAGTTAGTCATTAATGTTGTAATTAATTTGGTTGATAGTTACAATCGTTGCATGTTATGGAAGAAAGGATTTATAGTTGTTGTAATTGTTATTATGTATATAACATATTGGAATAACAACTTGGATTGAAAAAGGAATTGTAAGGAAATTGATATTGTTATGGATAGTGTTTTGCCGAAAATGTGTCTTAAGGAATGGACAGTTTTATATTAATTGTGGGGCAGAATTTTACACGTCCTATTAGGCGTGTAATCCCCTTTGTATTTCTGAATTGTTTGGCCTTAAATGTGGCGTTTGGTTATTGAAATTCGAGCCTTGAAAAAGGTGGAAAAGTACGTAGAAACAAAGGAAGTGCTGTCCGATTTTCCGTAGAATTTGGTGACTTTACACTTAGAATATTCTACGTTTGAAGCTAGAGGTTAATAGACATATTATGACCCTTATAGGTTGAAGTACTACGAGTAGAGTATTCTACTTGAAGGGTGGAAAAGCTAGCAAGGTTATAGTACTTTGGAGCATTTTGCTACTTGTCGATAATCGTCGCAAGGTATGTGAACATCTTCCTTCTTTTGACATGATTATATGTATGAAATATACATGTGGTACTATTTCATGATTCCTTCTACTCTTAGAAGTTAAGAGGTATGTATGTTGATTTACTCTATGTAAAAGATACGTCTAAGTTATCCTAAGTTCTTACCTCCAAGTCTTATGGGGGATGTTGGTAAGAGTCGTTAGGAAGTATTTGGAGTCAAGTTGACTTTGCTAAGCTACTGCACGAATGAGAATAAGTATCGAACAAGCCACTGCAACGTTAATAAAAGAAAATGCATCGGCAATCAATTAAATTAAAATGAGTAGAATTCTCCATCTGCATAGAAGCTAAGATAAGACAAAATAGTATTACATTTTCTAGATCATGGCTGCTTTAATAAGATCGGTATGAACTAGTATAACCTATTCACAACACATAAAAGTATATGTTACTTAATTTAAAAAGTTTACGTATGAAGTTTTAAGACTATGAACCTTAAATTCTAAAAAGGTTAAGAGACTTTATTTTTCAAGTAATGAGACTTGATTCTTAAAGGAAGAAATTACTTGATTTAAAAGTATAGAATACTTGATTTGGAAAGTATTGATTTCTTGACATTCTAAAGATAAGAGACTTGTTTTCTAAGTAAGAAACTTGATTTCTAAAGTTAAGAGACTCGCAGTATTTTGAAAGCTATGTAACTTGATTTGAAAGTATTAGTCTCTTGGTTATAAAAAGAATGAATTTGTCTAAGACATAAAGAGTTATAACGGCTTTATGGGAAGTTGGTTATAACAACTTTATGGAAGGTTAAAAGAATGTTTTTTCTCTAGTAATGTAAATAATGATAAATGACTTGAAATAATGAAAGCCAAATGGATTTGAAGGCATCAAATGCTTAAGGTTTTAAAGAAAGAAGTCACTGGATTTAGAAGCCTATAAATGTATTTCTAAAAGGTATTGTGACTTGGCTTGAAAAGTAGATATGACTTGATACTACAGTTATTAGTATCTTGAAAGTTTTATATGAAAAATGAGTCATTTTAAAAGAGTAGAAGTACGTAGTACTTTGGGTTAAATTTCCGGATTTTATAATGACATGTTAGTGACTTAAGTAAACTAAAATATGGGTATATAAATAAGGTTAATAAGAAGTTAGGGGATTTCTTAACTTGCTTATGTTATGTATGATAAGCCGGTAGTGCTTATGTTATGTATGATAAGCCGGTAGCGCTTATGTTATGTATGATAAGCCGGTGGTGCTTATGTTATGTATGATAGCCTTTGGTGCTAGTGTTATGAGTATAAATGCGGGGTAAACCCCCAAGACGTTATACACCTCCTGAGTATAAATGCGGGGTAAACCCCCAAGACGTTGTACACCTTCTGAGTATAATTGTGGGGTAAACCCCCAAGACATTATACATCTCCATGGATTTGCTACCCATGATGCGAGCATGACGTATATGCTCATTGTGGGCCCGAAGGGCCTAAGCGGGTGAAATAATCCTGTGCGGATGAAATAGTCCTATGCGGGGCAAATTTTCCTATGCGGGTCAACAAGACCCTTGCGGGTGAAATAGTCCCAGGAGTAGGATTGTCAAATGATACTATGGGCATGTGGCCCTAAGTTGATCATAAGCTTCCTATTTATGCAGTATACCTTTATGGACAGACTTATGTGACTTTATCGCGTCCCAGATTGGGCCGGACAGTATACCTTTATGGGCAGACTTATGTGACTTTATCGCGTCCCAGATTGGGCCGCAAGATAAAGGCGTCCTCCAAAGGGCGATTTATGTTATGAAAGATAAGTAAGTTATATGGTTATGAACTTGATGATTTCTCCTAAGTATGTACGTAAGAATTTGACTATAACTCTTATTGAAAATGGGAAAGAATAATAAGGTGTGATTAAGTTCACGAGATTGTAATGACACGGTAGGATCTGGTATCTATTTTGTTTATATACTTGCCCCTGTCATTCCTGTGTACAGTTATGATTTGTTTATTCTACCTTATTTTCGTTCCATATTCGGTACCTGTTGTACTGACCCCCTTCGGGGGGCTGCGTTCATGTCCGCAGGTTTAGGTACACAGTTGTGGATTCGCGACTTAGGATCCTAGTTCAGTATTTTTAGATGGCTCCAATGTTCCGGAGCTTGTCATCATGGTTATGTATATTCAGGGGTACGGCGGGGCCTTGTCCTGTTATAATATTTGTCCAAAATCTTAGAGGTCTGTAGTCATATCTTGTGGGTCGCTTTGTAAAAAGAAAAGGGAGGTTACTGCTTTTGGTTTTTTACATATTTATATGTATCCAGGAAGGTAGCCTTATCGGCTAACCTATTATTTATTTCTTGTTAAGTTTATGTATGTTCCGCTGTTTATCTCTGATGTATACCTGTAAGGGTGCCCAGGTAGGGCACCAGTCGCGGCCCGGGGTCGGGTCGTGACAGTACGCTTGCGTGAGCAGTCGAAATATCGCTAACATAATCTTACTTCATTTGTTCAAAAAGAAAATTCTGAACCAAGGAGAAGTAAACGTGTGAAAACTGCCAAAGATTTTGGACCACACTTCATGACCTTTTCCGTTGAAGGAGAACCTCAAACATACAGGGCTGTTATGGAATCATCCGAAGCACCTTATTGGAAGGAGGCTATCTAAAGTGAGGTAGAATCCATTATGCAAAATAATACATGGATATTGGTTTATATTCCTCTGGGACAAAAACGAAAAGGCCATAAATGGATTTTCAAACGGAAATTAAGGTCTGATGGTACTATAGAAAAATACAAAGCTCGTATAGTAGCCAAAGAGTTTCGTCAAAAAGAATGTGTAGATTTCTTCGATACTTACTCACCAGTAACGAGAATTACGTCGATAAGGACGTTAATTGTTATAGCGGCGATTCACAATTTGAAAATACACTAAATGGATGTGAAAACCCTATTTTTGAATGGTGAATTAGATGAAGAAATTTACATGAAACAACCCGAAGAGTTTGTTGTGAAAGGTCAAGAAAAGAAGGTTTGTAAATTGATTAAGTCTCTATACGGACTTAAACAAGCTCCAAAGCAATGACATGAAAAATTTGATAATACATTACTATCAAATGGTTTTCAAATAAATGTGTCTACATTAAAGAATGTAAGAATGCATGTGTCATTATATGCGTATATGTTGATGATATGCCAATTATGGGAACGGATAAAGATGTAATTAACCAAACTAAGAAGATGTTGCATGCCGCTTTCGATATGAAAGATATGGGGAAAAGATACGCCGACTGGGCATACTATGTGTAATGATTCCCCCATTCACTCCAAGGCATATACTTCGATTTAATGATCAATGGTGCTTCTTCAGCCTTTTTCACTTTTTTTCTTAATTATTGAATTGAAGTTATATAAAAAATGAACTGACAAAGCGTCTGTTCACGGAGGTTGTTGTAGTTTTCGTTGTTGCAAGAATAACGGATGTCATTCTTGGGATAAAAATTCAAAAGAATTCTGATGGTTACGTCTTAACACAATCCCATTATGTTGAGAAGGTCCTTAGAAAGTTTGGACACTATGATGATCGACCGGTTGTTACACTATCTGATCTCTCTTGTCACCTTAAGAAAAATCAGGGTGAAAGTGTGTCTCAATTGGAATATACACAAGTTCTTGAAAGTTTGATGTACATAATGAACTGTACAAGACCGGACTTAGCATATACAGTGAGTCGACTCAGTCGATACTCACATTATCTTGGAAAGGATCATTGGTTTGCACTAACTAGGGCACTCCGATATCTAAAGCATACAATGAACTATGGGTTGCATTATACAAAACATCCTCCTGTTTTAGAAGGATATTGTGATGCTAATTGGATTTCCAACCATTTGAAAACTAAGTCCACAAGTGGTTATGTATTTACATTTGGTGGAGCGTCGGTATCTTGGATATCATCAAAGCAAACGATAAATACGCGATCAACTATGGAAGCAGAGTTTGTAGCCTTAGACAAAGCTGCCGAAGAGGCAGAATGGCTCAGAAACTTCCTAGAAGGTATTCCATTGTGGACAAAGCATGTGATAGTGATTTGAATATATTGTGATAGTATGGCTGCTCTGACGAAGGCAAATAATCAAATATACAATGGCAAGTCGAGACATATAAGACGACGTCATAATACAATACGAAGCTTGCTGAAGAATGAAATTATTTCCATTGATTATGTGAAATCAAAGAACAATATAGCGGATCCTTTGACAAAAGACTTAACAGAGAGCAAGATGTATTCACATAGAGGGGAATGGACTTAAAGCAAATACAATGAGTCATTACTTGGCGGCAACCTAACCTATCTTAATTGGAGATTTCATGGTTTAGGTTCAATAGGAAAACTAGTTGGGGAAGACTCAAGGAGCATAGAAAACACACATATGCTCGTTCCTATGGTGTACTAAGTGTGTTAATCCGTTGACAATTAAGGGATGAATATTATTCTTAATAATACTAAAAGCCATTATGGTGGGATAGTACAGATTATTCTTGTTTGATATTACCTATATGAGATTGATGTGGGGTTGCATCTATAGGAACTGATATGACTATGTTCTCTAGAAATTCTCACGAAGAAGGAGTTGTTCACGACTGAAATGAACACAACCGTAAGAATTGAAATGTGTTGATATGACATGTATGATACTTGTTGTCTTGATTTACTACAAAACATGAATAGTTCAAGACATTTCATCCACTATTTCAGAAAGTAGATCTGATAGGTATTCACTATGAACAGTTCAAGTCTAAAAGACACATTTTCCGATGCATGTCATATCGAGTTGTTCAGAATTAACGAGAAGTTCCTACTTATCTTATTTTCTATCCAAATGTGGGGTATTGTTGATGTTTGAATAGAAAATATGAGGTATTGTTGGAACTTGTATGGAATAAGAAGAAATAAGTGATTAAAATAAGTGTTGGAAATTTTGGGCGTGGCCACGATGATGGACAAATCCCATCGATGCAAAGCACGCCACGCCAAAACTTTAGAGAGCTCTGCAGGGAATTCAGGGCCGCAGAGCTGCAATGCCAGGGTCAGCGGCACGGCGATGTCCAACGGTAATTTTCTGGAAATGACCAAAAGTTGTGTTTCTTCATTACAAGTCACAACCTTTGAGTGAAGAGCTGCATATGGTCGAAATTAATGTTATATAAAGCATGTTGATCACTTGATAGAAGATACAAGATACAATACAACACAAATAATCAATCATTTAACACAATTAATTATTTAAGATTGTTGATCACATCATCATCTTCTTCTTCTTCCATAAACACATTTCTGGAAAACACATAAAGTAAATTCTCCAGGGGTGAAGTTCTTATGCTAGAACGTTCACCTAGATAGTTGTATCCTCTAGACAGACGTCCGAAGAACTACAACAGAAGTGGGGACATACTTATATCTTAGGACACTGCGACAGCAGGCCTCTATCGACATCAAGTTAGTGTTGTATTTATAATTTGTTGAATATTTCATTGTTGATTTGAATTTCAATGGAGTTATTATTCTATTATTATGTTTGTACATTGATGATACTAGATTGACACTAACACATACCTTACATCTAAATGGTCATTAGTGTTTAAAGAAACAATAATGGTCATTTAATGGCAATGGAGGAAACAGAACAAATTAATAAATCTTAATGGGACCAGAAAGAAAGAAGAGAAAGAAAGCTTAAATCACTGTGTAAGAGGAATAAGAGGTGCAAAAGATGGGTTAGGTTCATTAGAAATGGGTTTGTGTTTTAGATTCAGGTCTAATATTTTAATTGGGTTAGGAGTTTATGTGAACCGATAAAAAATGACCACTTGTTTAATGAAATTTCATGTCATATTTCTGTTAATTAAAGGGCACTTTTTAACCTAAAATAAACGTTAAGGGCATTTTAACCCAATAGGTGGAAGGATGACATTTTTGAACCATTTCAGTAGGTCAAGTGTATTTTTGAGCCTTTTACGTTTAATAATTAACTAAAATTAGCTAACATCAATTTCTGGAGCATTGCTCCGGTTAGTGGTAGACCTAGTATTTAAGGGTCGTGGATGCTTTAAGATTTACTTTCAATATCATTAAAATTAAAAAAAATAAAATGTTGGGAGGGAGATTCGAATACAAGTCCCCGGAGTGCCTAGACCTTTGAAGTTCCACCTGGAAATCAAAGCACCCAATTGTTTTTTATTTATTTCTAGGGTGTTTTTTTAAAAAAAAATTATACTCAATTTTCATATATTTCTTATATAATTATACGTAATCTGCGTCTAATTTAACGAGTGCTGGAACACTATTAAAATACATGTAGGTTCGCCCCTGGCTCCGGTTGTGCTTATTATTTACACAGTTAATTACAATTTCATCCGAAGTAATACTTCGGGGATGTTCAAAATTAGCAATTAAAACAACACCATTATAATTTGGAATGTTTCTAGTATAGTTCCTTTTATGTCTGCCCAAAAAGCTATAGATGCATACACCGGGGTAACTACCAAAATATTAATCTGCTCAAAAAATTTCCTTCCTTGGCTAGCTTGTCAGCAATTGAATTAAGCTCCCGATAGCAGTGCTTGACGAGATGACTCTTCATGCTCTTTAGCAAGTGCCTGCATTAAAATTTCTAGAGGATTATAAGCTTCATGTCCCTGTTCGATATTGTTGATTACCTCAGTGGAGTCACACTCCACTTCCAAATGGAATAGGCCTTGTTCATAAGCAAGTTTTAGTTCATGCAATAGAGCTGTTAGTTCTGCAAGAATGATAGAAGAGTTAGAGAGTCCTTTGGAAAAATCAAGAACCCGGTCACAATTATTGTTTCTTATGACACCTCCAGTGCCCCTTGTGCCAGTGCTGTTTGTGTGGGAATCATCAGTGTTAAGCTTGAACTTTTCCCTTTCAGGGGTGTCATATAGTGCTGATGAAAATTTTGCTTTCGGGATTAGGTGCATTGTTGATCAGGAGGATAAACTCCAAAGCATTTGAAATGATTTTTTTGTAGCTTACCATATTCTTTTCGTTATTAAACTGATTATTGTTTCTGTTAAGCCAAATGTTCCAGATACAGAAGGGTGTTAGATTCTGAAATGGAGGAACGGAGAGGGAAGACAGTGAATAAAGAAGAGAAACGCATGGAGAATGAGAGAAAGTCGAGATATTGGGAGCAAAGGAGATCGAGATATTTGGGAGCAAAAGAACACCTTCTGTGATATTTTCTATTATTATTTTGCTCAAATAAATATTACAAGTAAATGTCTTATTTATAGGCTAATTTAATTGCACTCCTAATATCATAAAATATCTAATTACAAAATATCTAACCAAAATATCTAATTAACTCAGCATCTCCCTCAAGCTAGGCATTGAAAACAGTGATTTCAGTCCTAGCTTGGAGACAATGGCAAAACACTTCTACCAACAGTGGCATCACCAGCAGTAACAAATGTTGCTCAACACTAGAAACAACAGCAGTTGTTCCACAACATCAGCAACAAATGCAGCACCAATTTATTTTAACCAGTACCAAGTTTTCAAGGAGAACTCTCTTTGGGTCAAGGTGCCCACTGCAATAACTAGAAGGAACAGCAGAAAGTTCCTGTCTTCCTTTTCACTCTTCACCAGGTTTCAAAGTGATAGATTTTTCCACTACAGCAGCCTCAACACACAACATTTGCTTGTACTCTTCATAGCCAACACCAATTTGTTCTATTTGCAGTAACTACAGTAACTATCCTCCCAATCTTCAAGCGTGACATTAGCTGCACCAAACTGTGCAGAAACAGTCGCAAAAATCAGTCCTGCAGCAGCCGGAAGTACCATTGCAAGGCTCAATCTCATTGATCACAGACAACACTGCGAATTCATTTTCCACTTAAGACTTGAAAGCCCCAATAGTTCCATTCTCTGTATCAGTCGCTGATTTGTTTTCATGTCCTTCGGCTGTTGCACGACCATCAGCAACTCGCAAAGCATCATTAGATAGATGGTGCAGTAGCATAAGCAGTTGCACTAACACCAGCAACTGCATTTGTAACAACCAAGACCAAAACACCAGCAAAGGTAGCGACAACAGTAACTCGAGCAAGATTCCTGCAACATTAACATTTTCCAGCAGCTGCATATTAATTGCAGCAGGTAGCCATAGTAGAATCAACAGTTAGCAAATACCATATTTTTTTTCATTTTCAGAATCCACTATTCATGTGAGTACTCCATACAATACCAACACAAAATCACCCGCAAAGAAGAAAGAACCTCACCGCAAACACTACAAAGAGGCACCACTATTTTCAAAGAACCAAAACAACAAAATATCTTGAATCATTCCCAATGATACTAAGCAGCAATGATAGTAGGTAAAAGCAGCAACATCAGCAGTTTCTGCATTTAACGGCAAGAGCTTCAACTCCCACAACAATAATGAAGAACCTCTCATTCCCTAGTCTCACCCGGACTAGAGAATACCTCGATTCTCCCTATGCAACCTACGATAAGAACCCCCGTTCTCTAGTCTCATTTGTACTAAAGAATCCCTCGATTCTCATCACGCAAGCTATTTCAATAAGCGGCAAGAACCCCTCATTCTCTAGTCTCGTTTGGACTAGAGAATCCCTCGATTCTTATCACGCAATCTCTCATAATAATCTCGGATATGCAATGGAGTCTCCCTCAATTTCTAGTCCTATTCCGGCTAGAAATCCGTCGATTCTCCTATCCTGAGCTAAACATATAAAAACATCCAATCTAACACTTGATCGACTGTGAATAACTCGTTGAATCGTTGAATTGAGCTTCAACTCAATCCATATCATCTTCAACGAAGTATCCCTCAATTCTTAGTCTATTTGTCGTTAAGAACTCCTCTATCCTTCAATCACTTCTCATATAGAAATCTATTGCCACATAATTGGGCATCATGATGTCTGCTGTTTCACAATAGGCTGCTTCGATTCCTTACGACTGTTGTATACCAACACAACCTCAACAATCAACTACAACAACATTGTCCAGCAACAATAATACCAATACAAAAAATAATTCTGCAATTACATCAACAACATCTACACCAGCCGAGACAACCTCAGAACTAGCATAGAAATCTACTCATGAAGTAACTTTTGACATAACCAGCAACACGACACAGAATAGAAACCAACAGTGGACGTGACTAACACAACAACAACGAACGAACCTACTCTATCTCTGTATTTTCAACTACAACAACATAGGTAACCACATCGAATTCATTACCACATCAATTAATCCTATTCACCAACACAAATTCAACTTTGACAATACAAAATAATTCACTAACACAGAATAATACGGAAATAACCTCTAGAAATCATTTCGGCGATCTCCGACGTCACAATGATAGCCAAAGGCGGATTGTATCCGCACAAATCGATAACATATACATACGACTCGATCGACAAAGGCGATAATAGAAATTACCTCAATCTTCGATTCTCTGTTTTCCGAAAAATCACAATCACGCATTTTTCAATTTTCAATTGCTGCGAGTGTTGCTGCTGATTTTCTCTGTTTTTTTAATTTTCCTGAGGAAATTGCTATAGATTTTTCGATTCTAATTTTCCAGAAGAAATCGCAATTGTGATTGAATTTTATAATTCCTCAATTTCGATTTCGATCCTTCTTATTTCCAGAAAATTACAACGAATTATAGATTTTGACTCTGAATTGATCTTCTATCTTATAAGTATTGTATCCTTACAGATCGATCTTCAATTTTGTGGAATCGAACTCAATTCCGATCTTCTTCTCCTTCGTTCCTATTGTCTGTGATTCTAATAGAAATTACTCCAATATCGGATCGATACATCCGAGCTTTGATACCATGTTAGATTCTGAAATGGAGGAGTAAACAAAAAGGAAAGATAATGAATAAAGAAGAGAAACGCAGGGAGAATGAGAGAAAGTCGAGATATTGGGAGCAAATGAGATCGAGATATTTGAGAGCAAAAGAACTCATTCTATGATATTTTCTATTATTATTTTGCTCAAATGAATATTACAAGCAAATGTCCTATTTATAGGCTAATCTAATTGCACTCCTAATATCACAAAATATCTAATTACAAAATATCTAATTAACTCATAATCTCAACAAAGGGGATAAATCCATCCAATTGATGAAGTAGTCGTAAGGCTTGTTTTTTTATGATTTCCCAGGTTGTTTAGTGTTTACCACTGACTTGGGGTTTAGGAGATTCTATTTTCATTAATTCAGGTTGGGCCTTGTTGCATACTTCGTTCAAGAATAAGGTTGTCCAGTGGGTCGGGTCGGCCCGATCCCGCCCCGGTCCGTCCCGATACCCGCCCCGCTCCAATCCCCCTAAAAAAGTTCAGTGTCGAGGTTTGAACTCGGTACGGGATGCAGGCTCAAATCTGCCCGTCCCGATCCCGATAGGACGACCGCTCGACCAGATCGCCCCGCTAGTCCGCCTTCTTTGCAAAAACAACCGCTGCAACAACGATCAAATTTCGATTTTGATCATTGTGCAACGGCTATAACGATAATTTTTTGCCCTCACCCCATAAACGACCTACCCCCTTAATATTTATGTTACCCCTAAGTTAGTATATTTACACTTTAATCCTATTTCTCAACTATAAATATCTCATTTTTCTCACAAATCTTCCTAACATCTCTCTAATCTCTCAATTTATCTCTCTACAATTCTACATTGCCTACTAAATATTATATTTTTTTGCTCATTTATATATAAGTTCAAAAATTGAGGGTGAAGTTGGTAACTAGCTTGAGGATCATCCATCGAGCAACATTTTAATTTTCAACCTCGATTACACTTCGACGTTACATCGGCGTTTGGTACCTTCGTTCCTTTTTTAAATTATTATAGTTACTTAATTTTAATTATCGCACTTAATTTTATTTACTTTAATTATTTATTTGCATAATTATAATAGAACGTCTTGGACGTATGATTAAGGGTAAAGATAATGGTGCTTCTTCTATTAGGGGTAACAAGTGTACTTCTAGTAATCTTATTCCTAGTGCCGATGATTTGATTGATTTCACTCATATATATATACCATTAGATGATGATGTATATTCTGCATTTGAATCAGATTTTAATTTTGACGATAATGTAGATGACACACCCACTAGTGCACCCAACCTCAGGCTCAGACCGAGTCCCAGCCTCAAACTGAAACTGGAATGCATTCTATTCCCGCTAGTATGAGTCGAGGTCTCACACAACGAAAATTAAAACCAGCTACATGAGATTTTTTTTAAATGGACAAAGAGAATCAAGTAGTTAGATGTAAAATTCGTAAAAATATTTATAAATTTAAAACCGGAAAAAGTCAAGGTGGGACAAGAGGTTTATTGAGACATGTACAAGGCGAGCACACAACTAGGTGGAATCAATACCAGACAAAAAATTGGGTGTGTCAATGCCCTCTGAGCCGGGACAAGGTTCACATAGTGTCCCCGACCAAGTACATGGTCAAATTAACCCGACGACAGAAGAATTTTTGGTCCTAAATATGATAAACACAAAGTTAGAGAAGAAGAATTAATTGCGGTGGAGGATTTGTCTCTTGCATTTTCTTCACTCTTTTGGTTTTATTCATTACATTGGAGAAATGTATAATCTTTCTTTAAACGGTTTTCCTAAATCAACTGTTATAAGAGACGTTTTTAAATTTGCAAGTGAATATCAACAATATTTACGTTATGCATTATATCATTTTAATGACAAAGTGACTCTCACTTCTGATATATGTCGTAGTATTAACGGTAATAATTATTTAAGGTAACATGTCATTGAATAGATCATAATTGGTCTATGCAAAAACGTATTTTAGCATATAGATATATTGATGATAGACACACTGAAACTTTTATTGCACAAAATATTAGTGAAATTTGTGATTATTATGGAATAATTGATAAAATTATGACTATTACATTAAATAATGCTACTTCTAATGATTATGCTATAAGACTTTTAAAAGTTCGATTAACTCCATCTTTTCCTGATCATTTTCATATAAGATGTGCATGCCATATTTATAACTTAGTTGTAAAGGATGACCTAAAACTTTTTGAAAACATTCTTGATAAAATACAAATTTCTATAAACTTTGTTTTTAAAGGTAATAAAATACAAAGACACAAATAATATAAAAAAATTTGTCACAATTGTGGATTATCTTATAGAAAAATTCATGAAGAAGTAGCGACTAGGTGAAATTCTCTATATGAACAACTACTTGTTGCTTACGATTATAGAAAACTTATAACTTTAGAACTTAACAGATTTTTAGAGAATTTTTTTCAAGCTACTAAAGAATTTTTCAGGATTTATTATTTTACTATTTCAACTATCTTATTTTATGTAACTCTAATATTTTTGTTACTTAATGAATATATGGAAAAACAAACTTATAAGACATCTATTGAAAAAATGTTTTTAAAAAATACTTTTTTCATATTCCTAATATTTATATTATTGGTGCTGTATTAAATCTGACTATTAAAGTAGATGGTTGTAAACACTTGTAGTATCGATTTATGATTGTATAGAAGTACTTCCAACAGACTCAACTGAAGAACCAACTCACGAACCAACTAAATAATAAGTTACGTCTAGCATACACACTTAATGCAAAAATATATATATGTATTACCAACAACAAAGTGCAAATAATCAACCGGCTTCTGTACCATTTTATACTACTTCGCTATAACATTATAAAAAATATGTGGTTTTTGCTGCTAGTATTCAAGGCCTTATAAATAAAATATTTAGTGATTCAACTTCTTCACAGGTTAGCGAATTTGATGTTTGTGTTTACAGGGTGTTGTACTGTACGGATTAATTGTCAATGATGAAGGACATGAAAACTTGCTGAAATACTAGAGGAAAATGAGAAGACGTTTCCGACACTAGCAAAGATAACCCGAGATGTGTTGAACATTCAAACGTCATCAATAGCGTCCGAAAGCGTTTTTTCTGCGGGAAGATTTCAAATAGGAGAACACATACATTCATTGACGGGAGACACATTGAAGATTGCAGTTGGATTCGAACGGAGCGTAGAAGGTGCGGTCAACCACATATCATCGAAGAAGAAGACTATAACTACAACGAAATCATGTATGAGGGAACATGAAGCGACGTTGAATAATTTGACCAACAACTTTCAATTCCAACCGAAGATCCTCAAGACATTGTGAGGAAATTCGAAAAAATATGGTTAACTATATACTTTTTTTAATTGGAATATTTACAGCTTTTGAACAACACCACAAAGTTGCAATTTTGAAATTATATTACAAAAAAATTATATTTCTATTAAATAATATAAGAGACACAAAAATAATCTTAAGATGTTTTATTACACTATCTTGTTCAATTATTGAAGTTTATATATATATATTAAGTGCCAAAAAAACTGAAATCCCGATCCCGCCCCGTCCCTCCAACACCGATCTCCTTTTCTGACAGGATGTGGGATGGAACGAGACATCTTCTCCGTCCCCGCTGAAATCCGCCCCGGCCACTGACCACCCCTAGTCAAGAAGGTGGCTGAACATTAGCATTTAAGAAAGATGTGCTGAATGGTTTCATTTGGAGTGTTGCAGTGATTGGCAAGTGTTGGAACTGTTGATTCCTATGTTAAAATGACTTAAGTACCTTTAAAGTTATTTACAATAAGAACATTAATTTTTACAAGTTTTTAAATTCTAAATTAATTAAAAAACAAAATAATATGCCATATTTTATTTTTAAATACAAAATTGATCAGATAAATTATTTCTTATAAATATGATTTATTTTATGATAAGCTAAATTACAATCATAAGCTATAATAAAAAAAGTTAATAATTATATTAAAGTTCGTTAGTAGAGCATGAAATTGTTTTTATTAGCACGAGCCTTAAAGAAGAAGAACGTATGTTGCTAGTGGCCATTGAATAATAAGATTATAATAGATTCTTATCAAAGAAACAATTTTAGTTTTGGTCTCATTATTTATTTTTAGGAAGAATAAAAATAATTGATGGATTACGAAATAATATTAGAAATAGAATAATAAAAGTCTTGGTAAAACTAAACGTGCTTATAAACTAAAAAAAAATATAAGTTAAGGAGATCAACTTATTTTTCACTTATAAGCATTTTTATTTTTACCAAACAAAGAGATAAGCCAAAAAAATGCAAGTTTAGGCGGTGTTTGACCAAGCTTTTATAAGTGCTT
This sequence comes from Przewalskia tangutica, assembly GCA_029844215.1. Classification (NCBI taxonomy): domain Eukaryota; kingdom Viridiplantae; phylum Streptophyta; class Magnoliopsida; order Solanales; family Solanaceae; genus Przewalskia; species Przewalskia tangutica. The sequence goes on from CM056721.1 coordinate 127,845,263, forward strand.
CTGTTTTTTTGACCAAACATCCTCTTTTCAGAAATAGAAACACTTTTTTAGAAGTCAAAAAGTGCTTCTAGATGGGAACAGAAGCAAAAACACCAATTTGGTGCTTCTGAATAAGCCCTTTTTGCTCATTCATTAATTTTTTTTTAGACTCATTTACCATTATTTTTTCACAAAATTCATTTTAATCTCATATAATATCCCATATAAAATAGAAATTTGGAAATAGGGGGTAGGGGGTAAGAAAAAAATTCATATTTTTTTATAAAAGTAACAAAAAATATGAAATAGAAATTTGAGGATGAGTAGGGCAATGGGGTGGGGGTAGGGGTAGGGGTAGGGCGTTGGAGGGGGGTAAGAAAAAAATTATATATATATTTTTTATAAAAGTAACAAAAAATATGAAATAGAAATTTGAGGATGAGTAAGACAATAGGGTGGGGGTAGGGGGTAGGGCGGGGGTAAGAAAAAAATTCATATTTTTTTTTTTTTTTATAAAAGTAACAAAAAATATGAAATAGAAATTTGAGGATGGGTAGGGCAATGGGGTGGGGTGGGGGTAAGAAAAAAATTCATTTTTTTTTTATAAAAGTAACAAAAAATATGAAATAGAAATTTGAGGATGCGTAGGGCAATGGGATGGGGGTAGGGGTAGGGGTAGGGAGTTTGATTGTGGTAAGAAAAAAATTATATATATATTTTTTATAAAAGTAACAAAAAATATGAAATAGAAATTTGAGGATGAGTAAGACAATAGGGTGGGGGTAGGGGGTAGTGCGAGAGTAAGAAAAAAATTCATATTTTTAATTTTTTTTATAAAAGTAACAAAAAATATGAAATAGAAATTTGAGGATGGGTAGGGCAATGGGGTGGGGTGGGGGTAAGAAAAAAATTCATTTTTTTTTTATAAAAGTAACAAAAAATATGAAATAGAAATTTGAGGATAAGTAGGCAATGGGGTGGGGGTAGGGGTAGGACGTGGGGGTAAGAAAAAAATCATTTTTTTAAAATAAAAATAACAAAAAATATGAAATAGAAATTTGAGGATGGGGTGGGGTGGGGAGGGGGGTAGGGAGTAGGGCGGGGGGTAAGAAATTTTTTCATATTTTCAATCATTTTTTATAGAAAGTAACAAAAAATATGAAATAAAAATTTGAGGATAGGGTAGGGCAATGGGGTGGGGTTGGAGTAGGGGGGGTAAGGGGAAGAAAAAAAATCATATTTTTTATAAAAGTAAAAAAAAATATGACATAGAAATTTGAGGATGGGGTGAGATAGGTGTAGATAGGGCGGGGGAAGATTTGGACATATTTGAGTCATTGACTATCATATTGTCGTTACATTTCTTATGTAGAATATAATATTATTTTTTGATTAAATGTGCAATTAAATAATTTTAATTTTTTTATTAAATTATAAAGATATACTAATTTTTAGAAACATATGATAGAAAAGAATATTTTAAATAGTTTTAAATCTATTAAAAAGAATATTCTTGTAAATTTGCATAAATGTTGGTCAAACAGGAAACTGTTTCTGTTTCTCATAATCACTTCTGTAATTATAGACCAAACACTCTAACTGATTTCCAGAAACAGTTTCTGCAGAAGTGTTTCTGAGAAGCTTGACCAAACAGATCCATTATAGACCAAACACTCTAACTAATTCTCCAGTTTCTGCAGAAGTGTTTCTGAGAAGCTTGGTGAAACAGACCCGTAGCCTCTAGTTAAATATTTGTATGGTGTATTTATATTTAATAATAAAGTAAATCGTATTTTTTACTTATTCCGGTAAATCTACCGTGTGGCAGCAGGGTTTAAGCGGAGCAGGGGGAAGAAAATGTCGGCACGCTGCAACTTGTGGCTTCCCAAAAAGAAGAGATTTTGCGCAAACCTCCCTCTCGGTGATTCAAAGTAAGTCCCTTGGAGTTAGTTTCTACTTCCATGTAAACCTTGTATTGATTTGAATGCTTCAGGTTCTGCGGTAACCATACACAAAGATCTGATGGACAATGGATTCTTTGCCCTGTCGACCCTTCTCAGTAATTCCCCCTTTCTTCTCCTCCTACTTGTATACGTCTACTCACTGTTTAAGATAAATCTCGAGTTTCACATCCCAACTGAACTATCTATTGTTCCCTTTTCCTATCTGATTATCAACATCTATGCATTAAAGCACACTTAGTTGATAGTTCAGGGGGAATAACTGATAGTTGGCCTACTCAGCTTTGAGGTGTGTTTTAATACCTGATAGTTCAGGTAGAAAAAGGGAACAACTGGTAGTTGGCATGTGAAACTCGAAATAGTGATAGATTAGTTGTGTTTTTAACCATTAACTCTTTTTTTTTTGTTATTTACCATTTATAATAGCTCTGTGCTGGAAGAGAATCTTCAAAGTCACCTTAAGCGATGCCCATTTTTCAAACAAGCTCAATCTTTATCACTTCAGCCTTTCTATCAAGAGGGTATCAATACTGGAAATGAAGAAGAAGGGGCCGAGAACTTTAGTTCAGAGATGAAGAGAAACGCTGTTCACGCGATGACCCTTTTTGAATTCTCCCAATTGATCAATAAAATCAAGTCTGTTCATGCTTCCATATGTAATGACATCCGTGATTCTTTCAAGATTCCACAAGCTTGTGACATTTGGATTAATCGACAAGTGGACCGGTGTTCTACTATCGTACTCTTTCATATATGTTATGTGCATTTTATGTTCCCCTAATTCCACTCTTATCTCATTTTCAAACCCTACTTTGTTTTCTGTTTTTTTTTGCAGGGGTTTACCATTTCAAGAGAAACATGTAATGCAGCAGGCCTCAATTCTCGGGAATCTAGAAGAATTTGGGGTTCTGAAAAGGTGTGGGAATGATGATGATGATGATGTTCCAGCAGTTGTTGAATTTGGAGCAGGAAGAGGGTACTTGACGCAAGTTCTAGCGGACTGTTACAGAATTAAGAAGATTTTATTGGTTGAACGCAAATCATACAAGCTCAAGGTCAGGCTAACATTCAAAACTCTAGAAAAGTATCAAGATCATGCCTTTTCCGGCTTTTATTTTTGTTTTTTCCCACTTTGTTTTGTCATTAGAATATTATATCTATCAGACATGGGGGCTGTTTATGATTCGTGTATTATGTATAGGCTGATAGGAGTCTGCGACAGAAAGAGAGGGTTACACTAGAGCGGCTGAGAATTGACAGTAAGGCTTTCTTAACCTTTCACTTTAATTAAAACATTACACTTTTTTTTTATATGAACGGTTTCTTTTTTGCCCCGCTTTATCCATTTTGATATTTTGTTAGGTTTTCTTCAGATTTACTGGCAATGCTATATAAGTCGACTATTCTCATTACTACTTTTGCGATGATTATATGTCAAGTCCACATCTATGTTGCTCGGACTCGGGTGCGGGTGTCGGATACGGCTACGGATCTAGAGATCGGATTCGTCATGATCTAAATTTTAAGATTTGTGTGTACGGATCCAGGTACAGATACGGTGCGGGAATTCGGCAAAAATAATTCAAAATTTATAAAATAAAGCTATAAAACCTAAATTATGAGATATTGTGTGGAAACTTGAGGAGAAAATATTGATCAAGAGGAGAATCTCGGAAGGAGATAAAAGGAAAAAGAGTGATATAGAAACTTCTATATACAAGTTATTCCATTTTCTTCAATAGGTTTTGTTTTGATTACATAAGTCATTGAATCTGTCCGAAATATCTCCCTCGATTTTGGTCGAAGTACCCAAATTTGATTGACCAAATCGGGTACGGATCCCACACCCACACCCACACCCACACCCACACCCATGTCGTGTCAACACGGGTGCGGCAAAGAAAGTGAAGAGTTCGAGCAACATAGGTCGACATGAGTTTTCATTCCTTTCCTCGTTTGCAATGAGCATCTATTGTTAGCTTTTTGATTAGTATATTAGATTTTAGTTCATAAATGATTGTTATGCTGCATTATGCTGGATGATTTTCACAGGAAAAAGATGTAAATCTGTGTGTCCTGTGATGATTTGCTTACAACACTGAGGTGTTTTGAGCAAAGAGCTGTCATCAAGTTGTGATGCCGATGTAGTATAATTGGTTCATTAAATTGCAGCTTTTATTGCAGTAGTTGTGCTGTAGTTTCTTCAAATTGTTCATGTATTTAATCCCCTGCAATTTCAGCTGTTTTGTTTAGAGTGGGAATGGTTTCCTAGGATATATATATGAAGATAATTATTTTCTTTTAGAAATGACTTTTATTGCAGTTTCATATGATAGCCAACTGAATAACTCTTGTGCTACTGCATTGAATTTAAGTAATTTCCTTCCAATTTATTTAATGTTTGGATCTTGATATGCCGGAGGGCGTGTAGAGGTCAAGAAATATATAAATGAGTGGTAAATGGGTAGCTATGAACCACTATCACCCATTGGAATTTAGTCTACTTGTCTACCACCCATTTACTCATCTTGCAACCTTCATAGGATAATTCCTATATGCCTGTGCAATGGCAATATATTGGCTCCACAATAGATTTTAGAGTCCCAAAATGAAAGCCATGGAGCCGACAAGATATTGAAGCCTTTTCGATCAATGCAGCATGTTTACACATCATTTATCCACAGGAAAACAAGAACCAAGTATTTTAAAGATAACAAAAATTGCCAACATCAATATTGTTAAGCACTAGCAGATAGCAATCAGCATACAAGGATGTAAAGAGACATAAATAATCATGATGCTCGACTCATTTGATGATGATGTGGAGAAGGTTATGACCAAGTTACCTGATGTCATTGAACGTTGTTATCAAGCGGCTATTAAGAAATTTAAAGAAAATAATTAGTATTCTATTCAGACTTGGGTAAAGAGTCACATCTATACTGAATGTTGAAAATAGTTGAATGGCCTCACATAAAAAAGGAAATAATATATTGGTGAGATCGTTACGGAGATGAGAAAGATTTAATGCTAGAGGTGTGTTGACAATAAAATCGCTGAGACATTTCAGGTGATTGTGACAGTTTTAGGCTGTTCTTTAGCTTTGAGTTGGAATATACTTCGACATAGCCTGCAAATCTAGGTTGATGCATTAAGTTAGCCATGGGAATTTGTAGCTGGATTCAGAATTAGAAAAAGTTTGACAGTGGATGCGATGCACTTTCTTTTGGATAGGATGAAGTTCCAATTTCTTAATATTCGTGTCTAGTCAAATCAGATACCTAATTTGAGATGGCAGAAGTCTTGATCTTTTATTTGTTTGGGGATGGAGGAAGTATTATTAAGTAGGAGGAAGGCTGTTGAAGGGCTTGATGCGAAAGCAAGCCTTCTTAGTTGCCAGTTTTTTTTTTTTAATTCTAGCAATTGTTGAACTTTTTTCAAAGCAAATCTATTATTCTTTAATCATGTGAAGAATACATAACTTACACTTCAGACCAAAAATAAAAATAGCCACGAGTGTAGAAGTTATAAAACACGGGCACAATAACATTAGAAACATCATTTCACCCAAATCACGGCTAGAAAGATTAAGTACTGCTAGTAACTAGAGTTAAAATAGGAGAGAGACCGAAAAAGTGATTGATTAAAGAAAAACTAGAAGGTTTTTTATGTTCTTGTTATGTTTAATGCAATTCCGTGGAAAATGCTTGACTACTGTTTGAGCAAAAGGTGTCATCTTTCTGCACAACATTTCGTGGGTTCTCTACTTTATTACTTTGAATTGGATGTTTTAACTTCTTGCAGTTGAGGACCTAAAATTGAATGCTGTTGAGAGTTTACAGGGAGTTCCATATCTAGCAATTGGCAAACATCTTTGTGGGCCTGCTACAGGTACTTCTTTTCTTTCTGCTTTTAGAAGAACATTGACTGTTCTACCAGTGCATTCAATTCTTCTTCAGGCCACTGTTACTGTACAAGCTAATACAGTAAGCAATTTGATGCAGATATGACTTTAAGATGTTGCATCAGCAAACGTTGCGATCAACATAATGATGCTCCTTCTGAATCGACTTGCTACCTGATTGGCTTAGCTATAGCAACTTGCTGCCATCATCTTTGTCAGTGGAAGCATTACATAAGTAATCCACCTTCTGCTGCTCTCCTCTCATGCTACTTCCTACTGCACATATCAGTTTTTTCCCTGTTTTAGTTTCTTTTCTAAAAAAGCTCTTTCATTACTGAAATTCATGAATGATGCCTACCTCAGATAAGCGATATATGTTGGATTTGGGGATCGGTAAGGATGATTTCAATGCCATGACATGGTTTACCAGCTGGGCCGTTGATGCAGATCATGGTTCAGATCTTGGTGGCACTGATTGGTCTTTTGATCTACAGATCAGGTATGGTTTTTCTATCTGTATTATTAAGAGGTATTCTATCTAAGGGCCGGGCATGATGAACACGTTGAACTAGTGAGGAACCTGTTTTTGCCTAGCTAGTTCAATGTGCTCATCGACGCCTGACCTTGAGATGTGGATCATCCAAGGCACATTAACATGGCGTTCTCCTCCTGTTCGAATTGCCACATTTTCTGGTCTTGCTCCTAAAATGATTGTCTGGTATCGTTCACAGGGAAAACGAGCATGTACAATCAGATCTAAATACATATGACGAAGTCAAAGACATGGTGAAGAATATGAAGCCTGTAGATAGAGCTGTTGTAGGATTGATGTGCAAGGATATAGTAGATGTTGGGAGGTTTATGTGGCTCAAGGAACATGGACTTGAATGTAAGCTTGTCAAGTATGTCCCGTCAAATATCTCTCCAGAAAACCGTTTGTTGGTTGCTAGGCAGAAAAGTTGAGTGTTAACGTGCTGTTGTACACCGTATTTGTATCACAAATTTAGCATTCTCAGACCTGTAGCTCGCTCTAAGGGTCTGTTTGGCTAAGCTTCTTGAAAAGTGTTTATGTTTCTTAGAAGTAGTTTTACATAAACTGTTTCTAGAGAATCTGTTAGGGTGTTTGACCTATAATTATAGAAGTAGTTATGAGAAACAGAAACAGTTTTCTGTTTGACCCACATTTATACAAATTTACTAAAAAACTATTTAAAATATTCTTTTCTATCCTTTGTTTCTAGAAATTAGTATATCTTTATAATTTAATAATTTTTTAAAAATATATTTAATTGCAACATTTAATCAAAAAATAATATTATATTGTACATAAGAAATGTAACGACAATATGGTAGTCAATGACTCAAATATGTCCAAATCTACTCTCCGCCCTACCCACAGCCCCCTCCACCCCCCACTTCATCCTCAAATTTCTATGTCATTTTTTTTTTACTTTTATAAAAAATATGATTTTTTTACCCCCGTCCGTCCTAACCCCACATACCCCATCCTCAAATTTTTATTTCATATTTTTTGTTACTTTTATAAAAAATTGAAAATATGAAATTTTTTCTTACCTCCCCTCTACCTCGTCCACCTACCTCATTTTTTTTCTTTTATAAACAATTTATAAAAAATATAAAAAATTTCTTACCCCCGCCCTGCCTACAGCTACCCCACCCCCACCCATCCTCAAATTTTCATTTCATATTTTTTGTTACTTTTATAAAAAAAAAAAGATATGTTTTCTTATCTTCCCTCGTCCGCCTACCCCATTCTCAAATTTCTATTTTATAGTTTTTTTACTTTTATAAAAAAAAAATCTTACCCCCCCCCCCCCAACTCACACCTACCCCCATCCTCAAATTTCTATTTCATATTTTTTGTTACTTTTATAAAAAAATATGAATTTTTTATTACCCCCGCCCTACCCACACCTACTCCCTTCCCCGCCCCACCTCATTTTCAAATTTCTATTTTATATGAGATATTATATGAGATTAAAAAGAATTTTATAAAAAGAAAAGGGTAAATGAGTCAAAAAAAAATCCATTTAATTGACAAAAAAGGTTTCTCTAGAAGCACTTTGTAGAAGCACCATGTTGACAGTCAATTTTGACCCGTTTTTCGTATATTTATTGCAATTTTATGTGTTTTAGAACACCGTATTTTAATCATCATTTTTTGCATTTTTATCTTTTTATTTTAAATTAAGCATTATGTCTTTGTTAATATTATGTTTCTATTATTATTACACCGTCGTTTATTTTAATAATATTTGCATATCTTTAAATAATTAATCGACATCCCGTTTTATTTTTTAACTAGACATTAAACATTTGTTAAATATTGTATTTTATTATTATTGCATCGGCATCTTTTTAAATAATGTTTCTTTTAAATAATTAATCCGCTTTGCATTTTGTCAAACCAGTCCAGTCGGAGGCCCAATTCGGATCAGTCCAGTCCACCATTCCATAAGCCCAACCGCCCATTTTTAAATTTCAAACACCCATTTATTTCCCCCCCAAAACCAAACCTTAAAAAAAACTAAACCCTAATCCTACCCCTATATAATAAACACTACCCACATTAAAAAAAGGGGGGAGCAGCCGCAACATTAAAGGAAGACCATCAGCCTATTTTTTTTCTTTTCACTTCAACATCAGTCAGCCGCAGAGGACCCCCTCCCTCTTTTATTTTCAATTTGCCCTCACTTCACCAACGCCACCTACACCACCATAACTCCGGCGAAGTCACACCGCCGGAGTTCAAACCCTGAAAACCCCACACCCCCTGGAACCACCACCAGTGAACCACCATCACTGTCCCGTTGAACCCCTATCCTGTCGAACCCCTATCCCATCGAAACACTATCCCGTCGACCCCACTACGTCACCACTTACATCCCGTTAGATTTTTTGCCTCGTCGGAGCTGACCACCGGCGACTGGCGGAGAACTCCGGCGACGTTTGGTTTCATTTTTCACGGTCATATGTTCGTTGTTTCTGTCGGATTATTTTTTGGGCGTTTCGGTTATATATGATGATGTTATCACGTTGGTTATCTGTGTTTGTTTTCGGCTGAACATATTTTTGCGTTTTGTTTTTGTATCTCGCCGGAACTGTAAAACTCCGGCGATCTCGGTTGATTTCATCTTTCGGAATCTATGTTCATTTTTTTTGTGGGCCCTTCATGGTTGTTGTATTCCGGCTGTTTCAGTTATTTTGTATTGGCTAAGATTATGATCCGGGTCGGGTTTCGGATCCGGCGAATATCGCTGCCCACTGTTTCTGTTGTGTCCACTGGTTTCACGGTCACTGTGTTTGCTGTGTTGCTATTACTTCTTTTACTGTCCGTTGGATTTCGGGACTGATTTTGACAGTTTCGACCCTTTATTTTTATTAAACTGATTTTTTAAGAACATGATACTACACTAGGTATTTTACTGATTTTTGAACATGATACTACACTTTGGCCTACGAAGGATTTATCCGTCGATCTGGAGGCCTCCATGGTAAGCGAGACGAAATATGTGGGCGATGAGGAAAGTGAAAAGATTAAACGAGAATGCATAGTATCGTTCACCGGGAGGTGAGTCGACCGCAGCCGAAGCGATATTGGCTTCTCATGTCTTAGTATCCTGACATAACACTAGCTGAGCCCACACTATATAAAATTATATCTTTTACATACATATCTATATATACATACGTTGTGTTTATTTGATAATTTATTTTATTATTTACTAATTCTTTTACTAAGTGTCTTTTGCAGTACGGGGCCTTTGAAAGTTAAAGCATTCGCATAAAATAAAATAAAAGCGAAATATCGCTAAATTCTCTTCATTCCATCTTTTTATGATTATTTGCTTTCATTACTGTTACACCCCGTTATCCAGGACATGTTTATAAGAACGTACGTAAGAATTCAAAAGTGTTAAGATTGGAGACTAGTAAAAATTTATCGGAATTATGGAATTGTCGGAAAATGAATTATTGTGACGAATGGGAGGGCGACACGTGTCACCCCTTAAATTGGTCTTGGACGATTTTAGCATGGATAAAATGGTCTTTTGACCTATGTGAAGATGACTAAGTCTTGCAAGTAGAGCTTGATAATGTTGACTAAGTCAAAAGGGCCACTTGGCTAGATTTTTGCATCCAAACCACTCATTTGTTCTAATCTTGGCCCTCCATTATGCTATATATACATACTAGTAGCAAGACAAGGGTTTTACACTTAGAAAATTTTCATGAAACTTTGTAGAGTTGAGGGAGCTCTCGGGTTGGGCTAAAGGGAGAAGAGATTTTTTTTTGTTTGTTGTCCAATAACATCCATACTTTAAACCAAGGTTCCTAAGGGTATTGTAAGGGTATCTCAATAGAAAGATCCCGGAAAAGTGGCGTTTCCATATTAGTCGCAAGGTGAAAACCTAGTCACTTTCCTAGGTTTGGATTGGAAACTTAAGGGAAGTTGTTTGTGATCTTCCAAGGGCTTCAAGTGGCGGATTGGAGTGTCAAGGAGATGCTCTAAGTTGCTAGGGAGAGACTTCGGATCTTGAAGTGGATTAAGGCTCGTTAAGGTAACAATCTTGTTCTCTTAGTGTTATAAGATTACATATTGTTGTAGCCTTACATTTTAACTAGCATGAAGTATATGTATTAAGGTTTGATAAGTGATATGGATTGTGGAAGCCTATAGCCGAAATGTCATTGTTAGCCCTTTGAAATTGAAATACAATTTGCATGTTATCTACTAGAAGATTATAGTTGTTATAATCGATTGCGGTTTTGTAACATGTTATACTAAACAACTTGGATTGAAAAGGATTTGGAAAAGATGATATGTTGTTGCACCTTAGCCGTGAATGACATTGTATTATTGGATTGTTTTGTATCTTTTGTGGGGCGGAATTTTACACGTCTTGTAGGCGTGTAATCCCCTATTGTTAACTTCATTGTTGAGCCTTACATGTGGCGTGTTTGGTTATTGAATTCGGGCCTTGAAAAAGGTGAAAAAATATGTAGAAACAAAGGAAGTGATGTCCCATTTTCCGTAGAATTTGGAGATTTTACACTTAGAATATTCTACGGTTGAAGCTAGAGGTTAATAGACATATTATGACCATTATAGGTTGAAGTACTACGAGTAGCGTATTCTACTTGAAGAGTGAAAAAGTTGGCAAGGTTATAGTACTTTGGAGCATTTTGCTACTTGTCGATAATCGTCGCGAGGTATGTGAACCTCTTCCTTCCTTTGGCTGATTCTATGTATGGAATGTACATGTGATATTATTTCAAGTTCCCTTCTACTCTTAGAAGTTAAGAGGTATGTATGTGATTGACTCTATGTAAAAGTTATGTCTAAGTTATCCTAAGTTCTTACCAAGTCTTATGGGGGATGTTAGTAAGAGTCGTTAGGAGGTATTTGGAGCCATGTTGACTTGGCTAATTTACGGCACGAATAAGAATAAGTATCGAACAAGCCATTGCAGCGTTAATAAAAGAAAATGTAATGACAATTGATTACGTTAAAATGAGTAGAATTTTCCATCTGCATAGAAGGTAAGATAAGACAAAATTGTATTACATTTTCTAGATCATGGCTGCCTTAATAAGATCGTTATGAACAAGTATAACCTACTCACACACACAAGGCATATGTACTTAACTTAAAGAATTTACGTTATGAAGTGTTAAGACTATGAACTATGAATTCTTATAAGGTTAAGAGACTTTATTTTTCAAGTTATAGGACTTGATTCTCAAAGGAAGAAATGAATTGATTTAAAAGTATAGAATACTTGATTTGGAAAGTATTGATTACTTGACATTCTAAAAGATAAGAGACTTGAAGTATTTTGTAAGTATGTGATACTTGATTTTTCGAAAGTATAAGTCTCTTGGTTATAAAAAGAATGTAGTTGCCTAATGTATAAAGTTAATATAACGACTTTATGGGAAGTTGGTTATAATAGCTTTATGGAAAGTTATAAGAGTGGTTTACTCTAAGTAATGTAAGTATGATAAATGACTTGAAATAATGAAAGACAAATTGATTTTAAGGCATCAATTGCTTAAGGTTTTAAAGGAAAGAAGTCACTTGATTTAGAAGCCTATAAATGTATTTCTAAAAGGTATTGTGACTTGTCTTGAAAAGTAGACATGACTTGATACTACGGTTATTAGTATCTTGAAAGTTTTATATGAAAAAGAGTCATTTTAAAAGAATAGAAGTACGTAGTACTTAGGGTTAAATTCCCGGATTTTTATGTGAAACGAAAAGTGCCTTGAGTATATAAAAATGGAAGTCTAAAGATTTAATGAACTTGCCTATGCTTTCTTGTGATAGCCTTGAGTGCAAGTATTATATGTTTACGTTGCCGTGACTCTCAGTTGGAGGGACGGTTGTCTTGTTGTGAACCTACTTGGACGTACCGACAGTGACGGAGGCTTCCACGGGTATGCTTCCATTGTGATTGATCCTTGAACATGCTTATACGATGTGGGATTCCGGGGCATGCGACCAGGAGGCGGGTTAGATTCCCGGATGTGCTTTATTACCCATGGTCATGCTTATACGATGAGGGATTCCGGGGCATGCGACCATGTTATGTACGACTATTACTCCATGGACTAGCTCCCCATGAAGACATGTACCCGAGATGAGGGATTCCACGGGCATGTTATATACGATTATTACCCCATGGATTAGCTCTCCGTGAAGTCATGTATCCGAGATGAGGAATTCCACGGGCATGCGATATATATATATATATATATATATATATATAAATGTATTGTATATGTGTACGCCAACAGTGAGGTAGGATGCCAAGGGCGCGTCACATGTTACACTTCTGTTGTCGGCGATGATGGGGATTCCACGGGCAGGGGGTATAGATACATATATGTATTGTGGGTGTGTACGCCGACAGTGAGGTAGGAAGCCACGAGCGCGTCACATGGTTATATTCTTCACTTATAGCTGCCGGCAGTGATGGGGGATTCCACGGGCACGCTTTGATATTGTGGGCTTGAGACCCGTACTGGACTATGTGATGATATTTGAGCGTTTGTGTCGGTAGCCCTGTGTGACTATTATCCATGTGTTGAAATAGTCTTTAAAAGGTAAAACTGACTTTCATTATTTTCACATTGGTAAGGCACAGTGTACTGTTATTTTGGTTATCATACATGTCTCCAGTTTTTATAGACTGTTATGATTTCATTACAGTATTTTCAGTTTCACATACTTGGTACATATTTAAATCGACCTCCTTGAAGTGCGTTCATGCCGCAGGTTGAGGTACATAGCTTGCATCACACTCTTTGGATCACTGTTCAGTTCTTGGAAAGCTCCATTTACTCCGGAGGCTTATCTTTTGGTACGGTTTCCACTGAGGTTGTAGATTCATGTATATTCAGGGGTATGGCGGGGCCCTGTCCCGCCACAGTTGTTATGTTAAAACTCTTATAGGTCTGTAGTCACATGTTGTGGGTCAGTTTGTAAAGGAAAGAAGCAACCGCCGGTTGCATTTTTCTTATATTCGCGGAGGTAGCCTCGTGGCTAACTGTTGATTTTATTTCTGTTGATTTATTGTATAAGTTTCATGTATGTTCGCTGATTATCTCGATGTATACTTAAGTGCCTGTGTAGGGCACGATCGCGAGCAGTCGGTCGTGACAAAAGTGGTATCGAAGCGATTAGTCCTCGGAAAGTGTCTGCACGTGTCACAGTAGAGTCTTGATTATCGGTGTGTTGTGCACCACATCTATAATCGGGAGGCCGCAGACATTTAGGATTGGTTTCCATTCTTCTCTCTCGAGATCGTGCGATGAAATTGTCATAGTAGGTTGAATCCGCTCTGACCTATTCTTATGTATCAGTTATGCCTCCACGGAAGACGACCAGGGCCCAGAAGGGCAAGGCAGCAGCAGGGGTTGCTAGTAGAGATGGCAATGGATCCTGGACCCGATCCGAATCCGGTGAATCCAGATCCGTTTTATAGGATATGGATATTCAAAATTTGGACCCGACGGATCCGGATCGGACCCGGATCCGTTTATGATTGATCGGATCTGGATCTGGATCTTGTCTTTGAGATCCGTATCCGATCCAGATCCGACCCGTGAATCCATTTTTTTATTAAATTAATTATACATTTATTATTTATACATCATGGCATCGAATCCTTTGTAATCTTAATTTTATTTTATATTCAAAGTAGAAGGCCATTATTTTAATTGAGACACATTTTGCGTGTTATTCTTTAATCATTATATTAATCATTTATGTGGTACTTATGTAGTAGCTTATGTATTGAGAGAATTGTTTCTCACTACTGATAGCCATAGGCATAACAATTGTCAATAATGTCATTTAGTCCTAATTTACGGATCATTCCCATGATTAGTTAAATTAAATCGACTCTTTCTAGAAAATTTGGGTGATTAGAAGGTATAACTTAATGATCGATCACTTTGATTTGGATCGGATCCGATCCGTGGATCCGATGGATTCGATGGATCCGGATTTGGATATGATTTTATGGACCATGGATGCGGATGCGGATATGCGTGTATGTAAAGCGGATGCGGATGCGGATCTAGTAGGATCCGGTCGCATCCTACCGTTGCCATCCCTAGTTGCTAGTGGTCGCGAGAGGTTACCAGCTGTGCCCAGTTATGCACGAGTTGTGGCTCGAGCGGCGAGTTGATTCTGGCAAGCGATATTAGAGGCGAAAACGTGCGGCTCCAGAGGTTCAATACCCGAGCCTCGATTCGCGGCCGGCGAGTTTAGAGATTATGGAGAGCGATTAGGTTATTGACTAGCATAGTCGTAGAGGCGGCAAACGAGCGAGTAGCTAACCAGTGAGCCGTTTGAGGATTCGGGATTTTCTGGGTTGTAATCCACCCGAGTTCTATGGTTCGAGATCTGAGGATGACCCTCAGGAGTTCGTTCGGCAGATATAGCGGACTATGCAGGTGCTTAGGGCCTCGGAGTCAGAGTCAGTTGTGTTAGCTTCTTACCGGTTACGCGATATTGAGTTGAACTGGTTTGAGTCTTGGGAGCTGTACTATGTGTAGCGTGACAATGATAGACAAATCCAAGCCTAAACATGACATGCCGAATTGGAAAAAGTGCACCGTCATTTGGTCGTCATTTCCAACAAAACATTGCAGTTTAACGACTTGGACCTATTTATCATAATCTCGCATATTTGGCGTTTAGACCCACCTCTGGCATAAAAGAGGTCCCAAACATGCTAGGACGTGCATTTGATATCTATATAGTCTGCTTGCTATTATAATGTTTGTTGCTTTCAGCTATGTGCACTTTACTACATTATTTTGCTACTTCAACTTTGTGCATTCGCTTAGTATTAATCACGAGCTATACTAGCTTGGTTTTCTGGGGCTGTGTTATTCCTTGCGTTATCAGTGCGATACGCGGAAAGCCCATATCTCAAACAACAATTTTCTCAAATTTTGTCACACTTTGGAACTACGTGTGACCTGATTCCCATGGCGGGATACGTAGGCGGCCATTTCGGCCTCGGTCCCACATTTTAGAAAAATTCTAATTTTTCATCTCTTAAGAATCTCCTTATTCTCCGCCATCGGCGAACTACGCGTGACCTGATTCCCTCGACGGGATACGTAGGCGGTCATGTCGGCCTCAGTCCCACCTTTTGGAAATCTCATTCTCCCCTCTTTCAGGACGAACTACGGGTTGACCCGGTTCCTTTGGCAAAATACGTGGGCGGCCATGTCGGCTTTGGTCCCACATTTCGAAGTCTAATCGACAAACCTAACTTCAACTGGGCTATGCTCCTAGACTATGTATCTACTTGATCTCTATGGCGAGATACGTAGGTGGCCACATCGGACTCAGTCCAACTCTTTCTAAAATCTTTTGTCCTTACTCTACCGGTTACAAAGCACACTCTATCCAATCTCTGCGATAGGATAGTTCGGTAATCCATATCAAATTCGGTCTCGTCCATTCGGCATCCGCTTATGCCAAAACTGGGGCTGCTTTCAAAAAGCTTCACTGCAAGAAGAGGCAGTCAGTACCGAATAACATATTATCTACTACGCTCTCGTAGCCAAATACTTAAAGCCAGACAACAGTTACAAGTCCAAACAGATCGGGCATGCGAATGGTCAGAGTTAAAGCTACAAAGTCCGCACAAATCAGCAGCCCCTTTCAAATCTCACAAATTTTCTTTTGAGTACAGATAACAGGGGCTGGAAAGTTAGCAACGTTAAAGGGGATTTTCGCATAGCAGCTCGGCTCACAGGGCCACATTCTTATCCTCATTCATTCGTTTTTGCATATCCATATATCCCTGCACTAATTACTGCATCTATCTTTGATTTTGTAGGAAGTTTCACATAGCAGCTCAGCCCGCAAAGCCACAATCGCACGCGTCTATCAAGGCGTCATTTGGCTCACAGGGCCACTCTCATCCTCATTTCTCAATCACTTTACGACTCTAATTATTTTTATTCGGTTTATATTCTGCAGGTAATTTCATTATAGTGGTCTGGCCCACCGGGTCGAAATCATCTTATTACGTCCACACAACGACGTCCTCCTATTACGGCTATCAATGATATCCTTTATTACGTCTATTCAACGACATTCATCTTATTACGTCCACATAACGACGTCCTCATATTACGGCTATCAATGACGTCCTTTATTACGTCTATTCAACGACGTTCATCTTATTACGTCCACATAATGACGTCCTTTTATTACGACTATCAACGACGTCTTCTTATTATGGCTGCACAACGACGTTAGCTCAATTACATCTATCAGCGACGCTCCTTTTATTACGTCTATTCAACGACGTTCATGTATTACGTCCACACAACATCGTCCTCCTATTACGGCTAACAATGACGTCTATTACGTCTATCCAACGACATTCTTTCTTATTACGTCCACACTAGGGATGGCAACGGGTAGGATCTGGACCGGATCCTACTAGATCCAGATCCAGATCCGTTTTATATACATGTATACATATCCATATCCAGATCCATATCCATATCCATAGGGTCCATAAAATTATATCCAAATCCAGATCCATCGGATCCACGGATCGGATCTGGATACAAATCAAAGTGACTGATTATTAAGTTATACCTTCTAATCAGTCCAAATTTTCTAGAAAAAGAGTCAATTTAATTTAACGGAATCATGGGGAGTGCATCCGTAAATTAGGACTAAATGACATTGTTGACAATTGTTATGTCTATTGGCTATTGCTGTAGTGAAAAACAATCCTCTCAATACCTAAGCTACTACATAAGTATCACATAAATGATTAATATAATGATTAAAGAATAACACGCAAAACGTGTCTCAATTAAAAAAATAATGGCCTTGACGCTTTGAATATAAAATAAAATTAAGATTACAAAGGATTGGTGTCATGATGTATAAATAATAAATGTATAATTAATTTAATAAAAACGGATTCACGGGTCGGATGCGGACCGGATACGGATCAAAAGACAAGATCCAGATCCAGATCCGATCCATCATAAACGGATCCGGGTCCGATCCGGATCCGTCGGGTCCAAACTTTGAATATCCATATCCTATAAAACGGATATGGATCCACCGGATCCGGATCGGGTCCGGGATCCATTGCCATCTCTAGTCCACACAATGACGTCTTCCTATTACGGCTATCAATGACGTCCTTTATTACGTCAATTCAACGACGTTCATCTTATTACATCCACACAATGACGTCCTCTTATTACGTATATCAACGACGTTTATCTTATTACGTCCACACGATGACATCCTCCTATTACGGCTATTAATAATGTCCTCTCTTATATGCAACGACGACATCTACATAACGTCTATGCAATGACGTTATTACATTACGCCTGAGCACCGGCGTCATCTGCATCAATGTCTGAGAACCGACATCATTTGCATCAATGTCTGAGCACAGGCATCATCTGCATCAATGTCTGAGCACCGGCATCATCTAAACCACGTCTGAGCATCGATGTTATTTAAGTCAACGCCTGAGCACCGGCGTCATCTGCATCAATGTCTGAGCACCGGCATCATCTAAATCACTCCTGAGCACCGGCGTTATTTAAGTGAACGCTCGAGCACCGTCGTCTGCGTCGATGCACTGGCATCATCATGCGTCGATAATGCACCGATATCATCTAAATCACGCCTGAGCACCGACGTTATTTAAGTCAACGCCTGAGCACCGGCGTCATCTGCATCAATGTCTGAGCACCGGCATCATCTAAATCACGCCTGAACACCGACGTTATTTAAGTCAACGCCGAGCAGGCGTCGTCTGCGTCAATGCTCGAGCGGCATCATCTAAATCACGCATGAGCACTGGCGTTATTAAAGTCAACGCCTGAGCACCGACGCATTCGCATCAATGCTCGAGCACCGAGCATCATTCGCGTGATGCTCGAGCACGCGGCATCATCTAAATCACGCGTCGAGCACCGACATTATTTAAGTCAACGCGTGAGCACGGCGTCTACATCAATGCTCGAGCACGGCGTCATCTGCGTCGATGTTCGAGCACCGCAGATCATCTAAATCACGCCGAGCACCGGCGTTATTTAAGTCAACGCTGAGCAGGCGTAAATTCGTATCAATGCCTGAGCACCGGCATCATCTAAATCACGTCTGAGCACCGACGTTATTTAAGTCAACGTATGAGCATCAACGTCATCCACATCAATGTCTGAGCACCGGCATCATCTGCATCAATGTCTGAGCACCGACATCATCTAAATCACGCCTGAGTACCGGCGTTATTATAAGTCAACGTCTGAGCACGGCGATCATGCGTCAATGCTCGAGCAGGCATCATCTAAATCACGCTGAGCACCGACGTTATTTAAGTCAACGCTGAGCAGGCGTAAATGCATCGATGCACGAGCGGCGTCATCTGCGTCGATGTAAAGCACCGGCATCATCTAAATCATGCCTGAGCACCGACGTTATTTAAGTCAACGTCTGAGCATCGGCGTCATTCGCATCAATGCCTGAGCACAGACATCATCTGCATCAATTCCTGAGCACCGGCATCATCTAAATCACGCCTGAGCACCAGCGTTATTTAAATCAACGTCTGAGCACCAGCGTCATCTGCATCAATTCCTGAGCACCGACATCATCTGCATCAATGTCTGAGCACCGGCATCGTCTGCATCAATCATTTAAGTCAACGCCTGAGCACCGGCGTCATCTGCATCACGCCTGAGCATCGGTGTCATCTTCATCACAATACGACCATAAAACGATGCTATATGCATTACGTTCAGAAACGACGTTATTTCATTAGCCAATGCAACGACTTCAGCACATAATGTCTACGCAAGACGATATTCCTACTCACATGATCACATTTCTTATATTCATGCTTTATCATATTTTATCATTTTAACAATTATGCACTAACTTTACTTAAGTTTTAGCCTACAGGTTCCTCAATTCACGGGAAGCGAGGCGGTTGCAAGACGCGTGCATATGACAACATCTCGGCATTCAACACGTCTGTACGAGGATGATATCTCGACATTTGCAGCATCCAACATATCACACATGGACCACATCTCTACCCGGAGAATTGCATTTCCTCATATATTCATGCTTTATCATTTTTCTGTCTTAACAGTTATGCACTAATCTTTTTAAGTTTTAGCCTGCAGGAGCCTTAATTTACAGGAGCAGGAGCACAACGTGAAACTATTTTTTTTACGGCGAACCGAAGCAATTTGTACCTCGAACGTTGATCCGCTCTCCTCCATCATCCCGCAACACAGAACCCAGTGTCATCATAATTCGACACTGGGACAAAATTTTGAATCCGCATCCGCCCTACCTTAATTTTCCAGTATCACAACAATCCAGTGTCATCATAATTCGACACTGGAACATATTTTTGAATCGATATTCGTCCGGCCATAATTTTAGCATCGCAGCAACCCAGTGTCCTCATAATTCGACACTGAGACATTTTTAAAATCTGCATCATCTTTGCTTTTTATTTTCGCATCACAACGACCCAGTGTCATCATAATTCGACACTGAGATAATTTTGAGTCTGCATCAGCCCCACTTTTGAATTCTAGTTTATAAAACAGGGCAAAATTGACTACGAGTCAACATCTTTGTCCGAAGACTCTTCCATCATCTCCGTACAAAGAGGGACATGCTGTTGACAGTCAATTTTGACCCGTTTTTCGTATATTTATTGCAATTTTATGTGTTTTAGGACACTGTATTTTAATCATCATTTTTTGCATTTTTATCTTTTTATTTTAAATTAAGCATTTTGTCTTTGTTAATATTATGTTTCTATTATTATTACACCGTCGTTTATTTTAATAATATTTGCATCTCTTTAAATAATTAATCGACATCCCGTTTTAATTTTTAATTAGACATTAAACATTTGTTAAATATTGTATTTTATTATTATTGTATCGACATCTTTTTAAATAATGTTTCTTTTAAATAATTAATCCGTTTTGCATTTTGTCAAACCAGTCCAGTCCGATGCCCAATTCGGATCAGTCCAGTCCACCATTCCATAAGTCCAACCGCCCATTTTTAAATTTCAAACACCCATTTATTCCCCTCCCCCCCCCCCCCCCAAACCAAACCAAAAAAAAACAAAAACCGAAACCTACCCCTATATAATAAACACTACCACATTAAAAAAAAAAAGGGGGGGGGGGGGGGGGCCGCCGCAACATTAAAGGAAGACCATCAGCCTATTTTTTTTCTTTTCACTTCAACATCAGTCAGCCGCAGAGGACCCCCTCCCTCTTTTATTTTCAATTTGCCCTCACTCCACCAACGCCACCTACACCACCATAACTCCGGCGACGTTTGGTTTCATTTTTCACGGCCATATGTTCGTTGTTTCTGTCGGATTATTTTTTGGGCGTTTCGGTTATATATGATGATGTTATCATGTTGGTTATCTGTGTTTGTTTTCGGCCGGAACTGTAAAACTCCGGCGACCTCGGTTGGTTTCATCTTTCGGAATCTATGTTCGTTTTTTTTTGTGGGCCCTTCATAGTTGTTGTATTCCGGCTGTTTCAGTTATTTTGTATCTGGAGATTTGTTGGCTGAGATTCTGATCCGGGTTTGGATCCGTGAATATCGCCGCCATCAAGCTTACAGTGTCCATCGGTTTCACGGTCACTGTGTTTGCTGTGTTGCTATTACTTCTTTACTGTCCGTTGGATTTCGAGACTGATTTTGACAGTTTCGCCCCTTTATTTTTATTAAACTGATTTTTTAAGAACATATACTACACTGGGTATTTTACTGATTTTTGAACATGATACTACACTTTGACCTACGAAGAATTTATCCGTCGATCTGGAGGCCTCCATGGTAAGCGAGACGAAATATGTAGGCGAGGAGGAAAGTGAAAAGATTAGACGAGAATGCATAGTATCGTTCACCGAGAGGTGAGTCGACCGTAGCCGAAGCGATATTGACTTCTCATGTCTTAGTATCCTAATTCACTATAATAATTAGGTGGCGACTCCTTGAATAAATTTAGGAATTAACCATACGTAGTACACCGTTTCGACTCCGGTTAAAATGGGGTGTTACACACCAAATTTGTGTTTCTGATTCTCAGAAACACTTTTTAGTTTTTTTAAAAAATGTTTCTACTTCTGGATAAGTATCTGTTTAGCCTAAGAAGTGTTTCTCAAGTTGAGAAACACTTTCAAAATCTTGGCCAAACAGGTAGTAATTCACATTTTAATAATGTGTTCTGGATATTAGTTTTTTTTTTCTTTTACTATATGTGTTTTAGTAATTATCTCAATATAATTAAATGGTTCTAAAACAAACCTATTAAAATATTATATATGGAGCAGCTTAATTTTAGGAGTGACAAGAAATCAATAATCCAACTACACGTAGGAAAAGGAATCCGCAACACAGTTTATAAGAAATTCTAAGCAATTTCCTTTTCGGTTTTTATTTTTTAAATATATACCAAATCCCATTCAAAGAAGGAAATCCTGAAAGAAACAGATATAAATAGACATAAGTTTCCTTCATTCTTGATCCCAAGCAAATTAACATGGTGATCAGTCGTAATTCAACAGCAAATAACAAACTCATAGAAGACAATTTTTCTTCTTCAATTGAATCTCTACCTAATGAGTTACTTACTCAAATTGTTGCCATTATTGCGTCTGTTTCTTTTAAGAATTATATCAATGTCAAGCTAAGGTATATTTATCTTAATTATTACTATGTTGCCATGTTTTTTCTAACCGATCGATATATATTTCAGTTGTAAGGTTTTTCATGAAGTCGCAAATGAAAGATACATATATCAGAATGCAACGTTGGTAGACTTTCCGATAGAACCTTCATGGGAGAAGCAGAAGCAAGAGAAGATAAATAAACTTACTTCGTTAATGGAGTTGTGCAGAGAATGCGGGAATACAGAAGCTTTATACATAAAGGGTGTGGTAAGAATTAATTTTACTTACACCTTATGCTAACATTTTTATCCTAAATTTTACATGTAATTTTCACAAAAGTTAACGCAATGCAAACATAGTAATTAAAGAAAACCTATAGACATAGCAGGGACGAAGCCAGGATTCCGGGCTAGGGATCCTATTTTAGTCTAGGGGGCTATTTTGATCTAGGGGAGCGAAAAATTGAGAACTTTTGATCTAGGAGAGCGGAAAATTGAGGACTCTATTATAATATCATGAATATTACTAGTAGTATATTAGAAAAAAATTAAATTTGAGGAGGAGCCCGAGCCCCCCGGCTATACACTGCCTCCGCCCCTGAGACATAGTATGGAGTATAAAATATGTGACATGCGAGTTTTTGTGTATTATATATAAAAACATTTATAAAGTTATATTTCGGTATTCCATCACAATTAAGGATCTCCACCTCATTAACTTCAATTCGTTCAATATTTTATTGATCTTCTTGTTGTGAAACCTATTTTATATTGTGAAGTCAATGACTATTTTCGAACTGAGATGTAATTAGTGATACTAATGAATTCTTAAATGTGTATTTATTTTTAGATGGATTTCTTTAAAGATGATAGGCCAGAACTTGCATTAGAATTTCTGAAGAGAGCAGCAAAAGGAGGTCATGTTGGAGCATTTTATGTGATTGGCATAATTATGGTCTTTATGGGTGGTGACTACAAGAAAAAAGGAATAATATTGATTGGCAACATGAAACAAACAAAGGCACTAAGGAAAATAACAAGGGAGTATCGAAACAAGTTAGTTGAAATATTGAGAATTATTTGGGTGAATAATGCTTTAGTGTTGGGACAAAGACCCACTCCTTGCACAATTCAACATCAACGTGTTCGAAGGAATGGTTGGGACAGTGAAGATGAAGACCAAGATATCGATTTTCATTGTGATGCGTGTAGTTGTGATGTAGAAATTGCTTATATTGTTAATGTGTTGCCTAGATACTCGTAAAAAATGGATATTGGGCAACCCCAAAAGCTATATAAGGAGACCAAAGACCACTTATTACATCGATGTGGGAGAACTCAATAGTACTAGTATTAACTGTGATTATTCTCAAGTCATCTAACCTTTTTCTTCCCCTTTTCTGACTTTGTAATATTTTGACTCTAAATTTTGTGCATAATTTAATTCATTGTTCGCCATGTCGAAACTTTGTGCGTCCATTACTTGATGAAAGTTGCAACTCTGTTCATAAAATTAAACCGATTTCATAAAGTTATTCGAAATCGTCTTTGGTACTTAAGTAGTTAAGGTTTGGAACCCTTGCAACTATGATAGAAAGTCGTTTGCTTGTTGAAAAACCCTTCGCCTTTATTTTGAATCAAAGTAGGTCGCAACTGTTGTATTTTAGTCGGCCGGGGAATTGAGACCATCGTAAAATTAAATTATAAAATAATAAAATTCTGATAATTTTGACATACCTAAAGACAAATAGAAAGTAAAGAGTAAATTTCAATTGTCTAGCTATTTTCAGAAGGAAGTTCAAATGATATTTATTATGTTCTCAATTAGTAATTACTCAATACTATAACTCGTTATTTGAGGTTTCTACAGATGAATTGGACTTTTATTTTTCATTTACTAAAGAATTTGAGTGTCAACGGTGCTAATTAAAGAATTCGACACATGATTATGGTAGGAACTATTGAGCAAGTCCGAGCATTGAGCGTTAGACATGTTTAGAGTGCACAATTGAACGCTTGGGGCGTAAACCTCACAAAATTAAACCCACAGGAGTCTCAGGGCGTTTTACAAGTGTTCCGCCTGATACTCAGTCCCAAAATGCTTTTAAAACAGAGGTACTAACAACCAAGGCTAAATCTAGTTTACAACTATTGAATTCTGCAACCTCAATTTCCTTTGTCAAACTAAAGAAAAGAAGAAATATCATTTCTTAACCACATGACCCAAATTGATTTAAAAACGCCCACTCAATCTCTACTGTTTTGTTTTTAACTGGAGAAAATTATTTTGCTTTCCAATTCAATGGATTAGGATGATTTATCTCCAATAAAAGCTCTGTATTTCTTTTCTTCCTAACAATGTAACTTAAAAGCTAGGGAAGTTTAATTATTCAAGGAAATAGCCTAACCCCTCAACTTACCTATAACCTTTGTATTCTTTATTCCTCTCAAAGGGGTTTACTAGATCGCCATTTTACTTAACCAGTCACTCAACAATCACGTCAAGTTTGAAACCCGATAGATTTAACATTTGAATTGCCTTCATGTATTCAGTTGACAGTATAGACAATATCCCACTGCAAGAATTTACAGGATGAATAACCATGCATGCCAGACATGCAAATACAGATACCATACCATATACATATTTCAGTTCACAATGTACACTTTCTAAGAGTGACCAAAGGTTTTCTCACTGCTGTAGCACATGTAGAGGAACCCATCTTTGTCCTTGGAAGAATCATACACGGTATCAATCAAGCTTGCTGCAGCAAAAGAAAATCCATATAAGATCAGTGATGAAGCAAATGATCCTTGTCATGGTGTAATAACAGGTGCATCAAATGAACGAACTAGGGATTACTTGTTTGAGGCAAGGTGTTATTCACAAACACGAAGAGAGCTTTCCCAGGAGCCAGATGCAGCCTGCCACTCAGAATGTGGATAAATTGGCCAACGGACATATCACGGGGTACCAGGTATCTGTGGCCAAGAAAGAAAAGAAGAATTTAAAAGAAAATAAAACACTATAGGACTATATACGAGGACCATAAGAGGACTACATGATGTGGTATATGAGTTTCTTTTTTTCTGTGTGTGTGTGTGGGTGGGGGGCTTTGGAACCAGTAGGTTTTCGAGTCTGTTTGTTCATACGTACAACATTGAATTAAACTGCAACCCCTCCGAGAAACTAAAATCAAATTTCAAAACAGGACCTACAGAGGCAGTGAATAAAAGGCAAAAGCTTTCATTGTGCAACGAACGAATAAATGTGAATCCCTAAAATACTAATTAAAGTAGGGGATGGTAGAACAATCATTTTTTGGCAGAACGCCTGGTTACATGTACACTCTCCACTGGAAGAGAATTGTTGCCATAGCTCAATATAGATGACAGAATGTGGGAAGCAAGCTTCCGAAGGTGCTTCTATGATTGGGAGAGTGAAAGGATGACCCATCACATGATGGGTGGGAAGCAAGCTTCAGAAGGCGCTGCTGACAGGGATAGTGAAAGGACGACCCACTTTTTGAAAGACCTGGAAGATGTCTAGTCGTTGTCAGAGGCTCCAAATTCTCTAAATTCTCTGATATCAACATTTCAAGAAAATGGTATTTTTATGAAGTCTCGCTCTCAAAACTTATCTGCTACAAGTGAAATACCTCACAATACCCTTTAAGATTAGTTGGGAAACTAGAACTCCCCATAAAGTGAAGAAGTTATGTTAGAAGTACCAAGAGGGTAATATCTAAAGAGATAGATTCAGATTTCTACTCTCAGAACTGGAGTTCCCTATAAGGCTGCATTCTTCAGTTGGACTATAGTTAATGAAGCATGTCTTACTCAAGAAAACAAACAGAGAAGAGGAATGCAGATTTACAGTAGATGCTGCTGACGGGAAGGAGATTTAAAACGATAATCACTCTTCCACATTACTGGATTGTGACAACTGCTGAATTTTGTTGCTACACTTTTGGGTGAAATGGTAGTATCACAGACTGTCAAAAAAACTCTTTTGGTCCTGGAGGATGGTAAGAAGAAAAAGGATCTATGAAAATTTGGAAAATCATTTGACCACGTATTTGTTGGGTGGTATGAGGGAAAGGAACCAACGTGCGCCAAGGGAAAAGCTATATTTGTTTGTATTATGAAAGATAGATTTCTTAGCTTGCTAGCTTTCAGGTGTAATCCAGAAAATGTTTATGACGAGGATACTCATTTCATTAGTTTGATCCAAGAACAGATTTTATAACTGGGTAACACCCAATTTGTACTGTCCAGCACCATCTTAATGCTAGCTTTCTTATGTACCAACCCGGAGGAAAAAAGAAAAAGAAGAATAAATTGGTAATGGGGAAAGGAGGAATAAGTTAATTGGATGAGTCACGAGAGAAGAACAATTAATGAATGAGTCTTCAGTCAATGCTAGGTACTAATCTGATTGAAATAAGCTTCACTGACTTGCTAAAAGATGGTAAGATACCCATCCCAATTCAATCATCATATTAGCTTCATGAGGGACAAATTAACCAATTTTTCGAGTTCCAATGGACATCCCTTAATTTACTGTTTAAATTAAATTTGAAAATTTTGGAAACTGCGGAAAAAAATTGATTTATTTTTGGGTAACTGCATGAATATTACAAACCCCAACTTGAACCAAATACTGAAGGGAAATGAACCTTACCAGAACTTGAACCAAATACTCATAAAGAGACAAATCAAAGTTTTCCGTTAAAGTAAAGCCGCACATTTAGTTTAAACAAGATAGAAATAAAAGCCCAACAAGAATGTGGCCGATACAAAACAAAACAATCAAAAGAGACTTTTTAAAATCAAGTTTAGTTTCACAACCAAGAAAGTATTAGTGCATGTTAATTCTCTGTCCATTAACCAGTCAATTTTTCATAACAAAAGCAAAAATAATTTAATCTAGAAATATTTGACTAATTACAAAGGCTAGGACAAGTAGAGGAACATAGTTTTATTACAGCAATAAGAATATCCTTTACCTTAATGTGATGCATTCAGGGATCTCACCTTAAGAATTTGTGAAAACACAATGGCAAACGTGTGCAACTAGCAGTTCAACCAGATCTAAACTTGAGCTCAGTTAGGAGAATTCTTCCTCAAGAAGAAAGTAGAGAATACATGAGAGAAGATCTACTCTCCAAGAGAAAGATGAGAGATCTAGTCACTAGGAAACAAAAACCAAAAAAGGAAAAGCAAAAGAGAAAACAAAGAGACAGAGAGTCTAAGCATTCTTTTAACTACGCTCTCCTTATAAAAAAGACATTTCCCTGTTCTAAATTTACAGTTAAATTAAATATTGATATTAAATACTAAGCGCATCCAGAGCTAGGAAGCTGAGAGAGAGATTCACATTTGCTGAATTTGCCGTCTATAAGCATTAGATATTTCTCCGGTTAAGAAGCTTCAAGAGGAAATTCAGAACCATCGCATTTATGAGCAATATTAAAAAGCACAACATTTTATATTTTTGGCAGGAAACGTGACACCAAGATGAAAGTTGCTTACTTCTTCTTTTCCATCTCAGGGAGGTCAGTTTTTGAATATCTTTCAGCCACCACCTGCAAAACATAAATAAATGCATGAGATCATGATAAATATGCACCATGCATGGAGGACTATCCAATAATAAACAAACGGTGAAACATGATGGTAAGTCAGAACTATTTGTTGTTTTGTACGTTTCTTACTGAAAAACAAACATACAAATACTGAAGTATAGGAGAAGTAATAGCAATTGTAAACAACATTCTCAAAATGTCAATTTTAAGCAAATAGTTCAAACCAAACTCCAGAGTTACTCATCACAAGTGTGACCAGCAGGTAATTATTGCTCAGACTCCTAATGTTTGATAAGATGGGATTTCGACCCATCATTCGAGAGTATCACATGGACTACATCTGTAAATATTTAAATTTTTGGACACGTCAAACGTTTAAAGAAAGCATCCAAGTGGGATGTTACTTACATAGACGAAAGTATACCAAGACCCAAAACCTATATGCTAAGTCCAAAATCCCTCATAATCACACAGACACCCATCTTACACACACGAAATATTATGCACTTCCATAGAAGGTAATATTTCATTTCCTTGTGAATATCTTAATCATCGTCTTCTTTTAGTTCTCTCACAAGTCTGTCTTTTAACTTTCGATTGATGTGATCAATTCCTTCCTCATCTGAATTTTCACCCGTAAAAATTCTAGAAAAGCCTTAAATTTCTGACATTCTGTATACAGCATCCAACTTCTCTGTCTTCTACCTTCATTCACTCTACAATTTTATTTGGCATTAGATCTCTTTAATCTTCCTCATACAATTTTATTTGACATTCTGTACTTGTGAATGAAGGATCCTAACAAGCGTCAACCACTAATAACTGTTCCAAGGAATACAGTGATTATACTTTCTGACTAAGAATTTGCAATAGAAGGGTAGCCCGGTGCACTAAGCTCCCGCTATATATTATAATTTTGTATAATGAAGCTATAAAATGACATAGATAGCTTGAAAAAAAGAACTAACTTTAGTCTTCGTGTGCCTTTTCAGCTAAATAGAGTTGTAACTTTAAACTCATTGATCATCTAATAAATTTCAAATTACAGCAAACTACAGAACATAGATGTTGAAGGAATAAAGTAGAGAAACACACCGGCACTCGATCGGGATATTTGGCGATTATATCCTGTGATTCTGCGAGTCTTTCATCTGCAGTTTAATCGATGAAATTGTAAACAACAACAACATAACCATAAATCTGGAAAGAACTTCTTATAATTAAAGAAAAATGGGATCGGACAGTACCATAGGAAAATTCATCTTTGAAGGTCTTCCCCATCTCTCTGCTTCACGATCGAGACGACATGGATGATTGCCGTCTTTAAAGATAAAGGAGGAGACGTGAAAAACACGGATTAACACAACTAGTGCACTATCAATTAACTAATAAGGCATTACAAAACAACAAGCGGGGATAGCTCAGTTGGGAGAGCGTCAGACTGAAGATCTGAAGGTCACGTGTTCGATCCACGTTCACCGCATTTTTGCTTTTTGGCTTTATCTCTCAAATATCTTCATTTTGAGAGATTTCATAGCTTTTTAAGTTTGTCAAACTTTGAGGAAACGAATTAGTCCTAATAAGACACATTTTGGTACGAATTTTTAACCTTGTTTTGCTTTTAATTGAATTAGTTTTCCGGCACGCGCGTTGTACGTGTATGCTAATATATGTAGACATGATCATGCAAAATAATATTCATATTATAAAAATATAACTTTGAGTAAATAATCATGCATGAGAATAATGTACACATTTTCGTGCATAATGAATGTAGATCGTAGTATGATGGCTTGTTTATTAAAATCAAGATAATTGGATATCATCTGAATCTATGAACATGAACGATCAAAATTTAAGGGTACTCTGAGGTATAAACCTATAATTAAGTGTATTCACACCTAATACTTTCATATATACATCTGTTTGAATATGTAATAAGATTGTTTTTGGGTCATCTAATTATAAGTAGCTAATAAGCATCATGTGTTGAACAACACTTAGATGTTGAAATTGACAAGAACCATTTAGTTTTGCTTGGTAAAAGCCGTTGATAAACATTTCTTCTATAAAAATGACTAAAATCTCCTTAAAGTTATTTATAAAATCCTAAATTTAGAAGTATTTTGACATTATAAAAGAAGAAGGAAGAATGACAAAAATATAATAGAGATAATTAAATGTTACATTTTAGAAAGAACAATTTGAAGATTATAAAAGATATTAAGGATAAAATTGTATAAGATTCGATCAAATCAAAAGCCATTATAAGTTGTAAGATCATATGTAGCGGACGACCAATTTATTACTATTGGCTTATAAGCACTTTTGGTATTTCTCAGATACATAAATAAGTCACCCGCAGCAGAATGTTCACAGAAGAAGAGCGATGACCGCAAGGTCACGAGTTCGATCCCCTGCATAAACCTTCTTTGTTGAGTCTGTCACACAAAAAAAATACATAAATAAGTCAAAAAGTGCTTTTAAATTAATTTAACCAACTTGAAGTTTCGCAAATCATCCTTTAAAGTACTACATGGTGTGACACAGATAGAGTTTAAGGAAACGAAATAAATAAACACTATATATATATATGCCACTGCAAAATGAAGATCTTAACTTAATGACATCATAATTAATAATGTGAATACTATTTAGAGAATATAAAGCATGTAAATAATTCAAAGTTTAATAGTGTGAACATAAATTAGCACTTGGCCAAGTATCTTTCACTTGAAAATTTGTGCAATTAAATATTACGTAACCATTTTTTTTTTTTTTTTTTTTTTTTGACGAAGGAACCCGCAGCCGCTACTCTTTCGAGTGCGCACAGGGTAAACCCCGGGCTGACGCAATAGCCTGCAAACCACGTCAGTCGATTAACCACACTTGGCAAGCCATGACGATGCTCAACCAAGAAAGTTTATGCAGGGATCGAACTCGCGTGGCCCCGCGCTCATCACACCAACTTGGCTACCCTTGCGGGTTTACGTAACCATTATATCCTAATTAAATTGATAAAAGTTTTTGGTATTGTACTGCATTAAATCCTCTGCAGTTAAAATCTATTAATAAGGTATAAATCTGGTTAATAAAGAAATGTTACTATATGCAGGTCATTTGACAATCTCCTAATAAATTTCGACTTGTCACGTCACAAATTAAAACATCAAGATTATCTTGTTTAACTTTTGTGTTATGATTCATTCATTCATCGAGTAAAGCTTCAAATAT
The DNA here is from genome assembly GCA_029844215.1 of Przewalskia tangutica. Taxonomy (NCBI): domain Eukaryota; kingdom Viridiplantae; phylum Streptophyta; class Magnoliopsida; order Solanales; family Solanaceae; genus Przewalskia; species Przewalskia tangutica. The sequence goes on from CM056721.1 coordinate 127,876,194, forward strand.
CTCCCGTACATGTCTTTTTAGCTTATTTTTCCCAAAGGTAAAAAATAACATTTCTCCTTATGTTTTTTACTTATGGCCAAAGAACATAGTACAAATGGTGATCAACATGTTTCAGCTGCACTCATATCATCAACATGTTTTAGTTGCACTCATATCATCTACTTCATAGAATATCAGACATAAATCAAATCCACTTTTGTCAGATCCTAGCCTATACAGGAAATTGATTGGAAGATTATTGTATTTGAAAACTACAAGACCTGACATTGCATTTATTGTGCAGTGTCTAAGCCAATTTATGAATGCTCCAAAAGAATCATATATGGAGGCAGGGTTGAGACTTGTTAGATACATCAAGCAAAATACAGGATTGGGGATTTTCATGTCCAGTACTAGTGTCCTCAGCTAAATGTCTTTTGTGATGCAGACTGGGGCTCGTGTGTCAACAGTAGGAGATCAATCACTGGGTATCTAATATTGTTTGGTGATTCACCTATCTCATGGAAATCTAAGAAACAAGAAATTGTCTCTCGAAGCTCAGCAAAAGCTGAATACAGAGCTATGGCAGCTTCTGTCGCAGAGGTAGTGTGGCTGGTTGGTTTATATCAAGAACTTGGGATCACAGTTCAGTCACCAGTGTCAGTGTATTCACACAGCAAGTCAGCAATCCAGATTGCAGTCAATCCAGTCTTTCATGAACGCACCAAACACATCGATATATATTGTCACTTCATTAGAGAAAGGATGCATGATGGACTAATTCAGACAGTGTTCTTACCCTTAGCTGATCAGCCGGCAAATTTTCTCACCAAGGCTCTTGGAATATCACAACATGATCATTTGGTGTCCAAGCTAGGAATGAAGAACATCTTCATATCTCCTAGTTTGAGGGTGTGTGTGAAAGAGTTAGTTAAGTGCACAACAATACCATAGGTTGTATCTCACCATATAACTTCCACTTAGTTAGTTATTGGTGGTTAAGTTTGTTACATAGTAGTTACAAGTTAGTTACTTGGTTGTTAGCTTAGTTGTTAGATGTAATTAGCTGTAATTAATTGTTAGATTAGCTAGTAGATTAACTAGCACAGATTCGGTAGATATTTTTGTATATATATCTGATGTATACTTGAATAGAAGGTCAACACAAATATTTCCCAAACATCTCTCTTCTATACATTCGCCTCTTCTTCAATTTTCTGCACATTGCATGTGTTAGATCAGTCGATTATCATTGACTGATCTCATCTTCTACTGTTATGAGTTCCTATCTTCTACATGGTATCAAAGCTTGAAGATCCAGCATAGATCGAAGGAATCAGTACCTCATTTCATATGCATGCAAGGAGTTTTTTGAAGATCTTAGATCCAGAATTGAGTTTGAGGATGTCAATCGAAGAAGCTAACCAGTTCGATTGTGGATTATCTACGATTGGATTGTAAGTTCAATCGGAGTAACAAATATTAGTTCAATCATCTTACATTTTTTAGCAAAATTGTAGATCGTGAATTACTCGATTGTGGATTATCCAATCGAAGCAAAAAAGTAGTTATATATGTGGATTGTGTTTCTTTGGTGGATTGCGTAGTTCGATTGTGGATTGTACAATCGAATGAGATAATAAATCAAATTGTATCTTGTATTGTTGTGATTCAACACTGAGAAACAAATGAAGACTGATCTTGTAGACCTCACAACTGGCATTGCACCAGTGACAGTGACTATTGACCATAACCATCCTATATACTTGTTTCCATTTGATGCGCCTGGTTCACTATCAGTTGGAATTTATAACTGGCATGGACAACTATACGTTATGGAGTAGAGCAATGAAACTAGCTCTATTGGAAAAAATAAGATAGGATTCGTTGATGGAACAATAAAGAGAGAAAGTTTCAGTGGAGATCTGGTTAGGTTATGAGACAGATGCAATGTCATTGTGGTGTCCTGGTTGATGGAAAATGTAAGTAAATATTTGCTGAGTGGAATGTTGTTTAATTCTGATGCACACTTCCTTTGGTAGGATTTAAGAGACAGGTTCGACAAATTAAATAGTTCTAGAGCCTTTCAACTACACAAGGAGATTGTAACAATGAGGCAAGGATCAATGGCAATCTCAGTGTTTTACTCAAGGCTGAAGGATCTCTGGGATGAGTGACTCTATCATACCACCACCAACATGTTGTGTCAAGGCTCAAAGTTTTGTTGATAATCTACAATACCAGAGGATGTTGCAGTTCATGGTGGGATTGGATGGCAATTACAGTCAAGTCGGGAGCCATATTATAATGATACAACAAGTACCCAATCTAAATAAGATATATGCAATGCTAAATCAGGAGAAAAGTCAGAGGATGGTTGCAGGGACAATTAGAATTCTGCAGGAGACAATAGGAACATCTGCTTTATTCACAGCCAAAATGGAAATGGAAGAAATAGAGGTGGTCAATCAAAACAAAGGAAACAATGCAATCTCAATGCTACTTGTGATTTCTGTCACGTGAAGGGGCATATCAAAGTGGATTGTTTTAAGCTAATGAAGTGTGACTATTATCACAAGACTGGACACATACACAATGATTGCTACAAGCTCATTGGATATCCTAAAGATTTCAAAAACAAGAATAGGAAGGCCTACATAGTGACTGGAGGAACCAGCTAGATGAAGACACATAACAAAACCAACAATATACACATCAAGATCAAAGATTGTGGATGCAACAACCTACCACAGTCATACAGTTCACACCCACTCAACACCATCAACTATTACAATTGCTGGACAACAAGGGAGGCACAAATGGGAAAGCAAACATGGCGGGTAAATGTGTTTTTGACACAGACACGCTCATAAAATGGATAGTGGATACAGGTGCAACAAATCACATGATTAGTGATCCAAATATGTTACTGAATAGAGTTTTCACAGAGAGCACAAGGCAGGTACAATTGTCAACAGGAGACACAGCCAAAATTACACATGTTGGTAATTGTCACGTAGGAGGAGGTGATGTTCTTAAAAATGTTTTCTGTGTGCCAAATTTCAAATTTAATCTCATGTTTGTATCCAAAGTGACAAAAGAGTTGAATTGCAGTGCTATTTTCTTTCCAGCATGTTGTGTATTTTAGGATCTCTCATCTGGGAAGATGAGGGGGATTGATAATGAGGAAGAATGATTATACATATTGTGTCTGGATAAGGGAGATCAGAATAATGTCTATCAACTATTCAGTATGTAGATGCTGCTGTTTGGCATCAAAGACTATGTCATGTCCCTATGACTGTCATGAAGAAGACTCATTGTTTTCAGATTGCTACTTCTTTTTCCTTAAATAAATGTGAAGTTTGTCCCCTTGCTAGATAGACTAGGATACCATTTCTTGTTAGTAGTAATAGAAGAACAAGACTTTTTCAATTGCTACACATGGATGTATGCGAGTCTTACAAGGTAGAAAACTATAATGGAATGAGATATTTTTTAACCATTGTAGATGATTACTCTAGATGGACTTGGATTTTTTTGATGAGATTAAAATCTTATGTAGCTACATTGATTAAAAATTTCTTTGTTGAAGTCCACACAGTTTGAGATGAAGATTCAGAGGGTGAGGTCTGATAATGGTGTTGAATTCTTCAATCAATACTGTAAGGAATTGTTTACACAACATGGTGTGATACATGAGAGTTCATGTTCACACACCACAACAAAATGGTGTGGTGGAGAGGAAACACAGACACTTGTTAGAAACAGCCAAAGCCATAAAAATCCAAGCTGGTTTGCCTAATAAATTCTGGGGATTTGTGTGGAAGGGGTTGTATATATCATGAATAGGATACCTTCCACTGTTATAGGAAATACGTCATCTTATGAAATGTTATATAACAAACCACCATCACTTAATCATTTGAGAGTGATATGTTGTCTTTGTTTTTCCACTGTTTTAACAAGATATGACAAATTCAGCCCAAGGGTTGTTGAGCAGTACTGCTTGGATATGAAGCAGCACAAAAGGGGTATAAATTGTATGACATGGAGAACAAGTCATATTTCATGAGCATGGATGTAATGTTTATGGAAAACATTTTTCCTCTTAAAGGCAATATAGATGATAATCTTGATTCTATAAGATCTCATGAACTTTTCTATTTTGATGATCTAGTTCATCCTCAGCATATGTTTGTACCATCATCAGCAGACCAGAAGCATAGCAACATACCACATCTGGACAACATACTACCTCTGGACAACCAAGATGCAGTTCCTACAGCAACACAACATGCAGAAGGTGTTGATCACAGAGAGTTAAGTACAAACTCATCAGGATCAGGATCAAATACCAGGAGGTCTACAAGAACGAGCAGGCCACCAATCTGGCACAAGGATTACATAACCAAACATGGTTCCTCCAGCTATCCATATTCTATTTCATAGTGTGTTGATTATGCAGGACTATCACAAAAATATCAATCATTTGTAGTTAATATCTCTCTGGACACTGAACCACAAAGTTATTCTGAAGCTGCAAAAGACAGGAGATATGTGGAGGCAATGACAAAGAAGATTGAAGCTTTGGTGGATAATGACACATGGAAGCTGGTTTCTCTCCCAGAGAAAAAGAAAGCTATAGATTGCAGATGGGTGTACAAGATAAAATACAAAGCTACATGAGAGATTGAAAGATTCAAAGCAAGATTAGTAGCAAAAGGATATAATCAGAAGAAAGGACTGAATTATCAAGAGACATTCTCACAAGTAGTTAAAATGGCTACTGTGAGATCTGTCATATCTCTAGCAGCATCCAAACAGTAGAAAATTTACCAAATGGATGTGTACAATGCATTCTTGTAAGGAGACCTATATGAAGAGGTGTATATGACCATCCCAGGAGGATTTATTGACGGAACATGAAAGAAGAAACAAGTTTGCAGGCTAATGAAGTCATTATATGGCCTGAAACAAGCCTCAAGGCAATGTAATATTAAACTCACTACAACCCTAATCTCATCTGGTTTTCAGCAGAGCCATAAAGATTATTCTCTATTCACCAAACATGAGAAGGATGACATAGTATTGTCTTGGTGTATGTGGATGATCTATTACTCACTGGAAGCAGTCAAGACCTTATTTTGTCTACTAAGGAAGTAATGCAGGCAAATTTCAAAATTAAATACCTAGGAGAGCTCATGTATTTTCTTGGGATTGAGTTTGCAAGAAACTCTCAAGGTATATTGATGCACCAGAGGAAATATGCATTGGAACTCATCTCATATTAAGGCCTTTCAGAGGCAAAGCATATATCTTCCCCTATGGATATGAATCAGAAGTTTACTACTGCACTTATATGATCAACATGTTTCAGCTGCACTCATATCATCTACTTCAGAGAATATCAGACAGAAATCAGATCCATTTTTGTCAGATCCTAGCCTATACATGAGATTGATTGGAAGATTATTGTAATTGACAACTACAAGACCTGACATTACATTCACTGTGCAGTGTCTAAGATAATTTATGAATGCTCCAAAAGAATCACATATGGAGGCAGGGTTGAGACTTGTTAGATACATCAAGCAAAATACAGGATTGGGGATTTTCATGTCCAGTACTAGTGTTTCTCAGCTAAATGTTTTTTGTGATGCAGACTGGGGCTCGTGTGTCAACAGTAGAAGATCAATCACTGGGTATTTAATATTGTGTGGTGATTCACTTATCTCATGGAAACCTAAGAAGCAAGAAACTATCTCTCGAAGCTCAGCAAAAGCTGAATACAAAGCTATGACAGCTTCTGTCACAGAGGTAGTGTGGCTGGTTGGTTTATATCAAGAACTTGAGATCAGAGTTCAGTCACTAGTGTCGGTGTATTCAGATAGGAAGTCAGCAATCTAGATTGCAGCCAATCCAGTCTTCCATGAACGCACCAAACACATCGATATATATTGTCACTTCATTAGAGAAAGGATACATGATGGACTAATTCAGACAATGTTCTTACCCTCAGCTGATCAGCCTACAGATTTTCTCACCAAGGCTCTTGGAAGATCACAACATGATCATTTGGTGTTTAAGCTAGGAATGAAGAACATCTTCATATCTCCTAGCTTGAGGGTGTGTGTGAAAGAGTTAGTTAAGTGCACAACAATATCATAGGTTGTATCTCACCATATAACTTCCACTTAGTTAGTTATTGGTGGTTAAGTTTGTTACATAGTAGTTACAAGTTAGTTACTTGGTTGTTAGCTTAGTTGTTAGATTTAATTAGATGTAATTAACTGTTAGATTAGCTAGTATATTAGCTAGCACAGATGCAGTAGATATTCCTGTATATATATATATGATGTATACTTGAATAGAAGGTCAACACAAATATTTCCCAAACATCCCTCTTCTTTACATTCCGCATCTTCTTCCATTTTCTGCACATTGCATGTGATAATCGACTGATCTCATCTTCTACTGTTATGAGTTCCTATATTCTACATAATAAACGTACAAAATTAGTTGGGGTCAACCACTTGACAATAGTGGAAAACATCATGATTTGGGAGCATGGGCACCGAAAGTTGCTGCTTTCAGTGCTCCAATAAGAAGCCCCGAGAAATTATGAGATTACCACACTAGTGAGTGTGAGAGTTTGAGTGTATTGTATACCCATTATTATTGTTATATTGGAAAGTTTACCGTAATTATTTTTCACGAGATAATTTTTGTTTGTATTTTAGTATTTTATTTACTATTCATAAAATACTATTTACGTTGGAATATATCCAAAAATACTGAGTATGAATGCAGTTGCGTCTAATCTTTTAGATTAGAAAAGTATTTTTTCGGGTGTCCATACTATTTTTTCGCACATATTAATCCCTGAAGGGAATTGAATTGGAGTTTATTCCCAACACAATCCACAGGAGTTCAAAGAGTGATCTTATAGTCTAGAAAAACTACAAAAGGAAAATATTAAGCAACCTTTAAGATATCATCAAGGAATTATGAATAAAATAGAATATGCCATGAAAATAAATTGGCTTACTAGGAATGAAAACTATAAAGCTTTAAATTTGGAGCACTCCTTAAGATACTAGAAATATTCTAGAGAATATACAAGTCAATCAACCAAAAATGGCAAGGTTTTTGTTAGATACTTTATCACATTTTCAACCTTGGTTAGTTCTGACGAAATAGAAATATAGAATAGAGAAATTGACTTAAATTTTCTTATCCGAAATACCATTAAGTGCATGTTTGGATTGACTTTTGGGTACCCAGAAGTGATTTTGGGTACCTACTTTCGTGAAAATAAAAAAATTGACATGTTTGGATTACCATAATCAATTCTGACTGAATCAATTTTGCGATTTATTTCAATTTGAATTTTACCCTTCCTTTATTACACTATTTAATTTTCATCAATAACTCTATCCACTTTCATTACTCTCTTTAAATATCTCGAAATTATTACTAAAAAAAATTAAATATACAACTTTCGTTACACTATTTAAATATCTAGAAAAAATTACTAAAAAAATATTCAAATATACAACTTTCATTACCCTCTTTAAATATCTAGAAATAACTACTAAAAAATCAAATATACTACTCATGTTCTGTTTTAATTAAAAATATCAAATATACTATTAAAGTTGACATTTGTTCATGTGTAATTGCAGATTGGAACTTTAAACTCCTCAAACATCCTAACGTTGTCCGATTATACGAGGATTATCCTTCTCTTTTTTCTATTGTCTTCTTTCAAACACTCCGAATATTATTACTATATATATTATATTTGAACAAACAAGAAATAAATATACCCAAGTTGAAGTATCGAAAAGTTTTATTATTTTTGAAGAATTGTCTGAAGCGCCGCGACTCCTCCTCCCAAGAGTCACGACTCCTGTAGCGTGAAAAATCACTGAAACTTAGGCGCTGCAGCTCCTTCCCGATGGGCCGCGGCGCCTAGGCTCCAGTGATTTTCACTATTTAGAGCTGCGGCGACCAACCGAAGGGTCGCGACGCCTCTGATCCAGTTATAGAGTACATGCAAAATTAGAATTGTAATGATATTTAACTACTATTTGCACTTTAAATTAGTATTGTAATAATATTCTACTAATATTTAAGTACTATATTGCACTTTAATTTATATTATCTATTCGTAATTTTTATTTACATACTTTCATTTTTTAGTAATTTTTATTTATATATATTGACTAAATGTCCATTTTGGTAATTCTACATTCAAAAGCAATTTTGATCAAAACTATCCAAACATAAATCAATTATAACAATCATTTTTATATTGTTGCATCCAAACATAAATCAATTCTACCAGAATCAATTCTGCCCACCGCTAATCCAAACACACCCTAAAATAGTTATGTCGAGGCTGACCTTTTTATCTGTAATTGAACCAAACGGTGTAACTCCAAGAAATAGCAATAACAAATTATCTTTACCAAAAAAATATATATCAAAGTACAGTGTACAGTAAAAATATCTGATAATTGTACAATAGGAAATAAAATAAAGTGATTTGTGTAGGGTTTTGTCGGATTCGTACACGCAAAACCCGACGGGCGGTCAAACTGATGGATGATTATATAATGTAAACACATAGAAACTGTAATGCGTCGATAGAACACTTACAGTTTAGCAAATCTGAACTCTTCAAAGTTCAAGTGTACGCCGAGGGTGAGCACGCAACTGTTCCTCGATTGCAAGTTCTGAAAACTCTGACGTAATTTACTCTTTTGGAAAGCTAGAAAATCCAGCAGAGTTTGAGCAGAGAATAATTCTATTGAATTGAGTATATTAAAATAATGATGGAACCTTCTATTTATAGCTGAATAATCATCTAGGGTTTTCCATGTGGGCCAGGCCCAGAAACCGAGACAGAGTGAGTCATTCGTACCCACTGGACACGTGACACTGCAACGCTCAATGGGAGGTGTCGCGCGCAAGCGCGCCGCCCTCGTCCTCGAGTGCGCCCTAGTCCAATTCTCGCTGCTTATTTTAATTAAATCAAGATGATATCTCGATTTAATTAAGCAATCATTATTTATTCTAATGTCTCGATTATAAACTGAACATTTATATTCTCTCTGATTACATCATTGGAACGACGGAACAATTGACTTAGTGTTACCCTACAGACCTTCACATATCAACACTAATATCATTAGTGTATACACAAAACTCCTAGACGACGCCGGAAGACGAACTCAATATGTGAAGTATAGTTACACGACACATATGAACTGAACCTCTATGTGGGTGGATAAAATTCTTGCATTCACGACACACTCGATCAAACTTAGGATCTGCCAAGTGTCTATCCAAATGACTTGATCATTATATCTCATCTATATTAGCTGACAACAAGACCATATCAAAGATATGTCTACTGCATTGGCCAATTACTTAGTCAACCTAATACCATATGAGAATCTGAGTGTTCTTTCGAAGATACATTCGAGGAATGAATTCTAATCTTGTCTCAACTACCACCTTTAATCTACATCGCAATATACCCAATACAAGTCGTGTCTCAACTTATAAGACATTTGAGCTTAGGACATGATCAAAGTACATTACTCTTAGGGGTGAGCTGTCCGCAATTCTACCATTTTGAAGTACCGGACCTACCCTATAAAAGACCTTCCTAAATTTACTACCCAAACCTACCAAGAGCAATCATTACGGAACCTACGGACCTGCCGGATAGGTTCCTGCACTTTACATTATGCATCCAAAGCAGTCAGAATATTTAGGCACCATAATTAGAACTTATGACCAATCAAACGTTATATGAAAAGAGAAACAACATATTTCCATATAATTAGCTTGAGAAGAGAAGCAATCTTCTGCTTATCTAATGTACAAGAATTTACTGTTTTCTTAATTCATCATCATTACAGTGGAGATCAAAGTGATGGGAGATCCAGCAGAAGATATAATTTGATTAAGCTCTTACATAAACTAATCAGAAAAATAGGACTCTCAAATCTCAATTATGCAGAAATCAACCCAAACGCTCCAAAATCCAAAACTAAATGAGAATATCAATAATCATAGGATCCGGGTATCGGTTCCGAATCTGGGTACCCGATCTCTATTTTCCGAAACCGGATCCGACATCTATCGGTTCCTAATTTTACTACCCGGAACCTACCCGTTATTCTAATATATCTACCCGGAACCTACCCGATAGTGTCGATTCCGGTCGGGTATCTGAATACCCTGTACCCGTGCTCACCCCTAATTACTCTATAAACAAGGCGCATATCGACCTCAAGTCTAAGGACTTCTATCTCTCACACGCTGATGACACTTTAGACATATATAACAAACAATACATCAGCAGGGTATACCAATACTTCTACAAGTACCATGTGTCTATCACGAGTTGCCATAACTCATAGCAGGTGAGACATACTACATCCCAAGGATATGATGCAAACCACATGTCGACGTATCACATATCATCGATATCCCATTCTCGATGATCATTAGTCGAGACAATTTTAAAAGTTATGTTATAATATTAATAACCACGTAACCTCTTAGGGATACATTTATATAATATTATAAACAATCAACTAATAATTTAATAAGTGCAAATGTCATAATATTAAACTCCATTAATATAAATATAAATGTGTATAAAGTACATTTGTTCTAATACAAATTGTTTTTTGGATATACATATACTTTCAATTTGAATATCAGGTATTTACTTGAAGAGATAACTAACTCCCTACTTCGGCAGTTTATTATGTTACGGGAATCTGAAGAAACACATCCCTTCGAACCGAAGCGTTATTTGGAGGCTAGCTTTACTTAGTTTTCTTTCTTTCAATAAATAGGGTAAGTAGGTTTTTAAAATAAGAGAGGTATTTTAGTAATTTAATTTTTAGATTTAGGGTTCATGCTTTTAATATAATAAATAAATAATTCTTATCCAACTTACTTTTTTTTATTGCATAGGGGGAGAGGGTCGGGAAATGGAGGAGGGGCTTGCAACGTAGAGATTTAAGTCATCACCAACAAGGTGAAAGTTCGGATAGTCAACCAACTGAGCTCTAGATCTTTATATTCTTATCCAACTTCAAGTATAGTTTTAGAGTTATTTAAAATACTTCGGACAGTCAAAAATGAGAAACTAAGAATGAAAACAATGAATTGAAGCCTAGTCCACTTTAAATAAGTTTGGAGACGGCAGAGCTTTTTTCATAGTAATAGTGGGCCGGTCTCATGAGATCTACTACTAACTAATTTGTGGTTTTCAATTTTGAATGTTTGAAATGTTTTTAAGAAGAAACGATATAATCTCATTTGTAAAATGACACGGTACAAGTACTGAAATTAGGTCTATGTTTATATGAGCCTATTATTCATATTAAAATTATAGGTATAAATTTATGTGGTATAGTACAAAAATCGGTGGCCTAGTCTTTCAAAAAATTCAGCCTAGAGTTTAAGTTGTGTATAACATACAGTAAAACTTATTTTCATATAAGTTTGAATATAATCATTGGTGTTAAAAAATGAACTTTGATGAGAGGGATAATCTTTGTGGAAATAAAATAATCACATTAGAAGTTTAATTCCATCTATGTCGATGGCTTGAAACTACACGTGTGAGCTTTGAATACTCGCATTGCTCGTCTTGAGTCTTGATGAAAGAGTAAAGTCGTGAAAGTTAAAAACCGATTAATTCAATCAATATATTTTTTCATATGATATAAAGGGAAGTGCTTACTTAGATATTAATTACTTCGATAATAGGGTACATTAAAAATGAGTAAGGATTTCATCACCTGGTCACATGAATGTGGTGCAAAATAAGCAGGATTTTCCCATATAGTATGAACGAGTTAAGGTATGAAAGCTAATTCAAGAAAGGTAGAATTCTCATAGGTGATTGATATACGAGTCTCTGACAAAAAAATATTATATGACCGACTTCGACTTATTTGAGACCGCGTAGTATTTGTTATTGTTATTAGCGTCTGTCAATTAGCTTGAACATATTCATTATTTTACTTAAAAACTTATGAATAAAGTCAATTGGTTGAGCATGTGACTTTCATAATGGAGGTCATGTTGGATTTTGATATTGGTGAATGGAAAATGATGGGATGAAAATTAAAGGAAGTAAAAGGCTCTTTTGTCCCACGTCGAAAAAAGAGAAGGAAAGAGAGGTGTATATATTACATTACACCTTCTCTAGTTGCTAAAAGGGTTGAGAGGGCAAGGACCCCTCGCGCCGTCGTCGTCGCTCGCTCGGCGAGGCTTCGGCTTTGTCAAAAGATTGATTGATATTTTTTTTGGACAAACGGTTCTTTAATTAATTAATTATTTATTTAATTAAAAATAAATCCAAACGGATCGACCCAAGACCCGCGACCGACCCGTCCGGTTTAAGTCCTCTCTTTTCGAATTTCCCTCCAAAATTTTGGTGACTATTCTGAACGATTGCAAACATTCAGAATCAGTACCTCCAACAACTATAAATTCTTGTTTGTTCCAAGAATTTATCACTAATTCATTCAATACGAATTTCTTCATCTGAAAAATTCTCTCTTCCTAAGTCCAGGTGATATCCGCCGTTGAGTGGTTCGCTGCTACCAGAATTTGGAGTACTACTATTCTGGTAAGATAATCGTTCTATCCTGGGAGGCGATATTCCATTAACATCGAGTACTGTGAGGGGAATAATTTCCTTAAGGACACACTTTGAACTAAGTGTGCTCGATTATATTCTGAAATTATTTTTCTTATTCAAAACATATTATGTTTATTGTACTGATTTCAATTAAGTATTTTTTATACTGTGAAATCTGTTTTTTACTAAGTATTTAAACAGATTGTGTTGAAATATTATTTTGGCCATATACAGATTATTATATCAACAATCTTAAGGAAATTATGTTTATTTTATTTTAATCTGTATCCTGGTTTGGAGATTAAAACCTGTGTGGTTTTGTACTCCGTATGAAATTTCATATTCTAACTTGAAGACATAAAAACTTCGTTGGAATATTAAAGTCCATGAAAAAGTGTTTTCCAAAAGGAAAAAAAAGGTGTTTTCCAGAAGGAAAAAAAATGTTTTTCTTGTATGTTGTTTGGAGACTAAACTCTTCGGATTTTCTACTCCGGTTGAGATTAAAGTTTTCATAGCTTTCTACTCATTTGGGTACTTGATTTGAAGATATAAAAACTTCATCAAGTATACAACATACAATCTACTGCACTTCGTTTCAAGCAATTTTGATTCGGTTTGAAGAAATAACATATTCACCGTTGTGTATGATATTTGTTGCATGAAATACGTGAAGATTATTTTCAAGGTAGTAAGAATGAATTTGACTTACTCATGTGATACTTGTACAACGATTTGAAGAACATAAAAACTTTATCAGTATGTTTAAGGAGATTAAAACTTGTGTAGTTTTATACTCCATATGAATATTAGTATTCTGACTCGAAGATATAAAAACTTCGTTGGAATACTAAAGTTTCATAACTATACTGCGATTTGAAGAAATAAAATCTTCATCGTTCAAATTACGATTTGAAGAAATAAAATCTTCATCGTTTAAGTTTCACAATTATACTCCGATTTGAAGAAATAAAATCTTCATCGTTTGAGTCTGTGATTTAATTGCTATTCTGGTTTTATTAAGTAAAATAATTTGTCGATTTGACAGTGACAAACAAATAATGGCAATTGATATGAATGATCTGTGTGCAATGCTGTCGGAGTGCAATTTGGTTGGAAATCCAAAGGAGTTGTGGCTTGATTCTGGTGCCACTCGACATGTTTGCGCTGCAAAAGAAGCATTTGCAACCTATGCTCCCGCTGGATACGAAGAGGTACTGTTTATGAGAAATATTGCAACAACCAAGGTTGAAGGATATGGGAAGATACTTCTGAGGATGACTTCCGGCAAGGTCCTGACTCTCAACAATGTTCTGCACGTTCCAACAATTCGGAAGAATTTAATTTCAGCCGGACTACTCGTCAAGAACGGGTTTAAGTGCGTGTTGGTTAGTGAGAAAATTGTAATTAGTAAGAATGATCTGTTCATAGGAAAGGGTTACCTCACCGAGGGCCTTTTCAAACTCAATGTAATGGTTGTTGACAGTATTAATAAAAATTCAGCTTCGTCTTACTTATTGGAATCAAATGATTTATGGCATGTTCGTTTAGGACATGTCAATTACAAAACCTTGCGAAAATTGATTAATTTAGAAGTATTGCCTAAATTCGAGTGTAACAAATCAAAATGTGAAATTTGTGTTGAATCTAAGTTTGTTAAACATCCATATAAGTCTATTGATAGGTGTTGACAACCAATTTTGACCCTCCCGTCCAGTCATTAACTATAAAATTACACTAATTTTTCAAAATAATTTTTTACAGTTTTATAATAATAAAATGCAACAATAAAATATTAATACATGCATGAATAAGCGATTTAATAATGGCACCGCATTTTACGTAGATTACTAAGCATTTTCGAGTCTCACGCCCACATTCGTTATTTACATTCATAATTCAAGCCATATTCTATTTCCATCAATTCTTAATAATTTCAAATACGTAAATGAATAAAGAATTTAATAATGGCGTCGCATCAAGCATTTCCAAATTATATCCACATTTTTTTTTATATCCAAAGCAATTTCATAAGCAATTGAAACCCCTTATTAATTTAATTTAACATCGCAAAATACGCATAATAAATAAGATTTTAATAACGACATCGCATTATAAAATATTAAGCACTAATTAAATAGCACGCCCGTCTTTATTTTTGTAATAATTTAAACTCCTATTAAACTAATTTTAATCTAATAATAGCATCACATTTATAAAAGCATTAAGCAATCTTTAAATATCATATCCGCATTTAACATTTAAGTAATTTAATAATAATTTAAACCCCCATTTATTTATCACTAATTAAATCTAATACTAAAACAAATACACTTAAAACTCTACCCCTTAATTAATTACTCACCAGCCCAACTCTCCCTCATTAAAACCACATCCCACTATTTTGCAGCCCAACCCGCATGGCCCAACACCCGCAGCCCACAACCCTTATTTCCATTAACTTCACCCCTCAGCCCTTATCCCCTTCCCCATCGCTCAACAACCCTTAAGAAAGAAAAAACCCTAAAGCTAAAGTAAGCAAAACCTAGCAGCCTTAGGAAATTCGCCGTACCAGCACCCCAGCCCGAGATTCTCGCCGGAGAATCCGGATTTCCCTTACCCACATACACCCAGCCAGCTCACTAAAATCCTTACCTAAAATTAGCACTAAATCGCACTAAATCGTTCCAAATTTCGCCGAATCTCTCCAAAATCAAACCAAATAATCCGTCGATTTCTCGCCCTATTTATGCATCCCGAAATGGGTATAAATGAGGAACTTTGAGAAGACAAGGGGCATGGGTCGATAGCAGTCCAGACCCCCTTTTCACCGTCAAAACCAATCAATACACACATGCAGTGAGGAGTTTACACAGAGGAACCCCTCAAGATCGAGAAAGCATAGGGAAAACCCTTAGAACAGATAGGCATCGAAAGGAGAATCGCTAGAAATCATTTTTACAGAGGTTCTGTTTGCAAAGCAGAAACTTCATCCCTCAAATCGCATCGCATCGCAACTCTGAGTGAATCGACGACTTGATACACTGTCTTGGTTCGCTGCCCAGAGAAGGTAAATTTATCATCCTTTTTGTTTTAGATTTCGTTTGGCTATTTGTGTGTACGATACGCAATTGGTATGACTGATTAGACATATACTAAGTGATATTAATGGTTGTTATGCGTACTGAGTCGACTGCGAAATCTGTTCAGTTAATATGGATTTCTACTAATATTCGTGAATGTGATTGTAAACGTGTTCAGGCCTGTATTAGCATTTGTTGTGTATGTGTACATACGACTAAATGAATCGGCTATTGTTTGGAGTCTATTTGAAATTATTTTGATCATATTGAACTTGTCTTGAGGTGTTATTGTACATAGCCTGAATATGATTATGTATGTGCAACTTATGCTAGAGTGATTCTGCATATCTACAATACCATCTTTAGCTAATGTCGTGTCCGTCTACAGGTCTGTAGTAATACATTTGTAAGCCTAGATGTATTTAAGGATACATAAGGGCATAATAATCTTAACTGGTTTACAGATTCAAATATGTATTTGTGTAATTCTTTTATGTGTCTATCATGATTTGCGAGTTGGCTCGAGTAGATCTGCTTCAAATGTTTACTAGTTCGACTAGAAATCTATGTACCTGAAAGTTTTCTTTACGTATGACATTTTGATCCTTGTTTGATTAGTTATAGGCAAAACATGTGAAACCTCCTTATCGGGATTAGTTTGTTTCCATTCGGTTCATGTCCGTAGTTGTTGTTGTCTATCCCATGTAATTGTTTGGGCCACTGCTTGCACCATTTCCACCACTGTGCTGCATATTACCATGTTGTGAAGCATTTCCAGTATACAGTAGGAGTGTGAGTCTGCGTTTACTTTGATCAAATTGGTTATGCATATCAAAATAGTCTCTCTGAGTAGTGGCTCATCATTCTTACTAGTCTAATGAAACTGACTCTGAATTTACTCTCTGTTTAAGTGATAAAAACTGGTCATATTAATATTCTTCCAAGCTATTCTGCATTATACTTGCTTGTCAAGTTGCTAAGAGATATACGCACTAGCATTGCACACTTGTTTGCATAAGTTTTGTCATATTGAGTTATTGTCCATATTGATTCCTGAAATGCTAGTTATGATGAACTTAACTATCCTAGGGTCTTTAAGTTAAATTCAGGTTCATGAAACTGTTTGTAATGCTAAACTTGATTATGTATGTGTAGCCGACCCTCATGCATGCCAGTCTAGTACCATACCTTGCCTTCATTCAAGTATGTAGGAAATCTGCCTAGTGTCTTATTAATTGCATATTTGAAGTAGTATATTTTCATATCTGAAATGTCTGTTTTGAGTTTCGTCCTGCATCCAGCACCCCGTACCAAGGCCCGATGCCTGATTTGGACAGTAGCTTTGAGCTTTCCATTGTTTGGATCTGTTTAGCTTTAATAAGTAAATCATAATGCATTGTTTGAATATGTGATTATCTTATTTTTGAAAGAATAAAATGTTTACTAATCCTTATCTTCTCTTATTTTACATGAAACGTACCGGAGCAACAAAGAGTCTCATGGTGAGACTCACCATGGAAAGCGTGAAGACCCACATCTATGTGCATTTATCTTTGCTCCAGAAATTCCAAGCCGCAGACAAGATTACATCGCCATCCTTCGAGTCATCTTTATTGTTTTCCTATCCCGCCCCATTCATTTGTTGTAATTAACTATCTAACATTACATTAGTAGGATACTTAATCCCTTTAAGCTTTGACTCGCCCTTAAGGAGTATTCCCTTTAAGTTAATTATTTTAGGCTTGCCGTACTTAGTTATATTTAATAATTTCATTTGCATAACAATTCATATAGCTAGAATATTATTTATTATTTAATACAAGGAATTCATTTCTCTTATAAAATCTACTACTTGCATTCATTATTTTAAGATCATACTTTTACGCTAGTCATATTTTATAAATGCATCACAACTGACTTTGGGGAGTATCCTACTACATAACATGTATACTTTATTTAAAAAAAAAAATCATAAGGATGCCTTTCTTTCATCTAAGTCTAACTTTATCTTTATAAATAAATTTTACAATTTCTCTTACAAAAACGTTTAATGCTTTTCAACATGCATTTCTTAGCAATAATAATTACCCTAGGTTTGGTAGGACAACCGCAAGTTAGCGGATCTTAGAGGTGTCTAATCCCTTCCCTCTGGATTAATAAAGAACTCTTACCCAGAATCTCACACTAGTTTCGCAGACCATAAAAAATGGAGTTAATGTTGACTTTAACCTAGTTGACATTTAGGTGTCCTAATTCACCCAAACTAATTAGGTGGCGACTCCGCGAACCCTAGCACTACTTTTAGCACCCTTTAACCCTTTTAGCACATTTAGCACCTTTTAGCATTTTAGCACCCTTTTTAACCATTTAGCATTTTATTTTATTTTCTAACATTTTATTAAGCAGGATTCGCTAAAATAATGCCGCGGTCGGAAAAGGGCGTGACAGAAATGGCGACTCCGCTGGGGATTTGAGGTTCTTGATCACTTGACATAATTTTGTAATAATAATTTTACAATAAAATACAACAATAAAACATAAATATAAATAATTAATTTAATAATGGCTTAAAATAATTAATAAATGCATAAAATAAGTAATTAATTAGTAATCATTTGTAATTTAAAGTCAATTTTTAATCTAATATTTATAAAGCTTTAAACAATTCTTAAAAATCATATTTGCATTAGCATTTAAATAATTCAATCTAAGCTCATTTTAATTTTAATTTAACATAATAATAAGTTTTTAAATAATACATTAATTAAATAATTTTATAATAATTAGATAATTTAATCACAATTAATTAATTACTTTGTCACTAATTAAAAGCCTAAAACTATTAATTAAATAGCACATTAAACTAATTAATTAACAATTAAATACCTAATTAAAAGCCTAATTAAAACATTACTAATTAACCAACTAATACTAACTACGCCAAACGCACCACATTCATTTCAACGGGTTAGCCCAATCCCTTTTCCTTATACCAAAGAATACGACGCACCCACCTCTTCACGTCGATCTCGCACTTAACAAAATAAGAATTAATCGTGAACAAGCGACGACGAGAGAGAGGGGAAGTAACGGAGGAAGAACCAAAAGTGCAATGACGAGCGGAGGAGGCGGAGAATTTTAGGGCGGTGAAGCGGCGAGGGCGGTCGGTCGAGAGCGTAATGCGTTAGAGAAACTCAGGGAGAAGCGGTCATAGTAAACTAGAACTCTTCGTTTTTGTTCACTTTACGAGTTTATGTGTCTTATCGTTGATTTAGTTCTGGTAATTGATTCTGGTGTTGTTAGATCTAATACCGATTGAAATTGTTGTTAGATCTCTCTGGTATGTTTATTTTGATTAAAAGTTTGTTTTAATTTACAAATACATACCAGCCTTTATATGTAAATAATTAAGTTTCCTCTAAACGACTTTTTGACATCTTAATTAAAATGTTAAGGTATAATGTGACCTTAGAATGAACTATTTTACTTATTCCCTCAGTAATGTAAGGCACCGTTTTATAGATCTGCATCATTCAGTTCACTTTGCCTTTTCCGCTTTGCTTACTCCCTATCCGCTGCTTATCCATCACTTTCTTTTTACATAAATAAAAAGTAAGAGAATGACGAGACTAGCCATCAAGCAGCCGCTTCTGACAAATTAACCCGCATCTTTGTTTAATAGTTATAATAAATCACATAAACCTTGCAAAATATTTTAGAAAGTATATCTTATACTCTTAACTAAGTTTTTTTAATACATCTTTTCACAACATAAATAATTAACCCTAGGTTTTTTATTATTTATTTTCTAACCTTTTTAATTAAGACAGCGTCGACTTTCTCAACCCAACGCATCAACCAAAGATATAATGTGATCAGCGCATCGCGGTCAGCTTGACGCCAGATTCAAGTGAACTCCCAATGACTTTGTCTTTATATGCCGAATTCACATAAAAAAGAAAAGAAAAAGAAGAAAAAGATCGATAGCCCGCACGGGCCCTCGCCCGATTACCGCAAAATAACGTGATGCATCGAAACAGCTAACGTCACTACATACGTAAACTACATCGAGACCCACTTTTAGGCCCGAATCTTTTCAAAATCGGGACAATGCGATTCTTCCATCATCTCCATAAAATTACACTAATTTTGTAATAATAATTTTTAGGATTTTACAATAAAATACAACAATAAAACATAAATAATTAATTTAATAATGGCGTCGAGTCTTAAGCATTTAGAGTCCACTTATTAACTTTAAGCTTAAAATAATTAATAAATGCATAAAATAAGTAATAATTAATTAGTAATCATTTGTAATTTAAAGTCAATTTTTAATCTAATACATGCATTTAATGCATTTATAAAGCTTTAAACAATTCTTAAAAATCATATTTGCATTAGCATTTAAATAATTCAATCTAAGCTCATTTTAATTTTAATTTAACAATAATGCATAATAATAAGTTTTTAAATAATAGCGATTCTAAAGTTTTAAGCATTAATTAAATAACACACCGCATTTATTTTATAATAATTAGATAATTTAATCACAATTAATTAATTACTTTGTCACTAATTAAAGCCTAAAAACTATTAATTAAATAGCACATTAAACTAATTAATTAACTAATTAAATACCTAATTAAAAGCCTAATTAAAACATTACTAATTAACCAACTAATACTAACTACCCAAAACAAAAAAACCTAAACTTTCTGTCGCCGTGATTCTAATCTTACGAAATCTCAGCAAGAATAGAAGATGGCTATATAAGTATTCTTTGTTCTACTTTCTTATATTGTCATATTCTTAAATGTGATGTTTGGTTAATGGTAATTGATTTCTGAAATTGTTGTTAGATCTAATAGATCTTCTAATGACTTAAATTCACCTAATGATGTGTGGTTTATTTTCCTTAATGTGTATATCATTAAACAAATGAGTAAGGTGATTAAAAGTTTGTTTTGTTTGTCTAGTGTATATAAAATCTTATGTATATGTTGTCTAAAACGATATGCTAGCATGATCGACGTTGCTGAATGTGCATTGATAGCCAATTCATAAACCCCATCATGTAGGTAGCGCTAGTCCATTCATGCGCATTCTATATGAATTAACCTAATTTACAAATACATATCGCCTTTATATGTAAATAATTAAGTTTCGACGCTGACATCTCATTCTAAGCGGTATGATCATTTAAAGTCTAGAGTTATTGTCAAATTGTATCCACGTTCGCATTCACTTTAGTTGTTTCACATAATTAAAATGTTATGGGTATAATGTGACCTTAGAATGAACTATTTTACTTATTCGAATGTAAGAAGGACATAGGTTATTTCTTTGCTTTAAAGACATGTTGCATCGCCATTCTCTTCTCTCTTATCTTTATTATGTTCTTTTGTCCATTCATAATATGAAATGAAATACATGTAAGGATGTCCTCCTTTTCTTTAGAATAAGCGACAGAAGAATGTTAGCATAATGTTACTTGTATAATACTCATTCGTATTATCCTTTGCTTGGTCTTTATGTATAAATACAAACTATATGTCTTAAATAAATTCGGGCATATACTAATCCTTATCACTTTCTTTTTTTACAAAAATGAAGAGTCTCATGGCGAGACTCATCACAAAGCTACAAATGAAGACCTCTTATGTGCTTCATCCTCCTAACCTTAGGCGAAATGACATCGCCTTTCCTTCGAGTCATCCTTACTTATTCTTTATATTTGTTGTAAACTAATTGTCTAACGCTATACTAATTAATTAGCATTTATAATAGTTAAATCGTGAATCAATAGCTAGAAATTAGTTTGATTTACTTACTTTAGGCTTGCCTTGCCTTGTTTAATAGTTATAATAAATCACTTAACACCCTACACTTGCATAATAAATATTATTTACCTAGATATTCTTAAAACCGTGGTATAATTTCCTATTAATGCATAATAGACACGCCCTCCTCTTATCACGGAATATTATATCCTCATACCCTTAGGTAAAGGAATACTTGCATATATTTTACTCTATTATACCTATAGCTAATATAGTATTTAATTGCAGTTTTCAAAACTGACCTTGACTTTCTTACATAAACCTTGCAAAATATTTTAGAAAGTATATCTTATACTCTTCCGCTTAAACGTTTTTTTAATACATCTTTTTCACAGCATAAATAATTAACCCTAGGTTTGGCAGGATAACCGCAAGTTAGCGGATCTTAGAGGGTGCCTAACCCCTTCCCTCTAGATTAATAAAGAACCCTTGCCCAGAATCTCATTAAGTTAGCAGACCATTAAAATGGAGTTAATGTTTACTTTAAACTAGTTAAACATTTAGGTGTCCTAATTCACCCAAACTAATTAGGTGGCGACTCCGCGAACCCTTAGCATTCTAGCACTTTTAGCACCTTTTAGCATTTTTTTTAAAACTTTAGCACCCTTTAGCATTTTAAAACCTTTTTGCACTTTAGCACTTTTATTATTTATTTTCTAACCTTTTTAATTTGAGCAGCAGGAGTTTATTTTAAAATGCCGCGGCCGGAAAAGGGCGCGACAATCACAACAGACCTAGGGTTATTATTTGACATTATTTTTGCACTTAATTTTCTTGTGTATTGTAAATTGCTTTATTGGTCACTATTGTAATTGTTATTTGTTACTGTTTTCCTTAAAATGACATTCCGCTCATATTTCTTCCACTCTGGAAAATTCACACTATCACACACTCACGCGCTGGTGTGCTTCGCGCACCCGTAAATTTCTTTCAAAATACCCAAATTTTAGGAGAGTTGGCGCTTGCGCGGAGTTAGATCGGTTCGTTTGATCAGCCGCGTAGTCTTCTCACTCGAGTTGTTCGCTCGGGAACCTTGCGTCTAGTAAAGCCAAATCTTAGAAACTCAGGATAGAGCTATACCACCCTTTATTTTAAGACATGCATGCATTTACCTTAGGTGGACCGGTCCTTGGCATCGACACCACAATTAGGAAAACACCAAATTTGTCGACGGGTTTCTCAACCCAACGACCAACCAGCATATTATGTGTAGCGTGACGATGATAGACAAATCCAAGCCTAATCATGACATGCCAAAATTGGGAAAAAGTGCACCGTCATTTGGTCGTCATTTCCAACAAAAGCATTACAGTTGGACGGCTTGGACAAATCTATCATGACCTCGCATATGTGACGTTTAGGCCTCCATCTGGCATAAAAGAGCTCCCAAACATGTTAGAGCACGCGCTTGATTTGCAATTTGCTATTTATTATATATTGTCTGCAACTCTTTGCATATTATACTAACTTGGTTTGCTTCATTTGTTAGAGGGTTATTTTGCCTAGCTTATCCCCAAAAGGTTGATTCGCGTTGACTGGTAGAAGCACAATCATCCAATAAATGACTAATCCAGAGGCACCAGAACGGAACAGCTTAGGACACGTCCCCGTTCCTGTAGAGGATGCAGAGGCGTTAGAAAAGAGAAACACCAATGATCAACACCTCGTCAAATAATTGCAGCAAATGGAAATCATGCACGCCGAAATAGAAAGACTCTGAAATATGACAAACATGTCTATTAGTTTGAATGCACCACTCCAGGAGCAAAGGACAAATGCAATCGTATCACAAGCCCTTGAGCCTCCACTTCCCCAAAGCTCCCCGCAAAGGGCGCACCGTACCAACTCACACCAAAATGTCACTCGCCCGGTCAATTTACAAACCGACCTCCAAAATGATCTGTTTACTACATACACATCTCATCCTCCGCCTACTTATATCTCCCCACTCAGTCCAAATTGCCAATACGAGCAGACGACACACATCACTAGTCCTAACAAACAATATGGGGGATTAGCACATCCGACCGAAAGTCAACCATTGATTATGCCTGTATCCTTTCAAGAGACAGATCTGTCACGACCCGACCCCGGAACCGCGACTGGTGCCCTATCTGGGCACCCTTTCAGGTAAACATCAGAGATAATCAGCGGAACATACATGAAACTTATAAATAAAACAACGGAAGTAAAACAACAGGTTAGCCGATAGGGCTACCTTTACGACGCATACATAAACGGCGATTGCCTCCTTTCTTTACAAACGGACCACAATATGTGACTACGGACCTCTAAGAATTACAATCGTGGCGGACAGGCCCCGCCATACCCCTGATATACATAGCCATGACGACAACTCCGAACATCGGAGCCATCTAAAAATCTTTGAACCAGGATCCTAAGCTCGCGGATCCACTGTGTACCTAAACTGCGGACATGAACGCGGCCGAAGAAGTCGATCTAACATGTACGAATATGGAGCGAAATAACGCAAGAATCAAATCATAACTGTACCAAAAGAATGCCATTTTTAACTCCTGAAATCAATCATATATTAATCGTTCCTTTCCTTCTTTCAATAAGATTTAACAACATATTCTTACATACATACTTAAGAGTTTAATCCAGTTTTCTTCCACATAACTTACATATCTTTCATAACATAATCCGGCCCATTTGCGGGACACGGTGTCTTGATGAATCATGTGACATAATCCGCCCGCTGTGGGGTTCGATGTCTTGTGGAATCATATAACATAATCCGGCCGCTTTGTGGGGCTCGGTGTCTTGTGGAATCATATAACATAATCCGGCACTTTGTGGGGCTCGGTGTCTTGTGGAATCATATAACATAATCGGCCGCTTTGTGGGGCTCGGTGTCTTGTGGAATCATATAACATAATCAGCGCACTTTGTGGGGCTCGGTGTCTTGTGGAATCATATAACATAATCCGCTGTGGGGCTCGGTGTCTTGTGGAATCATATAACATAAGGCCCGGCTCGATTATCTTGTGGAATCATATAACATAATCCGGCCGCTGTGGGGCTCGGTGTCTTGTGGAATCATATAATATAATCAGGCGCACTTTGTGGGGCTCGGTGTCTTGTGGAATCATATAACATAATCCGCCCGCTGGGGCTCGGTGTCTTGTGGAATCATATAACATAATCAGGCGCTTTGTGGGGCTCGGTGTCTTGTGGAATCATATAACATAATCCGGCACTTTGTGGGGCTCGGTGTAAGATGACGTAACCGGCTATGTGTAGGCTCGGGGTAATATGGCGTGTCCGGCCTATTTGTAGGCTCGGTGTATTTCATAACGTGTCCGGCCTATTTGTAGGCTCGGTGTATTTCATAACGATCCGGCCTTTTGTAGGCTCGGTGTGATTTTCCTTACATAACATTTTCAAACCATCTTTTCACTTCTTCTTAAGTCGTCATAACAACTTCCCATAAAGCTATTATAACAACCTTTCATTTTAGAGAACTTAAGACACTTTTATTCTTACAACATTAGGAAAACTAGATCCAAAAATACTACATACATACATACTTAAAAAGAATCATAGAACTCCTTTCTTTTTAAAGCTCAAGTCACATACTCTTTTGGAAACCATCTTCTTAACTTTTGAAATAAATTAAGAAGCCATACTTTGTAAAATTAAGTCATTTCCACTTATAAAATCAAGGCTTGTAGCCTTAACACCTCGTAGCATACACTCTTTCAAATCATGTCGCTTATACTTTAGAAATCAAGTCCCATAACTTGAAAAATAAAGTTTCATAATCCTTTAAAGAAAAATCAAAGTTCATAGTCTTAAAACTTCATAACATACATTCTTTAAAGTCCATTTACTTATACTTGTAAAATCATGTCATCTACACTTTTAAAACCAATCCCCTTTTCACATATAAATTCAAGTCATTTTCAAACATAAAAATCAACTTACTTACTTTAAACAAATCTAGACACATAGCCTTTAAATCAAATCTCATAATTTCCTAACCATTCTTACTAACGTCTCCCATAAGACCTAGTAAGGACTTAGGACAATTTAAACATACTTTTAACTTAGATTCAACAATGTAAATACTTCTTAACTTCTAAGAGTAGAAGGAATCTTGAAATACTATCACATGGATATTTCATACGTAGGATCATGCCAAAGAAAGTAGAGGTTCACATACCTCGCGACGATTATCGACAATTAGCAAAACGCTCCAAAGTACTTCAACCTAAAATGGCCACAATACGTCCATAGCCTTGAAAATCAATTTTTTTTGGAGGTCTGCTGGTGGTCTGCTGGCACCGCCGCCGGCGAGCTCAAGGCGGCATCAATGGCGGATTCCAAAATACTGAGAATTGAGGCTCGGGATTGGTTGCAAAACGTAGCTAAGATCAATACGAACACAACGGTATACGCCTTAGCCCTCAACTGTACCAGAATCGATCGGAATCTTCCAACTTCCGATCGAAGAAAAAGTTTTGGTTGACCCGACGATCTGGGTTGAATTGGAGGTCGTGGGTGGTGCAAAAATGTCGGCCTTTCCACCTTGAATATTTCTACACTAGCCACGACCGTCGACTCTACCTGTGGTGGACGGAAAATGCTCGTCGACGACCTAGGGTTTCGACGAAAATCGATCTGGTCGACGGCGAGTTTGAGCAAGAATCGAGGGTCCTGGTTTACATGGAAATGACGGCAAGGAGATGGTGGTTCTGATGGTATACTCCACTCCCGTCGATTGCACCTCAGTTGGTGGAAAAATCGGAAAACCGAACGGGGAAGATGGATGAACAGTGACCGAAACTTCGATCTGAAACTGCCGGCGATTCTGGGAGAATCGACGGTGGCGGTTGGTATGGACGTGACGGGCTCGACGAGACGAAGCTTTTGGTATATGTCTCGCCCGTGATTCTGGTTTGGCGGAAATGGCGTTTTCAGAACGCTCATCGAACAACACTGTTCATGGACGGGTTTTCACTGTTCATACTCGTTTTGGTATTTTTTTTGTTCTGCGTTGCCTTCCCAAACTCCCCAACATATACAAAATTTCTCGGGTGGTCCCACGTGACCAAATTTCGAAATTAAATTCCAAAATTCCGATAAATTCTAAAAGTCCCAAATACCGAATTCGAGAATTAAATTCAACTAATAAACCTTTTTCCTTTACAAGGTTCGGAGAAATTTTCAGAATCTTTCATTCCTTCTAAAATTCAATTCCCAAATTCTTACGTACGTTCTTATCTCAACTGCCGGAAATACGGGGTGTAACATCCTTCCTCCCTTAGAAACATTCGTCCTCGAATGTTCTTTCGGAGTCCCATCTAATTAGATAGCGACATAGTCTCCTTTTACTACACCCTTCTTACAACATATGCCACCCATGGCCACATAACAATACTTATACTACAATGTCAACCTTGGCACTCACGAAGCCAACTAGCCCATACTCATAATGACCACAAAGCCTGTCGTAACCATCTCTACTAGGTCTACTAGTGGTCGGCGGTATGTCATCACCGGGCAATCTCATATACCCGCTCAGCTACCACCCCAAACACTCACGGGTGTAGTTACCCCGAAATGTTCTTATAGATTCAGGCTCTATTCCTTTACACTTGGTTGCTAGACCGTACTCTTTCCGTACTTCCAATTCTTACTAGCATACATACATAACTTTCATACCGACTCTGGCCTCTAATCTTTGGAGTCACTCTATAAAACAATATACGACCATTTCCGGCTTTCACGGCCTGGTTCCGGTGGAACGTGTCCACGAACAGTAAAACAATTAACTAGACTTGGGCCTTGCACCCTCGTGACCCGCCACGTGGCGGAACTACTACCAACTGATCCCACTCTATTCCAGGCCATGGGAGACGTAATGTGTCCTCAACCCGACTCGGCGTCACTTAACTCTTATCCTCGGTCCGACTTAAAATCTTATTGCAGAGAAAGCCTTATATACCTAAGGTCTCGGCGGAATCAATATTCTTAGGCTCGCAATTTCCATGCTCCAAGCCTACCTTACCGATCCCCAAGATGCGGTACAAAACTTCTCATAAAACCAAACCATGTTGTCTCGATCACAACAACCATTACTTACTCTATCGGACCTCATCCGTACAATTCTCTTAAGCCTACTATGCGACTTAATCTATTAACATGACATTAGTTAAGTTCCTTAACATGGCTTAAGGGTTCACTACCCTATCGCATACTCATCCTTTCCCAATTATTTGAAATAAAACACAAAACCTTGGCGAAAATTCATTAACTATTCCATACCTTCCGGTATCTAGTTAGTCTTTACCAATTCTGGTAATCTAAAATCATTCTAGGCAACACGTCGACCGTGACATAACTCGTATAGATGTATATCACAATACCAACTATCTGCAATCATTACCAACCCGGATACGCAATCCATAGTCTTTCTTGGGTCATCACGCGCTTTCTCGTGGCTGCAATCAACATAACTCGTTAGGGAGGACGACCTACAATCTGACTCATCGCACGATCTCGAGTGAGAAGAATGGAAACCAATCCTAAATGTCTTGTAGCCTCACGATTATAGATGTGGTGCACACACCGATAATCAAGACTCTACTAGACACGCGATGCGTAGACACTTTCCAGAGGACTAATCGCTCGATACCACTTTTGTCACGACCGACCGGGATCGCGGCGGTGCCCTACAGGCACCCTTACGGTAAACATCAGAGATAATCAACGGAACATACATGAAACTTATAAATAAAACAACGGAAGTAAACAACAAAGTTAGCCGAAGTGGCTACCTTCGCGGACGCATACATAAACGAAGCACTTGCCTCCTTTCTTTACAAAGCGGACCACGATATGTGACTACGGACCTAAGAATTACAATCGTGGCGGGACAGGGCCGCCATACCCTGGATATACATAGCCATGACAACTCCGAACATCGAGCCATCTAAAAATCTTGAACCAGGATCCTAAGCTCGCGGATCCACAGCGTAATACCTAAACTGCGGACATTTAACGCGGCCGAAGAATCGATGCAACGTATGCGAATATGGAGCAGAAATAACGTGCAAGAATCAAATCATAATCGTACAAAGAATGCCATTTTTAACTCACGAAATCAATCATATATTAATGTCGTTCCTTCTTTCAATAAGATTTAACAACATATTCTTACATACATACTTAAGAGTTTAATCCGGTTTTCCACATAACTTACATATCTTTCATAACATAATCCGCCCATTTGCGGGACACGGTGTCTTGATGAATCATGTGACATAATCCGGCACTGTGGGGTTCGATTATCTTGTGGAATCATATAACATAATCCGCCCGCTGTGGGGCTCGGTGTCTTGTGGAATCATATAACATAATCCGGCCCGCTTTGTGGGGCTCGGTGTCTTGTGGAATCATATAACATAATCCGCCCTTTGTGGGGCTCGGTGTCTTGTGGAATCATATAACATAATCCGGCCGCTTTGTGGGGCTCGGTGTCTTGTGGAATCATATAACATAATCCGGCCCTTTGTGGGGCTCGGTGTCTTGTGGAATCATATAACATGTCCGGCCCTGTGGGGCTCGGTGTCTTGTGGAATCATATAACATGTCCGCCGCTTTGTGGGGCTCGGTGTCTTGTGGAATCATATAACATAATCCGCCACTTTGTGGGGCTCGGTGTCTTGTGGAATCATATAACATAATCAGGCGCTGTGGGGCTCGGTGTCTTGTGGAATCATATAACATGTCCAGGCCGCTGTGGGGCTCGGTGTAAGATGACGTAACCCGGCCTATGTGTAGGCTCGGGGTAATATGGCGTAATCCGGCCTATTTGTAGGCTCGGTGTATTTCATAACGTAATCCGGCCTATTTGTAGGCTCGGTGTATTTCATAACGTAATCCGGCCTTTTTGTAGGCTCGGTGTGATTTTCCTTACATAACATTTTCAAACCATCTTTTCACTTCTTCTTAAGTCGTCATAACAACTTCCCATAAAGCTATTATAACAACCTTTCATTTTAGAGAACTTAAGACACTTTTATTCTTACAACATTAGGAAAACTAGATCCAAAAATACTACATACATACATACTTAAAAAGAATCATAGAACTCCTTTCTTTTTAAAGCTCAAGTCACATACTCTTTTGGAAACCATCTTCTTAACTTTTGAAATAAATTAAGAAGCCATACTTTGTAAAATTAAGTCATTTCCACTTATAAAATCAAGGCTTGTAGCCTTAACACCTCGTAGCATACACTCTTTCAAATCATGTCGCTTATACTTTAGAAATCAAGTCCCATAACTTGAAAAATAAAGTTTCATAATCCTTTAAAGAAAAATCAAAGTTCATAGTCTTAAAACTTCATAACATACATTCTTTAAAGTCCATTTACTTATACTTGTAAAATCATGTCATCTACACTTTTAAAACCAATCCCCTTTTCACATATAAATTCAAGTCATTTTCAAACATAAAAATCAACTTACTTACTTTAAACAAATCTAGACACATAGCCTTTAAATCAAATCTCATAATTTCCTAACCATTCTTACTAACGTCTCCCATAAGACCTAGTAAGGACTTAGGACAATTTAAACATACTTTTAACTTAGATTCAACAATGTAAATACTTCTTAACTTCTAAGAGTAGAAGGAATCTTGAAATACTATCACATGGATATTTCATACGTAGGATCATGCCAAAGAAAGTAGAGGTTCACATACCTCGCGACGATTATCGACAATTAGCAAAACGCTCCAAAGTACTTCAACCTAAAATGGCCACAATACGTCCATAGCCTTGAAAATCAATTTTTTGGAGTCTGTGGTGGTCTGGCGGCACTGCGCGCCAGCTCAAGGCGGCATCGATGGCGGATTCAAAATACGAGAATTGAGGCTCGGGATTGGTTGCAAAGCGTAGCTAAGATCAATACGAACACAGCGGTATACGCCTTAGCCTCAATTGTATGCGAATCGATCGGAATCTTTCAACTTCCGATCGAAGAAAAAGTTTTGGTTGACCCGCCGATCTGGGTTGAATTGGAGGTCGTGGGTGGTGCAAAAATGTCGGCCTTTCCACCTTGAATATTTCTACACTAGCCACGACCGTCGACTCTGCACGTGGTGGCGGAAAATGCTCGTCGGCGACCTAGGGTTTCGGCGAAAATCGATCTGTCGGCGGCGAGTTTGAGCAAGAATCGAGGTCTGGTTTACATGGAAATGACGGCGAGAGATGGTGGTTACGATGGTATACTCCACTCCGTCGATTGCACCTCGGTTGGTGGAAAATCGAAAAACGAGCGGGAAGATGGATGAGCGATGACGAAACCGATCTGAAAGCGCCGGATTCCGGGAGAATCGACGGTGGCGGTTGGTATGGGCGTGACGGGCTCGACGAGGCGAAGCTTTTGGTATATGTCTCGCCCCGTGATTCTGGTTTGGCCGGAAATGGCGTTTTTCCGAACACTGTTCATCGAACAACACTGTTCATGGACGGGTTTTCACTGTTCATACTCGTTTTGGTATTTTTTTTGTTCTGCGTTGCCTTCCCAAACTCCCCAACATATACAAAATTTCTCGGGTGGTCCCACGTGACCAAATTTCGAAATTAAATTCCAAAATTCCGATAAATTCTAAAAGTCCCAAATACCGAATTCGAGAATTAAATTCAACTAATAAACCTTTTTCCTTTACAAGGTTCAGAGAAATTTTCAGAATTTTTCATTCCTTCTAAAATTCAATTCCCAAATTCTTACGTACGTTCTTATCTCAACTGCCGGAAATACGGGGTGTAACAAGATCAATACAAGGAAGTGGAGCGGCAAACTCGAGCTAAAGTTGATGAAAATGTGGCAAAAGAAATTCGTAGCTTGAAAGAGGCATTCAAAAGCATTCAGATGAACAAGGGGAGGAGGGTTTAGAATATGAAAACTTATGTATGCACCCCGACGTTGAATTACCTGTGGGGTACAAGGTGCCCAAATTTGACATGTTCGATGGAAAGGGGAATCCCCGAGCTCATCTAAGGTCATATTGCGATAAATTGATTGGAGTTGGGAAAAATCAAGCAATCATCATGAAACTATTCATCAGGAGTCTCACCGTGAGATTTGGATGGTACATGCCAAGACCCTCGAAAATGGGACGGTTGGAATGCCATGGCACAAGATTTCATGGATAGATTCAGATTCAACACTGACACTGTCCTGGATAGATTTTATCTTATGAAACTAGAAAAGAAATCCACAGAAACTTTCAGGGAATACGCCCTGAGGTGGCGGTCAGAAGCAGCAAAGGTCCAACCTCCAATGGCAGAGAGCGAAATGACCACCTTATTCGTGCAGTCTTTAAGAGACGCAACGTATTATGAAAGAATGATCAGTGTAATTGGGCGAAGTTTTGCAGAAGTCGTAAGAATGAGCGACTTCGTGGAAGAAGACATTAAAACGGGCAGGATTACAAACCTGACAGCCCTACAAGCAACTAGCAGAGCAATGCAGTCAGATTCCATAGGAGGTACCTCACAGAGGAGAAGAGATGCATCACCCTCTATCATGGTCATTCAGGAACATAGGCCAGAACAACTTCCAGTGTATCAAAGCTCACCGCCTTCTTACTATAATCAAAACACTCAAAATCCACAGTCATATTATCAGCACTGCGCTACCCCATATCCTGTTTACCATACCTAACCAGCATATCCAAAATACTCACCACAGTCACGAACCCGTACACCAAACGGGCCCAAACCCCGCATAGATGCCGAAAGAAAACCAACCAAACCATATACACCTTTAGCCGAACCCATAACCCAAGTGTAGAAGGCGAAAGCGCAGAATACTCCAACCAATTCGGAAATACCCTGTGCCTACTTCCCGAGGGCACGATAAAACCAAACATTGCGCATACCACTCCGGTGCCGAGGGACACGACATCGAAAATTGCTATACACTCAAGGACAACACTACTTTTAGCACCCTTTAACCCTTTTAGCACATTTAGCACCTTTTAGCATTTTATTTTATTTTCTAACATTTTATTAAGCAGGATTCGCTAAAATAATGCCGCGGTCGGAAAAGGGCCTGACAATAGGAATTCAAATCCTTTAGACTTAATTCACACAGATATATGTGATATGAAGTCAATACCATCTCGTGGTGGGAAAAAGTATTTTATAACTTTCATTGACGATTGCACTCAATACTGTTATGTGTATTTGCTTAATAGTAAAGATGAAGCAATTAATGCATTTAAGCAATACAAGAACGAAGTGAAAAATCAATTGAATAAAAAGATCAAAATGATTAGAAGTGATAGGGGTGGAGAGTACGAATCTCCTTTTGCAGAGACATGTTTGGAATATGGAATTATTCATCAAACTACTGCCCCTTACACACCACAATCAAATGGAATTGCGGAAAGAAAAAACCGAACATTAAAGGAAATGATGAATGTCTTACTAATTAGTTCCGGTTTACCGCAGAGCTTGTGGGGGGAAGCTATCCTTACAGCTAATCGAATACTCAACAGAGTACCCCACATCAAAACACAATCTATTCCATATGATCTATGGAAAGGAAAAAAACTCAACTTGAAATATTTCAAAGTATGGGAGTGTTTAGAGAAGGTCCAAGTTCCTTTGTCCAAAAGGGTAACAATCGGACCAAAAACTGTGGATTGTGTTTTTATTGGCTATGCTACAAACAACAAAGCTTGTCGGTTTTTGGTTCACAAATCGGACAATCCCGAAATTCATGTTAATACGGTAATTGAATAAGATAATGCTGAATTCTTTGAAAACATCTATCCGTATAAAACTGAATGTGAGTCGTCAAGTGAAAGATCTAAACGACCGCGGGAAGAACCAAAGGAAAGTATACCAAGCAAAGAGGATCCAAGGCGTAGCAAACGTCAAAAGACATATACTTCCTTTGGACCAGATGTTGTAACATTCTTGCTTGAAAATGAGCCTCAAACATTTAAAGCAGCAATGTCATCTTCTGATTCAACATTTTGAAAAGAAGCAGTCAATAGTGAGATTGAATCAATTTTAAACAACCATACATGAGAATTAATTGATCTTCCTCCTGGAAATAAACCTTTAGGATCAATTTTAAAAGGAAAATGAAAGTTGATGGCACTATTGACAAATATAAGGCAAGACTTGTGGTCAAAAGTTATAGACAAAAGGAAGGCCTTGATTAATAACATCTATTCGGGTGTTAGTGGCACTGACGGTCGTATATGGTCTTGAAATCCATCAAATGGATGTCAAGACAACTTTCTTAAATAGAGAATTGGAGGAAGAAATTTACATGGAACAACCTGAGGGTTTTGTGGTTCCTAGTAAAGAAAGGAAAGTGTGCAGACTTGTTAAGTCACTTTATGGACTTAAACAAGCACCCAAACAATGGCATGCGAAATTTGATCAAATAATGTTGACAAATGGATTTAAGATTAATGAGTGTGACAAATGTGTTTATATTAAAAATACTCCAAATCATGAAGTCATTGTTTGTTTGTGTGTTGATGACATGTTGATTGTCACGCCCTTTTTCGACCGCGACATTATAAACTCCTGCTTAGAAAAGGTTAGAAAAATAAAAATGCTAAAAGTGCTAAAAAGGGGTTGCTGAAAGGCTAAAAGGGTGCTAAAAAGTGCTAAAGGGTGCTAAGGGTTCGCGGAGTCGCCACCTAATTATTGTTTTGGTGAATTAGGACACCTAAATGTTAACTAGGTTAAAGTTAACGTTAACTCCATTTTGATGGTCTGCAAAACTGTGTGAGATTCTGGGTAAGAGTTCTTTATTAATCTAGAGGGAAAGAGTTAGACACCCTCTAAGATCCGCTAACTCGCGGTTGTCCGTTCGAACCTAGGTTAATTATTGTCAGCAAAATGCGTGTTTTTTAAAGTACTTAGGCAAAGGATAAGTGTAAGTGTTTTTGGCCTGCATAAAAAATGTAAGATTTGTTTAAAATATAAAGCTAATTTTAGTTGAAGACATGCATTTAAAAAGCAATTAGAAGAATTATTTCATAAGGTATATATGTTGCTTAATATAATATCGAAGTAATAATTCGAAATCTATTATGAATAAAATCGGTTGTGAAGACATATATTATGCAAAGGCTAACAATCCTACCATTCAAATAATTGTTTTTTGCTATGTGAGTGCTAATAGAGATTAAAAAAAAAAAGAGTTTCTCAGGTTAGGATTTAGTGATAATATCTCAACAACTTAAATAATTATGCAGGTGAAAAGTTATTAGATGGTTTAATCATAACTTAAGCAAGCTAGAATAATTAACTTAATGAGAAGCAAATTTCTGGTGTCGAATTATTTTCTAATAGCGACTTAAAGCTTAGGGGTCCTACTAGTGTAATGTTAGACAAATAATTTACAACCAAACAAATGGGAAAGGATATGAATTAATAAGGATGACTCGAAGAATGGCGATGTCCTTTCGCCCGCGGTTTGGAATTTTCTTATGCGAGATGGATGCACATAAATGTGGGCCTTCATTTGTTGTAGCTCGTGATGAGTCTCGCCATGAGACTCTTCATTTTCGCTCCGATGCATTTCATGTAAAAGAATAGGAAAATATAAGGATTAGTATATGCCCAAAAAGTAAAATACTGATGCTAAATTTAAGCACACATAAGACACTTAGATTTGTCAATCCACACGAAGACGGGCCCAAGCATTGTTCAACTTGAACTTTGGTCACAAGCAGCAGCCGGCTGGAACGAATAAAGGCAAACATACATGTTTCAAAATAAAAATTGAACACACAGCTAATGAAAGAGTAAGTCACTTATCTTGCATGAACCTGGACACATGATTTCTAACTAACCTTGGATAATTACATGCTCAGCAATTTACACATGATATGACATAACCACACACCAAATGAGACAACAACTATAGCTTGACGTAATTCGGATTAACCTCCAAGACTGATGCAAAATGCTATATACACACTATTGTTCCAATGTTTTTAGTAGATAAAATGTGGCATTTGTTAACATTGAAGGTCTTACCTACTGATGTGGGTGTAATGCAATATTTAGACAGAGAACTTAAGAAATAACATATTCCAGTGGGTGAACCAACAATCATTGAAGATGATACTTAGAAAACTCTGTGTCATCTAGGCTAAAGGCCAAACAGTGAGCCATTCAAGTAAGAATAGAGAAGATTTAAAATACAATGGATGATCATTTGTATCCATATTACAGGCTGCATATAGGTAATTAGTCATCGATTAAAGAAAAATTGGAAGTTAAATCTAGGAACAGAGCCCATATGAAATTGTATCCCTAATTATATGAATATGTATAGAACAATAGGGGACATTTAAAGGATGTGCAAGCAAATTAATCAGATAAAAAAAACATGACACAACCTTGACAATTTCTGCATAAACAGGTGCTCAATGATACAATGAAGACTTATGAGTACACAAAATATGAAATATGAACTCAGCCAGAACAGCTACAGATCCAGAACACAAAGCCAAGATCTAGAACAATGAAACTAATGACTGGATTAACAAGAGATTTGACAAGAACACCCACTTGCTGTATTAAGCTTTTTAATTCATTGTTACCCTTATGATAATGATAATTTTTACCATGCTTCATACACACTAAGTCCGTAACGATGCAAACCCTGCGCTACCATATCCATATTTTTTATCTTGCTGATTGCTCCGAACCACGAAACACGTTGCATATTTGTTTAACTACACAAGGTATAGCAGTAAGTAAAACTTCGGACCCAGAATAATATATATCCATCAATTATCTTAAAGCAATTCGAGTCGACCTAGGCAGGACCATCTCAGGCATAACCCTATGCAGGCTATCCCGTGGCTTATTATATTAGGCACAACCTAATTGATATATTAGTAATCGAAATCTTTCAGCAATACACACCAATACGCACAGACTAACAACAACAAACTGAAATAAACGAATTCACAGCAACCAGACTTGCAACAACAAACTGAATAAAATGAATTCGCAGCAGCCAAATAACGTAATTTGAACAAGCATGCCATGAGCGAAACTAAAAGAAGAGGAATTGATTTTACCTTCTCCAGGCAGCGAACCGAGGCAGCGTATCAAGTCGTCGATCCACTCGGAGGATTATTGCGATGCGATTTGGACAGGGC
This sequence comes from Przewalskia tangutica, assembly GCA_029844215.1. Taxonomy (NCBI): domain Eukaryota; kingdom Viridiplantae; phylum Streptophyta; class Magnoliopsida; order Solanales; family Solanaceae; genus Przewalskia; species Przewalskia tangutica. Next base: position 127,912,976 of record CM056721.1, read on the forward strand.
GAGCCTAGACTTCTAATTCTCGCATTATATTATTCGCTAATTGTCGGTGCTTCTTCCCTATATTTTCCTCGATTCTTGCTAATTTCCTGTATCAGTTTTCCTACTGATTTTCAATGGCCGAAGGCAGTTTTTCCTTCTCAACCCCATGTTTTTTTTTTTTGCTAATTTTCTAGATGTCGAAGGCTGCCTCTTGAATCGATTACTTCTTTTACTGATTTTCGATGGATGCTTTTACTGATTCCTGGATGGGTTCTTCGCTGTCCAAATCCCCCCATTTGCATGTGTATATTGAATGGTTTATATAGCTTAATTTGGGTTCCAAGTTTGGTAAGCTTTTGGTACGATTTTAGACTGCGATTTGGGTACTGATTCGGTATTGATTTTGACGCTTATTTTGGTAAGGTTTTTATTGTAAGAGATTCTATTTTCCATTTTTGGGTGATTTGACTACGAGATGAATGATTCTTATTACCGTATTTCTCATCCGGAACATCCGACGGGGTCTCGCTGGTAGTGAGTTGTCGGCGACTTTTAGTATGGATGGATAGGTTTTTATTTTTCTTTTCTTTTCTAGGCATAGGGTTGTTGGGTTAAAGAGGATGTGGAATAGGGGTTTGGGCTTGCGGTTCTGGGCCTTGGTATTGGGGTTTGAACGAATTTAAGTGGGTAGTGTTGGGCTGGTGAGTTATTAGAGTATTAATTAGTATTGGGCTTTATTAAATTAGGGGGGGTTAGGTAGAGTTTTAGGTGTATTATTTAATTTTAGTAAGGATGAGTTTAAACTAAATTATTTTAAAGTTGCTTTAAATATTATAAAAAATGACAAATGTCGGGTATGACAATTACGGATTGCATAATGTTTTTTATAAATGTCACGCTATTATTAAAATACACGCGTTAGACTAAAATTAGTGTAATAGGAATTTAAATTACAAATAATAATTATGAAATTGTCTTGCGTGTTAATAAATGTGAGTATGTTACTTAAGGAGTGTTTGATGCGACGTTATTGCTAAATTATTAATTTATTTACGTATTCATTATTATTAAAATTATTAGGGCTTAAATTATGAATAATCATGAAATTGCTTGTTATTAAAATGACGAATGCGGACGTGAGACTCAAGGTGTGCTTAATAATCTACGTAAAATGCGATGTCATTATCAAATCGCTTATTTATGCATGTATTAATATTTTATTGTTGCATTTTATTATTATAAAATTATTAAAAATTATTTTGAAAAATTAGTGTAATTTTATGATTAATGGTTGGACGAGAGGGTCAAAATTGGGTGTCAACATTGATAATGAGTAAAGATATTGTCGATGTAAATGCTACGAAGCATATGCTCGCTAGCAAATTTGACATGAAAGACTTAGGAGTTGCTGATTTGATCTTAGGAATTAGGATCCATAAAACTCCATAAGGTCTAGCATTATCACAGTCACATTATATTGAAAAAGTACTTGACAAGTTCAAGTATTTAAATTTCAATGTTGCAAAGACTCCAATTGATGTAAGTTTTGCACTTCAAAAGAATGAAGGTGAAAGTGACTCACAATTGGACTTTGCACGAGTTTTGGGAAGTTTGATGTATATTATGAATTGTACACGACCAGATATAGCATGTGCTATAAGCAAGCTGAGTCGATTCACGAGTAATCTCAATCAAACTCATTGGATGGCAATGAAACGAGTCTTGAGATATTTACAACACACCCAAAACTATGCTTTGCATTATAATAAATATCCCGCAGTACTTGAGGGATATAGTGATGCAAATTGGATCACCGGATCGTTTGAAGTTAAATCCACGAGTGGATATGTTTTCACCGTTGGCGGAGGAGCAGTGTCTTGGAAATCATCAAAACAGACATGCATCGCCCGCTCTACAATGGAATCAGAATTTATAGCTTTAGACAAGGCCGGTGAAGAAGTTGAATGGCTCTGGAATCTCTTAGAAGATATTCCATTCTGGCCCAAACTTTTGGCTCTTATATGTATACATTGTGACAGTCAAGCAGCAATAGGTAGGGCAGAGAGCGTAATGTATAACGGAAAATCTCGTCACATACGACGGAGACACAATACCGTTAGACAACTCCTCTCTAGTGGCGTTATCACAATTGATTATGTAAAGTCAAGAGATAACGTGACGGATCCGCTTACAAAAGGCTTATCTAGAGAGGGAGTTAGTAGATTATCAATGTGAATGAGGTTAAGGCCAAGGGCAAGTCATCATGGCGGTAACTCTACCTAGCAGAATGGAGATCCCAAGAGCTAGGTTCAAGGAGGTCAAACAAAATTGTGACTGACGGTTCAACATTGTCAAATAACTCAACCCATTCTTGGATGAAGACAATGTTCAGAAATAAGGATAAGACTTTATGACTTGTTAATGAGTTAATAAAACATTAAAGTTTTTTAATGGTTATCTAAATCTGACAATGTATGACCAGATAATGTGGCTATAGGACCACATGTTTAGAAATCACCTATGTGAGTGTTAAGTGTAAGCCGCTTTAAAGGGGAATGACAGTAAAGGCCCATTCTCTATGCACTCATGAGACCAGGAGGTGTTCATGACTGAAACGAACACAATCGTGAGAACCATAAACGGTTGATGGTTGATTGTGTGTCTTATGTTGTCTAGGTATACAACAAAGTTCGACGGTTCAAAGATATCAAATCTATCGATTGATCGAGTATATCCGATATAAGTTCACTACGGAAAGTTCAAAGGGAAACCTACTTATCCATATGCAGTCAATTCTCGCTTGTAAATCACACTCGTCCATACATTCTTTTATCTTATAGCCATTCCCCATTCATGTGGGGGATTGTTGGGTTTTGATATTGGTGAATGAGAAATGATGGGATGAAAATTAAAGGGAGTAAAAAACTCTTTTGTCCCACATCGAAAAAAGAGAAGGAAAAAGAGGTGTATATATTACATTACACCTTCTCTAATTGCTAAAAGGATTGAGAGGGCAAGGATGATTGATAATCTTTTTGGACAAACGGTTCTTTAATTAATTAATTAATTAATTATTTAATTAAAAATAAATCCAAACGGATCGACCCAAGACCCGCGACCGACCCGTCCGGTTTAAGTCCTTTCTTTTCGAATTTCCCTCCAAAATTTTGGTGACTATTCTGAATGATTGCAAACATTCAGAATCAGTACCTCCAACAACTATAAATTCTTGTTTGTTCCAAGAATTTATCACTAATTCATTCAATACGAATTTCTTCATCTGAAAAATTCTCTCTTCCTAAGTCTGTGTGATATACTGCCGTTGAGTGGTTAGCTGCTACCGGAATTTGGAGTACTACTATTCTGGTAAGATAATCGTTCTATCCTGGAAGACGATATTCCATTAACATCGAGTACTGTGAGGGGAATAATATCCTTAAGGACACACTTTGAACTAAGTGTGCTCGATTATATTCTGAAATTATTTTTTCTTATTCAAAACATATTCTGTTTATTATACTGATTTCAATTAAGTATTTTTTATACTGTGAAATCTGTTTTTTACTAAGTATTTAAACAGATTGTGTTGAAACATTATTTTGGCCATATACAGATTATTATACCAACATGTCACAAGTTCGAATCTCTTGCCTATAATAGCAGAGGATTTTGCCTTCTGGGTCGAGCTCGTTGCACGGGGCTTTCCTAGTGCGGGTTAACTCTTATTTGTTGTTTGCGAGCTATTGCACAAGAGCCGAGTTTACCCTGTGCACACCCACAAAGATAGCGCGGGTTCCATGTCTTAAAAAAAAATCAAAACATGAGTTGACCCCTTAAACTTTATCCTAAAAAATCAATCACACACTAGTCTAGAGTTTTACTTACAATTGTTACTTCTTATGAATTTCAAATTCTATGAACTAGTATAATGTCGAGTTCTAATTACATAATTTCAAACTTTTGGAGTGAAAAAATTGAACATTTTTCCCTTCAAATGAATTGGTGTTTAATTTTTGCCCTTGAAATGAGTTGGTATATACTTTTTGCGTTTTCATAATTTAACTCATGCTTATATACGTTTTGCATTTTCATAACTTTAACTTATGCCTATGAGTTGATATATACTTTTTGGGTTTTCATAATTTAACTTATGCCTGATAACTTGTGAAAATTTAAATTTGTGGCCCGCAGAAAAATTATTTGTTACTAGGGTAAAAAGTAAACATTTCTACCTAAATGGTGTTTAATCTAAAATTGGTTATGATCGGCAAGAGGCCGGGAGCTTTCAAACGGGCCATCAACCTTTTCAAAACAATACTAGCCCAACTGGCCCTCAACTCGCAAGGGAACATCGCCGACCATGGCCGAGCTCCACCGTTGTCGCCTCCATAGAGGGCAGTACCTCGGCGAAATCTCCGCCCTCTGCTTTCTACACCTTCCTCCGAACTTCTCTGCACTTCATTTTCTTCTAGCTGGTTCGTTCTCTCTCCTTCTGAAATCACAGACATGTTTAGTTTGTTTACATATGCGATGTTTTAGTTACGCAACATGCTCCTCGCATGCTATCTTGATTCTTATTCTTCCAGTCTAAGCACATTTTTTTTATTTGAACATATATATTTGTCTTGTTGAAATATGCTGCCACTTTTAGATTAGGCAGTACACAATTCGATATTGCAAACTGTAACACTTTGTTCTTCTTTAGTATTCCCTCAGTCTCACATTAGTTGCATGGTTTGCTTCTCCAGAGTCAAACTACATAAAACTTTGACCGACATTCTAAAGTGTATTTTTTTCATCAAAATTAATATGAGAAGAGTTGAAACTTGTATTACTTTTCGTATAGTTTTCGAATATCTAAAATTTAAATATTTAAGTTAAGCTAATCCAATTTAGTCAAATTGAGAAGCGAAATGTGAGTACTAATTTGGGACGGAGGGAGTACTATCTTTTTACTGAAATGGTTCCTAAGCATACAATTAATGGTCTCCACAGGAACTGGTTCACAAATTCTCGTCTATGATCTGACAACTGGGAAATTGATAAGATCATTTGATGTCTTCGATGGAATTCGCGTCCATGGAGTTTCTTTGCAGGCATTTAATGAACAATTGTCAGATTCACATGTTACTTTCAAGATTGCAGTCTATGGTGAGAGGAGAGTTAAACTTTTCAGTTTGCAAATTCAAAGGGTTTCTACTTCTCAAACTGAGCAACAAACATTTGATTTGACTTTAAGTCTCGTACTCTTATTGCCTAAGTTTAGCCACTGGGTTTTGGACGTTAGTTTTTTGAAGGTAAACTTTTTCCTTAATTATGAAATAGGTGCCTCCCGTGCTGTCTCCTTACATTTTTAGTGGGATTTATGCTTATTATGATACTTAACATGTGGCGGTAGTGGGATGGTGCTACTTCTTCAAACAATGGTGGTGATTGTCTTGCCATAGGATGCAGTGACAATTCTGTACATATCTGGGATATGTTGAGAGATTCTCTGCTTTCCAGAGTAGGATGCTCAGGTTGGTTTTTCAATTATCATCTTTCCAGTTTCATTTTGTTTATTTTTTGAGCGCTCAATGGTTGCTTCAGATAAAGCAATGCATACCAGAGAGAGTGATAGCTGTTCTATTGTTAATTAGGAGACTTAATTCGACTGTAGTGCCAGGGTTCATGCTTTTGACTTTTCGTCTTCATCTCATTTTTAGAAAGGTGTTTGTTGTACTCCATGAGGATTTGGGGCGATCATGTTGGATCTCTCCGCGTGGCATCTGGCACTATATTTAATGAGGTACTAGTATTTGGTTATACCTTTCCACACTCTCTATCTTATCATATTTCCCTTGTTCCAGTATTTTGTCCAAACTTAGGAGTATCTCTTCTTGATACATTGCATAGATGTCCATTTGTGTCATAGAGAATTTTTCAATCACCTTTTGATAATTTATAACCCTAAATTTATCTATAAATAGATTAAATAATCAATCGATATAGTGTCAAATGCTAAAGTAGTTGGGTTCGGCGAGATGAATTATTTTTCTGTTCTGATCCATTTAGGCCTATTTTGTCCCAATATTAAATTATTTGTCTTTAAAGGCAAGTAGGGGATCTCTAAAACTAGATTTTCTCTAATGAACCTTATTCCCACAGACATACAAGAATAAGAAAACTCTTGACAAATGCCGGACATAGTGTAAGCACAACAACTACAACGAATTCTTATTCTGAACTAGTTGACGTCATTTATACAGGTCCTTTACTTCTATTGTATTATGTTTTCTTTTTTAAATTTGCATACTCAGGAGATTATAGGTTTTTGAGACAATTCCCCCAAAGTGACTTGAGGTTTACCTATTATGGCCTCGTGGTAAATAAAGTGGGTACGAACCTGGAGACTGAGGTTCAAATCTCAGTAGAGACAAAACTCATTCGGTGATACTTTTTTTATTTATCTAAGCCTTGTTGGACAAAGTTACCTGATATCTGTGTTGGCGGGAGGTTGCAAGTACGGTGCATGCAAGCTAGCTAGGATACCGCCGGTATTAGAAAAAAAGAAGTGATTTGAGGTTTATCTGATCTCCTTTTGTCACCCATCTGATTATTGCAACTACATACCAATGCATATGAAGGCCCTATGTGGGATATGTCTAAATAATTTCAGGGGACCACCTCTCATTTAATCTTTTTCTGTGCTATTGCACCCTCGTCTGTTTTTATCACCTACAATCATCTTGTTGTCATACTTATTGGTCGGTGCATATGGAAGTTTACATAGAAATTGCCAAAGCGCTATTTGCACCCTCAATTTTGTTGTGATCCTCTGCTAATTTTGTTCAACCTCGTAGCACCGCACGTCCATCTTAACATTTTATTTCTATGACATTCATCTCGTGATATAATGGGCCTTATTATCCAACATTGTATATAACATAGTTGATCTTACACCTATACTATGGAATTCACCTTTTACTTTCTTAGGTATCATTGTATGCCATAACACTCCTCTATGTCAACAATTTTGATCTATTTCTTTTTATCACATTTTCATATATCATGCCATCCTCCTAGACCAGGAGTAACTGGTAAAGTTGCTGCCATATGACCAGGAGGTCATGGGTTTAAGTCGTGGAAACAACCTCTTGCAGAAATGTAAGGTAAATCTGCGTACAATAGACCCTTGTGGTCCGGCCCTTCCCCGGTGCATAGCGAGAGCTTAGTGCATCAGACTTCCTTTTTTATGCCATCCTCGTAGAAGACAGCCTAGATATTTGAATTGTTTGCATTTAGGCACCACAATTCTGTCTTACTCCATTTGTCTTGTCTCCACTTATACACTTCAGTTGAATGTGTATTTTGTGTCTACATGTTTTTATCCTAAAACCTTTACTTAGTACTTTTCTGCAGTTCCAATTTCGACTTACTCCATCACTCATATGACGCATGGTTAAATTGTTCTGCTCTAAGAAAAGCTGAATGCACATTGTTTAGAAGTTTTTTTTAATGATCGAGAAATCCATCTGGGCTAACCCTAGGACCAACCCCAACCTTCGAGACTCAGGGATGATGGTCCGCACCTAACTTTTCTCCATTTAAATACCAGGCTTAGTTTGCATGGTGCAGGGCTCGAACCTGTGACTTAAGTCACAAGTCCCTCAACCTTTGCCACTTGAACTAAGCCATGGGGCCACTCTTTAGAAGTTTCTGTTGCACTACTTAGACTGTTTTCCTGAAAAACTTTCCTTTTAGATATTTTTGCAATACTATAAACAGATTTTATGGTTTTCTTTCTATAGTTTTGGCTGAATTTGGTTTAATAACTGAAGAGATGTTCTATAGCTTGTATGGGTCTCTTTTGTTGACTATAGTTTTCTATCAGAACAAAATTATCACCTAATCATTTTGTAAATGGCTCTGTTAAATGTTGTAACGCCTTTTTTGTGCTCCTCGATATCTGCATATGTCCTCCAACAGGTGCTTATTTTTCTTGATCTGGGTCTGGCAGGTTCTTGTTTGGAAAGTGGGTCGTAAAGCTGATCCTGGTGTTATTCGCAGTCCTACTGAAGACCCTTTAAATTTGACCAGTGAGGGTCTCCAGCTTCCTTATCAGCAATATGAAGCCATAAATATATGTAAACTTACTGGACATGAAGGTTCAATTTTCCGCCTTGCATGGTCTGCTGATGGATTTAAACTAGTATCTGTATCTGATGATCGCAGGTTCATGTTTTTCTTAATTGACACCTATGTATATATTGAGCCATAGAACCATTTAGTCAGCGATTTAGGTGGTTTATTCTTCTTTTTTGTAAGCGCAGTGCTCGTATCTGGACACTTGGTGCTGATGGCCCCGACGACGTGGTTGACTCTGTCTTATTTGGTCACAGTGCTAGAATTTGGGACTGCTGTATATTTGACTCTGTAAGTTCATAAAAGTACTTTGTAATTCACTTACACAGTATAGGGGACTATGCTTTTGAGCATGCTAAAGTACTGCAGCTGCAGATGTTAAAGTAACTCCGCAACCTTATAATAAAAGCTGTATAAATTGCCTAAAGCCTTGTTATGGCTGGGGTTGACAGGAGAATATAGCAAGTCAGTTCAAAAAAACTTCTCCAGTGTCCCAGTTTCTTCAGAACTGATGGACTTTTCTTCTCAAAATGGGGAATTTATGACATGGATAGATGGATAAGATTTTAAAAAGAGAAGAGGAGAAGATACGGAAGATTGTTTGGGTTTTGGTTAAACTTCTTCTCCACGATGAAATCACATTTTTATGCTTGACAAGTCCACAATGATGTGATTGTTTAGAGCAGCTGCATTTTCCGATCTCACAAGAGTATCAGTACGAATATGGATACTTCTATCTTTGACTTTATTTTAATACTTGGGGAACAATCTAACAAACATGCAATAACCAAAATCCTACCTGTAATCACGTGTATAGCCCAACCACTGATACTTTTTTTTGTGTGTGTGAATTTAATGCCATAAGTAGTTGTCCTCTGTCAGACAGTTCTGGACCCTTCACGAGGGTATTGATGATTCTATGTCGTAACTTTTATTATAAAACTGTAACTTGTGATGGTTCATTAAGAATTTGTGCATTCCTTTCCTTCTAATGCGGGACATGTGAGGGGCCGCTTCTAAGTATTTGGTTTTGTCTGTCTATTTGTGGGACACTGCTTAGTTAATCATAACTGCTGGCGAGGATTGCACATGTCGTGTATGGGGAATGGATGGCACACAACTTACAAGAATCAAAGAGCATGTGTAAGTGAAAGGGAAGGTTCATAATGAAAGTGACTTTTTAATTATATTATTGTACCAATTAAATCATTATTTCTCATTTTTTATTTAATTAAAGTGAATTTATGTTCGATTGTGTAAATGTTTTCTTGCACCGTACCACTTAGAAGTTAGAATATACTGGTTTTATGATACAAATATTATATTACATTTTATTGGTACAGTGGGAGAGGGATCTGGCGATGTCTCTATGATCCTGATGCAGCACTCCTTGTGACTGCGGGGTTTGATTCTGCAATAAAAGTACACCGGCTGCAAGAATCGTTTTCTGATGGGTCAGAAGGAGGTATTGTGGAAGTACAAGACTCGACTGTCCAAAAGGAGGAATTTGCTCTTTATATTCCAAATTTTAGAGAGCATGTTGGCCTCATGAATAGGTATAGCTAATGTTGCAATTTCTCTGTGATGATTTTCAAAACTCATTTTGTCTTCCTGTATTTTTAGCAACTAGCCAATGAAATTAATCTTGTTTATTCCTAGAGTTGTGTATCTTGTGTGGGAGGGGGGAAGGTTAAGGATTATGTTAAATGAGTAAACCTTGCATTTCTAAGGATCAAATTCCATTAGAGACAAAAAAGTTAGGTGATTTCTTCCAATCTACTAAGACTTGGTGGGAAGGGTACCTGATACTTGTCCTGGTGGAAGGATGCAGGTATTCAGTGAAATAGACGAGTGAGTGCAGCTGATCGGGAAAAAAAACTTTAGGCCTGATTTTTTTTTTTCAGGGTACTTAAAAAAAGCAAGTTGTAATTTTTCTGGAAAGCTCTCTTATATTGCTCATGCAAGACATCCTATCTTAGTTCTGGACAACTTACTTGTTCACACTTGAGCACATGATTTGTAAGTGCTTATTGACTGATCATTTGGCTTTATCAAATTTCATGCAGCAAAAGCGAATATGTAAGATGCTTGCATTTTTCTCGGGAAGATTCTCTTTATGTTGCCACAAACAATGGATATGTGTACCAAGCTAAACTATATGATGCTGAGGATGTGAAATGGACTGAACTTCTCCATATTGGGGAGGAAGGACCAATAGTTTGCATGGATTTGTTGTCACACTGTTCTAATGTTACTAAAGACATTGAAAATTGGGTTGCTGTTGGCAATGGTAAAGGCACTATGATGATCGCCAAAGTTGTTGGTGATGTCTTGAATCCTAGAGTTGAACTTACTTCTACATGGTCAGCTGAACCAGAGAGGCAACTACTTGGAACTTATTGGTGCAAATCTTTGGGACCGATGTAAGTTATGATGATTCCAGAAGTCATAATGATACGAGGAATATTCATGACATATTTAAATAGAAGATTGATGAACATTTTATAAGTCTATCTTGACGACTTCCTGTTGACTTTTTGGCAAATAAGATCTTTCAGTACCATTAGTATGCTATTGGCGTGGACTTACATACACACACACAATCACCCCCTCCCCCAGGAATACCTATTTTTGATACAATATTCATCTATTGGTTGAATATATCAGGGATAATGTATCATTTACTTGTCTGATCTGGTGAAAGCTATATAAGTCTGATGACCTTATCCTGTAGGTTCCTCTTCACTTCTGATCCTAGAGGCACACTGAAATTATGGAGGCTGTTCAACCCGTTGCCCTCTGTTTCTGAGGATGTCATGAAGAGGTGTTGTGTATCTTTAATAGCAGAATTCCGCTCATGCTTTGGAATGCGGATAATGTGCTTGGATGCATCTGTAGAGAATGAGGTCAGTACCCTTTACAGTTCATGTATTCTGAAATTTAGCCAAGTGTTCCTTTTCTCTTTCTCTTTCTCTATGGCTTCAAATTTATTTATTCTCTCTCTATGGCTTCAAACATTTTTTGGGTGTTGGTCCCTCTTTCGATGCCTATCTTACTTTCCTTTTGGATTTTTTTCCAAAATATTGTTCATTTTCCTTAACTGAAAAATGAAAAGCTCTAAAGCATTTTAAATACCACCAAAATTTTATGGGACTTTTTCTATTCTTAACACAAAATTATCCTTTATTCTATATTCTATGACGCAAAGGTCAAAGTTTGACCCACAGGTTTCTCAACAAATATTAAACAAATCATATTTTAAACTCGTCTTAATATTTGTGCCAAGTCAAAAAAGACTAGCGAATTGGGACAGAGTAAGCTAGACACCGTGCATATGGCTGCTTTACCGCGTTGTGTGTCTCTCCTACAATAAATTTGTATCCTTAAGGTGATATTTGTATTACATTGAACAAATTATATTGTCTCAAATAATTCTTGAATTACTGCTATGTGATTCTTAAGATGAAGTTCCTCCATACTCATCGAGTGTCCTAGGTGTTCCCATATGTTCCTAAAAGAGGGAGTTGCTTATGTCTCCTTTCTAGCTCTGCAAGACAATAATATATCTCAGATCTTGTCTGTTTCAAGTTTGAACAACCCATCACTATGAAATATCAACTACTTAAGTAAGTTTCAAATTCTTAATCTATTTCCTTTTTTGTAGGTTCTAGTCTGTGGTGACATTCGTGGTAATATTTTGTTATTTCCATTGCAAAGAGACGTTCTATTTAGCATGTTTACAGCTTCCGAAATAAATATAACTCCCCTCAGCAACTTCAGAGGAGCTCATGGAATATCAACTGTGTGCAGCATCTCCATTGCTAGTTTTAGTTCTTCACAACTTGAAATTCATTCGGTAAGACGTTACTTGGATGCTTATTCAGTTCTACTAGTTTTTTTAAAAAATGGTTATTCGTTTCTACTAGTTACTTACAATCATTAAGAGAATTCCTGCTTGGTTTTGAGGTGATCTTTTTGTTCTCTCTTTGTGATTTGTTGAGTTTAAGGATCCGTTGATATTTCATTTTCAGGCCTTTTATACGGTTTTATATAATAAAGCTTTTGAAAACTAAATTAGATCGAAAGTGTAAAGTAATGGCAAAAATCTGTACTATGTAAAGTAACAAAAATCTGTACTAAGTTACAAAATATCTATACTAATGGAGGTTGACCTTTTGTTAGTCTCTGTAGCTGTTAACGTCAAAAGATATCTTTTCGTCATTACAGAGAGAATCAATGGATTATAACTTTGGCCAAAAGTACACTTGAAAGTCTCTAACCACATATCAGAGTGATGTATTTCTGATTAATTCCTTACATGTTTGATCAAGAGATTAAAAAGGTAGCCTTCAGTGAGCTTTCCCCTTGTGCTTCTTCAAATATTCTTCGCATTGCATTTTTATTACAATATTCTGTATTTGGTGTCCATATCATTACCCAAAAATAAAAAAGGAAGGAACTAAAGAGGAACTTAAAGAAGAAGAAAACGAAAAGGATGCTGATAGCCTGATAGTTCCCCTAGAAATGTAAGTTGTTTTCCATGTCTAATAAAGTTTTAAAAGGCAATTTTCACGTGTGCTGAGAAATTTTGTCGAATTTCAACTTTTATGGAGTCAGAACATTTAGGAGTAGAGAAGCCTAAGTTTAAAAATAATAAACGAATAAATGTTGAAAATAGATTTTACAAGTTGTACATCACAAGCCTTCTCCGTTGGAGTTTGTTTATATGTCCCTTAGAAACTTATAACATAGTGTTGTACAAAAATGATGAAAAGATTTTTTTTTGCATTCTCAAAAAAATGATGAAAAGAACATATCAAGCTATTCCCCTTCTCTGGAAAAGAAGGGAAAAAAGAAAAAAAATCAAGTTATTCCTTGTGGTTAAATTTCTTATCATTTTTTTCTCCATTATAAATGCTCAGAATCGCCATCATATGTGAGTCTATACTAGAGCATAAGCATCTACTTCAACATAAAGTACGGCAGAAAGTTAAGTTGAATGGGGATAGGTTCAAACAGAAATAAATAAACTCAGTATGTGAAAAATAACACATTTTCTGTTTCTTGTGATATTTCTGTAATATTAGAATTCAATATTTTTCTCTGACTTATCTTTTGTCCTCCAAAAAAGGAGGAAGAAAGAAAGATGACTTTTTTTTTCAGTTTCTATTATGAAAGAGAACATACATTCAAATTTTTACATATAAATATGCCAGTAATATTAGGAATTTCTTGGATTCGTGGCCTGAAAGTACTTGAGGCAAACATGTGATTGTGTTGTCCAATGCAGTAGCTTTTCTCTTTTGTTCTTTATTTTCTTCAGACTGGAGGAGATGGGTGCATATGCTACTTTGAACATGATAGAAGTCGTCATAACTTGGAATTCGTAGGGATCAAGCAAGTGAAAGATCTAAGTACAATACGATCAGTCTTCACTGATGCTGACCAACAAAACGGTTTACCTAGCGGCAGCTGTGCGATAGGATTTTCTTCATCAGACTTTATCATATGGAATCTAATTTCTGAGACAAAGGTATTGTCTCTCTTGCCTATTCGGTCAATATCTTGTCCCTCCTTTGTTCCTTATCTTCCACATCATATATCTTACATACGCTGGAATAGGTTTTGCAAGTCACTTGTGGTGGATGGAGGCGTCCTCATTCTTATTTTCTTGGTGATGTACCAGAGATGAAAAATTGCTTTGCCTATGTCAAGGTATAATCTTTTCCAAATCTATCAGTTTCCTGTTCCCACGATGATTTAGAGTATTGGAAGTGATCATACTGGCAAAAGCATATTTAGTTCAGAATTCTTAGGGAAGTAGAAATGCGTGACTTGTATAAGTAGTTATTAGCTGTCCCCAAAATAATAACTCTTCTAATCACTGGATAAAAATCCTAACCAATCCATAGCTCTTTCTTTGCAGGACGGAGTCATTTATGTTCATAGACACTGGGTGGCCACTAACGAGAGGGTGATGTATCCCAAAAATTTTCATTTGCAATTCCATGGCAGGGAGATACATACCTTATGTCTTATCTCTCAAGATTCATCGTGCAGTCTAAATGAAAAACAGGATACTTTTTCTGGGATGATTTGGGTTGCAACAGGTTGTGAAGATGGAACTGTGAGATTGACAAGGTATGATGCCATTTCTGATTTTGATACATTTATTTAATCCTGGGTAACAAAATTTGTCTATATTTTATTTTGTTTAAACCATTTCCCTACTTAATCGGGCTTCCTTGATATCTGCACATTTTCTTTGCTTTTGACTGTTAAAAGTTCTATGGCAAATTAGTTGTTTTTGCTGATGTGATCTCAGGTATGCTTCAGAAATTGAAAATTGGTCAACTTCCAAGCTGCTTGGTGAACATGTTGGTGGATCAGCTGTGAGATCTATATTTCTTGTCTCAAGGCTACATAGAATGGTGCTAGATGCAAATGACATGCCTGCGAGTGCTAACAGTGAAAAATGGTTCTTAGAGGACCCAGAGGATTGTTCTTTACTAATATCAGTAGGTGCAAAAAGGGTAGTAACTGCTTGGAAACAAAAAAGTAAGATGAGAATAAGGGAAGGAACCCTTGACACAGAGTGCAATATCAAAAATGATTTACATTTTCATGGTTCATTATCATCTACATCTTTCCTGTCCACATCTTTCCAGTGGCTTTCTACTGATATGCCAACCAGAGAAAGAAATCATGGAAAACAACAAAGCAATCAAAAAGCTAGTGGAACAGTCGAAAATGGCGGATCATTTTCCTCAGAAGACAAGAGAAGCTATTCAGAGCCATGCGTTCCAGATGTATTTGAAAATGATTGGAGATATCTCGCAGTTACTGCTTTTCTTGTTCAAGTAGCAGGCACAAGGTCAGTAAGTCAACAATGATCTCCATCATTTTCTGTCAAATTAGGTTTATATGATCAAATTGCCTCCTGTTAAATTCATCTGCAGGTGTTCAGTCTGTTTCATAGTTGTTGCATGTTCAGACGCCACAGTTACACTACGAGCTCTTTTATTACCCTATCGACTCTGGTATGTATGTCCATTATTATCATGTCCTAATAACAATACCTTGTATCCCCTTCTGCAGAAAACATGCTGTTCTCTTGTTTCTGACCTGGTTGCTTGTTTTCCAATAAATATTTCAGGTTTGATGTTGCTTTGCTGACTCCTTTGTCATCTCCAGTACTTGCTTTGCGACATATCGTTGTTCCTACATGTCCCCCAGTTCAAGGTTGAGTTATTCTAGGTTTAGTTGATTAACAACTCTTTTCAAACTTTGTCTTTGTAGGATCTATATGTTAAGATTGCTTTTTTAGCAAAGTAATTTTCCCAAATGTATTCAACAAAGATCCAGTAATCACATTCAAATTATCCATTAATTAATTCAAACCAGGAATTTAAATAAAAATCTCAAAGCTGCTTACATAGACAAAGCTAGACGTGAGCACAACGACACCACCAGCCTTCTTAATATTCTTTTCAGTGTATTTTAGATGGGCTTGGCCTTCACCACCACATGATGGGATAGTGGCAAACACCCTCGCTCAAGATCTATTGAAGTAACTGAACTGGCTAATGCTGATTAAGAAGCACTGTCCTCACTGCCAGCTTCCCTGTCCTCCACCTTCTGAGGGATGAGAGATCAGGGTTGTCTGTATTCTTGTCTCAGAGCTTGTGGAAGTAGTGCATACCTACATTTTTGTGGTGATAAAATCATGTCATTAAGTGTAAAATGGGAAGTTTGAAGTTAAATTGTTGCTAAATATAGGGAAGTGTCGTTTTTGAACAGACTAAAAAGAAGAGTATCACATAAAATGGCACAGAGGAGTAAGATATAAGATGGGTTCTGGTATTATTGATGTAACTTTTCATATTATGCTTCACAAACTTTTCATACCTTCTGCATTTTTTATTTGTTTATTTTTGTTTTTGTGATGTTTTATTTTGGGTTATTGTTCAAACCTTCAACTCATAGAACAGCTCTATTTTCTTCTATATTTGATCTTTGACACACCACACATTGAAGATCTGAGGGAGGTGGTGAAGCAGCTTATATGTAGTACCAGAGGGGGGAGGGGGGGTTGTTCTTTACCTGGTGTAAAAGAGAGAATAGCTACTACTTTGTGAGTGGGGTCCATCATATGCATTTGGTCATGGTGGACAAGATAATAGAGCTAAAAAAATATTATAGAGAAATAAGGTGTATTTAGCATAATTAGTGTAGATGGAGTAAGGACATGTATGGACGTGGATCCAATTGCGAGACCTAGGCACGTGCCAAGGGTACCAAGTAAGAAAGAGAGACATCCTCTGTCTAAATGACTATATATATAAGACATGCTTGGGCTTAATGGCGTTTTCTCCTTGAGCACTAGATAGAGTGAGCCTTTCTACCTTTTCGTTAAATAAAGGAGAGACAGATGCGAGCAGGCCCAGCAAGTAGGGCCACAGAGGTTAGAGGCACCAGGACAAGCAATTTTAGCTGGCTTTAGAGAAGATCATGACCACAGCTTCTGCAAAAACATGGCAACATAATACAGTTGTGCATTTTAATATCTATACAGGGTATATTCTCGGTATGTTCTGCCAGAAGGAGAGGAGAGGGGGGTGGGGAAATTTCTTATCTAGAAGTAGTAATAGAGAAATAAAGAACAATGGTGCTGTGTGCTTTATGTCTGAGAAAATTATGAAATTCAATGTATTTAAAATATTATCCTGAAAGACTAATGTGAATAAACCTATGAAAAATAATGTGCTCGGAATTACACTAGCAATATTAAATTAGGCATTCTGGTAAAGCAAAAAAGATCTTTCAGTATGGAGTCTTCCCAAAGGAATTGAATTTACGATTAACAAAATGAGGAAATTTCGCAAGAGATCAGTATGTTTTTATGTCGATTCTGTGTTCTTTCCACATAATGGTATTGACACTTAGAAGTTGTCTGTCTTCTGGGATTTTGAAAAGACGTCTGCTGGTATTTTCGGTACAACTGCAACTAATTTTACCTTTATGTTGTCAAAAGGAACTGTTTGGATTGATTCTTCTTTCTTTATAGGAACAATTGTTTACTTCTTTCTTTATGGGTGACAAAACAAGCCTCTAGTTAGTTTTCTCAGGTTGTGCCATTGTGATCTTTATGTTGCAACTACTTAAGGAATTACAGGTGTTTACTTGCATTAACATTCTTGTAGAGAAGTCATATACAGTTTTTGTTCCTTTTTATGTGATTAGAGGTTGGTGATTATTCCTGTCTAGTATGCTTTCTTTCGTGCTTTTAATCTGATTGAAATCTTGATTTCGCAGGCGATATTCAGTTTGGAAGTCGGTATATTATTATTAGTGGATCTACTGATGGAAATATTGCCTTTTGGGATCTTACTGATCATGTTGAAAAATTTATGCGGCAATTATCAGCACTTCAAATCGGTAAAGACCTAGACAGTCAGAAAAGGCCACGTACGGGTAGAGGAAGCCAAGGTGGACGGCAGTGGAGATTGTTGGGCGGTCAAGTTTCTAATAAAATAACAGGTGATAAACAATTGTCGGAAGTTCCTGTTTCAAAGGGAAAGCCAGATAATGGTTTTTGTGCAACAACTGTCCCAGGAACCGACAAAAATGTGCAGCATCATGCTTTGCGAGGGAAATCCCATTCGGTAGAAAACACACATGTAGTTTCTCCAGACACCTCCACTGGCACTAAGGAAGTATTACAGAAAGCATGTCCCTTGCATGTCTTCAAAAATGTTCACCAATCAGGGGTCAACTGTCTTCATGTTTCAGACATAAATGGTCCTGAAGTTTCTGATCCAAGATATACATTTTATGTTTTGAGTGGGGGTGACGACCAGTCACTGAACTGTCTTAGATTAGATTTCTCTCTGACATCGATGAGGCAGAGTTCTGAAAGTTTGACTTTGGAGCAAAATAGCACCACTACATCGCAGAATGTAGGTGGTGATGTTCATAATTATCAAGTGGGAAATCGTGATATAATATTTATGTTGTGTGATAAAATCACCTCAGCTCACAGCTCTGCAGTCAAAGGTATACAATCTGATTTAGTTTTTCATTAAAATGAGCATACTTGTCTTTCATTTTCTTTTTATTGTTTTGGGTCGTGATTTTTCATTGTCATTAGCTGCAGCAGAAAGCGATAGCTGTTTACCTTTCATGGTAGATTCTCAGGTGCTATGGTCCATAAAAATTTAAATAACTATAGAAGAGGGATAGTGTAATCCCAAATTTGGCCTTTACCATGAAGGTTCGCAAAAATAATCATCTCCTCAATTCTTGCTTCAATGTTTGGGTGTCCAACTTGTACACAAGCCAGAGTTTATTTTTCTATCATATCTTTAAAAAGTAGAGTCTGCACGTGTGCGTCAAACTTGATCTTTTGTGTAGCTCAGTTTCTTCTCATTTCACATCCTGCTGCGCTTGATGTCAGGTTTCTATCAGCCCTTTCTTTTGAATTGATTCATGTGTCATGTTTTAAAACCAATTCAAATCTGATCCTCAAGTTGGCTTCATCCACCCATTTTGAATTTGATAATGTAGTAAGCTTTTATTAAATTTTTGAAAAAGAAAAAAAAAGTTAGGTAAGCTCATTTGTCTTTATATTGCCATTAGAAATCTATATTTCTGTTTATACCTATTTAAATGTGTACTCACAAAATTATGTCAATATTTCCTTATCAAAATGAGTACTCTTATAAAGCTTTATTTTCTGGATTCTCCACACCCCTGTATTTCATTTTTTTACCAACATCAATTCTGTGGAACAAGAAAGCAGAGATAATGATTTGGAAAAAGAGAAGTAATTCGGGAAAATACTTGAAGCTCTTTCTGGCCTTATCCAACCTTATATATATTTGTACTCACTGCTTCCGTTAGGATCGTTCGCTGTATCCATCCAAATGCTCAAGCTACTCTGGTTTTTTCATCAATCAACTTCATTTTGAACAACTTATTCTTTTTTTTTTGGTAGCAACTGTGAACAACTTATTCTTTCCGACCCATCAAATGCCTACTTTTTTTTAGCTTTCTGAAACTCGACCAGCATCTTTTCGCTCTCCTAGAAACCCCATTCATTAACGAATTAAACCCAAAGCAAAGAGGTTGTTGTACCTAGCACTATCATCTGGAAAAATGTTGGCTAGGCTCCTGACAACTATGGCTAAGGAGGTGGATTGGTGGCTAGTAATCAAGACTTTGCACTCTGATTTCGAGTTGGTTGTACATGATTTGACTTGAGATTGCAGAGAGATAAAATTTATGAAGTTGGTGCTAGGCCTTCTTTTTTCTGGATATGGAAGATGGTTAGTGGAAGTACTGAATTTGCAGTTATGTAAATGATGATAGAAATGGCTGCCAAAACGGGGTGAAGGAATTTCAGTGTGTTCATCCTTACTAGATCAGCCTATACCAAGAAGGGATACTGTTTGACAAGCAAAAAAGGGTACCATTGCCTATGAAGGCTAACCCTAGTTTATGCACTGAGAAAGATCATTAGCAGGAAATTCTGTTATGCAAAAGCGGCCCCTTCTCTTTACCTGTCGTGTGCCTTACCTCATTCCTTTACAAATTTTGATGTGACTTATCCTTTTGGAGCTAATGTAACAGACTACTGGAGCCTCCAAATAAAGCCAACACAAATCCGAACTGAATAAAAAAAGTTGAAAATAAGTTTAAATGTTGTATTTAACAGAATTACTGTTAAAAATAATTTAAGTGTTGTATTAACAGAATTGTGTAAAATGAAAAAAAAAGTACTTGTACTTTTAAACCCTGTCTATAGTTATTCTCTCTGCTCTTCTTTATGCATTGCCCACACCCTTAAGACACCAATTATTACTGGGAATAGTCAGTTTGAGCTGTGTCTCACTTTTTCTCTTAGGGTTGCCCTACTACCATATTCTCCATCTATATGCTCATTACCCATTGATAACTAACACAGTTTTTTTGTCAAATGACGATGATAAAATCATCATTTGTACGTAGGATGGACCTGAACCTGATTTTAGTCTTGTCTTCTGCAGGTGTTTGGACAGATGGTCGTTGGGTATTTTCTACTGGTCTTGATCAGCGCATCAGGTGTTGGCATCTCGAACAGCAAGGCAAACTAACTGAGCACAAACATATGGTTGTTAGTGTACCGGAGCCTGAGGCATTGGATGCTAGGGCCTGTGGAAGGTGGGTAATCCGTTCTTTCATGATTTACTGTTGGTTTCCCTGTTTTATCTTCCATTTTTCACTTTCTGAAAACCAACCTCCACCTATCTTTCCCCTTGCTTTAAAATATTCTTTAATAAGACCGGCTGCATGTCTTTTTCAGGAATCGGTATCAGATTGCAGTCGCTGGGAGGGGAATGCAAATGTTTGATTTCGTCGCACCTGATGACAGGAAGGGTGGAAATTAAGATTTTTCCCCATTGTACAACACATTTTGAGGAATGCAAAGTGGGTGAGGTTTCTCCGTATTGAGTATGAAGTGTGAAATACTGTAGCATATGTTATTACAAACAAGGATATTCTTTTTTCTTTTAAAATGTACTTTCTTAGGCATTCAGAAGGTGAATTATATGAGCTACCAACAATTACTGCAATACTTGTTGTGAGAAAATAATCTTGCATGTTTTAGTTATTAGGTAGATTTTGCAGGCTGATAAAACACTAGTGGTTAGTGAGATACCGGTGAGTTTTAGAATATCCCGAGGCATCTTAGAAGGTGAAACTTTTGATGTATCTTTCACCATAGCATTGTAATGGTCGTATTGCTGTTGCTGTTCATCGTATCTTATTCTATTTTATCTGTTAATTTCTTCTGCTCGTCATATAATGCCTTTCTTGTCTATGCACATCCGATTATTTTGATGTTATCATTGTTAAAAAATTCTGTCTTGTTGAATGCTGTCATGTTGTGCGGATATTCTTAGAATTTTTTATTTCGTTTTATTTGGTTCTCTTTTCCATCATTGAGTTAATATGTGGGCTTTGTCGTGTAGTTTTTCAGCTGAATCTTGTACTTCTAATGTTGTTAAATAACTCTGCCCTTTAATTAAGTTTTTATTATTTGATTAAGCTCGAGTTGCATATGCAGTCGGCTAAAGTGATAACTTCCTAAAACGATTACTATGACTGTGAATTTGAGACTATATGAGAGAAGTAATTAGTCACTTTTTTGCCTCTGAATTTTACTAGGATAAGCATCCTTTGTTATTAAGTCCTCCTACAACATGCGAGTTGTGGTTTCAAGCAATAACTTCTAATGTCGAAGAATCACAACTATCATTGAACTCGATTGCTTTTTTATCCCAAGATAGTAACATCTTTAAACATCTCAGAGATTATGCTGTTGTATATTTTGAATCAAAGTTTAGCTTTGGCGTTGTTAGAGTAATTAGTGAAACATTTGCAAGTTACCTGAACACAACTTGGACATGTAAACTAGAATAGCGAGAATTGCCATGGCACGTCTCACAAAACTTGGCCACTTCCCAGAAAAAAAGAAGAAAAACTTGAACTTGACCAAAAGAGCTGGTGTTATATGAGATGCCAGAAGATTGAAGAAACAGGTTGTTTAAAGTAGCATGCTGAAGATTAATATTACACATTATCCTCTTTATGCTTCAGTACAGAAAGAGATTGTTGATTCTTTTAAAGTGGTTGAAGGAAAGCACAAAGTAAGAAATAGCTTGAGAACATAGCCAAGAAAAAAGAGACAGGTGAATGACGGAAATTCCTCATTTTGAAACATTCTTGGTTCCCTCGTGATGGTATGGATTGATGTCATGTAGTATGCAATGCAGCCAAAATCCAGAGAGACAAAGTTAGGTAGTAGATGAGATAGCTTGATAGAAGAATCCACCTCAATGGCCCTATTCCAAAACCAAAAAAAAAAAACAATCACAGTTGAGGTTAATCAAGAATGAACCATGCATAAGTTGAGTGAAGAGTGGAAATTAACCTGAACAAGCTACAAAAGAAAGCAGGAATAGCAAGGCCACTGGAAAAACTGCTGCTGTTATTGATTTTCTCACTCTCGTTCCAGTTTTCATTGCGAAAAACTTTCAGATACAAGGAACTTGGATGTTGTATGTGGATAAATGCTTAATTATTTGCAATATCTAGTACTTGTAGTAGGTGGAGTGAGTAACTCACAGTGAGTTTGGTAGATGCCTCCTGGTTTATGTACACATGTAAAGAGAGAGGGGGAAGAAAAAAACTTAATAATATATCTATATATCAACTACTACTCAATTCCAAACTAGTGGAGTTCGTTACGATTTAGGCCAGTATATACATAGTTTACAATCATTTTGACCGTCAACCTACCACAACCTTCGGTCTTTATCTGCGTATCATATTGTTTTCTTGATGCGCGTGAACGCCTTTATGTCTTTATCTTAAGCAGTTTCCACAATTCCCATTACTTAGCCAAGACAGAGGCAGCAGAAAACTGATGTGTGCCCAGGACTATTATTAGCGGTAAGAAATTTTCTTGCCTGCTGGCTACTGGGGGGTGATAGAGAATCCAAGAGTGTATGACCATATAAAATTTATATAACAAGTCATTTAGTGGCGGAAAGGGGTGGGCTACCTTTCGTTTTTTACTGCGTGGCAGGCCAAGGATAAATGGATAATGGCATGGCCATACCAACAATAAGAATACTCAGTCTTACCCTCGTGGGGGCTGCCATTTCATTTTCACTACACAACAAAACCACCATTTAGGAGAAGAAGCGGATTTATGATTTTAATTTAATGAGTCGTGTTTATGTTTTTATTCGTAAGAAGCGGATTCAAAATTTAAATTAAATAAATTTAATATTAGGTTCTTATTTTTGAACTAAGTGTTCAAATTTTTTATTGAGTAACGCCAACATTCTACTTATAGCAAGGGCCACGAGGGAGCAGGGGTGGCTCAGGTTGAAGTTATGATCGAACATGACGCTGGCTTAGTGGGCTTAGTTAAGAAATAAAGTCGCGTCCTTGCTATTAGCTATAGTTTTTGGCATGACGTTAATCGCTTGATATATCCTATATATATATACATAAACATAGTATAGTTTGACGGAGGAGGGTGTTTAACTGACCACACTTAAGTAGATAATAGTTACATATAGTTTGACGGAGGAGGGTGTTTAACTGACCACCCTTAAGTAGATAATAGTTATAGCTCTGTCTCTGATTGATCCCATTAAGGGTATAAACTTTGATATTTCTTGAAATTTTAGGGACTATATATGTTATGTTGAAAATACTAAGTTATGTTAAATTCGTTGATTATATACTACATCCGCCAATGATTTTGACATTACTAATATTATCACTGTTATTGTTACTCCCATTCCCACTCTATTATTGTCATGCGCATACACATCATTTCAATCTATTTGTGGCCTTACCAAACTTTTTCATATAGGACTAAAGCCAAATTTTTAGCAACACATTTCACTTAGAAGCATCATCCCACGAAGTCACATTCTTTTATAAGCCATTTATTAAAATCTTGACATTGAATTTCTTAACTTCACCCTCTTGAATAAACTAATCTCAAGATTTTTTTTCCAATACAGCAGAAAGGAATATTATTGACTCTTTGTTGTCCAAGCACAAAGAACTTGTGTGTCATATTATAGAGGTGACAACTTAGATATATCTCATAGGAATCCTTTTTCTTGGAAACTCTGAATGCAATCATCAAACATTTGAGTGAGACTCTTTAGAGGGGGCAGCCCCACTTGAGTTATCTTGCTTGTGTCCAAGCTATGTAGGATATCTTCTCCTTCTTGGCTGCCACACCTAAAAAGGTAAAAAGAGAAAAAAGAGTTTAATTTCTACGTTGACGTGTATATTTACACAATCAGATCACTAGTAGTAGTTGGTATGGGTAAAATGAAAACTAACCGGTCACAAGTTAAGATTCACTAATAATGTAAAAAAAATCACATTATTAATGTATATAACTCAAATCCATCAAGAAATGGGAAATAAAAGTGAGGCAGAGGAGTGAATTTTGAAACTTAAATTGATTTACTTACTTGTTCTCAAGAGGATAAGATGGAAACTTGGTCCTTAACATGTCAATGATCTGCGACATGTGTCTCACTGAGTTTGAACATATGTATCTACCTGAAGCTTTTTGTTCCTCCATCACTAAAATATGAGCTGCCACAACATCCTCAATGTGAACAAAACCCAACCTTCTGTTAGGATACTCTCCAAGCACACCTAGTCAAGAAGGAAAAAAAAGGAGAAAGACAGGTTAAAAACAAGAAAAATGTTATGCCTTGGTATCCTTGCAGATCTAAAGAAAAATAAAGCACAATGAAATAAGATCCTATATAGGCAATACTTTTAGTTGGGAATATGTTTTAGCCGTGTAAGTATGTTTACTTTAGATTCTATGTTCTTTGGAAGTCTTTTGGTCATGTCAGTAGAAAATACAGTAAATTCTAGTACTTTTTATCTTTTTTGAATAACATTGAACGCACAATGCACGAAGCATTTTGCATTCACGCAAGGTCCGGGAAAGGGTTGCACTTCAAGTGGATTTGCTTGGAGTGCGGCCCTTCCGAACCTTGCATGAACACGGGATGCCATCTTCAGTCCATTAACAAGAGCAACTAGTAAAGAGAGAAAATTGCTGGAAGCAGCCGGTGCTAGTATCAGCAAAAGGTACAACCTTTAACTAGGCCCAATATGATTTGCAATGTACTGGTGGGCTGAGCAGCAAGCAAAGGACCCACAACAAAGGATGGATTTACCACCACCAAATCAATACCACATTCCTCAGCTACTCTCCAAGCTTCTTTTTCTGCTTTAGTCTTAGCATAAGCATACCATAGCTGCACTTAACCAAAAAAAAAAGAGTTAGTGCTATATATCAAGCTATTCTCATGTTTCTCTGTTCTGATGTAGAAAGTAAATGAAATTGATCCATACATACATTGTATTTTTGGCAATATTGAAGGTCACTCCAGTGGGATTCATTGAGAGGGGAAATCTGTTGGGCATCTTCTCTGTATCTAATTGAAGAGCAAGAAGATGTCAACACAACCCTCTTCAAGGTGGGTGCTTTTTTGCAAGATTTGAGCACATTCAAGGTACCATTTACACATGGATCAATCAGTGTTTTCTGCAAGTACATTGTAAGTCTATCAGGTTAAGTTGACGGATTAACGTTTGAAGAGTAATCTCACTGTAAAAAAACAGAAATGAAGAATTTAAGAGGTGTGTGGTGTGTTGAATATTGATAAGAAGATAGAGCTTGGACCTAAGTCGACTTCATGGGGTGAAGATTTACTACAATAAAGAGACAATAGTTCGTTGCCACAATCAATGTGAGACAATCTAACAACTCCATAACTAGAGGGAATAGGTCTATCACTTTCCCCCTCTAGTGGTCATTCATTCTTTTCATGACTCGCAATCGAAAGAGTTGGTTGGCAATTTAAATCTCAGAGGGAGCTGAAGTCCTTTTAGATCGTTCAAAGGGAAGATGCTTCTGGAGTTCGCTCATATTGAATTGCCAACTCTAATAATATGACAAAGAAGATGAATATTAGGCCTAACCAACCCAAAAACTAACTCATGAAGCTAAGAATTGTTTAAAATCATATAAGGAGATAACACCTCATTCCCTCAACTAATGCAGCACAATCTAACATCCCCGCACGCCCTATCAAGGCCCAACATTGGGTGATGGTCAGACTCTAATACCATAATAACAAAATGGATCTTGAGCCTAACGCAACTGAGAAACTAGCTCATGCATTGAGAATTGTCCCACATCATATACGGAGACAACAACTCATTCCCTCAACTGATGCATGATAATCTTAACAAAAAAGAAGTAGAAGGGTGAAGGTAAAACTGGCCTGAATATCGTCATCATAAGGGACCAACACAGGTGAAGCAGTATGAAAAACTCCATCAACTCCCTGAATAACATCATCAAAACTACCTTCCTCTAGAAGATCAGCTTTCATAATCTTGAGCCTTTCTTTAGCACCATCTAGCTCCCACAAGAACCTCACTTTGTCTGCATTATCTGTTACAACAACAAACAAACAAAATGTTTTCAATTAGTATGCATAATAGATGCAACAACAACAACATGCCCAGTGTAATTTCACAAGGTGCATGGGAAAGGTAGAGTGTACGCAGACCTTACCCCTATCATGGAGGTAGAGAGGTTGTTTCCGATAGACCCTCGGCGTGCATAATAGACTGAGAAAAGAAAAGATTGTTACATACCTGGATCACGAACAGTTGTTCTTACAATGTGACCCTTTTGAAGCAGGGCCTTAATAAGGTATGCTGCAATGAAACCTGTACCACCTGTTACACAGTATTCTGGCATTTCTTGTTTTCTTTTTCTTCTTCTACTTCACAGACTTAGTGCATGCTATTTAAAGAGAGCTAGATGGAAAATATAGGTAGCTATTTGGTAGAGCTTGAAAATTTTGTGGGAAGAAGAATCAAAATAAGAGTAACAAATTAGAAACTGTTGGTTCACACGTTTATTTTTTATCTTCCTTATCTTGACTTCACTGGCAGTGCAACCAAAGGAAATTTTAGTAAAGAATGACATGGCACTTACTCTATGTCCCAAGAATTAGGTGGAATAAGTAAGTAACTAGACACTTTTAACACTTGCTATCAAAGATTAATCAATATCTCAAAAGCTATTACTAACATTTAGACACTATTTTGACGCGAGAAAAGTTTTGGATAGAAATACGTCCACTAAAACATGGAAGAACTCCATCAAGGGGTGTTTGAATTCGAAAGATTGACAAGTGGAACCCAAGAAACGATTCACGGAGTTTAAATTTTTTAGTGAAGTTTCTTAACCAAAGAAAGGATAAATGGAGTTCAAACCTCTATAAACTCAAAATGAAGGAAATTTTATTTGTGTTTTAAGTAGCGGTATTTATCTAAATATTACATGTGGTTATTTTTAACTATGGTACCATTATAAGAAAAATGTAATATAATTATTAGACCTAACTCAATTAAAAACTAGTTTAAAAATGAGATTGTCTAAAATCATATAACGAGACAAATTGTCATCCTACCCACCGATATAAGATTACAAGCAAAATGTTGGTTTGTTGCTTATCAGAAATGAGGCAATGACCATGTAATATTTGTTTTGGTACTAGAAAGGATTTGGTTCTGTATGCAGTTGGTGGAACATAAGCCAAATCACACCATTACACAGATATGAATTGCCTAATAAAGCCAAATTCTTGACTGACCACCTACCGTACATTGATTGAACACGACACGAGGACCAAAATCTAATTAGAAAAATAAATTACAATTAAAATGATATTTGAATAAAGGTCAAATTTATCCCTGAACTATATAAAATATTATTAATTTGCCCTTTATTAATTGTTAAGTCATATTTACCCTTTTCGTTACCAAATGGGTTAGATTTGCGCTTGTTGACTAACAGTCAACTATTAAGAGTACTAACCCATCATTAACGCATAGTGTGAGTACAATACCGGCTTGAGGGTCAAGCAATGACTTTAGGCCCCCAAGTTTTTGAAGCTCAATTTTTTAATTAATACCTCCTCGTTTTCATTTTGTGTATAAAATTAAGAAAGAAAAAAGAAATTAAAGTTTGTGACCAAGAATAAATCATTGATATATATAGAAGTTTTCTACTATATTTTTCTTTAAATTTGATATTAATACGTTTTTACCTCATAATAATATATTTCTTATAATTATTTATTAGAATTCAAATAACGATAAAACAGAATCAAGTTACTCACGATTTTTTCCTAAACATCGAAGCCTCAAGCTTGGGTTTAGGCCCTCGATGTTCTTGAGCCGCCCTTGTGTGAGTAAATTTAGACCGAGTCAAGAATTTAAGAAATCCGGCATCGAGCCAACTGCTCACCTAAAAAGTACTGTAAGTATCCCTTGGAAAACAAAGTATTAAATGAATTATTCCAACAAAAATTACTTTCACATGTTCTGTAATCTCTTCCTCACGCCCAAAACAAAAGGGCGCTGTCAGCTTTGAAATACTCCGTAGGCAAGGACTCTGTTATTGTAGTTTTACAAATTATCTTTATTTACAGAATCCAAAATGCAAGTAAATATAAATAGGAGGAAAGTTAAGACCTACTTTCTAGGTCCCAATGGATACACTTTTATCAAATAAATATGTTAAAAGAGCTGGTATAACTGTCTGACCCTAAGATTTCTTTTATATAGACGAAAATACACCATAACTAATATTACTTTTTATCACATTTATTGGGGTGGTAAAATCAGCTTGTTCCGAAGTCCACCATCTCCCACCTAAATGGACGGAAAATGTACAGAACTTCCGGCGAGCCCCTGAAGAGAAGAGCAACACAAACACATACCGCAGCCATAGCCACCATTGAGAACATTGCAGGCCTGTACAGTAAGGACCGACTCCGACTTCCATAAGCCAGCTTCCTATCACATAGCCCGCAGGGCCGAGGAATGGCTCCTCGCTCTGTCATTGTTATCTCTAAGCTGGTGGTTGTACACTCCTCTTCTTTCTGGTTGTTGTTCTCAACGACTGATGGAACACTAGGAATATCAAGCACTATATGTCGGCTGGTTGCTTTCTTGCTAATCTTTCTCTGCACCAGGTGAATGTAAGAATAATGTCCTCGCAAGCGAGCATAATCTTCTGGTGTGAAACCTGCGCTATCACGAGTGTTCTTCCAAGCTTCCATTGCCACCTGCATGGGCAAATTTTAGCATGTCCAGGGAATGCAAATAGCTAAACAGATCATAAGCCTTGTAAAAAAAGTAATAAATGCATCCAACATAATTCGGTATAAGAACCTAGATTTACAACAGAAGAAATTAAATACCTTTCCGGGGTCATCTGTCAATGCATCTAGCACATCTTCATATCCATCTATGCAAGCTGCAACATGAAGAGGTGTCAAACCTGCAGGCCCTACACAGTCGGGTCTAAACAAAAATTCCCCGCCGACCCCAACCAGAGATTGGTATTCAGAACATAATTCATCTGCTACGTTCTCAGGAGCATACGTTAATAGCAATTCCACCAAAGGCCTAGAATTCCTACGCACAGCTCTATGCAGAAGACCCATCTCAGTGAGAGCAAATTTCAAGAAAGGATTGTCTCCACCTACAGTTCCATCAAGAAGAATGTTTAACAGTTTCTTAACTACTGCACACCAATCATGATCTACGGAGAACTCCATAAGCCACTTGAACCGCTTCAAAGGATAGAGAACGGCATTAGGACCAAAATGCTCTAGCCTAGCCTTCAAATTATTTCTATGCAGCAGCCAACCCAGTTCATGAATAAAATCCATGGCTTGATTTCTTGCTTCCATATTACTCATCTGCCCCTTGACATAATCTGATGAAGTCAACTCCAGATCACTCTCAAGCATACGGATTTCAGAGCAGACATCCTCCTCTGCGATTATGAATGGGAAGAAGCTATTGCTGACTCCATGATCCTCAACCTGGATAAACAAAAGAATCTCAGCATGACTTAGAGTGTACACTTGGTTGGGGATGTGTCATATTTTAACAAAAATGCACTCCACCAACATTTTGAC
The DNA here is from genome assembly GCA_029844215.1 of Przewalskia tangutica. Classification (NCBI taxonomy): domain Eukaryota; kingdom Viridiplantae; phylum Streptophyta; class Magnoliopsida; order Solanales; family Solanaceae; genus Przewalskia; species Przewalskia tangutica. The sequence goes on from CM056721.1 coordinate 127,942,696, forward strand.
TGTAACGTACTCGTATATATCATATAGGTACGAGATATCTTTTATAACATAAACATAGTGATGTAGAACAAAAAGCAAATAACTGATACAGATAACATGATGCGCACAAGAATTCACTTTTTTGCCATATATGCACTATGTCATGGTCATTTTAAATTTAGAAAGGTAAGAAATTGACTGACAGCAGCTGAAAACTTGTCAGGAACCTTGATAAATTCCCAGCCTGCTACCTTTTGTGTCACACATAGGTATTCAATTTTTGGCAAATTTTTAGCGTATGTTGAAAAATCCAGAAGAACTAGGCATGCCTATTACATATCTCTAAGCCATAACAAAGTCTATGAAACATAAACTCGGCAGTACTACAAGTAATTTCTTCTACAAAAGCTCACGCTCCTTCATGCTTCAGAAGATGTGGAGATCCTTAATCCTCCTTTATTATCCCCCCCCCCCCCCCCATCCTTGTTAATCCTCTACGCTTATTAATTCTCGTACCTTAGTCCACACTAATCTACTATCTGAAGGAATGACTGAGACAGTACAAAAGGCACCAATGGACAAAACCTTAATTGCTAAAAGGCCTAGCCCTAGCAACTGGATAATCCCCCAAGTCATCCGCATAAAAGTATGAAAAAGAATATATTTCCCTAGCAAACAATACTCATTTCTCAATGTAGATATATGTTTCATTAATAATGAATGTTTACGAGTAAATTAGATGCATTTATATGTAGATAGCTTGTGTACCCAACTTGGGAGATAGTAGCTTGTTTGCGCCTATAGGTAGGTAGGTGTCTTGTGCACTTAAAAACGAATCAACAGATGCAGAAAACAACTTCCAAGAAGAGCACATTTGCGCATTCTAAAAAAGCTTGCTCAACAAGAGAGTCATTTGTAGGTGAACAACCGCAGCGATTATGGAAAACACAACTTGAAAACCTTAAACTATTCAGAGGCACAAATCAATGACTTAATGCTATTCAGAGGCAAGTGTTGAAAGTATCATAAGAACGAGATTGTTGATAATGGAAAAGGGTAATAAAGTAGCGAAAAACTAGCAAGGATTATGCACTACAAATGGTAAAACGGAAAAACTGCACCTACATATCTATTCGACCGCATATTAAATGTGAATCAGATTGAAACATCATGATATACACCAACACATTAATACTCTTTCCGGTTCATTTTACTTGTCATGTTTATCTTTTGCACGCCCCTTAAGAAAAGTAGAAAACATTAACTAAAATTATGATTTGACTAAAGTACCCTTATTTATTCTTCGATCTCAATTTAATACTACTCTTCCTTTCACCATTTTAATCTCTCTCCACATTTATTAGACCAATGGTAAAAGTAGAAAAAAATTAATTCGGTCTTCATTACCAAAATGGCAAGTATCTTAAAACCATTTACTATCTTTTAGTAACCATGACAAGTAAATTGGACCCGAGGGAGTATCAATATATATCATTCAACAGTAGCATGTTTAAGTCATTAAAAGGACAAATGTTCTATCCTTTTCTTTTCAAATTTTACAAATCATGCTCAAACAGGAAAACAACAAGCTGAGTAAAAGGTTCACCTCAACAAATCCTCTTCCAGCGACTGCTGGAACAGAACATGTGAAACTTAGGGATTGGAGCTTATCATCCTTGTCAACACCATCAACATGTTCTACCTCATTATTAGCTTCTGGAACCAGGTAGTTACCTTCTAAAGCACAAAGTAATCTGGCAACAAAAAATAAAGAAGAAAAACAAAGACTTCCATTATTGCAGTTCACTAACAGAGTTTGCAAGAAATAACCATTAAAATCCTCTTGAGTGGGGGAAGAAGAAAAAGACGTTTTTCATTGTAATATCGCACATTTAATAATGATGCATACCTTGAGGATGGCATAGATATATTATAGCCTTTGATTAAAAATTGAACTCTGTCAGATACAGGCACAGCTATGGGTCTGACACTTAATATTGTACTGTGGTCATTACTAACACAAGGCAATGGCATATCCAACAGAACCTGACCTGCAGCACATAAACAGAAGAGAGTAAAATCTCAGCAAAGGACAGTATTGATGGAAAAGTAGCCAGAAAATATTTATTCTAGCTGACTTTATATTTTGGGTTGGGAAGGAATTCAAAATGGTAGAAGACATTAAATTTGAACAGACCATCACACACAAATGCAATTTGGTTCTGCACCCTAATGTAAATCCATCCTTTTGTCCAGAAACTATCACCACCAGGGACATCCAAAAGTCTACTCAACCTGGAGCTCAAATCATAAGACAGCTGTACAAAGCAATTAATTTTATATGTTAAATAGGTTTCCATAGACAGCCCAACTACTTCACATTACTGGCTTTTGATTAACATGCATTACCTCATCCCATGCAGACTCAGGAAGCCGCAGATATACTGTTAACACAACGCAACCAGGTCTAATGTAGCTTTCAATCTCTGTCGGACTGTGAGATAACCAGTCAAGAATCTGCAATTTCAAATAATTCACAGGAAATTTTGGAAAAAGAAAAAGTAAGACGCCGTTTAAGGTATCCAGAAACATACAAGAAAATAAAAACCATGTGCGAGACGACAATGGAATACCTGAGCTCGTACTACAAATGGAAAATCACTAGGATCTTTTCCAAATAGCTTAAAAACAATCCGATCTGTGCGGTTCTGCATCAAACAAAAAAATATTAAGACAATTTTTTGGGAAATAAATGGATATTAAGTTACTAGACTGGTTTTTGTCGACTTCTGTCTCACGTCACCCTTTCTTATACACAATGGAAGCACAAACCCCAAGAAAAGCAAGGGGGTGGGGGTGGGGGAGACAGCAATTAAAATGCCACATTTCCGCTTCAGAAAGTTTCTCAAGATGTTTATGAGATATCAAAAACAAGAGTGGACCGCCAAAGAAAGAATAACGACAAAAACAGAAACTCAAATGTTAACGTCGTCATTCAAATTTAAGGACAGAAATAGACTTTGTGTAAATAGACGGTTGGCAGGTATTTTTTTCTTTTGAGAAAGGTAACAGTGGGCATTTGGCAAGGTATTCGTAACATGAAAGGAGAGACTTCATTGGTAAGTTTCAACAGGTAAATAATCTAGAAAACTATCATAATTCAGGCTATTGCCTGTCCCTTTATCTCAGTCCACTAAAAAAGGTTCCCATTCAAAAATAAGATCTTTGTCCAGCTGAGAAAAAATTACTTGATACTATTTTTCAGATAAATCATAGTAGGTGATTATAGCAGTACCTGATTGTCACCACTGGAACTGGAAGGTGACTGGGCAGAAGCGGAATCTGAATTTCCACTTGTTTGAGGTGGACTTGACTGGTGAGAGTCCTGTTGTAACCAAGATGGACACTCAGGCACAGGGGATCTCTCTATATCTTCTCCACAATCATCTGAATCAACATACGCGTCATTCAGATCGAAGTCAATCAACTTGCTCCTGCCAGTGGTACTTTCCCTGCCCGGTGTGTAAGCTTGAGAATTGCTTTGAATGGGAAACAAAATGCCTGGACTTTGAGAAGAAGCGGTACGCGCATCTTCAAGCCTCTTCTGGGGCATCTCAGCTGCAGAATTAGTGAACTGATGTTCTTTGGCACTAGGAGGTGCCTGTGAAGCATTTGAGATCAAGGAAGCTATTTCTGGATTTCGAAGGATTGACCTGTTGTTCAAGAAGCTTGAAGATTCTTGCAGAAGTCCAGATAAGCTTTTATCACCATTCGCAGGACCCTGGCTGGCAAGGCTTCTTAGTAGATGAGACAAAAGGTCTTGATCTTCAGCGTGCTTTGTTCCGTTGGCTGCAATTGATGAAAACCATAACCTTGCAGTTAATTCTAAATCTCAACAAGCAAATAATAATTAAGAAACATGTCAAATAATTTGCAAAGTCAAAACATATAAGAAGGAAATCTAGGAATCACTCACAGTGCATGTTGGAGAGTATCTTTAGCAGGCTCATCAAGGAATAACCACTAGCCTGGCCATCATTCGATGGACTATTATTGTTAGCTACAGATTCTGATTGTGTCTTTCTCCTCCTTTTATTATGTCCCGCTAGACGTCTACGACAACTTCGTTTTCCTTCATCAAACTCTTGAAGAGCATGAAACCTGAGTATCAAAGCAGAATCTTGGATTTATAACCACATAACAATCCAGACATCCCAAGCATAAACAATCAAACACAGAAAAAGATGGAATCTTTTTAGTAGAATTCACAAGACATACCATCACACTCAATTAATCAAATCAACTAAACTCAACCCCAAATTATTCTAAGTCAGATGTATTAATCCTTTATATTCATTCAGCTCAATTTGCACCCATTTCATTCACAAGCCCCCCACCTCCAAACGTAAAGAAGGCATAAAAAGGAAATCTTGATAGGCAGTCTTACAGCTAAAACGTAAATATACATAAAATCATAGAGAACAGGCAGATAGAGGGGATATACCTGCTGCACTGCTGGCAGAAACGCTGCATAACATTCCAAACAAGTGCTCTACTAGCCTTGGAGTGCATCTCACAAACCTTATGCCTTCTATGATAATCTTTAGCCTTACTTAGATCCATCCCACAATCATCAACCTGACATACAGCTCTAGTAGTAGTAGCAACAACAGGTGCAGCTAATTTAGTCCTTTTAACAGCACCTCCACCATCCCCCCAATTACCCACTTCCCTACTACCAACATCAACCACACCTGTAGTAGCCTCACCACCTTGTCCACCAAGCTTCAATGAAAGTGACCCTGAATCATCATCTTCATTAACAACAACAACTCTCCTCCTCTTCTCCAATTCCCTTCTTTGTTGTTGCTCCATCCCATGTACTTCATCTGAACAAGATAATGAACTGTTTGATGAAGCTAGATTTCCAGTTTCAACTGGGAAAAACTGTCTAGGGTTTTGATGAAGTGGGGTTGCTATAAATAGATCTCCATCCCATTTCCAATCAGTTAGATCCCATTCTAAGCTTCTCTTCCCTAGTCCTCGTAGATCCGTTCCTCCCATATGGTAAAATCGTTCTCCCACACTCGCTTCCATCTAATTTCTTCGTCTATTTTCTCACGTACACGTTAAGATCCAAATAATTGACGATCGGACAAGTATGAGCTACAGATCACAAGTCAAAAGAGTTGAGAATTAATCAGCTTCGAGAAAGAGACAACCATCATAGTACCAATACATCTCAGCGTTGACTAAACCCAAGAATTCATGATGAAACGAAGAATAATCTAAGACCCAAATTCAACTAATTCAGCTCAACAAACACAGTACAAAAAAGGGTACACAGAATCTTGAAGAAGAAGTAACAGATGAAGATAAGAAATAACTTTCCGGCGACGGCGATTGACAGACGGTCGAAAAGGTGGGTAGTTGGGTAGTGGGGGGTTGCGGGGAAGAAGATAGCGAAAGGTTCAGATGAATGATAAGATTAGGAATGTGAATGCAAAACGCAAATGGAAGCGTGTTGTATATGAGTATGCTCAGCTGTACTGATGCGGTGGTTCTCTTTCTCTTTTTCTTTTCTTTAATAGGGAAAAGTGTCATATTTGGGCGAAACGTTTAGTAAATGTTTGTATTTGTCGTTTGTTAACGTTTGGAGTCAAATATGTGTTCCGTTAGTATATATTTTTTGTATTTATTCTTATTTAACAGATCTGTCAAGTCAAGTGACAGCCACGTGGAGGACACTTGGCAAAATGGAACCCATATTATTATGCCCAGTCGACGTTTCGTCCATGAACACCGACGAGAACACCTGATGCGCGTAATATGCACACACTTTTAAACGCAAGTGCACGTTATCGTATCAAGTAGTATAGTCTTAGATAAGACCGAATATCGTCCTCTGGGATTAGGGTTCAAGTACCAATTGTCTATTTTCTAGTATCTATTTGGTGAATTAATGAGTGATTGGTTGTTTATGACTAAGAATTATAAAAGCTAATTAAATATAAAGATTTAATTCAGATGTGATGAGAATAGGGCTTCTATGTATCCTTACTATCCGCTTATGTTACTTACTAATGCATTACTTATGGTGTTCTTCTTTTGGAGAAAGCAGGTTTACGAAATCGTTTTATACTCAGTTAAGTTATATAAACACTCAACCCAGTGATTGTTCCTTACCTAACTTTCACGATAAGGGTAACTCTATAGGAGGATTAAGCACAAAAACCTAGTTGGCCATCACGCGCGATGCAAAATTAGGGTTGTTAAGCCTCTCATCAACGCTTACAAATCTAATTGAGGTATTTTCATCCCCAATTCAGCCGTCTACCCAACTTACAGCGTATTCACAATCCTCCTTTTGAATCGATTAGAAATCATATAGTGATAACTAGTTGTCAATTAGCTACCAAGAATTCAACTCAATTATTGGATAGATCTCTCAATAAGAATAATAACCATAGCGTGCATTACTTTATAACATAAGGTTGATAATTCAACATGAAAGCCTATAAGAGAATTAGTTCTAGCCATGAATATGACAAGAACTAATTCAAAGTTCATCATCTGGCGAATTAAAGAAAAGAAAAGAAAAGAAATTACTAATGTTTAGGTCTCGATCTCTAGGCAAGAAAACCTTGTGTTTGGCGAAAGGAACCTTGAAGCGCACAGGGTTCTCGCTATAGGTTTAAAGCGTCTCTCTTCTTTTTCCTGCAGGCTGGCCCAAAATCCGTCAAAGACCTAATTTTTCGCGTCGGCGCGCGGCCTGCGGATGGCGCATGGCCGGAAGTCTGCAATCCCGGGTGTTTTGCGCGCGGCACGATATCTGGCGTATGAGCGCGCGGCCTGTAACTCAACTAGCCGGATGTTTAGCGCGCGGCCTGCATCTGTCTGCGAGGCGCGGCTGAAGCCTTCGCCTCGGAATAGTGGCGCGCGGCTGGATCTTCGCCTTCTGCGAATGATAGCGCGCGGCCGCTTGGCTGCGAGGCCGCGTGTGGTGCAGGTTTTAGCCTTGTTCGCCACTTTCTGCATTTTCGGCTCTGGCGTCTCTTTCGCCCTCTTTTTGCTCCTTTTCCGCCATTTGGCCACTTTAACCACTTTGACTCAAAAGAAAGAAAAACTATCCTAATACGACATTTATATGTGCAAAATGGGACAAAAGACTAACTAAAACAGACTCAAAAGGTGTATAAAAAATACACCGATCAACACCTTCAACAAGTAACAATGGTGGATTACGATTTAAGATGAATGGAGGCACGGGGTGGATGCAAAATGTAGCTAATACCGAGACTAATACATAGACACCACCCACGAATCTCGACGTTACCGGAGTTGGCCGGAATATCGAAAGATGTGGCGAGGGTTTCGCAAATTTAGGATTTGGTCGTCGGAGTGTTTGGGGTTGAGTTGATGGACGGAGTTGGTATGGAAATGACCGATGTGAGACGTCGGTCACAGTGTTGTCCCTCCGTCGTCGATTCTGTCTCAGCTCGCCGGAATTTGGAAAAAATCAAACGGAACAGTGGCAGATTTTTGATCTGAGATTGAAGGAGTTGTAGGATGAATCGACGTTCGTGGTTGGTATGAAAATGACGGGCTTGACGAGACGAATCTTTTGGTATATCACACGTCGCCGTTGGATTCGTGATTTTGCCGGAATTACTGTTCACAAATGAGTTTTCACTGTAGCACTTGAAAGGAAAAAAAATTAATTTTAAATGATTAAGTGGGTCCCACTTTACCACGTGTCCTCCACGTGGATGCCACGTGACAGATCTGTTAAATAAGGACAAATACAAAAGGTTTGGACTAACTGAGGGCATATTTGACCTCAAACGTTAACGAAGGGCAAATACAAAAGGTTTGGACTAACTGATATGAGAGCAAAATGCTGCCACCAAATAATATTTATTTTTGAGATTAACTTTAAGAGGAATTTATCTTATATTTGATTGAGATAAAATTATGATATTATTAATTTTAGAATTAATTATTTTAGAAGTATAATGTTACTTTATCTCTATGGAATAATAAAATAATTAATTTCGAAATAATTTATGCGCTACTAAATGATCCCCTACTTTCTTATATTTTCCTCTTCCTTTAAGCAGTGTACTATCTATATTTTTGTTTATTCCTCTTTCTTGAGAGCAATCTGTCACCCTGGAACCAACTGAGCTACCCATGCAGTTTCCTCTTCCTTTCCTCACGTCTCACATCACATTTGTCCATCATAATTACATTAAATAACAAACTACTCCAATAATGTCCAATTATTTTTTTACATTGTGTCCGTTCGGCAATCTAGGACTTTACACCCTTAAGCACAAAGCATGACAGTTGGGCGGGAAGGGTGCGGATACCTCATCTCCCGCCATAAATTTTTATACACATTACGGATATATTTTCAACATTCATATATGTCTAAGTAGGTATATTCTTAAATTTACACCCGCTTCACCACTCAAGTAAATATCCTTAAAATTCATTATTATTGGACTTATGTGCTGCTAAAATTATGTGTGTCAAATTATTTGGGCTTTAAATAAATATAAAGTTATACAAATAAAATTATAGTTGGCGGGATATAAAGCGGACATGTAGATTTGGGGCGGGCGGTTGTATGCTGACCGGGACAGGCGGATATAACTGCAAATCCACAATCTACCTATACGCGTCTACTATCCGTTAAAGTTATACCCATACCCGCACCAATTGGGACGGGTGCAATGCGGAATCCGCAAAATTGTACCCACCTGCCATCCCTAATGACAGTTAATAAAAAATATACGAATTTAGTGGCAGAAATTCAATTTTACATGTTTTGATTTAAAATAATAATTATTAGGTTCCAGATTTAATAATTATACATATTTAATGAACTATTTAAAATAAATATTTATTTTGAACAAAAATTCGATCAAATCGGTATCTAATTTTATGTTGCTTTACAACTCTATCTGTCTTTAAATTTAAGGTCATCTTAATCTAATTTATAAGATAATAATAGTAATAAATTAATTCTTTTAGTACTAATAATTATCTGCATTTTATGCCGCTTTATAATTTTATGTGTCTTTTAATTTAAGCTCATCTTAATTTAACTTTATAAGATAATAATAGTAATAAATTAATTCTTTTAGTACTAATAATTATCTGCATTTTATGCCGCTTTATAATTTTATGTGTCTTTTAATTTAAGCTCATCTTAATTTAACTTTATAAGATAATAATAGTAATGAATTAATAATTTTAGCACTAAGCTCATCTTAATTTAACTTTATAAGATAATAATAGTAATAAATTAATTCTTTTAGTACTAATAATTATCTGTATTTTATGCCGCTTTATAATTTTATGTATCATCTTAATTTAAGCTCATCTTAATTTAACTTTATAAGATAATAATAGTAATGAATTAATAATTTTAGTACTAACGATCATCTGGATTTTATATCGCTAACTCTATCTATCTTTCAATTTAAGCTCATCTTAATCTAATCTTATAAGATAATAATAGTAATGAATTAATTTTTTTAGTACTAACGATTATCTACATTTTATGACGCTTTATAACTCTATCTATCTAATAATTTACTAGTTTCTTAGACACGTGCTTCACACGTGAATTACATGTTAAAATATGAATTTTAAAAAGTATAGATAAAAAAATATTTCATACTTTGCTTCAATAGCAAATAAATAACATAAATTCAATTATAATTTTATCTTTTGATTTTGTTAAGTCTCGAGGGTATACTATGGAACAATAAAAACAAATTGAAAATAAACAAACTCGAATACAGTTTGCAAATGTCAGCGATAATGTCGTCTGACACAAGTGACATCACTTGGATAAAACAGAAAAACTTTAAGAGTAAATGCAGCGGAAATATAAAGAACACAAAGGTTTATATTGATAATATAATCTATGATGGTCAATGACCGAAAGTATTATATATATTTATATACAATTGAATAAATTCCTTCTTTTACAATATTACAAAATAATACAAAAGAAATTACAAAGTTGAAGTCGCAGATGACTTCTGCCTGAAAAATCTATCTAAATAGACATAGACAACATCTCATTATAATTGCTTCAATAAAGAACAAATCTAGAATGGACAACAATTATAATGTTGGACAGAATGTTGTCGACACACTCAAGCAACACTTGTGATCCAGTTTTCTGATGAATATATCGGAGAGCTCTCTTGATATTTTTTCTAATTTTTTCTGGATATTGATTCACTGATGCATCCTCTCTATTTATAGTAGAGGGTCTTCCTTGAAAAGCTCATTGAATCGTTGTAGAGGTTGAGGGAAAGGTGGGCAGCCGATAAGGTTTGTTTGAGAAGATTATGAAGCAAGATCCTCTAACTTCTTAGACTTGTTCCCCAAGCTTAGCAACGACTTTGACTTGGTCTTTTCATGTTTTTCATCAGCTCCAAAACTCATTGCCAAGTTAATTTACCATCGTGATGAAAATTTCACAATATTTTCTTCAATTTCGTGAAGTAAGACAAAACTGTTTCACAGAATGTTGGTCCGAATGTTGTGAAAATCCCACAATAGTTCAAAATCCATGTCTTCCGTATCACTGCTTGAACAAGTAGGAACATTGGTCTCAAACCTGGACTTCTTGGAAACATGTTCCTGTTGGAATGTTCTTTCAAACATTCAACTTGATCTAGTAGGAAAGGAGGAAGAATTGGACCTCTTGCCTAGAACGGAGACATCAGGAGTAACATCCACATCAATGTGGTTATTGCCATCACCAAGATAGCTGATCTCTAAGGGTTCTTGTACTGAGCTAATAAAAATGGCTGAGCAAAGTGGAGGGCTAGTGCTCATAGGTGTGTTGTCAGTGGTGTTGGTGGACATAGGAGTTGACATTGGAGATGTATCCATGGGTGAGATTGGAGAAGAATATATTGAAGGTTTAGGGTTTTGGGGGGTTTTGGATAAAGAATGATGTGATGAATCCATCGATTTTGGTTGATTTAATCGAGAGTGATGTGATCTTTTTTTTTGTTTAGTACGGAAAAGACAAAAACTAAAAAAAAGAACCAATGAAGAAGATTTTATACTCTTGGCAAAAATAGATCTTTGATTTTAGGTGTTTGAATTGTATTCAAATGCTTGCACCTAAAATTATGGAATAAAAAGATAGACATCAAAATTTGGAATTTGATCTAGTCATTTAACGGTTTGAATTCCATTTTTTTTTAAATATGGCATAAAAAATAGGAAAGATGAACTGATTTTTCGAAAGTCAATTAAGAACAACATCCCAACAAATATCATTATCTGAGAATGTCAACAGTAATGTTGACAACATTTTAAACAACACAAATATTATGATCCTGCAAGAACTTTTTATTTTGGCAACAAATCAAGACACATTTTATATGTATTTTTTAGAGTTTAACCATTGGACCAATGTAACATTTTCCATTGTCATTGATTTAATCATAAAACACATGCAAAAAATTTTGTGTAAAAAATAAAAATACTTATTTAGTATCCTCATAGTTTCAGTTTAATTAATCACTTGGTTGTATCATCAAAGGTTTTGCCCATATTGAACAGTTATAATAAATAACATAATTTGACAATTTATCTCAAAATTATGATTTCTTATCCTACCGACCAGAAATCTTAAACATTGATGATGGGATATATGAGTGGTGTGAAATTTTGGACATGGGAGGAAATCTGCAAGTAACAGATTGGGCAGAGGGCCCAAAAGGCCACAAAACCCAAAACCCCGTACGAAGTGCCCATAATGGGTGGGCCCAATCTAGCATAAACAAAAGATGTGTCGGTTTTCTCTGCACGGATCCTTCCACCTCCCTTCTCAAGGGCAATTTGAAGGAATGTGATCTTTAATTTTTGCTCATCAAATTAAAAAATAATAATTTTTTTATTTGTCTAACATTTTTGAGTTCCGATTTCGAATCGCTGCTCGGTCAAAAATTTTAAAAAAATATACAAGGCAGAGTTTGTTACTACCTTAAGGCAGACAGAGTTTGCATGCAAACAGACAAACTCTACCTTGCGATTTTTTTATACTTTTGACTGAGTAGGGTTTCAAACTTTAAACCTTGATACATTTTTAAGTAAAAGACAAAAATTAAAGATTTCAAATTTGAGAGACAAAAATTAAAGACCACAGTGCCTTTCAAGGGAAATCCGTGCAAAAAAAGCCTTCTCTTCCCATTTTCACTTTATTTACAATTCAAATTTCAGTAACTTTTTATTACAAATTTGAAATAATTAAGTTAAAATAATTTATTTTAGTGACTTAAATATTTAGATAACATGTTATACGACTATTGAAGTTTTACTTGATATTAATTAGAATATAGATCCTGAATTTAAATTTAAAAATCATCTATTATTGAAGATATCTTTATGTTATTAGCTAAAAAATAATCAAGTCTGCACATGTGATGTCGTAAAAGTACCCTTCATCCTTAATAAATTAAGTTTTCAAACCTAATTAAATATCGTGTTGAAACATGTAATTGCATTATTTAGTACAATTTGTTGCGATAGTCAAGTTCAACTAAATCTTCTTAGATTTATATAACCAAAGAACTAAAACTTATGGTAGAACGTTAATTATTATTGTCAACAAAGTTTATTCTAGTTTCAAATCCTCAAGCACCTTAAACAATAATTTCCACGTTCATAATTTCACTTTTTTTCTCTTAATCTTTTTTTAAATCCCTCCCCCAAGAGTTCCCCTTTATTTTTTGTGACTCGAACTCGCAATCTTCATATTAAAAAACGGAGGGTGCTTACCATCTAGGGCTGTTCATTTCGGATTATCCGATCCGATCTGAAATTTCGGATATCCGAAAGTTATGATCTGAATCCGATCCGAAAAAAATTGGATACCCGAAAATTGGATATCCGAAATTTTTGGATCGGATAATCGAATATCCGAAATTTATAGGTGCAATGTAAAACTCCAAGTGGTAAGTCCTTTCCATTGTTAGCAAGGTAGTTTGCAGTTTGTCGCTGTGCAGTAAATGTTATATATTTTCTAATATGTTAGGGCAAAAGTCTTGTTACTAATTATTTCCTATTCGTTTTCTTACTGTTTCTTTCTCCGTAAATGCGCAGATGATACACGCTTGATGGATTTCCCAGGTTGAGGCTCGATATACCACTTAGAGCTTTGCCAGTTTGTTATTTTTCAAATTTTTAGCCAACTCACTTGTTGGCTTGTAAAAACTTTTGGCCAAATTTTTGTATTTTTATTATGTACACAATGGAAAACTGCCATCATATACTTGTAAGCTAATGTTATAAACCTATGGATATTCTTTGGCTTATTCGATGTTATGCTTTTTTATTATGTTCGATTGGGAGAACAAATGCAGTGTCCCATATCATCGGTCAATCTCAGTCTCTAATCATTGCAGTACTATGTAATTCTCCCTCTATCATGGTAATAGATGAATGTGTAATTTATTAGCGAATATTCTTCAAATATTCACAGTATATATTGTATTTATTACTGTCATGTATTTAAGGTAACTTAGGATTCTTACTGTATTAGGAATCACCTTTGTACAACTATATATATTGTGATTAATGAAAGAAATCCCTAAGGGAAATTATTCCAACATCTTACATGATATCAAAGCCTAAACTCCCTAAACCCTAAAAACTCTTGCTCGAAATTCTCAAAATCCCCCCCCCCCCCCATTTCTTCTCAGCCGCGGCGGCTTCCCCTCTGAATTTCAAAACCATGTGGCTACCATGTCTCCTCCTACCTCCCCTAAAACCACTGGTTCTACCTCTGACTTATTTGACACCCCCTCCTTCCTCAAAGTCTTCTTTTCATCCGGCGTTTGCTGTCACAAACATCAAGAACTTTGTCCCTATAATTCTTGATCAAGAAGACTGTCAATATTCTATGTGGGTAGAATTGTTTTATATCTATGTGTGCGCGTATAACGTGCTCGATCACATTGATGATTCAATCACTCGCCCCCCTGAGATTGATAATTCGCCATGGCGGCGTCTTGACGCCATTATCAAACAATTGATATATGGTACCGTCTCAAAGAACTTGTTGTGTACTATCCTGAAAAAAGGTGTTTCGGCACGTGAACTTTGGGTACGATTGGAGGAAATATTTCAGGATAATAAAAATACTCGGGCGGTGTATTTAGAGGAGCAGTTCAACAACACAAGTCTTGAGAATTTTAACAACATGTTTGACTATTGCAAATAACTGAAACTTGTTGTTGATCAACTTTCTCACGTTGGGTCAACTGTTTCTGAGACTAAAATGGTCCTACAACTTGTTGCAGGATTACCGAAAGGGGAATATGATACTCTTGCAACAATGATTCAACAGACTGATCCACTTCCAAATTTCAACAAGGCGCGTTCACAATTATTGTTGGAAGAAAACACGACGTTCTAAACAAGATGAGAATAATCAAAAATCACTTGTCGTTGAAAATCTGTAGTCGCAAACCATCAGCACCGTCGGACAACCAGCAGCAGCAGAGCCGCAACGGAGGTCGTGGCGGCAGAGGCCGCGGGTAAGGCAACAAAGGGAAGAGCTGCGGCAAAGGCAAAGCGCAGCAGGCCGCATCTCTACCGCCTTAGTATTTCCAGTGGGCCGGTCCACATCCTTGGCCCAACTCAGCGTTGTGGGCCTCTCCTGCCTGCCATTACCCGACTGCAGGGGCCAAATCCAGCAAAATTGGGGGCCAAGTGTTCTGGGCCCACCCCCTTCGATCGAGATCGGCCAGAGATGCCTCGGCGAGCCCATTGCGGGCGGCAGATTCTCATGAGCCAGCGATTTGGGCGAGCTTTCCGGACTCTCGACTGCAGCGGCCGATAATTTGTATATGGATTCCGGAGCCACATCACACCTAACCAACTCTTCAGGTAATTTTTTCCAACTGCTTCGGTTAAAGTATCCTCAATACATTACTGTTGGCAATGGTCACCGCATTCCAATTACAGGTTATGGTAACACACACATCAAAAATTCGCATCCACCCTTCTCACTTAACCGTGTCCTCTACACACATCAAATTATTAAAAAGTTGATATCTGTTAGAAAATTCACTCGCAATAATTGGGTGTCTGTCAATTTTGACCCTTTTGGTTTCTCTATGAAGGATCTCAATACGGGAAAAACTCTTACGTGATGCAATAGTGTGGGAGACCTCTATCCTTTCACTCACTTTTCCGCTGTCAGAACTCAACCACCTGTCTCCTTTGCTGCAATGTCTCCATCCACCTGGCACAATAGGCTTGGACATCCAGAAGATCATGTATTTTCTTTTCTTAGAAATAATCAGTGTATTCAATGTAATAATGGAAAACTTGCCCAAAACTATTTTTCTTGCCCGCTTGGCAAGCATACTCGTCTTCCGTTTATGTCTTCAATGAGTATAACAATTTCACCATTTGATATTGTTCATGCTGACTTGTGGACTTCTCATGTTATTAGCTCACTGAGTCACAAATATTATCTTATTTTATTAGATGATTTTTCACATTTTTTATGAATTTATCCACTCAAATTCAAATTTGAGGTTTTTGCTAAATTTCTTGAGTTTCACATATTTATTAAAACCCAATTTGAAAAGTCCATAACATCCTTTTAGTGTGAAAACGGACATGAATTTAATAATTCAGTTTTCTATAATTTTTGCTCCCAACAGGGCATGGTGTTCCGCTTTTCTTGTCCCCACACCTCCCCTCAAAATGAAAAAGCTGAACGTATTATTCGTACTATTAATAACATGGTCCGTACCCTCATCTTTCTGGGTCTATGCTGTCAAAATGGTAGAATACCTCCTAAATATTTTACCCACTAGCACCCTTCAAAACAAGACCCCCACCGACATTCTATATCATAGCACTCCATCATATGACCACCTACGAATCTTCGACTGTCTGTGCTATCCCAATCTTACCTCCACCATCTCTCATAAGTTGACTCCTAGAACTACACCATGTGTATTCCTCAGTTTTCCACCCAACCATAGGGGTTATTTGTGTTATGACTTGTCCACTCGTTAGATACACATTTCCCTTCACGTCATGTTCGACGAGACGATATTCCCGTTTTTGAATCCTCAAAAATACCGAAATCCGAACTACTCATTTCTTGATGAACCCGTCATATCTCCCATCATTCTAAGTCAACTCACTCATGTCACCCCCGAAACATCCCCTCCTCCCCAGCATTCCAGTGAGCCCACTAATTCTGTCTCGCCTTCAGCGTCGCGGCCCCTGGGGTATGCGCCGCGGCTCCGATCTTCTAGTGAGCATCTTGACATTTCATCGTCATCAGCGCGACCGCCGAGGATGTGCTCTGACGCCTAAATTTGAGAGAAGTGCATCACTCGAGCGATCGCGCGACCGCGATCGCGGCGCGGTGCCTCTGATGGAAAATCTTCCACCTTCCCCCTCTCCGATCATACCATCTGTCTCGGATCCTGCTACTCAGTCAATGCAGCTACCCACTGTCCCCAGTCACCAAATAGAAACTCATGCCAAACACGGGATTTTCAAACCCAAAATCCAGTTTAACTTGTCTGCCCAAACTATTTCTCCACTTCCAAAGAACCCCAAATTGGCTAAACTAGACCCTAATTGGAATTCGGCCATGTCTGAGGAATATAATGCTTTAACTAAGCAACATACTTGGGATCTAGTACCTAGATCAGAGGGGGTGAATGTGATCCAATGTTTGTTGGTTTTTCGTCACAAATTCAGAGACAATGGTGACTTGGAACGCTACAAGGTAAGACTTGTAGCAAATGACACTAATCAGCAGGTGGACATTGACTGTGGTGACATTTTTAGCCCGGTTGTTAAACCGGCTAGGATTCATATTGTTCTTAGTATTGCTATGGGTAAAAAGTGGCTGATTCATCAGCTGGATGTGAAAAACGTATTTCTTCATGGGGATTTGAAAGAAACTGTGTATATGCATCAACCATCTGGGTTTGTTCATCATGTAGTCCCTCTGTATGTCTGCCGTCTCAGGAAGTCACTTTATGGCCTAAAACATGCACCTCTGTGACATTGCTTACTTATTATTATATGTGGATGACATTGTTCTCACTGCCTCATCTGAAAAATTGAAAAATGACATTATTGCTCTTCTCAAAACAGAATTTGTTATGACTGATTTGGGCAAGCTGAGTTACTTCTTGGGTATATTAGTTAGTAGAACTGCAGATACTATGTTCCTGACTTAGCGTAAGTATGCAGAAGAAATTGTGTTTAGAGCTAAGATGTCGAATTGCAAGACTATGCCTACTCCGGTTGATTCGAAATCCAAGCTCGATCTTACGAGGTGATCGATGTCGATCCTACTCTATCGGAGTGTGCGGTGCTCTTGAAGACTTCACATTTACGGGCGACGCATTACATATGTCGTTCGCCAGTGTCTGTTGCATGCGTGCCGAGAATCCCATTTCTTTGTTCTTAGCGTATTATCGAATCATTAAAGTACTCTTGAGTATGGGTTACATCTCTACCCCCTCCGCTCCGAACAGGTTACTTTCTTACACAGATGTTGATTGGGCAGGGTGCCCAGACACGCGACGCTTTACTTCTGGCTATTGTGTGTTTTTAGGGGATAATCTTATTTCTTGGTCTGCTAAGAGACAAGCCACATTATCCCGCTTCAGTGCTGAAGCAGAGTATAGTGGTGTTGCTAATGTAGTTGATGAAATCTGTTGGCTCCGAAATCTTCTCTTGGAGCTCAGTTGTCCGCTGCGTAAGGCGTCTATAGTCTATTGTGATAACATATCTGTCATTTATATGTCTCATAATCCAGTCCAACATCAGCGGACCAAACATATTGAGATGAATATCTACTTTGTCCGTGAGAAGGTCGCACTTGGTCTAGTCAAAATACTACATGTGCCCTCATCCTATTAGTATACAAACATCTTCACAAAGGGACTACCCAGACATGCATTCACGAGACTTGGATCCGGCTGGCGTTTGACCTCCTCCGCTCGTATGCGAGGAGTATTAGTGAATATTCTTCAAATATTATTGTATTTATTACTGTCATGTATTTAAGGTAACTTAGGATTCTTACTGTATTAGGAATCACATTTTTACAACTATATATATTGTGATTAATGAAAGAAATTCTTAAGGAAAATTATTCCAACATCTTACATAATTAAATATCATCATTTGGTCTTCTTAGTACTTCTATATCTGATGCATGCCTCAAAGATATCATTTCATCATGCATTAGACCATACCTTAAAAATATAACAGTGATAGAGGGGTAGAGATGCGGACCATTATCTATCAAGTTTCGAATCATGCGTTATTACTTATAAGCCATCACGGATTTCTCAATTATATAAAAAAAACAATGATAGAAGGAAAGATGGAAAAGGCCATAGAAAGAAAGTGTTTCTAGAGGAAAAGGCACATGATCGCAACATATAATTACTGTATGTATTATCCACAGTCGTGATCTAAGATGAACTGTTGGGCAACCAATTTTGAACTAGAAAACCAGAATAAATAATAAGAGCCAACACTAACATAACTTCACCAAATGAAATCGGCCAATCAATCATATAAGTTGTCCCCACCATAGACATAAACAATTCATCTATTTGTGCAAAGATGGAAGAAGAAAGTGTTTAACCAGAGGTAATATTATTATGGAGATTTTGCAGTGTATTGATTTGCATTTGTTTCTGAAGGGGGAACTTTTGAGCTTGGTTTATTTAGTCCAGGAAGTTCCACGGATCGGTACTTAGGATAAGAAGCACTGAGCAGTGAGCAGGCAACCCAATAAAAAATAACTAATTTTTCGGATATCCGAACTTAAAGAAATTGTGATCCGTATCCGATCCAATATTTTTCGGATATCCTATCCGAAATATCCAAAACTCAAAAAAGCGGATCAAATATCCGTTTTTTCGAATCGGATCAACCGAATCACGGATCGGATCGGATTATTATGAACATCCCTATTACCATCTAAGTAGCCCCTCTTATCTTTCATAATTTCACTTACTAAAGCTAAGCTGATCATTAGGAGCTTGTGCCATGTGCATGTAATAAAGAAGAAGTTTAATCACAGAATTAAACTTCGCACAATTATATATATTGTTTAGTTATTGCTTCTATGCCCGCATTAAGATAATATTTTCATAAATTATGTTGGTTGTATAAGGTAAAAATCGACTTCAAGAGCTGGACGAGTTAGGAAGCAACACATGTCAGGAATGATCAGTCGAATGTGATCCAACCATGATAACATCGGATGCAAACTTGTAGCCAGAACACCGAACACCGGATACAAACACGTGACCATGATACCAGATATAAACTTGTGGCCGTATAAGAGTCAACTCAAGAATATGACACTTATCCCCAAAATTCCTCCAACCGTTATTAGCTTTTTAGACTTTATTATCTTTTATTGCACCATTAATAATGGTAATTAAGAGGGCATGATGTGTGGATCATTCACCCCATATCCCTAGTATAAGTAGATGTTCTCATCCTAAGGCCTTAGAAAGGAAATAGCAAGACAACATACACACTTTGTTCTTTATATTATTTTACTCCGGATTCGAAGTGTTCTCAAAAGATGAGTGTTCAATCGAAGTCATCCTCATTACGAGATTCCTCTGAGTTCACACGAATCATGATTAATTTATAATATCATTATTTTTTATTTCTTGATTTCATTATTTATCTCTCGTTATTTACATTGTCTAAAGCAAATCAATCCACGTATCTTTTAAACCACATAACAAATTCAACTGTACCATTTTGGGGTAAACAGATTGGCCCACCGTGGGGCTAAGGATAATAGTGTTGATTTATTCAAACTCAAATTTCACTTATTTCGTTTGAGGTTTTGTGAAAATAGGTCAATACTAAACGCTTGAAAGATGGCTAGTGAAATCCAAGTTGTGGTTATCAACCATGAAGACAACAACAACAGTGACAATGTCAATAACAACAACAACGTTCTGCCCGTTGACCCAATAATCGAAGAGCATTAGAATAACCCCGTGATAACACCCCATGGATCTAGAAGGTCACGTGAGAAAACACCAAACAACGATGAAGCTGGTGAAATAAATTTGGCTCGAATATTCAACATGCTGAAGGAGCAGCAGAAAGCCATCACTCAGTTGCAAAAGAAGAGCAGTAAAGAAATAGCGGTGGATGAAGCTCGTCCGATCCGTGATAAAGATCCAGACCGAGAGGAGGATCAGGTTGATGAAAATGGAAATGGATCGGGGACTAATGAGTCTTTAGAAGTCTTGAAAATGCTCCAAGTCTTGACTAAGCGAATAGATACTAATGAAATGAAGGTTGAAACCTACAATTCACGGGTAGACCAGATTTCTGGAGCGTCTCCGATCCTAAAGGGACCGGACTGGAAGAGATACACTCAGTTGTCGTTCTCATAAAGCGCAACTCCGAAGTTGATACCAAAAAGGTTCAAAATGCCAGATCTCCTGAAGTATGATGAAACTATTGATCCACAAGAGCATGTGACGTCGTACATTTGTGCGGTAAAGGGTAATGACATGTACCCGGATGAGATCGAATCGATATTGCTGAAGAAATTTGGTGAAACACTATCCAAAGGGGCAATGACATGATACTCTATGTTTCCTGAATTCTACTAACTCATTTGAAATATTACAGATGCTTTTATAAAGGTACATGCTGGAGCACGAAAGGTTCAATCAAGAAAAACAGATATATTTAAAATTACTCAAAAGGATACGAAATTGATACGTGAGTTCGTGACAAAATTTCAAAAGGAACAGATGTTTCTTCCCCCGGAGTCAATATCATCAGAACTTTGATCGGAGACATTCCAGATACCGATTTTAACAATACCCACCGGGATCACGAACTGACAAGAGGTAGACGTATCTGGAGCTAATTGCCTGAAAATGATGTACATGAAGAACAATAATATCTACGAAATTGGAGACTGTTGCATCAAAGTAGCGAAAACTATAACAATAAGTACCAGAAGTATTTGAAGATGACTCTCGAATGGAGTTAAAGGAAGGCACTATGCCCGAATCCTCATAATTCACACTCAAGAATAAATACAAAGATATCCTGAACTGGCTCCGCAAGAGAGAAAAAGGACTGGGACTGCCAGATCATCTCCGAAAAAAATAAATAGAAGAAAACAGAATTAAGAACAGGCTAGACCCAATGATGTCAGCTCAACTGCAATTTTCTTGCAATGTACTTTTGTTAATTTCCTCCAAACATCTTATATTTAATTTTGTCAGTACTTGTGTATGTTCAATGAATGAATGAACAAAACTTGCACCTTATAAACATCCTCGTATATGTTCGAATGAACTAAATCATTCTTAAATTTGTTCACACATAAAAGCAAATAAGAATTACGAATCCAAATAATTGTGTTATACCCCGTATTTCCAGAGTATGTACGTAAGGGAATACGTACAAAAGTCTAGCCTTAAAGTTTAGGCACAAGACGTTTTTTTGGGCACAACTCCTTAAAAGAATCGTTTTCCGACGAAACGTTTTACAAGTCTCGCGTAGGATAAATTCCGGCTATGCCATTTCTAATTTTGCGGATTTTTCCGAGAGACGTAACACGTTGGACCAACGAGAGGGCGACACTTGTCACCCTCTCATTGATGGATGTGTACCGCAATAGGGCGAATGGATGGCCATCTTTGTCATGTAGTTGGTAGGATATTTTGTGTGCAAGTTGGCAAGGACACTTGCCTAATCTTGACCTTACACTTGCCTAACACTTGGCTAAATCTTGGCCAATGGTTGGCGTGTCTTGACCTATAAATACCCCTTAAGATGAAGAGTTCTTCATCCACAAATTCCTTTCAAGTCTTGAAAATCCTTCCCTCTCCCTTGTCGCCTTTTTCGTCCAACACCCTTTGCTGAGTAAAGTTTGGCAGGGCCCTCCCTAGCCTAGAAATCTACCCCCTCCTTGGTAGAAAAGTTGCCTTCTAGTATTGTTATAATGCCCAAAATACCTAGCCCAAATCCTTAGTACTTAGTAGAAGTTGTGAAGAACTTCTAAGGTTTCCTTGGAGCTATCGGAGCGTACAACTTAGGAGCTAATCCTTGCTCGGATCGACTTTTATCTAGGATATTATTGGGCTTACAGGGTAAATAATCCTAACCTCTTTTGAATTAGAGAATACATCGTAGTAGTATAAGAATAAGTATTAAATACTTAGAAGAATATTCTGAGAATAGAATTGGCTGTTATCACGGTAGAAGGGTTTAAAGAAGAATAATTGAACTATACTTACTTAGAATTTGTTTTCCTGATGAACTTGAGTAGCTCACGGGTAGGGAAGTCTTGCCCGATTTTCCGTAGAATAAAGGACCCTCGCTTAGAATCTGTTTCTGAGTAGTCTAGGCGTTGATAGGCGTGTCGACTATTATAGGTTGATTCTGCGCGCGACATATTCAACTTGGCGGTGGTTTCGTAGAAGGTATGTGATTCTTCCTAAAGCATGATATTTTTAAATATATAGTACGGTGAAGCGATACGTGTTAAGCGAATAATAACTACGACAATGTCTTTCGACTTAAGCTGAATAATACTTACGCAATGTCTCGCGACTTAAGCTGAATAATAAGGATCGAAAGCATTTCAAAGATTCTTGAATCATTTTTATGAAGAGAACTAATTGGTTTTAAAGCGAAGCTTAAGAGTTATACTAGCTTTATGGGAAGTTAGGTATAACCACAAGCATGATAAAAGAAACAGTTTGCCTATGTGTTTATAACGGACTTATATTGATTTGTGAAAAGAATAATAAGATGGTTTGATAAGTAGACATGATATGATGCTATGTGTGTTAGTGTCTTGTAACGTTTGTATAAGAGAGTATTCTTGTTGTGCTTATGTTGTTTAACGATAAGTTGTTATGTTAGTGTAATATCACTCACCTCTTGACATATTCAGGGGTTAAGCGCCTCCGTCTGGGGTAGACTTCGAGTGATGCAGGACCATGATTCGAGAATACCTCATGCGGGTCGGGGACTATGCGAGCTACGGAGTTCGGGTTAGTGATGCGGGGTTATACCTCATGCGATGCATGTGGCTATGCGGACTACGAGTCGGGGCGATGCGAGTAGCTACCCTCGATGCGGGGTTATATACCTATGCGGGCTTATGTGAGTGGCTTATGCGGACTCTGGGAGTCGAGATTAGGCTTGCATGGTGATACTACAGGCAATGGCCTGCGATCATTCGCGGCCTAGAAAAGACACATTCTGATTTACCTATTGTTTCTCTTGTTTATGATGTAGCACTATGCGGTTACCTTGGTTGTTTCATACATCTTGCAAAACTGATTTTAAAAGGATATGTTTTCATTTAAGTACTTCTGATTTCACATACTTAGTACTGTTATGCGACCTCGCCGAAGTGCGTTCATGCCGAGTAAAAGCGGCAGTGCTAGATCCACATTCTTAGGATCTTTGCGTTGGTGTCGGGAGCTCCATCTTCTCGGAGGCTCTACTTTTGGGTATGATCTCCCGATTGTAGATAGTTTTGTACATTCAGGTATGGCGGGGCCTGTCATATAGTTGTTTACTTCCAGAAGTGCGTAGTCTATTATGCAGTTGGGATGTAGCGCAAAACTTGGGTTATATATATACTTAGAAAGGCAAGCTTTTCATCAGATAAAGCGTGTCTCATTTTACAACTGTTTCATGTCTTGTTTTATATTTCCTGATTTTCTCGATGTATGATCGCTTGGGTGCGGGTAAGGCACGATCCACGGGCCGGATCGGTCGTGACAAAAGTGGTATCGAGCGAGTTAATCCTCGGAAAGTGTCTGACCGTATCTAGTAAGTCTTGATTATCGGTGTGTTGTGCACCACGATAATCGAGGAGGCTATAGGATATTTAGGATTGGTTTCCATTCTTTTCATTACGAGATCGTGCCTTAGAAATGTTATAAGTCGGACCCTTCTAACGTATCCCTTTTTCTCAGATTATGCCACCACGTAAGGCAACCGGGCGAAGGCAAGCGGCGAGGAGGCGCTAGTGGGACACCTAGAGTCACGAGGCTCGGGCGATCTATACCAGAGGCGGCGAGTTACGACGCCTTGACCGAGAGGGTTTAGGCGCAGCGGCGGTGATGAGACCAGTACCTACACCTCCGATCCGCGGCTGGAGGCGGAAGAGATGGGTTCTGAGAGATGGCGATTCGGCGGGATCGTGGCGAACATGAGGCAGCTGGATCGCGGCGGTTCGATCCGGCCCGATCGTACCGTGGTTCACAGAGGCGAGAAGTTTGAGGCTACGAGACTTCGAGTTGTAGCTTCGCGAGTTTTACTGGTCGAGGCGGAGGATGATCCGCGAGGAGTTCATCCGTCATTCTGAAGGATTTTGAGTGATCGGGCGTCGGAGACCGAGTCAGTGATCTTTGGTTCACATAAGTTGCGTGATACGCGATCGATTGGTTTGATTCGTGGGAGTTATCCGGGAAACACGCGTCCCAGCTACTTGGGATGAGTTCTCGAGGCTTTCCTCACTTCTTGCCTCGCGGATGAGGCGCGGTGATAGATTTTCCGCCGAGGCGAGAGGGGCCTTGCTTGTCGGGAGTACAATGTCGAGTTTGATTCATTGGCTCGATATGTCCCAGCGTTGGTAGCGAGATATGGAGGATAGGGTGCACGTCTACGGGCTAGATGATTATATGGCGAGTCGTATGCGGGTGTTTCTCTTGGCCGGGTATGGACATTACCGCGTGCGAGCTCATGCTCTTGGATGCGAGGCGTAGAACCTGCAGGTTGTGACGGCAGAAGGCGGGGCGGCGGCAGGTCTTTTGGTGGCTATCGTGGTGGCGGCCTCGGCAGCGATCTAGATTTGCACCACGGCGGCTCGAGCACTCTGCGCGTCCTCGGCCACGGCGAGATATTCGAGGCGAACCGGGGCCCGAGGACTTGAGCGTCGAGGCGCGAGTGCGGCGTCGGGACCACCTCCTCGGTGTGGCCGTCGGTAGATCCGCCGGGAGTTGTGGTGCTGCTACGGGAGCTTGTTTGATTGTGGCTGCGAGTCACTATGCGGCTGTCAGAGCGAGGCGATCTTGATGGTAGAAGTCGGCTGAGTTCTTTGTGGGTCTTCCGTCCCAGCGACTACTCGCCGGAGAAAGGTACTCATGGACCAGCCAGTCACGGCAGAGTCGTGGTGCGGGTCCCGATTCTAGCGGTCTTGAACCGCATTTATGCTTTGTCCGGTAAGCGGGATCGGAGGCCTCGCGATGTAAATCACGGTACCTTATTAGTTTAGGTTTGATGTGTATGCTTTGATAGATCGGGTTCTACTCTGTCCTATATATCTCCCTTGTTGCTAGTAGGATAGGGATAGAGCACGAGTCCATAGACCACTTCGAGGTAGCTACGCGATGGGTGATTCGGTGGTAGCTCGGCGGGTATATAGAGCTTGTCTGTGACCATTCTGATCGTCGGACCTGGCGAAACTTGATAGAGTTGGAGATGATTGACCGGCGTGATCATGGGGATGGATTGGCTAGCTTCTTTACGCCAATGTAGGCTGAGAGAGAGTAAATGCGGTTCCGATTTCTGAGGCCGGTTGTTGAGTGGGAGAGCACGGTATCGTAGAAGGTAGATTTATTTCCTACCTCAGGCTAGGAAGATGGTGCGAGAAGGGTATATCTACCATCTCGTTGGGTGTTTGATCTCGAGGCTGCGATGCGATTTTGATCAGTTCGATAGTCGAGAGAGTTCCCGGGCGTGTTTCAGACGACCTCGGGTATCCTCACGAGAGGAGATTGAGTTTGTATAGACATATTGCGGACACTCGGCTATTTCCATTCCGCCATCTGAGAATGGCTGCGAGTTGAGAGAGTTGAAGGATCAACTTAGGGATTTCTTTGGAGAAGGGCTTCATCGGGCCTAGTGTTTCTCACGAAGGCCGGTATTGTTCGTGAAGAAGAAGGGCGGGGCCAGCGCGTGTGTGTTGATTCTGAGCGGTGAACAAGGTGACCATTAAACAGATACCCTTCCCGGGATTGATGATTTGTTCGACCGGTTGCGAGTGCGAGATGTTTCTCCAAGATTGATCTGCGATCGGGCTATCATCAGTGCGAGTCGAGAGAGGTGGATGTCCACAGGGATTGCATTCGGACGTGCAGGCATTATGAGTTGGTCATGTCTTTTGGGTTGACGAATGCTCGTGGTATTCATGGATTTGATGAACCGAGTGTTCAAACCATTTTTGGACATGTTTGTGATAGTGTTCATTGATGATATCTTGGTTTATTCTCGCTCAGGCGAAGCATGCGGGCGTTTGAGGATCTTGTGACGGTTCTCGGGACAGCAGTGATTATCGCCAAGTTTTCCAAATGTGAGTTTTGGTTGACTTGGTGGCTTTTCTTGAGCATATTGTCGGGTGATGGCATTCAGTGGATACGGCGAAGATCGAAGCGATCGGGACTTGTCCTGAACTCTTACTCCGGCGAGAGGTTCGCGATTTTAGGCCTTGCAGGATATTATCGGTTCGTGGAGAAGTTTGCTTCTATCTACGCACCATTGACTAAGGTGACTCGAAGCGGCCAAATTTGATGGTGATGCTTGTGGCGAGGTTTCGATTCTTTGAAAGAGAGGACGAGCGCCTCGTTCTTACTCTTCGGAGGTCGAGCGGTTATGTTGTGTATTGCGATCGTCGGGCATCGGGTTGGGATGTGTGTTGATGCGGCATGGCAAGGTTATAGCGTATGCATCCCGGTGAAGAAACACGAGAGAACTACCCGCGCGATTTGGAGTTAGCGCGGTGATTCACGCCGAAGATCTGGAGCCTTATTTGTATGGGGTTCGTGGATATTTATCTGAGACCACAAGAGCCTCGGTATATCTTGGCCAGAGGAGGTGAACTTACGGCGAGACGGTGGTTAGAGTTGCTTAAGGATTACGATGTTGATATCACATGTACCCGGGAAAGCGATGTTGTGGCGGATGCCTTAGTCGTAGGTCGATGGGAGCCTATCGGATGTGCGGCTAGAGAGGAGGACATGGTTCGTGATTTGCATCGATTAGCGAGCCTTGGTATCCGTTTGATTGATTACGATAGCGATGGGGTTCGAGTTCGTGAGGTTGCGAGTCTTCCATCGTCGAGAGGTGAAGAAGCAACGATTCGAGATCGATTTTGACACGTTATCGTGTCTGACTCTTCGTGAGGCAAGGGTCCTGAGTAGCACGATGGGGTGCTAAGGTTTGAAGCGAGTTGTGTGTTCGGATGTTTGAGGACTTGTGAGTTCTTGGGGAAGCACGCGTAGCGTTACTCCATCCGTGGTCGACCAAAATGTACCACGACCTTAGATCCGTGTATTGCGGATGGCGAAGAGGGCGTTGCAGTTCGTAGCTCATTGCCCGTGTTGTCGGTGAAGGTAGAGCACGAGGCCCGGTGGTTTGCTGCGATTTATCGAGATCCCGACCTGGAAGTGGGAGGTAATCAACATGGATTTTATCACAGGATTACCTCGCACTCAGAGGAGACATGATTCTATATGGGTTATCATCGACGGTCGTGAAATCAGCCACTTTCTTCCCGTCGGGACGACTTTTCTACCGAGGATTATGCCGACTTTACATCCGAGAGATCGCCGATCGCATGGAGTCCCTATTTCGATCATATCGCATGCAGGAGCCCGATTTACGGCTAACTTCTGGAGGTCTTTCCAGAGAGGTTTAGGGACGCATGTGAGCCTGAGTACTGCATTCCATCCTCAGACGTACGGACAGGCAGAGCGCACTATCCGACTTCGAGGATACGCCGCCACGACCAACCCGCCCGTGGATCGTGCCTTACCCCGGGCACCCTAGTCATACAACATCAGAGTAATCCGCGGAATATAAAAAAATAACAGGAAATAACATGAAGTATGAAATAATAATATGAGAAAGTTGCCTAGCGGCATATATAAATATCAACTAGAATGCATATCCCTTTACGCTTCGCCCACAACAAGATTACATGCACTTAAGAGTGACATGACAACAATGGCGGACAGGCCCCGCCATACCTCGAATGTAAGCACCTACTACGACAGGGACTATACCACCGATAAGCCTCCGAGAAATGGAGCTTCCCAAACGCCGAATCGTGACCCGAGCTAGGATCAACGATCGTGTACCTCAACATGCGCAAGATGAACGCGGCTCGGGCGAGGTCAAGATAACAAGTACCAAGTATGTGAAATCAAAATATCGTAAATGAAATCATAGTAGTCTATATAAAGCGGGAGACATGTATGATAACCAAACTACTGATACAATAAATAGCGATATGTCAGTTAGGGACTCACGCCTCAAAGTCATCACTTAAATATAACAATGGGTCTCACGCCCACAACATCAATCATGCGTGGAATACCTTCCTCACCGCCAGCCTATGATATAAAAGCACCAAGGAATACATGAACACCAGTCCCACTGTGTTATCATAAAACCGCACGGGGTAAGTCACGGGCATAGCCACTACTAAAACCTACAAGATAAACAAGGTCATAAATCGTATCATGAGATCTGTCTGCATCATACATGATCAAAGCCGCCACTCGCCCGAAGATCTAATGCGCGTGTCTAGCCTCGAACTTCCCGCACCCGCATAGCCACTCCAACGGCCCGCGTGAGGTATTCTCGCATCGAGGGTAGCTACTCCCGTAAGATCGCCCCGACTCGCGATCCGCATGGCCCACATAGACCGCATGACCATAAAGGCCGCACACTAACACGAACTCTCAGTAGCTCGCGATAGCCCCCAGACCCGCATAGGTATTCTCGAATCACGGTCCTGCATCACCGAGTCTACCCCGCGTCGGAGGGCGCTTAACCCCTGAATTATGTCAAGAGGTGAGTGATGTAATACTAGCATAACGGCTTACCGTTAGACAACATAAGCACAACAAGGGAAACCCCTTTACACAAACATCACAAGACACTAACACACGTAGCATCCTAGCATATTTCCTTATCAAATCAACAAGAAGTATTACAAGGCTATCACAAACCAACACAATCAAATTATTCACACAAGGTACTTTCTACTATATGATTATCAAGATCGGGTTTTTATCCCCAAAGTACTTCATACATTAACTCTTTAAAAGATATGTTACTTTCACAAAAGTCACACAATACCCGTAGTATATAAAAAATAGAGTGATTATCTTTTGAAGTAAATCAAAACACTTCTCTTTGTAAAATCAAGTAGAACATTCTTTTCCAAACGTTCAAGTTTGCCTAATTTCAATTACTCAAATTTCTCATTTTCAAAAGGTTTCGTAGTTCATAGTTTTAATCCTTTAAAACAATTTGAGAAACATATACCTTATGTGTGAGTAGGTTATTCTTGTTCATAACAATCTTATTACAGCAGCCATGATCTAGGAAATGTAATATCATTTTGTCTCATCCTAGCTTCTATGCAGATGGAAGTTTCTACTGGTTTTAATAATACTTTATTAGTCAAAACATTTCCCTTTATTAGCGTTCGTGGTTTGTTCGATACTTATTCGATTTCCAAATCAAGAAACATTATTCCTTTTGAAAACCAAGTACTCATTACTCACGAATGAAGTTTCACACTTTTTAACAAAATTCAATTAAGTCAGGTCTCTTATCTTTTAAGATCAAGTCTCTTAATTTCTTAAATCAATAAATCATTCTTTTTATCCCTCTTAAGCCGTTATACCTAACTTCTCATAAAGCTAGTATAACTCTTAAGCCTTTAAAACCAAGTATTACTCTTCTGTTAAAATGATTCAGTATTCTTTTGAAATACTTCAAGATTATTCAGGCTTAAGTCAAAAGACATTGCCGTAATTATTATTCAGGCTTAAGTCCGGAGACATTGCCGTAATTATTATTCAGTTAACACACGTACGTCTACCGTACTATATATATATTCTTTAAAATATCATGCTCAAGAGGATAGGAAGAATCACATACCTCGCGACGATTATCGACTATTAGCAAAACGCTCCAAAGTATCGTAGTCGGCTTAGCCTTTTCCACCCTCCGAGTAGAATACGCTACTCGCAAAGACAATCAACCTATAAAGGTTATATTAGTCTACCAATGACTAGACTACTCGTAGATTATTCTTCGATGTGATTTCAGTTCAAGTCTTTTCTCAGAATATCCTTCTATTACAGTTCAAATCTCTTCTATGAATCTTATATTCATTTATACAACTACAGTATGTAATTTCCAATTACAATAGAGGGACAAGATTATTTACCTCGGTAAGCCCAAAATTATCCAAGTTATAAAGTCGATCCTGAGCAACATTTAGCTCCTACTCCGGGCGCTCCAACCCGCTCCAAACAACCCTTAGAAGTTCTACGCAACTTCTTCAAAATACTCCAACCAACTATGGAGATTTTCCTTAGGGTTTCGGTTTAAGACAAAAAGGACATAAGGTAGTATTTCCGGGCTCTACGTAGAGGTATCTTTGGAATACTACAAGGTATACGGCTAAGGTAATTTGGGTATAGTAACAATACTTAGAAGAGTATTTCTACCAAGAGGGGGGTATATTTATACGAGACAACACCACAAGATGGGGTGTGTACACTCTCTAGTGGCCTTTACTAGTGGGGAACTCTCTACCACAAGGCCTCACAAAGGGAGGGTTGTGTTCTTGACGAGAACACTACACTAAGGGAGAAGAGAGCTGTCAAGACTTAGCACAATTTTTGGATGAAGAATTTCATCAAAGGGGAGGGGTATTTATAGGTCAAGCCATGGCCAACCAATGGCCAAGATCATGCCAAGTGCAAGACAAGTGTAGGGCTAGGATTCACCCAAGTGTACCTTATCCATCTACCCACAAAATATCCTACCAACTACTTGACAAAAAGCCAACCAATTCGTCCACCCTTTACCGCCCAACGTCCATCAATGAGAGGGTGACAAGTGTCGCCCTCTCGTTGGTCCAAAATGTTTCGCCTCTCGGAAAAATCCGCAAAAATTAGAAATGACATAGCCGTAATTTACCCTACGCGAGTCAGTAAACGTTTCGTCAAAAACGACTCTAACCGTGTTGTGCACAAAATATTTCGTCCCAAGCCAACTTTAAAGTCCAAACTTTTCACGCACGCCCCACGCATACTCCGAAATACGGTATAACATTTGCGAGCTGTGTTATCGACTTGTGGGTAGCGGGAGGATCATTTGCCTCTAGTTGAGTTTCGTGCACAATAATAGCTACCACCCAGATTCGGATGGCGCCTTATGAGGCCTTGTATGGGAGGAAGTGCAGACGCCTATAGGTTGGTTCGATGTGGGCGAGTGCATCTAGTGGGACCAGATTTGGTGCAGCAGGATGGATAAAGTGAAGCTTATCCAGAGAGGTTCTTGACACCAGAGTCGATGTGTCATACGCAGATCATCGTCGTCGGCATCCGAGTTCGAGGTTCATGATTGGGTTTTCCTAGTGCCACCCACGGCGGTGTGATGAGATTCGGAAGAAGGGAAACTCACGGCGTACATCGGGCGCTTCGATTGTCCGCAGGTGCAAGGTTGCTATGAGTTGGATCTGCCGTCCGATACGGAGGCATGCATCCGGTTTTTCATGTATCTACGCCGGCGAGATGTATCGGATCCATCTAGTGGTACACCCGACGACGATGTCCAGTGATCGGAGGGTTATCGTATGAGAGATTCCCATAGCGATAATCGATCGTCGTTAAGCGTCTGACGCGAAGGACGTGGCTTCCACAAAGTCTTGTGGCGAACGAGCTCGAGGAGGAGATGACGTGGGAAGGCGGCGAGGACATGAGGCAGGCGATCCTCACCTATTCCCACACCTCCGGGTAATTCACTTTCCTACTTATAAATTTTCATTATCGTTTATGCCTAAGTGTTGTTTTGCCGTGTGTGGCATTTGCAAACCGCTTTAAGTTATGAAGAATCTTATCGTTAATCGTCTTGGGAAGGAACATTCGACGAATGTTTCTAAGGAGGGAGAATGTTATACCGTATTTCCAGTATGCGTGGGGAATACGCATAAAGTCTAGCCTTAAAGTTTAGGCACAAGACGTTTTTGGGCACAACTCCTTAAAAGAATCGTTTCCGAAAACGTTTTACAAGACTCGCGTAGGATAAATTCCGCCATGCCATTTCTAATTTTGCGGATTTTTCAGAGACGTAACACGTTGGACCAACGAGAGGCGACATTTGTCACCCTCTCATTGATGGATGTACACGCAATAGGGCGAATGGATGGCCATCTTTGTCATGTAGTTGGTAGGATATTTTGTGTGCAAGTTGGCCAAGGACACTTGCCCTAATCTTGACCTTACACTTGCCTAGCACTTGGCTAAATCTTGCCAATGGTTGGCCATGTCTTGACCTATAAATACCCCTTAAGATGAAGAGTTCTTCATCCACAAATTCCTTTCCAAGTCTTGAAAATCCTTCCTCTCCCTTGTAGCCTTTTCGTCCAACACCCCCTTTGAGTAAAGTTTGGCGAGGCCCCCTCCCTAGCCTGGCCGAAATCTACCCTCCTCCTGGTAGAAAAGTTGCCTTCTAGTATTGTTATAATGCCCAAAATACCCTAGCCCAAATCCCTTAGTACTTAGTAGAAGTTGTGAAGAACTTCTAAGGTTTCTCGAGCTATCGGGCGTCTAACTTAGGAGCTAAGCCTTGCTCGGATCGACTTTTATCTAGGATATTATTGGGCTTACCGAGGTAAATAATCCTAACCCTCTTTTGAATTAGAGAATACATCGTAGTAGTATAAGAATAAGTATTAAATACTTAGAAGAATATTACGAATAGAATTGAATCATTATCACGCAGTAGGCGGTTTAAAAGAAGAGTAATTGAACTATACTTACTTGTGATTGTTTTCACGAGACTTGAGTAGCTCACCGGTAGGGAAGTCTTTGCCCGATTTTCCGTAGAATAAAGGACCCTCTGCTTAGAATTTTACGAGTAGTCTAGACGTTGATAGGCGTGTCGACTATTATAGGTTGATTCTCTCGCGCGACATATTCAACTTGCGGTGGTTTTCGCGGAAGGTATGTGATTCTTCCTAAAGCATGATATTTTTAAATATATAGTGCGTGAGACGCATACGTGTTAATCGAATAATAACTACGCAATGTCTTTCGACTTAAGCTCGAATAATACTTACGGCAATGTCTCGCGACTTAAGCCTTGAATAATAAGGATCCAAAGCATTTCAAAAGAATACTGAATCATTTTTAACAGAAGAGAACTAATTGGTTTTTAAACAGAAAGCTTAAGAGTTATACTAGTTTTATGGGAAGTTAGGTATAACCACTTAAGCATGATAAAAGAAACAGTTTGCCTATGTGTTCATAACAGACTTATATTGATTTGTGAAAAGAATAATAAGATGCTTTGATAAGTAGACATGATATGATGCTATGTGTGTTAGTGTCTTGTAACGTTTGTATAAGAGAGTATTCTTGTTGTGCTTATGTTGTTTAACGATAAGCTGTTATGTTAGTATAATATCACTCACCTCTTGACATATTACAGGGGTTGTTGCCTCCACGCGGTAGACTCGGGTGATGCAGGACCGTGATTCGAGAATACCTCATGCGGGTCCAGGGACCTATGCGAGCTACGGAGTTCCGTGTTAGTGATGCGGGGTTATACCTCACGCGGTCTATGTGGCTACGCGACTACGAGTCGGGGCGATGTACGCCGAGGAGTAGCTACCCTCGATGCGGGTTATATACCCTATGCGGGCCTATGTGAGTGGCCTATGCGACCACGGAGTCGTGATTAGGCTTGCGTGGTGATACTACGCAATTGGCCCGCTTCGATCATTCGCAGCCTAGAAAAGACACATTCGCTTTACCTATTGCTCTTGTTTATGATGTGCACTATGCGCGTTACACTGGTTGTTTCATACATACTTGCAAAACCGATTTTAAAAGGATATGTTTTCATTTAAGTACTTTACGCTTTCACATACTTAGTAATTGTCAGATCGACCTCCTTCGGGTTGCGTTCATGCCGCAGTAAAGGCAAGGTGTTAGATCCACATTCTTAGGATCTTTGCGGTGTCGTGAGCTCCATCTTCTCCGAGGCTCTACTTGGGTATGATCTCCTCAGATTGTAGATAGTTTTGTACATTCAGGTATATGGCGGGCCCTGTCCCGCCATAGTTGTTTACTTCCTGAAGTGCAGTAGTCTATTATGCTGGGATGAATCGCAAAACTTGGGTTATATATATACGCCGAAAGGCAAGCTTTTCATCGATAAATTGTCTCATTTTACAACTGTTTCATGTCTTGTTTTATATTTCATTGATTTTCTACGATGTATGATCATTGGTGCGGTAAGGCACGACCACGCCCCGGATCGGGTCGTGACAAATTGTGCCCAGATAAACAGAAGAAGTCCTCTTCATAAGCACCATAAAACAAGGGTTCTCTCCTATAAAGTCACCCAGTCAAATGGCTCAAAGCCGGATTCTTTATTTTTCGGCCGTAAAGTTAACCAGATGCATTAAGTTTCTGGAATTTATAAAAACCAGAAGTAAAATTTTTTTGGTCATTAATATCCCGGTGTACGAGACTATGAGGTTCTAAAAGTTTCGAATATACCTCAAAACCCAAGAGTCAAAACTTAAAGACTAAGTTTCGGACACAACTAAAAATTCAAGAGTCGAAACTCAAAGATTAAAAGTTCTGGATGAACACTAAAAAAATTGAGATCAAGATTTATGTGGTGATGGTACCTTTTCAGAGGTGGAATTGTCATCCAAAATTTTAAGTCATGCACTTTTTTTTCCTTCACTCGATTTTTGTCCTGATTGGATTTTCACGATAAGGTTTTTAATGAGGCAGTGGCAATGATGATTACACGATTTTTTAACATAAAGAATTAAATCTTTCACTTTCCGGTCACATCACATGGAGTAACCGTAAAGTGGGTGGGGGGCTGTATACAATAAAAATCGACCTCAAGAGTTGAACGAGTTAGGAAGCGACGCGTGTCAGGAATGGCCAGTCGTAGGTGACTCAACCATGATGACACCAGATGCAAACTTGTAGCCAGAACACCGGATACAAACATGTGATAGTGACACCGAACATAAACATGTGGGCGGATAAGAGTCAACTCAAGAATATGACCGTTATCTCCAAAATTCCTCCAGCCTTTATTAGCTTTTATTAGGCTTTATTATCTTTTATTGCAACATTAATATTTGTGGATCATTCACCCCATATCCCTAGTATAAGTAGATGTTCTCATCTTATTGTAAGACATCAGAAAGAAAAGACAAACATACTCACTTTGTTCTTTATATTCTTTTACTCCAGATTCAAAGTGTTCTCAAAGGCTGAGTGTTCAACCGGAGTTATCCTCGTTACGAGATTCCTCCGAGTTCACATGGATCAAACTCAATTTATCATACCATTGTTTCTTTATTTTTTGATTTCATTATTTATCTCTCGTTATTTATATTGTCTAGAGCAAATCAATTCACGCATCCTTTAAACCACATAAAAAATTCAACTGTATCTTTTTGGGATAAACATTGATATATATATATATATTATTTGCGGCAAAATAGAATGTAGAATAATATATAAGTATTAATAATAAACGGACGAAGAATAAAATTAATGAAAATACCCTCATACTCTTCCGATTTATTTGTTCTTCTTTTCTTTAAATATTCAACAATAAAAAAGTAAAAAAGAAATAATCTTTGCACCGCTAATGCTTCTATAATTTCTATCATTACTAATTTAGGTCTTCTAACCGAATGATCCCTATGATTTTTAATTTTGTAAGTTGTAGTTACTAGTCATAAATGTCTTTACGTATAGAGAAGTTGCAACTCGATCGTTATCCTCTTCGAGCGGGAGAGCAAAAAAGCAAGTGTGGGTGCCTGTTGTTGTCCCGGTCCCCCACTTCAAAGAGGCTCCTTCTTCCTCCTCACCCGGGTGGTGAGCACAACTAACTTTAGTAGACTTTAACAACTCGTTAATCTAAATCACTTTAAGTCGGAACCGACTAAAACTTTTAACAACTTTAAATCTCTTTTCCTAATAACGCAGAATATCAGATCGTCTCAAATATTTTGGGGCCCTATTCTAATTCATAAAAATGAGCTCTTAATTGAGCTAAGACCAAGTTTTACAGTAAAGTCTGGTTAATACTACTTAATAAAAAAAGAAAAAAAAATCCTAATTTTTTTTATTTTTCGAAGGTCCGTGCGGTAGCACACTTCGCACGGATCCAAAAACGACCATGTTAATAAGGATGCCAAATAACACGCCACCCCACACCTCAAATCCGGAAGGATCCGGTTTTGTCACTGAGGCTATTCATATTGATATATAGTTCTTGATCTCAATGTGTGATTTGGGGTAATATATTGACAAAGTTGGATGATTTTTAGTCACAAAAATAGTTTATTCACTTTGTGATATTAGATAAAATGAATGTTTTTATTAAAAAAAACATTTAATGACATTGGTACGTTTAAGACAGAGAAAATGAATGCTCTTTGATTGCATCTGTTCGGATTGATATTTGATTGTCTAGTTGTCTCCTAAGCCTCATTCTTTAGTCCGAGGCCTCATTTGTTTCTGTTAAAATTGAGACGTGATATGGATACTTAATGATTTAGAATGTTTTGTTTTCAAATATTAATGTATTTATATAAAATAATAAATATATAATTTAAATAACGTAACTAAATATTAAAAAAGATAAATATAATAAATAAACTTATTATTTGATAAAAAAATAATATATATATGTTTGTTAGTGATGGTGGTGATATGAGGCAAATCTAGGACTTCCATAATATGAGTGCACTATAAAAAAAAAGGAGAAGAAAATCCACTAAGCGGGAATTGATCCTTGTTCGTCTTGATAAATAACTATTCCATATGTCCCAATTTATATGACAACCTTTTCTTTTTAGTTAGTCCAAAAAATAATGACGTATTTTCTTATTTGGTAATAATTTAACTTTAAATTTTATCTTTAGTCTAACAAGATAATTTATAACGACATAAATATTTTTGGCTTATTTTAGGCCATAAGATTCAAAAGTCTTCCTTTATTTCTTAAACTTCGTGCACAGTCAAACCACATCATATAAATTAGAACGGAGAGAGTAGTTTTTATCCAAGTGCATCATTAAACCTTTTGTAGCACGGGTGTCAACTGGTAATATTAGATCGATTCTAGAAAATATGTACATAAAATATAGTTTTACGAAAAGATCATGGATTCACGTGCACTAAAATTAACACAAGAATTTGCCCTTGATGGTGATGGTTGGTGCTAGTGGCTAGTAATGGCGGTGGTGATAGTGGAGATGGTGGAAGTGATTGGTGTTGTAGTAACTGGCGTGATGGTGACAGTTGGTAGTGATGGTAGAGTTGGTTGATTTTAGTAAGTGCGATGTTGATGGTGGTGGCTGAAGAA
The DNA here is from genome assembly GCA_029844215.1 of Przewalskia tangutica. NCBI lineage: Eukaryota > Viridiplantae > Streptophyta > Magnoliopsida > Solanales > Solanaceae > Przewalskia > Przewalskia tangutica. The sequence goes on from CM056721.1 coordinate 127,980,187, forward strand.
TGTGTGATGGTTGGCAATATTGTTGGTGGTAGTTGGTAGCAGTGCTAGTTATGTGGTGGAGGTGGTTAATAGTAAGGATTGTCCGTAGTGGTGGTAGTGGCTGACAATGGCGGCAACGACAACGACAACAATGGCGACGGTGGTATTAATTGATAGTGGCGGCGACGACAGTGGATATAATTATAATGATGGATGTGGTAGGTTGGTAGTAACTACAGTAGTGGTTGACAACGATAGTAGTTGTCAGTGGTGGTTGTGATAATAGATGTGGTTGGTGGTTGTGGACAAAATGATGGTAAAATTATTCGTACAAAAATACATCTTAATGGTATTCAGACTTTGTTCAAGATTTTAATGATCAAGTCTGAATACCATTAAGATGAAGTCCATTACTTAATGATCAAGTCCGATTCAAATCTCCATTAAGTACAAACAAATAAGGTATACGTCGTGGAAAAAGTCCATTACTTATCTTTTTTTATTTGAATAAAATGTGTGATGTCCTTTTATCTTAGATCGAAAGTAGAATAACTTCGGGCATGTTTGGATTGACGGTGGACAGAAGTGCTTCTGGCAGAAGTGATTTATGTTTGGATGCAACAATGTAAAAATGATTGTTATCAATAAATGATGTTTGGATAGTTCTGATCAAAATTGCTTTTGAATGTGGAATTACCAAAATGGACATTTACTGAATACATATAAATAAAAATTACTATAAATGGAAATATGTAAATAAAAATTACAAATAGATAATAGAATTTAAAGTGCAATATAATACTTAAATATTAGTAGAATATTATTACAATACTAATTTAAAGTGCAAATAGTATTTAAATATTATTACAATACTAATTTTGCATGTACTCTATAATTTGATTGCGGACTAAGTCTCGAATGTGATTCATCTCTGATGAAGAAGCTACATTAAAAACTTGTGATTGATCCAAGTTAGATGATGTATGATAATCATCATTGTGAATGATTGTGCTTTCATCTTCATAAAAATCAAAATCAATATCCATTTCTGCATTCCTTCTGATAAAGTTGTGTATAGTCATTGTTGCGACAACTATTTGAACCTGTGTTTCAAAATTGAACCTGGACATGCGACGTAAAATTGCAAATATGTTCTTTCATACCCAAAAAGTTCTTTCTATTGTGGACCTTAAACTTTGAATAATTCATTATGATTTGCATACCCATTAGAACGCCTAAAATCGGGATGGTGATAGCGTTCACATCTGTAGGGACCAATATACCCAATTGGTGTTGGATAACCAGAACCCATACATGACCTTTTAGTTCATTAATTCTACATTGTTCTTTGCATAAGTTCCAGTGATTTTTCACGCTGCAGCTCTTGGGAGGAGGCACCTCGGCGCTTAATTTCCAGTTCCTACTGGAGCCTAGGCGCTGCGGCCCTTCGGGAATGAGCCGCGACGCTCTTTAGGCAATTCTTCAAAAATAATAAAAAAATTCGATACTTCAACTTAGGTATATTTATTTCTTGTTTGTTCAAAATATAATGTATTATAGTAGGAATATTTGGAGTATTTGATAGAAGACAATAGAAAAAGGAGAAGGATAATCCTCGTATAATCGGACAACGTTAAGATGTTTGAGGAGTTTAAAGTTTCAATCTGCAATTACACATGAACAAATATCAACTTTAGTAGTATATTTGATTTTAAAAAAATTAAAACAGAACATGAGTAGTATATTTAATTTTTTTAGTAATTATTTCTACATATTTAAAGAGCGTAATGAAAGTTGTATATTTGGATTTTTTTAGTAATTATTTTTAGATATTTAAAGAGCGTAATGAAAGTTGTATATTTGATTTTTTTTAGTAATTATTTGTAGATATTTAAAGAGGGTAATGAAGGTGGATAGAGTTGTTGATGAAAATTAAAGAGGGTAATAAAGGAAATGATAAAATTCAAATTGAAATAAATGGTAGAAGTGTTTCTGGCAGAAGCTACAAATTTTAGCTTCTGAAAAACCAAACCAAACATGTCAATTTTGTCATTTTCACAAAAGTGGATATGCAGAAACACTTATGGGTACCCAAAAACCAATCCAAACAGACACTATATCTTTCTTCTTCTTGGGAAAATGAAATGAAGAGAAAGAAAATGTCATCCGATCTAAAAAAAACCTGTGGAAAAAATTCTTATTGTTGGCCAAAACATAGCCTCACTTCAATTTTGAGTCTATCAGCTGCAAAAGGGATGCGAAAATCAATATTGTCCTAGGCCCAATCGATATTACCATTTATTACCGTGAATCAATTCATTTTCGTATAAGCAAATTTTCTGATTCTTCATTAATGAAGAAATATATATACAATTTGCAATTTTCCATAATAGTAAAATTTTATTCATATTCTACTCCCAAAATCATATTCTAGTTGTACAAGAATCATATAATTATGGTAAGTGTACAAGCCTAATTTAATATAATATTTACACTAAAATTGGACTCCAAAACCGTGATATACACGGGTTTGTATACCGTGTATACCACGGTTTCACACTTGGTAATTTGCCTTGTGAAACCGTGATATACATGATATACAAACCCATGTATATCACGGGTATAACTAACATTTTCTCTTGAACTAAGTAATTTTATTCTTATTAATTTCTTACTCATTCAAGCAGGAGAGTGAAAATAAAAGGCGACCACTCTATCGTCTCCTCAACCTTTCTCGTTATAGTGTAGTTATAAGGTATTACTATATTTATAGGGGGGGAATTGTGACAAGCTTCAAGTATGAATTAGAGCAAATTAAAAGTTCTCTCTTAATTAATTGGCAGTTCTTTTTGCTGAGAAGAAGCTAACAAAAATTCTTTATTATATCATGATCTATTTGAAACTTTTATGTAAATAAAAAATGCCCGCTATCAACAATATATGTTGTTTTGTCGTCGTTGTGACGGCCATGTAACCGCTACTATATTTACCATCCACATCATAACATTTCTACCAAAAAAAAAGGGCAACCCGATGTACTAAACTTCCGCTATACGCGGAGTCCGAAGAAGAGTCGGACCATAAGGGTCTATTGTATATATCCTTACCTTACATTTCTGTAAGAAATTGTTTCCACGACTTAAATTCATGACCTCTTGTCAAATTCCAGTTACTTTAAGACTTCCCTTCATCATTACATTTCTACCAAGTCGTTAATTAATAAATATAATAATTAGCATTTTATTTCTTCTACTTAATGTAAATTAACGAGGATATTGTACCTCTACTTAGGGCTGTTAGCGGTCCGGATACTTTCAGTAATTACCCGAGAATGATACATTTATTCTTTAACTCCACCATCTATTGACAGATTTAAAACGAATAAAGAAATAAAATTATGATTAATTAATCATTAGCATAAAACAAATCAATGTTACGGCAGATTTGAAAGGGCCAACATGCATTGTATGATATTGTAGCTTATTTATAAGATTCGTATAACTGGACTTCAACCTGCTTGCGATTAGTGATTAACTATTCAATGACACGTTAATTCTTTTATTTTTTAAAAATAAAATTATACACTTAAAATACGATAGAAATTCGGTGGTAAAAATATGGTGCCACCATTGAAGTATACATGAGTACATGAAAAGTTTTGGCCACTAATGCATGCTTAAATAAAAAACTCAAATATGATAATTTTTCGCTTAAGAAAAAATGTAGAAATATTTTTATTGTGGTTTTTCATGCTTGTTCTATCCGAGGAGTCGTGGTGAAAATAATTGAGCAAATAAAGGAATAAAACCTGACAACAAAAAGTGTCATAAAAGAATTTATTAAATTATAGTAAATTATATGCTAATCCGGAAGTTAGTATACGAAGGATGTGATTCTGGAGAAATTTTTGATTACAACGAGCGTGACGATGAAAATTGAAAATGATAGTTATATATATTTCCGTTATGGATTAGTAACATATTATATAAGAATTATGACATTGAGAATACGAGACCTTATAAATTTTCGGGAATTAAACGAAGTAGGATCTAAGCTTTAATATTATTACTTGAGGGGTTATTTAAGTTGACAATTATGGGAATTGGACTAAGTTGCAAATATTACAACTTAGCCCACATTTAACCTTAAGAATACTTTCATCTTCAAGCTCTCTCACTTCTCCACTCTTCTCTCCCCCCAGCCGAAATACACCCCTATTTCTTAGCAAAAATTCAAGTTTTATTCCTTCTTCCTAGTCTAAATTCTTCTACAAATTACAAGCTAAAGAAACACCCAAAAAATGTGGCAAAAATGTTGCCGCTGCCGAGAGATTGAGCCCAGATTTTCCAGTTTTTTGGACGAATTTTTGGAAGAAAAATGTGTAGGAATGATGGATTAAACTCATAGAATTCCTGCATATCGTTTTGGAGTTGAATAAGTGAGAAAATGATGCAAAAATCGATGGAACAATGACTGAATTATTGGGGACTGTTTTGGCTTGAAATTGAAGTAAAAATTCTCCTTTTCATTGAATAATTGGAAGATTAAATGATGTTGTAGTTAAAAGATAAACTCTTGATAAAGAGAACTTGAAATTTAAGACAATGCATGCGATTTGTGGATGTGGTAGCCGATTTTAGGATTGTTTTTGTATACTTTGGATTCGTGTGTTGTGTTGTTAAATTCGTCACTAATTGCATGTTATAAATGAAGGAAATCTTGATATTTAAGGTTGTAGTTGTTCTTATGGAATTGTTGGAATATAAATTGGATTCTAAGACTTCAATTGAATTTTAAGAAATTATGAAAAGAGTTTGGTATTGTGGTGTTGGCCGAGACTTGTAAGGAATCATTGGACATGTTGTGTTGCATTTTTAGGGCTGTTTTGGTAGAGTTATAATGATGGAAATATAAGTTATGAACTTATATATGCGATATGATAAATACTACTAAGTGTCTTAAAGGAATTAAAACATAAGAAGGTGTTACATTGCACACTCGATGTTGTTGGATTATAAACCGTTTTATGGAGTGTTTGGGATTATATTGATTATATCTTGAAGTTGTATCTTCTTATTGGTATTGTTAGCTTTGTTTGGAAGTTGTGGATTTGCATATAAATAGGGGAGGTGCTGCCCGATTTTTTATAGAATAGGAAGACGTCATTCGATATAAAGTATGCTAGTAATCATAGAATTGACGAACGTATTACCATTAGTATAGGTTGAGGTACTAGACGAGACGTATTCTAATATTGAGTTGGCTAGTTCGACTAAAAGGTATGTGAATCTATTCCTTCTTTCTTTTTGGCATGATTTAATGAACGTACGACAGACGTACATAATTTCTACACAGTAATTCCTAAAGATATGTGTCATGAGAAGTGCCTTTGACTTTCTAGTAAAAAGTTCATTTAATGATTTTATTGAGTTTCCAAATGTTGTTTTAAATTATTCATGATATGATAAGTGTCTTGATTTTTCAAAGGAGGATTTAAAATGATACATGATATGATAGTGCCTTTTATCTATTCCATTGAGAGACAAGTGATGATTTGATATGTATAAAGCTACTCATGATATTCTATTCGTGCTAATGTGATTATATTATTTCACCGCGTCCCGGGCCGGGCAGATACGCGCGCAGATTTCTTATATGATTTTACCGCGTCCCAGAATAGGGCAGTATACTATATATGTTCACCGTCCTCACCTGGAGGCGGACGGTTTAGGTGATGCGACGCGTGCAGATACCTGTGATAGTATATTTCACCGCGTCCCTCACCAGAGGGTCGGAAAGTTTATTTCTTTATATATGACGATTATATGGTTAAGCATTCATGATTACTGATATGACTCTCAATTTTATAAGGCACAGTTGACTCTCTATTTTACATGGCACATTTATGATCTTCTTTACAGTACTACATGTTTTACATACTCAGTACATTATCTCGTCGCCTCTTTCCTCGAAATGCGTTCATGCCCGCAGTCTGCTCGGTTGGTGATCCCCCAGTCTAGGATTCATGTTCAGATGTTTGGAGAGCTCCTTTGATTCAGAGCTTGTCATTTTGGTACAGAACCCTATTGTGTTTACTTATGTATATTTAGGGGCACGACGGGGCCCTGTCCCATCATATGTCGTTATCCTTCTCATAGAGGTCTGTAGACAGTTGTGGGTTGTATGTGTGTGGGTTGGTTATATAGTGACAGCCTTGTCGGCTTGCGTCCCTTGTATATCTGATTAGATGTGACTCCTCAGGATACATGATTATTCGTGTGTAGAGGCAGTCTTGACGGCTTGCCTATTCTGACATGTGTTACTATTGCAGCGTTATGCTGCCGAATTTCATATTGTCCTTAGTGTCAGTCTGATTACGTGATAGGTTAGTATAATGACGTTGTTGACAGTCAATTTTGACCCGTTTTTTGTATATTTGTTGTAATTTTATGTGTTTTAGGACACCGCATTTTAATCAACATTTTTGACATTTTATATATTTTTTACCTAATATTCTATGTTGTTATTTTTTTTTTTGCAAATTGGCATCACGCTTTTACTTTTAATTAGGCATTAAATATTGTATTTTATTATTATTGCGCAATCATTTTATTTTAATAATTTTTGCATCTCTTTAAATACTTAATTGGCATCCCGTTTTACTTTAATTAGACATTAAACATTTGTTAAATATTGTATTTTATTATTATTGCATCGGCATTTGCATTTTAATAATTTTGCATCTTTTTAAATAATTTTTCTTTTAAATAATTAATCCGTTTTGCATTTTTGTCAAATCAATCCAGTCCGCTAAAAATCTAAGCCCAAACCAATGCCCAAATAATGAGACTCTTTCATCTTTTCCCCCCAAAACCCAAAACTAAACCTAAACCTAATCTCACACTATAAATAAAACATCACCCTCCTTTACTTCTCTCTTCTTCAAAAACAATCAGCCGCACATACATCACACCCTTTTTTCTATATAACATCTTTTCCATTTTTTCAATAACACCCACAACAGTCGCACACAATAATATCTCCTTTCTCTGAGACTCCATTCTCATCACCATCGTCGGCGACCCCACACACCCGTCGAACTCCACTGCCTGAACTCCCTCACACCACAACCCACCGTCGTCGACACCCGACACCTCCACTTCCACTGCTCCTACTCACCGTCGAACCTCACCACCGCGGTGGCGTTGCTTCGACGACCTCACCGGGAAAGTGACGCCGCTGCTTCCCGTTCTCTGTTGGTAATGTTGAAATCTGTCGGAGTAAAAACTCCGGCAACACTGTTTGCTTCTCCATTTTTTGTTACTGTTATATTGTTGTTGGTTATTGGACTGATTTTGGGATTATTTTTGGTATCTGGTCGGAGTTTTCATAACTCCGGCGAAATCTGTCGGCTTATTTTTGGGGACCCGTTCTTTGTTTATTTCGTTTGCTGGACTGAATTTTGATATTTTGATTTGGTCGGAGTTTAAGAACTCCGGCGACCTTGTTGGTTTATTCTCTGGTATCTGCTATTGACGTCGGACTGATTTCCCATTTTGGGCATTCTGCCGGAGTTAAACTCCGGCGATGTCTGATTTTCCGGCGAACTATGCTGCTAGGGATTTTACTGTTTTGCTGCTTTTCAGATTGATATTTTTGATATTTTTGCCCTTTTTCTGATTTGGTACTATTTTGGGTTATTCCGACGACGTTCTTACTTTTCCGGTGATACTATGTTGCTACTAAATTCTCCTGGTTTCACTGATTTCCGGACTGACATGGATCATTTTTTGTTCAGTGATTTACCACTGTTGCCCACTGTTTCTGCAGTTTCCATGGTTCAGGGACCATTTTGCTTGTTGTGTTGCTATTGTTTTATAGTTCCATGCTGGGTTTGGACGATTTTGCCCTTTTTGTTCCTTTTATTAAATTGATTTTGAACAAGATACTACACGTTGACCAATGAAAAAGTTATCCGTCGATTTTTGAGGCCTCCACAGTTGCAAAGACGGAAAATAAAATAAAATGAAGCTTTCTGGGCGTTGATGATTTCTTCTACTTACACAGGATAACCAACATGCATTTGGCGGGCGAATTTCGATCGGACTTGTTTAGGATGTCCCACTTTATTTTATATATCTGAGCCATCCGTGTTTAAAACTATTACTGTTTTGGCGCGGATTTGAAGGTTTTATTTATTTTATTATTTCTACCAATATTGGCCGATGAAGGAATCTCCGTCTGATTTCCAAGGCCTCCCCTGTACAAAAGACGGATTTATTTTTGGCTTTACTTATTAATTCTTGTCATTGCTTTAAAATTATTTATTTTATTACTAACACTTTTACTAAGTGTTTATGCAGGTACCCGGAGATCATCTTGTGCAGAAGGCCTAAAAAGGGCTAAAAGTTGTCCCGGAGTTTTATTCGATTTTAGCTTTATTATTCTGTATTGCATTCCATTGTAATTGTAAATAATGAAAACTGCTTAAAATATGTAGAATAAAAAGGCAATAAATAATGAACCTAGGTTTGAACGAATAACCCCAAGTTAACAGATCTTAAAGGATGCCTAACTCCTTCCCTTTAGGATAATAAAGAACCCTGATCCAGAATCTCATTAATTTCGCAGATCATTAAATGGAGATTAATTGCAGTATTTTATTGCAATAAATCAAGTGTCCTAATTCACTTAACTAATTAGGTGGCGACTCCTCAAAATCAGCATTATTGCTCCATCCAGGGAACCGCGCCAAAGAGCAACGTTGTAGATACCGTTCAGACCCCGAGGTCAAAAACGGGCGCGACAACATCGCGACTCCGCTGGGGATATCAGATTCTTGATCATAGAAAACCCAAGTTAATTAAATATTGCTCTTTATTTTGCTTTTATATTTGTTGTAATTTTTTATATTGTTTGCTTTTATTTTGTAATTAACTACTTTAATTGCTACATTCTTTTACTGCTTTCCTTAAGTTGTCATTCCGCTCATATTTCCTCCATTCTGGAAAATTGACACTATCACACACTACACGCGAGGTGTGCTGGCGCACTCGTAAATTTCTTTCAAATACCAAAATATAGGCGAGTTGGCAAAGGCGCAGGAGCATCTAGTGGCCGCGTAGCCTTCTCACTCGAGTAGTCCGCTCGGGAACCATTGTGACTAGTAAGCCAAATTTTAGAAAATTTAAGATAGATCTATACCACTCTCTTTATTTTAAGTAATGCATGCATACACCCTAGGTGGGTCGATCCTTGATATCGTCTCCACGATTAAGAAATCCACCAAATTGTCGTTGGGTTTCAGAACCCGACGACCAATAAGCATATGTGTGTAGCGTGATGATGATAGACTGATCCAAGCCTGATCACGACACGCCGAAATTGGAAAAAGTGCACCGTCATTTGGTCGCCATTTCCAACGAAATACTGCAGTTTAATGGCTTGGACCTATTTATCATAATCTCGCATATCTGACGTTTAAGTCCACCTCTGTCATAAGGGAGGTCCCAAACATATTAGGGCGCGCACTTGATTTGCATGCTTTTTGTTTACTATTGTTTGTCGCTAGCAACTCTGTACATATTATTTAAAGCAATAATTACCCTTTTAAACTCTGTACATATCATGGGCTTATAACTTCGGGCACGTGCATTTGCATTTTTGCACTTTTTGTCATCCTGAATCGGGACCTATCTTGAATAAATTGTTCTTGAACATCACGACTTGGACTCACAAGCATCAACCTTCACTCGGTCGAACAATCGAAGTCTTTGACTATATTGTCACACCTCTGCACTTTTATTATTTTGTCATTTTTACTACTCACCCATTTCTCATATTTTTGCAGGAAGGTCGTCCTCGCAAACAGCCGAGGGTGGTCGGAAAAAGAAAAAAAATCATCACAAGAATGAGCGGGAGTTATGTTGACTAATAGAAGTCAGTTTATACCAGATTCAACGAGACATCGCTCTCAGTTCTTCTATATTTTGTATCTTTATACATATTTACAAATTCAATTGATATGTCTAGTGTTGATTACATAATTCTTTATCATGTATTTTACAGCATAATCATCCCGAACTACGCGTGTCTGATTCTCACCACACGGTGTGATACGTAGGCAACCCATTTTGGGTTCGACACCACAAAAATAAAAAATAAAAAAAATAATAATAAAGAAGCATATTTTTCTCACTCATGCATCTCATTCATCATATTTTCGGGCATTCATTTTTCCGTTACATTCATTTTACTTTTCATTCGTCCACAGTGGACAATCATTTGTTTTACATAGCTTTATGTTGCTATCCTTTCATTGATGAATTCTTTTTTAAGCATACATTTTTATAACATATCTGAATGAACTACGCGCACCTGATTCCCTCGGCGGGATACGTAGGCAGCCCTATTCGGGTTCGGTACTATTTATTCAAAAAATATATATAAAAAAAAAATTATTCAAAAAAATACAAAAAAAATGTTATTCAAAAATACAAAAACATTTTTTAAGTATTATTGCTTGACTTTGTTGATACCAACACAGTTAGGAGTGTGCATAGAAAAAAAGAAGAAGTAATAATCAGTATGAGTTGACTCTGTGGTAAACCATAGATTCTTTTGGTACCTCTTATTCACACCCGTAAATGACATTGTCTTGCATGTTTTTCAAGATAAGAATGAAACCAATCTCATCGTTTCATATGTATTGTGTGGTGAGTTTTTTGAATAAGTTCAATTGCATTACGCTGTGATCTAGAACTTGACCAAAATATTTGTTGAGGCGAAATTCTGAGTAACACTCGGTATAGGAAATGATCGTAGGCTTTCTTTGGCCCGTTTGAGTCTTTTCAGCCTACCAAATAACATTATCCCTTGTACAACCCTTTGAGCCTAAAAACCTATTCTTTTGACAACCGCATATTACACCTATACCATTTCTGAGTGCATACGCACTATCCCTCTCTTGGTCCGACCTTCTTGAGCGCTTTAGAAATGTGCAAGTGGCTGACAAAATTCTGCGTTGAAGTTTGCAAAGACAAAAATGATCAAAGTCTCAAAAGGGAAAATAAAAAAAAACATAGGACGACTTCACAAAAAGAAGAAATCAAAAGTCTCGACATTATAAAAAAAAACTGAATAAAATGAGAGAATAACTCTGGAAAAAGGGGGCTCAAAACGGAAGATTCAAAAGAAGTCAGTACAGAAAAACTGGGACAAAAAGAAAGCAAGTCAGCATTAAAACGCACAAATATCAAGCACGGACGTAGTTCAACTCTCGAGGAATGATTAGTCACTTTTACCCAAATGATATCCATTCCTTTCCCAAGTCTACATTATAAGCCCGTGACAAGCCCTACATGACCTTATACTGAGGGTTCTCACATTAATGGATACTTACATGACGGCCAAGCCTATGGTATCACAATTGCATGCATTGAACATCTTTCTGAGTGTGAGTGTGTTTCTCTAAACGTCCCAAAATTTAAAATACTGAAATATATGTGTGGATGAGACTTTCTTTCAGTGAGGGCATTTGAAACGTGAGATTACGTGTAGTTCGAAACCTTGGCTGCAGCAAGTGTGTCGACACTCAGGTATGTCTGAGGTACTATCTGAAGCTGTGTGAATTACACCGGAGTCAATCTCGATTAGACTGGAAGCAATAAACGAAAATCCTTATGTACAATATTAATTATTGGTATCAACTGAACTCAGAACGTAATGTTGTCTTCCATTTTTTTTTATTTAAAAACAACAAAATGCATATTACATAAAAAATTTATTTTTTGCATCACGAACTACGTCTTGACATGATTCCCTCAGCGGGATAAGTAGGCGACCACATTGGCTTCAGTCTCATTTCTTGAAAATTGTACAATCATTTTTTTGCATCACGAACTACGTCTTGACCTGATTCCCTCAGCGGGATACGTAGGCGGCCACGTTGGCTTCGATCTCATTTTTTATTGTACAATCATTTTTTGCATCATGAACTACGTCTTGACCTGATTCCCTCTGCGGGATACGTAGGCGGCCACATTAGCTTCGGCCTCACATCATTTTAAAATCTTTAAAATCCTTATTTTTGAATCACGAACTACGCTCTGACCTGATTCCCTCGGCGGGATATGTAGGCAGCCACATCGGCTTCGGTCACATCATTAGAAATATTTCTTCCTTGTTTTGCACAGGACTCGATTTTGTCCATTGGAGAGTTTTGCATCCTCATATATTTTGCATCCATGACTACCTACACATGACTGGAGCATATTTTGAGGGTTGCATTCTCATATAGTCAATAGTACATTGTCCATATCCTCGCATTAACTTTTCATTCATGATAAAAAAAAATTGCTTACCTGATCGCCTTGATAACGTCAAGACTCAACCTTACCCAGTTGAAAGTTCAACATCTTCATTTACCAGAAACTGTAACATTTTAAGGATTCACTGCAAGAAAATGGCAATAGACAGGAAAAAAGAAGGCAAACTAGGTCTTCAGTTTAAACCAATCTGAGAATGCAAGCGTCAAGAGCCAAAGCTACAAAGTCGACGCTAATCAACCACTCCTTTCCTAAAACTCACTAGTTTACTTTGAGTGCAGGATCTTCATATCAGCAAAGGCGGGAGTACAACAATAAGCCCATGCGGGTTACAAACACACAACGTCTATGCAATGACGCTATCTCAACCCAGACGGGTCACAAAGCAGGTACGCCCATAAACCGACGTCATTTCATCTAAGCCTATGCAACGACTTCATCTATGTTTCGTTTATGCAATGATGAGCATCTGCATCGCATCTATGCAACGACGCCCTTTCATCTAAGCCTATGCAACGACTTCATCTATGTTTCGTCTATGCAATGACGAACATCTGCATCGCATCTATGCAACGACACATTTCATAAAAGCCTATGCAACGACTTTATCCATGTTTCGTCTATGCAACGACGAACATCTGCATCGCGTCTATGCAACGACGTCATTTCATGTAAGCCTATGCAACAACTTCATCTATGTTTCGTCTATGCAACGACGAGCATCTGCATCGCGTCTATGCAACGACGTCATTTCATTTAAGCCTATGCAACAGCTTCATCTAAGTTTCGTCTATGCAACGACGAGCATCTGCATCGCGTCTATGCAACGACTTCATCTATGTTTCGTCTATTCAACGGCTTCATCTATATTTCGTCTATGCAACGACGAGCATCTGCATCGCGTCTATGCAACGACGCCATTTCATTTAAGCCTATGCAACGACTTCATCTATGTTTCGTCTATGCAACGACGAACATCTGCATCGCGTCTATGCAATGACGCCATTTCGTGTAAGCCGATACAACATCTTCATCTATGTTTCGTCTATGCAACGACGAGCATCTGCATCGCGTCTATGCAACGACGCCCTTTCATCTAAGCCTATGCAATGACTTCATATATGTTTCGTCTATACAACGACGAACATCTGCATCGCATTTATGCAACGACGCATTTCATAAAAGCCTATGCAACAACTTTATCCATGTTTCGTCTATGCAACGACGAACATCTGCATCGCGTCTATGTAACGACGCATTTCATAAAATCCTATGCAACAACTTCATCTATGTTTCGTCTATGCAACGACGAGCATCTGCATCGCGTCTATGCAACGACGCCATTTCATGTAAGCCTATGCAACAACTTCATCTATGTTTCGTCTATGCAACGACGAGCATCTGCATCGCGTCTATGCAACGACGCCATTTCATTTAAGTCTATGCAATGACTTCACCAATGTTTCGTCTATGCAACGGCTTCATCTATATTAAGTCTATGCAACGACAAACATCTGCATCGCGTCTATGCAATGACGCCATTTCATTTAAGCCTATGCAACAACTTCATCTATGTTTCGTCTATGTAACGACGAGCATCTGCATCGCGTCTATGCAACGACGCCATTTCATTTAAGCCCATTCAACGACTTCATATATGTTTCGTCTATGCAACGGTTTCATCTATATTTCGTCTATGCAACGACGAGCATCTGTATCGCGTCTATGCAACGACGTCATTTCATTTAAGCCTATGCAACGACTTCATCTATTTTTCGTCTATGCAACGACGAACATCTGCATCGCGTCTATGCAATGACGTCATTTCGTGTAAGCCTATACAACAGCTTCATCTATGTTTCGTCTATGCAACGACGAACATCTGCATCGCGTCTATGCAACGACGCCATTTCATTTAAGCCTATGCAACGACTTCATCTATGTTTCGTCTATGCAACGGCTTCATCTATATTTCGTCTATGCAACGACGAGCATCTGCATCGCGTCTATGCAACGACGTCATTTCATTTAAGCCTATGCAATGACTTTATCTATGTTTCGTCTATGCAACGACGAACATCTGCATCGCGTCTATGCAATGACGCCATTTCGTGTAAGCATATACAACAACTTTATCTATGTTTCGTCTATGCAACGACGATCATCTGCATCGCGTCTATGCAACGACGCCATTTCATTTAAGCCTATGCAACGACTTCATATATGTTTCGTCTATGCAACAGCTTCATCTATATTTCGTCTATGCAACGACGAACATATGTATCGCGTCTATGCAACGACGCCATTTTATTTAAGCCTATGCAACGACTTCATCTATGTTTCGTCTATGCAACGACGAACATCTGCATCGCGTCTGTGCAACGACGCCATTTCATAAAAGCCTATGCAACGACTTCATCCATGTTTCGTCTATGCAATGACGAACATCTGCATCGCGTCTATGCAACGACGTATTTCATAAAAGCCTATGCAACGACTTCATCCATGTTTCGTCTACGCAACGACGAGCATCTGCATCGCGTCTATGCAATAACGTAATTTTATGTAAGCCTATGCAACGACTTCATCTATATTTTGTCTATGCAACGACGAGCATCTGCATCGCGTCTATGCAACGACACCATTTCATTTAAGCCTATGCAATGACTTCATCTATATTTCATCTATGCAACGACGAACATCTGTATCGCGTCTATGCAACGACGCTATTTCATTTAAGTATATGCAACGGCTTCATCTATGTTTTGTCTATGCAACGACGAACATCTGCATCGCGTTTATGCAACGACGTCATTTCATTAAGTCTATGCAACGACTTCATCTATGTTTTGTCTATGCAACGACGAACATCTGCATTGCGTCTGTGCAACGACGCCATTTCATCTGAGCCTATGCAACGGCTTCATCTTTGTTTCGTCTATGCAACGATGAACATCTGCATCGTGTCTATGCAACGACGCCATTTCATTTAAGCCTATGCAACAACTTCATCTATGTTTCGTCTATGCAACGACGAACAGATGCATCGCGTCTATGCAACGACGCCATTTCATTTAAGCCTATGCAACGACTTCATCTATGTTTCATCTATGCAACGACGAACATCTGCATCGCGTCTATGCAACGACGAACATCTGCATCGCGTCTAAAAATGGCTAAAAGTTGTCCCGGAGTTTTATTCGATTTTAACTTTATTATTCTGTATTGCATTCCATTGTAATTGTAAATTATGAAAACTGCTTAAAATATGTAGAATAAAAAGACAATAAATGATTAACCTAGGTTTGAACGAATAACCGCAAGTTAGCGGATCTTAAAAGATGTATAACCCCTTCCCTTTAGGATAATAAAGAACCCTGATGCAGAATCTCATTAATTTCGCAGATCATTAAATGGAGATTAATTGCAGTATTTTATTGCAATAAATCAAGTGTCTTAATTCACTTAACTAATTAGGTGACGACTCCTCAAAATCAGCATTATTGCTCCATCCAGGGAACCGCGCCAAAGAGCAACGTTACAGATACCGTTCAGACCCTGAGGTAAAAAACGAGCGCGACAGACGTCATTAGGGCACCATGTTCACGGCCCATCGGGTCGGGTCGTGACACCCACGACAATTCCAACTAAAACAACTCATAATGGTAGGCGAGCCCCATCTGGTTTAAGTTTTTTGAATTGTCATTCTCCTGTTGGCTCATCTCAACATCTACCACCTCATTTGGCCCAATTAACCCACTTTGGAAAAGCCTTCTACGTTTAAGATCCAAAACAGTAAGCCCAGCATCATCAATATTGGCCAAGTCATCAGTAGACGAATCCACCCCATTACCATCTGCAAAAATATTTTTATTATTAATTGGACCCATGACACTCTTTTCATTATTAACCATATTCTCCTCATTGATTTTAGCAATAACCACATTACGACCACTTTCCATATTTGTACAAGAATCGTGGACAGTATCCCCACGATAATTACGATCACCAATCAATCCCGAAGAATTCGGGTCTTTAATCAATCTTTGCTGGCAATCCACCATCGTCTTCCCCGTCACCGTCGATGTACCACCACCAGGCACCGCCGCACCACCCCCTCCAAGATTAAACTTTTCCCATGTACGAAGCCATTTCGCTCCAATAAGCTTAGTTTGCCTCCGTAATGGAGCTTTCATCCACTCCCCATAAGGCTTAACAATTTTCTCAATCGGAGTATCAAACAACCGTATACAGAACCTCTCTGAATGTCCCAAAAATTCGCAAATAAAGCAAAAAGTAGGAACATTTTCATATTTAAAAATGATCCAAATCCAGTCGGTTTCGGTCTTTATCAACTTCATTCTTCTCTTTAAGGGTTTATTCAGGCTCATGGTGACTCGAACACGCATGTACTTACACCATATTCTCATAAAATTTATAAGGTCTGCCTCCTCAAATTTGCCAACGTAATTGCCAACTTCTTTGATAACACGCTATGTCATATAGCCCACTTGAAGATCATGAATATGTATCCACAGATCTAAAGAATTCAATGGAACCAACCACGACTTATCACCCTTCCGAAGTCTGGTTATAATCAAAGCCTTACGATTAAACGTCCAGGGACTACCTTTCAGTACCCTTGTGATATCAATCTCATGATGAAATTGAAAGAGGTATCGATTGTCATCTAATTCCTTTATGTATACACCCTTTTCCTGTTTTCACAGTGCCGCCAATGTTTGTTGCATTGAGGGAAAGTCCACCGCTCCATCGGTAAAAAAAATGGCCCACTAAACACCACCGAGCATCGAAAGTCACCTTTTCCTCCGCTGCCGCCACGTTACAAAGAATACCACCTTCATCCTCCTCCTCCAACGAAATATTGGCCATTCTTGAACCACACCACTACTTGAAGCCATGACAAAACTGAACAGGAACAAAACAAAATAGAGAACAATTTAATTTTAGACGAACAAGACGAACTTTAGACTAACGAACCATGTCAGATGACAAGACAAATTAAGAAGAAAACAACTTGATCTATTCTTCGGACCAAATTTCAAATGTCTTCACCAAAGGCAACAATGTAGCAACGCTGATTGCGAAAAACCAAAGTCATGGTTTCGTGGTCAACGAAAACAGCCATGGAGAAGAGGGAGAGAGAGGGTAACGAAAATTAATTATAGTAAGAAAATTATTAGTTTTATATAATTAAACCAATTATTAAAAAAAAATTAGTTAGAGTTGGGCAGATCAGATAAGACGCCCATCTTCACCCAGCCCCGCCCACATTTAACAATTCTTTGATAAATGTAGCTCCGCGCCTAATTGATAAAGAAGTAAGTTGTTTCTAAATTCTAATTAATTAGATGGGGGGAGAATTCTCACATCGGTCACTGTTCATATATATATAAAAGCATACAAGTATAATACATGATCAAGATTGACCATTTTGTCTTGCATGCACATGCATCTACGCAGCTGCATAAAACATTTGTTGAGTACAATACTTCTAGTAAAGTAAATAGGTTACAACTCAAGAACAAATTAAAGACTCAAACCAAACAAACTCAAGAACTAATCAGCAGTTCTCTCTGGATCAGGTTTTCTTGTTGAACAGTCAATTTGTTAGAACTCTTTCAAGCTGAATATCGGACAACCACTGTTTTTGTTCAAAAAATAATTAGTGAACAATTGAAATATGATAAATACTAATATTTAATGATTAAAATCTGTCATCGATGGTGATGATAAAGACGAGGAGAAAATATCTTAAGTCATTTGATAAGTACTTTGTGCTATTAAAGTTAAAACAAATTTCTCCTTTTTATTTCTGAAAATTTCTTTTGAATCTGAGTATTCGAAATAGATTTTAAAAAAACCTTGTTATGGCAGTTGGCAGAGAGGGAGAGAGTCTGAGAGAAGGTTATTTCATTTTTTGAAAGTCATACAGAAGCACGACAATGTACTGGGAAGCATATTTCATTTTTTGAAATAACTGGAAGCATTGCTTTGTGAAAAGATGAGGAACTATAGGGGGCTGTCTTTGGGCTATTAATGCCATATGCAAATATGGGCTGCATATTTTATTTTTTGGGCTGGTTCATGGGTGTTGGCCGAAAATATGGACTGCAGATTTAATAATTTTTTAGGTTGGTTCTTGGGTGTTGACAGTAAATATGGGCCGAATGATTTTCATTTGGGTCCCTAAAATCTTTGGGCCCCGTACGGTAGCACAACTCGCACAGACCTAAAGAGATTTTGTCCTTCACACAGTTTACTCTTAATTTCAAAACTCTTTCCTTTTATGCAAGTGTAGCAAAATTTACGAGTTGAATTGTATTCCTTGATCCACATTTTTATCTCATACAGGCATACACTAAATTCCTCAAAGAATCCTTCTTGCATTTTGAATCTGCTACGTAGCTAGCTTCTTATCAGCAGTCGTCTCCATTCATCTGCTAAGGACCTGATTCTTCAAATGTCTACATAATACTTCTGCAACTCAATTATCAGCATAACTAGTTTCTTCAAGAGACATGCTAAGGACTGATTCTTCTGTAGTTATTTGTCAGTCTCAGCTCAATACCAACAAATACTGAACCTAATGAAAGCAATCTGTCATGACTGAACTTCAACTAATGCTAGTAGTTAATATCGGCTATATATATATATATTTGCTTCCCGAATTTTATGACCTGTCTTTGGTTAAATTCGCATAAATTCTGAGGTTATATATTTGGCTCCATTTTGGACTCATTTGAAATCTGCTCCACTGCGTTACTGGGATTCCTAATACTAAGGTTACCTATAAAGATCACATACACATCTTCAGATGAATTATTATGTTTTCGTTAAATTTACGTAGATTTTGAAAGATCATTTAGTTTCAGGATAACTTATTTCCATGTCATTTTAGAGACACTAGTTTCATTCTATTTTCTCTAATTTCTACCAGAGCCCAAAAAGTCCTTATGCAGTTTGCTTTTTGGGAACTATATATGACTGTTAAAACAGTAACATACACTATTTTATTTATCGAATCTATTCGAATTTACCTCCAAACTCATTTCATTTATGTGATGTGGTTAACATTCTGCCGGACAGTTAGAATATTCTCCGATCCATAGTAGTTTCACTAGTTTGTCGTTAGAGGAGACACGTTAGACGAAACCAATGCACATTGCTAAAAGACGGCCAAAAAGAAGTTTCATGCATGAAGAACATAAGACATAACGAGCTTTATAAGAACATATTTAAAACATCAAGAAAATATTGGCAGAGCTGACACAAGGAAAAAATACACCCTTTAAATAGCTCATGTCGCCATGCTTAATTCTGAACTCTGGTTAGGCCATACTAGATCTGAATGTTTTTTATTTTTATTTTTTTATAATCGGTGGTGTCCGGGTTTGCTTGCATGCACCTCGGCTAATTTCACGGGTACACGTTACCTCTCATTTGCACAATTGCATACATGCATAGGTATCATGTAATTCTATCCACTAAACTTGAGCAAATATAAAATAATCATCTAATGTTTTGCCATTAAGAACGTTGTCTAATGGTGGCTGAGGAGTTAATATCAACTTACAACTCCATTTTTCCAGCAAAATTCACAATAATTTCAGGTGTTTAGGTTAAGATTGTTGCAATTCCGGAATAAGTAAGATAAAGACAACTTAATTTCTAGGTTTCTTTCAATGCCTTGATGATGGGGCTGCACCAGGGATCAACTCTTAACTCATTCTTATTTTTCTTGGTGATGGATGGACTGTCGTGATAAATTCAAGGAGAGGTGCCATGGTGTATGTTATACGCAGATGACATAGTCCTGGTTGATGAGATCCACAGCGGAGTGAACACTAAGCTGGAGGTTTGGAGACAGACTCTGAAGTCCAAAGGGATCAAGCTGAGTAGGACCAATACTTGTTGTACAAGTTCATGGCACTACAAAAAAAGGCCTACGGTGACGGTTAAAAACTGTCACGAAAGGGGTTTTGTGACGGTTTTGCTAACTGTCACAGTCACAAATTCGTGACGGTTGTTGTGACGGTTATAAACCGTCACAAATTGTGGTGTTGACTTTGACTATTTTCCTCCTTTTTTAAATATTTTTTGCAAAATTTATTAATTAAATAATAATTTTTGGCAAGAAATTTTAAATAAGTTTTATTTAACTTGGCGGAAAATTTTAAATAAATTTGATTTAAATTGGCGGGAAAATTAAGTTTTGCAATTTTAAAAAATATTTTAATTTTAATTTATTAAATAAAAATAAATTAGAATTGTAAGTATATTATAACTAAAATGTTACCCACATAATGAAATTGTTCTAATACATTAAATCGAAACATTACAAATTATTTTACAAAACAACTAATGTTATCATCAAATACAACAAAAAAAACATAATATTGTATTAACTTCAAAAAAAACATAATATTGTATTAACTTCAAAAAGTATAAATATTGTCTAAATCATTATAAAAGTGACACAACTATGCAGCACAGAGTATCTTTGAAATATGTTGCGCCCACTCGATCTGAACTTCATCAAGGTCATGCTGCAAAAATATTCTTTGCCATTGTACTGTAACACACAATAGAGATCAGTTAAATTTTCTAATCATAATTAAGCCATTATAGACAAATACATAAACAAAAATAATGTTAGATACTTACATTGTTATGAAGCAAAGACAAATCATGCATTAGATCTTTAATGAAACACAACATATAGTAAGCACACTCGTATCCATAAAGTTGTTGTGGTACCTTAAAATAAAATTAACCAAAGCATTAACCTTGTGCGCGATTCCAACAAATCTTCATCTATGTAGAATCTCACTTTTCTATGTCGTATTGTTCGAATGTTCCTCGCAAAGTGTAAAAGAAAGGAAGTAAGAAAAATAAATAAATAAATAAATGCGAGTAAAACCTTCAGATCCGTATAAAATAATATGAGTTTTAATTAAGGAAGGCTCAGACTTATATTTTGTAAAAGACATTACAATCATGTCGTGGTTGCGAACTAGTGACTCGTTAGTCATTTTAGTCGTCTTGCCAACGCATGTTGGTTTCCCGTAGATGTAAATGAAGTAGATCGAGAGGTCGTTCCGCCCCTTGTCCCCGAATATGTTCTAAAAAAATCTTGCTCCAATCTGACCTAGCTGGCGAGCGATCCCATTTCGCGACAGAGAACAAGACATCAGCGTCGACTATCTATGAATGACAAGGATCGGAATGCCAATCGACGAGATGAGCCTACGAAAGATTTCAAGTTCATACTATGATGACTGACATCCTCACTTACGCAACGAAATTGAGTTGATGAGTTACCTTTAGCACTGTACTCTACCCCCGAACCAGCAACCTTCGCGCCAAGCAAGACCGCCCTTGTCCCTTTCCTTTCTCTATTCCGCCTCCTTCTTTGCTTGGCTTCGTCCCGAACCAAGGAGGCATTCTGGCTTGTGAAGATGGATATCCATGAATGAGATTTCTCAAGTGTTCCACGAGGGATTGGCAAAAGTGTACCAAGACGAAGCTACAACCGGCAAAGAAGACACCTTAAGAATTCATAAGTCTCATCATCGCCCTTTTTCGAAGGAAAGCAAACTGAGGGACAACCTTTTCGGAAGGGTCATGACCTCAATAAATTATTCTCATCGGCCTAAGTATAGTATTTGTATTCATATCAGTGGGATTCTTACCAAGTGTAGCGATCTATTTTTTTTTAAATGCAGCAGTAATTGCTTTGAAAATCCGGCAGTAAACTGGCTTAAATGTGGCCATAAAACAGCAGCTGTTTGGATTAAAATGCAGCAGCAAAAGACTTGAAAACAGAGCAGCAGTGGGCTTGAAAACACAGTAGGAACCCAAGCGTAATATCTGTTCATTTTTTTAGACAGATGTCGTAGCAAAATAGTAGCATTTTAAGTGTAGTATCTGCCCATTTTTTAGAGACAGTAGTAGCAACAAAACAATAGCAGAATCGACACCTTAAGTGTAGCATCTGTTCTTATGAAATCAGTAAGGCATCGTCTCAGTCAAATACATAGCAGTAGCTATTTTTAGAGCAAACAACCCACAAATGTGATAGCAAAGTAGGAAAAGTTCAAGCGTGAACTCAACTCTTTTGGGAAAAGGCAGCAACGACATTTATTAAGCAACAACAATCATGAAGCACACATATGGCACTAACTGTTTTAGCCAGAAAATGTAGCAGTAATAGTTCTCAGAAGCAACAGTTCGTCCCCTAAAATGTAAAAATCTGGAAATCATGGATATCTAGTATGTTTAAAGGGCTTATACACAACAATTTCTACAAGGTGATTTCCGGAAGAGTAAGTGCCCGTTTGGTACATCTTTTGGATTTGCCAAAAGTGCATTTGGAAGGCCAAAAACACTTTTGGCCAAAAATTAGAGTGTTTGGTTCAAAATTAAATTTTTGGGCTCTTGGAAGTAGAGGTTGCTTTTGCCTATTTTTAAGCCAAAACATTTTTTTATTGACAACCAAACACCTAACAACTTTTTGATAAAAAGTTCTACTTGAAAAGCTCTACTCCTAAAAGCTCTTTTTAATAAGCTGTACCAAACAGCCCCTAAGGATTCCAACAAAACATCAAATGAAATTGAGAACCTGTTATCAAGTGTCAAGCTGAATATTAGGCAATTAAAAGGGGTTACCACCATCCATATACCGATGTCGCAACAAGATCAAAAAAGTTTCTAGAACCTCAGGCATGGCAGGCTATCGGAGGAGGCTAAACCAACCCAAAGCTTGCATTATCTTTCAGCCGGTAAAGCCATATGATAGAAAAAGTTCAGATACGCGCGAAATATAACTGAAACATGATTGCGGATAAAACATGTACATGGTTACTATAATGAAACATGATTGCGGGTGAACGTAAGATGTAGGATTACAGGTAAACGTGATGTAATTAATCCAAATACGCATAAAAATGCTCATACAGATATCATTCAGTAACTTAATAGACAAGACATGATACAATATAACTTAAAAGACTTTAGATGATATGGAGGCACTTTAACACCTAAATAAGCAAGACAAATATATAGTAAACTCAGTAGATGTATTAAGTAACCAGGGATGTCCAAACCATCAGTCAAAGACATGATTTTAGATATGCAAAACTAATTAGTTCAGGACACAAACATAGAACCCCATTCATGATACCTACTAAACATAATGACACCTTAGGACATCGAACCACATGATTGGGGGTGACTATTAAATAGATTACAAGTCGAAACAACCAACATATAATATTTAATGACAAATATAGCTACGAAACAGTTTATAGAACCTAAAATGGACACAATCCACACATGTAAGAGATAGTTCAAACACTTAGGATAAGCAAAGATAGACGAGACTCTAGATGTTCATTTTTCAACAAACATGGAATGAAAACGGAATACAAGTAATTAGACATTCATTTTTAAATCAAACAAATAAAGAACACGACCTGTTTAGGAGCCACGATTGAGGCATCAAAAGACGACGAATACCCTTTCATTCTTTCAATTTTAAGTTTGAAACAAAGGGATATTTTCGGATCGATCAAACTTGTAGCTCCAATTTGTCCAAGCTCATCGCATTCACGAATTGGAAGATGACCCAAATTGTAATTTGATTGTTGATATTGTTGAGGGTGAATGAGAGTTTGAAAATTATCGGTATAGGACTGAACGACCTCAGGGGGAGGTCGTCCAGTCACCATCTCAGCCATTGAAGCTTCAACAGAAAGCTTTGCAACAATGGCGTTCGAGAATGGAGAAAATCAATAGGCTAAAAATCGAGACACGGGGTGTATGATAAATGTAGAGGAAATTTAGACAAACTCAACGAGACCATTTTCGACATTTCCAGTTACCGGACGACGCCGGAAAAACTCGGCGGCGGCTAGGGTTACCAAAAAATTTGATCTGAATGGGGTATCGATTGGGGTAGTGTCGATGTTTTTGGTTAGGTGTAGTATGTAGAGAATCGAAAGGCGAACATAGTGATACCACACACGATTGTCGTTCTTACCGGAGATCGCCGAAAAATAAAATCATAAATCTGAAACTTGCGGGCTTGATTTACGCCGGTAGGGAAAGAATTGAACGACGTGAGAGGTATAGAATGAAAGAGGGAGAAAAGACGAAGACGATGGTATGTTTCTTGTCGTTAGAGATGACCGGAGATGGCCGGTATCTGGAAAATATCCGACGGCTACTGTTCGCGTGCGTAAATCGAAGTTTTCGGAATGGGGTGGATTAGGGTTATGTGTTGAAGGTATTATTTGGATGATGAATAAATTGGTGTTGGTATGAATTTGGTCGATTTTAGTAATGAAAAAACGGGTTTTAGTGTTAAATGGGTCGGGTCGTGTGACGTTTTAAAAATTGTCATAACGTGTAGCCGTCATAACGTGTGAGAGTTTTTAAAACCGTCACACTCAAACTGTCACCGTAGGTATTGTTTTTGTAGTGTCAGTAACGGGAGCGACCATGAGACTGGAGTGGAGGTGAGGCTTGGTACCTAGGTCATCCCAAAGAAAGAAAGCTTCAAGTATCTCGGGTCTATTATCCAAGAGAATGGAGAGATTGATGACGATGTCATACATCGTATTGGTGTAGGGTGGATAAATAGAGACTCGCATCTGGAGTCTTGTGTGATAAAAATGTGCCACCAAAACTTAAAGACAAGTTCTATAGAGTGGTGGTTAGACCGACTATGTTGTATGAGGCGGAGTGGTCAATCAAGACTTCGCACATCCAAAAGATGAAAATTATGGAGATGAGAATGCTGAGATAGATGTGTGGCATACACGGAGGGAAATGATTGGAAATGATGATATCTAAGACTGAGTGGGAGTGGCCTCAGAGGCATTTATTGCAGGTCGGCTATTATTGTCGGGTATTTCTGTCGGCTGTTGGCGTTGTCGGCTATTTCTGTTTCTGGTATGTATCTCTATTATGTTATTTCTTTATGCCTGACATACTCAGTACATCAGTCTTACTGACGTCCCTTTTGTCGGGGGACACTGCATTTCATGCCCACAGGTTCAGTTAAAGAGGGTGACGGTTTTCACTAGTAGGTTGCTGGTTCAGTTGATATAGGAGTACTCTATTTGATTCAGAGTTGCAGTGTCTAGTCATGGTATGGTATTTTGCATATGCATATGGGTATGGCGGAGCCCTGTCCCATCTTTGTGATGTCATGCATTATTTAGAGGCTTGTAGACAGATGTCCTGTGTATAGTAGTTGTATATGGCTGACATATGTGTCAGCCGAATATTTGGTAACGACCCTTGTGGCCATAATTTATTTTGGTTAGCTGGTAAGTATATGAAGATTGGTGTTCGGCAGGTAAGGTCCAGGTGCCTGTCGCGGCCCTCCGGTTTGGGCCGTGACACACGTCCGTCTACTGTGTGTTCTTAGGTGACAATCTCATCTCGTGGTCTGCCAAGAGGAAAGCCACACTCTCCTGATCGAGTGTAGAAACATAGTATAAAGGCGTTGCAAACGTTGTAGCTGAGATATGCTGGCTCCGAAACCTCCTCCTAGAGCTTCAGTGTCCCTTACGTAAGGCTTCTATGGTTTATTGTGACAACATATCTGCGGTATACTTATCTCGTAACCCGGTTCAACATCAGAGAACCAAGCACATTGAGATGCATATACATTTTGTTTGTGAGAAAGTTGCTATAGGTCATGTTAAGGTGTTGCATGTGCCTTCTTATCAATATGCAGATATTTTCACAAAGGGGCTTCCTCGGCAGTTGTTCATCGACTTCAGAGCCAGTCTTAGCGTCCGATCTCCTCCCGCTCCGACTGGGGGTGTATTAGTGAATATTACAATATATTCACCATATATTTTGCAATTAATACTAGTGTATAACTATGATAAAAATAGGATCCTTATTCAATTAGGATTCAACATTGTATACACTATATATATTTGTATTAATGATAGACTCCCCAAGAGAGAATTACACTATTCTACGGAACATTTACCGAGCTCTTTTCTCGTTCCAGTTTTATAATGATGCATGACAATTACCAGAAATCAGGCAATTAAATTAAGCATGTGCTTCAGCTCGAATCAGCAGCCATACATACATGATACACCGATTTCAGAATCGACGACCAACCAAATAAAAAGCTCGTGACAAGATTCAACTGATAAATAATAATCTAACTTCATCTCATTCATACATAAAGTAATCATGACCAAAGTAAAGTAAAATACAAAAAAATGGTCTCATTTCGGCTTCCACTAATTACTTTGGAAAGAAAGAGTTAGTTAAAAAGAGGTGAAGAAATTTCTACATCATGGATGTTACAGCAGGAAGGATCAATATTGATAGCATCAGGATGCTACAATAAGGCTGTGTCTTCCTATTTTGTCCCAACTATTTGCTTGTATTTCATCTTTTAACGTATAACATGGCACGCACGTATTGTTTTCCATTTAAGATAGTAGAGAAGGCCAATGAATAACTCAAAATCTAGTGCTAAAGATCAATGTTTAGGTTATTTTTTCCCGTCAGTGTTTAGATCCTCTTCAAGGCATACTATATATTGAGAATCACAATAAGAAAGCTCAGACTGAACTCTTGGAATTGGAATAAATTCACAGTGACTCGCAAAATCTTAGTGACCTCGTCTATCTAACGAATGTAAGTCTGCTTTAAAATCATAACTAGAGAATTAATAAGTTTGTATTGTCGATTGCATTCAAGGCACGATATTTAACTTATAGACGAGCATATACATTAAAGTAAAAATAAGCAGGGTCGTGTCAAACATTTTGGGGACCTTGTTCTAATTCGTAAAAATGATCCTTTAATTAAGCTAAGACCTGCGAATTATGAGCCTTTACAGTAAATTTTGGCTAATACTACTTAATAAAAAATAAAAAAAGGGACCCTAAATTTTTTCATTTTTAAGCATCAGACGATAAAGACACCTTGGGTCAAAGGCAGCCTTCAAGTGAATAAAGGGACATATATAGCTTTTGTACACCTACACTATGTTCACATTTCTCCGCTGAACTATCTTTTTCTAATTCTAAAATATAGTTGCCTCAGTTAAAAAAAATTAGGTAGTATATAGCAACTTTTTTTGGGTCAATTTAGCGATCGGCGTTTGGACGGATTAACAATCAGTATCATATGGGAGTAGTTCTTTATGTTACCTTTAAACGAAAATATTGACGTATTCTTTTAATGTATAACATGAATGTCACGTATTATTTTCCACTTAAGATAGTAGCGAGGGCCAATGAATAACTCAAAATATTGTGCTAAAGATTAGTATGAGAATTTGAGTTATCTTTAAGGCATAATATTGAAAATCGAAATACAAGAAAACTTGAATCAAATCGATATATCAGTATTTATGAATATCGATTCGATCAAAGCTTCTTGGAGTTGAAATAAATTTACAATCGCAAAATCTTGATGATCTCGTCTATCTAAAAATCCACTTTAAAAGCTCTTTACCTTTAACCAAAAATATTACTAACGTTTTAAAGTATTGTCAATTTTTATGTTTCCTCAAAATCTGACAAATAGAGATTATAATATTCTACAGCTTACGTTAATATTAATGTACTATTAAGTATAGTTGGTACTATTTTAACGGCGTAACATTGAAATCTCTCACCAGGTCCTCTCAGAACATTTCTTCACATTTAGTTACATTCAGAAGCACTAATATCGGCATTGAGTTATTGGTCTCCATCATTTTAGAGGTTATCTTAGTAGAATACCTCAAATAACTCTCCTACATGCTCGTGTTGCCATGCAAATTAAGGTTACAACTCTCTCACCTTAACCCTATAAAAAGCTCCTCACAACATCACAATTCAATCATCCAGCTTCTCTTCGATTTCTAATAACACAATAAACACCAACCAGAGGAGTTTCCTCGTTGTGACCACTACTATCTTTCCTTTTTTCCTTCTACATTACATTCTATAGGAAAGAGGGAAAGAATATTATCAAAACCAAAAAAAATAGAAAACGTTTAAGAAAAAAAGAACGGAAAGATGGTGGGGAAAATAGTGGTTTCGTTAGTATCATTGATTCTTCTAGTTGGTGTGATAGTGGGAGTGGTGGTTGTTGTTAACAAAAATGGTGACAACAATGAAGATCAAAATAGCGCAGTCCAAATGAAGAAAGTGCACGAGTTCTGCCAGGCTGCTGAATACAAAGATGCATGTGCTAAGTCCCTCGAAGGTGTAGCCAAAAACGAGTCCGCTACAATTACGGACTACCTAATGGCTGCCTTCCAAAACACTGTGGAGGAAGTTAAAAAGGGTATGGAAGAGGCTAGAAAAACTAACGTTAACAAAGACAGCGACCCTTACAATCACATGGCTGTGGATGATTGCAAGCAGCTCTTGCAAGATGCTGTCGATTACCTCGAGGACGCGCTGGCGTTGGTCAATGAGACGGACACTGAGTCACTCCACGAGTATTCATATGATCTGTTGAATTGGATTGGCGGTGTCTACTCCTTCCAAACTATCTGCCTCGATGCCATCGACAAGCCTGAGTACAAATCCGCTATCGAAAAAGGCTTGACCAATGCTACTCAGCTCACCAACAACGCAATCAACATCATAGCGAAGATGTCAGAGATGTTGAAATCTTTCAACATTCAAATCCCTGAAGGTCTCCTGGATAACACCAACAGCTCTCCTCACAGACGTCTCCTGGAGGTTAACAAGGTCGATCAGGACGGTTACCCAACATGGTTCTCCGCTGCTGACCGTAAGCTATTGGATAAATCCTCATCAAAAGGGAAAGGAAAGGGATCGAAAGGTGGTTTTATTCCAAATGGAGGCGCTCCACTTCCTCCTCTCGGGTCCGGCCCAATAACACCTCATGCCGTGGTTGCGCAGGATGGAAGCGGCAAATTTAAGAGCATTATGGATGCTGTCAGGGCTTACCCACCAAACCATCAAGGCAGATACATTATCTACATCAAGGCTGGGATTTACAACGAACAGGTACTTGTCGACAAAAAGCAACCAAACGTCTTCATGTATGGTGACGGCCCAGGGAAATCCATCATCACTTGTGACAAAAATGTTTATATCTCCAAATACACCACCTACAGTTCTGCTACAGTCGGTAAGTACTCATTACATTACATACATACACTCACTGTTTGTGTATATAACTTAAATTAATTATTAAAATGATAATGTTTGCAGGTGTTAACAGTGAGAATTTCATAGCGAAGGGACTTTCAATCCGCAACACTGCTGGTCCACAAGGGCATCAAGCGGTGGCACTTAGGATCTCGGGAGACAAGGCAGCGGTATTCGACTGCACCTTAGAGGGGTTCCAAGACACATTGTACTACCAAACATTCAGGCAATTCTACCGCAACTGCATGATCTCAGGTACCGTGGATTTCATATTTGGGATGGGGTCAGCACTGATCCAGAACAGTGAGATCGTCGTGAGGAAGCCTATGGTGAATCAGAAGAACATCCTCACAGCTGATGGGAGGGAACTAAATGACAAAATCACTGGGGTGGTGCTCCAAAACTGCAAGATCGTAGCAGAAAAAGAATTATTCGCAGATAGGCTAAAAGTCGAAACATACTTATCACGCCCATGGAAGGCATTCTCGTTAAATGTTTTCATGGAGAGCGACATGGGTGACTTCATTAGGCCAGAGGGATTTATGAAATGGTCTGAAGATCCAAAGGAACAGTACCAAAACACATGTGGAATGTATGAGTATGCCAACAGAGGACCTGCTGCTGCTACTAACGCAAGGAACAAAGTTTTCAAGAATTACAAGGTCCTTAGCCCACAGGAAGCTACTAAATATACTGCCGGCACTTTTCTTCAAGCTAATGAATGGTTGCCTGGCACCAATGCACCTCACTACCTTGGTCTTGGTGGAAAATAGAACAAATTACAAACATTCTTCATTTACCTAACTTCTCAACCCCTCCATATCTGTACATGCATTTTTTGCATGGGATTAATTCTTTTTTGTTGAAGAAGCTAGCATCCCTTTGAGAAAAATGTAATTTATTTTAGGAATAATATATTTATCACACAACATATTTCATTTTTGTGTATACAATTTTTTTTATAATAAAGACATTCATTTTAATATATTTCGTTGTCCTTGTCCTTCCTTACTGATCGAACGCAGTTTCCCTATATATGCTTAATTCTTTCTTCATTGTGTCAAAAGTCATCACTCGCACCAAAATAACAACTGTTCCATATATATTTATTTTGGGTGATTTAGATGAGGACCAAAATAAAAGTGGAACAATATTCTATTGTGGCCATAATTCCTCTTAATTAGATTAGTCCCTTAAATTTTAAATAGTGCATTCTAGCCCTTAAGTACAAGTATGTTTTTAAGTTGTGTTTATGTTTTAATAGTCCCTTATGTTTGTAGTAGTAAAAGAAGGCCCATGTAATGCCTTATATGTTGGATCACTGTTCCATTGAGAATTATCAATATACAAATATATCCATTCTCTTATTCTCTTCTCTACTCTCCCTCTTTCTCCTCACAGTTCTCAGTAACAGAGCTGTTAAGCCCACTTTGGCCTCGCAGGATGAGCCCCAAAGATCATCATGAAAAAAATTATCACTCTTTTAAATTTAAGAATTTTAAATTTATAATGAAGAATGATCCTAAATCCACTCTGGCCTCGCCGACAAATCCTACGAGAAGGCTCGCGTGAGGACTTGTTTCAATAGCATTTAGGAGGAATAAAACACCAAGCATAATGAATACCGCGAGGTCAAGATAGGTTATAGCTTTAGAATGAGACAACTCATATGCATTGGTGCAACATTGACCATTTAGA
Source organism: Przewalskia tangutica (assembly GCA_029844215.1). Lineage (NCBI taxonomy): Eukaryota > Viridiplantae > Streptophyta > Magnoliopsida > Solanales > Solanaceae > Przewalskia > Przewalskia tangutica. The sequence goes on from CM056721.1 coordinate 128,011,373, forward strand.
TAAGTAAACTAAAGATGGTGGTTTGGAACATCCAAAAGGACACATGATCCACACCCATGTGGTCATCATGGATACAACTATCACTTTTTTAAAATCAAATAAAAGGGAACACCTTGCATCATGCAATGCACCCTTTTGATTTATTTATTTTTTTGCGCCCCCATCTTTAAAGGGCGGGGTGGCGGCTTGCCCAATCCTTTCTTTCCTTGAAGTCAGTCTGGAGTGGTAAAATTCAAACAAACACCAGCCTTTGGTCCTTCACACTACATTGAATCGCCACTGCCACTGGACCCTCAGACATTGATCCAAATAAGTTTATATAATAGTCAAAAGAACCTTAAAACCACAAATAAGTTGCTATAAAGAACTTAGATGAGATTTTCAATGGCCTTGCTTTACCAAGTAGTGTTACCACTAATAACAGGAACTGATAGAATATTTTCCTCCAAAGACTTCATTCCATTAGGTAAGAATATATACATCTTTACACTAACTAGGAAGAATATAGAATAATCCTAAAAATATTCCTATACATTAAACTACTTACCATATAAGATGGGATACTACATTAATACAAGATACTACACAATATTTCTATAATTAATGGTATTACTTCTAGAATATTCTATTCTAGAATATTCTAATACATACGACTCATGCACAGTAATTCAGCTCAGTTGTTTGAAGGTCCTTTTGCACTTTCTGAATCGCAGCAACTGAGTTTCAAAGCCTCCTTCAGAATATGTATACCTCCTTGGTCTTTTCGTCCAAGAAGCCTAAAAACTAGAATATATGGAAAGACCTCTATTCACCGACATATCCACTGCCTACAAGAGATGGATAATGGTATACAGAAATTCATATCATGAAGAAAAGACCATTATCTTCTAACACAAATAAGAAGCATAAAGTAGTACTTGTACTTGTACTTGCATACTTGCTAATATCTAGGTTTTCATTTGGATTAATCAATCTGTTATCTCAAGTTTCCCTGCAGATCTCCTGAGATTTGAATAGACCATGTTTAAGGATTACATTCAAAGTGAAATGAAAGTGATTATATGTTCTTTTTGCAACAATTTCTGCAGACAAGAACATTTATCTTCAAGAATCTTCACAGAAGCAAACTGCAGCAAAGTTGAGCGCATGGAAGCCATGAGTCTCGTCTACCAAGTGCTTGGGGCAATAAACGCCCATTGCATATCCACTTCATCATTTTAGAAGGGTGGAGATGTGCATATTCTGTAAGGTTTTGTTGGGTTCGTGTACGCAGCGAAATTTGAAAATTTTGGTTTCAAACCCAACAAGACAACAAACTGCAGGATTATGTAATGATAAAGCAATACAAACATACAACATGTTATGTAACCGTAATGCATCGAAAGGACACTTGCGGTTTTGCAAATCTGGAATCTTGAAGTGTAATCCGAGGTGAGCACGCAATAGTTCCTCGATTGCAAGTTCTGAAAACTCCGATGTAATTTCTCTTTCGGAAAGCTAGGAAATCCGGCAGAGTTTCGTAGGAGAATAATCTTAATGAATTAAGTGTATTAGAATAATGATGGAACCCTCTATTTATAGCTGTGTAAAACGCAGCTAGGTTTCCCAGTGGGCCCAGAAACCAAGGCAAAGTGGGTCAGTCGGACCCCACTGGACTTGGAGGCGCCGCGGCGCTAAATGGGTGGCACCGCGGCCCTGGTCCCATGCGCCGCGACCCTCAGTCCAATTTTGCCTCATTTCCATTTTAATTAAATCTGAAATCCAATCTTGATTTAATTAAATAATTATTATTCATTTAAATGTCTCGATCATAAATCGAACATTTATATTCTCTCTCATTACATTCTTAGATCGACGGAACAATTGACTTAGTATTACCATACAGACTTTCACATATCGACACTAATAACATTAGGGTTTACACGAAACTCCTAGACGGCGCCGGAAGACGAACTCAATATGTGAAGTATAGTTACACGAATCTGGTAAACTGAACCTCTATGTGGAAAGATAAAATCATTTCATTCACGACACACTCGATCAAGCTTAGGATCTACCAAGTGTCTATCCAAATGGCTTGATCATTATATCTCATCTATATTAGCTGACAACAAGACCATATCATAGATACGTCTACTGCGTTGGCCAACGACTTAGTCAACCTAATACCATATGAAAATCTGAGTGTTCTCTCGAATATACATTCGAGGAATGAATCCTAATCTTGGCTCAACTACCACCTTTAATCTACGTCGCAATGTACCTAATACAAGTCGTGTCTCAACCTATAAGGCATTTGAGCTTAGAACAGGATCAAAGTACATTACTCTGTAGACAAGGCGCGTGCCGCGCGTATCGACCTCAAGTCTAAGGACTGCTATCTCCCACACGCTGATCATACTTTAGACATATATAACAAACAGTATATCAGTAGGGTATACCAATACTTCCAAAGTATTCATGTGTCCATTATGAGTTACCATAACTCATAGCAGGTGAGACATACTACATCCTCTAAGGATATGATGCAGACCACATGTCGACTTATCACATATCATCGATATCCCATTTTCGATGATCATTAGTCGAGGCTGTTTTAAGAGTTATGTTATAATATTAATATCTCACACTATTAATAACCACGTAACCTCTAGGGATGCATTTATAGAATATTATAAACAATCAACTAATAATTCAATAATTGCAAGTGCCAAAATATTCATCCCCATTAATAATAATACGAATGTGTATAAAGTACATTTGTCCTAATACAGATTGTTAGTAGGACATAAATATACTTTCATATTCTACATGCAATAGTTTAAGATATTCATTCCACATGTATACCTCCATAATTCCATTCAAGATGGTAGCCTGAAAAAGGCTAGTTCTGCAGAGAAACATTATGAGATGCAGTCCTTTACTTTATAACTGTCAGAGGCAAAGAGTATTCTTCTCATAGTAAACTTTGATTTCAAAAATACTGAGGATTTTGTGCATGAATAAGGTTAACTTGCAATAAGATCAGAAAGCTCAAACCTTTGACTATTTGAAGTTCCATTAGCACTTACTATTGTCTTCCACCCTCTTCACCAATCACTTCCCATGGAATATTCTCAACCTATCACAAACATTTTAAAAAATGATAAGCATACACTCCGTACCATTATGGGTATGTGACGTATATAGCATAGCCTTGAGTCCTGAGACAAAATTAAAAAACCAAAATGTACAATAAAGTAGAAGTTAAGGCAATCTCTTAAAATAGCCCACCACTTCCATATAGTGATAAGTAGATACACTGCAGCTACGGAATCAAATTGGCATGCCACAATTACTTAATAAGGTGCAGGAAGGGAGGATTGTTATGGCCAAAAAATAATCTACGACATGTTTTGGAGTTGTTCCTTTTCTGATGCTCATAGAAACAGCGAGCTCTTTTTAACAAAAGACGTCGCAAAAAGTAAGATTTTACACTTAGCATGTCTGTTCATCAATGGTCGAAAGCAACCACAGAAAGTACGAGAACTCCAGGTTCATTTCCGAGGTCATTGTGCTATAATTTGCATTCCACCAGAAGCCAATGCTATTAAGACAAAGTCAACATCCAGAAAGTCCACGAAAATAAAGCAAAAACAAAACAATTCTTTTTTCTTCTGTCCCAGTCTCTTCTGAGTCAGGGAAATAAAGCAACCAAGAGTTGCCCCATCAGATGCAGATCTAGTATAGAAAGATGAAGCTTTGCACATCAAGAATGATGAAGCCTTGTCCCACTATTGGATTTTTCTTTGGCTACAGTTACAATGTTAAATGGAATGGTAATCTAATTTATGTTTTACGAGGTGAGTAAAACATCAAAGTCGCTCAGAGTCCACTCTGACACTTCATCTTTGTCGCTAACAAAAAATTCTGTTCCCACATCCAGAGATGTCCATATTCTTCTAGCAGGAGGTGAACCTGAATCCTGCAGACAAAGAGAGCAAGGATGGAATTATCCAATCTTGAGTGTTTGGGCATTTGTGTCTGATTCAAAAATGGTTTTTGCACCATATTTCATCCAAGAAAATCAAGAAGCCCACTTACTTGGTAGAAGTATAGTCGGCTAGAAAGGCCACCAACGTCAAGCTCCCATGTTCTTCCATCCCCAATCCAGCCGTGTCCTTGTTTGGTTGGATAACCATAGTCTGCCCATATTGGATGAGGCAGCAACTGAAGTAGCTCCTGTGCCTGAGGATTACTGTAAGGATCACATGTGCTATATGGCTTTTCCAAGTGCTCGGCATTCCCAGGAGCACAATAATAGTGATAAGCCGAGTAAGGGAAGTGAGAGGTGTTATTCCTGTAGATTTTTGTATTGTTTAGTGTGATGTGGAAAGGTGGGCAATTGCCAATATTTGTCGGGCTGCACCAAGCTGGAGTGTCTGGATTGATAATCATCTCGCTGTATCTGGTAACATCAGTGACCACATCTCCATCACATGGAGCACCATTGTTCTTCCAGCAGCTGCCGATATCTATCAAGTAAAACTGACTCTTAGGTCCTCCTCCTCGCTTCACATCCAAGGTCAATTTGACCTTAAAATTAGGCGACTCCGGCAGCTGAAAGAAAATAATTGTTCTATTATCAGGAATAACATTGAAAGATAATGAAATTCTTCAAACAGTAGAAGAAATATGGTTTAGAAAAATTCTCATTCTCCTGACACCAGACTTCCTCAAAAGCCATATGTTATCATAGTATCCTCAATTCTTTCCTAATACTACCAGAGAAGCTATTTATATAACCCTGCCTTCTACCATCTCTTAACGGTAAATAGGGTCCCCTGAATCATGATAAACTATTTAGTACTGTGAAATGGACTCCAAAAGCCATCATACTAATTAAACATTCAAAAGTGACAGCAAAAACTGCGACCCCAGAAATGGCATTAATTCTTAAATGATACTAATAGGGGTTTAACTGCTGAATACCCCTCAGGTGTCTGGTGACATACCAGGGAGGTTTACAATTAAATCATCTGTAGTGATCGAAATTTAGTGGTAGAATGAGACATGATTAATTGATCGTGATGTCAAACAATCATTCAAGGCAGGCCTATTTGCTCTAATGTACATATAATAACTACCGATTCAACTTCTCCATCACTTATCTTTCTCTTTTGCTTTCTTAATTCACCTTCAAAACAACCTCTCTACCTTCACAAATAGCCTCTCCACCTCACAAGGTAGGGGGGTAAGGCTGCATACCTCCCCAGACCCCACTCCACTTGTGGGATTACTTGTGGGATTACACTGGGTATGGTGGTGGTGTTGTTGCTTGCTTAATTCACCTTTCATGCATGCCATCAGAGTTGACATAACACCAAATTTATAGGCAATGGATAAAGAATCAGGATTAACCCTAATTGCAAGTGGATTTTTAATGTCAGGAACTAAACATCTCCCCTGATGCATAAATAAAGAATCTTGATATGGAGCCTCATGCTCTATAACAATAATGCTAGTAAAGGAAAACATAATAGCAATAGATATTTTAATGGGCCTTCTTACAATTTTCAAAATCAAAGTGATGAAGTTATCAAAGCAGGTAACGTTATGCAATTAATTTAAATGGGGGGAATATAGACATATTTTGAGGACAAAACAGAAAGCTTACAGTTTTTAACATTCCTCTGGTATCATAGTGGTAGCCTCCAGAGAACCCTTTGGTTGCATCGGCTCTAAGATACAACATTAGCCATGGATACGATTTCGAGGTTCTGAGTGTGTGCTTAAATACCCAACCCCCGGTGCCAACTTTCTTTTCCCAAAGCACCTCAAAGAAGGAACTACTGCTGCTATCAGTTGTAGAAACCAAATCATAGGTACCATTAAAACCTCCCTTCATAATATCATCATCAAATAAAGAAGTGGGCTGGTGAAACATGATAGGTTGATTCATACATCCCTTCCCAAAACAAGGAAATCTTCCAGGCTTAAAAGGGGGAACTTTTTTCCCATTCTCAGGGCAAAGTCCAGATTTTGTGTCATAGTTTCCATTCTTCAACATTATCATCCAAAATTGCCATGGCCTTGGGGTGTCATCGACTTCACACAATGAACCTAGATAGAGTTCCTTCTCGGCAGCATACAAGTCCGGATCATTCTCAGCCTTAGAACTTAGACCTGGGAATGCCTTGCCAACCCCAAGCTTATTATCCGACTCGGTTACCTTGTGACTCAAAGAACTGTCTGCACATCACAAAAACATTCCAAAACATAACAAAAATAGATCAGATTATAGGGAGAGTCTGCAAAAAGACAATAGCCGCTTGGCATGAGAGTTATTCACTTTTTTTACCGGATAATTTTTCACTTTATTTTAAAATCAGCATTTGGCTATAAAAATTCCAAATCTAACTTGAGTTGGATTCCAAATATGGAAAAGTGCTCCACACTGATTTTTCAACTCCATCTCTATAAATTCCAAATAAATGCTCTTTTCCCGCAAAAAGTATAACCAAACACAACTTCAACTTCATAAATTCCAAATAAAGTGAAAAATATTTGAAATTTATGGCCAAACGCCTAATTAGTAGCTTAGATAATCAAGTCCAGTAATAAATGCCACAATGCCTAAGAAACAAGGAGTTCAACACATGAATGAAAGCCAAAAAAAAACAAATCAATAGGAAAAAGCGTTTCTTTTTACTTAAATCCTTGAAAAAATTTACTGGCGAAGAGGGGCTACTTAGCTATAGACAGATTGAAGTGCAAGAATTTACTACTGACATTACTCTCATATTAGCTGCAGCAAATTGAAGTGAAAAATTGTTGCTTTGTCTTAATATAGTTTTGTCTTACTTTCCTGTTTTTTTACCCTCAGATATGATCAGCGTACACCCTCCCCATACCACACCTGGTGTAATTATACTGTTAATGTTACTTTCCTTTGTTGTCCTTTAAAAAATAATGTTTTTTCATTTTTTGAATTTTTTTTAATTTCAACTTTTCACGTGACATTTTTTAATTTCAACTTATGATAGGATTTGATACATTTGACGTATCAACGGCAAGATTCAAAAATATTCTTTTTACTTTCTTAAACTCCGACAAACAAATCAAAATGAATTGAGTACTAATCATAACGAAAAGTGAAATGGGTTTACCAGAAAGATCAAAGCAATCAGCAGCTCTAGGGCTACCCATTCCAGGAGCTTCTTCACCAACTTCATTACAGAAATTCCAAGCTTCTAAAGATACTCTAAGTCCATCTCTTTTCATTCCCGGATCTCCAACAGCTGAGGAATGACCATTATCAACTCCATCACAAATTACAGGCACTAGCCAAATAGTCGTTAATAACAAGAAGATAAATAATGGGGACAAATTATACATGGTGGCAGCCTGCATGGAAGTAGCAGAGCTCCACTAAAACGCGTATTGAGTGCTTTTTGCTCAAAGTGATAACTTTATTTTAGGCACTTCTTTGGCTAAATTGCTTTTTTCAGTTTATTCCTAATAATAGAAAATAGCTTTCACTACAAAATTTTGGCCTGCTACTACTACTAGTGTGTTTAATTTATGTCCTATATTAGATGCGGTGTCTCTCTCTCTCTATATATATATTAAAGGACAGCCCAGTTATACTAAGTTTTCGCTATGTGGGGAGTCCGGGAAAGAATCGGACCACAAGAGTCTATTGTACGTAGTTTTACCTCACATTTCAGAAAAGTAAATTTGCAATTACAAATAAAATATGAAGAAACATTGATGAATATTGAGGGTACAAATCTGTTAATTTTCTTGATGTTTCTCTCTAAATTTTCTCCATGATTCGAGGGTTGTTAGTAACGTGTTTCTCAAACTAGGATGATATAAGTCTTGTTGAAATTTATCTTCATGAAAGAATTTTGTGGATTTTCTTGAAGTATTTAATTGTTAAAAAGAGTTCTGTCACATCTTGATTTCTTTATGATTATTGCATGAGTTTATTAAACTTTTCAGATGTCTTTTCATGAAAATATGTGCTCCATTTATATAGCAGTAAGGTAGAATTTATAATAGAGTAGCTTTCAAAAAAACCTAATAAACCTTCAAATTTGAAAATATATTAAACTCGTCTCGTAGTGTATCACAAACTTTCGATGTCTACTATATATATATCCTCGCATTAATTATGTAGATATTAAACTTAATATGCTTATGAGCGTTGCATTATCATGTAGGCAATTAAATGACCTTTTTATATCATGCTCCATCTTACTCCAACTTGAGTCATATTTTGCATAGTATCACTATCTTAAAAAAAATTATGTCTGAATCAAGTCTATCTTTTTATACCATGCTCCATCCTATGCAACTTTTTTCTCAATGGAACGAATAATTTTTTGGGGGCAAAATGACGAAATCTTTTGCCCAATCTCCGACCCGACATAGATTGGTAGAGGAGGTAAATCATGTCCACTAAATCTGATAGGTCATCGCGAAATGTCGCAAAAAGAATCATCGCTCTGCGCTGAACTTCGAGCAAATCTACCAGCGCGAAATCAGTACTGTACGCTCGTGCTGGCTGAACAAACAATTTCTTGCATTCACATTTTGTCGTTGGAGAGCAAAGTGGATGCTTTTAATTAGTAACCGACAGACTGGAGGGAAACTTTAGAGATATCATCATCACACTAGATATTTTTTAGCACAAAAATCTTCATACTCATTAACGATATCATTAATCGTTCAATTTCACAAGTGGTCATGACGCTGTCTGTCACCCTCGCCGTCATCGTCGGTGACTCCACATCGGCCCAGCCCAATCTCATTGCCGTCTCTACATTTGGCATTGCAAATTGCTGTGTTATCGCGTTACTTTCACTATGGTTGTAGTTTTCTTAGCTCAGAGAGCTCCATCGATTTTTATTTTAGTTTTATTTATTTATTTTCTCAATTCCACTGTTACAATATTATTTTGTCGGAAAAAGTTCAAACATGTAATTCAACTACGGTTGACGTTAATGAAAAATGGCATTAATGAGTCATTTTGGTAAAAATGATGACATAAATGAGTCAAACTATTAATGAGTGGCATAAATGAGTCATTTCCGATAGTTCGATGACATATGCGAGCATTTTTCCTTATTTTATTGATTAAAAATGAAATTTTCAATTACATTGTTTAATAAATGATAATCATAAGCATGAATATTATTTATTAGTCTCGGTTTTTAAAATATTTGTCGTCTTCCCACGTTTTCTTGTTAAAGTTGGTTTTTTTTGGCCGAAATGAAGCACTTCCCGTTCCCGGGCCGTTTTTTATTTAAAAAAATCTTGTGAAGTTATTTATTTATTAATTGTTTGTTCTATGTTAATTGTCTAATTAGAAAATATTTATTAATCTCTTGTTATTTGTTAATCATGTAATTGTTAATTTATACAATTTATGAAATTACTTATTCTATGTTAATAGTTAATGTGCTAATTTTATGTATTAATTATTTAATTAGTTAGTTAATATAATTTTCAAAGTTAAATGAATTAGCTTGTTATTACTTTAATTGTAGTTAGAAGAATAATTAGTCAGCAATTGTTAATTGTGAGTTAATTTTTTCATGTGTTAATTAGGATTAAACATCATTAATATAATTTTATGAGAAGGATTAGTTAGATAATATAATTTTTCGTTAATTGTAGTTAAATAATTATTAATTATTTATAGTGAATCCTTAGTTTAGGATTGAAAATCATTAATATAATGTTTTTTGATAAATATTAGTTAGTTAATATAATTTTCTGATAAAAGATTAGTTACTCTTCCCTTTAAATAGTTTAGTTGTTTTATGTATATGATTAGTTAAGTAATTAATTAATAATTTTTAATTATTCATAAAAATATAATACTAAAATGAACAACGAATAATAAACTAAACCATTAGTTATTAAACATCATTATTATAATTTTCTAAAAAATAGATATTTAGTATATATTTTCGATAAAGGATTGGTTAGTTATTTTGATAAAGGATAAGTTAGTTAATATAATTTTTCGATAAAGGATAAGTTAGTTAATATAATTTATCGATAAAGAATTAGATAATTAATATTACAGGATAATGTTCACCTGAGACCCGTCGATAGATCAGTACTTAGTCTACAATATATTCATAGGTTTGAGCTACTATGGATTGGGCAGATAAATATATGGGCGTTGTTCTATCCGGGTAGTATGAGAAATGTGTGAGAGCTTTTACAGGATTGACCCCCACATCCCCGTATCTTAGAGTTACTGTATCGGGGTGATATTTATCGTTGTGTCGTTGTTGGTCTGGTACAACATGATCGAGCTTCTAACGGTCATGGTTGAGCAATGACGGTCGGAGACTCATACCTTTCATCTCCGCACTGGTGAGGCTACGATTACGCTTTAGGATGTGGAGGTCATATTTGGAGTGCGGGTAGATAGAGTTCCATTGTACAATCAGGTTGGGCTTTAGGAGAACACACTAGCGGTTGAGTTAACTAGGCTCGCTGAATTTGTGCCTCAACCCGCTCATCTCCGGGGACATAGTCGAGTGTTAATATCTACCCTCTGTGATTACTTCTACACCGCGAATCCTATTATTGATGGCACTGATCAGGACATTGTGGATCGTCATGCTCGTTTTTATTTGCTGATCATATTCATGAACATCATGTTCCTGAACACATCGGGTTCCCACTTGAGCTTAAAATATTTAATTTTTTTGGACGATCTGGACCAATTGGGAGAGTACAACTGGGGCAGTGTTGTTTTGCATTCCTCTAAATATACTTTTTGAAACGATGACTACAAATCACTTTTTTAATATATGTTTCAGTTTTGGGTGGGATAGAATGCTGCCTTTTCAGCCTGTACCTAGGCATCCTGACCTCCTTGATGAGATGATGCCTTACCCACCGAGGTGGACAAAAGGTATATTCCGAGATATCGATACACACCACGGTATTCTTCCACTCAGGGATCAGCTTGATCATATGACGGATGAACAAGTTAAATTATTTGATTTTACATTATTTCTTTTATTTTTTTAATTTTTTCTCTTTGTTGATAACTAATTTGTAGCTATATTTTTTACAAGCTTTTCTATGGGCATCGTACGCTCAATTTTGAATCGATTGTCGTCGTTTTGCAGGATTGGTAAGGTCGTATGAATGTCACCATGCCCATTGATACACATGGACATCGTTGAGGAGCATGTGCTCCACCGCGTCTTACGACAGTTTGGGTATACACATAATGTAATTGACCCCATTGATTGGGACCACCACTACTATCAGCCGGACGATCAAATGCCCATCGATGCTGCATTTCTGGCCTTTATGAACACCAAGATCGATCATTGGGATCATAGGCTACAGAATATAGTGGATGTCGACCATACGACTCCGATCGAGTTTTACATGGAGTGATATCGGCATTTCACATGCAACTTTATTGACAGCCGATTTACGTGTTCCGGATGGTCGAGGATACGCAACACTCTCAAGGTAGTATGAGACATTGGTAAGTTTAGCGCACTTGAACTTATTTAATTATCTTAATTATTACGTTAAAAATTACCTAATTATTAATATTTGTAAACAAATGCAGTTGGTGGCCGTACAACAACTGCGTCTATTGGGGTTTGAACGTACTTCTATCCCCGAGACAGTGAGATTTGTTGGACAGTTGTTCAGATAGACGAGGAGGTATCCAGCGGGCACGAAAGATCGAACATATACATGATCATGTTCCAGATGATCATTATCAGGCAGCAAATGGACGCGGACATCGTGGAGGTGATGGTGATAGAGGAGGTGATGCCAGAGGAGGTGGTGGTAGAAGGGATGGTCGCAGAGAAAACCGTGATAGAGTAGGTGGTGCTAGAGTCAGGTGGTGCCAGAGTAGGTGGCGACAAAGGACTCCATCTGGTAGATGAGCCTGATGAACTCGGTCTCGATCCTGCTCCAACCAAACTGCATTCGTCGACTTCATGTCGCTCGTCAATTTCAGGCCATCAGTCGAATTTTTCCCGGCAGTCGACACCTACATATACACTGGCATGCCTATTTTTAGATATACCAGAGTCTTCATCTCAGCCAAGCGAGAATGTTATGTAATGACATGGATTGAGCTTCTTATGACGCAATAATACATGGGGGCGGCCATTGCAAAATTTAGAGGGTGTCAGGGAGCTGACCTACGACATGTCGTGAATAGAGTTCGAAGAATTTGTTATCCCACATGTTAGTGTTTAAAATACTTATCTTAAAAAATTAAAGTACTTATACTTATTATTTTATAATTTTTCATATCTTAGAATTAGTCGACATTACCAACTCAAGAGCCCTCTCATGAGCTTGTCGGGCCACATGTTAGAGTTTTAGTAAAATTTAATTTTATTCAATATAAGTTGAATATTACTTTATTTTTTTTAACATTTATTTGAACCTCAGATAGGATACTGCTCCAGCTCCAACTATTTAGGATCTCATCCATGAGAGTACCTCAGATCCTACACCAGATCGCGTCCATGAGAGTACTTCGAATCCTACACCATACCCCTCTCACGAGCCTGCTCAGTAGAAAGTTGTCACAAAGATTTGATTATTAACAAAAGTTAATGTATACAATATATATTAAAATTAGTATTAATTTTTATATGTTTTTTCAGGTTCACCCTTCAATGTCTGCGGTCCATTCTCCTGATGAGGACGACGATGTTGATCCCAACAGATAATCTATTCTGAGCATACCATTCGTACGTAATTCCAAAAAAAATGTTATTATCAAGGGCGCAAAGAATGAAAGGGCGGATGATCATGACTTAGAGCATCCTATTATTAAGATGAGCAAGGGGGATGGGGACGATGGCGATGGTGGTGGGGATGACATTAGCCTTAGGCCTAAGGTTACTCTAAAGTCTACTACATGTGAGAACCATTAGTGATTGTGTATATGTAATTAAGTTGTACAGTTTAAGTTAATATTATATTTTTTGTGTATCAATTTTTAATGATAATTAGTTATCTTAGTCTTTATTATCGTTTATTACTAACTTGTGTGACTTCCTAAATTAATTATGAAAAAAAATCTAGACATATTCGGAATAATGCTATGTCATCACTAAAAAATAACACGCTTAAATCAAAACCCTAAAAATAAAATACTTAAACCTAATGATAACAAGTTTCCAAACAAAACTTACTTCGGACATTTTACAACTCCTAAAGCGACGATCCGAACTTTTAGGGATCCTTGATGTATTGAGCCTACATTATTGTTCGCAGAAAAAAATCAGATTCTATCTAAAAAATTATGTTCTGGAGTCTTGAGACATGACTAATCTTTGATCATAATTCGAAAAAAACATGAATTTCATCCTTTGAAATAATACCAAATGTTGAAAAATCAATATATCCCTATTACACAACAAATTATTGCGCAAAAAAAGTTAACCGCATCGTTACAATTAACTCCTTTTGCGCAACAAATTATTAAGCAAAAAATACTTTTATATCTGTTTCTTATGAGGTATTTTGGTTGTTTTTTTTATTTTTTTTAATCACTTAAGTTCTGGACTCATTATCGGAAGAGAAAGCATCGGGAGACGGGATAGGCAGTAGACATTTATGACAATCTTACTCCAAGTTTGTCAAAAGCTTCGTATTTTTTTTTTAAAAAATAATTGGTACTATTGAATAATCTGACAAATTGAATGTGGCATAAATAAAATGTCAATTCTACTTTCAGATAGGCTGGGCAGTCATTCTTTTTCTAAAAGATGAGTTGCTTGCCAAACCACACCAACCATCTTAGTGTTGGAAGTTTTAGGAATGGTCAGCTAGGCAAAGGAATACTATATAACAATTTCATATTCATTAGATAAGAAATTATGAATCTGTTCTTAGCGAGGACAACTGAATTGGGACAATCAGATCGGTCGAGTGCAGCAGCACACCAATAGCATACCAATAGGTAGATTGCCAATCGGTTGAGGGCAGCAGCAACCATAGTCATTGACGAAGAAGGAGGTTCAAAAGAGCTCAAATACCATGAGTAAGAGCTTTCACAAACATCAAAATAATAGTCAGATAGCTGATGTCAATAGTCTTAACTTTTTTATCTACGTGAGAGCTGATGAGAGTACCCTTTAAAAGTATATGTATGTCCTAGAAACAATCTGTATTAGGATAAATGTACTTTACACACATTCATATTATTATTAATGGAAATTAATATTTTGGCTTTTGCAATTATTGAATTATTAGTTGATTGTTTATAATATTCTATAATATGCAACCCTAGAGGTTACGTTGTTATTAATAGTGTGAGATATTAATATTATAACGTAATCTTAAAATAGTCTCGACTAATGATCATCGAGAATGGAATATCGATGATATGTGATAAGTCGACATGTGGTCTGCATCACATCCTTAGAGGATGTAGTATGTCTCACCTGCTATGAGTAACGACTACTCGTGATGGACACATGGATACTTTGGAAGTATTGATATACCCTGTTGATATACTATTTGTTATACATGTCTAGATCAGTATGATCAGTGTGTGGGAGATAGAAGTTCTTAGACTTGAGGTCGATACACACCTTGTTTACAGAATAATATACTTTGATCTTATCCTAAGCTCAAATGTCTTATAGGTTTAGATACGACTTATATTGGGTACATTACGATATGGATTAAAGGTGGTGGTTGAGCGAAAATTAGGATTCATTCCTCGAATGTATATTCGAGAGAACACTCAGCTTCTCAGTGATATTAGGTTGACTAAGTCGTTGGCCAACACAATAGACATATCTAGAATATGTTTTTGTTGTCAACCAATATAGATTAGATATAATGATCAAGTCATTTGGATAGACACTTGACAAATTCTAAGCTTGACCGAGTGTGTCATGAATGAAAGGATTTTATCTTCCCACATAAAGGTTCAGTTTACCGGATACATGTAAATATACTTCACATATTCAGTTCGTCTTCCGGCGCCGTCTAGGAGTTCCGTGTAGATCCTAATATGATTAGTGTCGATATATGAAGGCTTGTAGGGTAACATATGTCAATTGTTCCTTCGATCTAAGGATGTAATGAGAGAATATAAATGCTCGATTTATAATTGAGACATTTGAATGAATAATGATTATTTAATTAAGTCAAAATTGAATTTCAGATTTAATTAAAATGAAAACGGGACGACGTCCCACACTGGACGTCGACGCCTCCTATTTGGGCCGCAGACTTGCCAGCGATGGGGCGATCGGTGACCCATTGAACCTCGTTCGGGCACGCCCACGAGAAACCCTAGTTGTGTTTTAAACCTAAAATGCAGCTATAAATAGAGGGCTTCTAATCATTATTCAATAGACTATATTATTCAAATATTATTCTAAGTCTTAGAGCCCTAGAATTAAATCCCCTCTTGAACCTCTGCCGAATTTCCTAGTTGTTCGAAGGAGGTATACATCGGAGTTCTTGGAAATTGTTGTCGAGGATCAATTGTGTGCGCACCCTCGGAAATTACTAAAAGACTCCAGAGTTTCCAAACTGTAAGTATTCTATCGAAGTATTACGATTATACATGTTATGTATTTACATGTTTTATATTACTATATAATCATCCTATAGTTCGTCACTTGTTGGGTTTAAACACAAACACATTCAAATTTCACGAACCCAACAAAACCCTACACGATTTCCATCAAGAAAGTGTCCAATATGGTATTATATTACTATAAAGAGCCCTTGATCCTAGATAAGTAAGCAAATACATCTATGGCTGAAAGATAGCAAGCGATATTCTTAACTTAATTTCTGAGAAGCCTGAGGCTAGGTCGAAACTCATTAGCTCCTTACGAATAAAAGGATTCAAAATTCCATTATGTGATAATCAGGCAAACAAGTAAATTCTGAACCGAAAATACTTTCCCAAATGTAGAATAAATTTGAATGATATGTCAAGGACGAATTTAGGTCTGGTAAGTAAGAAGGATTACACAAAAACGCAACTCGATCGCAAGGACTATTTTTGTCGCTCATGTATGTGATTAGCCAATAATTGTGTCCACATTATCTAAATCAATACAGATTCATGAATCTGAGCCATCCAGAGAGAACTTAAATAATTTATCCACTAGAATAAATGTTAGTTATATCCATGATATACATGGGTTTGTATACCATGTATATCACGTTTCACAAGGTAACTTACCAAATGTGAAACCGTGGTATACATGGTATACAAATCCATGTATATCACGGTTTTGGAGTCAAATTTCAATGTAAATATTGTATTAAATTATGCTTGTACACTTACCATAATTATAGGATTCTCGTACAACTATAATAGGGTTTTGAGGGTAGAATAGGAATAGGATTTTCCTATTATGGAAAATTATAAATTGTATATATACTCTTTCATTAATGAAAATAATCAAGAGATTATTTCTTTCATGCAATGGTATCAGAAGTCTAGGTTTTTCATACCTCTCCCATTTTTTCTTCCGCAAGCTCTCGGTTTCCGAGCCTCCTTCTCAGTTTCCATGCCCTTTTTCTCTTCCCAAATCCCTCCTGAATTATTGTTCCTTCGTTATGTCTACCTCGAAGAACATGTTTCATCATGCCCTTGCTATTTCCAACATCAAGAACCACATTCCTATTGTTCTTGAGATGGAAAACGTAAAATATGCGATGTGGGCGGATTTGTTCAAAATTCACGCAATCTCACATCAAGTCCTCCGTCACATAATTTCACCCGTTGTTCCAACACCCGCGGAGGATCCTCAGTTATGATGCTACCGTCCTTCAGTGGATTTACTCCACTATTTATATTGACCTTTTACAGACGATCATTGAACCAGACACTACAGTTATGGCTACCTGGAATAGATTGTGTGATATATTCCAAGATAACCAACATTTTCGAGTCGTCACTCTTGAGCAAGAATTTTCGCAAGTTAGCATGGAAAATTTCCCGAATGTTTGAGCTTATTGCAAACGGCTCAAAGAATTGGCGGACCAATTCCGTAACGTTGGCGCGCCTGTTACCAATAATCATCTTGTTCTCCAAATGGTTGCAGGCCTATCTGAGGCCTATAATGGCGTTAGAACTCTACACCGGCAAAGTAATATGCTTCCCCCTTTTTTATCAAGTCTGTTTGATGCTCACTTTGAAGGAAGTTGGTTTGGCAAAAAAGGCGGCTACTGGTGCCAGTTGCTTGGTGATGAAGTCCTCCGATAATTCTCATGAATTTGTTGACAAGGCCAAAACCGCAACAATGATGGTGGCAAGAAGGGTAAAAATCAAAAAAATAATGGAAATAATCGCGACGGCAACTATGGTGGAAGCCGGAACAGTGATGGCGGTGGAGGTGGCTCTAGGGAAATGGCAGCAGCCCAATTGGGCTCAGCAATGGGCCCTAGCAGTGGAACTGGGCTAGTGGGCCTTGGCCCAACATTGGATATTTTTCATCGAGCAATTATCAGAAGCGGACGATTTCCTACGAGCCAGTCGGCCGGGTGGCGGTCGTTTTACGGCGGCGGCGAGCGGTATGCTTGGGCCTCGGCCTCCGTAAGCATTCCAGGCAGTGGGCCTCACACCGACTCCGACAGATATTGAGGTCGCGATGCATTCGCTTGGATTAAATCCCCCATAACCAAATTGGCATATGAACACCGGCGCCACTTCTCACATGATGTCAGACCAAGGTATTCTCTCGTCTTATTCCAATTTGAGCAACAATCGTGGCATAATTATTGGTAATGGCAACTCAATTCCAATTCGTGGTTACTGTCATAAAACTTTGTCTCTCCCCCGTCCACCTCTTGTCTTAAAAATGCCCTTCATGCCCCTAACTTAATTAAAAATTTGATGTATATCCGTAAATGCACCACTGATAATTGGGTGTCCGTTGATTTTGATCCTTTTGGTTTTTCTGTGAAGAATTTCAAGACGGGGATACCTCTCATGAGATGTGAGAGTAGGGGCGATATTTATCCTCTCATCCCCGCATCCAATCTCTCGAGTCAAGCCTTGTCATCTACTTTTGCAGCTCTAGCTCCTTCCTTGTGGTATTCACGTTTGGGTCACCTTGCGTCATCCATTATTTCTTCCTTACATAAAAGTATTTTATTTCTTGTAAGGGTACGCGTAGTACTCCAATTTGTCAATCATGTCCTTTAGAAAAATATGTTAGATTACCATTTGTAGCCTCTACTTCTCGTACTTTAATGTCATTTGATATTATTCATAGTTATTTATGGACATATCCCGTTTTAGGTTTTGTGGACCATCATTATTATGTTCTATTTTTAGATGATTATTCTAATTTTTTATGGTCTTTTATGTTAGTAAAAAATCCAAGTTTTTTCCACATTCTTAAAATTTAGAGCATTCATTCGTACCCAATTCGACCGGAAAATAAAAAATATTCAATGTGATAATGACAAAGAATATGATAATGGGTTGTTTCGAAATTTGTGTGACTCTAATGGCATGGTTTTTTATTTCTCTTGTCATCATACGTCCTCACAAAATGGGAAAGCCAAATGAAAAATTCGTATCATTAATAATATTGTCCGAACTTTATTAGTCCATACTTTCGTATCCCCTTCTGTTATACCCCGTGGTTCGGGCCGTGCGTGTGGGGCCGTGCGAGAAATTAGAGAAACACGTTCGGGGCACGAGGCGCGGCGCCGGAGGCGAGGCATGGCGCCAAGCAGTGAAATCTGATGGTGGCGAAGTTCAGCCATGGCCTGGAAACGAAACGCATGGCCGAAACATCCGGTCCGCGAGGATTGCGGCGCCATGGCCGGAAGCGAACATGGCGCGAAATTTGGGCGGAAAAACTTAGAAAGTCGATTTTTGTTTTAAAAGAGGCCATGGGAGGGTGACAAGTGTCCCCCATCGATTCGCTACATCGTTATATTGACCAAGACTTGGTCATTTCTTTCAACTTTTCATCTTTACACTCCATCTCTCTAAGTTAAAAACTCATCCTTCTCTAAATTCCCAGAGGAATTCTAGCCTAAGGAAAAATCTGAAAAGTGTAATAGGAAGGAAAGGTTATTACAAGCTTGTGAAGACTATTGTGGTGGTGTTCTTGGAGAAAAGGCTAGCAAGGTGTTGGAATAAGTTTGGCTAAAACTTAAGGTAACATTTCTTCTCTTGTAGTTGGTATTGGGTGTTGCATGTTTAATAGGAAGAACTTGTAGTTGGAAAAATGCACTTAGAGTAGTTGCATGTAAGAAATGGGGTTGATTATGAAAGAATTGGTTAGGGGATATTATGAGCATGTTGTTGCCTAAATACTACATTAGACTTGTTGGGTTAGTTGTTGTAACTTGTGGGGCTGAATTTTACACACCAAAGTTTAGGTGTGTAATCCCCTTGGTGTTGGTTGGTTGTTGAGCCTTAAACATGGCCTTTGAGCATTAAAAATCGACCTTGGAAAAGGTGGCAATGTATGTAGAAACAAAGGAAACGCTGCCCAATTTTCCGTAGGAAATTGGTGACTTTAACTTGGAAATTCTGCATTGTAATTAGGGCTTGATAAACGTATTGTGGTCATTTTAGGTTGACATACTACGTGCGGTAAATTGGACTTAGCTTGTGGATTGACCGAAGAGGTATGTGGAACTTTCATATCTCTTGAGCATGATTAGTTGTACCTATGTAGTACGGTAGACGTAGAAGATTTGGAAATCTTCGTTTGTTATAAGTATTTGATACTTGTTTCGTTTTAAAAGGAAAGTATAAAAATCCCTTGGACTTAAGGGAATGTGTTTTACTATTGTTTAACTCTAATATAACGGCTTTATGGGGAGTTGGTTATATTAGCTTGTGAAAGTTTAATGGAGAAAGGTTTTGATGATTTGAACTTGTGGAAGGAAAATGGTTTTAAGGCATGAATTGCCTAAGGTTTTACAAGAAATGAAGTCACTTAATTTAGAAGCTTGAGATAGTTTTAAAAGGAAATGTGACTTGTTTTGAAAAGAAATCGTAACTTGATACTATGGTGATTAGTATCTTGGAATTTTTGTATAAAAAGAGTTATTTCTTAAAAGGTTAAGTACATGATACTTGGGTTAAATTCGGATTTTTACTAAAAGACATGATCGTGCCTTAGGTATACTAAAATGAGAGGATGTATTAATACTATTAATAAGTTAGGTGATTCTTAACTTGCTTGAGTTATGATAGGCGGTAGTGCTTATGTTGTGATGTGATAGGCGGTAGTGCTTATGTTATGTTTTATTAGCGGATGAGCTATGTTATATATGTTTATATTATTACGGGTAAACCGGGTTATTATTTATGCCATGGATTTGCTACCCGTGATGCGAGTGCGGCGCTTGTACTAAATGCGGATCTGGACCATAGGATCCGTGCGGGTGAAATAGTCCCGTGCGAGTGCGCGATGGTACTCATGCGGATCCACGGGATCCATGCGGGTGAAATAGTCCCGTGCGGGTGAAATAGTCCTATGGCGAGGCGGATGACCTCATGCGGGTCCACGGGACCTATGTGGGTGAAATAGTCCCGAGTAGGATTGCTTGTGATACTACAGGCGAGGTACCTGTTTTGATCGTGAGCCTCCTATTTTTATGCTATAAGACTTATACTTGTTACTCTCATTATTAGTAAGGCACGGTCTGACATAATTTGATTTTATCTATAACTTGGTACATTTTTGGACTTATGATATTACTCTGATATTTTCGATTTACATACTTGAGTACGTTGTGTCTTGACCGCCCTTCCTCGGGGCTGCGTTCATCTGCGAGTAAGGGAAGCGGTGGTAGATCCTCATTCCTAGGATCTTGTACTCAGTGTCGGGAGCTCCATTTCTTGGAGGCTCGACTTTTGGTATGGTTCTCCTGGAGTCGTTGATATTTTGTACATTCGGGGGCATGGCGGGGCCTGTCGTCATAGTGTTATTCATTCTTAGAGTGCATAGTCTTGTCGAACTTGGTTTGTTAAGGATGTAGCTTCGGTTTATGTACTTTTAGGTTAGCTATTTTGGGCTAGACTATTCTATATCTTAATGGTTGTTTATCTTGAGTTTATATTATTTGGTTTTCTCGATGTTGTGTCACTAGGGTGCGGGTTAAGGCACCGTCGGAGTCGGGTTAGTCGTGACAAAAGTGGTATCGAAGCGATTAATCCTCGGAAAGAGTCTGAGCCGTATCTAGTAGAGTCTTGATTATCGGTGTGTTGTGCACCATCTATAATCGAGAGGTGCGAGATATTTAGGATTGGTTCCCATTCTTTCACTCTAGATCGTGCAATAGAGTGTGTTATAGGTTGAATTTCCTCGGCGTATTTTCTGTATCGATTATGTCTCGCGCAAGGCAACGCGGCCCAGAAGGGCAAAGCGATGAGAACTACGGTAGAGGCACCGAGTCGCGAGCCGCAGGCCCGATCCTTACTAGGCGAGTGTTTGGACGGCCCGAGTTCTCGACGTCGCCAACCCCAAAGTCGAAGCGGCGGCTCACGAGACCGCGATACGAGCCTCGATCCAGGCCGGGGCGGAGGATATGGGCTCTGAGAGATAGCCCGATTCGGCGAGATCGTGGCGAACGGGAGATAGGTTGGAAACGGCGATTCATTTGCACTGTAGTTCAACCTGAGGCTAGCTCGAGGCGAGAGATTTTGAGTTGTAGCCCACGAGTTTTATGGGTGAGACACGAGGATGATCCTCGAGTTTATCAAGCGATTCTGTGGATCATGGCGGTGATCGGGGCTTGACGATCGATGGTCTTGAGTTCGCATCGGTGCGGGATCTGGCGATTGGTAGTATGATTCGTAGGGGCTATCCGGAGAGAAGCATGCGCTTCCGGCCGTTTGGGGCGAGTTCTCGGAAGGCATTCGCCAGCCATTTCTTGCCACCGCGATGAGGAGGCTCGGGCGATAGATTTTCTGGCGAGGCAGAATGGGCGGGCGGTCAGGAATACAACGTGGAGTTTGATTCATTGGCTAGGTATGTGCCGCGTTGGTAGCGAACATGGAGGGCGAGGTGCGCTATGTCACGAGACTCGATGATCACTTGGCGAAGTTGCTCGGGGTGGCTCTCGGCCGGGCATGGACATTGCCGCGTGCGAGCACGTGCTCTCGGGTGTGAGAACGCGGTAAGCGGATCGGCAGTATCGAGAAGAGGCGGGGCGGCGAGGTCCTCTGGTAGTTTAGGGTAGACAACCCGGCAAACCAGATTTGCACCACGGTCGAGCGCTCCTCCACCATCTTGGGGCGTCTGAGTATTCGGGAAGCGGGGCGGGGTTCGAGCCGGGTTTCGGAGGACGAGTTCGGTCGGATGAGGCCACCTATGCCTCGGTGTGGTCGATGTGGTGATTGCCATTATAGGGTGTCTTGTTCCTCCGGGAGCTTGTTATTCTTGCGGCGGCGAGGCGTTTGAGAGATTGTCCGTCAGGTGGCGGGAATATGATGGCTCGGTAAGCGAAGTCGATGGTGGATCTTCATCGTCGATGGCGATCGCCGGGCGAGGGTATTCCGCGGACGAAAGGCGCGGCGGTCGTGGTAGAGGTTCGATTCAGCGGTCCTCGAGCGCATTTATGCTATGTCGGCCGCCGGAGACCGGAGGCGTCACCGATGTCGTCCGCAGTACATTGTTGGTTTCTTCTTTGTGATGTTTATGCTTTGATAGATCGAGTTCTACCTTGTCCTATATATCTCCTCGTATTCTTTGGTAGAATAGGGATAGAGCAGTCCATAGAATCCTTTGAGGTGGCTACGCCGTCGGTGCCGGTGTTAGTGGCGGGTATATAAGGCTTGCTGGTGACTATAGATGGTCGTCGGACTCTGGCGACTTGATAGAGTTGGACATGACGGACCGATGTGATTATGGGTATGGATTGGCTAGCGTCTTGCTATGCCTATGTGGACTGTAGAGGGAGATTAGTTCGATTCAGTTTCTGGTGGCCAGGTTATCAGTGGAAGGGAATCTTGCATCGTAGGGTAGGTTTATTTCTTACCTCGAGGCTAGGAAGATGGTGCGGAAAGGGTATATTTACCATTTGGTTGGGTATTAAATCTGAGGTGAGACAGCGGACCTTGATCGATTCCGGTGGTTAGAGAGTTTCAGACGTTTTCCCAGACGAGCTTAGGGTATCCTCTCCGAGAGGAGATTGAGTTTTGCATCGATTTGGCACGGACACTCGACCGATATCTATTAGCCATGAGAATGACACTGCCGAGTTGAGGCGAAAGACCGGTGAAGGACTTGCTAGAAAAAGGCTTTATTAGGCCTAGTGTTTCTCCACAGGAGCGCCGGTGTTGTTTGTAAAGAAGAAAGATGGGGCGTTGCGTATGTGTATTGATTCTGAGCGGTGAATAAGGTAACCATCGAGAATAGATATCCTCCCGGGATTGATGATTTGTTTGACCCGATTGCGGGCGAGATGTTTTCAAGATCGACTGCGATCCGTTATCATCAGTGCGTGTTAGAGAGCGAGATATCGAAGCGCATTCGGGACGGTATGGGCCTTATGAGTTCGAGGTAATGTCTTTTAGGTTGACAACGCTCAGCGGTATTCATGGATTTGATGAATAGGGTGTTGAGCCATTCTTGGATATGTTCGTTATAGTGTTCATTGATGATATCTTAGTGTATTCGCGCCGCGAGCGGGAGCATCTGGTCATTTGAGGCGGTGTTGGGAGTCCTCGAGGGCCGGCGATTGTATGCCAAGTTCTGAAATGCGAGTTTTGGTAGCCGATGGCTTTCTTAGGACATGTTATCGGGCCGATGGTATTCGGGTTGTCTGACAAAGATTGAAGCGATCGAACTTGGCCTAGACCAGCTACAAGCAGTGCGCGACTTTTGGGCCTTGCGAGTTATTACAGGAGGTTCGTGGAAGTTTGCTTCTATTTGGCCACGTTGACTAAGGCGACTCGGAGCGGCTATGTTCGATGGGCGGATACTTGTGAGAAAGTTTCCGATTGCTAAAGGAGAAGTTGGCGGCGCCCCGTTCTTACTCTTCCGGAGGGTTTAGATGGATATGTGGTTTATTGTGACGCGTCGGTGTCGGGCTTGGAGTGCGTCTTGATGCGGACGGCAAGGTTATAACTTATCGTCCCGGCGGCAGGAAACATGAGAAGAACTATCCCACACATGACTTGGAGTGGCGGCGATGGTTCACGCCTTGAAGATGCGGAGACATTACTTATATGGAGTCCGTGTGGACATTTACACGAACACAAGAGTCTCGGTACATCTTCACGGAGAGTGAACTTGCGGCGAAGGCGGTGGTTGGAGCTACTTAAGGATTACGATGTTGATATTACGTACCACCGGGGAAGGCGATGTAGTTGCAGATGCCGCCAGTCGCGGTCGATGGGTAGTCTATCGATGTTGAGCGAGAGAAAGGGATATGGTCAGAAGTTACACGATTAGCAAGCCTTGGGGTTCGTTTGGTTGATTAGTTGGTAACGAAATTGGGGTTCGAGAGTCGCGAGTCTTCCATCGTCGAGGTGAAGAGCGGCGATATGAGGATCCGATTTTAGTGCGATGCAGAGATGCGACTCTCCGGGAAGAGAAGAGTCTATTTGAGGTAGCACGGATGGGGTGCTAAGATTCGAGGCGGTTGTGTGTTCGATGTGAGGACTTCGTCGTGGTCAGGGAGGCACGCGCGGTGCTCGTTATTCGATTCATCCGGGTCGACTAAGATGTACCATGACCTCAGTGCGTGTATTGGTGGGATGGTTTGAAGAGGGCGTGGCGGTTTGTTGCCCGGTGTCCTAATTGTCGGCGAGTTAAGGTTGAGCACGAAGCGGTGGGCTATTACGGCTATTGATATTCGATGTGGAAGTGGGAGGTGGTCAACATGGACTTTATTACGAGGTTACCTCGCACGGAGAGCATGATTCCATTTGGGTTATTGTTGTGGTGTGAAATCAGCCCACTTTCTTCGATCGGGGCGGCGTTTCGTAGAGACTATGCGGATTATATATTAGAGAGATTGTGAGATTGCACGAGTCGGTGTCGATTATATCAGATAGAGAGCCCAGTTCACGGCTAACACGAGGTCCTTCCGAAGGATTAGGGAACACGGTGAGTCTCGACGGCGTTCATCCTCGAGACGGACGGACGGGCGGCGCACTATCCGACAACGAGGATATCTGCGGGCTTGTGTTATTAATTTCGGGGTAGTGGGAGGATCATTTACCTCTTGTAGAGTTTGCTTATAACAACGGCTACCATTCTAGTGTTCGGATGGCGCGCATGAGGCCTTATACGGGAGAAGTGCAGTCACCGATAGGTTGGTTTGAAGTGGGAGAAGTGCGATTAATCGGGCGGTTGGTTGTGAGCGATGGATAAGGTGAAGCTTATCGGGGCGGTTATTGGCGACCAGTCGGCGAAATCATATGCAGATCATCGGCGTCGACACTTAGAGTTTGAGGTTAATGATTGGGTCTTTACGAAAGTGTCACCCATGAAGGTGTGATGAGATTTGGGAGGAAAGAAACTCGGCCCAGGTACATTGGGCGTATCAGTTGTCAGAAGAGTGGGCAAGGTTGCCTATGAGTTGGATCTGCGTCCGATCTTGGCGATACATCGATTTTCACGTGTCTATGTTGCGAAATCGTTGGAGATCCGTCTAGAGTACACCGGTCGGGATGTCGGTGTGAGGAGTTATCGTATGAGGAGAATCTCATAGCGATACTCGATCGTCGAGTTAAACGACCGGACGAAGGGCGTGGCTTCCGTCAGTGTCTTATGGCGGAGCGAGCGGAGGAAATGGCGTGGGAAGCGAGAGGATGACATGATGAAGAAGTATCCTCACTTATTCCCTACCTCGGGTAACCCACTTTCTGCTTGTTAGTTTTGATTTAGCAATTGTGCTTAAGTATTGTTGTGGCTCGGGGAGCATTCTTATTTGCAAAGGAATAGTCAAGAAGATATGTTTATATTGTGTTTTGTGTAAGGCTAGAAGGAACATTCGGGACGAATGTTTCTAAGAGAATGTTATACCAGTGGTTGGGCCGTGCGTGTGGGCCGTGAGAAATTAGAAACACGTTCGGGGGCACGAGCGCATGGCCGGGCGAGCGCAGGCAAGCGGGTGAAATCTTGATGGCTGAAGTTCCAGTATGGCCTGGGAAAGCAGTGGCCATGAAAGATCAGTCGCGCGGAGAGCCATGTGGCGGAAAGCGCAGCGGCGAAGCCGCGGAATTTGGGCGGAAAAACTTAGAAAGTCGATTTTTGTTTTAAAAGAGGCCATGGGAGGGTGACAAGTTTCCCACATCGATTTACGCTCATCGTTATATTGACCAAGACTTGGTCATTTCTTTCAACTTTTCATCTTTACACTCCATCTCTCTAAGTTAAAAAAACTCATCCTTCTCTCTAAATTCCCAGAGGAATTCTAGCCTAAGGAAAAATCTGAAAAGTGTAATAGGAAGGAAAGGTTATTACAAGCTTGTGAAGACTATTGTGGTGGTGTTCTTGGAGAAAAGGCTAGCAAGGTGTTGGAATAAGTTTGGCTAAAACTTAAGGTAACATTTCTTCTCTTGTAGTTGGTATTGGGTGTTGCATGTTTAATAGGAAGAGCTTGTAGTTGGAAAAATGCACTTAGAGTAGTTGCGTGTAAGAAATGGGATTGATTATGAAAGAATTGGTTAGGGGATATTATGAGCATGTTGTTGCCTAAATACTACATTAGACTTGTTGGGTTAGTTGTTGTAACTTGTGGGGCTGAATTTTACACACCAAAATTTAGGTGTGTAATCCCTTGGTGTTGGTTGGTTGTTGAGCCTTAAACATGGCATTTGGCGTTAAAAATCGACCTTGGAAAGGTGGCAATGTATGTAGAAACAAAGGAACGCTGCCCAATTTTCCGTAGGAAATTGGTGACTTTAACTTGGAAATTCTGCATTGTAATTAGGGCTTGATAAGCGTATTGTGGTCATTTTAGGTTGACATACTACGTGCGGTAAATTGGACTTAGCTTGTGGATTGACCAAGAGGTATGTGGAACTTTCCTATCTCTTGAGCATGATTAGTTGTACCTATGTAGTACGGTAGACGTCTGAGATTTGGAAATCTTCGTTTGTTATAAGTATTTGATACTTGCCGTTTTAAAAGGAAAGTATAAAAATCCTTGGACTTAAGGGAATGTGTTTTACTATTGTTTAACTCTAATATAACGGCTTTATGGGAGTTGGTTATATTAGCTTGTGAAAGTTTAATGGAGAAAGGTTTTGATGATTTGAACTTGTGGAAGGAAAATGGTTTTAAGGCATGAATTGCCTAAGGTTTTACAAGAAATGAAGTCACTTAATTTAGAAGCTTGAGATAGTTTTAAAAGGAAATGTGACTTGTTTTGAAAAGAAATCGTAACTTGATACTATGGTGATTAGTATCTTGTAATTTTTGTATAAAAAAGTTATTTCTTAAAGGTTAAGTACATGATACTTGGGTTAAATTCAGGATTTTTACTAAAAGACATGATCGTGCCTTAGGTATACTAAAATGAGAGGATGTATTAATACTATTAATAAGAAGTTAGGTGATTCTTAACTTGCTTGAGTTATGATAGGCGGTAGTGCTTATGTTGTGATGTGATAGGTGGTAGTGCTTATGTTATGTTTTATTAGCGGATGAGCTATGTTATATATGTTTATATTATTGCGGGTAAACCGGGTTATTATTTATGCCATGGATTTGCTACCCGTGATGCGAGTGCGGCGCTTGTACTCGTGCGGATGCGGACCATAGGATCCATGCGGGTGAAATAGTCTCACGCGAGTACGCGATGGTACTCATGCGGATCCACGGGATCGTGCGGGTGAAATAGTCCCGTGCGGTGAAATAGTCCTATGGCGAGGCGGATGACCTCATGCGGGTCCACAGGACCTATGCGGGTGAAATAGTCCCAGGAGTAGGATTGCTTAATGATACTACGGGCGAGGTACCCTGTTTTGATCGTGAGCCTCCTATTTTTATGCTATAAGACTTATACTTGTTACTCTCATTATTAGTAAGGCACAGTGCAACATAATTTGATTTTATCTATAACTTGGTACATTTTTGGACTTATGATATTACTACGATTTTCGGTTTACATACTTGATGCGTTGTGTCGACCCCTTCCTCGGTGGTTGCGTTCATGCCGCAGGTAAGGGAAAGCAGGTGGTAGATCCTCATTCCTAGGATCTTGTACTCAGGTGTCAGGAGCTCCATTTCTTCGGAGGCTCGACTTTTGGTATGGTTCTCCCTGGAGTCGTTGATATTTTGTACATTCAGGGCATGACGGGGCCCTGTCCCGTCATAGTGTTATTCATTCTTAGAGGCATGTAGTCTTGTCAGAACTTGGTTTGTTAAGGATGTAACTGTTCGGTTTATGTACTTTTGGGTTAGCCATTTTGGGCTAGACTATTCTATATCTTAATGGTTGTTTATCTTGAGTTTATATTCCGCTGGTTTTCTCTGATGTTGTGTCACTAGGGTGCCCGGGTTAAGGCACCGGTCACGGGTCCGGGTTCGGGTCGTGACACCTTCCTTTTGACATCATGCTCTACAAATGACTACTTATCTTCTTAACATAATTCCTACCAAAGGTTTGACATATTCCTCCCCTCTTTAAATCTTATATAATAAGACGCTTTCGCATTCACATCTTAGGGTCTTTGGGTGCTTATGGTATCCCCTCTTTCCGTCAACTACAATTAACAAACTTCAAGCTCGTTCTACCCCTTGTGTGTTTTTAGGTTATCCGTCTAATCATCGTGGTTACAAGTGTTTTGATTTATCGTCTAATAAAATCATCATTAGTCGTCATGTTAACTTTTATGAAACTCAATTTTTGTGTGCAAAAGTAAGTAGTACCGGGCCTAGTTCGTATAATATTTTAGATGATGATGTTTTCCCGTATATTATCTATAATTTATCATACTTATCCCGCACCCAAACTCCACCAGCGGGCCTACTGCCTGTTGGACCTACTGTTCCGCCATATCCTCTAGTTTCTGCCCGTTTTAGCTATTGGGCCGGTGCCCAGCCTAATACCGACATTGTTCCAGCCCCGGTTCCTGTTTCGGTCACGGATACTACTTCCGGTATTGGTCCAGCAGGCCCTCTGTCTGCTGGCCAGCCCGTCCCCATCCAAATTCTTCTCAAAATTCACCTAATTCCTCCCTGAGTCATAGACCGGTCACTCGTAATCAATGGGGTATTTTTAAATCAAAACGACTTTTTAATCTAAATTCTAATGTCTTTAAATCCCCTCTACCACGTAACCCCGTGTCTGTCTTAAATGACCCGAATTGAAAATTGGCTATGAACGACGATTATAATGCTCTTATTGCAAATAAGACGTGGGAAGTTGGTCTCCCGTCCTTCTGGTGTTAATATTATTCGGTTTATGTGGATTTTTACTCATAAAGATAATTCTGATGGTTCTTTTGCGTGACATAGGGCTCGTCTTATAGGTGATGGTAAGACTCAACAGATTGGTGTAGATTGTGGTGAGACATTTAGTCTGGTGGTCATGTCGTCTACCATTCGCATTATTCTCATCTTGGCTCTTTCGAAAGCATGACTCATTCATCAGTTAGATGTGAAGAATTCTTTCTTACATTGTGATCTTAAGGAGATCGTTTACATGCATCAGCCCTTGGGTTTTCGAGATCCCAAATATCCTCATCATGTATGTTTATTGAAGAAGTCTTTGTATGAGCTTAAGCAGGCCCCACGGGCTTGGTATAAAAGATTTACAGACTATGTTTCGACTATTGGGTTTTCTCACAACGGGTCTGATAATTCATTGGTCATATATCGTCATAGTACTTCCCTAGCTTATATTCTATTATATGTAGATGACATTATCTTGACTGCTTCGACTGATGTTTTGCGCAAGTTTATCATGACCATGCTCAGTTTGAGTTTGCTATGAAAGACTTGAGGCCCTTGAGTTACTTTTTTGGGATTGATGTTTCTCGTCATGCATGTGGGTTATTCTTATGATAAAGAAAGTATGTCGTTGAGATAATTGAACGGGTTGGTATGTACTCGTATAAGTCTACTTCCACTCCAGTTGATATTAAGCCCAAGCTGGGTGTTGCGGCTGACTCACCTTATGAGGATCTCACTCACTATCGCAATCATGCTGGAGCTCTACAGTATCTTACTTTCACGAGACTGGATATTACATATGTCGTACAACAGGTGTACTTGTTTATGCATGATCATAGGATGGAGCACATGAATGCGCTCAAACGCATTATCAGATACATCTAGGGGACACTTGACTATGGCTTACATCTATATTCATCATCGACCTCTACACTTATCTCATATACAAATTTTGATTGGGGTGACTGTCCCGATATCATATACTCCACATCAGGTGGTTATTGCATGTTTCTTGGTGATAACTTGGTCTCGTGGTCTGCCAAACGACAAGCTACTTTATCACGCTCTAGTGCCGAGGACAAGTTTTGAGGGGTAGCCAATGCGGTCTCTGAATCATGTTTGTTACGTAATCTTCTCTTAGAGCTTCACTTTCCCAGTCAAAAAGCTATATTGGTTTATTGTGATAATGTTAGTGCAGTATATCTTTCTGGGAATCCGATTCAACATCAGCGCACTAAATATATTGAGATGTACATCCAATTTGTTCGCGAAAAGGTAGCTCGTGGACAAGTATGTGTCCTGCATGTCCTTTCCATGTATCAAATTGTAGATATCTTTACCAAAGGTTTTCCGTCAGTTCTCTTTGAAGATTTTAGGGACAGTCTCAACGTACGAAAACCGTCTGCTATGATTGCGGGGTGTGTTAGTTATACCTGTGATATACATGGGTTTGTATACCATGTATATCACGGTTTCACAAGACAACTTACCAAATGTGAAACCGTGGTATAAACGGTATACAAACTCGTGTATATCACGATTTTGGAGTCAAATTTCAATGTAAATATTGTATTAAATTAGACTTGTACACTTATCATAATTATAGGATTCTTGTATAACTATAATAGGATTTTGGGAGTAGAATAGAAATAGGATTTTCCTATTATGAAAAATTGTAAATTGTATATATACTCTTTCATTAATGAGATTATTTCTTTCGCAGGTTTGATTCTCTAGTTATGAAATAAAACAACTGAATCAATTAGTTGTGCCATGGAGAATAATGTTTTTTGTACCAAAAACAGACGGAGAATAATGTTTTAAATACTACCAATTACCATTTAAGAAAACACAAAGAAATGGAGTGATAAACAAATGAAAAAACATTTTTTTCTGTGTCGTGTATGGTAGGGACCTAAATTTTGGTCGAGTGCAATATGAATATTCAGGGTATATATATTTTTGGTGTATGTATGTGCTCTTGTATTCGTAAAGCTAAGTTACATCGAATTGAGGTGAGGCTCCGATTTTGTAAGTTTTCTTTGTTCGTCGAAACGTTATCCTTTTCTTTTCTACTGAATCTTTGTTTGTTCTCGAAAAATAGAATTTGATTCGAGTTTGCATGTTTTTGCTAATTCCAGGATTTTTTTCTAATTCGATAATTAATACTTTGTAAGTTTTCATAGGAAGACTCAAATCCATTTTTATGAACTTTATTTGTTTTTGGAAAATAGGATTTGAGTCAGAATTAACCATTTTTGTTAATTTCAGGATTTATCTGAATTAAGTAGCGATCACTAAGTTTTCATACCAAGGCTCAATCCCATTATTATGAACTTTCATTTGTTCTCAAAAAACATGATCCTACTTAGGATTGCTCATTTTCGTTAAATTTTAGGATTTCTCTGAATTTGAAAACGGTTACTTTATAAGTTTTCATACCATGGCTCAATCTCAATTTTCTGAACCTTATTTTTTCTCGGAAAAAACATGATTTGACTCAAGATTGACTCGTCCATTTTCGTTAATTCAAGGGTTTCTTTGAAGTAGAAAGTGATCGCGATAACTTAGTAAGTGAAGGAGAATAATCCCGTACTGGTTTCATTAATGTAAATGGTTTATATACATGATATACAATAATAATTTTGTCATATGACCAGAAATGCAAGGTAGGGTTGTGTACAATAGACATTTGTGGTCCGGCCCTTCCCCGGACTTCACGCATAGAGAGAGCTTAGTGCATCGGGCTGCCCTTTATACAATAGTAATTTTTGGCTATAATTACGGAGATTAAATATTCACCTAACTAATATAAAATATTGCTACAATAATTACAGATATACAAAATCACTAATTATACCAAAAGAATATTTTTGCATATATTCTATCACACCTCCGCAGTCGTAACGGGCGATCGTTGTACGCTGAGACTGTCCCTAAAATCTTTAAACAGAACTAAGAGAAGACTCTTAGTAAATATGTCAGCAATTTGATAACGTGAGGGGATATGCAAGACACGTACTTGTCCACGAGCTACCTTTTCGCGAACAAAGTGAATATTCATCTCAATATGTTTAGTGCGCTAATGTTGGACGGGATTCTCCGAGAGATATATCGCACTAACATTATCGCAATAGACCAAGGTAACTTTCTGAATAGGAAAATGAAGCTCTAAGCGGAGGTTACGCAACCAACAAGACTAGAACACCACATTAGCTACCCCTCGATATTCGGCCTCCGCGCTAAAGTGCGACAAAGTAGCCTGACGTTTAGCCGACCAAGTTATCACCAAGAAACATACAATAACCATATGTCGAACGTCTGGTATCTAGACATCCACCCCAATCAGCATCTGTATAAGACATGAGAGTAGATACCGATGATGAATATAAGTGTAAACCATAATCAAGAGTGTCCTGAATGTAACACATAATGCGTTTGAAAACATGCATGTGTTCTTCCATCGGATTATGCATGAATAAACACATATGTTGCACTGCATAAGTAATATCGGACCTCGTAAATGTGAGATATTGAAGAGCCCCCCGCGAGACTACAATAGTGGGAGGGATCCTCGTATGGTGTGCTAAAAGTAGCATTTATCTTCGGTTTAGTGTCAACCGGAGTAAGAGATGACTTACAAGTTGACATGTCATCCCATTCAATAATATCTAATGCATACTTCCTCTGAGATAGAAATAGACCACATGCATGACGAGTTACATCTATACCCAAAAAATAATTCAAAGGCCCCAAGTCTTTCATAGCAAATTCGGAGCTGAGAAGATAGACTTACGCAGTTTATCAGAGAAAGTCAATATAATATCCACATATAACAGAATGTATGCCATAGAAGTACCGTGACGGTAAATGAACGGAGAATGATCAGACCTGTTGTGAGAAAATCCAAGAGTAGACACATAATTTACAAATCTTTTGTACCATGCCCGATGATCCTGTTTTAGTCCATACAAGAATTTCTTCAGCAAGCACACATGGTTAGGATGATCGGGGTCCCTGAAATCCAGTGATGCATGTATACAGTTTCCTTGAGTTTGTCGTATAAGAACGCATTTTTCACGTCCAACTGATGAATGGGACATGTTTTTGAGAGAGCTAGACTGAGAACAGTGTAAATAGTTTCCGGTTTGACCACATGACTAAATGTCTCTCCACAATACACGCCAACCAGTTGAGTTTTGCCATCACCTACAAGACGAGCCTTTTTCCTATCAAAACAACCATCAGATTTTTCCTTATGAGTAAAAATTCACATAGAATGAATCACATTGACACCAGGTGGACGGGGCACAACTCACGCGTCTTATTTTCAATAAGAGCATTAGATTCATTATTCATGGCCATTTTTCAATTCGGGTCACAAAGGACAGACATGGGGTTACGTGGTAGAAGGGATTTAGTGTCATTAGAGTTGATATTAAATGTCACTTTGGTATAAAAAAAATACCTCATTGGCTACGAGTAATGGGCTCTTGTCCCGGAATAGAAGTGGTTTGGATAGGAGTAGAAGCGGTGGGCTGGCCCAGTGCCAGTTGTGTGCGTTGGACTGGATTCGGGTTAGGATTACCTGGGTTGATTGATGGTTGGATGGTATTGGGCCGTGACGGTGGGCTCTTGGCGAAGTGGCGCATCAAAGGTGTTTGGGCGATGGCGGTGGGCCCGTGGCGTAATTTATGGACGTGATACTGTTGGGCCAGCAGTCATTGGGTCTGTCGGCTCCTGCTGGTCCAGATGTTGAGAAGTGGGCTAGACCAAATGGTGGACCACATACGGTGAGAGCCCATCATCTAAAAATCATATGAATTGGACATGGAATTATGCACCTTAGCAAATGAAAATTGGGTTTCATAAAAAATGACACGGCGACTAATGATGTTTTTATTAGAGGATAAATCAGAATATTTATAATCACAGTGTTTCGATTGATAACCCAGAAACACACAAGCGGTAGAGCGGGTTTGAAGTTTATTAATGGTAGTGGAGGGGAATAGAGGATAACATAAACACCCAAACATCCTAAGATGAGAATACGAAGGGTCTTTTTGATAAAGAATTTTGAGTATGGATTGGTATGTTAATCACATGAACCATGTCAGGATTCGGACTAGGAATTGTTATTTTCTCCGATGCAGTTAGATCTATTCCCTGGCCTGTTCTGGTTCTATATAGTCTAACCCCGAAAAGAGAAGACTCGTCGTTTTTAGCCTGGTGCAAGTGTGGGAGATCTTTACCATATAGTATAGTAGCCCTGCCATTCCGACAAGAGCAGTTACGCATTTTCCTAAACCACCAGGAAGTAGTCTGCTTTGATATAACCTGGACTGCTAGGGATTATGTTAAGAAAGTAAGTTGTCATTCGTAAAGCACGATGCCAAAATGAAGGTGGTAATGATGCATGGGCTAGTAATGTACGAACAATATTATTAATGGTGCGGATTTTTCTTTCGGCTTTCCCATTTTGTGATGACGTATGTGGACATGAAAATCGAAAATATATACCATTAAACTTACAAATTCTCTAAATGGCCCATTATCAAATTCTCTTCCATTATCTTTCGTATTTTATCATGTATAACATATTTTTATAGTCACAAAAATCATCTTAAGACTACAAGACTTCAATTTTTTATATCCTTCTAACTCCGCGATGAAAGATAAGTCTACGTACAATAGACCCGTGTGGTCCGGCCCTTCTCCTGACCCCGCACATAGCGGGAGTTTAGTGCACCGAACTCATTTTTTTTAATTCCGCGATGAGTTAAAGTCTGCTAGAATTGAAACCAGGGGAGCATAATATAGGATACCCTGTATCTAGTGGCAACAATGCAATCATTTGTTCCTTTGTTCTTCTGAATTAAAAAAGTTACCAAATACTACATAAAAAGAGACATTTGTTTTGGAATAAACTAAAAAGAAAAATAAACACACTTCAAATTAAACCTGGCTAACGGTTCGGGGTGACCCAGAACCGAATCGGTCGATCCGGTACAAAATCCGGTCCGATCCGGACCGAGAAGCCTTAACGGGTTGGGGGTTGATTTGGCCCCAACCCGCACGGGTTATAGAGAAATCCGTGGGACCGGACGGTTGAGCCGTAAAGGAAATCGTGACCTTCTGGTTAACCGGTCGGGCCATAAGGTAAAAAAAAAAAAACGGGGTTGTTGCAGCGTAATGTTACCAGATTAGGAGTTTGGGGTTGCCAATGATCTAAATGACCGTTTGGCTTGATTTTTTTTTCATTTTTTTTTAAATTTATTATTTACATTTTTACCCTTTAAAAATCTATAAATATTCTATATTCTTCTCAATTTTATCACACAATTAATTTTCAAAGTAGCAAGGCGCAGGACTTCGAGCTTCGAGTTTCAATACAATTGAGTTCTGAATCCCGAAGTTTGGTACACTCGTTTAATTCTCTAATTATTTTATTAAATTGCCATATTTATTTGTTGATTATTTAAGTTAAATTTTAAATTAAATATTTTATAATGAATTTACTAGGGGCATTAGGAGTGACTGGACGGCGTAAATCTAGTTCAAGGGGTAAAAAATCTATATGTTCTACATCATCTAATCAAAATATAGATTATGATCAAATGCAAGAAGATTTTGGAATAGAAGATAATGAATATGATAACGTTCAATTAGATAATATTGTTGAACTTGAAGAAACTGAACCTCCTACACCTACTAGTGTTCCTTCTGTCAATGTTGGTACTGCTAGTGGTAGTCGTAGACCTCCTTTACCAGAACCAGAAGTAAGAAAAAAAGGAGTAAAGTGTGGCCCTTTTATGATAGAGTTGAGGACACTAATAGAGTTAGATGTAATATTTGTGGGAAAACTGTCACGACCCGAAACCCGGGCCCGCGACTGGTGCCCTACCTAGGCACCCTTATACTCGTACCTCCCATATAACCAACGGAAGCAAATAAACTCATATAATAAAATAGGCAAGCCGATAAGGCTGTCGCTGTATGTAGAAAAATCCGAATAATTGTGACTGTACATATGTCCAACCCACACATGACTACAGACCTCTAACAGTATAACAGTACTATGACTGGACAAGACCCCGTCGTACCCCTGAATGTACATAAGCCTGTAATAGCCAAAAATGTACCAAAAGACTAAACTCCGGGACAATGGAGCTATCTCAATAGCTGAGCAAAGATCCTAAGCACGCGGATCAGCAAACTGAGTACCTACACCTGCGGACATGACGCGGCCCGGAAGTCGATCACAACAGGTACCAAGTATGTAAACATAAAGTATAGTAATTAAGATCATAACTGGCCAAAGAATGACAGAGACAAGTATGAGAATCAAATACCAGATCCAACCGTGTCATATAAAATAGAGCCAACTGTACCTTTTTAAAAAACAGAGAGTCAACAGTGCCCTTTTCTTTTAAATAAAAATAACGAGAATCCTCATCATGTCTGTACACCTATCACGTGTCTCGGCCTAATATATATTTATGTTTCGGATCGTGCAACCCATCCCAATATATGTAAGTGTTGCGGATCGTGCAACCCGTCCCAATATATGTATATAAGTGTTGCGGATCGTGTAACCCGTCCAATAAATATATAAGTGTTGCGGATCGTGCAACCCGTCCCAATAAATATACATATCACTATACTGGGCAATCTTACACAATTTAAATCATCTTTTGACTCTCAGTAACACCATTTTTAAAATGAACTTCCATTTTAGGAAAACCAAGGCACTATCACATCTTACATTTTATAAAACACCAAGGTACCAACATATCATGTACCAATCACATATAATGAACTTTCATTTTAATTCCATCCTTTGGAAAATCAAGGCATTAGATATCATGTATCACTTTAAAACATCATTTGGAAAGCCAAGGCACTATATATCATGTAGCACCTTAAAACATCAATTAGGAATTAGGATCTCCTTAAAACTATGTACGTCCGCCGTACATTCATTTCATATGAAAATTATGCCAAAGAAGAAAGGATAGTTTCACATACCTTATAGGCTATACCAACTTGACAACTAGAATACGTCTCAAGTAGTACTTCAACCTATAATAACAATAACACGTCACACATTCCAGTGGTTGCTACTAACTTGGAAACAGTGTCGAAGAAGTTTGAAAAAGTGATATACCAGCTATTACGGCTCAAAAGAGGAGGAGTACGTGATTAAGTAGGCATTTGGCACATATATTCCACATACTTTTCACTTTCACTTTATTTGAAATTTACGAAGATGGAGCTGGTAATAGTTTGGAGCACTTATCCAAATTTGGAATCCAACTCCAAGTTGAATTTGAAAATTTTATAACCATACACTGAACTGATTTTGAAATAAAGTAAAAAATTATTCTCGCAAAAAGTGAATAAAGCTCATGGTCAAATGGCTCCTTCATCTTGAAATTGTAGGTCCACTTGTTCTAATAAGTTTTTTGTGCAAACCTGTGTGATTGATTCCCTTTTTATCATTCTCCCTGTAGCAATATTATTCCATGATAACTAACTGGTCTCACATCGGATATGAAATAGAAATATTTTTTATATATGAATTAGTTTTCTTATATAGATTTAGACAATAATCACCCTACAAACTAACTTTTGGATTGAGTTAGGCCCAAGATAAATTCTTTACACAAACTTAGACATAAAAACAAACACGTGGCATTCACCCGTAAATGACTCACAAGAGATAAAATAGAGTATAGAGAAGAAGAAGAAAACGAGTCACACTCACAATCGGGAGGGGCACAGAACAGAACCAGGTGGATTCTCAGCAACACCGCCGAGTCATAGAATAGGTTCAGTAGGGCGATGGAACAAAGACGGTCGTGGTGAGTAGGGTTGTTACCGGTCCGGATACTCCCAGTAATTACCCGAGAACCGGACCGGTAAACCCCAACCGATACTCGGACCGAAACCTTAACGGTTCGGATACGAGTACCAAAAAATTACTCGGATCGATAAGGAGTCGTATCGGTAACCCGGTAACACCCTCCTCCCCAGCCAACCCGCCGGCCCTCGCCTACCCAGCCTCACTCTCCTCCCGCCGACCCCCTCACTCGCCATTTCTCAAGAAGCTCTAATTATATTTAATTGCAATATTCCCTAATGTTGGACTATTTTACATGTTTTAAATATATGTGATGTAGACTTTATGTTTTAATTTGAAGTATTGACATATAAAATATATGTTGTAAATTAGTGAAACTTTAAATGGTCACAACTTTGCGCTCGGACGTCCGTTTGACCTATTTTTTTTTATTTTGCGTATTTTTTCGAGACGGAGCCATCCCAAATGGACTAGTTCAGAGAATTTCTCCAAAAACGTCCTTCTTGGCAATCAATTTCACTTTTTCCCTAAATCGTTACGTTTTCCCCTTTTCAAAGCTAAATATCTCGCGATATACAATAGATTTCAACGTACAAATTTCGTGGTAATGTGTCCGAGAATGTCAATTTCAATATTGAAAATTTAATTTTTAAAATAAAATAAATTGGATCCCGGACCCGAAACCGGACCGATAAGGTTTCGGTCCGGTCCCGGATCTCGTCCCAGGACCGAAACCTTATCGGACCGGACCGATAACACCCCTAGTGGTGAGAGGGAGAGTTGGAATTTACTTGTTTAGAGAGAGAATATTGATTTACCAAATTGTGCTGTGTTTGCTTCATCAATGTGGTCAAGGAAAGTAATAAATCGGTAAAGCAGGGGCTAAATGAGACGTAAAAATCTCTTTGTAGTACGTATATATTTTAGCATTTTTTTTTTTTTTTTATATGCAGGTTGACTACTCCGGGAGGTAGTAGTACTGGTCCATCAACACTATAGTAAATCGCGGTATGTGCTTCAATAATCAGTATTTGAGAACGGACAACTGATAACACATACAAGAATCAACAGAGAGCAGAATGCTCCCACTGAAAATCGATCTTCTCGCTACAAGTGTTAAGAGCGTCTTAAGCCCCCTTTGCCATTATACTGCAACTATAAATGTGAAGTGGAGTTTTTGGCCCGGACTATGCTCAAAGTTTTTGTTTGGTAAATACTTATTTATACGATGCTTACACCAATTTTTTATGATCTAATGTAATTTAATAAGACGATAATATATATTACTCCCTCCGTCTCATATTACTTATTCATGTTATTAAAAGTATTTATCTCAAATTAGTTGTCAATTTACAAAATCAAAATAGAATTAATAAAATATTTCCATCTTGCCCTTAATATTAAGTATTGTTGAAAATAATTAAAATTAATTAGAGTCCAATTTATTGGAGAGAGACAAAGGTAAAAATACACATTTAATTTATGATTTCTTAATAGATGTGTAAATGAAAAAGTAGACAAGTAATATGGGATGAAGGGAATAATAAATTATAGTAATTAAATTGTAAAAAATTATTTATAGGTACATATCATGCATAATAATATTAATTTCGAGTGAATATCCGAAGATCAACTTCAAGCCCTTGGATTTAGATACATCAAGTTCAAAATCAAACTCAAAATTCATTGAAATTAATTTCCCAAAATGAGAATTATTGAAATAAAGACACTACACTTATTATAATTTAATTATTTTCTTGACGTAAATTTTATTATATTCAAATATACATGAGTTAATCATAATTAAGCTTTAAAGGTCTATTTGTGGGAACAAAGTATAGAAATAAAGGAAATGGAATATAACAACAACAAATTGTAAGAAATCTGGAAATAAACAAATAAGAGGACTTGCTGAGTCGACCAAATTCTTGATCTATCCTTAAGATAATATTGCCCCGTATATCCTTTCAACGATTGTAATGACAAATTATCTCCCAAGATAAAACATCAATCAAACAAATGAGCTAAGGGAACTCAAGTGTTTGCTTAGGAAGAATGATCTTTGAGTATTTGTGATTGCAAGAGAGGAAGACAATTTCAGAGAATTGTTGAGTGTGAGGTGTTTTGCAAATGAGCCCAAGGCTCCATTTTATAGTGTAGAGAAGATGGTCTTCCACATAGCCAAGTAATGGCCAATAAAGACCATGTAATAGCTATGAATGTGGAGTAATAATTCAGCCAAATAATGGCTGAATTCAAGAGCCAAATAATGGAGAATTAATGCTCCAAAGTCACCTAAAAACAGCCATCTTCCATGCTCACAAACGTCATGACGCGCGGTGTCGAAACTTGAGCGGCGCGCGACCACGCTGGCACCGACACTTCAGAGAGTTGTGCCGCGGCCCTGCAGGCTGGCGCCGTGACATTTTTCAGACTCGTTTCATCTTTCACACATTGTACACGTCTTCCTTTCATTTACCAACGTGAAACCATTGTTATTTGGTCAATAACCATCTATTATTTTACGTCTCAAACAAGTCGTATACGTACCAATATCTCTTCCACTTAAGGAAATTACGATCTTTGACACTTTATATGCACGTGTGTGGAAACCAAGTTTCCGACGTGTGGGGCCCCAATTGTTCGAGTCATAATTTAATAGGATTAACTTTCACTTTTAGTAAATTTCCAACAATCCCCTCTTAGAAGAGATTTTGACGCACGCACATGGTGCCTTTCGAACAATCACTTGGCGGATCGATATCGCATCTGGAGAGGTAGCCGTAGATTTGAACCTTCCATAGTAGAATAACATCAGACATATTTACTGCGCGGTGAACGTGATGTCTTGAACCATCAGTGTTTAGTATATGCCAAGACAATGGTACCAATACAACATCTTTCCTACTCAATCTTTCTAATGTTTTGTCTGCCGTGGGCCATGGACACCCTTGGATTCTTAAGTGCGTTTATTTGAGGCATCCTGTCCTCGCACTTAAATAGGTGGTCTCCTACAAGGTATCCTGTAATACTCCGCTACACAAGCGTTAGGAACCATTAAAAATTTCCCCAACCTAACCTCAATTATTGAGGATCATTAAAGGTTTGGAAATTTATCCTTTACCCCTCTTGCAGGTAGTACTTTTTGTCTATCACGGAAACGGCCTTGGATTTTGTTTCTTAAGAAAGACACATTATCCGAAGTGCTCTTGCTTCCACCGAAGCGCTCACGGAACCTTTACAGTTTAGTTTTCCCATTGAACCTTATTCCTGGGATCTTCAGTCTGTAAGGTTGGGTATCAACTATATCGGTTCTTATTGTTTGGGTTTTAAGCCCATTTTCCTAGACATGCAGAACAACTGATCTTTGGGTATTCCCTTCGTCAAGGGATCTGTAATATTTTTCTTAGATTTTATGTAATCAATGGAAATAATACCCGAGGTGATAAAGTGCCTAACGGACTCATGTTTCCGTCGAATATGACGAGACTTACCGTTGTATATTGAACTTCGTGCCCTTCCAAGATCTGACTGACTATCGCAGTTGATCATTACAGAAGACACGGGTTTATCCCAACATGGGACATCCTCTAGAAAACCATGAAGCTACTCAGATTCCTCTCACGCTTTATCTAAAGTGATAAATTCTGACTCCATCGTAGATCGGGCAATAAGAGTTTGCCTAGAGGATTTCCAAGACACAGCTCCACCACCGATTATAAAAATATATCCGCTGGTGGACTTGATTTCGTCGCTATGAGATATCCAGTTTACATCGCTGTACCCCTCTAGTACCGCTGGATATCTGATCGGTGTATTTTGTATACACCTTTTGAGTCTGTTTTAGTGAGTCTTTTGTCCCATTTTGCACATATAAGTGTCGTATTAGGATAGTTTTTCTTTCTATTGAGTCAAAGTGGTTGAAATGGTCAAATGGCGAAAAAGGAGCAAAAAGAGGCAAGAGGAGATGCCACGATGAAAGCAGAAAGTGGCGAACAAGGCAAAAATCGGACCCGTGGCGTGGCGCTCCTGCGATGAGTCGGGCCGCGGCGCCATCATTGAAGAAGCGCAGAAGATCCAGCGCCGCGGCGCCTAAAACAAGGCCGCGATGCCCATCATCCGCAGAGACAGAAACTTCGGCCGCGCGCGCCTCGAGAGAAGCGGCGCGCGCGCTAAACATCCGAGAGCGAGAAGATCCAGCCGCGGCACCTGCATAACAGATATCGGGCCGCGGCCAAAACACCCGATGAATCGCAGAACTTCCGGCGCGCTTATCTCGCATGGCGCCGACGCGGAAAAATTAGGTCTTTTGACGGATATTTGGGCCAGGCCTGCAGGGAAAAGAAGGAGGCGTTTTTAAACCTATATAAGGAGAACCCTAGGCAGTTTTTGAGGGTTCCCTTTCTTGACAACACAAGATTTTCTTGCTAGGAGATTGGAGACCTAAACTTAGTAATTTCTTTCCTTTTTCTTTTCTTTATTTGGTTTTGCATGATGAACTTGGAATTAGTTCTTGTCATCTTTATGGCTAGGAACTAATTCTCCTATAGGGCTTTCTATGTTGAACTTCTTGAAACTTATGTTATAAATTAATGCATGCTTATGGTTATTTTTCTTATTGAGAGATCTATCCAATAATTGAGTTGAATTCTTGGTAGCTAATTGACAACTAGTTATCACTATATGATTTCTAATCAGATTCTGAAAAGGGGGGATTGTGAATATCTTTGTAAGTTAGGTAGGCAGGCTTGAATTGGGGATGAAAATACCTCAATTAGTTTTGTAAGCGTTGATGAGAGGCTTAACAACCCTAATTTTGCGCATTGTGCGTGACGGCCAACTAGGTTTTTGTTCTTAATCCTCCCATAGAGTTACCCTTATCAAAAAGTTAGGTAAGGAACAATACGGGGTTAGTGTTTATATAACCTAACGGAGTATAAAGCGATTTCAGTAAACCGCTTTCTCCAAAGAAGAACACCATAAGTAATGCATTAGTAAGTAGCATAAGCGGATAGTGAGGATACATAGAAGCCCTATTCTCATCACATCTGAAGTAATTCTTTATATTTACTTGTCTTTAATAATTCTTAGTTATAAACAAAACAATCAATCATTAATTCACCAAATAGATACAAAAAAAATAGATAGTTGGTACTTGAACCCTAATCCTAGAGGACGATATTCGATCTTATCTAAGACTATACTACTTGATACGATAACGTGCACTTGCGTTTAAAAGTGTGTGCATATTACGCGCATCAAGTTTTTGGCGCCGTTGCCGGGGATTAGGCATTAGTTCAATATCAAATTTATCTATTTTTAATTTCTAATTTGGTTTTATGTATAGTTTTTTTAATTTTGTTTGTTTTATGTATTTATTGTGTGAAAACAAGGGTGCCGTGATTCTTTGTTGGTTTTGATGCATCTCAGGGATCCTGAAGATATGGATTACTACCACAATATGATCGAGCTCCAACCATAGAGGAAGAGAAGGAGGAATTACGAGAAACTCTACTCAGTCTCACGAGGTCCCAAGCTCAGTTCATGGACGAAATGAGGTTGGGTATAAAGAAGTTGGAAACGCAAATAGCAGAACTCGCGATCATATTCAACAGCGAACAGCAAGTTGAGGAGCCTGAATCACACCCAACTATTGAGGAATTTGGTGAGATAGTTGGTGTAGAAGGAAAAGATTGCGAAATCCAATTATTCACCTTCGATTCTCGTGGAAATTCTTTTTCATGCACCTATCACAGAAGAAACACCACTAGCTATCACGAATGACTCCCAATTAGGAATTGCATACCATCAAGGGCAACCCCCAGAGTCAAGAGATGTAGAGAATTTCACGGTTTCCTACAAAATAAGAAGTTCAAAAGACAAACTCATCTTGTGTGCTGGGGATACTTGTATGTTTAAGGCCCTGTTTGAACAAATAGTTATAGGGAAATTGAGACCTATAGCAATAAATCGTGGATTGCAAGCAGTTCGTAAGTATCCAATGGGCACTCGTAAAGGTTAATTGCGTCGGCTAAAAGACGTAAAGATAAAGGCTTGTTGGGAGGCAACCCAACGCTTTTTCAATTATGTCATTTTAATTGCTTTTAGTTTATTTTATTTTGTCTAGAACAATATCACGGTCTTGGGTTCTTGTGTTTGTGTGAGTGATAGGTACAGGGAATGAATC
This sequence comes from Przewalskia tangutica, assembly GCA_029844215.1. Lineage (NCBI taxonomy): Eukaryota > Viridiplantae > Streptophyta > Magnoliopsida > Solanales > Solanaceae > Przewalskia > Przewalskia tangutica. Next base: position 128,055,798 of record CM056721.1, read on the forward strand.
AAGGCGAAAAAGCGAAAGAAAGTCGGATTTAAAAGTGTAAGCCATGGCGCGTAATAGCGCGCAAAAGAGTGAACAGCGCAGAATTTAGCGCCGCACGCGAGCAGTGGCCGCAGAATTCCGAAAGTTTGCAGTTTAGCATGGGCCGCGCGAGAGGGCCGCTGGCAGAAGTCCCGGGCGAGCGCAGATGTTTAGCCGCATGGCTAAAAGCGGCCGCCATGGCGGGAATCCAGAATTTAAAACGCCTAAAATCGATTTTCCCAATTCCAACTTCCAAAACCTAACCTTCCCTCTCCAAAAACCCACGAAATTTCATAAACTCTCCCACAAATCCTCCACAAATCCAACCCAACCACAACCTAAACTCTTAAATTCCCAAAAACACCCAACTATCTCAAACAACAAAGCTCCATTCCATAGCCTCAACCCACCAATTGAAACAAGAACAAGCTTGAATCTTCTCAGAAAAAGGTAATCCCTATCTTTGTTCTTGAATCCTTTCACCAAGTCATAGGAGGTAGTAGTTGGGAAGAGTATTGTAGTTGAAGTAGTTTGGGTAATCGAAAAGTTGTGAAGTTGGAGAAGGAGTAGAAAAAGAGGTTGTGGGCATTGTTGAAGTTTGGGGTATTGTCCGCTAGTTGTTGAGTGTAGAGACATTGGCCACAAAAATTAGAGTCGCAGATTTTGTTTAAAAATGGCCACCAGAAAGAGAAGAGGATCCACATCCACCCCAACCCCACAATACGATGAAAATAGATTTGTGAGTTACCAGACCTTCCAAAGATACAAAAGGCTTGAGACCAGGCCCGTAATTCCAGAAAGGGGAATGGATTACCAAAGGGGATCATATGGGGAGGAAGATATTTATGAGCCCATCCGGGCTATGATAGAGCTAAGGGGGTGGAAGAGATTTGTCAATCCGGAGAAGATAACACCGTGAATACAACAATGCGCGGAATTTTATGCAAACTTTCCAGAGAGGATAGAAAGGGGGTGCTTTGTAAGGGGAAATTATATGCCTGTGACGGCGGAAGCAATAAACACGACTCTAAAAACAGTGGATGTTGAAGGAGGAATTGGTGATTGGAGCCATTTTAGAACATGGTCTAGGAGCACCGACAACATCAACTGGGATACCACAGAAACACCGCTACCACGAGCCGCTTGATATTGGAAGAAATGGATCTAGAGCACCGAGTAGGTGCCAATTCAACAAGGCGCAAGGCTTGGTCAGATTTCGTCGATTCGCATGATTCCATCTACGCACTTCACGAGTGCCGTAAGATGCGATTAAGTTGATTTATGGAATTATGGCGGGCCGACAATTGATGTGGGAAAAGAGATAGTGCGAGCATCAAAAATCAGCGAGTTGGTGACAACAGGTGGATTGGGACACGGCTCGCTTATTACCAGTCTATGCCACATGAGTGCGGTCCCACAACTACCCACAGATACTCGTGAAATAAATTAACTGCCCGTGTCCTATGGGATAGTGCACTCTTTCCTGCACCCCACCAAAGAAAGGAGAGTACAACCAAAGAAGCAGAGCAGCAGCAGAGGCCATGGATGAAGATGAGCACAAATAGGGCTCAATATGAGGCAGGACCCAGCCACCGGCCAACCACAAGAGCAGAACCTTCAGAGCCCACAATGGGGCAATTGTACCAACACCAGAGGGAGATGATGCAGACCTTGCAAACAGTAGTACAAGGACAGCAAGAAACAAGGCAACAAATCGACGAGCTGAGTGCCTTGTTCAACCAATGGTCGAAGCATTACCCACCGCCACCACCACCATTTTAACCAAAGTTTGTAAGTGTCGTTTTCTTTTACTGTCGTTGAGTCTTGCACACATTGGGGACAATGTGTGATTTAAGTTTGGGGGTATTTTATTTGTGTGTCATGTTATGTTTTATTTAAGTCTTTTTAATTGTTTTATGATTATTTTGAGTCACCAAAAATTTTTCTTTTTTGAGTCATAATTGTCTGGCAAAGATCATGTATGCTGTAGTTGCGAGAAACACCTAGTGAAGTAAGGTGGAATAATGTAAAGGAATTGAAGCAACTATCTAAACACTTAGGTTAGATATGCCAAAAGCTCACAGAATCTGTCTATTTGGAGTTTCTTGCTTGAGTTATGCATGCTAAATGATAAATGCTTATGTGTAATGATTGCTTGCTATTTGAGGCGAAATAATTAGGATATGTATGTTAGGGAGATGACTCAGGCATTTCTTTGATAGCCAATTCTTACCATTCTTGTCTATCCTGTACTTTAAAAATATCCCTAGTCAGCCCCATTGAGCCTAAATTTGAAACTTCTTCTTTGACACCCTATATTCCCACAAAATTGTGCCATAAGTGAAAATATGAAATAGTGGAGTACATTGTGTTAAAAAGAAGAAACAAAAAGAGTGAACAAGTTTGATGCACCCCAATGGAAAAGTAATAAGAAAGAGGCAAAAGCCTAAGTTTGGGGTGCTTATTAGTATAATACACTTCACTCTCCCAAAACAAAAGAGGAAGGATAGAATTGAAGTGAAGGAAAGAATCAAAAGAAAAGGGAAAATTGAAAAGCCAAAGAGCTTATGGCATGTAAAAATGAGCCTAAATGCCTATCTTTACCAACCCCTACCTAAGCCTACATTACAACCCTCAAAGTCCTGAAGATCTCTTTTATGCATATCCAGAATTAGTGGAGAATAGCAAGTAAGCATGCCATAGGAATTCTTGAATTTATATGCATGATTTAGTATATTGACTTCCATTAAGCATGATGAATATGAGTTCGCGAAATATCTAGCTTCATGTGTTTAGTGTGTTGAAAATTCCATGCTATATGTTCCTGCATATTATTCTGCTAACCTTCATGTTTTTCTAGTTAACATTTATGCAGAAAAAGTGATTAATGACAGGGAGTCTTTTATTTTTCGTTCTTTGAGTCTTTTATTTATTTTTATTTTTCAATCTTTGCTCGAGGGCGAGCAAAGGTTAAGTTTGGGGTATTTGATCGGTGTATTTTGTATACACCTTTTGAGTCTGTTTTAGTGAGTCTTTTGTCCCATTTTGCACATATAAGTGTCGTATTAGGATAGTTTTTCTTTCTATTGAGTCAAAGTGGTTGAAATGGCCAAATAGCGAAAAATGAGCAAAAAGAGGGCAAAAGAGAAGATGCCAGAGATGAAAACAGAGAAAATGGCGAACAAGGCAAAATCCGGACTAGCGCGCGCACTCGCAATCAGTCGAGCGGCGCCCATCATTCAGAGAAGGCGCAGAAGATCCAGCGCCGCGGCGCCCATCATCCAGAGAGACAGAACTTCGGCGCGCGCCCTCGAAGACGAAGCGGGCCGCGGCGCCTAAACATCCGAGGAGCTACAGAAGATTCAGCACGCGCGCTGCAACAGATATCGGCCGCGGCGCCAAAACACCCGGACGAATCGCAGAACTTCCGCGGCGCCTATCTGCAGGGCCGCGGCGCCGACGCGGAAAAATTAGGTCTTTTGACGGATTTTTGGGCCAGGCCTGCAGGGAAACGAAGGAGGCGTTTTTAAACCTATATAAGGAGAACCCTCGGCAGTTTTTGAGGTTCCTTCTTGACAACACAAGATTTTCTTGCTAGAGATTGAGACCTAAACTTAGTAATTTCTTTCCTTTTTCTTTTCTTTAATTCAGTTTTTGCATGATGAACTTGGAATTAGTTCTTGTCATCTTTATGGCTAGCAACTAATTCTCCTATAGGGCTTTCTATGTTGAACTTCTTGAAACTTATGTTATAAATTAATGCATGCTTATGGTTATTTTTCTTATTGAGAGATCTATCCAATAATTGAGTTGAATTCTTGGTAGCTAATTGACAACTAGTTATCACTATATGATTTCTAATCAGATTCTGAAAAGAGGGGATTGTGAATATGCTGTAAGTTGGGTAGACAGGCTTGAATTGGGGATGAAAATACCTCAATTAGTTTTGTAGCATTGATGAGAGGCTTAACAACCCTAATTTTGCGCATTGTGCGTGACGGTCAACTAGGTTTTTGTTCTTAATCCTCCTATAGAGTTACCCTTATCAGCGAAAGTTAGGTAAGGAACAATCTGGGTTGAGTGTTTATATAACCTAACGGAGTATAAAGCGATTTCAGAAACTGCTTTCTCCAAAAGAAGAACACCATAAGTAATGCATTAGTAAGTAGCATAAGCGGATAGTGAGGATACATAGAAGCCCTATTCTCATCACATCTGAAGTAATTCTTTATATTTACTTGTCTTTAATAATTCTTAGTTATAAACAAAACAATCAATCATTAATTCACCAAATAGATACAAAAAAAATAGATAGTTGGTACTTGAACCCTAATCCTAGAGGACGATATTCGGTCTTATCTAAGACTATACTACTTGATAAGATAACGTGCACTTGCGTTTAAAAGTGTGTGCATATTACGCGCATCAATATCTCGAATAGTGTACCCCAAAATTTATCGTGAACTTTAGGAACCGTAGTACCCTGTTCAACGCTTTCCAGTGATCTTCACTTGGATTTCGAGTGAACCTAGCCAATTTATTGACTGCATGAGCGATATCAGGTCGAGTGCAGTTTGTGATATACATCAGACTACCAATCACATGCGCATATCGCTCCTTGCGTACCGGCTTACCAAGATGTTTGTCAATCTTTTGACTTATATCTAATGGTGTCGATACCGGTGAACTGTCGAATATCCCAAATTTCTTCAGTACATCCTCGATGTAGTGAGATTAAGACAAGACTTGTCCATTAAATGTCTTAGAGATCTTGATCCCTAAGTTGACATCTGCAACACCCATATCTTTCATGTCAAAACATTGTTTTAACATGTTCTTAGTCTCTAGGATTATCCCTGGACTTCTTCCAGTGATCAGCAAGTCGTCTATATAGGCATATCATGACGAAGGATTCGACATTTCCTTTCATGTAGACATATTTGTCGAAGTAATCAATGCCCTCATTTTGGCGATAGCCCTTGACTACTAACCTAGCTTTGTATTTTGTCAATAAATCCATCTGCCTTTAACTTCCGTTTAAGGATCCACTTACAACCCAACAGTTTGTGTCCTGTGGGAAGTTCAACCAACTCCCAGGTGTGGTTATGCAGGATGGATTCTATCTCACTTTTAAAAGTTTCCTTCCAGAACGGTGCTTCTGGAGTTGACAAAGCTTCGACGATTGTCTGTGGTTCATCCTGAACCAAATAAACTTCAAAGTCTGGACCATAGGACTTGTCCTTCCGGGCCCTTTTGTTTCTCCTTGGTTCCATTTCTGAATCTTCCAAGTCTTGAGAATCTGGAATACTGGATTCCGGATAATCAACCACTTCAGAATTCACTGGATCTGAACCGTTCGGATCTAGGTAGTAATCTACCCCTTGATCCCAGAGATTTGATCATAACTTCGTTTGCGAGAGATTATGTTATTTTCCTTATATGGAAACATGTCTTCAAAAAATCATGAGTTCCTTGATTTCATGATCGTACCTTCATAAATGTTCGATACATCCGACTTATGCACTATTGTCACGCCCCGACTTTTCCTAAGTCTTTACTTAGGGCGTGATGGCACCTGGACAATTATTTTCCACCAGGAGCACCATTTAATTCTCTTTATTTAGAAATTTAAACTTATATTCAAATACGGAGCTATTAATAAAAATAACAATAAAGAAATTTGTTCATGACTTTATTGAAAATATAACGCGAGCTCATGCTCGTGCAAACATTGTTTCTACATAGACGTACTGAAAAATATTATTCTAAGTTGGAAGGGAGATCATTCCCCACGGGCATATCCCGAGACATTGAAACTGACATTCTGAACCTGACGAGTACCAAGCCCGAAACAATGGACTTGGTATGACAAGAGGTCATGGACGATCGCTAGCCTTGACGTGAAACCTTTCCTCTATCACCCTTTCCTGAAACATGTTAAATAAAGAGTCAGCCCTATCATCTGGGGCTGAGTGAGAACCTTACCCTGAAATTCAAAGTAACACCACAATATTCCAAGTGCAATCACATTATAACGTAATAAGCATATTGCAAAAACATACCAGGTTACAACATTTTTAAATATGCAACAACTCCTCATAGAAATTCTCGCTTAACTAACACTTCATTTTATCTCGTATTATACGTTAAGACATTCCCCTGCATTTCCACATGTTTATTACATTTATATATTTGTGAACGCGTATACACTTTTCATATTTATATATAGGTGAACATGTATTCATCTTTCATATTGTTGCGGCGTGCAACCCGATCCATTATGTTTACGTATTTGTGAACGTGTATTCACTTTACGTTTTGTTGCGCAACCCGATCCATTATATTTACGTATTTGTGAACGCGTATTCACTTTACGTTTTGTAGCGGCGTGCAACTGATGAGCGATTAGATGCACACACTTTTAAACGCAAGTGCACGTTATCGTATCAAGTAGTATAGTCTTAGATAAGACCGAATATCGCCTCGGGATTAGGGTTCAAGTACCAATTGTCTATTTTCTAGTATCTATTTGGTGAATTAATGAGTGATTGGTTGTTTATGACTAAGAATTATAAAAGCTAATTAATTATAACGATTTAATTGGATGTGATGAGAATAGGGCTTCTATGTATCCTTACTATCCGCTTATGTTACTTACTAATGCATTACTTATGGTGTTCTTCTTTTGGAGAAAGCAGTTTACGAAATCGCTTTATACTCCCGTTAGGGTTATATAAACACTCAACCCAGATTGTTCCTTACCTAACTTTCACGATAAAGGTAACTCTATAGGAGGATTAAGCACAAAACCTAGTTGATCACGCACAATGCGCAAAATTAGGGTTGTTAAGCCTCTCATCAACGCTACAAATCTAATTGAGGTATTTTCATCCCCAATTCAAGACATCTACCCAACTTACAAAGATATTCACAATCCCTCCTTTCGTAACTGATTAGAAATCATATAGTGATAACTAGTTGTCAATTAGCTACCAAGAATTCAACTCAATTATTGGATAGATCTCTCAATAAGAATAATAACTATAAGCATGCATTACTTTATAACATAAGGTTCAAGAATTCAACATAGAAAGCTTTATAAGAGAATTAGTTCCTAGCCATGAATATGACAAGAACTAATTCAAAGTTCATCATGCAAAACTGAATTAAAGAAAAGAAAAGAAAAGAAATTACTAATGTTTGGGTCTCCAATCTCCTGTGCAAGAAAACCTTGTGTTTGGCAAGAAAAGGAACCCTTGAAAACCGCTAGGGTTCTCCTTTTATAGGTTTAAAACGCTCCCTCTTTTCCTCGCAGTTCGCCCAAAAATCCGTCCAAAAGACCTAATTTTTCCGCACGCCGCGCGCTGTCGGCGCGCGCCAAAGTTCTGCAATACTGGTGTTTTGGCGCCGCCCTCGATATTCGCTGTTCGGTAGCCATGGCGCTGCAACTCCGTGGCTTTGGATGTTTAGGCGCCGCGCTGCTTTCGTCTTCGAGCGCGCCAGATCTTCGCATTTTCTTCAATAATAGCGCCGCGCTCGCTTCGATCGCAGTGAGGCCACGCGCAGTCCGGATTTCAGCCTGCTTGCCACTTTCTCCGCTTTCACTCTAAGACTCCTCTTTTTCCTCTTTTCGCCTCTTTTCCGCCATTTGGCCACTTTAGCCACTTTGACTCAAAAGAAAGAAAATCTATCCTAATACGACACTTTGTATGTACAAATGGGACAAAAGACTAACTAGATCGACTCAAAAGGTGTATATAAAATACACCGATCAAATACCCTCAACTTAACCTTTGCTCGCCTCGAGCAAAGATAAAAAGAAAGAAATAAAGTGACAGACTCAATAAATAAGAAAATCAACAAAGAAAATAAACAGACTTCGCCATTGATCACTTTTGTCGCATTTAATGTTAACTAGAAAAACATGAAGGTTAGCGTAATAATACGCAGAACATATAGCATGGAATTTCCACACATCGAGCTAGATATTTCGCAAACTCATACTTATCATGCTTAAATGGAAGTCGGTGTACTCAAGTATGCATATAAATTCAAAAATTCCTATGGCATGCTTACTTGCTATTCTCCACTAATTCGATATACATAAAAGAGATCTTCGTGACTTTGGGGTTGTAATGTAGCTTAGGTAGGGGTTGGTAAAGATAGGCATTTAGGCTCATTTTTCTGCACTATAAGCTCTTTGGCTTTTCAATTTTTCCTTTTTCTTTTGATTCTTTACTTCACTTCAATTCTATCCTTCCCTTTGTTTTGGGAGAATGAAGTATATAATAATGACAAGCACCCCAAACTTAGGCTTTGCCTATTTCTTATTACTTTTGTATTGGGTGCAACAGACTTTATTCATTCTTTTTGTTTTCTTTTAACACAATGTACTCCTACTGTTTCATAATTTCACTTATGGTACACTTTGTGGGAATATAGGTGTCAAAGAAGAAGTTTCAAATTTTAGGCTCAATGGGCTAACTAGTGATATTTTTAAAGCACGGATAGAAAAGAATGGTAAGAATTGCTATCAAAGAAATGCCCGAGTCATCTCCTAACACGCATATCCTAACTATTTCGCCAAATAGCAAGCAATCATAACACATAAGCATTTATCATTTAGCATACATAACTCAAGCAAGAGACTCCAAATAGACAGATTCTCGTGAGTTTTGGCATCTCTAACCTAAGTGTTTAGATAGTCGCTTCCATTCCTTTACATTATTCCACCTTACTTCACTAGGTGTTTCTAGCAACTACAAAGATACATGATCTTTGACAGCAATTATGACTCAAAAAGAAAAATTTGGTGACTCAAAATAAACATGAAACAAATAAAAGACTTAAATAAAACATAACATGACACACAAATAAAACTAAAACACAAAACACACCCCAACTTAAATTACACATTGTCCCCAATGTGTAGACTCAACGGAAAAACTAAAAGACAAAAAGACTTACGCTTTTGGCTAAAAATCGCATGGTGAGGGTAAGGTTTCTAATTTCGTGAGGAGGAGAGCCCTGTGTTTGATTTGGCGGTAGGCTTTTGGATCAAAGTATTTTCCGAATTCTTCAGAATCGACACCGCGCGCTTAAACTTCCGCACTCTTCAGATCTTTAGCGCCGCGCCGCTTCCTGAGGCGCTACCCGCTTTCTCGACACCTGCTTCAATTGCATGTACTGCCAATCATACAAACAACAAGACTCCAAGACCGTGAGATCGTTTCTTAGATAAAACTAAAATAACCTAAAGATGTAAATTAAAATAACATAATTGAAAACGCTTGCGCTCCCAACCACGCCGTTTTTACCGCTTTTTAGCCTGACGCACATTCCTTATTCTTTCGTGGATTGAGAAGTTACCAAGTTCATGTATTCCATTTCATCGATTAGGTAGGTTTTAACCTGTCCGCTTACTTTGAAGGCGCTCTCTCTCCCTTTTATTTCAATTGCTCTGCATGGGAATACTCTTACCATCGTATGGTCCCGCCCAACGTGATTTTAATTTGCTCGAAACAATCTCAACCTTGAGTTGAATAGCAGCAGACTTGTTGTCCTTCTTGAAAATCTTTTGGTATCAAATTCTTATCGTGCCATGCTTTCGCTCGCTCTTGTAGATCTTTGCATTCTCATAGGCATTGTGTGAATTCATCCACCCGCCACCGTAGTAGCCTCCTTTGTCCTCACGCCGTGGTATCCATGTTCAACTTCTTCATTGCCCAATATGCTCGTGTTCCAACTCTATCGCAAATGACAAGCTTTACCAAAAACTAATTTATAAGGTGACATACCAATTGGTGTTTTGAATGCTGTCCAGATGCCCATAATGCGTCATCTAATTTGATCGACCGCCTTTCCTCGAGCCGCTCACGCCTTTTCCAATATGCTTTTCACTTCTATTTGACACTTCCGCTTGCCCATTAGCTTGAGGATGGTACGCAACAGGTGCGATGGTAAACTCCATATCGGGAAAGCAATGACTTCACCGCTTATTGCGTAAATGGCTCCTTCATCACCGATAAGAGCTCTTGGTGCCGAACCTTGTGAAAATATTCTTCCGAGAAATTTTTGCACGCTTTATCGCTTTTCTTTGGCCACCGCTTCTACCCATTTGGACACGTAGTTCATCGCCGTAAGGATATATTGATATCCAAAAGACGGCGAATGGTCCCATGAAATCAACTCCCACACATCGAATAGTTCTACTTCCAATATCCCGCAAGGCATCTCGCTTCGCCTTGAGATGTTCCTCGTTCTTTGACAATTATCACATCTCTCGCACAGCGCGTGGGCATCCTCAAGAGAGTCGGCCAATAGAATCCGCATTGCAATACCTTTGCCGTTTCGATGCCCCAAAGTGTCCACCACATGCTAAGGTGTGGCAGCCGAGAACTCGTGCATCTCTTCCTCCGTACACATCGCTCACGACTTGGTCGCACAAAGGTTTGTATAGCATCGTTCTTCCCAATAGTAATGTTTTACCTCTAATAAAACCTCTTCATTCATTGCCTCGACAAGCCCGGGGTAGAACTTTAGCCGCAAGAAAGTTAACAAAATCAGTATCAAGGTAAATTAGAATTCATACTTACTCAAACAATTGTTCGTCCGAAAGTGATCATTTATTTGCACATCCTCGTATTCGCTTTCGTGTTCTCCAACTGACAAGTGGTTCGCAGAATCGAATTCTCTGCCTTTCTTATCACGAATCTCTACGCCAAATTCTTGTAGAAGTAGGACCCATCGAATGAGACGAGGCTTTGATCCTTCTTTGTCATTAAGTACTTTATAGCAGAGTGGTCGTTGTATACTATCACTTTATTTCCAATCAAGTATGGCCTGAATTTCTCAAACGCATATACTATAGCTAGTAGTTCTTTTCCGTGGTTGCATAATTTAATCAAGGCCATTTAGAGTTTTACTAGCATAGTAAATGGATCTAAATACCTTGTCGATTCTCCGCCCAAGCATCGCTCCAACCGCATAGTCGCCAGATCGCATACGAGTTCAAATGGAGCTCCCAATTTGGCGCATGACTATGCGCCGAGGTAAGCTTCTCCTCGAGCGCTTGAAATGCGGATAAGCATTCTTTATTGAAGTCAAGGCTACCCCGCCATTAACAATGTGGAGAGGGCTTTGAGACCTTTGAAAAGTCCTTGATGAATCTTCTATAAGCTCGCATGCCAAGGAAACTTCACTTTTGTTGATATCGAGGTGGTAGATTTTCGACATCAAATCTTTGCTTTGTCTACCTCAATACCTTGGTTTGATATTTTATGCCCCAAGACGATTCCTTCATACTACGAAGTGACACTTCTCCCAATTTAGCACAAGGTTAGATTCTTCAGACCGGCTCAACATCGCTTCTAGATGCCTTAAACATTCATCAAACGACGCCCAAAGACCGAAAAGTCATCCATAAAGATCTCTATAGTCCTCTCTACCATATCCGAGAAAATTGCCATCATACATCTTTGAAAAGTAGCAGTGCATCAGAGTCCAAATGGCATTCTTCTAAATGCAAACGTGCTGCGGCAAGTAAACGTCGCTTTTCCCGATCTTCCTGGGCTATTGCAATCGGTGATACCTCGAGTATCCATCCAAAAGCAATAGTAGTTGTGCTCGCGAGTCCGTCCAAAGATTTGATCTAGGAATGGCAACGGAAGTGATCTTTTCTCGCTGCTTTATTCAACTTGCGATAATCAACGATATTCTCCAACCGCGATCGCTCGAGGAATGAGTTCGCTTTCTTTCGTTAGCCACCACCGTTATTCCACCCTTTTTCGCACCACTTGTACGGACTTACCCACGTGCTATCGATACGGGTAAATCACCCCGCATCGAGCCATTTTAGGATTTCTTTCCTTACTACCTCTTTCATATTTGGGTTCACGCCCGGGCTTCATGGACGGTCCGCTTCTCTCATCTAGGCGGATCTTATGACATCGTTGATGGACTTATTCCTTTATGTCCGCTAATGTCCATCCAATAGCCCGCTTGTGATTCTTTAGTACTCTTAGCGCTTTATCAATTTCTTCGTGGATGTGGCGTATGAAATGATCATCGCGTGGTTTTCTTCACCTAGGTATCGTATTGTAGATGATTAGGTAAGATTTTTAACTCTAACTCGGGCCTTCTCGTGGATGGTAATGATCTTTCCGCACCGCCCCAGCCTCATATTTCTTTGTCCTTGTATCCCATTTTTCATAAGCATTCATCCAATTTGCATACTCCATCGATCCGATCGCTTTTACTATCATCATCCCGTGGTCGATTTCTTCAAGCGTATCCTCATATTCGAACTCTTTGTTTGACATTGTCTCTTCGATAAGATCAATGGTCGAGCGCTTATCTTTGGCCTCGAAAACTTGCCGTTTGAAGAACGCAAAGTTACCTCTTCTTCATCTACTCAAGCTTCAATTCCCTTTTTCAACATCAATGAGCCCGCCCGTGGCTAAGAAGCGGTCTGCAAAGATGATAGGTATTCCATCGTTATCTTGTATATCTAAGATAATGAAATCGGCGAGGAGGATGAACTTGTCCACTTTTACTAGTATATCCTCGATGACTCTCCTGATGAACAATCGAGCGTCACCACCGCAAGGTGATGTTCAGAGGTTTGATTTCTCCCATTTCTAGTTTGCGTAAAACTAGATAGGCATCGATTTATGCCCGCTCCCGTCGCATAAAGGCCTTTTGACATTCAAACTTTCCAATAGTGCATGGGATGGTAAAACTCCCGGTCTTGTAACTTCGAGGTAGTTGTCTCGTAGGACGGCACTACATTCTTCTGCTAGCATCACCGCTTCGTAATCCTCTATCTTCCTCTTTGCTAAGCACATCCTTCATGAACTCGACGAGCTCAAGATTTGTTCTAGTGCTTCCGCAAACGGGATATTGAGTTGCAATTGTTTGAGAACCTCTACGAACTGAGAATTGCTTGTCAAGAGTGCATTTTAACTTCGGGGATACGGTATCATCACTGTGCGCTTACCATCGCCGTGCTATTTTCTCAATTTCGATACGGGCGCCGCGCTCGATCTTGGCGCCGCGCGCCACTTTCTCAGACTGCTTTGAGACCGTAACTTGTCAGTACTATCTCTCGCATCGCCTCAGATCCTCGACGCCGCGGCCTCGACGTAGGCGCCGCTCGCACTGCCGTGTGAACTTTCTTTTCTCCCGATTCGCCTCCTTCAGTCAATTGTTCGACATTATGTGTCCTCATTGCTTAGCTCAGATTCAGATTGCTCTTCGCGGTTCGCTTGAATATGACCGCGAAGTTCTCGCTATTTCGCTTTCCAACCTCTTTATGCCCGACCATTTCGCCCATGAATCGAGCTTGGCGCCGTGAGACTAAGTAGAGTTTCTCGTAATTCCTCCTCTGCCTCTATGGTTGGCTCTCTATCATATGGACAGTAAAAATCCATATCTAAAGTGTTCCTGAACGAATCAAAACCAACAAAGAAATCACGGCACCTCGAATTTTCGTAAAAAAAAAAAATAAATAATAAAAAAAATGAAAATTAAATCCAAATTAGAAATTAAAAATAGATAATTTGATATTGAACTATTGCCTACTCCCCGGCAACGGCGCCAAAAACTTGATGCGCGATTAGATGCACACACTTTTAAACGCAAGTGCACGTTATCGTATCAAGTAGTATAGTCTTAGATAAGACCGAATATCGTCCTCTGGGATTAGGGTTCAAGTACCAATTGTCTATTTTCTAGTATCTATTTGGTGAATTAATGAGTGATTGGTTGTTTATGACTAAGAATTATAAAAGCTAATTAATTATAACGATTTAATTCAGATGTGATGAGAATAGGGCTTCTATGTATCCTTACTATCCGCTTATGTTACTTACTAATGCATTACTTATGGTGTTCTTCTTTTGGAGAAAGCAGTTTACTTAAATCGCTTTATACTCCCGTTAGTGGTTATATAAACACTCAACCTCGCATTGTTCCTTACCTAACTTTCACGATAAGGGTAACTCTATAGGAGGATTAAGCACAAAACCTAGTTGATCGCCACGCACAATGCGCAAAATTAGGGTTGTTAAGCCTCTCATCAACGCTTACAAATCTAATTGAGGTATTTTCATCCCCAATTCAAGACCGTCTACCCAACTTACAAAGATATTCACAATCCTCCTTTCGTAACTGATTAGAAATCATATAGTGATAACTAGTTGTCAATTAGCTACCAAGAATTCAACTCAATTATTGGATAGATCTCTCAATAAGAATAATAACTATAAGCATGCATTACTTTATAACGTAAGGTTCAAGAATTCAACATAGAAAGCCCTATAAGAGAATTAGTTCCTAGCCATGAATATGACAAGAACTAATTCAAAGTTCATCATGCAAAACTGAATTAAAGAAAAGAAAAAGAAAAGAAATTACTAATGTTTGGGTCTCCAATCTCCTAGGCAAGAAAACCTTGTGTTTGGCAAGAAAAGGAACCTTGAAAACCGCCAGGTTCTCCTTTTATAGGTTTAAAACGCTCTCCTCTTTTTCCTCGCAGCTCGCCCAAAAATCCGTCAAAGACCTAATTTTTTCCGCGCGCCAGCGCCACTGTCGGCGCGCGGCCTAAAGTTCTGCAATACTGGTGTTTGGCGCCGCGCCGATATTCGCTGTTCGGTAGCCGCGCGGCAGAACTCCCGTGGCTTCTGATGTTTAGCGCCGCGCTGCTTTCGTCTTCGAGGCGCGCATGGCGCAATCTTCTGCAGCTTCAATAATAGCGCCGCGCTCGCTTCGATCGCAGGAGGCCGCGCAGTCCGATTTCAGCCTCGCTTGCCACTTTCTCCGCTTTCACTCTAAGACTTCTCTTTTTCCTCTTTTCGCTCCTTTTCCGCCAGTTGGCCACTTTAGCCACTTTGACTCAAAAGAAAGAAAATCTATCCTAATACGACACTTTGTATGTACAAAATGGGACAAAAGACTAACTAGACTGACTCAAAAGGTGTATATAAAATACACCGATCAGCAACCCGATCCCGACAAACTCCGCAACGTCTTTCTTCATCCCGTCCCACCAGTAATTTGCCTTGAGGTCCTGATACATTTTTGTTGACCCTGGATGAATGGAATATCTTGTGTTGTGACTCCTCTAAGATCTTCCTCCTTAGATCCTTTACCTTAGAATACATAACCTACCCTTAAACCGGCGGTTCCGCCATTATCTCCCAATGTAAATCGTGAAGGTTTTCCTGTTGATTCTCTCCGAAATCCAACAAACTCCGATCCTCAAATCGACTTTCTTTTATTTCTGCTAAGGCAGCATCATGAGGTATCATGTACCACCACCCTACCTTCACCGATCTCGCTTAAGCTAACCCGAGGTTTCCGAATCTTTGTACCTCGAACGATACCCTCTTTTGTATTGCCAAACGGGCTAAGCCGCCCATTGATCTCCATCGAGTCGTCACCACCACGTTGGCTTTCCTGTGATGGTAAAGAATACTAAGGTCATAATCCTTAAGCAACTCTAACCATCTTCTTTGTCTGAGATTCAAATCCTTCGCGTGGTTATGTATCGCAAACTCTTATGATCCAGAATATATCCACATGCACACCATACAAATAATGTCTCCATATTCATAAGGCAAACACCACCGCACCTAATTCCAAGTCATGAGTTGGGTAATTCTTCTCATGTATCTTCAATTGTCTAGATGCATACGCAATAACCTTTCTAAACTGCATCAAGACACATCCTAACCCAACTCTAGAGGCATCGCAATAGACTGTGAACCCTTCCTGTCCGGATGGTAAGGTTAAGATCGCGCAAAGAGTCAACAATTCCTTTAGTTTCAAAACTTGCCTCACATGCTTCGACCATCGGTACTTAACCGCTTTTTGAGTCAACTGGTCAAAGGAGCAAAGAAGACTAGAAAACCTTTTACGAATCTTCTATAATACCCACCAAACCCAAGAAACTTCTAACCTCTGTCGGAGTGGTCGGTTTTGGCCAGTTCTTTACTGCTTCTATCTTTTGGGGGTCTACCATAATTCCATCCCTTGACACAACATGGCCCAAAAAGACTACCTTTTCCAACCAAAATTCACACTTTGAAAATTTAGCATATAGTTTCTCCTGTTTCAAGACTCAAGACTACCCTCGATGCTCTTCATGTTCTTCAACACTCTTATCAGAGATTAGGATATCATCTATGAACACAATCACGAACAAATCTAGGAATGGTTTGAATATTTTGTTCATTAAATCCATAAAAGCCGGGGCATTGGTTAACCCAAAAGACATGACTAAGAACTCATAATGGCCGACGGTCCTAAAGGCTGTTTGGATATATCATCCGGATTTATTTTCACCGTGATATCCCGAACGAGATCAATCTTGGAAAAATAGCTAGCTCCCTGAAGTTGGTCAAAAAAATCATCGATTCTTGGTAATGGGTATCGGTTCTTGATCGTGACCTTATTGATCTGCCGATAATCGATGCACATTCGAGCGATCCGTCTTTCTTTTTCACAAACAGATCGTGCACCAAGGGAAACACTAGGTCTTATAAAGCCTTTATCCGTAAGATCCTTCAATAGTTCTTTAACTCCTCAATTCAATTCAGGGGCCATTCGATATGGAGGAATAGAAATGGGTCTTGTGCTCTAATTAACTCTATAGCAACTCCACTTCTCTATCCGGATAAGGCTGGAAGATCTTCAGAAAAACTCGGAAAATTTCGAACAATAGGAACATCATTCACCGCTGAGGATTCTTTTTGGGTATCCACTATATTAGCGAGATATGCATACTCCACTATGTGACTTCTCAATAACTTTTGAGCCCCAAGGTAGAAGTAAACCGACACGAGGATATTCCAACCCTACCCCTTATAACAACTTCGGTTCTCCGAAAAGTTAATCTCACTATCTTCGTCGACAATCCAACATGGCATAACATGCCGACAACCAATCCATACCCAAAATGACGTCAAGTCTACCATATCAAGTAGTACTAGGTTCACCATTGTTCCGCCATTCACTTCTAATGGAAAATTATTTACCACCCGAGAGGCCCAAATTGAGGCCCCTACTGGTGTCATAACCTCAACAGGTTCACTTAAATAAGAAGGTTCTACATGTAAATTCTTAGCAAAGCTCATTGACACATATGAAAATGTAGAGCGGATCGTATAATACAAATGCAGGAATACTCGAGACTAGCAAAATACATGTGACCATCGATTAGATGCTTCGCCTCATTCCTCCGGGCAAAGCGTAGAGCCGATTAGAATTGTTGGGTTGTTGACCTCACGACTTTGGCGGGGTTGGTTTCTCGATTTCCAGAGCATTGTGGTTGCTTCGACCTCCCGAATATATTGAGTTTGGGTCCTCTTCTTGCAATCCTCGCATAGTGGCCCGACTTCCACAGCTTATAACATGTCTTCGTTAAGAGCGGCATTCTCCAGGTGTTTTCTTTGACAAATCTTACAAATCGGTTTGTCGCCTCGTGTTAGGGTTGGTGGCCTTGTCCTTGCTACCTTGGTAATTAGACCAAGTGCCCTTAGGCTTGAAATAAGACTGACCATTGCATTGGTTGGTCCTCAAGATCCCTTACTAAACTCCCGCTTCGATTTTGACTCGTTAAATGATCCCGACGTCCAAATCTCTTCGCGAATATTATCTTTTGCTTTAGCGAAACCTTCTACCTCAAAGCCATATCGATAATCAAGATAAGTTCGATCGTTGGCTAACGCCACCACCTTCTCTCGCTATGTTCGGTTTAAACCTCTACAAATCGCTTGACTCTATCCATTTCGTAGGGACGACATGTGTTGTATGCCGATAACCTCACGAATCGTGTATCATATTCTTGTACACCGCGTCACCTTGCTTCAATTGTTCAAACTTCCGCCGAGCGCATCCGCGCGACAGGCATAAACTTCTCAACGAACGCCGCTCAACCTCCCCAAGTCATTGGTGGTGACATCGGGGACGATTTTTCCTAAAATTCCTCCACCACACCCTGCATCATCCACTAGTCGCGCGCTACCGTTGACGCCTTGGCTCCACGCATCCCAATGTGAACATTAAGTCTTCAACTTCATCGAGGAATACCATCGGTCGGCCTGGGGTCCTTCCTCGAGTCTGATGGTTCTCTTCTCCTCATAAAATTTGCCCATAGCCTATCAGTGCATCGCTTGGGATTCTACACTCCCGGCCGTAGTGCCGCACCGGTCCCCGGGCCGTCGTTCAGTTCGGGCTATGACAGACACTAGGTGCGGGCGAACCATGTGTGGAATCGCACTGCCATTAACTCTATGAGTCTATCTAGTTTTTGTCCCACCGCTTGGGCCATTTGACTCGTTTTCCAACATTTTCTCCGACATTTTCTCCGCTCCTTCAGACACCACTACGTCAATCTGAGGTACACGAAGCTTCGTGATGAACCTCTCTGAGCCCTGGATTTGTGAATTCACCATTTTCTGGAAGACAAACACACTCATATTTTAGAAGACTAATGTCTATTCTAGCTCCTAAATTTTCTTATAGTTCATAAGCATGCAACACCACAATATGCCAACAAGAAAAATAATTTAATAAAGCATATCCTTTCTTTCTTGTATTCATAGCACTTCAGTCATCATATTTTAAAATAACAATGTCATGACTACAATACATCACATCAGTCAACTCGCTTATCAGCAACCCGCTATAGCCCTTTGATCGAACAGACACCTACTATCACGCGTTTCTAAAGCGGCTTAACCGCATTTATTCGCCTATTCTCGCAGTTGGCATTCAACTCCCTGTGAACCTTCCTTTTTGCTTCTCTTTCCATATAGTTCATTATATACCTTACTCCTCTTACATGATGCAGAAATTGGTGCAATGAATTTTCTGTAATATCTTCTCTTAGCATCCTTGCCTTCTCGAATGCGGAATGAAACTTTTCTCGACTAATTGACTATTATCTGTAGTATGACTCCAATTGGAAAGTTAAAGAAGGTCGGGTCGTATGAACGCCTTTTCCTTCTAGTCCTAAGCAAATATGTACATAGTACGATTATGTCATCAATGTACTCATCAAAATCACCTTCTGAGTCCATCTTGCGACGCATGAACTCCCTCTGAGCTCTCATTTCCTTTGCCTGTTCCATGAGTACTTCCCTTTTTGTTGGAACTCGCCTTATAATCGCCATCTACACAAATCATATTAGTCAGTATAACGTTGTACAATCCCCTTTTCTAACCCGTGTGAAGGAAGTAGTACGAGAAATCAAGTCTTTGAAAAGACTCAAGGTAGTGGTAAGAGTACGAAAGAAGGGAAACTTTAGGATGTTATTTCGTTCACTTATTACTAAGGTGGCGCGCACACCATCGCAATAAGTAACCGTTCAAACACCCAACTCGAAGGAAACTTCCTAGAATCTCTTAACCTGGTTTAGCTTTGATACCAACTTGTCACGCCCCGACTTTTCCTAAGTCTTTACTTAAGGCGTGATGACACCTGGACAATTATTTTCCACCAGGAGCACCATTTAATTCTCTTTATTTAGAAATTTAAACTTATATTCAAATACGGAGCTATTAATAAAAATAACAATAAAGAAATTTGTTCATGATTTTATTGAAAATATAACGCGAGCCCATGCTCTTGCAAACATTGTTTCTACATAGACGTACTAAAAAATATTATTCTAAGTTGGAAGGGAGATCATTCCCACCGCATATCCCTGAGACATTGAACCGACATTCTAAACTCGACGAGTACCAAGACCAAACAATGGATTTGGTATGACAAGAGGTCATGGACGATCGCTAGCCTCGACGTGAGTCTTTCCTCTATCACCCTTTCCAAACATGTTAATAAAAGAGTCACCTACCATCCAATGAGTGAGAACCTTACCCGAAATTCAAAGTAACACCACAATATTCCAAGTGCAATCACATTATAACGTAATAAGCATATTGCAAAACATATCGTTACAACATTTTTAAATATGCAACAACTCCTCATAGGAAATTCTCGCTTAACTAACACTTCATTTTATCTCGTATTATACGTTAAGACATTCCTTGTATTTCCACATGTTTATTACATTTATATATTTGTGAACGCGTATTCACTTTTCATATTTATATATAGGTGAACATGTATTCATCTTTCATTTTGTTGCGTGTGCAACCCGATCCATTATGTTTACGTATTTGTGAACGTGTATTCACTTTACGCTTTTGTTGCGGCGCAACCCGATCCATTATATTTACGTATTTGTGAACGCGTATTCACTTTACGTTTTGTTGCGCGCAACCCGATCCATTATATTTACGTATTTGTGAACATATATTCACTTTACGTTTTGTTGCGGCGCAACCCGATCCATTATGTTTACGTATTTGTGAACGGCGTATTCACTTTACGTTTTGTTGCGCGCAACCCGATCCATTATATATTTATATATTTATGTGAACACGTATTCACTTTTCATATTTTTCTAAGATCAAATAAATACTATTCTCTTTCTAACATTCATCATTCATACTTGTAACGATTATAATTTTTTAACCATAACTCCAACTAAGGTGTTTCTCAAGCGGAAACTAAGGTAAGACGGGGATCTTTCACTGTACCAAATTTCATTTAAAACTACTTTGGGTAACTAACACAAATTCATCCTCAAAACAGCCACATGAAATTTATTTCGGCGGAATTTTTATTAAACAGCACCCAATCTTATAATAGTCATAACTCTTAATCTGTAAACCCGTTCAATCCCCATAAATTCTCAATGTGAACCATTCTTTCATATTCTGTACCATTTGGTACAGTTTTACACTTTTATTCGCTGCCCTTCCTGGATATCGATAGATCCGAGGCAGAAACTTTAAACAACGATAACTCTCAATCCGTAAGTCGGATAGACCCCCGTAAGGTCTCAAAATGTCCAAAACAAAGAGATATAGAACTTTTATTTAGCAACAATTTACATATTCCCCACAGATTAGTACATTTTTACGTTTCAACGTCCTGCCTTATACGGATTAGGACGAATCAGGACATGAACTTCAAACTACAATAACTCTCAACTCGTAAGTCCGTTTTAATAAATATTTATATATATCTGTCCGTAACAGAGATATTTACAACCATGTAAATGTTCATATAATTCTAATAAGTAAAACTCAATAAAAACATTCCGTAATTATGCCTTTCCGAATTTCGACCAAATCTAAGGCAGGAACTTTGAACTATGATAACTTTCAAACCGTATGTCCATTTTACCTCATTTTTGGTTCTATATGATCATATTAGAGAGGTGTACAATTATTCCGAATTTCATCAAATTCTAACAATTATAACTCAGTGAGAACAGTTCGTAAAGTTCATGACGCAACTAGTTATCTAAACCATCAAAAGTTCAATATTTCTTTTCAACACTCAATTCTTATTCCAACATGTATTGAACTAAAAATAAAGGATGTTACCAAGAATTTCTGAGTGAGAAAACTCACCTTGTAAGTGTGAAAAAGATTGTGGTTCGGTTGCTACAAGTGGTCCTTGCTCCTTAGTGTTCCCTAATTTTATTGTTCTCCTTTCTCCCTTGATATTTTCTTGATTTGTTTCCTTCTTGTTCCCTTGTTTTTTTCTGATTTTCTA
This sequence comes from Przewalskia tangutica, assembly GCA_029844215.1. Classification (NCBI taxonomy): domain Eukaryota; kingdom Viridiplantae; phylum Streptophyta; class Magnoliopsida; order Solanales; family Solanaceae; genus Przewalskia; species Przewalskia tangutica. The sequence continues at coordinate 128,077,450 of CM056721.1, forward strand.
ACCTTTATGTTATGTCCTTTGTTTGTGTGTAAATACAATGTATAAATGAAGGAGTTTTCTATAACCTATGGGAGGTGAAAAACCAAAAGATTGAAGGGAAATGAAAAGGGGGGAAGGGTAGAGGGATGGAGTAATACGTGCATGCTGAAAATTCTCTTCATCTTTTGTTGTTGTTGTTGTTTTTTTTTTTTTTTTCTTTTGTTTTTCTTTTGTTTTCTTATTTTCATTTCATCTATCTATTTATCCAACTTTAACACTAACTCTATTCCATGCAATTTATGGGTTGTTTTCTTAAATAAATATATATATATATATATATATATATATATATATATATTTTTTTTTTTTTTTGCGGATTTCACATTCTCTCCTCCTTAAGCAACATTCGTCCTCGAATGTGAATAAGGTCGTAACATAATCACATAGACACAATAATGTTTATTGTTATTGTAACAAATTTGGGGCTTCACAACTATGAAACGATAATCACTACTGTTATTGGCATATCCGATGAATATGCAATCCATAGTCTTAGATCCAATCTTGACTTGCTTTGGCATATGTACTGTTGACACCCAATTTTGACCCTCCCGTTCAGTCATTAACTATAAAATTACACTAGTTTTCCAACGATTTTTATAAAATTCAACAATAAAACATTAATACTGACATAAATAAACAATTAATAACGACACTACATTTTACGTAGAGTATTAAGCACACCTTGAGTCTCACGTCCGCATTCATCTTTTAATAACAAGCAATTTCATTAATATCATTCATATTTTAAGCCCTATTATATTTCCATTAATTCTTAATATTTTAAAAATAATAAATACGTAAATAAATAAATAATTTAGCAATGAAGTCGTGTCAAATAGCATAGTCGCATTTATTAATACGCAAAACAATCCCATAATTATTGTAATAATTTAAACCCAAGCTAAAAATTAAGTAAGCACCTAAAGTCATATTAAGATAATTTAAATAAATGATATTTTAAATAATAGCGTAGCATTTATAAAAATATTAAGCAATCCTTAAATATCATATCCGCATTTAGCATTTAACTAATTTAATAATAATTTAAACCTCATTTATTAATTTTTACCTAAAACTAATACCCAATTAAATACCCACACCCCAAAAAAACAACCTATTTTTGCCCAGCCCAACTCCCACACCCGCATCCCACATCCGCCAGCCCAACCCGCGGCCCACTTCCCCTTTATCTTCCCCTCCCCATCGTCCTTCACAACCATAAAACAAAAAAAAACCTAAACCTAAAAAGAATCGCGCGCCCTTCGCACTGCCATCGTAGGATTCTCGCCTGAGAATCCGGCATAACCAAATCATTTTCCTTACCCACGCACACCCAACCAACTCTTCTTTACCATAAATCACAAAGAAATCGTCGAAAATCTTTACCACAATCACCCACAAAATCGCACCAAATCAGTTCGAAAATCGCCCTAACAACAGCCCTAAAAATCATAAATACTTACCTAAATTGAAACCATAAATGGTGACTATATAAATCGAACGATTTATACATTCAAGGGCAGCAATCCAAACCCCCTCTTCACTGTCAAAAACCAATCGATATACACATGCATGGGGAGGAGGCGTCAGTTTTAGGAGGCAAGGGAGTAACAATCAGTTTTCCGCAGCGAGAGACCCGTTAAAAAAGCAAAGGAGTTTTGGACAGAGGAAAAGAAGCATCTGAAATCAGCAGAAAACAGGGAAAGAGGTATCGATTCCCACAGAAGCAAACATTAGGGAAAAGGCGTCGAAAATCAGTAGTCCGACAGGTAATCTAATTCGAGAATTAGAAGTCTAGGTTCTGCCTTTCCAAATCTCATCGCAATAAACCCCGAGTGAATCGACGACTTGATACGCGGATTCTTTGCGTGAAGTAAACCCAAACTCCTCTCGATTCTTTTGTGTTGCTTTATGCAACATGTGTTTATATGCTTGATTATAGCCTGCTATTACGTCTCGAGCATGTTCAATTCTGTTTAGATAAAATGTAGGAGTATTTTATGAAGTAGTTGAAATATGATTAGTAAATGTATCTCTAAAAGTCACATGTTATATGGCATTAGATCTCCAGTTTGGTTAACACATGTTCTAGATTAACTTGTTGTTGGTTTAAATTGACATGTTTACTTGCCGAAATCAGTGTTGAAAGTGCTTCGATGAATATCTGCAATGGATGGGAATTAAGTTGAATCATGCCTGTTAACTCTAAGCCGACTATAAAATTAATATATCTTCCCTGATTAAGTGACCCAGACCATTCATATTAACATCCCTCTAATGTCAACCTGTATTACGCTTGCTGGATTGCTTATACATTTTTGCATATTTGGAGAAGAGAATATCTTCACCCTGGCTCACTGTCATCTCTCTGTTTTCCTTCCTAATACACAGCCTGAGCATGATTGAATACGTCTAAATCTTCCCCTTACACATCTAAAATGTTGCTCTGAAGTAGTTGTTTGGCCATCCCTGTTTATCTAATATGGCCACAGAATTCACTATATACTTGTCCTTATTTTATTTAAGCCATCATGAATATCTAACACAAAATGTTTGCATATACTTACTCAATATCTGTCCCTCACCGTCTTTACGTATATGAAGATTTAACTAGCAAGTATGAATATATGTATAGTTAAAGGATAATAAAGCTGAACGCAAATATGTTAGTGAAGTCCAAAGAAAATGCTTGTCTACTTGCCGCAGTATTGTAATATCACTAAAAGGTGCGAGTTGACTGCTGAAATAATATGTTTGCATGGTCATATGGTCTGAAATGGCATAGAGTTTTTGCATTATAGTCTATTCTGGTATACATTGGCAGTTGTCTCTTCTAGTCAGGTGGAATTGATAGTCTTTATCTGAATATCAGTAACATGTCTATCTCTGATTTTTGTAGCTGGTAGTTAAAATATTTGTAGATTTGAATCTATTATTAACATCAGTAGCCTTTATACCCTGTCTGATATGTTGAGTTCAGTCCCCTGTGATGTCCATATTGAGTCTAGAAATGCTAGTTCTAGTGAACCTATCTATCTTGAGGTCTCACTTGATTGTAGCTTCGCCATCGCTTTGCAAATGATAAATTTGACTTTGCCCTAACTCTGAATATCTCTTTATATATCACAATTGCATGTCTAAAGCCTGAACCTGTTTAAAAAATGGGTGCGCTTCTTTATTTGCTCGCCCGTCTAGCATTTGGCCGAATAGGTTTGTGCGTGATATTAGAAGCTGATTTGTGTCGCATATATACCTGCCCATTCTCATTTATTTTTACCACCTGCTGGCTGCATATTCTCACTGTATACTGTCATCTGCTGGTCATTACGTACGTGCATACAAACTCCGTGCTAAATGATTGCTTGTTGGTTAAATGAATTTGGGCAGTTACTAATCCTTATCTTTTCTTATTTTATTTTTTTACATGAAACGCATCGGAGCAACAAAGAGTCTCATGGTGAGACTCATCGTGGCAAGCTTGAAGGCCCATATCTATATGCATTTACCTTTGCTCCAGAAATTCCAAGCCGCAGGCAAAATTACATCGCCATTCTTCGAGTCACCTTTATTGTTTTCCTATCCCGCCCCATTCATTTGTTGTAATTAACTATCTAACAAGTAGGATACTTAATCCCTTTAAGATTTGACTCGCCCTTAAGAAGTATTCCCTTTAAGTTAATTATTTTAGGCTTGCCTTACTTAGTTATATTTAATAATTTCATTTGCATAACAATTCATATAACTAGAATATTATTTATTATTTAAATACGAGGAATTCATTTCTCTTATAAAATCTACCACTTGCATTCATTATTTTAAGATCATATTTTTACGCTAGTCCTATTTTATAAATGCATCACAACTGACTTTGGGGCGTATCCTACTACATAACATGTATACTTTATTTAAAAAAGAATAATTTCATAAGGATGCCTTTCTTTCATCTAAGCCTAACTTTATCTCTTAAATAAATTTTACAATTTCTCTTACAAAAACTTCTAATGTTTTTCAACATGCATTTCTTAGCAATAATAATTACCCTATGTTTGGCAGGACAACCGCAAGTTAGCGGATGCTGGAGGGTGCCTAACCCCTTCCCTCTAGATTAATAAAGAACTCTTGTTCAGAATCTCACACTAGTTTTGCAGACCATAAAAATGGAGTTAATGTTAACTTTAACCTAGTTGACATTTAGGTGTCCTAATTCACCCAAACTAATTAGGTGGCGACTCCGCGAACCCTTAGCACTTTTAGCACCTTAGCACCCTTTTAGTATTTTAGCAACTTTTTTTTAACGTTTATTTTTATTTTATTTTCTAACATTTTTCTTAGTAGCAGGGTTCGCTAAAATAATGTCGCGATCGAAAAAGGGCGTGACAGAAATGACGACTCCGCTGGGGATTTAAGGTTCTTAACCACAACAGACCTAGGGTTATTACTTGGCCATTATTTTTGTATTTAATTTTTGTGTGCTGTATTTTGTTTTATTTATTTTAATTGCTATTTGCTTTACTGCTTTCCTTAAACTGGCATTCCGCTCATATTTCTTCCACTCTGGAAAATTCACACTATCACACACCACATGCGAGGTGCGCTTGGTGCCTCAGCAAAATTCTTTCTTCAAAACCCAAATTTAGGAGAGTTGGTAATATACGTGGAGTGTCCGGTCTAACCGGTGGCCGTGTAGCCTTCTCACTCGAGTTGTTCGCTCGGGAACCTTGCGTCTAGTAAAACCAAATCTTAGAAACTCAGGATAGAGTTATACCACCCTTTATTTTAAGGCATGCATGCATTTACCTTAGGTGGGTCGGTCCTTGGTATCGACACCACAATTAGGAAGACACCAAACTTGTCGACGGGTTTCTTAACCCAACGACCAACCAGCATATTATGTGTAGCGTGGCAATGATAGACAAATCCAAACTTAATCAAGACGTGCCGAAATTGGAAAAAGTGCACCGTCATTTGGTCGCCATTTCCAACGAAAGCATTACAGTTGGACGGCTTGGACAAATCTATCATAGCCTCGCATATGTGACGTTTAGGCCTCCCTCTGCCATAAAAGAGGACCCAAACATGTTAGAGCACGCGATTGATTTGCAATTTGCTTATTATTATATATTGCCTGCAACTCTTTGCATATTATACTAACTTGGTTTGCTTCATTTGTTAAAGGGTTATTTTGCCTAGCTTATCCCCAAAAGGTTGATTCGCGTTGACTGGTAAAAGCACAATCATCCAATAAATGACTAATCCAGAGGCACCAGAAGGAAACAACTTATGACTCGTCCCTGTTCCCGTAGAGGATGCAGAGACGTTAGAAAGGAGAAACGCCAATGATCAACACCTCGCCAAACTATTGCAGCAAATGGAAATCATGCAAGCCGAAATAGAAAGGCTCCGAAATATGACAAACTTGTCTATTAGTTTGAATGCACCACTCCCGGAGCAAAGGACAAATGCAATCGTATCACAAGCCTTTGAGCCTCCACTTTCCCAAAGCTCCCCGCAAAGGCCGCAACATATCAGCTCACACCAAAATGTCACTCGCCCGGTCAATTTGCAAACCGACCTCCAAAATGATCCGTTTACTACATACACATCTCAAACTCCACCTACTTATATCTCCCCACTCAACCCAAATTGCCAAGCCACCCAATACGAGCAGATGACACACATCACTAGTCCTAACAAACAATATGGGTCATTAGCACATCCGATCGAAAGCCAACCATTTATTGTGCATGTATCCTCTCAAGAGACATATCAATACAAGGAAGTGGAGCGGCAGACTCGAGCTAGAGCTGATGAAAATGTGACAAAAGAAATCCGTAGTTTGAAAGAGGCATTCAAAAACATTCAGATGAACAAGGGGGAGGTAGGTTTAGAATATGAAAACTTATGCATGCACCTCGACGTTGAATTACCTGTGGGGTACAAGGTGCCCAAATTTGACATGTTCGATGGAAAGGGGAATCCTCGAGCTCATCTAAGGTCATATTGCGATAAATTGATTGGAGTTTGGAAAAATCAAGCAATCTTCATGAAATTATTCATAAGGAGTCTAACCGGTGAGGCGCTAGACTGGTACACATGCCAAGACCCTCGAAAATGGGACGGTTGGAATGCCATGACACAAGATTTCATGGATAGATTCAGATTCAACACTGACACTGTCCCGGATAGATTTAACTTACGAAACTCGAAAAGAAATCCACAGAAACTTTCAGGGAATACGCCCTGAGGTGGCGGTCAGAAGTAGCAAATGTCCAACCTCCAATGGCAGAGAGCGAAATGACCACCTTGTTCGTGCAGTCGTTAAAAGACGCGACGTATTATGAAAGGATGATCAGTGTAATTGGACGAAGTTTTGCAGAAGTCGTAAGAATGTGCGACTTCGTGGAAGAAGGCATTAAGACAGGCAGGATTACAAACTTGACAGCCCTACAAGCAACTAGCAGCAATGCGATCGATTCCATGGAGGTACTCCGCAGAGGAGAGATGATCACCCTCTCACATGGTCATTCAAGAACATAGCCATAACAACTTCCAGTGTATCAAAGCTCACCGCTTTGCTATAACCAAAACACTTAAAATCACGATCATATTATCAAGATCGCTACCCCATATCCTGTTTACCATACCCAACCAGCATATCCAAAATACTCACCACAATCACGAACCCACACACCAAACGGACCCAAACCCCGCATAGATGATGAGAGAAAACCAACCAGAACCTATACACCTTTAGCCGAACCCATAGCCCAAGTGAATGAGAAGTTGAAAGCCGCAGGAATACTCCAGCTAATTCCCAGAAATACCCCCAGGCCTACTTCCCGAGGGCACGATAAAACCAAACATTGTGCATACCACTCTGGTGCCGAGGGGCACGACATCGAAAATTGATATACACTCAAGGACAAAATAGAGGAGTTAATCGAAGAGGGAGTCATTCAGCTGAAAGATGCTTCTCTCAATGCAAGCTATAACCTTCTTCCCGGTTATGAAGATGCCCATGTGAACATGATAGCTAAAGATGAAGAAAACAGTCTGGAAGGAACTATTACGCCAGCCCGAAAAGGGAAGAAAGTTGAATCATCGACCAACCGCCATAGAAAAGGAGGTGCTCCTTGCCGGAGATTGTTTAACTGATGAATAAGTCATTTGTTTAGTCGTGTGCTGCAAGGGGTTATCCTGCTGAAGACTCAGCCATTGAAGACTCAGAGCAAGAAGACAAGTGGACTCGTGCCCCTGCCTTGGCCCGCCGAGTCCTGAAATAGTTAGTTTAATATATTTTGCCCTTTATATGTAATAAAATGAAACTACGTTTGACCTGATTCCTTGGTCGTCGTAGGCGGCTTTGGCCGTCCCACCTTTAGAAATTTCACCCAATTTCGCTTGTAATGAACTACGTCATGACCTGATTCCCTCATGGGGATACGTAGGCGGCCTAAATCGGCTTCGGTCACACCATTAGGTAGCCTTCCCTTATTTTGAAAATAACGAAGATACACAAGCAACCCTCTTGAGACCCACTTTAGGTCAAACGCCCTTTGCATATTCAGAACTGGAACAAGGTAGGAAACCAGGCAGGGGTTATGAGTCCAAACAAGGCAGACGTCCGAGCACCAAGAGTCAAAACTACAAAGTCAATGTGAATCAACCGCCCCCCTCAAACTCACAAATTTTCTTTGAGCGCAGGTTCTTCATATTAGCAGAAGATACAACAAAAGTTTCTTCATATTAGCAGAAGCAGAAAATACAACAAAAGTTCTTCATATTAGCAGAAGCAGCAGAAGCAGACAGACATCAACAATCAAAATTCAAATCCCGCAACAAAGTCTAGCGCACCATCTCGAGCCTAGAGTCAAATTGCAATCCATGCAGTGCACAAACGCACAACAAAGACATCATGACAATCTATACGGTTCACACCTCGGCATTCGCAACACCCCACATATCATACAGGGACGACATCCCTACTCACAAAATTGTATTTCTCATATATTTATCATTATGTCTTAACAGTTATCCAATAACTTTTTCTCAAGCTTAGCTTGCAGGAGCATTTATTCTACAGGAGCATCAGCAACACGTCCAGGAAACGACGTCATCAGCATCACGTCTACACAACGACGCCAGCAGCACTACGTCAACGCAACGACGCCAAAGAAGAATATCGCCCAGTAACGACGCCATCAAAGATTACGTCTACGCAATGACGCCCCCAACATCTGCAACAACGACACCTTCAACACATTACAACATCCCTACTCACAAGATCACATTCAAGCTCTATCATTTTTGTCTTAAAATTTATGCACTAATTTTTAAGCTTTAGCCTACAGGGTCCTTAATTTACAGGAGCAGCATCCAGTAAGTCCGTGCAGATGCATTAGCAGCATTCAACAAGCATTCGCAGCATCCAGCAAGTCCGTGCAGAGACGATATCAGCATCCGCAACATCCCACAAGTTCGAGCAGAGACGACATCAGCATTCGTAACGTCCTACACATCATACAGAATAGTAGCATCAACACAATGACATCTTCATCAACATCGTGTCCGAAACGACGCCAAGTCCGAAAACGACGCCCAAGTCCGAAAACGACGGCATGTCCGAAAATGACGGCATGTCCGAAAATGACGCCAAGTCCGAAAACGACGCTATGTCCGAAAAAGACGCCCAAGTCCGAAAACGACGCCATGTCCGAAAACGACGCCAAGTCCGAAAACGACGCTATATCCGAAAACAACGTCAGTCCGAAAAAGACGCCATATCCAAAAACGACGCCAGTCCGAAAATGACGCCATGCCCGAAAATGACGTCATCAGTACAACAAGTCCGAAAACGACGCCAAATCCGAAAACGACACCAAATCCGAAAACGACGCCATGTTCGAAAAGGACGCCAAGTTCGAAAAGGACGCCAAGTCCTAAAACGACGCCGAGTCCGAAAACGACGCCGAGTCCTAAAATGACGCCGAGTCAGAAAACGATGTCGAGTCCGAAAACGACGCCGAGTCCGAAAACGATGCCGAGTCCGAAAATGACGCTAAGTCCAAAAACGACGCCCGTCCAAAAACGATGCCGAGTCCTAAAACGACGCAGATTCCGAAACAACGTCCGTACAAAAATGATGCCACGTCCAAAACGACGTCATCAGCATACCACATCTACGCAAGGACGATTTCTCTACTCTCAAAATTGCATTTCTTATTCATGCTTTATTATTCTGTCTTAGCAGTTATGCACTAACTCTTTCTTGAGCTTTAGTCTACAGGGACAGTTGCAGCAAGGAAAACATATCTGCATTCACAATCGCAACACGTCTGTGCAAGGGCGAAATCACAGCATTTGCAGCAGGCATCACATTTTTACAGGATATCATTTTCTACTCATACAGTTACATTATCAATAAATTCATGCGTTATCATTTTGACGTAACAGTTATGCACTAACCGTTTGCTTAAGTCTTAGCATGCAGGAGCAGGAGCACACTGTGGATTTTCTCTTACAGCGAACCGGGGCAATTTGTTGGGGGCCAACCTTCCCAACGAATGACAGAAGCGGCCTCAAGCGTCGGTCCACTCATTCCGCATCACCATAAATCCAGCAACATAAGTCGATACCGGTACACCCCTAGGGTCAAGCTAGTTTATTTTTTATTTTATTTTAACATCACGTCGACCCAACATCGTCATAACTCGACACTGGGACAAATTTTGAGTCCGCGTTAACCCACCTTGGTGTTTTGACCATGATAACCCAGTGTCGTCATAACTCGACGCTGAGACAAATTTTGAGTCCGCGGTAGCCCACCTTGGTGTTTTGACCATGGTAGCCTAGTGTCGTCACAACTCGACACTGGACAAATTTTGAGTCCGCGTTAGCCCGCCGTGGTGTTTGACCATGGTAGCCCAATGTCGTCATAATTCGACACTGGGACAGATTATGAATTTTGCGTCAGCCTTGACTAATTACCCAATATTTTTAATTCTGAGGATCGAGACAAAATTGGCTATAAGTCAACGTCTTTGTCCGAAGATTCTTCCATCATCTCCATACAAAGAGGGACAAGTTGTTGACATCCAATTTTGACCCTCCCGTCCAGTCATTAACTATAAAATTACACTAGTTTTCCAACGATTTTTATAAAATTCAACAATAAAACATTAATATAGGCATAAATAAGCAATTAATAACGACACCACATTTTACGTAGAGTATTAAGCACACCTTGAGTCTCACGTCCGCATTCGTCTTTTAATAACAAGCAATTTCATTAATATCATTCATATTTTAAGCCCTATTCTATTTTCATTAATTCTTAATATTTTAATAATAATAAATACGTAAATAAATAAATAATTTAGCAATGATGTCGTGTCAAATAGCATAGTCGCATTTATTAATACGCAAAACAATCCCATAATTATTGTAATAATTTAAACCCAAGCTAAAAATTAATAAAGCACCTAAAGTCATATTAAGATAATTTAAATAAATGAGATTTTAAATAATAGTGTAGCATTTATAAAAGCATTAAGCAATCCTTAAATATCATATCCGCATTTAGCATTTAACTAATTTAATAATAATTTAAACCTCATTTATTAATTTTTACCTAAAACTAATACCCAATTAAATACCCACACCCAAAAAAAAAACAACTTATTTTCGCCCAGCCCAACTCCCACACCCGATGCCCACACCCGCCAGCCCAACCCGCGGCTCACTTCCCCTTTATCTTCCCCTCCCCATCGTCCTTCACAACCATAAAACAAAAAAAAACCTAAACCTAAAAAAAAATTGTCGCATTCACCGTCGCACCCCCCCATCGCCCAGCCGGGATTCTCGCATGAGAATCCGGCATAAACAAATCATTTTCCTTACCCACGCACACCCAGCCAACTCTTCTTTATCATAAATCACAAAGAAATCGTCGAAAATCTTTACCACAATCGCCCACAAAATCGCACCAAATCGGTCAAAATCGCCTGACAACAATTTCTAAAAATCATAAATACTTACCTAAATTGAAACCCTAAATGGTGACTATATAAATCGAACGATTTATACATTCGCGGCAAAGAATCCAGACCCTCTTCACCGCAAAACCAATTGATATACACATGCATGGGGAAGAGGCGTCAGTTTTAGGAGGCAGGGGAGTAACAATTAGTTTTCCGCAGCGAGAGACCCATTAAAAACACAAAGGAGTTTTGGACAGAGGAAAAGAAGCATCTGAAATCAGCAGAAAACAGGGAAAGAGGTATCGATTCCCACAGAAGCAAACATTAGGGAAAATGCGTTGAAAATCAGTAGTCGGACATGTAATCTAATTTGAGAATTAGAAGTCTAGGTTCTGCCTTTCCAAATCGCATCGCAATAAACCCCGAGTGAATCGACGACTTGATACGCTGCCCCAGTTCGCTGTCCGGAGAAGGTAAACCCAAACTCCTCTCAGTTCTTTTGTGTTGCTTTATGCGTTTATGTGTTTATATGCTTGATTATAGCCTGCTATTACGTCTCGAGCATGTTCAATTCTATTTAGATAAAATGTAGGAGTATTTTATGAAGTAGTTGAAATATGATTAGTAAATGTATCTCTAAAAGCCCCATGTTATATGGCATTAGATCTCCAGTTTGGTTGACACATGTTCTAGATTAACTTGTTGCTGGTTTAAATTGACATGTTTACTTGCCGAAATCAGTGTTAAAAGTGCTTCGATGAATATATGCAATGGATGGGAATTAAGTTGAATCATGTCTGTTAACTCTAAGCCGACTATAAAATTAATATACCTTCCCTGGTTAAGTGACCCAGACCATTCATATTAACATCCCTCTAATGTCAACTTGTATTACGCTTGCTGGATTGCTTATACATTTTTACATATTTGGAGAAGAGAATATCTTCACCCTGGCTCACTGTCATATCTCTGTTTTCCTTCTTAATACACATCCTGAGCATGATTGAATACGTCTAAATCTTCCCCGTACACATCTAAAATGTTGCTCTGAAGTAGTTGTCTGGCCATCTCTGTTTATCTAATATGGCTACAGAATTCACTATATACTTGTCCTTATTTTATTTAAGCCATCATGAATATCTAACACAAAATGTTTGCATATACTTACTCAATATCTGTCCCTCACCGTCTTTACGGATATGAAGATTTAACTAGCAAGTATGAATATATGTATAGTTAAAGGATAATAAAGCTGAACGCAAATATGTTAGTGAAGTCCAAAGGAAATGTTTGTCTACTTGCCGCAGTATTGTAATATCACTAAAAGGTGCGAGTTGACTGCTGAAATAATATGTTTGCATGGTCATATGGTCTGAAATGGCATAGAGTTTTTGCATTATAGTCTATTCCGCATGCATCGCGCTTGTTTCTTCTAGTCAGGTGGAATTGATAGTCCTTATCTGAATATCAGTAACATGTCTATCTCTGATTTTTGTAGCTGGTAGTTAAAATATGTGTAGATTTGAATCTATTATTAACATCAGTAGCCTTTATACCCTGTCTGATATGTTGAGTTCAGTCCCGTGTGATGTCCATATTGAGTCTAGAAATGCTAGTTCTAGTGAACCTATCTATCTTGAGGTCTCACAGTTGCAGTTAGGATTCTGCCACTGTTTGCAAATGATAAATTTGACTTTGCCCCAACTCTGAATATCTCTGTATATATCACAATTGCATGTCTAAATCCTGAACCTGTTTAAAAAAATAGGTCTGGCTCCTCTTTATTTTGCTTCTGCCCGCATCTACTGGCTGAAACTGAATAGGTTTGTGCGTGATATTAGAAGTTGATTTGTGTCGCCTATATACCTGTCCATTCTCATTTATTTTTACCACATGCTGGCTGCATATTCTCACTGTATACTGTCATCTGCTGGTCATTACGTACGTGCATACAAACTCCGTGCTAAATGCTTGCTTGTTGGTTAAATGAATTTGGACAGTTACTAATCCTTATCTTTTCTTATTTTATTTTTTTTTACATGAAACGCATCGGAGCAACAAAGAGTCTCATGGTGAGACTCATCATGGCAAGCGTGAAGGCCCATATCTATATGCATTTACCTTTGCTCCAGAAATTTCAAGCCGCAGGCGAAATTACATCGTCATTCTTCGAGTCACCTTTATTGTTTTCCTATCCCGCCCCATTCATTTGTTGTAATTAACTATCTAACAAGTAGGATACTTAATCCCTTTAAGCTTTGACTCGCCCTTAAGAAGTATTCCCTTTAAGTTAATTATTTTAGGCTTGCCTTACTTAGTTATATTTAATAATTTCATTTGCATAACAATTCATATAACTAGAATATTATTTATTATTTAAATACGAGGAATTCATTTCTCTTATAAAATCTACCACTTGCACTCATTATTTTAAGATTATATTTTTACGCTAGTCCTATTTTATAAATGCATCACAACTGACTTTGGGGAGTATCCTACTACATAACATGTATACTTTATTTAAAAAAGAATAATTTCATAAGGATACCTTTCTTTCATCTAAGCCTAACTTTATCTCTTAAATAAATTTTACAATTTTTCTTACAAAAGCTTCTAATGTTTTTCAACATGCATTTCTTAGCAATAATAATTACCCTAGGTTTGGCAGGACAACCGCAAGTTAGCGGATCTTGGAGGGTGTCTAACCCCTTCCCTCTAGATTAATAAAGAACCCTTGTTCAGAATCTCACACTAGTTTTGCAGACCATAAAAATGGAGTTAATGTTAACTTTAACCTAGTTGACATTTAGGTGTCCTAATTCACCCAAACTAATTAGGTGGCGACTCCGCGAACCCTTAGCACATTTAGCACCTTAGCACCCTTTTAGTATTTTAGCAACTTTTTTTTAACGTTTATTTTTATTTTATTTTCTAACATTTTTCTTAGTAGCAGGGTTCGCTAAAATAATGTCGCGGTCGAAAAAGGGAGTGACAGGTACTTTTACCTTGGCCAGACAACCCCATACCTTCAAATACTTGTAGGTAGGTTTATTTCCTTTTCATAGCTCGTATGGAGTCTTGTCTTTACCCATGTGTGGAACTCTGTTAAGATCCTATTTGCGGTAAGGATAGCTTCTCCCCAGATGGTTTGAGGGAGGCCCGAATTGATGAGTAAATCATTCATCATTTTCTTTAGTGTTCGGTTCTTGCGTTCAGCAACACCGTTTGATTGAGGTGAGTAAGGAGTCGTTGTTTGATGAACTATACCCGATTGGGTACAAAATTCCTCAAAAGGCGCTACATATTCTTCCCTTCTATCGCTACGGATTGTTTTAATCCGTCTGCTTAGTTGATTCTCAACTTCCGCTTTGTAGCGTTTGAAAGCTTCAAAGACTTCATCTTTACTTTTTAGTAAGTAAATGTAACAAAACCTTGTGTCATCATCTATGAAAGTCACAAAGTACTTGTTATCCCCTCTAGTTTGAGTGAACTTCAAATCACATATATCAGTGTGTATAAGTTCTAGAGGAGCGGTTTCCCTTTTGACGGATCAAAAAGGACTCTTGGAAAGTTTTGCTTCTACGCACACCTCACAGTTACATTGAGGGTTTATGTCGAGAGATGATAATAATTCTAGCTTTATCAATCTTTGGATAGATTGATAGTTAACATGTCCTAATCAATGATGTCATAAATTAAATGACTCAATCAAGTAAGTAGAAGGCTCAATTTTATTGATAGTTGAAACAGAAGGTATTACATGTGCAACATTAAACTTAAAGAGGTCTTCACAGACGAATCCCCTTCCTACAAAGGTTCCATTTTTAGTGATTACAAACTTGTTAGCCTCTAATATTAGCCTAAAACTAGCATTTACTAACAAAGGTCCAGAAAATAAATTTCTTCGAATTTCTGGGACATACATCACTTCCTTCAGAATCAGCTCCTTCCCGGACGTCATCTTTAGGGTCACCTTTCCTACCCCCAGCACATCTGAAGAAGAATTGTTGTTCATGAAAAACTTCTTAACTATGATTGATGTATATGTGGAGAAGACATCTTTATTGGAACAAATGTGACGGGTAGCACCCGTGTCTAGCCACCATTGCACAGGATTCTCAACGAGGTTAGCTTCAAGAACCACCGTTGAGAACTCCTGAATCATATCGTCTACGAGCGTGTCTTCGACGATGTTAGACTTGGCCTTGCCTTTTTCCTTATTCTCACGTTTGAGCATGCGACATTCTTTGGCCTTGTGACCAACTATACCACAATGATTACAATTTCCCTTGAACTTTTCAGTTGTTTGGGGCTTGCCTTCCTTCTGGAACTTCCGCTTCTTACTTGAGTTCCCTTTGACTTTCATCAAGTTCGCCTTAGCCTCAATGGGTTGTTTTCCCTTTGGAATGACCTTCTTATTATCCTCCTGAATCTGGAGTTTGACAATAATTCATCTAAGATCATCTCCTTCATTTTGAGTTTTAGATAGTTCATAAACCCAGTCCACGAGGGAGGCAGCTTCTCGATCAACGTTTTAACCAAGAATTGTTCGTTGGGCTTTAATCCTTCCAAATCCATGTGATGTAGAATCATTTGAAATTCCTAGACTTGAGATGTCACACTGTTGTTATCCACCATTTAAAATTTCAGAAATTTCCTAATGATGAACTTCTTGTTACCCGAATCTTGGGTGTTATATTTCTTCTGAAGTTTGTCCCATAACTTCCAGTTTCAACGGTGTAGTACACCGTGTAGAGAGGATCAGACAAACTGTTTAGAATATAGTTTCTACACATGAAATCACTATGTTTTCATGCTTCGCGAACCATCCCCATGTCGTCAGTGACATGGTTACCTTGGCCCCCTCCCGCCAAATCACTTGGCTGAGGGTCCACGTCTTCCCCAACTAGTGGAGGGTCTTCGGTTAGAAACGTGACATTACCATGACCGTCAGGAAAAATAACATCTTTTGTTGACATCTCTTAAAGTGAGCACCCATGAACTTTTCAGGACGTTCATGGTGAAAACCAGCAGGTGTCGGGGCAGTAGTGCCCCCTTGAGCAGTTGCAAAGGCGTTGGGAATGCCTCTAACAGGAGCATAGATGTTGTTGACGACTTGGGCAGGAGCAAAGACACTATAAGTGGCCGGATCAGCAGTAGAGGCATTGTTTGTACCAAAAATAGTGTTGACACCAGTTGTGCCAAAAACAGTGGTAGCACTCGAAGTGCCAAAAACAGTGGTAGCACTAGAAGTGCAAAAAGCAGTGGTTTGGAAGACATTAGGAATGTCATGATCAGTGGTGACACTAGAAGTGCCAAGAACAGTGGAGTTGAAGGCAGTGTTAGTGCCTTGAGTAGTGGGATTGAAGGCAATGGGATTGCCCTGAGCATCGGTGGAATTTTCAGTGTTGAATTGGTTGAATTGATCTTGTCCAGTCATGTTGTTGTTGAAATAGCGAATATTATCTTAAGCTTGTGGGAACAAAGTGTAGAAATAAAGGAAATGAAATATAACAACAACAATAAATTGTAAGAAATCTGGAAATGAACAAATAAGAGGACTTGCTGAGTCGACCAATTGTTTTATCTATCCTTAAGATAATATTGCCCTGTATATCCTTTTAACGGTTGTAATGACAACTTATCTCCCAATATAAAACAGCAATCAAACAAATGAGCAAAGAAAACTAAAGTGTTTGCTTAGAAAGAAAGATGTTACACCCCGTATTTTCATAGCTACTAAGTGAGAACATGATTATAGAATTAAGATTGGAATGTCGAAAGGAAAGGATTTTTTACATTTCCTTATACGAAATTTTTTCGAGATTAATGTGATGACAAGAATTAATTCTAGTAATTGAATTCTTTTCAATAGAAGTATGGACTAAGTGTTAAATTATTAAGTCTTGGTGTTGTATGGTATAAGGCCATCAAAATTGTTGAGAAAAGTTGGCTAAGGGTGGGATATTAATTTTGAAAAGAGAATTCTTGACCAATAGGAGGAGAGCAAGTGCTCTCTCCACTTGTCTTGCAAAGACTCCACCTTAGTATATATAGATAAGTCTTGAAGACTTGGAACATAAGACCTTCATCCATACAAACCCTCATCTCTCCTTAACCTAGATATTTCGAAATCACCATAGCAACAAGAACAAGATCAAAATATTTTCTTTTCAAGATTAAGCACCCTTAACCCCTAAATCTAAGTTGGGCCGAAAATAGAATGAAACCCTAAGGGTTTTCCGTCGATTTTTTGGAAGCGAAACATGAAGAGAAGTTGCTCCTAAGGTTGTAGGGGATACATATATGTGATTGTAAGTTGAAGAAGTGGAGCGAAACGAAAACTGCGGACCAATAAAGACCGGACTGTTTTGGGGCATTTTTGGGCAAAAAATGAGGTAAAAGTACTTCTTTTAAAGTAATTGGATATTACTTATTGTTATAATGTATGGATGAACTTGTGTTAAAAATAATGAAGAATAAAAAGCGTTTGAGCCATTTTTGGGGCTAAAACCGATTTGCGACAGATTTGGTGTAAATGGAATTTGTTGGTTATTGTCGTTGTTATCTTCACCTATTGCATGTTATAATGGATTAATATTGTTGTTAATGAGTTGTTATAACTTATGTAGAAGTTTTGGAACTCGAATTGGAATAAAAAGGATTAAGGAAAGAGTTATCGGATTTTAGTTGTTGGCCGTAGAATCTATAAAACTGTTGGATATTGTCGTGCAGTTTTTATTGACTGTTTTAGGCGTGTTGTAATGTTGGAAAATCAGCCCCTAACATGCATGATTAATGTGGTAAAATGGCTAATGAAAGTCCTAAAGAATAGGGGTATAAAAAGGGTGTTAAAGGCTTCACATTGTACCCTTAATATTGTAGAATTGTGGACTGTTTTGTGCCGAGGATTGTGGATTGTTTTGTATAGATTGTGGGGCAGAATATTACACGTCAAGTTAGGCGTGTAACCCCCTTTGGTTAACTGTTGGTTGTGCCTTAAATGTGGCTTGTTGGTTGATGAATACGAGCCTTGAAAAAGGTGGAAAAGTACGTAGAAACAAAGGAAGTGCTGCCCGATTTTCCGTAGAATTAGAGGGCAAATTGTTTGGTATAAGTCTTACAATAGTTTGAAATTGATAGAAGTGTTATCGTTATTATAGGTTGAAGTACTACGTGTAGCATATTCTACTTGGAATGTGGAATAGACGATAAGGTTGAAGAACATTGGAGCGTATTGCTACTTGTCGTGTTGGTTAGTCGTCACGAGGTATGTGAACTTATTCCTTCTTTTGACATGATTATTGGGAAAGTCTATGTGACTTGATATTGGTGAGTCTATGTGACTTGATTTTGGTGAGTCTATGTGACTTGATTTATTGAAATAAGTAAATTGATTTTGAAAGTATACGAGTCTTGATTATGAAATGTATAAGTTACTAGATTTCTTTAAATGATTATGAGACTTCATTTTCAAGTTATGAGACTTGATTTTGAAAGTTAAGAGACTTGATTATTTTGAAAGCTATGAGACTTGATTTCGAAAGTTATGAGACTTGATTGGTTTTAATATTGAAAGCGCCTTGGTGCAAAAGTATAAACTTGATTTCAAAAGAGTATGAAATCTTGAGTTTTAAAAGTAGAAGTTTATTGCTTCAAAAAGAATAAATGACTTGATTTAAAGAGAAGTAGTTTGATTTAAAGGTATGAGTTACTTGAGATTTGAAAGTAGAAGTTACTTGAGTTCAAAACCTTGAATTGAATTTCTAAAGATGTAGTAACTTGATTTGGAAAGTATAGACTACTTGATTTGGAAAGTATAGATTACTCGATTTAAGGAGAATAAATGACTTGAGGTTGAAAGAAGAGGTTCTTGATTTTAAAAGTATAAGTTACTTAAGTTTAAAAGTGTAAGTAACTTGATTTTGATAGCAAAAGTATTTTGGGATTCATTCTCCCTAAATATTGCATGAAACGATTCTTTTATAAAGAATAGATGTAAATAGTACTTTGGGTTCAAATCCCGTACATGATATGGTAGTGCTTTAGTTTTCTAAAATGAAAGTGTTATAACGGCTTTATGGAAAATTTGTTATAACAAGGTTTGTGGAAAGTAAAGAGATGGTTTAAAATGTTGTAAGGAAATCATGGGAGAATGTCCATGGTTAAGTCCTTCATATAGTACATGATATGTGACACTTTGATTTTCAAAGATGTTTTAAAGTAATACGTGATGTCTATTGCCCTGATTTGTCAAACCATGTCTTAGAAAGATACTT
The DNA here is from genome assembly GCA_029844215.1 of Przewalskia tangutica. Classification (NCBI taxonomy): domain Eukaryota; kingdom Viridiplantae; phylum Streptophyta; class Magnoliopsida; order Solanales; family Solanaceae; genus Przewalskia; species Przewalskia tangutica. Next base: position 128,096,750 of record CM056721.1, read on the forward strand.
GGTATGATAAGTGACTTGATGATAGTTTCAAAATGATACATGTATTGGATTCTACTTCCTAGTGATACATGTATTACTTGGGCTTTTCTAAAAATGGAAATTTAGTTTATAAAGTGAATGTACGGCTCACGTACATTGTTGTAATGAACTTTAATCCTTAGTGATGCAAGGTGTGATAGTGCCTTGGTGTTATAAAATGAAAGACTTGTTAGTGTCTTGTTTGTTTTAGAAAGGAAGACATGGTATTGCCTTGTTTGTTTTAAAAGGAAGGCATGGTATTGTCTTGGTTATTTCAGAAAGGAAGGCATGATATTGTCTTGTTTGTTTTAAAAGGAAGACATGGTATTGCCTTAGTTGTTCAAAAAGATGGTGCCTTCATTTTGTCTAATGAGAGTTAAAGATTACTTAACTTGCATATGTTGTTCATGATAGCCATTAGTGCTAGTGTTATAAGTATAATTGCGGGATAAACCCCCAAGACATTATACATCTCCTGAGTATAATTGCGGGGTAAACCCCCAAGACATTATACATATTCCGTGGATTTGCTCCCCGTGATGCGAGTATGGCGTATATGCTCATGCGAGTCCGTAGGGCTCATGCGGGTGAAATAGTCCTATGCGGGTGAAATAGTCCTATGCGAGGAAATTACCTCATGCGGGTCCACATGACCTGTGCGGGTGAAATAGTCCAGGAGTAGGATTGCATAATGATACGACGGGCGGGTGGCCCTAGATTGATCATAAGCTTCCCAATTTAAAGCGGTAAAGTTTACTCTATTTTTTGAAAAGGCACAGTGTACTGATATTTGAGTATTATACTTGTTACAAGCTGACAGTGATGTTGTATTCCACGAGCATGCTTCTGTGATATTATATGCTGAGGGCAGGTGTCCCTGATTTTGACATGGATTTCATATGTGAAAGTGGTACGGTCTTATAATAGTACAGTGATACAAGGTACAGTTGGCTCTGATTGTTATATGACATGGTAGGATCTGATATTTGATTTTCATACTTGTTCTTGTCATTCTTTTGTACAGTTATGATCTTGTTTACTGTACTGTATTTCCGTTCCATACTTGGTACATATTATCGCCCGCCGGGCTGCGTCAAATGTCCGCAGGTCTAGGTACTCAGTTATGGATCCGCGAGCTTAGGATCTTGGTTCAACATTTTGAGATGACTCCAATGTTCCGGAGCTTGTCATTATGGCTAGGTATATTCAGAGGTACGACGGGGCCTTGTCCCGTCATAGTTGTCATCAAAATCTTAGAGTCCATATTCATATGTATGGGTGACTAGAGTTGTATTTACATTGTTGAACAGTGTAGACCCTTTCGGGTGTGATTTATTATTATGGCAGCCTTATCGGCTTTGCCTGTGTCTAAAGAAAAAAAAGTGTTATTTATCTTCCGCGGTTTATTGTGTTGTATGAATAGAAGGGTGCCCAGATAGAGCACCAGTCGCGGGCCCGGGGTTCGGGGCGTAACAAAAGATCTTTGAGTGTTTGTGATTACGAGAGAGGAAGACAGTTTCAGAGAATTGTTGAGTGTGACGTGTTTTTGCAAATGAACCCAAGGCTCCATTTTATAGTATAGAGAAGATGGTCTTCCACATAGCCAAGTAATGACCAATAAAGACCATGTAATGACCATGAATGTGGAGTAATAACTCAGCCAAATAATGGAGAATTAATGCTCCAAAGTTAGCCCAAAAAACATTTTTCGTCCATCTTTCATGCGATGCAACGTCCGCAGTAGCCTCGCAGTTGGTGCCACAGTGCGACACTTGAGAGTCAGCGTGGCCGCTGCATTTTTTAGTCACACATTGTACACGTCTTCCTTTCGTTTACCAACGTAAAACCATTGTTATTTGACCAATAACCATCTATTATTTTACGTCCCAAACAATTCGTATATGTACCAATATCTCTTCCACTTAAGAAAATTATGATCCTTGACACTTTATGTGCACTTGTGTGGAAACCAAATTTCCGACGTGCTCAATTATTCGAGTCATAATTTAATAGGATTAACTTATTTCACATTTAGTAAATTTCCAACGCTATTTACAAATATATGCCTCTATTAATTTGATATGAATAGCTAATGGGGTAAATATTTACCTATATGTCTTATGAGTCGTCTAACTGTTCTCTTTAAATTGGCCTTTAATTGAGAAAAAGTTCCAAAGTTACTTTTAGTTTGTGGTACAATTGTATTTAAGCACCCAACAATATATGAAGCCATACACACAAAATGCAAGTGTTTCACTAGAATTAAAAAAAATGAATCTATCGACACCATTGCAGTGATATACAACTTTGGACCTAACGGCCGGCCTAGTAACATTAGTGGTACATAACACGGTTCCAATGTTCTAAGACGTTAATAAAGAAGTATAAAAGAGTTGGTTCCAAGTATCAGGAACTCCAGAAAGGCAAAAATGTGTACAATCAATGCCTCCATAGCCATTGTAATTGCTTGGGTGTCCATCTTTTCTTAAATGTGAAAGGATTGTAATATCCAGCAGATATACTGAATTTGTCATGTTCTTCAATACTTGTTTCACAATTTGTGCAGGTAAAGGCAAACCACCTGGGTAAATTGATCCAACAACTGGTGTAGTTTGATTTGAGCAACCCTTCACTCCAGGCTCACCCCAATCTTCTCCACTGATAATCATCCAATATTATTTGTAAAACGAAGAATAATGAATAATTAGATCTCTCAAAAAACAAAATAAGGTGCACAAATTAAAGGGTCAAATTTGTCTATATTATTCGAAATTGCTTAATTTTGTCTCTCTAATATTATGATGGTAGTGTTTGAGCCAGTTTGTGTACATCTCGACTATTCTATCGGATATCTATTACCTTTCACCAACATATGTGCGGGTAACTCTATGTATCAAAGTTTAAGCAAATGAAAAAAAGTCACATAGCCTCTAATGACCATTATACCATACCCTTGGGTGCTAAAAATGGAGTTTTCCCTTAAAAATCAACAATTAGCTTACTGGTGATGAGAAGCAGCTTCCCCTTGGTAGAAAACTTTGGTTTTGGTTAGATCCACTTCTGTCTCAACCCATTGGGCCCAGGTATTTAATCCCCTTCGGAATGCAGCCATACGATTCATATCCTTCACTAACTTGCCACCATCCTCGATATAATCCCACCTATTATAAAAATTTACACATTTTCAAAGAAAAATAAATTAAAGATAGAAAAATATGCACATTTTAATTCCACACGATTAGAGGCTATTGATCTTCTCAAATATTTTGGGGTCCTGTTCTAATTCGTAAAAGTAGACCCTTAATATAATTAAATATACGATTTCAATAATCTGAATTTGGGCCAACACATGCGCGCATCACTGGAACTGAATCACTTTACTTTGATTGAGCTAAGACATTGCGAATTATGAACCTTTACAGTAAATTCGGGCTAATACTACTTAATAAAAAATGAAAAAAGAAATCCCTAAAATTTTTTGTTTTTCAGGAGTCCTGTGCGGTAGCACATCTCGCACAGATCCAAAGACGGGTCTGCTATTACTCATTCTATTCAATCTTCTATTATCAAAATTACTACAACATATAAAACCCTCACTACACATCACTTTAGAAATTCTAATACTACTTAATAAAAATGAAAAAGAAATCCTAAAATTTTTGTTTATACAGAAGACATCTCGCATGCCTGAATCCAAAGATGCTATTACTCATTCTATTCAATCTTCTATTATCAAAATTACTACAACATATAAAACCCTCACTTCTTTATAGTGCCATTTTTATTTCATAACAATTGTTAATAAAATTGCACAAAATTAATGAAATTCTCGTTCACCTACTTAACATCATCTTGTGTATCTTACTCTAGTCATTAATTAATACTAACTAGTAGAATTTAAGTTCTATGGACTAACAGTAAATTTTTATAGTATATATAACTGATAATCTCATAAAATCCATACTTACATACTATAAGTTAAATTATACTGATAATTTTTTTTTTTCTACTGTCAATATACATAACTTTAATAGTTAATTGTTGTAGTGAATAAACGTAAGTTGGTAATGTGAGTACATACGGTTGCTTTGGCTTTCTCCTTGCCCACCAAAGCCAAGTATTGAAGATCAAAACGTCAGCTTGTTTCCAAATCTCTCCATTTTTTATGGAATTGAGTTTTAATACTTTTCCAATATGTTCCACTTCAACGTCTACTAAGAATAATGAGTTGAATAGTGTGACTGAAACGTCATAATCCTGCAAAGTCCAGAACAATATAAGCAGGGTCGTCTCAAATATTTTGGGGACCCAATTTTAATTTGTAAAAGTGGACCTTTAATTGGGTTAAGACCTGCGAATTATGGACATTTACAGTAAATTCTGGCTAATACTACTTAATAAAAAATGAAAAAAGAGACCCTAAATTTTTTCGTTTTTGAGAAACTGCAATAAAGACACCCTGGTCAAAAAAAAATTGTAATTTTGTATGATACATGAAGCTACAAGTGCTATTCACATATTATAATGGTCCTGTCTCCTTCTAAATAACTAGAATCTTGTTTCACTTTATTGATTCCAAAATATACTTTTCTAAATTAGAGGAGAGACCAATAAAGTAAATAAAAATTTACTTACCTCAAAAATTACAGAAACGCTTTGGTTGGTTAATTTGGTCTTATAGTTCATTCCAGGCGCTGAAACATAAAGCAAACATAAGAATGAGTCATAATTATTTAGACTTAGAGAATCCCCAATAAACATGATTTCCTTTCCTTTGTATCTCCTTAAAATATCTCTACCATCAAACCTGCAAAAATAATAATAAAAAAATCACGTGAGTTTCTTCTATTTTGCAATGATTGCTTAATAGATTTCTTTTCACAAGCCTAAGAACCAAAATTATTCAACTCAAATCTTATGCAACATGTGACTTTTTTTTGGTTTCCCAATTGGGGTTGGGTAGTTGCATTGGAATTTGGTGCTTCGATTAATCTGGATTCGCCACGCATAGAGTTCATAAAGGGAAAAATTGTCTTTATTGGAATTTTCATACTCAAGATTCGAACTCGAGACTTTTGATTAAGGGTGGAATAATCATATTCATCCCAGTACAATCATTAATTGTAAAACTAGGCAAGTCATATGAGAGCAGGTTGGGGGTGGGGTGATGGTAGAGTTATAGCCGTATGTAAAAGAATAATCAGTTGAACACCTCTAAGACGAAAAATTATGCTAACGGCTAATAGTTATAAGTTAGATATTACTTTTTATATAAATATATTTAATTTTGAATATGCTTAGCGAAATTTCTTTGTTACACGGAGGTTACATAAAAATGCGTACCTTGGTAAGTCGCAACTAGTAGGTTGCCATTTATACTTGAGATATTGACGATCAGGCCGATTGGTACAATCAAATGTCTTTCGAATAAATGGACAAGTAGTCGTGTTATATAAAGGATCAATAACATCATCATCCAACACCCAACTCCCTTCAAACAAGTTGCAATTACTTGTAATTATTTCTGCTTCTTCTTGGTTTGATATTCCTCTTGTATTCCTTTCTATATGAACTAATTTCTTGGCAAGTGCATCTGAATAAAACCTTGAGAATACTGTCAACATGGCTTCGAAAACAAATATGAAACTCAACATAACCATTGCACCAAGAATATACACAAAAGTACTACTCACACCTTTAGCCATTTTTTTAGTCATATCTTTCTAAGAAAACCAAAATTGAAAAGGAGAGGCACAATATAACAATTGGGATGTATGGGATATTTTCAAGTTGATAAACAAAAGATTGATTTAGGTACTTTTGAATTTTGTAGTGTCATTAAAATCAGAAAACCAATGTAACACGTGGGTTGCTACTACTACTACTTAATTAAGGAATGATAGTAATTGTCATAATAATGGCCTTATTACTAATATCCTCTTTTGGTTCCTTTTATTTTTGTATTGTCAATGACAAGTTTGTTTTACTATTTGCAGATGCTACCTTACTAAAGGCGATAGTGAAACATTGAACAGTAAGAAAGTGAGATGAAATAATAATATGGATAGAAATGGAAAGGTTGGTTAAGTACATCCATGAGCCAATTTGTCTTGGTAATTTTCTTTTACATGATGTAAAACACTGTCAATATTTGTATATTAGAATCCAATGACTAATGGGGAAGTACATGAATGAGGGGCATACATAAATCCTTACCTTATCATGACCTATATGATGAATGAACATGATCATTACCTTGTCCTAGCATTGAACAATCTAGCGTTTCAGATTTCTCATTCCATATCTGATGTAGGACTCTTAACATTCTTCCGCACACCCAGATATTGTTAACTGGAGCGTGGATAATATAATTTGGGGTTCAACATCAGTGACAAAGAATTGAAATGAGTCTGACTCTGATACCACGTAAAAAATAAATTTTGGGTCTAACTCAACCCCAAAAGCTAGTTCGAAGGGAGGAGGATTTTCCAAGTCATATAATGAGATCAAGAACCACTTATCCAACCAATGTGGGAGAGCTCAACACCCCGTTTCATGTCCAGGGTTGGACATCTGGAGCATGGACAATATAAGGGGGAGGGGGGGAGGGGGGGGGGGCAACACCGGAAACAGTAAATTAGGATGAATCTGACTCTGATACCATGTAAAGAATCGATATTGGGTGTAACTCAATCCCAAATGCTAGCTTGTAGAGTGAGGATTGTCCAAGTCCATATAACTTATAAGGAGTCCATATTTCCATTCAATATATGATGTGGAACTCTGTAAAATCCCTATAAATTTAAATAAATAAAAAATCTGCGTATTCCTCCCTAAAACTATCCCAACTTCTAACTCCCCCATTTTCCATTTCCACTCCCTCAACCTCCCTCAACCCCCCTCAACTCTCACATGAAATCTTCCCATTATAAACATACCTCACACAAATATTTTCAGAAAAAAAAACCCACAAGAAAACACACAACAAGAAAAAAAGAAGATTATTATAAGAGAACAAGAAGGGAAGGATTTTAGAGTTGAAAGTTCATTTGCAACTACGAAGCAACAAATGTGAGTTTTCTCACTCATAAATTCTTAATAAAATCCTTTATTTTGAGTTACAATGCATGTTTAAACATAGTATGCATGTTAAAAAATATATGTTTCTGAAAATATAAGTTGTGATGAATTAATTGATATAAGTATTGTCTTGTAACAAGTTTGAGTTATGTAATTTCAGACCTGTTTTTACTGGGTATACTGGTTAGAATTGGATGAAAATTTACAAGGTTGTATATCTCTCCTTCATAATCATATTGAGCCTAAGAGGGACTAAAACCGACTTACGGTTTGAAAGTTATCACTGTCTAAAGTGTCTGCCTCGGATCAACCGAAATCCGGGAGAACATAAAATATAACGTAAAAACTGTACAAATCGGTAAAGAATCTAAAAGTGTGTTCTGAATAAAAGTCCTAGATTACTTTGTTCCCGCCATTTTGAGACTTTACGGGGATAAATCCGACTTACGATTTGAAAGATATCACTGTTTAAAGTTTCTGTCTCGGATTAACAAAACTGGAAGGACATAATGTATAACGTAAAAACTGTACAAATCGGTGAAGAATCTGAAAGTTTGTGCTGAATAAAAGTTCTATATTTCCCTGTTCTAGTAAGTTTTATAATTTACGGGGATTAATCCGACTTATGATTTGAGAGTTATCGTCGTTTAAAGTTTCTGCCTCGGATCGACTGAAATCTTAAAGGGGCAGAAAGTATAATGTAAAAATTATATACATGGTTCTGATCTGAAAGTTGGTTCTAAATAAAAGTTCTATATTTCTCTTTGATCTACAGTTTGATACTTTACGGGGATTTAATCCGACTTACGGATAAGAAGTTATGACAATTTTTATATATGTGTGTGCATATGAATTTAATTATACAATCGAAGTGATAGAAATCTTGGTAAGGTAAATAGTTTTGCTATCACCTACAGAGCTATATTGTTACACATTTTTGCCTTCGGGACTATTCAAGGACATTTGCTTTCGGGGCTATTTAAACACATTTTTGCCTTCGAGGCTATTTAATTACATTGCTTCGGGGTTATTCAAGGACATTTACCTTCGAGGATATTTAAATACATTGCCTTCAGGCTATTCAAGGACATTGCCTTCGGGGCTATTCAAGGACATTTGCCTTCAGGGCTATTTAAACACATTTTTGCCTTCGGGGCTATTTAAATACATTGCCTTCGGGACTATTCAAGGACACTTGTTTTGAATCTATATGTTAAGTGCATTAAATCAGGTTGCACCTTCTAAATAAATATATAATATATTGTATGGGATAAAACATGTATGTTGGTTAAGTTGAGTACTTCCTGAAACGAGTTGAAAGATAATATTATTATGTGAATACTTAATTGTGGTACATTGAAAGTGCTGAAGTTTGTTTCATAACATGTTTATTGTGTTCTAATATGATTGTATTTGAAATATTGTGAGGTTACTTTGGATTGTAAGGCGAAGTTCTCACTCAGCCCCGAATGGTAGGGACCGTAGGGTTGATTCTTTTATTTAACATATTTCAGGAAAACGAGATAAGAGTAAAAATTTCGCACCAGGGCTAGCAATCGTTCCGCAGCCTCATTGTCCCACCAATCCATTATTCCGAATTTGGTGAAAGTTAATCTAGACTAAGTATGTTTAAAGAACTAAATTTCGTTATCTCGGAAAATGCCCCACATGAGATGTTCTTCGTAAACTTCGAATTGCTTATTAATATATATATATATATATATATATATATTATTTCCGCACTTAAATATATGTATAACTTAGAAAAAAAGAAGTTAAATGGTTCGCCTGGAAAGGGATAGTTGTCCAGGTGCCATCACGCCCTAAAGGAAGATTTGAGAAAAGTCGGGTGTGACAATTTGATATCAGAGCTAAACCAAGTTAGGAGATTATAGGAATTTTCTTTGAGTTGGGTGTTTGAACGGTTACTTATTGTGACGGTGTGCGCGCCACCTTAGTAATAAGTTATCGGAATAACTTCCTAAACAGTTTCACTTCTTTCATACTCTTCTCGTGTCTATCTTGAGTCTTTTTAAAGATTTGGTTCTCGTACTACCTCCTTCAAAGAATTGTGAAAGAGGATGTGCAACGATAAACTATTGACGATGCAGGGGTGAAGTGGAGAAATTTTAGAAGAAATCGTTCTCCGATGTCACCACCGATGACGTGGGGGGAGTTCAGAGCCACATTCATTGAAAAATACATGCCTACCACCCGAAAACATGCACTCAGGCGTGAGTTCAAACTGTTGAAACAAAGAGACCGCAATGTGCAAGAATACGATACCCAATTCATGTGATTGTCAGCATACAACACACATATTATTCCTACGGAAAGGGAGAAAGTCAAAAGATTTGTTGAGGGTTTAAACCCAAACTTGGTAGGAAAGGTAGTGGCATTAGCCAATGATCGGACATACCTTCAGATCGTCGACATGACAATGGGGGTAGAAGATTTTGCTAAAATAAAAAGAGAGTATTCGCAGAAGAGGTTTCAATCGTCGGGATCCTTTAGTCAGAATCAAAACCAGAAGTAAGAAGGTCATAGGAATATTTCAAAACTGAGCCGGTCAGTAGGTCAATCTCATTACAGGCCCCAATGGCATTAATAGTTTGATCATTCAAGTAGCAATGCCAAGGCCACCAACCCTAATGCAAGGGAGTGATGTCAAAAGAAACATTTTAGGGAATGTTGGTTCTCACCGAAAGGATGTTACAACTGTGAAGAACCAGACCACTATGCAAGGGATTGCAAGAGGAAACCCCAAACTCAATTTTTTTCATGAGAGGTCAGAAGCAACCACAGCTGCCCACAAAAGAAATCAGGAAAATCAGTACCGACAGAGTCATGGAGGTCAACAGTCCAACAATCCTAATCGGCTTTACACTTTGCCCCAGAAGAATGAGGTGGAGACATCTAATATGATGGTCACATGTATTTTGTTAGTCTCAAGTATACTTGCACTTGTATTATATGATCCTGGTTCTACATTTTCGTATGTGTCAATGAGTTTTGCTAAGAATTTACACGTAGAACCTTCCTGTTTAAGTGACCCTTTTGAGGTTTTGGAACCAGTAGGGGCTCTCGAGTAGTTAAATTTTTTCATTAGAAGTGAATGGTGTTGACACCCAATTTTGTCTCATATTTACTGAATATTTCATTTTGATAGTCTTTTATCTTCAATTAATTTCACTATGCTTCCCAGTCTTGAAAATTCTCCAAAAATCAATAATTTTAGTCTTTTTCACTAATTACCGCATAATTTTGAAATATCAAATATTATATTTTATAATATAAATGAAATAATTTTAATATCTCGGCATCGGCATTGATGATTGATTTTCTCTTAATATTTTCATCAATTGCCATATTAATCATTTTCATATGAATATTATATTTTCTACTTAAACTAAATATATATATATATTAAATCACTTATATCATAATTATGTGTGTGTGCATTTTTAAATTGATTAAGATGAAAGAAAACATATTTTAATTAATTGAGAGAATTTGACTAATTACCTATTAAATTCTCAACATTTTAATTCCCCAAAATTCAAGCCCAAATACCCCTTAACCCGACCCAATCCCCTTCTTCATCCAAACGCCCCAGCAGCCATAATCAAACCAGAAAAACCAGCTCCTTCATCGTTCCATCTCAACCAAACAAACCAGACGAGCCCTCACCTCAAACCCCAACGATTCTCATCCCTGACATCCCCGAAAACCTGCACCTTTACCCCTAATACCTGCGAATGGCAGAGGCTATACCATCACCCATCACCTTCACACCCTCTTTTATCCATCGAACAAACACCATCACCTTCATACCTTCGCTCTACTCACCAAACAAAATCATGCATCCGTTCAACAACTCTAATTTGAGAGTGTTTTCCCCCATTTTCTTTTTAATTCGAATTTCAAACTAAACCTCTCAAAGGGTGGCTATAAATACAGCCCTTGAGTTTGTGCTTAAGGGAGGATTTTTTTCGGATTTCTAAAGACCAAGAACAAAAAGAAAAGAAAACCAGATTCTCATTATCTTTAAATTATTGCAAAAAAAAAAATCATCAAAAAAAAACTCTTCCATTTTTACTCTCAGTTCGGTTTCGAATCCAAAAAATTACAACATCTCTATATTTCTATACTTTCTTGTCGCATAAACAAAAATAAAACACCTCCGAGCAAAATCGACGAGTCAAGACGAAGCCTCGGTTCGCTGCCCGGAGAAGGTAACTCACTTCTTTTATGTTCTTAAGTTTTTTTAGTTATCCAAGGTGCATTATGTGGTCGATATGATTCGATTAAGTGTTGGTTAATTTTTGAAACTGTTTAACTCGGTTCAAATCATGTTTAAATAAATGTTAAGTCTTACTGGAGTTTATTAGGTTAGTTATTATGTATGTCGGCTATACTTCGGCTATTTTGAGTCCTTAGGTGCATTTATCAAGTGTCGCTCACTGTTTGGAGTTATGATCTGTATATCCATTACCTTGAACGTATTCGTATAACCTATCTAGACTTAAGTATGGTGAATGAGCTTAATTATATGTGTTATATGGGCGGCTGGTTTGTCTTCTGCGACGCGAGATTAATATGAGTCAGAGTCACATTAAAAACCTGTTTGTGTAATCCGAAACTAATATTTTTGAGTTCGCTCAAGTTATCTCGTGCTCTAATTACTGTCTGATGAGATGTTTAGCAGCACAATCTTGCAGTTATTAGATTAAAGTCATGTCATGTTTAGCTGTACCTCTGCCTATGTCATATATCTTGATTTATATCTCGTTTCGTGTTTGAATATGGGCGGATACATGAGGGTACTAAGACTGTTTAAAGGGTGGGGGTTTGAATTTAAAAATGGTTGGGAAAAAATCTCTATATGGCCTGTTTAAGTGATTAGTATATCTGTGGTAATTTATTTTAGTTAAATCTTAAATTATCCGGTAAACAGGGTGTTTAAAATGGTCTAGAATCTGTTAACCATGATTCAACATGTTATCGGAATGGTTTTAAGAGTATGTCCAACCTTTAAAGAACTATGTTAGGTTTGTCTATGCCTCGTCGTTTTATTATATCCCCTAACACTAGATTGAGGCTTAAAAATGAGTTGAAGCACTTTGTCGAGCCAATTTTATTTGTCGAACTGACTTCACTGTTGTCGGGATGATATTACCGTCTGTTGGATTTAGTTTATGGGGGGCGTTTTGCTGCTGATTTTATCTTTGTTTTCAGAACCAGAGGACTGATTTTTAGCCATTTCGGCTACTGATTTCGACTGTTTTTTGGCTTGATTTTTGGCCCTGTTGTTGCTGGTTTTATGACTGATTTTCTGGCTATTGTGCTACTGGTTTGTGACTGTTTTCGGACTGATTTTGGCAGATTTTTGAACTGGTTTTGGCCCCTTTTTACTGCTGTTTTTTGGCTATTTTTCGCTACTGATTTGGCCTATTTTTCTACTGATTTTAAGGTTATATTAGTCATATATAAATACTGGAAGAGTCTATGATGTGTGGTTTGTAAATTCATGAGGTTTTAAAAGTGTCATTATATGTGTTTAATCTTCACAATTACTCGACAAGGTTTGATAATCATTTCCTTTTCTTCTATTTTTACATGAAATACATTTGGAGCAACCAAGAGTCTCGCTACGAGACTTATCATATCCGCATCCACATTCATGGCATCCTTCAACTTCGGAGATTCCAAAACAAATAGGGCGGGTTGACAATATCATCCGCCTAGTCTTCCTTTTATTGCTTTAAATTCCGTCATTTTATCCCTGTCTTCTTGTTATGATATGTAGTCCTATGAGATGTTGAAATGTGTAGAATAGATAGCTTTAGGATACTTAGAATAATTAAGGCTAATAGATAAAAGGGGGTAGTTTAAAAAATAGAAATACGTCGATTTTAAAAAATATGTATTTTTAAATACAATAATTAACCTAGGTTTGACCGGACAATCGCAAGTTAGCGGATCTTGAATGATGCCTAATCCTTTTTCTTTAGGATAATAAAGAACTCTTACCTAGAATCTCATAAGTTTCGCAAAATCATAAATTGGAGTTATTTTAAAGCAGATTTTGCTAGAATAGATGTCCTAATTCATCTTTAAGACTAATTAGGTGGCGACTCCTTAAAATACAATTTAGGAATCAATCATACATCGTATGCCGTTTCGACTCCAGTTAAAATGGGGCATTACAAATGACAGAGGAACAATAGTAAACCTAGTACTACTTGATATGGTAGACTTTGACATCATTTTGGGTTTGAATTGGTTGTTATGTCATGTTAGATTGCCGGCGAAAGACAGTGAAACTATCTTTTCCCGGGAAATCAGAAGTTGTTATAAAGGGTACGATTGGAATATCATCACGTCAGCTTATTTCCTACATTATGGCTCAAAAGTTATTAAGGAGTCACAAAGTGGAGTACGCATATCTGGCTAATATAGTAGATACCTAAAAAGAGTCCCCAGCGGTGCATGATGTCCCTATTGTTTGAATTTTTTTGGAGGTTTTTCTTGAAGATCTTCCTGGCCTTCCTCCGGATAGAGAAGTGGAGTTCGCTATAGAGTTAATTCCGGGTACAAGACCTATTTCTATTCCTCCATATCAAATGGCTCCGAATGAATTGAGAGAGTTAAAATAACAGTCGAAGGATCTTTTGTATAAAGGTTTTATAAGGCCTAGTGTTTTCCCCTGGGGTGCACCAGTTCTTTTTGTGAAGAAGAAAGATGGATCGCTCCGAATGTGCATCGATTATCGACAACTTAATAAGGTCACGATCAAAAATCGTTACCCATTACTAAGAATCGATGATCTTTTTTACCAACTTCAAGGAGCTAGCTATTTCTCCAAGATTGACCTTCGTTCGGGATATCTCCAGCTATAAATAAATCCTGATGATATATCCAAAACAACTTTTAGCACCCGATATGGTCATTATGAATTCTTGGTCATGTCTTTCGGGTTAACCAATTCCCCAACAACTTTTATGGATCCAATGAACATAATCTTCAAATCATTCTTAGATTTGTTCGTGATTGTGTTCATAGATGATATCCTAATTTACAGCAAGAGTGTTGAAGAACATCTGAGGGTAGTGCTTCAAGTCTTAAAATAAGAGAAACTATATGCTAAATTTTCAAAGTGTGAATTTTGGTTGGAAAAGGTAGCCTTCTTGGGCCACGTTGTGTCAAAGGATGGAATTATGGTAGACCTCCAAAAGATAGAAGCAGTGAAGAACTGGCCAAAATCGACCACTCCGACTGAAGTTAGGAGTTTCTTGGGCTTGGCTGGGTATTATAGAAGATTTGTAGAAGGCTTTTCTAGTCTTGCTGCTGATTGACTCGAAGCGGTTAAGTATCGATGGTCGAAGCATGCAAGTTTGAAGGAATTGTTGACTATTGCATCAATCCTAACCTTATCATCGGAACAAGAAGGGTTCACAGTCTATTGTGACGCCTCTAAGGTTGGATTAGGATATGTCTTGATGCAGCTTGGAAAAGTTATTGCATATGAATCTCGACAATTGAAGGTACATGAGAAGAATTATCCAACTCATGACTTGGAATTGGCCGCGGTAGTGTTTGCCTTACGAATATGGAGACACTATTTGTATGGGGTGCATGTAGATATATTTACAGATCATAAGAGTTTACAGTACATAACCACACAAAAGGATTTGAATCTCCGACAAAGAAGATGGTTAGAGTTGCTTAAGGATTATGACCTTAGCATTCTTTACCATCCTGAAAAAGCTAACGTGGTGGCTGACGCACTCAGTAGGAGATCAATAGGGAGCTAGGACCACTTGGATGTACAAAAGAGAAGTATTGCTCGTGAGGTACAAAATTGGGAAACCTCGGTGTTAGTTTAACTGAGGTCGGTGATGGTACGGTGGTGGTGCACGATACCTCGCAGTTGTTGACACCCAATTTTGACCCTCCCGTCCAGTCATTAGCTATAAAATTAGGCTAATTTTGTAAAATAATTTTTTATGATTTTTTATAATAAAATGTAGCGATAAAACATAAATACAGGCATAAATAAATAATTTAATAATGGCATCGCATCTTACGTAGAGTTTCAAGCACTTAGAGTCCCGCGTCCGCGTTAATTAATTTTAAGCCCTGTCATTATTCTTAATTAATAATAAGTACATAAATAAATAATTTAGCAATGACGTCGTGTCAAGTAGCATAGCCGCGTTTATTAAATACGCAAGAGAATTTCTTAATCATTTGTAATTTAAAATCAATTTTAATCTAATACATGCATTTAATAGCATCGCATTTTTAAAAGCTTTAAACAATTCGTAAAAATCATACTTGCATTTAGCATTTAAATAATTTAATCTAAACTCAATCCAATTTTAATTTAACTTCGCAATAATGCACAATAATAAGATTTTAAATACTAGCGTCGTATTCTAAAATATTAAAGCATTAATTAAATGACACGCCCGCATTTATTATAACAATTAGATTGATAAGGCACCTAAATAATTTAATCACATTTGTTAATTAATTAATAATACACTTACCTAGAATTAACTAGCTAATTAATTAACTAGCCTAAAACTAATTTAATTAACTACAGTCCATACCCACTCCCCACTTAAATTTACTCGTCGCCTACCAACACCGCAGCCCGGCCTATCTTTATTTCTCCCCTATCAGCAGCCCACGAGAGGATACCCTCGTCTCCATCAAAACGCTCCCCTAAACAGAACCCTAGAAGTTTCTTCAATCGCCGCCCGGATTTCTCGCCGGAGAATCCGGGACTTTCCTTCACCCACGCAACTTTCCTTACCCACGCGCATCTTCCAACGATTTCTTACCATAATAACACCAAATCGCGCCCTAAATCGAGACTCAAAATCGTCCTCAACCATCGAGATTAATACCAACATTACGTCCAATTAACTCAGCATTAAATCTTCTTAAACCTTACCTGAGAGGGAACCCAAAACAGGGCTATATAAGCGCACAGCATCGGCACCTCGTACGCTTAGCACACCCATAGCATCGAAACAGGCGCCGAACTCGAGAGATATCGGAATTGGGGCTCAGCACCTAGACCACTAGCATCGCCGTAAAGGTAGTTCGAATCTAGTTTAGTTCCACCAAAAACCAAACAAAACCTCGCTTTCATTCGCATCGCAAAACCGAAACCCGAGTCGACGACTTGATAAGTCGCAGGCGGCACGCCGAGCAACAAAGAGTCTCATAACGAGACTCGTGGCAAACGTAAAGGCATGCGTATACATCCATCGGGTCCTCTTGGCCATTCCTAGACAAACAAACGTGGTCATCCGCTCCAATCCCTTCACTCTCTTAATTTTCTTGTCTCGTTCTATGCCATTTATTCGTTTTTTCTATTATCTAATTTGTAATTAATAGGAGAACTTCTAGCAATTAGGTCTTTAAATATATGAGACGAAGTAATTACATTTTAGAACGCATTCTTCTTTATTTGCCTTTAGGACTATTAAGCATGTTTAAAATCAAAAATAATTTAGAATAATGATTTAACTTGCATTATAAAACTAACATTTTGTGTATTAAAATCCACAACAGATTTCTTCCTAAACTCCCAAAATCATCTTAAAACATTTCTTATATAATATTGTACGCAGGCTAGGCAAGATTAATTTAGCTGTCAAAAATACACATAATTAGTCCATAAAGCATTCTCTTAGCATTCTTTAGCATTCCTAGCTCTTTTAGCACTTTGAATCACCCCTTGGCGTTTAATACCTTTAGCATTTAGCACTACTTTTAGCATTCTTTTACCCTTTAACATTTAGCATTTTAGCGTTTTAGCACCTTAGCATTACTAGCACCCTAACACCTTATTAGCATTTCAAACACCCTTTAAATTTTAGTATTCTTTTAACATTTAACACTTTTTCTAACACCCCCTTTTTATTCAAGCAGGGTTGTATTTTTAGCACCTCTCTTAGCATTTTTGCACTTTTAACACCTTAGCGATTTCTAGTACCTCTTTTGCACTTTTAGCACTCTTAAGCACCTTTAATATTTAAGCACCCTAGCACTACTTTGTTTACACTCAGCACTTTCAAATTGCTAGCACTTTTGTTAAGCGTCTTTAACCCTTAATATTTTTAGCACCTCTTAGCATTCTTTCACATATAGCACCTTTTGCCCTTTTTAGACTTAAGCACCTGTAAACATTTTAACATTTTTTTAGCAGGAAGATCTTTTACTTTGCATTTTTAAAAATATAATAATTACCCTAGGTTTGGCAGGACAACCGCAAGTTAGCGGATCTTAGAGGGTGCCTAACCCCTTCCCTCTAGATTAATAAAGAACCTTACCTAATCTCATTAAGTTTAGCAGACCATTAAAACGGAGTTAAATGTTTACTTTAAACTAGTTAACATTTAGGTGTCCTAATTCACCCAAACAATTAGGTGGCGACTCCGCGAACCCTTAGCATTCTAGCAAACCTTTAGCACCCTTTAGCTTTAAAATTAATCCTTTTAAACCTTAGCCCCTTTTTTAAGCTTTTAAACATCTTAGCAACTTTATCATCCCTTTAGCATTTTAAATTTTAGCACTCATTTAAACTCCCTAGCAACCTTTTGCATTTTAGCACCTTTTAAGCATTTTTAACTATTTAGTTATTTTTATTTATTTTCTAACATGCATTTTAAGCAGGAGATTCGCTTTTAGAATGTCGCGGCCGGAAAAGGGCGCGACAGCAGTCTGCCTTAGCTTCGGAAATAAAAGAAAGTCAGTTTGAGAATATGAAATTTGTTAGGTTTCGGGAGAGGATTCAACAGGGAAACCCTTCATAGTTTACATTAGGAGAAAATGACGGTACACTTCGGTATAAGGGTAGGTTATGTGTTCCTAAGGTAAGGGATCTAAGAAGGAAGATTTTAGACGAAGGTCACAACACCAGGTATTCCATTCATCCAGGATCAACGAAAATGAATCATGATCTCAAGGCAAATTACTGGTGGGATAGAATGAAGAGAGATGTTACAGAGTTGTCGGAAGATGCCTTACATGTCAACAGGTGAAAGCCAAACATCAAAAAGCTGGGGGACTACTTCAGGACATTGACGTCCCCATTTGGAAATGGGAGGCAATTCATATCGATTTTCTAACTGGTCTACCAAAACTCGAGAATGTTATGATTTTATATTGGTGATTGTGGATCAGCTTACAAAGGCAGCCCATTTCCTACCGGTCAAGACTACATATCAGGCGTCATAGTATGTGCAAATTTATTTGAAAGAAATAAAGAGGTTACACATAATTCCGTTACAAATTATTTCGGATAGAGGTTCCCAGTTCACCTCACACTTTTGGCAAAGTTTCCAGCAGGGCCTCGGGACAAAGGTCAAGTTATGTGGGGCTTTTCATCCGCAAACTGACGAACAAGCTAAACGAATAATTCAAACATTGGAGGACATGTTGCGGTCTTGTGTGTTGGACTTCCAAGGCAACGGGTTGGACCATCTATGTCTAACTGAGTTCGCATATAATAACAATTTCCATTCTCGTATACAGATGGCTCCATTCGAAGCATTGTATGGGCGAAAATGTAGATCTCCACTTGGGTGGTTCGAGGTGAGAGAAACACTAATGCTCGGACCTGAAGTCACTCAGAAAATAAACGATAAAGTACAGATAATTCGAGAGCGGATCAAGACAGCTCATAGCCGCCATAAGTCTTATGCGGATCATCACAAAAGAGATCTCGAATTTCAAGAAGGGAAGAAAGTGTTTTTAAATGTCTCTCCAATGAAGGGAGTGATGCGATTTGGCAAGAAAGGAAAGTTGAGCCCAAGGTTTATTGGACCATATGAGATCTTACGAAGAGTGGGGAATGTGGCTTACGAACTAGCCCTTCCACAAGAATTAGAAGCGATGCATCCTGTGTTCCATGTTTCAATGTTACGAAAATACTTGCACGATTCAAGTCACATCATTCAACCCCAAGAGATAGTCCTGAACGAAGAGCTTCAATATGAAGAAATTCCGATAGAAATATTGGATAGACATATTAAGTGTCTTAGGAATAAAGATATTGTTTATGTGAAAGTCCTATGGAGAAATCACTCCGCAAAAGAAGCAACGTGGGAAGTCGAAGACGCGATAAAAGTCAAATATTCATTCATGTTTGAGTAAGGTAATAAAATGTGTTATGTTGTACTTCATGTGTGTGAAGTTTGCATGTCTATGTGCATGTGTTACGACCTTATTCACATTCGAGGACGAATGTTGTTTAAGGATGAGAGAATGTAAAGTCCCAAAAACTATTGTGTTTCATGTGTGTGCAGTTTGTGTATCTATGCGCATGTGTTACGACTTTATTCACATTCGAGAACGAATGCTGTTTAAGGAGGGGAAAATGTAAAATCCCAAAATAAATAAATAAATAGAAAAAAATAAAATAAAAACCTGCATATTCCTCCCTAAAACTATCCAAACTTCTAACTCCCCAATTTTTCATTTCCACTCCCTCAACTCCCCTCAACTATCACATGAAATCTTCCCATTATACACACCTCACATAAATATTTTCAGGGGAAAAAAAACCACAAGAAAACATACAACAAGGAAAAAAGAAGATTATTATAAGAGAACAAGAAGGGAAGGATTTTAGAGTTGAAAGTTCATTCGCAACTACGAAGCAATAAAAGTGAGTTTTCTCACTCACAAATTCTTAGTAAAATCCTTTATTTTGAGTTACAATGCATGTTAAAACATAGTAATCTTCCCATTATAAACACACCTCACATAAATATTTTCAGAAAAAAAAAACTACAAGAAAACACACAACAAGGAAAAAAGAAGATTATTATAAGAGAACAAGGGAAGGATTTTAGAGTTGAAAGTTCATTCGCAACTACGAAGCAATAAAGGTGAGTTTTCTCACTCACAAATTCTTAGTAAAATCCTTTATTTTGAGTTACAATGCATGTTAAAACATAGTATGCATGTTAAAAAAATATATGTTTCTGAAAATATAATGTGATGAATTAATTGATATAAATACTGTCTTGTAACAAGTTTGAGTTATGTAATTTCAGACCTGTTTTTACTGGGTTATACTTATTAGAATTGGATGAAAATTTACAAGGTTGTACATCTCTCCTTCATAATCATACTGAAATTCGGGAGAACAGAACATATAACGTAAAAACTGTACAAATCGGTAAAGAATCTAAAAACGTGTTCTGTATAAATGTTCTAGATTACTTTGTTTCCGATATTTTGAGACTTTACGGGGATAAATCCGACTTACGATTTGAAAGATATCACTGTTTAAAGTTTCTGCCTCGGATCAACCAAACTGGAAGGGCAGAATATATAACGTAAAAACTGTACAAATCGGTGAAGAATCTGAAAATTTGTGCTGAATAAAAGTTATATATTTCCATGTTCTCGACAGTTTTATATTTTACAGGGATTAATCCAACTTATGATTTGAGAGTTATCACCGTTTAAAGTTTCTGCATCGGATCGTCCTAAATGGGCAGAACGTATAATGTAAAAACTGTATAAATGGTTCTGAATCTGAAAGTTGGTTCTAAATAAAAGTTCTAGATTTCTCTTTGATCTACAGTTTGATACTTTACGGGGATTAATCCGACTTACGGATAAGAAGTTATGACAATTTTTATTATGTGTGTGCATGTGAATTTAATTATACAGTCGAGATGATAGAAATCTTGATAAGGTAAATAGTTTTGCTATCACCTACGGAGCTATATTGTTACACATTTTTGTCTTCGGGGCTATTCAAGGATATTTGCATTTGGAGCTATTTAAATACATTGCCTTCGGGGCTATTTAATTACATTGCATTCGGGGCTATTCAATGACATTTGCCTTCGAGGATATTTAAATACATTGCCTTCGGGCTATTCAAGGACATTTGCCTTCGGGGCTATTTAAACACATTTTTGCTTTCGGGACTATTCAAGGACACTTGTTTTGAATCTATATGTTAAGTGCATTAAATCATGTTGCACCTTCTAAATAAATATATAATATATTGTATGGGATAAAACATGTATGTTGGTTAAGCTGAGTACTTCCTGAAACAAGTTGAAAGAGAATATTATTATGTGAATACTTGATTGTGGTACATTGAAAGTGCTGAAGTTTGTTTCAGAACATGTTTATTGTGTTCTAATATGATTGTATTTGAAATATTGTGAGGTTACTTTGGATTGTAAGGCGAGGTTCTCACTCAGCTCCGGATGGTAGGGTTGATTCCTTTATTTAACATATTTCAGGAAAGCGCGATAGAGGAAAAATTTCGCACCAGGGCTAGTGATCGTTCCGCAGCCTCATTGTCCCACCAATGCATTATTCTGGATTTGGTGAAAGTTATTCTAAACTAAGTATGTTTAAAGAACTAAGTTTCGTTTTCTCGAGGAATGCCCACATGAGATTGTTCTTCGTAAACTTCGAATTGCTTATTATATATATATATATATATATATTATTTACGCACTTAAATACATGTATAACTTAGGAAGAAAAGAAGTTAAATGGTTCTTCTGGAAATGGATAGTTGTCCAGGTGTCATCACGCCCTAAAAGAAGACTTGAGAAAAGTCGGGGTGTGACAAACTCTTAACAATTTCAACGCTCGTCCAAAAAAAAAGATTAAAGATTCTTGAAATTTTGTTGTATTAATAGTCTTCATCAGAAATTCTTGTTAGTTTGGTATTGGGGAAAAACTTGTTTGAGGTTGTTTCTTTTTCCTCTTAGAAACGAAAGAGGAAATTTTCTTCTATCTTGTCGATCAATTCCAAGTCTGAATAAAAGCGGGTAACAATAAGTTGGAAGACAATGTAAAACTAGTAATCCATGATGAATTATCGTGCTATAGAGCAGGGAGAAACTAGAGAGGTGATTTTTACTGTTGACACAATGGAAAAAGTTATAATAACTCACCATATTTAAGTAAAACAAAATTGCACAATGGCATATATATTCCACTATATGCTAACAAAATCATACTTTATTCATCATGTATATTTCTATTTCTTTAATCAATCTCCCATGCACTTCCTATATATTTTCTACAAAAGAGTACTAAATTAAGTCAGAGAAGCATAAAGAATTTGATTCCAAGTATCAGGAACTCCAGCAAGGCACCAATGAGTACAATCCATGCCTTTGAAACCATTGAACTTGCTTGGATGTCCGTCTTTTCTCAATTGTGACAGCTTTGTTATGTCAAGTAAATATACTACTGGCTTTGACATGTTCTTTAATACTTCTTTCACTATGTTTACAGCAATTGGTAATCCACTTGGGTATGTTGATCCACTTATTGGCGTTGTCTCGTTCAAACAATTGTTTACAGCAGGTTCACCCCATTCTGATCCACTGATCACCAATTACAGAAACAATTAGTAGTAATTAATTAGAATATACACAATAAGAATGAAAAATGCTTACTGGTAATGGAATGGAGATGCTCCTTGAAAGAAAACTTTGGTTTTGGTTGTGTCCACATCTGTTCCAACCCATTTGGCCCATGTATTTAGCCCAGCCCGGAAAGCTTCTACGCGGTTCATATCCTTCGATATTTTGCCATCTACTTCAACAAAATCCCACCTAGATAAATATTCACACATTGTAAGCTCATATTTTCAAATAATGATAGTAATTTAAAAAAATAGATAGTCTAATGCAACGGTAAAGTTATCTCCGTAAAATAAGTTATTATGTTAATTGTCTACATCACACCCTCAGTACATCGTTTTGAATCGCACGCGAACGCCATGCACTTTTAGGTAGTATGATGCACTATATTTCTGGTCATGAAGTTCAGAAAAGGATCGGACCATGCTAGGTGAATTGTACACATTCTTATCTTACATTATTGCAAACGACTATTTCCACAACGTGAAACATTGACCTCCTGATCAGAAAAAATTAAAAATAAAGAAGAAGTTGAAAAAGATATGGATATTAAGCAACATACGGTTGTCCGGGTCCTGATCTTAAATACCAAAGCCAAGTATTGAATATCAAAAGGTCAAATTGCTTCCAAATCTGTCCGTTTTTAATTGAATCGAGTTTCAACACTCGTCCCTTTGGTTCAACTTCAATGTCTACTAAATAGTTTGAATGAAATAATACCACTTGAACTCCAAAATCCTGCAAAATTTAAGAAAGAAAAAAAAATATTTTAGGTTTCTTTACTAAAACACATACACATACAATATCAATTTGTCTAGAGTAAATAACGTAAAACAGATACTAATAGACTTGAGCTATTTAAATAATACATTTGTCCTATATTGGTTACAAAGGTTTCATGAAAACTAAAAACAGGCTATAGAACTAAAAAAATATTTATAATAAGTCGTATAAGTCTCTTCGATGTCCAGCTTCTAAACTGACAGTTTTGTGTCATTTATGTAGTCCAACAAAAATTCCTTTGTCACAAATAATGACACACATTAGCGCACGAATATTTAATAAGACCGTGTCATTGTTTGAGATATATTTTCAATCGATGATAATTATTACGCAATCTTATTAAACTATTTTAATACCAATATTTTATTCGTATTGTACAACATATCCAGTGTAGTCTCATTAATGGTGTATGAAAAGGGTGGAGTGCAAGCAGACCTTACCCCTACCTTTATGGACTATGGAGGTTATTTCTGATAAACCATCGGGCTAAAAAATTATATGATACATGTTTGTGTAATTTTAGTTTTACATTTTTATTTTATAACATTTCTTGAATCATCCTAATTTTAGGTTGTTTTCTTTATGTGTAATTCGAATTCATAATTGGCCTATTAATCATTTTAATAGTATTTTTCTTGACTGGACAAATTCACTTAATCTCTAATAATAAAATTACATACATAAAGAGCTTACCTGAAATGTGACAGTGACATTTTCCTTATAAATGTCTTGTTTGAATTTTGCTTCAGGGACAGCAGCATGAAGCAAGCACAGAAGGGATTCAAAATTGTTAAGGCTCAAAGAATCCCCAATATACATAATCTTTTTTCCCTTGAATTTTGTCAAAAAATTTTTGCCATCAAATCTACAAATTAATCCAAAATAAATAAATTAATTAGTTAGAATGAAAAATTATGTGCATAACATTTTGAATTTGAGTTCTTGCGTCCCCTTATACGGTGTAAATTCAAATTAATATGGGTCTCAATACCGGTACATTTGATACTATTTTTTCACTTCCTTTGGATATCTAACTTTTATCAACAAACCTTCAATTACTATTTGAACTTAAAATTTAATAAAAGAAAATGCCAAAATAACCTTAAAACTTATGGTCTTAATTAAATGTCATTAGGGGTAAAGAAAAAGTTTAACTGTAAAGAATTTTCAAATATATATTTAACGAAGGGTATTTATACAATCTAGTTATTTATAAAAGTAATTTCTCAGCATATTTACGATATAGTTTTTATACAATAATGTTATTAAACTATGTAGGAAAAGGGTCAAAATACCCATGAAATATTTCAAAAGGTCAAATTTATCATCTATTACGTTTTCTGCTAAAAAATGTCCTCGTTTTTATGATTTTTAACGACAAGAGCATTTTTAGCCAAAAATGCAACGAAGGATAAATTTAATAGATTTTGAATAGTTTTGAGATATTTTTTGTCCTTTTCCCTTATTAACAATATCATACTTTTTTACACTATCGGCAACGTATATAACTTACACTCATATATAAATATATCATTCTTTTTTAAAGAGACTATGTGAGTGGTAATGTGTAGAACGGGAAAATAACACCAACAATATTTGTTAGAAATCTGAAAATGATCAAATATGAAAGCTTGATGAGTCGACCAAATTCTTGATCTATCCTTAAGATAATATTGCCCTGTATATTCTTTCAACGGTTGTAATGGCAACTTATCTCTCAAGATAAAACAACAATCAAACAAATGAGCAAAGGGAACTCAAGTGTTTGCTTTGGAATAAAGAACTTTGAGTGTTTTGTGATTGCAAGAGAGGATGAAGTGTTTCAGATTTCAAGTGTGTTTCTAAATGAGCCTAGTGTCTCATTTTATAGTGTGTAGATGATGACCCTCCAAATGGCTAAGTAATGGTCATGAATGCCATGTTAATGCCTTGAATTTGGAGTTATAATTCAGCCAAGTAATGGCTGAATTCATGAGCAAAATAATGGAGAGTAAATACTTCAAAGTCAGCCCAAGAATCAGTTTTTAATTCACCTCAACGGATTGAAGCGATCGAAGCGCGACGCCGGTTCGAGTAATTCCTGAACTGAACGCCAGTGGCGCGGCTTCTTCAATTCCAGTAACTTACTGGAATTGAAATGTCAATTAGAGCCGTGACCCTTCAGAGGAGGAGGAGTGGCCCTTCAAGCGCTGCGACCCTTACTTGGAGGAGTCGCGGTCCTTTTCGGTTTCGTGGTGATTTCTGATTCATTTCATCTTTACACATTATACACTTTTTCCTTCATTTACCAACGTAAAATCATTCGTCATTTGGCCAATAACCGTCTATTAACTTATAACTCAAACAATTCGTATACGTATCAATATCTCTTCCATTAAGAAAATTTTGATCATTGACACTACGTGTGCCCGTGTATGAAAACAAGGTTTCCTACGTGCAGGGCCCCAATTGTTCGATTCATAATTAATAGAATTTATTTTATTTCACGTTTAATAAATATTTTCAACAAACTAGACAAAGAAAAGATTATCATATAAAACGGAACAAATGTATATTTTATTGTGGGGGAGAGAGATATGAACCTGGGCAAGACACAGCCATTGGGCTGCCATCTATATTTGAGGTATTCAAGATTGGTTCTTCCAAATTTGATGCAATCAAATTCCTTCCTTATGAATGGACATGCTGTTGAATTATACAATGGATATGATTTATCAACAACCCATTTTCCATCAAATAAATCACATCTCTCTACTGCAGCATTTACTTCATATGAGCCAAACACTGCTAAAACCACAACAAAAACAAGAAAGCTAAACTCCTCAATAAATACTCTGCCCATTTTTATGTTTTTTGCAGAGGAAATAAAAATGGTGGGAAAAGGGGTTGTAATAAGACTGCAAAAGAAGGCTGGTGCACTATATATATGTATGTAGAGATTACAAATAAGGAAAATCTTTTATTTAGTTTAAAAAATTTATTGAAAATCATTAATCTATCTTTTTCTTAATCAGTTTCAGATCTAGCCAAGTATGAGAAGTTATTCGCCCGCATGGGCGTAGCTCAGTTGGTTCCAAAGTGATAGATTGTCCCAAATAGGCAGGTTCGAGCTCTGGCAGCCGCATGGTGAGTTCAATCCTTTGTAGGAAATGACTTTGTGCACTGCATACGCTGCCTCCCACCTAGTGCGCCGAAAGAACTACGATTTACCTCCTTCACTAATCTCTGTCGGACCGAGACGATAGGGCTCTTTAGGCGAAAGATTTCGCTTTTTTTGTCCCCAAGTATGAAAAGTTATTCTATAGTAAGACTAATGATTGCCGTAATTTCTCAATTAAGAGATGATACGTAAATAATTGACCAATACTAAATGATTTGGATTTAACATGGTATAGCAGATCATTTACCATTTACTATAGTCAATGCTATTAAATAGAAAAAAGATTTTCATATTCTATCATTTATGAAACAAATTTTCCAAACTTGTTTCTTTCCTGAATAAATATCCTAATTTAGAATCGAGTAATTGACGATGGCAGACAACTTTCTTAAAAACAAGTTATATTTGAACCCGCATGGATGTAGCTCAGTTGGTTCCAGGGTGACAGATTGTTCCCAAGTTATATTTGGTAATTGTGTGTATGCCTCATTTATCCCCTCCCCCATTTCACCTTATCCTACTCCCCATGTAATTAAAAAAAAATGTGTATACCTCATTTAGAAAATTGATAATTTTTTAAAATATTACAGGAGTTTATAATCTAATTCCTTCTATTTTCTTCTCAATTCTGATAAATACTTACTCGCATCGATATTACACTGTATTTAAAAAAAATTAACCTCTTAGTATTTAAAAATTAAAATACATACTACACGTGTCGATATTTACACCAAATAAAAAAAAAAAATAACCCTCAGTATTACAAATCAAAATTGAAACGTATAGCGATAAACAAATATTATATAAAAGATATATATATTTTGTATTTATTGATTTGATGTAAATAAAATGTGAGATTTAATTTTTTTTCCTTTTGATACGTTAAAGGGAACCAAGTAAATGTAGTACTAATTAAATGGAACTTTAGGTAAGTTGCTAGTTGTCTTTAGTCCATTTTTGTGTGTGAATCAGAACGAATGAGATGCTATGAAAATACAATTTTTTAAAATTAATTGGTGTGTAGGTTAAAGCAAAATAAATTGAGGCAAAACAAGGCTGGATTGTGATGGGCATTTGCGATATTCACATGGGAAACACCTCACATTTAGCAGCCACACGCCTCTCTATTATTTATTATTTCTTCCTCTACCATGTCTCTCTTAACTTTCAGCTTGCTGGGCGAAGGTTGAACTTGTGGCCCTAGGGTCACAAGTTTGATTCTCACTAGGACATCGCCCTTCGAGATATATACTTGTGATTAAGCCTGTACGTTAAAAGCCGCGCAGACATGTTGCAGTGTGGGTTTGATTCCCGCCAAGTCTTGTGGATGGGGTTTGTGGGGGGGTCAACCTTGTAGCATTGATCCGTTGGACGCAAGCAGACACTGATTACGGATGCACATCCCGCGATTTATCTGGTGGTGGGGTGCTGAAGGGCCGGTCTCATCACCTCCAGGAGCCTAGTACCAATACTTGTGCAGGTACTAGCGATATGGGGATACGAAGGCCACCCCGAGACCTGAATTATCAAAAAAATAAAAAAAATTGAAGGATCTTAGAATCTATAGACAGAAATTCTAATCGATCTCTAAATTAGAAATAACTCTTAACTCATGACCTAGTAGGGGCTTTTTGGTCAAAAAAGCCATTTTGAAGACTTATATTTGTCAAAAGGTCGTAAATTTCAAAGTATTAACAAAACATTTATCAATTATGACGTCATCAATGTCAATCTTTGTTGCGTCCAATCTTAACCTCCAAATTCTTGAAAATATATTTTGGTCTCCAATTCCAGTATTTTAATTACCCAAATAGAAATAGAAAATTAAATATTTGCCTCCATTTTAATTACCCAAAAAAGAAATAAAAACTAAATATTTCACTTCAAAAGCTTCCAATTTCTTCACTTTTCAGATTCTGTTTTCGGTAAAAATTCTGGCTTTTCATCAAAAAATGTTGCACCTCATAGTTTCACTTCTAGTTGTGCCGTCGTTTGATATCGATATCCTGGGAAGATGTGTGATCTTAAAGAATGATAATAAAAGTTCACATCTTGTTTATAGAAGTACCCGGACGCATAGAAGTTAAACAGAACGAAGAGAATACGTTTCGACGAAATCATAAAATTTCCAGAATTATGGTCAAGATGTACGGACCGTACAAATTTGTACAGACCATACAAATTGAATTTTATCACCGTAAAAGTTCCCGCAGAATTTCAAATTGCATGTTTGATTATACGGACCGTAAAAAATGTACGTACCATATAATTGCACTGTATAAAAAAGCGGTCTAATTTCTTTTCTTGTATTTAAATGAACCCCTCAACTTGGGGTCTTCATTTCCCTCATATACAGACCCTAAATCATCCTAGAAACCCTCTCAAAGACTCTCTACCAACTTGAGACTAAATCTCAAGCTAAACCACGCAAGATCGTCGTAAGGAATTCCATGGCCACCGCTAACTTCTTTTCTTGCTCGTTGTAATGACTTATGATAGATCTTGGTGTCGAAGTAAGCTAAGGAACATAGGATTCTTGGTGTATTGGAGGTAAGTTTCATCTTCCCTAGCCTAATCTTAAGTTGATACAATTATTGAGTTGAATTTTGTGGAGAACTCTTAAAAAACTTAGTGACTATGAAGCTTGAGGTTGAGCTATGTTGTATGGAGTGTTCTTAGATGATTTAAGTTACTAAATGAAGTTGTAAGAGTATGAATATCATGATAGAGATGAGTAGGAGTGAGGGTGAAGGTTGTTGAGCCGAGACATGTTGAATTTGAACTACAAACGACCTTATGAAATATTGCACATAAGTTGTTCAATAAGATGAATAAATGAACTTTCTCATAGAATATGAATCCGATATTAATACCAAATCCTTTGTATGATATAAATAACTGCTTATAGGGGGTGCAAGGACTCACCGGACTTACATAGCTTCGACAGTAAAGAATGTAGGGTTCACTTTCTTCTCTTTTGACATGATCAGTATAACGATGACAACCACGGAATGCTTCTCAACAAGAACTTCACTCCTAGTCATTAAATAGATACTTGTATTCTATGTAGGAATTTGTTGGATGTAAAACACACAAGTAAGGCACAGCGGAAGTTTAAAATTTTGTTTACTTACTTGCTCCAACAAAGATCGTCTGGTATGATTATGCGATAATTCAAATCTGCAAAAACATGAAAACTTACAGTTTATGCTTTTAATGCAGTCTCTACTAAAAGGTGCGCACGCGATTGTCAATCCGGGTGCAAGCCTTGCTTCAGTATATTCCTTTGCCCAAGAAAGCTAGGAAATCTTGGCAGAGGTTTGAGAGAATTTATTTCCTGAACTCTAAGTTCAGAAAGTGGAAAAATGAGTTCACCTGAAATTATGGGTTAAGTGCCAAATATATAGTGAGGAAACCCTAAACCTAATCAGATTTGGATCAGGCTTCAAAACCCAAATCAAATTGCAAATGGGCGAACTGGGCCCATTTGTTATGCTGATTCCTTTATTTATTTTCTCAGACGTTTGATTCTAATTAAATCCAAGACTTAATTTTAACTTAATTAATTAATTTTCATCAAATGAAAATTATCCCATAATTTATTATAAAATAAAATATCTTGATTCAAAATCCGATATTTTACATTCTCTCAATATACCCTTAGACCGAAAAGACAATCGACTTAGTGTGACCCTTTAGGCCTTCACACATCGGCACTTGATCAAATCAAGGTTCACACGGAACTCCTAGACACGCGTGTGGACGATATGTGAAGTACGTTTACAAGACTCAAGTAAACAGACTTCTATGTGAGATGATAAATTTCTTTCATTCGCGACACACTCGATCAAACTTAAGATTTGTCAAGTGTCTATCCAAATGGCTTGATCACTTTATCTCATCTATATTAGTCGACAACCAGACCATATCCTAGATATGTCTCTTGCGTCGCCAATGACTTGGTCGACCTAACATCTCCGAGTCGTGAGTGTTCTCGAAATTCCAATCGAGGAATGAATCCTATTCTTGGCTCAACTACCACCTTCAATCTACCGTAATGCACCCAATACAAGCCGCCTCAACCTATAAGGCATTTGAGCTTAGACGGGATCAAAGTGCATTGCTCGTAAACAAGGCGATATTGACCTCAAGTCTAAGGACTCTATCTCCCACACGATAATACTCTAGACATGTATAACAAATAGTTTATCGCCAGGTATGCCAATACTCCCAAGAGTATCCATGTGTCCATCACTAGCAACTATTGCTTGCATGAAGTGAGATATACTACATTCTCTAAGAATGTGATGCAGAACACATGTCGACTTATAACATATCATTGATATCCCATTCTCAATGATCATTAGTCTAGGCTATTTTAAGAACTACACTCTATCATTAATATCTCACACTATTAATGACAATGTAAGTTCAAGGGATGCACATTAATGAATAATATAAACAATCAAATAATAATTCAATAATTGCAAATGCCAAGTATATATTAATCTTATTAATAATATGAATGTGTTCAAGTACATGTGCTCCTAAAATGATTGTTTCTAGGACATATATACTTTCATTCTATTCTCTGAATTGATGGTTGTACCTTATCGATTCTTCATCGAAAGTTCTTTCCGCACTTTATAATTACACCTTATTATTGGCAAAACAAGCTTTCTTGATAGTTTTTAAATTAACTAAACATAGTATGGTTGGTCATTCTTATTGATTCATATGGCTAAAGAAATTAGTATGAAACCCACACAAGGATATTCAGAGGTGTAACGACCTTACGTCACTCCTAAACGGGTTAGTGAGTATGATATGTTCTTCAGTAGATCTTCATATATATATATATATATATATATATATTATGCATTTATACTGTCCACATAGGCCTATGACGTTATATACGCAGCTTATACAGATATGACATTTATGATATTGCCTACAGAGGACTACGAAGTTATATACGTGATCTACAATATACAAGATACTGCCCACAGAGGCCTACAACATTATATACACGATTATGTTATACATATATGCAGTATAGTTTATTGTAACACTCACGAGTTTCATGTGGTATCTCTTGTATTCATTCACATATTACTGATTAATTTATCTTTGATTATGCCTTACATAATCAGTGCATCTTCAGTGTTGACATCCCCTTCTTTTTCTTTTTGGGGTGTTGTGTTCATGCCACAGTGCAGATAGACAGGCAGACATACCTCTCTAATAGGGTAGCTATTATCATGTATTGATAGTCGCACTCCACTTCCCCGGAGTTGCAGTTTGGAGTCGATAGGTACTTGTACATATATTTTTGCATTTTTAGGTACGGAGGGACCTATCCCGACCAGCTACAGTATTATAGTACTCGTAGAGGCTTACATATTATTAGTATCATTGTATATTTGTTTCGTTTAGACTTCTCGGCCTTCTGTTAACTGATGATACTTTTGTTATGACCCCGTCGGTCTCAGTTATGTATATACTTTTGTTGCGACTCTTCTGCACGCAAGTTGTTATTATTGTCATGTTATTGTCATTTAAAGGCCTTGTCGGTCCATCTTCATATTAGAGAATCCAGGCACTACCGTTGGTTCTCTCGGACCTTCAGGTGCCGAGTGTCGGCCAAACCCACCAAAGTTGGGGTGTGACAGAAATAAGTCCAAACAACTTATTATGGCGTCGATTATAGTTATAGACCATAGACATAGTCTATTATACATTTATTATGATGTCGATTGCAGAATATATTATAGTAAGTGGTGATTACATGGGTGAATGAGAAGATACCTCAAAATATTTGAATTGTATTTTTATGAGCAAGGCGACAGGATGATCCTGATAGTAATGATGAAGAGTGTAACAAAAAAAATGAAGCAACAAACCCCAACCCCAAACTCCAAATTGCACAAATTGAAGGGACCGTGAATAGGTATACCATAAACTGACTATATAGACCAATGACAGTATTTATCTAAAAGTCATAAATAAATAAAATAAAATAAATAATAGGACATGTCACTATTTAAACATTATAATAACACTTTAATACATCATATGAGAGTCTCTATCTATTGAACACATAATCAAAAGAGTATTAGGACAAGTAATGATACTTACAAACCAATATTTATCTAAAACAAAGACATAAATAAAATAAAAAAAGGATATACCGCTATTTAAACATTATAGTAACACTTTAATACATCATATGATAGTTTCCATTGTAACACCCCATTTTAACCGGAGTCGAAACGGAAGTAATACGTATGGTTGATTCCTTCTTTTGGGGATGTATTTTAAAGGAGTCGCCACCTAATTATTTAAGTGAATTAGGACACTTGATTTATTGCAATAAAATACTGCAATTAATCTCCATTTAATGGTCTGCGAAAGCTATGTGATTCTGGATAAGAGTTTTTTATTATCCTAAAGGAAAGGGGTTAGGCATCCTTTAAGATCCGCTAACTTGCGATTATCCGTTCAAACCTAGGTTAATTATATGTTGACTTTTATTCTACCTATTCTAAGCATTTTTACATAATTTACAATTAAAATAAAATGCAATACAAAAATAGTAAAACTAAAATTAAAATGAGATATAAGATAAAACTCCGGGACATCTTTAGCCCTTTTTAGGCCTTCTGCACAAGATGATCTCCGGGTACCTGCATAAACACTTAGTAAAAGTGTTAGTAATAAAATAAACAATTTTAAAGTAATAGCAATAATTAATAAATAAAGCCAAAAATTAAATTCGTCTTTTGCATAGGGGAGGCCTTGGAAATCAGACGGAGATTCCTTCATCGGTCAATATTGCTAGAAAACAATAAAATAGATAAAACCTTCGGATCCGCGCCAAAACAGTAATAGTTTTAAACACGGAGGGCTCAGATATATATAAAAAATAAAGTAGGACAGCCTAAACAAGTGCGGCTGCGAGAATTCGCCTTGCCAGCGCATGTTGGTTATCCGGTGTAAGTGGAAGAAATCATCATTGCCCAGAAAGCTTCATTTATTTTATTTTCCGTCTTTGCAACTGTGGAGGCCTCAAAAATCGACGGATAACTTTTTCATTGGCCAACAAGTGTAGCATCTTGTTCAACTCAGTAAAATACCAACCGTGTAGTATTTGTTCTAAATCAGTAAACCAACAAAAACAATATCTAAAATCAATAGCAATAGGGCCAAAACCAGTCCAACAATATGGCCAAAACATTAGCAAAAATTGGCCGAAAATTAGTAGCAAAAGGGCCGAAAATCAGTAGCAAATAGCCAAAATTAGTCCAACAACAATGACCAAAATCAGCCCAGCAGTAGCCATAAAATCAGTAGCGAAATGGGCAAATATCAGTTCGAAAATGGCAAAAATCAGCCAGCAACAATGGCCAGAATCAGTCTAACAACATATCAAAAAATCAGTAGCCAGCAACCCAAAATCAGTAACAAGATAGCCAAAAAATCAATCCGGAAAATAGTATAACAGTAGTGGTTTAATAGCAACATCACAACGGCGATGGCTCGCCGAAAATATCGAACCATGGCCAAATAAGAATAACCAACATGACAACAGTAACAATATAGAGCAAACAGCGGTGAGATGCCGAAAAGCGGTTTAATCGACTAAAATCAGTACGAAAACCGACAATAATAACAGCATCAAAATAAGTCCAAACAAACCCAAAAATGCCAAATCAGTACCAATCGTGAAATCATGAAACAACGAGTCAAATGAAACAACCGGAACAGTAGCGGAAATAACCAGATTAGTCCAACAAAACCACAATATACATGACAGTACTAAAAGAGGGCTAAACCGCATCTCCGCCAGTCGCCGGTGGTTAGCTCCGGTGAAGCAGAGACGGTGCGGCATGAAGGGGTGAGACGAGGTTGAGGGTGTCGGCGACGGAAATGGCAACGGGGACATGGGGTTGCGTGTCGATGCTGGAACAGTGGTTCAAGGTCGACGGTTCAGTGGTGACGAGGTGTGTGGCAGTGAGGTGTTGCTAGGGGGGTTCGCCGGATAGTGGTGGTTCGTCGGTGGTTCAGGGAGAGGGCGACGGCGACGGGAAGAAGTAGGGTTAGGGAATGTGAGGAGGAGAGGGAGAGGCGTGTAGAGGGAAAGGTGTGCGTGTGAGAGGGGTTTTCGCCGGAGCTTGGAGCTCGGC
Source organism: Przewalskia tangutica (assembly GCA_029844215.1). NCBI lineage: Eukaryota > Viridiplantae > Streptophyta > Magnoliopsida > Solanales > Solanaceae > Przewalskia > Przewalskia tangutica. The sequence goes on from CM056721.1 coordinate 128,131,414, forward strand.
GACGGGCGGCAGCGAAGGAAGGAGGAGAGAGGGTGAGGGCTAGGGTTTGTGAGAAATGGAGAGGGAGTTGCGGCTGAGTATTTAGTATAATAAAGTCGCTTTTAGTTTAGGGGGTAAGGTTTTATTTATAGAGGGTATTTAGGTTTAGGGTTTTGGGTATTGGGTATTGGAGGGGAAAAATGAAAGGTGTATTGGGCTTCAGTTTGAGCTTCGGTTTTTGGATTAGGTGGTCCAGTTGTGTCTTAATTTGGTGGTTTGGCAAAAATGCAAAATGGGTTAATTATTTAACAGAAAAACTATTTAAAAAGATGCAAAATTATTAAAATGCAAATGTCGATGTAATAGTAATAAAAATACAATATTTGAAAAAGTGTTTAATACCTAATTAAAAGTAAAGACGGGATGTGAGTTAATTATTTAAAGATATGCAAAATTAGTAAAACAAAATGATCGCACAACAATAATAACATAATATTTAAAAATGTTTAATACCTAATTAAAGCAAAAACATGATGTCAATTTACAAAAAAAATAAAACAACATAGAATGTTAGGTAAAAAATATACAAAAATGTCAAAAAATGATGATAAAATGTGGTGTCATAACATGCTTAAAATTGCAAGAAATGACTAAAAGATGGGTCAAAATTGGGTGTCAACATCCATCCATTGAACACATGATCAAAATAATTTAGGACAAGTAATGGTATTTAAAAGGCCAATATTTATCTTAAAGTCATAATAACACTTTAATACATCATATGAGTGTCTCCATACATTAAACACATGATGAAAAGAGTTTTAGGACAAGTGATGGTATTTAAAAGGCCAATATTTGTCTAACAAGCCATAAATATATAAAAAGACTTGATACTATTTAAATATTATAATAACACTTAATGCATCATATGAGAGTCCTCATTAATTGAACACATGATCAAAATAGTTTTAGAACAAGTAATGATACTTACAAGATCAATATTTATCTAAAAAGGTCATAAATAAAATAAAAAGTTTAATACTATTTAAATATTATAATAACACTTTAATACATCATATGAGAGTTCTCCATCCATTAAACACATGATCAAAAGAGTTTTAGGACAAGCAATTGTAAGCATAACACTAGTATCCTATTAGTCTGACAACAAGTTATTGTTCTCAAAGAACAACCTTTTTTTAAGGACAATCATTACTTGTTCTAAAACTCTTTTTACCATGTGTGCAATTGATGGAGACTCTCATATGATGCATTAAAGTGTTATTATAATGGTTAAATAGTATCAAATCTTTATTTTATTTTATTTTATTTATGGCTTTAAGATAAATATTGGCCTTTTAAATACCATTACTTGTCCTAAATTATTTTGATCATGTGTTCAATGGATGGAGACTCTCATATGATGTATTAAAGTGTTACTATAATGTTTAAATAGTGGTATATCCTTTTTTTATTTTATTTATGTCTTTGTTTTAGATAAATATTGGTTTGTAAGTACCATTACTTGTCCTAATACTCTTTTGATTATGTGTTCAATGGATGAGGATTCTCATATTATGTATTAAAGTGTTATTATAATGTTTAAATAGTGATATGTCCTTTTATTTATTTTATTGTTATGAAATAATAAGACTAGAACAAGAATATTGTGAAGAAAGGGAGGAGGGTTCTTTATTTCTCTTGAGGGATGAAATACAATGAGGGAAACATCTCTACTTATAGGGTCTAAGTACCTTGGTCTAACCCTAACTTTCCTTGTAGAGATAGACATTCATAATAATAAATAATATTTATAACACTCCCCCTTGAATGTCTATTTGATAGATAATATGTCTCATTAAAACCTTACTAGAAAAAACTCATTGGGAAAAATTATAGTGAAGGAAAAAGAGTACATATTTCTAATAATACATGTCGCGCCCCTTTTCGGCCGCGACATTTTATAAAAGCTCCTGCTTAGATAAAGTGTTAGACAATAAAATAAAATGCTAAAATAGTTAAAAATGCTTAAAATGTTAAAAAGATGTTAAAGAGCTTAAAAGGGTGCTAAAATATTAAAAGAGCTAAAAATGCTTAAATATTAAAATGGGTGCTTAAAAAGGTGCTAGAATATTAAGGTGCTTAAAAGGTGCTAAATGCTAAGGGGTTCACGGAGTCGCCACCTAATTATTTTAGGTGAATTAGGACACCTAAATGCCGACTATGTTTAAGTCAACATTAACTCCATTTTATAGTCTGCTAAACTTAATGAGATTCTGGGCAAGGGTTCTTTATTATCCTAAAGGGAAGGGGTTAGGCACCCTAAAGGATCCGCTAACTTGCGGTTGTCCGTTCAAACCTAGGGTAATTATTATGCTAAGATGCATGTTTTGAAAAATTTAAGTGAAGAGGTGCCTGCAAGTTTAAAAAGTAAGAAAAGATGAAAATGCTAAAGGGTTGCTAGGAGTCGCCACCTAATTATTTGGGTGAATTAGGACACCTAAATGTCAACTAGGTTAAAGTCAACATTAACTCCATTTTATAGTCTGCTAAACTTAATGAGATTCTGGGCAAGGGTTCTTTATTATCCTAAAGGGAAGGGGTTAGGCACCCTAAAGGATCCGCTAACTTGCGGTTGTCCGTTCAAACCTAGGGTAATTATTATGCTAAGATGCATGTTTTGAAAAATTTAAGTGAAGAGGTGCCTGCAAGTTTAAAAAGTAAGAAAAGATGCATTCTTTTATAACCTGAAAAAAGTTTATAAGATTTGTTTATAAAGTTAATTTTATAAAGAGATCATATAAAGTGTTATACATAAGAAGTTTAAAAATATAACTATGCAGAGTTGACTTAGTGATTAAAGGTAGGCCTTTGTTTGCAAAGTCGGTGGATAATAAATTATATAGTATTAATGAAAGAGTTATTAATTCTTTTAAAATGCATTAGTCTCATGATTAGATGTTCAAAAATAAGTTAAGCAAGCTAGAATAATTAACTTAATGAGAAGCAAATTTCTAGTGTTGAACTATTTTTAATAGTGACTTAAAGCTTAGGCTATTCTAAATATATTAATGTTAGAGTAATGCTAGACAAGTAATTACAACAAATGAATGAGGAAAGGATATGAATTAATAAGGATGACTCGAAGAATGGCGATGTCCTTTCGCCGCGGTTTGGAATTTTCCTATGCAAGGTGGATGTACATAAATGCGGGTCTTCATTTGAAGTAGCTCAAGATGAGTCTCGCAATGAGACTCTTCGTTTAGCTCCGATGCGTGTCATGCAAAAGATAAGAAGATAAGGATTAGTATATATTTTATTCTTTCAAAAATAAGATAGTCACATATTCAAATAATGCATTATGATTTACTTATTAAAGCTAAACAGATCCCAAAACAATGGAAAGCTCAAAGCTACTGTCCAAACCAGGTATTGGGCCTTGGTACGGGCTGCTGGATGAAGGACGAGACTCAAAACATACATTTCCGATATGAAAATATACTACTTCAAATATGCAATTTTCAGAATTTTCTTCGTTAAAACGAGATGACGGGGAAGTAAAATCAGGACAGCCCTAGGACCTTTGCAACATGACATACACATATCTAATTTGTATGATGCAGTTGAGTGGCTAAAAAACAATGTTAGAAAATAAATGCTAAAATGCTAAATGATTAAAAGGTCATGTAAACATGTTAGGGGAACTAACAGGATATGCCTATAACTATTTACTATGGATATTTCACAAAGGTCACAAGATGAAGGTGATCGATTTTTCCATGCCCAGAATATCATTTTATTACTTCAAAAGAAAATAACAAACTTTTATCTAAACACATAAATGGGTAACCCCACCCCTGCACATCTTCAGAAACATTGTATAAAAATCAAAGAAGACCGGATTTCAATCGACTACAACATTTTAATAGGATATCGAAGTGAGGCTGAGCAGTAGCCGTATGAAGTGGATAAGAAACCAGAATACTAACATTCCTTATGTTCAGTTATTCTAAAAGAAAAGAGAGAACATCTTAACACATTTTACTGTATTTTAACTCAGGACGACAGACAACCATGCCAACATCGAACGAATACTAATTAAAATTGGACCTCAAGATGTATGCAGGGTTCAATTTCAGATTTATGTTTAAACATACTAAGCTGGACAGTCCTAGTACAAGACAAGGGTCCTACATGATTAGATTACATATCAAGATTGAATACAGACGTCACATAGAATCTAAACTCAACAAAATGTACCCAAGCAAATGCGTATAAGCTACATGATCTGTGACACAATGCCAAAGCAGCCTTAAGAAACATGAATCAGTCATTATGTCAACTTAAACTAACAGAATGGATACAAAGGCACATGGCGGCAAAACATAATAATACAGACACACACAACTTCATATTAGGCCTAACATATGGTAATATGTTGCAATCTCTTAAAGCAGTGCGTAAATTAACTTACTTTACTAGTATGCGACGAGTGTCTGGATTAATATTAAGGCATCGAAATAGTGAGGATACATTTAAGCCTAGATAAGTTATCTATCCCCAATGATCAACTATTGCTTTGAATCATTTTTAACCTCAGGCCAGCTTTTAGACACGTCTTAAACAAATGTTAGGCACCCGTGACATTCTCAGATTTATATAACCAGTCAGTATTTCCAATTAAACATCGTCATATTGATGAACATAATAATCCAAACTAACGCATATTTAAAAACACACAACAATACAAAAAATGAAACCGAGAGGAATTTGGATTTACCTTCTCCGGACAGCGAACCGAGGCAGCGTATCAAGTCGTCGGTCCACTCGACGGGTTATTGCGATGCGATTGAAAGCGACGCGGTTTATGGTCGACTTTAAGTGCGAATTTTCGACATGCTGTTCTAGTATTTTCCTATGCTCGCTGGTTGGCTTTTGTTAATCGAAAAGGAAAGGGGTCTGGATTGCTGTCCACCCTTACTCCTCCCCGATCTCTGCTGCTCTCGTTTTTTTTGTTATTCGACTCCTCTCCCCACTGAGCCCCCTGCCCTTTTAAATGCCTATTGCATGTGCTTTATATAGCCATGGTTTGGGTTCTAAGTTTGGGTAAGGTTTATAGTGCTGATTCTCGTGTGATTCGTGCTTGATTTGGTGCTGATTTTAGAACGATTTTGTGGGCTATTTTCGGTTGATTTCGGGAGCTACTTCCTACATCATTTATTTCTGGTACTGATTTGAGTGTTAATTGGTATGAAATCGCAGTATACATGGAAGGAAATCTGGAGCGAAATTGGCTAAGGGGTGTTGGAGGCTGCGGTTTTAATGCGCGTTAGGTTTTGCTTAGGGTTTGCTGGCTGATGCGTGGGTGAGGGAAGGTAAGGGAAGCTTGATTACGCCGGATTCTCAGGCGAGAATCTCGGCTGGGCGATGGGGCGAGGCGCTGGCGGCGGTTTGAAATTTAGGGTTCTTCTCATTAGGTTTTGTTCTTTTCGTGTTGTCCAGGTGAGGCGTGGGAGGGTGAGTATAAAGGGCTGGAGGATTTGGGCCTTGCGGGTTTGGGCCACGGATTGTGGGGAGATGGATTAGAAAAGAAAAGGCTTGCGGATGGGCTGAGAAATGAAGGTGAAGGGGCGTGGGCTTCGGGCAAGGAAAAATAAAGGGGTAGGGGAACTGGGCCTTGCGGGTTATTTGGATTGGGCTGGGCGAACTGAGTAAGGGATTGGGCTAGTTAGGTATTAATTTGAGTAGTGTTATAATTTAGGTGCATTATTTAATTGGTGGGTAGAGTTTTAATGTTATGTTTTAGTTAGTGGTAACTTATTATTTAAATTGTGATTAAATTATTTAGGTGTTTTATTAGTCTAAGTTTGAATTTAAATTATTATAATAATAAATGCGGGTGTGCTACTTAATTAGTGTTTATTGTTTATAATGTGATGCCGTTATTAAAACTTATTAAAAAAAATTGAGCTCCCTGCAGATTGGACTTCTTAATTCTTTTATGAATGCTATTATTAAAACGCGTGTGTTAGATTATTATTTTATTTATTATTAAATTTTTATTTATGCATGTATTAATGTTTTATTGCTGCATTTTATTATTTTAAAAATTATTAAAATTATTGTTGAAAATTAGTGTAATTTTATAGTTAATGACTGGACGGGAGGGTAAAAATTGGGTGTCAACAATACACATTTTGGTTGTCTCATTAAAAATCTTATAAGGGAACCCAGTGGGACAAAACCTTATATGAAAAAAAGAGTACAACATGTATTAACTCCCCCTGATGAGAACTTTAGTCCAAATGCTTGAGTATCATATTTCAATCTTGTGCACCATCTTTTCGAAAGTTACAGTTGGTAGAGACTTAGTGAACAAATCAGTCACATTATCACTTAAATGAATCTGTTGCACGTTGACATCAATATTCTTTTGAAGCTCGTGTGGGAAGAACAATTTTGATGAAATGTGCTTTTGTCCTATCTCCTTTACTGAATCCTCCCTTCAATTGAGCAATGCATGTTGTATTATCTTCCTTTAAGGTTGTGGGTATTTCAAACCACATTTACTTCTAAGAGATTCAAATAGTCATAACATCAATTGAATTTATTGATGTTTCTTCATTTTCTTGGGTTTGCGGCTCATTGATTTCTTCAAGAATATCATGATTGATCAAATCTTGCATTTCTTTATGAGATTCATTCTTAGTGTCATGTTGATCATTTCTTTTTCTTTTTCTAGGATTCTGATCCTTAGAAGACAATAGTCTATCACACTTCAGGCGTGCTTTTGAATTCATTTGCTATGACACTAGTAGATGGTCCTACAAGGACATTAATCTGAATTGGGACATTCTCTGTAGGGATATGTGATTCAGTAATCTTTTTCAAATCTGTAAATGCGTCTGGCATTTGATTTGTTATTTATCCAAGTGAATAATCTTTTGGACATCTTACTCACTAATAGAAGCACGTAGATCAAGATGAGACGATGATGGATTTTTCCACAAAATTTTCCTTTTTATTTTATTATTCTCTCCCCCTAATTTTGAAAAACTTCTCTCATCAAATCGACAATATGTAATTGATCTTATTTCAGAATCTCTGTGTAAGTAAGAAATTATATCATGCTTATAGCTATAGCAAGATAAATAAATGCATCAATTGAACAAATATATGGTACTTCAGGACCAATCTAATTTTCTCATTTCAACTTCTTTTAGGAGGTAGTCTACTGCTTTTCGAAAACTCTTCAAAATCTTCAATCACATTCAAGTCAGTAACTTGCACAACCTTATGAAAGATTATGAATATCGTAAAGGGATAAGGGTAAACAGAGTCATCTTTGTACCCCTGATCAATAAATATTTATTAAGGTGATTTTAGTACATCAGCCTTAGTTCATTTAATTCGTTTAATGATTACAAACAAGTTTTTCAATAACTTGTATATGCTTCAGGCATTTTGAATTCTTCAACAAAAAAATTATATAAATTTTGTCACGTAAGCCATATAGGCTGAGATAATTTTCATTTACATGACATCTTCTAATGTCAAGACTACAGGTCTAATAAATTTATCCATACCAAGATGCATCTACTTGATAATTATTCCACATCAACATGCTTTAAGAGACGTAGAATTCAGATCCTCATAATAGTATACAATATTGTGCACTATATTGTATCAAATATATCATCGATGTGATATCATCTTATATCGGTTCGCAATTAGACATAAATTATTGAGATCTTAACACTTCATTATTTTTTCAGGTACCTGAACCTCGTACGAGGTTTTATGAAGTGTTATGTCGTAGACTCTTCAATAGCACATTACCTCATTTTTTATCATTTGCTCCTCTCTTTTTTTCAAGGATTATTGTGTTTGAAACTGATTTGTCTACCATGCTTCACGCATGTTGTAAACCTTGTCCTTCAGGGATATTTAGGAGCATCTTCCAGCTGAAATATAAAATAGTTGGGTCAGCAAATGATTCTAGCATTTGACTTGAGTTATCGTTTGAACGAGGATCATACTGATGATAATTCACAATTTATTTCTTAGTTGTTTATTCTCTCTACCTTTATGTTAAAAAAACTAACATGCATTTTCACCTTCTTTGTGAAATTCATCTGTGTGCATCGTGGTAGATTCATTAATCATATACCGCACAATAAAACTATTAGATGAAAACATTTGGTTCCTGACCTTGAACCAATTATGAGGAGAGAATTTATCATAATTTATTAGTCTGAAGCATACTAACATCGTTGTATGCAATATATCATATTTCAGATCAACACATGAAGTTTTGTTCTCATTTGCAATGGTTTAGTTATTTATCGTAGACATTCAACACTAAATCAGCTTGAATATAAACCATCATTAACAAAATGAATTATCTTGATTACATAATCTGAAAATTATAATCTCAACTCAATTATTTTGAGCAAGCAACTTTGTAAATGTCAAACTGCAAGTTGACAACAAACGCACATGTGACCGTCTTATCGATGCATCTATTTAAGACATCACATAATAGGTGAACAGGACCTTATTCACCTTTTATATTTTTCAGAATTTAGGGAATTCAATCCCAACATTAGCTGGTGTAATCAACTTATCATGAGAACAAGCAAATTAATTCTTGAAGAATCTTCTAGTTCTTCAATATATTTCGAATACAAACTTAGCACGTTAAATTTAAATCAGGACAACCAAAATTATCACGTCAATTGATAAAATTATTTGCACTAGTAAACTTCAAGTTTATCATGTCATGTGCTATTTGTTTTAGTAAACTTCTGATTTACTATTACATGAATTCTATTTTGTACAAGAAACTTCTGATTTATCGTGACATGTGATTTCATCATGCTCATATATTTGTGCAATACAATTTGGAGAATAAAGAGGGTAACATTTCAAATACATATTCCTTACCCACTATGATTTAGTCATCCAATCATTTATAGCTTCATTATGATAGTTATTTACTTTAGTAAACTTCAGGTTTACTATAACTTGTGCTTCGATCATAACAACTTTCTATATTACAATATAGAACGAATGACATAATATATATGCTCTTCAGGAGCCTCTATTTTATTCTCCATAATCACACATATTGTTTGGACACTATTGATATCATGATCTTCTAGATAAATAGTGTCATGATCTTCTAGATAAATAGTTAGCTCTTCTGGAGCATTTGATTATTAATTTTGTACAACCAAATATTGTTTAGATACTGTTGGTATCATAAAAGAAGTTATAGTTAGACACTGCTGGTGTCATGAAGTAAATAGTAATCAAATGGACATTTAAAGACAATAAATTTATAAATGATGAAAAGTTCTAAACTTTAGTATTCACACATCTTATTCAGGGGAGAATACCATTAACATTCGAATATTTATTATCAAAGATGTTACAGTAACCATAATATATCAATATGGTTATAATAGATAGTATTCTACACAATTTGTATCTTTTTGCCTTAGAATGATACATAATAATCAAATTATCTCTGATGATTTGACATATGACGTATATGTACAACAATGACCTTTATACACAAAATTACATTTCTCTAACAATACAACATACATGTGATCAAATTTCTTAATTAATAACAACTGCATATTTTCAGTTTTTAGAATGTCAATTTCATCTACATATGCCATGATATCAAATTCTTAAGAGGGTATTAGAACTTCATAGTATTTCAATAATAACACATTTAAGCATGTGTATAATTTGATTTAGATGAAAATATAAAGAATAAAAATAATAGCACGGTGAAGCAAGATATGCTAACAGCATACTGAATCACAAAATAAAGAGAGTTTACACTTGATAATTCGAAGGGTCCTTTTGGCCATAAAACATAATATGCCCTTAGAAAGATTTTATCATTTCAATTTTTATAACTCTTCTCAATTCACATATGGACTATATTTGATATTCGTGTATATGGTGGTTTTATTCATAAAACGTGAGCATATTTATCACTTCGAGAGTAAAGTTTAAAGTTTTACTAATGCGAGAGTAAATTTAAGAGTTCTACTACTTCGAGAGTAAATTTCAGAGACTTATTGCTTCGGGAATAAATTTTGAATTTAGTACTTCATGAGTAAATTTCAGATTTACTACTTCAAGAGTAAAAATTAAAGTTTCTATTAATTCGAGAGTAAATTACAGAGACTTAATGCTTCGGGAATAAATTTTAAATTCACTACTTCACGAGTAAATTTCAGATTTACTACTTCAAGAGTAAAATTTAAAGTTTCTACTACTTCGAGAGTAGAGTTCAGTATTCTACTACTTTGAAAGTGAAGTTCAAAGATTTACCATTTCAGGAGTAAATTCAAAGTTTTACTACTTTCAAAGTTTTACTACTTTCAAAGTTCTACTATTTTCGAAGTAGAGTTTAAAATTTGCTATTTCGGGAGCAGATTTCTGAGTTTGATACTTCGGGAGCAAAGTTATAAGTTTGCTACTCGGGAGCAAAGCATAAAATATTTAGAATAATATTTCTCAATTAGCCTACCTCTTCCGGAGGTGGGTCATGACATTTTTACAATAAAGGGCATGTATGTCTTTATAATCTTTATTAATCATCACATTCACTTCAGGGAATAGATCTGTACTTATAACATTCATCATAAATTCTCATTCTTCAGGAATGGAACATATCTCAACATGCCTTAAACATATCAAATAGTGACAACTTAGAACTTCTTTAAGATTTTGCTACTTCAGGAGCAAATCGAGACATACATATGATGTAGAGAATTTTTCTCTAACGCATCTTTAATTGTACTCACAATAGATCTACAGAAATATTACTACTTCTGGTGAGTATAGACATAATAAATTTAATCATAACGAGAAATAAAAAATATTATCACTTCTAGTAATCACATATTTCTTATAATTTTACAATTATTATGAACTCTACTGGAGTTCACGCGAACCATTAATAAGTTCATCCCAAATCAAGGGCAATTAGACAGAGAGTATTCTCAATTAGACAGAGTAATAACAAAGCCCCCCAGAACAAACCCCACACAGAAAATTCATCATTTACATAGTGTTGTTAAGAATCCTTCACATAACATATTGACTAATTATACCCAAAGAAATACCATGTTTTAGTAAGTGGGTGAATAAGATATATAGTCATATGTATTTATGCATAAGCACATAAAGTAGCAATGGAGTAGATATACAAGACCTTAACAATGATGTGATAATTTTTCTTTTCTTCACGGGAACAATTCATGTGCACCAACAACGGAGTGTTGATTTTTGTGAAGAACAAAATCTTCACTCTAGAAATTTGGAGACTCGTGTTGATAACGTGTTATTAAATAATAAAACTAGAACAAGAATATTGTGAAGAAATGGAGGAGAGTTCTTTATTTCTCTTGAGGGATGAAATACAATGAGGGAAACCTCTATATTTATAGGGTTTAAGTATCTTGGTCTAACCCTAACTTTTCTTGTAGAGATAGACATTCATAATAATAAATAATATTTATAACATTTATTTTATTTATGTCTTTTAGACAAATATTGTCATTGATCTATATATAACATGTGGATAATTATTGACATGCGTGAAGTCAAGCCTAAATGAGAAATGTTAGCTATTGACGACGGTCAATTTGTGATATACCTATCCACAATCCTTTAGATTTGTGCAATTTGGAGTTGGGGATTAGGGTTGAGGTTTGGCATTTGGGGTTGGGCTTTGTGTTTGGAATTTTTTTCCCTTTAGACTAGTGCAAAGTTTATCATCGATCAAAATGATCTAAACTTGTCTTAAGAAGTGAGTTATTATAAAGCAAGGTGATTTATTTTCGGTTTGACATATAATTAACCCAACACATTTAGCTTTATTTTGACGGACATACCACAATTCTTTTACAATGATAATAAAATTAAAAAATCTTAATTTTATAACTGTAACAATAAATCTTTCCACATATAAAATCGATCCAAATTTCAAACTTCTCCATTGATTTTTTTTCTTGATCAATCTCCTCCATTATCTCTTTTCTTGATCAAACTCATCCATTCTCTTTTCATAAATAATTTTTATAAAAAAATTACATAAAACATAAAAATAATAGTCGACAACAAGCCTAGTAATTGATCGAGATAAATTTAAAGAAACACAAAAAGCAGTACCGAAACAAGCAAAATAAGTAGAAATAACACATATGTCGACAAACAAAAATGCTAAATTTCAAGTTTAGTAATAGACCAAGATGAATTTACAAAAACAAAAACAGAAAAAAGCACGATCGAACTAAGCAAAAGAAGTAGAAATAAAAGATATTTCAATAAAAAGGCTAAAGTTTAAAAAAATTATAAAAAAATCCAGAACTTTATGAACACTATGATTTATCAAATTCGAAAAAAGAATAACTTTTATATAGACAATATGAAGCTTAAAATGCTTTGCCACTGATGTAAATTTTATTAACATATTTTGAGAACGAAGATTGGAGAACTTTCGAGCTTTGGACAGAAGAAAAATCAAATGAATAGATTGAGATCTTAATTGAAAAGAGGAAGAGAAAGTGAGAAACTTATTCAATAAGGAGAAGAGAGAGAAATTTTTATATATTTTAATATTTGATAAAGGGTCTTAAGTATATAAGTTTAAAACCTCAAATATGAAAGTGATCCTAGCCTCCCTTTTCGAAACTCTAATTTAAAAAAAATCAATAGCCAATTTAAATTTCGTCTTTTCGACAAATCTTCTCAACATAGTAATTAGCTTATGGCCCACCTGACCTCACCCAAATACAACTAGACGGCACTTCAAATACACCACATTTCTGAAAATCTTTTTCCAATTATTTCCTTCGGAACCAGCCGAGCTGTCCATGCGGACACCTTTCGAAAAATCTTATTAAACAGATTGATTGATAAACTACCAGAGCTTCACTCACGAAGAAAGGATACCACTCATCATCAAGTTGTTCAATCCACCACCTTCTAAAATTTAAACTAATAGATCATCTATGAAAACCAACTGAATAGCTCACCTGCTAGGAGATGAGGATGGTGGAGACGAAAGTTGAGGGTGAGACGAGGAAGGGGTACCAGTACCACTTCTAATAAAGAGAGGGAGAAAGTATACAGTTATTAAGGCTGGCTTGAATTGATCTTACCAAAATCTTTAGTTAAAATACTAATTTGGGCTATCGATCGAGGTGTCAATAACAGCAAGTGTGGTTATTTCTTGCCACTATGCCAATTTCTCTTTCGCTTTGGATAAGGAATACTTTACTCTCCAAAACAGGTATGACGCCCTACTATAAGAAACAAAAAATAACATCCAAATATCAAATCCTCGCATTTTGGGCTTTCAATCAACCCTTACTACAATATTTTCAAGAGGAAAATGTCACCGAACTTTCAAAAAATTGTCATATTTGTCATCCGTTAAAGTATGAAGTTAAATATACTCTTTCCGTTAATAAAGTTGTCACATTTGTCCTCCATGGATGAAAATTCCACGTGAACACCATGTCGGATCCATGTGAAAGACACATGGCAGGTGGGATACACATCACCACCCCCACTGCTTCTACTCCTCCTCCGTCTGCCACTGCTCCGGCGAGGAGCTGCAGCTCCGGTGAAACGTGAAATTCCATTGTCTCTCATGACTGGTTTAAAAACACGTAAATCAGTTAAAGGCAAAAAATACAAGTCCACTTTGCTCTATTTTTCGAATAATACTAAATTATCGTTTCTTTTAGTATTTGTTTGATACAGCAGAATTCATTTGTTGGGTTCCGGGGTCTACGGATTAGTATAACGTAAGATTGAAATCACATAAACTAGAACAACAAAAACTGAATGTTGCCTTCAATGTTAGGTCAACATCTGAGCTAACATTGTGATAAAATAGTATAAACCTTTGTAGAGTAAATGCAGCGGAAAAAGTAAAGAGACACAAGATTTATATTTTCAAAGGTATATATAAATATATCTCTTGATGGTCGATGACCAAAAGAATTGTATAAATTATATACAATTACAAATGAATTTCTTTTTACAAATTAAGTGTTACAAACGAAAAAGAAATTACAAACAAAAATTAAGTCGCGGATGACTTTGCCTAAAGTTACAAAGTCTAGAAGATAAAAGACAACATCTTTATTACAATCGCTTGAACAATGAGCTTAATCTAGAATAAAGATAGCAATTGTAATGTGGACAAGATGTTGTTAAAACAACTTTAGGCTAAAATGTTGATCCAGTTTCCTAAGAAAAAATCCGAGAGCTCTCTTGGAAATTCTTCTTCTTTTAATCTGAATTATCTGGATGATCGATACACTGAAGTTCCCCTCTATTTATAAGATGAAACTGTTGGATTTAGAGACGTCTAATTACAATAATTAAGTTGGACATACGTGCATTATGATTATGATATCAAATACTGTAGCAAGATTACATTTATATAATGATTAAAATATGCCAAATAATGTGATTAATTAAGTCATGGCATTATGATTTGGACACAAATACATATAGAATAATGTTAATCAATTATAATTGTTAATGGACCAATTATAGTTGATTAAAATAATAGCATTGATATATTTAGGCTAAATAAGGAAAATGGAATCTTTCTGGTTTATTCCATTTTTATGACTAGACATAAATAAGAAGAGTTTCAAAGTTTTGGAAGGACTCACTCATCTTCATCGATTCCTTTGATATCTTATTTCATTCTTACATTGATCTAGGTTAAGGTTTTAAGTAAATTAGAAAAACCTGACATAGAGTCTAACAGAAACTTCCCTTGAAATCCTCACTGATGGTTGCGGAGGTTGAGCAAAAGATGGCAGCAGCTTGGACCGAGTCTTCCTCCTGAAAATCCTCAACGATCTGGACTCGGTCATACGTTGATTTCTCTCCACGCTTTGACTTCGTCTTTCACCACGTTTTAAACACATCAATCTAGTAAGCTTGCCTGGGTCATTTTTACTCGTAGTAACATCAACTGCTTCGGCCGGAAGAATAGGCAAAACTAGTACAGAGATGTTGTCAGGAATGTTGTCACAACATCGCAGGCAACATCCTGAAGATGTTGTCCTGAACTTTCGCAGATGTTGTCACAACATCCTATCCAACATCAACACCTTTTTCAAATTCTTTATCACTAGTCATTTTCTGGTATTTGATAACCAGATCAAATAAGGTAATTTGACTTCCTGTCATTTTTCTTACGACTATTATAATGTTATATCATATTATTTGCTTCAACCAAATGAACACAATGTAGTAACAAATTAAAAGCCCATTAGAAGGACGAAAGTTCTTACTGGTACATACGGTTGCTTAGAATCGGATCTTGGATACCAAAGCCAAGTATGGAAGATCAACACGTCAGCTTCTTTCCAAATCCTTCCATTTTTCATTGAATTCAGTTTTAATACATCTTCCAACATTGGGTACCACTTCAATGTCTACCAAGTAATTTGAATGAAATCGTATCACTTCAACTCCATAGTCCTGATTTAATATTTGAACTTTAGGTAAAAAATGGATCTTGTGTCTAACTCAACCCCCAAAGTTAGTTTGTAGTGTGAGGATTGTCCAAATCCATATAAGGAGTCAATGTTCCCATGTCATATCCGATGTGAGAATCTTAACAATCCACGCACGCCCAGACCTTGTTAAATGGAGCGTGGATAATATAATTTGGGGGCCCAACATCAGTGAACGAAGAATTGGAATGAGTTTGATTTTAATACCATATAAAGAATAGATCTTTTAAAAGATAAAATATTTTCTGCGTTTCATTTACAATATTGACAATATATACACAGTACACAAGATGAAATTATGCTAATCATATCTCTAATCAGATCACTAATTTATGTTAATCAAATCATTAATCAAATCACTAAATATATACATTATTGAATATACACAGATTCTTACATAATCTGTGTATATTTCTAATATACCCTTTTAGTCGAAGCGGGAGGTTTGCGTATGTTGAGACTATCTCGAAAATCATCAAAGAGTTGCACCAGGAGTCCTTTAGTAAAGATATCGACAATTTAATAGCGTGAAGGGACATGTAGGACTCATACTTGACCACGAGTGATTTTCTCACGTACGAAGTGTATATTCATTTCAATGTATTTAGTGTGTTAATGTTGATATACCGGTCTAATATTATCACAATACACCCATGTTGCTTTTGTAACTGAACAATGAAGTTCCAAAGTAAGCTCCGGATCCAGCAAGATTCAGAGATGACATTAGTCACCCCTCGATATTCGACCTCAACGCTAGATCGAGACAAGGTAGGCTGCCTTTTTGCAGACCAAGATATCAAGTTATCTCCAAGATAAACACAGTAACCAAAAGTTGGTCGTCTAGTGTCCGGACATCAACTCCAGTCTGCGTCAGTGTATGAGATGAATTTACTGATTGAAGAGGGGTAAATATGAAGACCGAATTCGAGAGTACCCTGAAGGTAGCGAATGATTCGCTTCAAAGCGGACATGTGTTCGGTTCTTGGATCGTGCATAAATAAACATACTTGTTGAACCGCATATGAAATATTTGGTCTCATAAATGTCAAATATTGTAAGGCACTGGCTAAACTACGATACTCAGTTGGATCATGGTAGAGATTACCTGAGGAACTACTAAGTTTTGCTTTCGCGTCTACCGGTGTATGAGATGATTTGCAGGAAGACATATCGGTACGTTCAATAATTTCTTCTGCATATTTCTTTTGTGAAAGAAATAAACCACCTAAATGTCGGGCGACAGAGATACCCAAAAAATAGCTTAGTGGACTCAAGTCTTTCATAGCAAATTCAGAATCAAGTTTAGACATGATGGACTGTCGAAGGACATCTGAAGAAACAACCATGGTGATATCATCCACATAAAGAAAAATATATGTCATAGCTGTGCCTCGACGGTAAATAAATAGAGAATGATCTGAAGTGCTGTGAGAGAAACAAGTGTAGCCACATAATCTACAAAACGTTAGTTCCAAGCACGAGGAATCTGGACGACCACATGTGAGCGATGAATTTGGCCATAAAAATGTCATTAAGGATTAACGGAAAGAAAAATTAAATAGCTTTCAAATATAAAAATGTGTAGTTACTTCTGAATTTGGCCAGACAAGAGAGAGCGCCAGGAAACACCAAACACATTGAGTAATTGAAGGACAATTGTTTCCTGAAATGAAGGAAACCGACTTTCTGTACGATATTTTCATCTAGCAGTGATTCTTCAAGTCCTATGATAAATAAATGAAAAATATGTTAAAGTGTACTAAAAAGGTCATGAGCAAGACACGTCATGATTTAGTTAAAAATATATATTTTTACATGTCCTTTGAAATCCTAGCGTATTATGTGCACACTTCAAAAAAGTTGGACAGTATGACATGAAACCCTATAAACTAGATGGGTTTTTTTCACATGATTAGAGATTATGAGAAGTGTCTACTGAACATCTTTAGTTGCTACTAGAATTAATTTCAATGTGCCAAAATCAAAAATTGAAATAAAATATCTCTTAAGACTGCATGAACCAAAAAAAAAAGAATAAAGGAGTCACTTCATCGACAACTAGGCCACACGCTTAAGCACAAAAGATTCACACGATTGCAAAGTAGCAAACTTAAGACATCATAAAACTCGAAGTTCAATATTAATTTCAGAGCCTTGGCTTAGTGATAAACACGTGATAATTGATATATGAACTCTATCCCAGTGAGTGTTCTATAACACAAGATGTACCCACATAATTGCACAACAAAGGCTCATCAGGCAGCACGAACAGTTCTCTAGTAATAACAGTACAATCGCGAAGTATAATGGGCAAGATAATGTATTTTAAATTTCACAAGATTCAAACAACTTCTCAACATCTGTGATTATGTTTCGAGCTTCTTCAAATTCAGGGCCTTCTTTTTCATCTGTCTCCTCTAACTCAACCTGCAATAATATATTCCATAAATTATCAGCAAAGAAACAGATGACATGAGCGTTTCAAGTAAAACAGATGCAGGCAATAGGAAACATAATATAACAGAGTCCGTTTCATGCACTTTTATTAGACCTGAACTAATCAAACCTACTGGAAGTAACGTAGACATCATATTATCACAAATCGGCTTTTTCGGGTGTTCAAGAGATATCCACTAACATTCAAGGCAAAAACTTGTGAGCTTTTGGCATTGCCCGCCCTGGAACCCCAACCCTTACCCTGCAAGATTCATTTTCTACTTTAAAATAATATTTTCGCTAAAGTTCATTTGTTTTGTCTACTTTAACGAAGACATCCTGCTAAAGTTAATAGTATAAATCAGAAACGAAGAAGCTAAAGTCAAATACATCTTGAGCTCTTTCACACAATAAAAGAGGATCAGTTGCACCAACAATTGTAAAACCTTCACTTATACATTCCAATCCGAAAGTCAACAAGATTTTGTTTTATTACTCTTATCCCTTCGTCTTGGTTTAGCCATTGGAGAGTGTCCCTTCGTCTTGGTTTAGCCATTGGAGAGTGTCCCTTCGTCTTGGTTTAGCCATTGGAGAGTGTACGGGTGAGAATGATTGCGGGTGGGTAGTTTTAACTTGTCCACCATTTCTACAGAGGCCAAGTTGACACTACTTCTTCCATCAATAATCACATGGCACACTTTATCATTTACTTTGCAATGCGTGTGAAATGATTGGTCTTCTTGTGTTTCCTCACGTTCATGATTATACAATGGGTTGGAAAAGGATGCACCGTCCTTTTCTTCATGCCTTGGGTATTTTGGTAGAGGCTCGGTTTTGGTAGGTCCGGCAAGTTTTTCAAGGCTTGCAATCGGTCGGTCACAATGTCATACATAATCCTTCGTAGTTCCTTTCTTGTGAGAGGCATAGCATCAAAGCATGGGACGGGATTGCATGATACCAATTTGATTTAAGTATGAAGGGGTGAGTGAGGGTAAGTGGGGCCGAGTTCGGCAGGGAACTAGTTGAACATTTCTGTGTCTGCAAAGAAACGACTACTGCTTGGATGGAACCAAAATCCTTCATTCAGTTTTAAATGATCAATCTTGAACTCCATAACTAAGCTAAAGACAAGTATTACTAGCTTATGATGGTCTCAGTTTGGCGGTTTTAATATTTTCCCTTAAGAAAGACCGAGTAGGTAAACATAAACCAGTAGTCAGATCTCTTAACAAAACATCTAACACGGCTTTTTCCAATAAGGACTAGCTATAGTTTTTTTTCTCTTGTTTTCGTAATCATTTCAGAGCTTTCAACCTTTCTAGTGATAAGTATATAGAACATCCCAAAATTTCATCTTTAGCTAGCATTTGTCTAGAGAAATATGCCCATACTTCTCCATATAATTCCAGTAAGTCATCCGTTAGGAGTATTTTTATACGCCTTTTGAGTCATTTTTAATTGGTATTTTACTCGTTTTTGTTGTGTTTAATATAGTAGTAGGCTTGTTTTTCATTCTTTTGAGTCACAGCGGTGCAAAAAGGCAAAATGGCAAAAATGAACGAGAAATGGGCAGAAAAGGTGCTCTCGAGGCGAAAAAGACGAAAGTTGGCAACTCAGAGCGAAAGAAGGCAGCATCGCGGTGCCATATTTACCGAGGAGTCACAGGACTTTCAGCACCGCGGTGCCATCGAGCGATCTGCGGTGGCATTTGTCTTTGAGAAGTCAGGAGTTTCGGCACGCGCGTCGACACGAAAATTCGATTCGAAGGCAAATTGACCAAGGGCGGATTGGTCCATAGGACACGAAAATTAGAGGATATTTAAGCCCTAGGGATTAATGCTATGAAGGAAGTTGGTCATTCTACAACACAACACAACACAAGGCGGATTTGGAGCTACAATTAGAGACTTTGTTCTACGTAATTTTCTTTCTTTCGTTTTTAATTCAGTTTATGTATGGATATTGTGTTAGTTCTTAGCGTGACTATGGCTAGGAGCTAGACACTCTATTATGGATTTCCTTATGAAGCATTTGAAACTTTTATTCATGAATTAATCTTCTTCACTTGATTAAGATTTAGTCAATATTTGGTATGAATGTTTGATAATTAATTGATCACTAATTATCATAACCTATATGATTTTGAATCAAAAGCCGAAATGAGAGATTTGGATATGCTGTAATTAACTAGACATAGGTTAAAATCGCGGACGAAAGTATCCCTATACTTGTGTAGCATTATAGGTTACTATTCTTAATCCCCCTATGTGGTAAATCCTATCATAGAAATATAGAAGGGTTCTGCACTGGGGTTGAGTGATTATATGTCCTAACCAGAATATAAGACAGTCTAGTTAACCATTATCTTAACGAAGAAGAATCATTCTAGTCGCATTAAGGATTGAATAAAGTGGATAGTCGAGAATTTTGGAAGCCTTAATTCATTCATAACTGATTACAATTTTATTGGTTTAAATCTTGCAATTATTCTAGTAGTTAAATAAAAACTCCAATCAAATATCGATTGCCAAATAGATAACATAAAATAGATGAACGGTACTTAGAAGTCAGTCTCTGTGGACGATATTCGGTCTTACAGACTATATTACTTGTGAACGATGCGTGAGCATTCGAAATATCGCTAACAAGGTTTTGACGCCGTTGTCGGGGACTGACATACATCTGATATCGAATCATTTGTTTTTATTTCTACTTTGACTTTATTTATTTTTTATTTTAATTTTAATTTTAATTTTAATTTTTACTGTTAGAACCGTGTGCCTTGATCTGTTTCAGGAATCTAGTGTATGCAAAGAAGGAGAGGAGCAGATACACTTGTTCCCTTCAATCCTGAAATTGAGAAAACATGCAAACAAAACAGTATGACAAAAGGATATTCGAGTCGGTGACCGTGAACAACGAACCAAATCGAATGGGGTATAATGAGGTTCACGAGAATGCGAGGAGCAATCTGAGTCCCAACAGAGAGAAGTTTGGGGGACTATGTTCTTCCCACTGTCACAGGTGCACAAACTTGCATCAGGCTCCCAGCTATACGGGCCAACAACTTTGAGATCAAGTCAGCCATCCTGAGCATGGTCCAGAACACAGTACAATTTGGGGGACTGCTATCTGAAGATCCCCACATGCACATTGCAAACTTTCTGGAGTTGTGTGCCACTTTCAAATACAATGACGTTACTAACGATGCCATTAGACTGAGGCTCTTCCCGTTCTCACTGAGGGATAGAGCCAAAAGCTAGTTGAACTTCATCGTCAACTCAGTCATTACAGCGGCGACTGACTCAAAAGTTTCTAGCAAAGTTCTTCCCTCCTTCCAAGGCTGCAAAGTTAAGGGGAGAGCTGAACAATTACTACCAGGTGGATGGTGAGTCGCTCTATGATGCATGGGAGCGATTCAAGGATTTGCAAAGGAAGTGCCCACATCATGACATAGAGAAGTGGATGTTGGTCCACATTTTTTATAATGGATTGAGTGGTACTACTCGTACCATCATTGATGCGTCAGTGGAGCGTTGCGAGAAAGAGTGTCAATGAGGCAGAAGACATGGCTGCCAACAATCATCAAGGGTCAGATGACAGGTCAATGAATAGCAGGAAGACTATGGACATACATGAAATATATGTCATCACTGTCTTGAATGCACATGTGGCCCTTCTGACGAAGCAACTGCAGCAGAACACCATGTCTGTGAATGCAGTCCAGATGCCAGTAACTTGCGAGATTTGTGGTGGACCGCTTTCCTTTGACAGATGCACAGCGGTGGACCCTAATAATGTGTCAATGGAGCAGGTACAGGCGGTGGGGAACTTTCAGAGGCCTTATAATTCCAACACATACAACTCAGGTGGAGATATCACCCTAACTTTTCGTGGAGGAACGATCAGCCTCAGCAGCAACCATATCAAGGTGGTTATCAGAACCAACAGGTGCAAAATCAGGCCACTTCATCCCAAAGATTTAGACGACTACATACAACGAGAAAGTGATGAAGTGAGAGTGCATTCTTGGCGCACTCACCAATCGCGAACTAGTTCATATCTCAAACAGATCGCTCTCGGGAACACGAAACCAGTTGGACAAGCGCAAACATGGCCATCAACAGCGCAGGCACTCTCCCAAGCAATCTGAGGTAAATCCAGAAGCGGTGTCAGCGTTGAGGTGAAGCGATTGGAGCGAGTTGCTCTCCACCGCAGAGGTAAGTGAGAAGGAGTGTGAAAGCAATGAGATGAGAATGAGGTCACTGGGACCGCCTCTACGATGAGACACGACTCGCGAACACCTTTGAGGAGTATGTTGATAGAATCCCTTACCTCAGAGGTTACAAAAAGGCAATTGACAAGCGATTCAGTGTTTAAGTAGCTTCACATAAATATCTCCTTCATGAAGCACTAGAAGCGAAGATACTTTAAATTCATGAAGGAGATACTTGGAAAAAGAGAAGGCTAGCGGATTATGAGGCAAGATCTTTGTGAGGAGTGCGGTGTCATCTGCAAAAGAAATCGCCTCTGGTGAAGGATCCATGGAGCTTCACTTGCCTCTACACTATTGGTAAGGTGACATGCAACAAAGCGTTATGTGATATGTGGTCGATGATCAATCTCGTACCTGCATCTTGAGATTGGGTTTGGGAGAAGCCAAACCAACCACGATGAATTTGCGGTTGGCGGCCGAACCGTAGTGCACCCTGCAGGCATAATAGAAGATGTCTTTGGTCAAAGTGGAAAGTTCTTCTTCCAACAGACTTCCTCATTCTTGATATGAGGAAGATGATGAAATACCATCATTTTGGGAGATCATTACTTACAATCGGAGAGCCACGATTGATGTAGAAAGTGAGAACCGAGACTATGGTTAGGAGGAAGAGATGGTATTCAAAGTATTCAATTCCACCATGAAACTCAAGCCATCAACAAGTGTTTCGCGATCAAAGTGACACGACATTAGTTCACCAAAGACAGCCAAAGCTAGGAGATCATTCATACAATGAACCCACGTGTCGCAAGAATCTTTGAAACAAAATGAATGTCATGGAAACCGTCGAACAGGTAAGTCTTACTGAACCCCCTCATGTGAAAAAGAAAAACAGAGTGAGAAAGAGGAGGATGATTTTGAAATTAATAGGTAGTGAGGTTAAAATACCCCAATGAGTTAATGAGTAACCTGCGTCTGACTACAAAACGTTAAAGACAGCGCTACTTAAGAGGCAATCCAATTTTTAAATTATGCAATTTAATTTAATAGAACAGTCTCACTTTGGTACTTTTGTTGTGTTGTGATGCCAGGTGAAGGAATGGGACATGAAAATATTTGGAAAACACGTAATCATGAGTTTCAAAGATCGCGGTGCGAAAAATCGCAGAGTCGCGAGGAATAAAGGCATCGGTGCCACTATCACGAGAAGCCGCGGATGCGATAGCAAGAAAAAAAAGAGGCCTTGAATCGCCAAATCTCCTCCCACAGATACTGCCACAATGCAGTATCCGCCGCCACCACCACCATTTTGAGTCGTTGTATGTCTGTAAGTCGTCTCATTTTAATTTTTGAGTCTTTTACACATTTGGGACAATGTGTAGTTTAAGTTTGGGGGGGAGTTTTCATTTTATTTTATTTTTGTGAGTCTTTTGTTGTTTTTGTGTTTTATGTGAGTTTATGTGAGTCAATTTTTTTTATATATCATGTGTGCTTATTTGGAATGCCTAGTGAACTAAGTGAGATAATGTAATGGAATGAGAAGCTAAAATCTGTGTACTTAAGTTAGATATACCAAAAATTCATGAAAATCTGATTATTTGGAATATTTGATGTTTAGCCTATGTGTTGTCAATTGAAAAATGTCTGTGAAGTCTGCTTGCTTGTTATTTGAGGCGAAATAGTTAAGATGTACATGTTAGGGAGATTATTCAGGCATTTCTTTGTTAGTCCTTCTTACCATTCATTACCTACCTTGCAATAAATTATATCTCTAGTCAGCCCCTTTGAGCCTAAAATAAGTTATTTCTTTGACACTCTATGATTCTCTTGTGTGCCATAAGCAGTAATTGAAAAAAATTGAAATAAAGAAGTGTGAAAAAGAAATACAAAATAGAGTGAAAATTTGATGCACCCAAATAAAAAAAATATGCTAAAGCTTAAGTTTGGGGGTGCCTATGTGAATGTGTTCATGCTCTCAAAAAGAGAAGAGGGGAACGATAGGTATGAACTGAAAAAGAATACCAAAGAAGGACCAAATGGTTGAATGAGAACAACGCTTATGTTACATAATTTGAGCCTAAATGTTAATTTTTACCTACCCCTGCCTAAGCCTACGTTACAACCTGAAAAGTCCTGAGGATCTCTAGTATGTATGTCTGATTAGTGGAGAATAGCAAGTACACCTGTCCGTAGACTAAATAAAATTGACATGCATAGGTTAGGTATTCATGCTTCCATTACTTGTGATTGAAATGAATTTGCGAAATATCTGACTTGAAATTCTAGATTGTTGAATTCATGCTATATTTGTTCTGATATTATCTCAACCGACGTTATGTGTTTCTAAGTCTTTACGCACCGCTTGATTTGAGTCTTTGTTTTTGTTTTGATCTTTGCTCGAGGCGAGCAAAGGTTAAGTTCAAGTGTTTGTTAGGCGTATTTTGTATACGCCTTTGAGTCATTTTTAGTTGGTATTTTACTCGTTTTGTTGTGTTTAATATAATAGTAGATTTGTTTTTCTTTCTTTTGAGTCACGGTGCAAAAAGGCAAAATGACAAAAAGGAACGATAACGGCGTAAAAGATGCTCCCGGGCGAAAAGGACGAAAGTTGGCAACTCAGAGCGAAAAGCGGCAAAGATCGTGCCATATTTACTGAGGAGTCACAGGACTTTCAAAGCCGCGTGCCATCAGCAAGATCTTGCGGCATTTCAGGCCGAGAAGTCGCAGAGTTTTAAGACCGCAAGATGCACCGACACGGAAATTTCAGAAGGCAAATTGACTAAGGCGGCGATCGTCCATGTGGCACGAAAATTAGAGGATATTTAAGCCCTAGGGATTAATGTTATGAAGAAGGTTGATCATTCTACAACACAAGGCGAATTTGGAGCTACAATTGGAGACTTTGTTCTACGTAATTTTCTTTCTTTCGTTTTTAATTCAGTTTATGTATGGATATTGTGTTAGTTCTTAGCGTGACTATGGCTATGAGCTAAACACTGTATTAGAGCTTCAAACTTTTAATAATGAATTAATGCAGTAGTTTGATTTCTTCTTCACTTGATTAAGATTTAGTCAATATTTGGTATGAATGTTTGATAATTAATTGATGACTAATTATTATAACCTATATGATTTCGAATCAAAAGCCGAAAGGAGAAATTTGGATATGTTGTAATTGACTAGACATAGGTTAAAATTGTGGACGAAAGTACTCCGATACTTGTGTAGCATTATAGGTTATTGTTCTTAATTCTCCTATGTGGTAAATCCTATCATAGAAATATAGAAGTGTTTTGCACTGGAGTTGAGTGATTATATGTCCTAACCAGAATATAAGACAGTCTAGTTAACCGCTATCTTAACGAAGAAGAAGAATCATTCTAGTCGCATTAAGGATTGAATAAAGTGGATAGTCGAGGATTTTGGAAGCCCTAATTCATTCATAACTGATTACAACTTTATTGGTTTAAATCTTGCAATTATTCTAGTAGTTAAATAAAAACTCCAATCAAATATCAATTGCCAAATAGATAACATAAAATAGATGAACGGTACTTAAAAACTAATCTCTATGGACGACAGACTATATTGCTTGTGAACGATGCGTACGCTTGCGTGAGCATTCGAAATATCGCTAACATCATCCCAAAGTAAAACCAAGCATCCGGCAAGAAAATTTCATGAAAAAGATTAAATAGGCTGTAAGAGTAACTTAGCCTAGTATAAAGCAATGAATATCCTAGATTCCATTGGGCTTCAAATGGGATTTGGGGAGTAGTGGAGGAGATGGATCTATTTTTGCATTTCTTCGGTGAGATTCTCTGTATTGATGAATGGTAACCCGTATGGATGTTTTGGGAGCTCGAGAGGTTTGACACAAGGGGATCCTCTATCACCGATGTTGTTTATTCTAGTAATGGAAGCTCTAAGTAGGATGATGGATAGAGATGTTTTGGGGGGCTATTTGAAGGGTTTCGATGCGGTGGTGGAGGGTGTCGAGATAGTATTAGTGTCTCATTTGTTGTTCGCGGATAATACCATGATTTTTTGTGATGCAGTTGAGACCCAGTTAGATTATTTAGGCCAAGTTCTCACTTGGTTTCAAATGGTGTCAGGTCTTAAAATTAATTTGAGGAAATGTGACATTATTCCCGTTAGGGAGGTGAATGATATTGAATCTCTTTTCGGGTCTTGAAGTGTAGAGTTGGGGCACTTCCGACTACATCTCTTGGAGTACCGTTAGGTGCTTCGGATAAGGATCTTACAGTGTGGAATCAAGTTATTCAGAGAGTTGAGAAGAGATTAGTAGGGTGGCAGAAGAGATATTTGTCCAAGGGCAAGAAAAAAGTGCGTATTAAGAGCACACTATCGAGCATTCCCACTTACTACTTGTCTTTATTGCTTGTTCCAACTTCCGTCCCCAAAAAGTTGAGAAATTTCCTTCGGAATGCAGCGGATGGGACAAGGAAGTTTCACTTGGTGCAGACATCTCCTAAAAATGAGGACTTGGAGTTAAAGATTTAAAAGTCTTTAATAAAGCTTTGTTTGGGCAAATGGTTCTGGAGGTCCGAGTGGAGGAACAAGCATTGTGGAGGAATTGATAGTTGATAAATATGGAGTTATGGATGGGATCATCTTGCCTTTTGGTTGTGAGTTGTGGAGGAATATCACGAAGGGATGGGATCATTTCGTGGAAAATATCTCATTCAAGGTCGGAGAGGGGGAAACATATTATTGAAAGATGATTTCCATAGTTTGTATAGAATATATTGCCAAAGAGGTACAACGTAGAGAGACTTTTTGGGATTTGAGATTTAAAGAAAATTTCCAAGATTTGGAAGTGAGTTAGATTCAAAGGTTGATCGACTTACTTCATAGGCAAGTCAATCTGGTGGATGATCACGATGATTGGTGGTGGGACTTGGAAAACAATGGAGTGTTCTCTGTGAAGTCTTTTTATGAGAAACTTTTGCTTAGGAAGGAGATTGATTTCCCTTGTCATTCAATATGGGTTCCAAGTGTGCCGAGGAACGTGTGTTTTTTCACTTGGCTAGTCACTAGAGGGGTGATCTTAGCAGCGAAAAATCTTAGAAAGCGAGAGGTTGTCTACGTCAGTTGGTGTTACATGCGCAAGGAGGCGGGCGAGGATGTGGACCATATTCTTCTACCTTTGCGAGATTACCATAAAATTATGGTGGGATATGTTTAAGTGGTTTCGCACTCCTTGGGAAATACCAAAACTGTGAAAGATTTGATGTTCAGTTGGAAGAGCGAGAGGAGGAGAAGACAAAAGGCTTGGAACATGATTCCACTTGCTTTAATATGGGTAGTCTAGAGAGAGAAATAGAAGAGTTTTTTGAAGGAGTAGAATTGAGTTTCTCTCTGTTGAGAAGTAGCCTCCGCTCCCTTATTTTCTTTCGGTGTAAAGAGAAAGTTCCTTTTTGTATAGATGATTGAGCGGAGTTTGTAGAGAATCATATTTTGTAGATTATTTACCTTTTGGCATACCCCATGTATACGACCAGTTTGACCATGTTTATGAATGACAATACCTTAACTTGATCAAAAAAAATTATAGTTGATTCATCTAGATCAGTCGTTTCCTTTCCGTACCTGTAGGATTAATATTATTTTCGTCATTTTATTATTTCAGTATTCTAGTATTACTTATTCTTAGTTTTCTATTACTACTTGTTGTCTCTTCTGCTTCATTTTTTTACTATCCTGTTGTTACCGTGTATGTTTTCATAATTGTTGTGTTTCTGCTTTACTTGAGTCGAGGTCTTTCGGAAACCTCTCTATCTGCCAAGATAGAGGTAAGGTCTGCGTACAGTTTATCCTCCCCAGACCCCACTTGTGGGATCACACCTGTATGTTATTGTTGCATCTAGATTAGTCAGAACTAATGAAATAAGACATTTTTAATAACTATATTAGACATCAGAGAAGATAGCAATCATTAAGAGAAGGCATCATGTCAACTACATAATGACAATCGGGTTATTGATCTAGATGTGCAACATAACATAATGATCCTTGGTGTAACATAGCACAATGAAGATTTGTAGAAGATGGGAGAGAGGATTAGGTAAATGATTGCAAGGGCATCCAAAGTTTGCAACTTGTTTGGACAATTCATCAGAGTCGAAACAATGCAGGGGTAAAGGAAGCGAGTTAGCTCCGGTTGTCTGATGGACAGATTTGCGAAAAAGATGCTGAAACTCCAAGAGAAATGACCTAGCTACGGAATTAAGTATGTGTCTACTTTGTCGACTAGGAGATTTGCAGATGTTGCATACTAGAGACAGCGGAAATCAGGGTTGGATTGTTGAAATACAAAATCCTTATTTGGAATCTACTACACAGTGGAGGGGATGGAAAAGAAGTGCACGAACATCGGGTAAGCAGTGTTGATCAGCGACGAGGAGAGGCCTCGTTGAAGTATAGTGGCAACAAACACATGGCACATGAAATACGTGATGTACAGGTGTATGGCCACCAGATATTTCAAATCTAAATCTCATCCCAGAAGCTGGGGACCAAAAAAATTATAGACGACCACTCAGTTAATAAGCCATGCATTCAATCCCTATAGTAATAACTGGGATATGGAAAAGAAGCTCAAGAGAGGAAAACATGAGAAGCCCAGTTATAGACCGACTCCAAGTGATACAGAAATGGGCCAGTTAGTTTTTAATTGAGAAAGGCTCCCAATTGTAATCAGGAGGTCAGGCCTACAGCTCACAACGAGAGCTTTCTAGACACAATGAAGACCAAGATCTGGGCTGCTTCTTTGGTAGTGTGTTTGTTTGTTTCACTCTCAGCTGAAGAAGTCCAGGAATCGAGATTCAAAATGGTTCCGATGTTTAGTGAATTAGCAAATGTCACAAGTGTATTACAAATGGTAAGAGACCAATAGGCAGATAAATATAGAGATTTGAGTGAGCAAATGCAGCTCTGTTAACGCAAACATAGAGTTGGAGCAGATAGGATTTGTCTTTAGCTTCAAAGCTCTTCAGATAAGCTTCTATTACCATGGTATGAGGGTTAGGAACACATGCAAGAAGGGAGCTTGATGCATCAAGCATTAAGGTGCCAAACTTGGTTCAAAAAAATATTATGAAGAGGAATTGGGGTTCTAAATGGATGGTTTCAAAAAGGAGTACTCATGCTTTCTTCGGAAGAACTGAAAAAGCATATGTCGCAGAAACAATCACTCTCTCAAAGCAGTTGGGATTCCATATGAAGGGCTTCATAGGGGCAGCTCAGACTTTCTTCAAAATAAAATGAACATAGATAGAGCAGAAATAGACAGCTTCTCATCAGCAGAATCCCAGATAAGAATGAACTAAAGAAGCTAGTATTTCGGAATTAAGGGACCACAATGGGAAGAAAGAAAAACAATCAAAACAAAATAAAGTTTCTCATCTGGTAAATGAGGAAGAGATTAAATCATAGAAAATGAGGATGCTAAAGATGCTTACTTGACAAAATCGAAAGATAATATCTTCTACTTCAATGAAATAAAGAGTGGTTTTATCCAATTGTTTACTAAATAAGAGAGCATAGATGGGTGGGTTGGATTAAGCTAATATCCATAGGTAGGAGAGGTGGTGGAATTATAATGTGGGAATAGAAGAGTTTGGAATTGCAAGGATAGTCAGTATGGAAATTATTAGATTTCGTTTACCCATCAAAAAAAGTTATTAGATTTCTTTTGTCAGTATCACAGTAACTCTACCTCAAAAAAGTAGGGGTAAAGTCTGCGTACATCCTACCCTCCCCATACTCGCTTGTGGGATAACAATGGGTTGTTGTTGTAGTATCACAGTAACCATAATGCAACTAAAAATCCATATGGGATGGCTGCAGCATGTTCTAGGAAATAGGTCACTGTCAATATTTGGGAGAAGGAACCATATGAAAGGTCTGACAGAGGAGTTCTATATTTCCGGTTCTAGAAGGGCTTCCCCAGGGAAACCAATTGATATCATAGACATGACTTGCAAAGAACTTCACATCATTATTAGCAAGAAAAAGACTCTTTCACATGTACCCCTAAGACAGACATTTAATTAGCCTTAAAGTACAGCACCCAATGTTTCAGAGGAACTACAAAGGATTAATCCAATGTTGAGATGCAACTTGCAACACAACAGGGCTTAATTAAGCATAAAAACAAACAGCACCTCCTTTGACGGATCAAACTACTTGCAGGATTTCATTGATTCATTTAATTATCTTCCTACATTTTTTTCCCTATCTGTTTCAATTTTTTTCTTTTTCAGTTCTATTCCTGGATTTTGGGGGGGGGGGGTTTGAGAGGTGGAAACCCAGAACTGTGGAAGACGTTAAATAAAGCACTAATAGCATATTACACCATACCAGAGTTCCTTTAAGGTCCTCTAGTGCTGCTTCCAGGCGCTTGCGGCAATCAGGGACCATCATTCTGGATTCAGCCAGCACATTTTCCTGCAGAAACACATAATAAAACAAGTAAGCAGAGGATATTAAGTCCAACGCAACAATCGCCAAGTCCTTAAATTCTCAGAGTATGTAAAATACAGTTGCTATAACTTATAATGACATTTCCTGGACAAAAGCAGGTGTTAAAGGTTCTTCAACTGGTTAATTCATGTATAAACCATACAGAAATCACCTAAAGTCTAGTCTAGAAAAAACTCAGATGTTGTTGGTTAGCTCTAGTTAAATTTGTCTATGATGACATCCAAGGTTCTACGAAGCTAATGCTCAGTAGAATAATTCTAAAGAAAAGAAAGGGTTATTCTTTCTACTAGATCAGTTAAATTATTAGAAAAAAATCACACATGCAGGTTGTAATGTATATTACAATCACCTACCAAACCAGAATTAAGATAAAAACAGAAAGAAGTAGGTGATGGTTTTTTTTACTTGAGTAAATTTTCCACAATAATGTGTTTACTCGTAGTTGATGCTACATCTTAAGTAACTCCCTTTTGCGCTTAGTGCTACCTCTCCTCCTTGTTTGACAATTTCGTAATGTATAATTCATTCTCAAATAGGAATATTAGCCCTTATCACTATAATTTTCCTTATCAAAAAAAATATATAAGTCTTTGTAAAAAAAATCTCAAATAGGCACATAATTATGTCACAGTTTATACATTAATGCACATCTGTGACCATTGCACAAAAAGGAATAAAGTTGGGTTTCCCAGATAATTATTACTATTTTGTTTCACGACACATCAATTGCATAATGTCTCTCAAAATCCAAGATATGTTTTATTCACATGATATCAACTTTTAACTCAAGAACATAAACGAGAAAAAGCTCAAAATAGTCCACTTTCTTTGGACTTTGGTTCAAAATAATCCTATATCTTTTTTCATGGAGCATCAATAGTCCACTTTCTTTAACAAAGTGGTGCATTTTTAGTCTCAATACAAACTTCTGTCAGATTTTTAACAGAGACATGCGACTCATGTGATATTTATTTTCTGAGCAAACAGAAATTCTTGGGCTACAGCACAGTTACGCTGAAACCAACCCATTGCTGGTATTTTGTCCCTGAAACCAACACACTATTGAATGCTACCAAACATGATATTATATATGCATAATCTAATACATAAATAATTTAACTCCTAACTAGCTACCGAACAACAACCCCTAAGGGAAATGGTAGGTGAAGAGCAAAGTTGTTGGATCAAATACTGACCCAAAACATATAACCAAAAAAAGAAGAAGGAACCTGTTGTTTGAGGTCATATGGATCGGCGCGTTTCTCTTTCATATCAGCAGTCTTAGCAGATTCTCTCTGGACCTCTTTCTCATAGGAACTCAGCTCCTTCACTAGGCGTTTGCAAGTAGATGTCTTTATTTTCAGAGATCTAACGCTAGCCATTGTCACTGCTCGATCAAATCTGTCACTACTAGGTTTATAAGAGAAATGGCTTTGGGAGCACGCAAATATTCTCGGGGCGATGGAAAAAATCTGTTGAGAATGTGGTTTTATTTTGTCCAATAGTGATGCGTCATGTAATAAATAATAATAATAATAATAATAATGTTATAAAATGATAGCAATAGCAATATAAGACGAGATGTAGACAAAGAAACAGAGAGTAAGAAGATACTTTCTTCTTATTAGTGTATGTTAGTATCCTTCAAATGTGAACAACGTCCCAATTTATAGGATGAAACTACCCAATAGAGTTTACAAATATTAAGTGCTCAAACTAATCGGTACATGTAATCACCCAATGTGGGTTACAAATATTAAGTATCCAAATTATAGATACATGTAACATACAAAAGGCTAATTAATGTATATGGACATTCATACAAAGTATATGTATTTCATAACAATCCCCCTTGGATGTCCATAAATAATGTTGCCTCGTTAAAACTTTACTAGAAAAAATTCAGTAGAAAATTCTAGTGAAGGGAAAAAAGTACACATTTCTAATAATACATATTTTGGTTGTCTCATTGAAAACCTTACAAGGAAAACCCAATGGGATTATACGGAAAAAAGAATACAACATGTATTAACTCTTCCTGATTAGAACTTCAGGCCAAATGTTTGACTCTTCACATTTCAATCTTGTATAGCATCTTCTCGAAAGTTGCAGTTGGCTGAGACTTAGTGAACAAATTCGTCATATTATCACTTGAACGAATCTGTTGCACGTTGATATCACCATTTTTTGGAGCTCGTGTGTGAAGTTAGTCGTCATGTTATTTTTGATGAAACTCAATTTTCATTTGCTAAAATGTGTAATTCCGTGACTAATTCTTATAATTTTTTGGATGATGGGCTCTCCCCGTATGTGGTCCACCATTTAGTCTGATCCCCGCCAGGGGATCTGGACCAGCAGACCCGAGACCAAAATCAGTCAGCAGGTCCACTGCGTGTGGGCTCACAACCTTCCAATGACTCAATTCTGCTAGCAGACCCACTACATGCTGACCCAAATATTCCATATCTCGGTCCGATTTCTCGGCCAGTGCTGGTTCAATTTTCCAATCCGCCAGTCCAGTGTCTCGGCCACCAGGCCCACTACCTGTTGACCTAATTTCTTTACTTCCGGGTCCAGTATTTCGACCCCATTGCTTGGTGGCCTAATTTTCCAATCCGTCAGTCAGCAGGCCCTGCTGGCCTGTTTTTTTTAGAAGTATGAACACGGACATGACAAAAATGAACAAGTAGCCTCCCACGCTATTCCGCCAAAAAAAAGGTGTAATATTTAGGAGGTCTCATTCACCCAAATAGTCTCCAATGAGAGGCAGTTATGCATGGTGTTTACGTCGATCTCTCAGCCTTTGCCACGTGTTTATGGATGTGCCACCTCCCCTTAACCTTAAACATGCTTAACTTCCTCCAACAAAAAATAATATAGAGAGAAGAAATGAAAACGAAATAGTACTAGTAAAGATCGAAAATTTAAAGAATGAAGTTAGAAAGTTTAGTGGTATCAGCAGCCATTAACATTGGCTTAGCTATGGTGATTCTTTCTCTTTTCGCCTTACTGAAAAAACAGCCTTTTTATGCTCCTATTTATTATGCTCGCCGCCTCTCGCTTGGCCACCGTAACATTCCTAATTCCGATCACCACCAGTCGTTTAATTACCGGCGGTTGCTTCCGGAGGTGGATTGGATTTGTCGGGCGGTTCGGGTTACGGAGGAGGAGATTCTGGAGAACTGTGGCCTTGATGTACTTGTCTTCGTTAGGCTCTTCAAATTTGGGTCAGTCGTCGTGTAATTTAATTTCTTTGATTAGTCGTCAGAGCTATATGTGAATTGTCTTACTGATTTTTGTTGTAGATTCTGATTATTGATTATTGATACCATATGAAAGGAGCATAATATAGAGAAACTGTCTCGTAATTCGTAAACATGTTTGGAGAGGTCAATAATTAGAAAAACACTAGTGACCGGAGGTCTTTATTTTTCGTGAAGTATGTATGAACTCCAAGAGATTGTAGGTCGTACCCATTTTAACACCTTCAACTATCATGGTGTCACACCTATGGACCTCTTTCTAGATAACTTAATCTTTGTATACCTCGTACCCCTTATAACACCTTCAACTATCATGGATTTACAACTATTGACCGTTGCATCTACGGTATAAGTAGGACATGATCAAACCATTTCAATTGATCTCTCATTTTATCCTCCATGTGTTAATTGCACATTCTGTTGAATTTGATCACTTATGATCTTCATCTCTGGTGGATTACTGTCTTAGCTTTAACATCATACAAAGATTTCCATTCACCAATCTT
The DNA here is from genome assembly GCA_029844215.1 of Przewalskia tangutica. Taxonomy (NCBI): domain Eukaryota; kingdom Viridiplantae; phylum Streptophyta; class Magnoliopsida; order Solanales; family Solanaceae; genus Przewalskia; species Przewalskia tangutica. Next base: position 128,165,903 of record CM056721.1, read on the forward strand.
ATGTTGCATGTGTCATGCATGGAGAATAGTTCTAGGTTTAAGGTTCTTTATAAAGTAAAGCTCCATAAGTTAAGCTCTCCTCTAAAAGCAAATGGTTAGAGAATGACACAAAGTAGAGGATTACTGATCTTGAACGGTGAAAGAGGATAATTAATTATGTGACATGTGAACGTCTATGACTAAACACACATTCTCTTATAAGCTTATGCCTAGTTTAATTATCTTCGGTGACATGCAAGGATTAAACTCACATTTCTGCTTGGAACCGTTCCTCAGGATCAGATTCTTTCTTGTTTGTTCTATTGTTGGGCCTCTGGTACTTCTACCGCTAAATTATACTGGGAGTACTGGACCAAGTATAAGCTCTCATTCCTTGGATGCTTTCACAATATCTAATATCAGCAGCGGCTCTGACAGGTTATGTTCTCAACACTTGCATAATTTCCACAAGTGGATGCCGATAACATATCTCATGTATGCTAAGTGTTATCTACAAGCTGGTTTATCAGTCCTATGACCGGTTCATAAGTCGCACAAATTTTTTAGGTGTTGAATGCTAAGCTGTTAATACAAATGCTGAGTTCATTTCTTGTAACAAAATCTGGACAGCTGTTTCACATAATTGTTTAGATTCTGAAATGATCATCAAATTCAGATGTGCTATTGAAGAGTCCTGTTTGGATCTTCATAAGATTTAAAGTTGAATTAATGCTAGAAAGGGAAGCTAAGGTTGGTGCAAATGAGGTAGGTAGTTCCGTATTGTGTTGTTGGCTCAAAGACTTCAGACGAACCTTAAGGAGTTACGGGTTTGAACAGTAGGGGGACATGTTTTGTGCAGTCTAAAACACCCCTTGTTTTACTCCAATCATACCAGATACCTTTCTCGTAAGATGTCTGAATGTCCAGCAATGAGAACATATTTCAAGTTCATTTTGGCTGTTGGGAATTAAGACAAGTTTAGTTTTGAAGTTTGGGAGAGCAACTAAAAGAGATCCCGGAGAAAGAGAATGAAGTGTACCAGAGCTATTAAAAAACCAAGTCTCTTGGCTTCTTTAAATGGTTAAGGAAGGAGTCAGGAATTAAGTTTGTTAGTTAGCTTGGAGAAGCATTTGACTGTCCATCCAAGGAGTTGAGACTAGTTATGTTAAGGTAGAAACAAATTTGAGTCTTGTAACCCATATTTGCTACACAAGGAGCTGCAAAATCCCAGCCCTTACCTAGTGGTGTCAAATGGATTGGGGGAGGTGGGGGGGACTTGACGAATTGAAAAGGGTCTAATTAATAAACAAATTTGGTCATAGCCCACCTAAAGTTTGCTTGGGTCAAAGATGGGTGGTCACTTTGGGCTAACATTGGCTCATAACCCAACCCGCGCAACTCATAATCATTTTCCATTTGTTTGTTTGTTCTTTTATTATTTTCTTAATTACCAAATTGAACTAATTAAAGACTTTTCTTTTATTTCTTATGACTATATCAAATAGAAAAAACTTTGTTTTTTATGGGTCAAAACGGACCGCATATGTAGCTCAAACTGGATGCTTTTAGACGGGTTAACTTCGGGTATGCCTAAAATGAACCGCCAATGAATATATACCCAGTCAATTTTGGCGGGTTTGACGGATTATATCTTCATGGGCTATAATTGACTGACACCTCTACTTGTGCCTAAAGCAGAATCGTTGGATTTAAGCGTACTCCAATCCTTAAATTATGAAACAACTATCTATTACATTTTGATGTTTTCAAGTCTCAAATGCTTTGAGAACAATAGGTTCTACAAGTAGGAAACTATTTTCTCCTAATTTCTTTGGTTCTTGAATCTCTAAAAACTCAAATCTCTAAACTTGCTCACAGCTTCCAAGCTATATATGGTGTGTAATAGTAGTTAAAATGCTTAGACCATAAATTGTGTGTATTTGTTAGATGGTTATATGAGGATTATACTATAATACATCATCACTGTTAAAGAAATCCTCAAATAAGTCTTTAACAAACTAGAACACTGTTGCCTCCTATTTGAAGAGTGGTGTTCATCAACTATAATTATTTGTTGTAAAGCTGTTAATTATAGTAATGCTGCAGGACTAAGAAAGTGCTGAGATATGTATAATGAGAAAACCAAAAAGAAAACAATCGCTTTCAAGTCTTGTTAGGATTTTAAAAGCTAAATATCGATTCTATTTGATTTACAAATTCTTCTTTGCACCAAAAGATCAGAAAGTGCACAGTCAAGCTTGATCTGTTGAATTGAGTTAGCTTTGACTTGGAAACATCTAGTATTCATTTCCTTCCACACAGTCCACCAAATGCATGCTGGTATGGATTCCGCACCACTGTCTTCCTTCTATTCCTGTTGTTACAATCATTGTAACAATTGAGCTGTGGTTTTGGGCATCACCCATCTAAGACCCACAATGTTCAGAAAGATTTGCCATAACCGGGCAGTTATCTTGCAGTGGATAAAACATTAATTACAATTTCCGTTCATTTCCACAGAATTGACACCTCCTACAAAAAATGACGCCTCTTCACTGACGATGCCCTGTGTTAAACATGCCTCTTTGGCCACCGACCATGAAACAAACCACTTTAAAGGGAGCTTGTGTTTTTCAGATTTGAATCCATGGTCACTAGTTGTTCTGTGTACCAGCATGTGAATAACCTTTGTAGAATGAGTCTGTAAAAGTGCGTTTGTTATCATTTCTAATTTGACGTAGTTCTATACATTTCTTGTTCTGTTAGTTAGTCATTTAGATAACATCAAATTTTGTAGCCATTGACCATCTTCATTCTTGTCTTTTAGTTGAATGCACTCTGTTACATGGTTGGATGTTGAGTTATTACAAAATGGACTCATTTTGCATTTATTCTTTCATTCGTAGGCTTTGGGTGCATTTTTCTTTCTTGTGCTTTGTCTCGTGCTATGGAATGTACCTACTTTACAAGGTAATGACTAGTATGTACTCTTAAATTCATGCTTTACACTGTTCTTGACTGCTATTGATTCTTAATATTGTTGATAACTTGTGATATTTGAAATTTTTTGCTGTCTCTAATGGGAGTTTGCTTTTCCTCTCAGTCCTCTTGGGCAGCTGAGAGTGTTATGTTAAAAGGACATTTTAGATGTAATGGTTTTCATAACTTCTTTATGTTATTCGAATTTTTTTGCTGTAATATGCTAAAATCTAATTTTCTGATCATAGATGAGACATATATAGGTGGTTATCTATCCGACTTGGAATTTTTTATATCTGTGAGTTGGTAAAAAGAGTTTTGGGGAAAAACAGTTATTGGGTCAGGAAATACAACTGTTTCAACTTCATTTTTTTTAGGGGGGGGGGGTTGCATGGATATAATCCATTAAGTTGTATGACATGAAAATTTCTGTCCCATGGCCTCTTCAGGAGTACAATGACATCTTTTGCAAAAGGATTCAGCAGATATGTAATAGGAGGCGTGAACCTGATCAATTCACCATTCTGGTTCGAGAAATTCCACTTTGCAATGAGCACAAAACTCGTGGATGCAGCGTAGACCACTTCTTTTCCAAACATCATCCATATTCATATCAGTCTTTTCAAATTTTATATGATGGGAAGCATCTGGATGATCTACTAGTAAGTCAAATTACACTGGGTGCATTCAAGTTATTTACCTTATTAAGGAAAGCAGATTAAGTGCCTTAAAATTTAAATTCCATTAGCTAGGTTCGTAATGGTTCCTTATATAAATATTCAGACAGAAGTACTACCGTTAGTTCGAACTAGTTGTAGTTCTTTTTATGGTTTATCTAGATAATATCCGCTACTCACAAATGGAAGAGTCTATTGTTCTTTTCGAGCTTTACTTGTCCGACATAACTGAAAAGTCATTCCCTTTCACTCTTCGAACAATTGATACATCTCAGTATTGCAAGAATAGAAAGTTGAGTTGGGGGCACTGTGTTTTGATGTTCCTTTCCAGCTTATGAATTAGTCCACGTTATTTATGTCATAATTACCCTCTCAAGTCAAGTCAAGTCACAACAATAATTTTGAAAGGCGGGCATTAATTTACTACAACTGTATGAATGATAAATTTTAAAATGTCACCTCAGAATTTTAAGTTAAACCCTTGTAAAGAAATATGCCGCTGATAGTATTATCGCAGTCCAGGTATAGCCATCCTGCTTCAGTGACTATCAAAAAGAAATAGTACTACATAGATTTGTGCTATTCCTTGAAGATAAGGGGCGAATAAAAGAAGTGATCTACCTTGATATTAATAAGATTGATAATCATAAGTGTCTCTAGTAGAATTTCTTTACCCGTAGTTCAATTTTTATACTTTCTACCCTCATCAGGATACTGACAGATGGTATTATTCCTAGTGCCAGGCAAGGACTCTCAGCAAAAAGATTGAGGACCTGAGACATCTTTCTTCTACTAAGAAACATAGTAGAAAATCATCTGTATCTGATGCGTGGAAATATGATGCTAAAATAGAGCAGCTGGAGGACATGCTTCAAACTCTAGGTCATGAAATAAGGCGTATACAGTGCAGAATGACAATTGAGCAGAAGGTTAGTATTCACTGCAAAAGTCTGTGATGGTAATGACAGTACTGGAATTCAGAACGTTTTGCTTGCATGTTTTATTTTTCCCCTTTCAGATATACTTTCTATGTTTCCCTGAAGCTTTTTTGTTCAGTCTCTATGGTACCTACTCTCATAATATGATGTCAAAGAAGTCCAGCCTAGCGTTGTGATCTCTTATCCCTTGTTGTTAGTTTATCAATTGGGGTAATAGGTTAAGTCTGTCAGATATATCTAAAAGAAAACTGTGTTAAATTGTGTCATCCATAGAAGATAAGGAAAATTCTAGAGTAAACTTTCCATGCCTTATCGATCATAATAATGACAACGGAGAGGGGCAGAAGGGAATGGGCTCCTGATAGATAAAGCATGATCTCTTTCCTGAACTTGTGCTGCGAGATCACAGCTAAGAGTATTATACTTGCTGGTAATTCTTGCCATTGCTTTCAACAGCAATTGATGTCAATGATCGAATCACAGTTTAAAAACGATATCTCAATTTCATTCAAGACCAGCTAAAGTAACTGTGTAATAGGTTCGTCTCAAATTGCTGTGTGCCACACTCAATTAGATTTCGATTTTTGTGAAGGAAGCTTCAAACTATTAACCAAATTTAGTGTCGGAAACAGTTATCAACAGCTTACTGCCAGATGAAAGCTTAATGATCCATCACGTACCATTTAAATTTTAATTTGTTAAGTCATGCATTTCATCAGTTGAATTTCATAATTGAGTTCTGTAGTCTGATGTCCCGCAGAGTAAGAAGAAGTGTCACTGAAATACAAGGCTAAGAGGTATTAAAAGTTATTAATGCAGACGCAATTTAAACTAGAGCAATACCATTCCAGCTTGCATCTGGTGGACTGTGGGAAGGAAAGGAACTCTAGATGTTTTTTTAAAGCAAGGCAAGCTTGATTCAACAAATCAAGTTTAATTATACAGTTTTTATAAACTTTTAGGTGCAAAGAGGAACTTGTAAATGAAGCAGAATCTATTCTTAGCCTCTTAAATCCTTACAAGATTAGAGAATGATTTTCTTTTGGTTTTTCTCACCTGTACATATTTCAGCACATAGTTAGTTCTGCATTTTCAATGCAGTTACCAATTCTAAAAAAAAACTAAAGAAAATATAAGGTCAGGAGGGCTACCTTTAGTCTGATGTTCAGTTGCTAAACCTTGTATATGTTTGAGAACATCGATAATTTGCTCATTGGAGGCCACATTTGGTGCTTTTCTCTTGTTGCATTCCCTGCCACTGTCAGTTACTGGTCATATCTCCCTATCATTTATATTTATTCAGAAGTTCATCATTGTTTAGGACACTTGTAATTCGTATGACCCCTTTTCATCCCAAATGATTTCACCAACACCATAACCTCTCACTGGACCAACTTTGATCATATGATCCATATTCTCTCTGAGGGAAAAACCAAGATTATCTAACCCCAATTTATAGAGTTCGTTTTCTCTTGGTCAAAGCCTTATAAAAAATGAATTAGGTCTTATACATATTTCTTCCAAGCAAGTAACGATTTCTGAAGATTACAGGATTAGCATAAAATGATTCCTTTCAACCTGAAATATCTAGAGCATTATAAATTATGAATTATTCCCCTAAAGATTTGTAATTGCACACCTTATTTAATTTCGAATTAAGTAGCTGAAAGTGACTCCAAGTTTAGTGGCGGATGTAGCATGATAGGTGGGGGTTCAATTGAACCCCTATATTTCGATGTGGAGCATAAATTTATATGTCAAAATTTATTAAAATTGCAGTAAATAGTAGACATGAACTGGTAACTTTTAAAATACAATGGATTCAAACTAGGAATCTTAACCGGTTGAACCCATAGAGGTTAAATCCTGGATCCGCCTCTGTCCAAGTCACCGATTGATTGTGTCTGGCTGTAATCTCATTCCCTAAAGGATGCTGGATGGGGTTTAGGAGCTAAGGAGATTCAAGGAATTGACAGGCTTCAGTTTAAATCACCGTTTAAGGGAAATTAACCAAGTTACAGACAAACTAAGCTTCATTGAGCCACAATTTCTCTTAAACTCAACCATTTCATAATTTTAGTGAATTACCAGCACAAGTTAGAGGTTTTACGAATGTTCATTTAGGATTTGGATTTCTATTTAGTGCAAGATAGGCTTCTGATTGCTTTGATGTGGTCCAAGCAGGTCTCCTCCAAGAGATTTGCTGAACTTTTTGAAAGGAACTTCTAGACTAATTATTTTATCTCCTGAAGTACCACAAAAACTTCCACTATTTGGTATTTTCTTCTTTGGCTCTGGTAATAAGACTTACCTCTGTTTGAGTGGTTTGCTCATTCTATATAAACGTTCATATGCACCATCTGTACATGCAATATTATGATGATTGAAGATGACTACATCCAACTGATGGAAACTTGTTCCAAAATATCTACATTATCTTAGGATTGATACGGACTTGGCTAATACAAAACATAATAGAGGATCTAAATAGCAATACTAACTTTTTGGTTAAGGATTAGTCCGTTATTAAATTTACATTTAGGGTGATGTACCCCGAGGAGTATTTTGTTATATATATATATATATATTTTAGAGAACTCTTATATTGCCGTACAGGAAAAATTACTTCGTTGGAATGAAATGGGTCTGAATAGAACGGAATGGATAAAGATAACTCATGTCCCATCCAACTAGTTTGAGGTTGAGGCATAGCTAGATTGATGGGTTGATATGAAAAATGATATGCTTGTTCAGGAAATTATTTCTTATCACTTGCCACTTGTGAAGATGGGCCTGGAAAAATTAGCAATGCCTCAGTTTTTTTGTTGCAATTTTGATCTCATATGAGTTAGCCATCATGATATGCCAACATTTGAGGTATATGTGCATGTCATTTGGTGAATTTTCCATCTAAATAGGGGTGAGGAAAATAATATTTGTTGTCAGCCATTTGTGTGCTGTTGAGATCGTGTATGGAGATTTAAGGAAGTGCATTAGGATTTGTCTGTTATCTTTATAACTGGAGATGAAATGATTCTCTAATGTTATTTTAACAGTTGAACAGTTGGTTTAATTTGGCCATATTTTCATTGCCTAGGAATTGCCTGTGGCTTTTGTTACATTTAGTTCACGATGGGGCGCTGTTCTAGCTGCCCAATCACAACAGCACACAAATCCACTCCTCTGGATCACTCAAGCGGCTCCAGAACCGAGAGATGTGATCTGGAAAAATTTGGCAATTCAATATCGTCATTTGCCACTGTACAAGATAGTGATAGTTGTTGCAGCATCACTTCTTACCATCTTCTTCGTGTTACCGGTGACAGCTGTTCAGGGAATTGCCAAATATGATCGACTGAAGAAATGGTTTCCTCCTGCCGTGGCTGTGGAGTTGATGTACATACTTCATCTTTTCATTATCTCAACCTTTTGATTTCTCAAATATAAAATGTTGCATGCTGTAATATCTCATCTTCCGAATACAGTAGTATTTTGAAGTCTTCCCTTGTTGCGAAAAGAATGGTGGGGATGAGAATATGAACGTCAGCGCTTGTAATCTTCAGTGTGAAGTTGGTTCCTTACTAATTTTGGAAAAATTTACATAATTAGAAACTACATAAAATGTACTATCAATCATAACTTTGATTATCAACCATATTTCAAATGGTAACTGTTTGATTCCTTGAACAGTAATAAAACACCATTCCTTTTTTTTTTTATTTTGAAAATGGATAATAAATAACTTTTCTTTAGGGACGGAGGGAGTAGCTTGTTTCACATCAAAGTTTTCTGTGCAGTGACTGAAGATCAGTAAATGCAATGATGGAGTTGTGGACAAAATTGTCTCTGTTTTTTGGTGGCTCATTTGTTGTTGTTTATCTTCTCCTTTTTCTATTCAAATTAGATTAGATTGTGTTGTCTTTCCTCCTTTTGGTTTTTACTTTTTTTCTCTTTGAGGGGGTGGGGTGAGGTGGAGTAGGGGTAGTTACTGAATCCTCCTAGGTACAGTAGGCATTGTTTTTTTGTTGAAAACTTGTGTAGCAGGTTGCTGATCAAATCTTTTTGAAATATTGTGGCAGACCGGGGTTAAGGTCCATCGTCACAGGATATCTTCCTAGTGCCATTCTTAATGGTTTCATATACATTGTTCCATTTGTCATGATTGGACTAGCAAGATTAGCTGGTTATATCTCGCAGAGTAAGAAGGATATAAACGCATGCAATATGGTGTTCTACTTCCTGGTAGGGAATGTGTTCTTTTTAAGCTTGTTGTCAGGATCTTTACTAGATCAAATAGGAGAATCTTTCTCTCATCCCAAGGATATTCCCAACCGCCTTGCTAGTGCTGTCTCTGCTCAGGTGCAAGACATATTGGCTCTTCTCTTTCATTTAATATCTATTTTTATCCTGAGTCAGCATATTGATTATCTGATTAGAAAAGAGAGATGGAAACACGTTTTCAGATAGTGCTTTGATTTTTACCTGATTATAGCCTAATAAAGAACTGGTAGGGCCTATCATTGAACATATTCTACTTGACATGTAGATGATTAATCTTTGCATTCACATTTTCCCTTTTTGTTCTTTCAGGCAGATTTCTTCGTGACGTACATCTTGACAAATGGGCTGGCAGGATTCTCTTTGGAGATACTTCAGCCAGGATTACTCCTATGGGATACTCTAAAATCTTACATGTGGGACCGTGGAAAGAAGAAACATCCTTATGTTTATTCACTACCTTATTATAGAATTATCCCTTTTGTTGCTCTCTGCATGCTGATTGGGATTGTTTACGCGGTGGTCTCGCCTTTGCTTCTTCCTTTTATAGCAGGCTACTTCCTGCTTGGATATGTGGTTTTCATCAACCAGGTGAAGTTTCTCTACATGCAATAACTGTGTGTCAAGAACAATCTGCTTATAAGCCTGACCAAATTACTTTGTGCATGTGTGTACTTGTGTTTGTGCTGTCTTTGCTTTGAGCTAGATCTCCTTAACTGGTCAAAAACTTGGGTTAAATCCAACATGGATCAGGAAAGCAAAAAAGAAAAAGCAACCACCCAACTATGAACAATTTATGTAGCATTTTCTTGGCGTCCAACATCATCTCTTGATAATATGTCATGTTACACATATTGGTGGATTTGCATATAGATGCAAACCTACAATCATATGAAATAACATTTTAGATTAATGGAGTTTTAAGTGCTCATGTGTACTTTTTCTTCGGATCTTTAGCAGATTTCTATGCTTTGCACCTGCACCACTGATACTTATATGAAGCAGCTCAACTTCTTGTGTTTTATTGGGCTTTCTTATCAAGACTACTACAGGCCCTAGAATTCACTGTCTGATTTTTCATTCGTTTCATTTTGAGAAATGGTGATAGCTCTTATCCTTAGTAACTACTTTGCTTCTGTGAAGGGGATCGCTACAAGTTTAGTTTCAAAATTAGTAGTTCTTACATTCATCTTTTTTACACTTCTTAAACTACACTGTTATCACCAGGGTTAAGTATCCTGTTGATATAAAGTATATTGTTTATGTACTTTATTTGGTGTTTCTGTAATGCAGGTGAGCTCAAACTTTTTAGAATAAATATGGAGGATAACATATAATGTGATGTTAATTACAATGCAGATTGAATATGTGTATATAACTACATACGAGACATGTGGTCTGTATTGGCCATACATTCATCACTACATTATAGTTGCAATCATACTTATGCAAGTCACAATGATCGGTCTTTTTGGATTGAAAGCCAAGCCTTCAGCTTCCTTCTCCGTTATCCCTCTCCTGGTCGTCACTATTCTCTTCAATGAATATTGCAAGATTCGATTTCTTCCTACTTTCAAGCAAGTGTCAGTTCAGGTAACTACTCTGTTCATTGATGCCTTCCAGACTTTCTCCTTCCCTCTCTTCCCCCTCCCAAAGGAGAACTCCAGGAAAGCAGTGCAAAGTCACATGATGAAAACACCACGCAGTAAAAAAAAAATATGAATTTGTGGATCATCATTGAGCTATACATTCTAGCATCATATGTCATCTATATCTCACTTGGAGCTCGTGGAGAAGTTGTGGTCATTAAGGATGTGGATCACAACCAGAGTAATGATTTTTCTAACTGCTCTCATACCCAAGGGACATCGAGGTTCTCTTTTTATGCTTGTTTCCTATTTTCCGAGATGCTTCCCTTATCCTTGGAGTAAAGAAGGATTCTAGAAAGTGATTGAATCGTACAAAAAATCTGGATCATTGACAATCATCTTTAGTTTTCAAAGTTTCTACCTATTTGTCCTTTGAGCGTTATTCTTTGAATAAATTATATATCAGAAAAAGAAGGTAAAATACATTGAAGAAAACGTGTTCCATTTCGCCTCCTAACTAAGAAGTGAGAGTTCAACACTTTACATCCATGGTTGCACTAAATAAGAGGTCCACACAGAGGAGGTATTGCCGGACGTATAGGTTTTAGATTTCGTGGTACCATTGTGTCATTGAGAGGGCTTGATGATTTCAAATCTCAAATAAGCACCTTAAAATTTAATATATGAATAATGTACAGATATATTGGTATTTGCACTTCAATTTTAGAAACCTTTGCTGCTGCATGGTATTTTGGTTAGCTGACAACAGCAAGGACTAATCTGCTTTAGCAAAGCAAACAACTATAACATGGTGCTAGACTGCTAGACAGTCAAATGTAACTGCACCAGGTATATTTTACTTTTCAACTCATCTGAGAAGGGTGGAAATTAGGTCATTTCCTCCTCGCTTCACCCCACAAAGAAGAGAACTTGCTAGGCACAGATGAGATTTTCTTGGTTTCCAATCGTGCTTGCATGAGATATACGTAAGCATTGTTGGTAGTATATTGCAGTAGTACTCCACTCAGAAACCCAAACCCAAGGCTATGAAGCACCAATCACCTTAGATGAAAGTGGTTGAAACATCACCCTAGAGGAAAGCATATGTAAGAGTAATATCAATGTCGTGTCCCAATCTCTTTTGATTGTTCCCTGTGTTCCGTAGCATTTGCCTGGTGATGTTTCTTTTGCCTATGCCGTGTCCCAATTTGCTGTGCCTAGCAAGTGCTCTCCTTTGAGTGACACTTGCATCTGCGTCTGCTCAGTCATCAGAACATGTAGTGCACTTGGATTGTGAGGTAGACATAAACTATGTGTCACCAAGTTTTTTTAAAGTTCCATTGAATTGATCTTTCAGAAAATCTTGGAAGCTTCTTCTTTGACAAAAAAAGATTTACCAAGCTATTTATTTTTAGATAGATATTGTCCATTGTCCCTCAAAAATGAGCAAAGTATGTCAGGCTGCACTGGGAGGACTTGGTGTTCCCTAAGCGCCAAACTAAGAGCTAGGCTCAAATCCTCCAGCATTTTCCTCCTTTGCCGTTATTTATTTTGTAAAATGTGGATTGTAAATTAAGCGGAAAATTGCATAACAAGGTAAAATCACTTGGACGCAAACACTGGTGAGTCTATAAATGATAAGTTGTTTCACTTATCAGTTGTCACAATTTTAATGTTGAATGCCATTCTGGCAAATGTACTCGATGTTTGTTGCACTTCGTATGCTTACAATTGCTAGACCTTCTAAAACAGTCGTATGAACCTCAACTTGTAAAATTTAACTAGCACTTCAAACATTTAGGTTACAAGAAATATCCCTCTTGTTTTGTTTCATGGAAAAAATCTCTTGCGATTCTATTTGGTTTTTCAGCTGATGTTATGGTATTTGTCATCAGGATGCAAAAAACAATGATGAACTTGACAAGAAGGATGGATTGTTGGAGGGGAATGTCCAGAAGGCTCTTGATGCTTATTCTCCTCCATGTTTGCGGCCCTTGGACCTCGGGCTGGAGGGAACGAGCTCAACGAAGCCATTTCTATCTCCAGCATAGAACATGTTATCTTCCCTCCTTACCTCTATTCCTCCCAGATTGCCCGTACTCTGATGTCTTGACATTTTTGTTTGGAGTGTGTGTGAATATCACATGGTCAAATTACACGATGAGAAAGTAGACGGAAACTATCAATTGTTGGCTGACACACAGTAGATCTAATCTGCTCGTTGTCATGGGTACCAAGTTTGATGGCGTCCTTTTGTTTTATTGACAAGGCTTATAATTGCTAAGGTCATTTTAAAATTTTCTGGTTGATGTTAATATCAAATGGATAGAATTGCAACTAGAATTTCAGCTTTTATTTATCGTCTTACCAACACGTGAACATCGCTTTCATGGGTGTCATATGTGCTACTTTTTAGTTGAATATGTGTCGATGAATCAATCAACTAAACTTGAATCCAAAATCATCGATCCCATTTGCAATGTTAGGCATGCGAGATTTGATGTCGTGCTGGGGTGTAACATATTGGACGAAGAAAACTGGATGAACAACAGGGGAAGAGGAAAACCTTTTTAAATACCTTCATGATATACCAATAAACAAGTGCATCAAAAGCCAATACTCTCGTTTTATCTTCTGCGTGTTCTGCTTCCGTCTTTTTAACAAATGTGATTATCTTTATTGTTATAATCTTGGTATTGTTGTACTGGGATTCCAGAAAAGCTCTCTTGTAACATTCGGTCTCATAATTACTTTATGCACCTTATCTTTTACCTAGTTAGGTCTTTTACTAACATTATTATATAAGTTCTTCATTTCAACCGTTTTCCATCTATCATCACTTTCTTCTTTAAAGACCAAGGCTGCGATAACCAAATTATACGCAACTTGCGTGCCAAAATTTTGCTTAATCTCGCTCCTCTCGTGCTTCTCATGGCAGTTAGCCTTGTAATATATTGTTTTTATATACAAAAACTTTCTCGGAAGGGCTTCTCCATAGTTTCAACATTAGGTTCAATCGTCGATTAGCATGACATTACTTGAAAATAGCATGAACCGTGGAATTAAATAAACTCATAATTAACTTACTTTGAAGAACAAAATTTTCTGTGAGTCTACGGTGGAAAATCACGAGTTTGAAGTTCCAAACATTAAACACATAAGCTTGAAGTTGGAAAATTGTCAAACCTAATTTCATAAACATTTCTTTAGTTGGCAGATGTGTGAGACATACAAACTTCAGACAGCAAAGTCTAAAGTTAGACTTGGTAATCTTCCACCCCAAAGGTATGAAGTTGGGAACAAGCCAAGCCTAACATCGAACCCAAATGTCCGAAGTACGGATATTTCTTGTGCAATTAGCACTTCAAACATTTAGGTTTGAGGCTTGCCAATCTTGCCGGCCAAAGGTCTCAAGTTGGACAAGCCAAGCCTAACTTCAAACCCAAATGTCTGAATCTTCAGACATTTAGCTAACTTGGGAATTAGTCAAGCCTAACTTTTAAAGTCAAGAATTAGCCAAGCCTAACTTCGGAACCAAGTATCTGAAATTGGCTGACTTCCTTGTTTAAGCAACATTAGAATTAGAGACTAAGAAGAGAACCTTGTAAGAATATAAATTGGTACCTAAAATTGGAACACCAGACGCTTACATGTCCAATCCAGTTTCTGTGGTTACCCAACCATCACATGGTACTCAATTATGTGAAGAGGGTGTTGTGGGTTATCCTCAAAGAGCTAAACTATACAGCAATTGTAAATTGAGTATATCATAATCTGCAAGCAAATCTTGCAAACAAGAATTGAACCAGCATTAAAAGAAACAAAAACTAACAGAACAAAGAAGAAAGTAAAGTCCTAATAGAAGATTCCATGTAGTAATCCGGAATTCCAATACCGGATGTATTTCATTAATGTGAAAGAAGCAGCAAAATGGATCACTGTATTATTAATGTCTTATTTCTAGTTATACAATTCGCCAAGACGAAGAAAAAGATGCAGAGAAAAAGGAGCAACAATTCTGAAGTTTGCCAACAATGGGTAAACTTCTCGATTTGTGCGTGTCATGTCATCCTTGCGCAGGGGCCATGCTAATCTTGTCTCGTATGTCCCCGAAGGGACATGGGTAAACTTCAATTAATTATACTAACCGAATATGTGTTAAATGGTGTCATCACAAGCTGCTACCTGGTGACATTCCTATGATTTCATAAGATATTCTTAAATCACTTAATTACATCACGGGTCCAATAACACTACGCTAGATGTGGGACGGTGCAGTTTTCTTTTCATTGTAAAAGCACTCCTATACTAGATTTCACCTCCAATTATACAAAGAGAGTCTGGTATCACTTAACAGTAATTAAAAATCATAGTTTAGTTGGTCCCAACTCTTACCATGAAGAGCGCAAAAAAATTCTGACTGTACATAAAATATGTAAATACAATGGTAATAAGCTCATAAAGACATTCACAAGTTCAACAGCATGCACAATGTCAGTATTACTGGACATAGTTAAGAAACTATAAATTTGTTTAATCTCATTTTCACCCTCTTTTGAACACCTTAATTACTTCCTATATGATTCATATAACGCCATTTCCAATAAAATATCACAGAATATAAACCAAAGCATTCACCAAAAAAGATAAAGCCATTCGAAACTAAAGATATTATAACGAGCACTGTAATCAGCAAAATTAACTAGAAACCTCTCAACCAAAACTGGTCTTTAAACATAACACCAAAACATTAATTCAATTACCGTAAAAGGTAAAGCAAAAGTATTTGAAGATTGAAATCAACGGTAGGATTTCTGGAACCTAGAACGAGCACCACGACCACCAAACTTCTTGGGCTCACAACGTCTAGGATCAGCAACAAGCAAAGTCCTATCATAACGAATCAAAATATCCTTAATCTCCTTCTTCTGCACCTCATCAACAAACTTCTGGTAAAACGCAACAAGCGCTTTCGCAATACTCTGACGTATAGCGTAGATCTGAGAAGTGTGTCCACCGCCTTTAACACGGATGCGCATGTCGACTCCGGCGAAGCGGTGGCGACCTAAGAGAAGGATTGGTTCAAAGGCTTTGTAACGAAGGATTTCTGGCTGAACTAACTCGATTGGAACACCATTGATTTTGATTAAGCCACGTCCGCGTTTGCAGTGTGTTACTGCTACGGCGGTTTTCTTCCGGCCAAAGCATTGCACGGATTCCACGGCGGCGGTTGCTTCTGCTTTCTGCATTTTTTTTTTTTGGTTCTTGTGAGAGGTGGAAACGGGAGTGATGAAAGGTGAAAGGAGTGTTGTTAGGGTTTTTGAAGTGAATGAGTGGGCTTTGAGAAGCTTTTAATTTGGGCTTCTCCGAAATACTTTACTGGCCCATTATATAATGGGTGAACTCCAAAGGGGTAATTTATACTTTTGCCCCTCAAATGAAACTTATGCCTGGGCCATAATTTTTTACATGATCCGAGGCAAGTTGTGTCAGTCCATAAGAAAATTATGGATGCATAAGTTCCATTTGAGGGGTAAAAATTAAAGACCAACACATTTGAAGGGAACCGTGCAATTTCTCCACTGAAGGGTCATTAGCACAATGCCCCTATTTCAGGGTGGTTTTATATTTTTGCTCCTTAAATTTGTGTTCTTTAAATTTTTTTCCCTTCATTATTTTCTTACGCATCATAATTAGGATTTTAAAAGACATAATTAGTGTTTAGCTTCGACATATGTATCATAACAACTCACATGTTATGTCGGACAATGCATAACTTTCGACACTCAACGTAATAGGAAAAGTGTGTCGTGTCTTGTGATACGACATCAGAGAAAATCAACGGAAAATAAACTCACAACAAGAACCCATATAGAATATAAGCAGGCTAACCCAAAATGGCTACCTCTAAATATAACCATCCTAAGAATGAGTAAACACATCTACAACAGCAAGATCCTAAGAATGAGGATCCACCAATATGTACCAAGTATGTAAATCGGAAAATACGTAATAATGTCATAAGTTAAAATGTCTTACTAACAATGAGAGTAACAAGTATAAACTTTATCGCATTGAAAATAGGAGGCTCATGATCAAACAGGTCTCTCGCCAGTAGTATCATTAAGCGCCCTACTCGCGGACTATTTCACGCGTAGGTCGCGTGGACCCGCATGAGGTCATCACTATTTCACCCAGGATGACTATTTGACTACTTCGCCGCGTAGGTCATCCGCACTACTTCACCCGCGTGGACTATTTCACTCGTGGGTAGCAAATCCATAGCATAAATAGTAATAATACATAATCATCATACATAACATGGCTTATCATAACGAAGTTAAAGAATATCCCTAACTTCATTACATTTTAGTATATCCTCTCATTTTAGTTTACTTAAGGCACTAACATGTCATTTACAAGAAAATGGGAATTCAACCCAGTATCAACCTTTTAAGAAAATGACTCTTTTTTATGCAAAACTCCCAAGATACTAATAACCGTAGTATCAAGTCATGACAACTTTTCAAAACAAGTCACGTTTACCTTTAAAAATACAATAGACTTCTAAATCAAATGACTTCATTTCTTTTAAAACCTTAGGCAATTAATGCCTTAAAAACAATCTGTCTTTCACAAATTCAAATCCTTTATCCGTACTTATTTTACTTGGAGTAACCCTTTCTTTGTTAACCTTTCATAAAGCCAATACAACCAACTTTCCATAAAGTTGTTATATTACCATTATACACTAGTCAAACACATTTTCCTAACTCCAAGGGACTTATACTTTTAAAACGAAACAAGTACACATACTTAAAACACTTCAAGTCCCTTGACTTTGAAACTTAAGACATCATAAGACAAGTAAGGAATATCAAAGCCTTAGATGCAACTATTCATGCTCAAGAGATAAGAAAGCTCCACATACCTCTTGGATCAATCCACTTGCTAAGTCCAATAAACCGCACGTCAACTTATAATACGTTTAATAACCTCAAGTTACAACGTAGAATATTCCAAGTTTAAAGTCACTAAATTCTATGGAAAATTGGGCAGCATTTCCTTTGTTTCTACATACTTTGCCACCTTTATCAAGGCCGAATTCAATATCCAAACGTCACATTTAAGGCCCAACAATCCAAACATTTCAAAGGGGATTACACACCTAATCTTGGATGTGTAAAATTTTGCCCCACAATGTATAACAACTAACTTAACAAGTTAAAGGTAGTATTTTGGCTATAACATGCTCACATAATCTTCTTATCCAATTCTTTAATATCCAACCCATATTTCTTACATGCAATTTATCTAAGAGCAATATTTTCAACTACAAGTTCTTTCTTCTTCACATGTAACACCAAAAACCAACAAAGAGAGAAGGAATTGTTACCTTAGAACTTTAGCCAAATATTCCAACAAATTCACTAGCCTCCTTTCCACAATCACCACCACAAGAACTTCCTTCTTGCCACACTTTTCAGATTTTCCTGAAGCTTTGATTTCCTCTTGATTTTCTAGAGAGAAGGAGAGCTTTATTTTAGAGAGAGAGAGAAGAATGACTAAGTCTTCAAGACTTGGTCAATAAATAATACATAAAACAAGTTTTTCCACTCAACGTCGCCCAAGGCGCTAAACTGAACAATAACCTCTTAACGCCTCCCACTTCAGGCCGCGCTGCAAAACACTACGGAAATCGCTGGCGCCAGACCCTGCCAGATCCGGCACCTGCGCGGGCTCCGACCGAAACACCTTTAACTTTCTACTCGGCAACGAGCGACGTTGGTTGCGTTGGAAACTAGACTAACGAACTACGGACTTTGAAACACCTAGGAACTAAAGTTGACCAAAAAAACAATCCACAACCTATCCTTCTAAAATTTAAGTCTCAATCCCGTTCGTACGCTCTCACATGTATGGCCAGAACCACGGGGTATAACATTGGCATAATTTCATATTTCGACATATGTATCATAACATCCACACAAATTATACGGATAACGCATAATTTTCGATACTCAATATAATCTAAAAAATACTATAAAACTATGACACATAACTTAATTCGTGCATAATTTATGCCGATTGAAGCAATGTTTCAGTTTCTGATGATAAATTATCTTCAGTTTCTGAAGATAAAATTATTATAAAAATTATGTATTGCAAAATAGGTCTAATTTTTTTATAAATAAGTAGTAGGGGTAAAAATTAAAGACCACTGATATGAAGGGAAAAATGAAAGACCAATGCGTTTGAAGGATACCCCGAGCAGAAAATGCAATAAGAAAAGAGGGAAAATTCGCTAATATACCTATAGAAGTCAATATTATTCTTTTTTTTTGTAGGTTAAGATAGATATTATAGCTTATTAAGTCACAATATTACAAGACATAAATGTGTTGTCTTACCCATAGAAGCTAAATACGAAATATTAGAAACAGTAACATCCTTACTAGCTAAGGGAATGTCAGATAAGTCTTTTTCTAAAAGTTCTAAAACATAATAAG
Organism: Przewalskia tangutica; assembly: GCA_029844215.1. NCBI lineage: Eukaryota > Viridiplantae > Streptophyta > Magnoliopsida > Solanales > Solanaceae > Przewalskia > Przewalskia tangutica. The sequence goes on from CM056721.1 coordinate 128,184,853, forward strand.
GGGGCTTAACAAAACGATTAACTAGATAAGAAGCATCTATCTTCATTCCTGATAAGGCATCAGCAACTTGATTTGTTTGTTTAAAGCTATGGCGGAGTAGCAGCATTCTCACCTTGAGCATCAAGCAGCTGCATTTAAGAATTAAGTTAGTATAAGCAGCATGACCTTTAAATATGGCTCTAATTATATCAGTACAATCTGTATCAATTTCGATAGGCAATAGGTGCCTATCTAGAGCAATTTGTAATCCTTCAAATAAAGCTTGAAGTGCAGCATGAAGAGGAGAGTCTGCTGGAACTAAACCGCTATAACCTGCAAGGCTGCAATCCAGTTGCCCATTTGATCACGAAAAACACCTCCTATGCCACCTGTCTGATTTTGTGTACATAAAGCACCATCAATATCAAGGAGGAGGGGGAGGTCTCGAAGAGATGTACCCAAATATATCTCTTCTTGAGCAGAACTCTTTCCTTTTATTATTTGATCTATCTGGATTAATAAAATAATAATAACCATAATAACACTGACTGCAACATAAACTACAAGTCTATTCTGGCTCATACTAGGGAATATAGTTTTTTCACTCATAACACCATTCTTAATCCCCGGCAAACCATCCACATCTCTTGGAGACCTCCCCCTCCTCCTTGGTATAAACTAAATATTGATGGTGAGTAAGCCAGTGAGTATGATCACTGGATAAACTAAATATTCGAGCCAAATATATCTCATATCGAGCCAGTGAGTATGATCACATTTATCCAGAGATACCTGAACTGGTCCAATAACTATAAGTTCCAGGGCAATGGAGAAAAATATGGGTGATGGTGTAAACGTGTAAATATAGGAAATAATATATTCTCTATCCATAATTAGAATATTTTTATATATTGTGTAAATATAATTATGGTAAGACTAAGATTCCTCTTTTGTATAGACTTAGGATTCCTATTATATAAGGGATGAATATTGTACTCTATATATACATTGATATTAATGAAAGACTCCCTAAGAGAGATTAATATCATCTTACATGGTATCAAGAGCCTAAAACAAAACCCTAGCTTTTTTTGTTGAGCTACCGTCGGCCCCCCTTCCCTCGGTTGTCGCGGCGCCTCCCCTTCCTCCCTCCAAAATTTTGAGGTTTTTTTTTCCCCCTGTTCTCTAAATGGCTATTCCTGAATCTTCCACACTTTCTGAATCTTCTACGTCCACAAATTCCACCACCACGTTGTCATCCTCTTTTCATCCAGCTCTAACTGTTACAAACATCAAGAACTCTATTCTCATTCTTCTTGATCAAGAAAACAGTCAGTATTCTCCCTGGGTTGACTGTTTCGTAATCATGCATGTCTCTATAACGTGCTTGATCACATCGATGACACAATTCCGCGCCCTCCAGAGGTTGATGAGTCTACTTGACGTCGTCTAGACGCCGGCGTCAAACAGTGGATTTATGATAGTATTTCTCTGGACCTTCTTCTTACTATCATGAAATCTGGCGCCACAGCCCTTGAGTTATGGAAACATTTGGAGGAAATTTTTCAGGACAATAAGCACACCCGTGTTGTGTATTTAGAGGAGCAATTTAACAATACACGTCTTGAAAACTTTTCCAATATGACTGATCGCAAAGCGATTAAAGCTCGACGGATCAACTTCTGCTGTCGGCGACCACATTCGGCATGGCCCGGTGTTACAATTGATGTTGGCCTTCCTAAAGCGAATATGATACTTTGGCCACCATGATTCAACAGACGGTCGATTACCCAGTTTTAACAAAGCTCGCTCGCAGTTGTTGCTCGAAGAGACTCGACATGCTAAGCAAGATGAACACAATCAGAAGGCGTTAGCTGTCGAAACGCGCCCCCAAGATCCAACGCTGCCAGAAAACTCTTAACCGCAGCAGGGACGCGGTGGCAAGTGGCGAGGCCGCGGCGAGGCGTGGTCGTGGCGGTCGCGGCCAACCGAACCAGGCAGACCACTGCAGTCGCGGTGCCCGATTGAGCCGCGCACGAGTCCATTTCGATGCAGTGACCCTACAATCCGTATTCTTACCCTGGTTTGTTGGGCCCGATTGTCAAACCGGCTACTATTCACACAATTTTGAGCATTGTCATGGGCAAACACTGGTCGATCCATCAACTTGATGTGAAGAATGCATTCTTACATGGGGACCTGAGAGAAACAGTTTACATGTATCAGCCGTCTGGGTTCACCCATCCAGTAATCCCTCACTATATGTGCCGTCTCCTATCAGTATGCAGACATATTTACCAAAGGACTTCCCAGACAGTTGTTTCTTGACTTCAGATCCAGTCTCAGCGTTCGGCCTCCTCCCTCTCCGACTGAGGGGGTGTGTAAACGTGTAAATATAGGAAATAATATATTCCCTACTTATAATTAGAATATTTCCATATATTGTGTAAATATAATTATGGTAAGACTGAGATTCCTTTTTTGTATAGGCTTAAGATTCCTATTGTATAAGAGATGAATATTGTACTCTATATATACCTTGATATTAATGAAAGACTCCCCAAAAGAAATTAATATCATCTTATAGATGGTTTCTTCATGCTTCCTGCATACTGGACATTGTGGATCCACATTCATTCCAATGTGATGGAGGTAGGATCAACTAGGTATAGCATAGCTGAAAGAGAATGGGCCTTGGCTCATCTCCGTCCAAATCAGTCCCACCGTCCAAAGACATTGTGGCGGTCCCACATTGTAAATAATGTATATTTATCATATTATTCTTGTAACTTAATTAGGATTAGAATATTACCAAATTGTATAGTTAGTCTCATTATATAATAATTATTTAGATGTAAATTATTGATGGTGACTAAATATTGTATGTTGAATGTTGAAATATTATTCAAGGCAATTTTTTTTACATGTGGATCCAGATTTAATCCGTGGACCCGGTGAATCTGATGAATCTAGATTTGAATTTGATTTTTATGAACCTGATGGATCTGGATCCGACTCTGAATGAAAAATGAATCTAGATCTGAATCTAGTAGGATCCGGTTCAGATCCTATCGGTTGACATCCCTAATCTTAAGTAGGCTTTAAAGTGTAATTTTGAAGCATTATTCCAATTACAATGAACACACGCTCTCTCTGTTGTGCTGTGAATGTGTTATATTGTCTGGGCAATGAAATGCATAATTCAATTATGCAGTTTTGGAAGAGGATCGTCGCGTCATCGCAAATAAAGTCTATCGTCATAGATTTCACAATTCACAGTAGAATTAATGATTCCTTTTCGTAGATAAGGTGTCTTGATACCCGTCGAAACAACATCTATAGAAGGAAGAGAAATCTGCTTCTACTCTTAACGCTACTGTCCGATGCTTTTTCGGTTCAGCATCATTCCTAAAAGTGATGTCTTGGGCTTTGAAGACTTACCCACTACTGTAGTGTGATACGTTTTGATACCATCGTCGAAGTTTTTATTTTTCGTTTTAAAAGCAATTATTTAAGTATGTTGAGATCACAATCTCAAAGAAATATTCAAAATATCTCTCAATTTTAAAGTTACTTTTCATATAACACAATTATTAAGCGATATTGTGAAACACAACTTAATCTAAAGTATAAAAATCAAAATAATTTTGTTGTTGTGAAGGCACGTGCATTCTTACTCTTTCGAGTACAAGACAGAACTCCGGACGTATGATAAGCGCAAACCACGCCACCGATTAACTACACTTGTGGCAAAGCGCAATGGTTTATGCGAAGGATGCAGTGATCGAACTCGCGACGCAAAAATCAAAATAATTTTGTTGTTTATAGCACTTAATATTAATAAGTAGTAACTATCGAATAAATGTATTTGGCGATTTCGAATCGTGATCTATGACACAATGAAGGCGATTATATTCATTCTTAATAAAAAAATTACAGTTTCATCTTATTTTTAATTATTTGAAAATAGTTATTCATTTTCTTATACATAATCTAGTTAATCAAAAAAAGTTTATCTCCCCTTGATTTACCCCTTTCTCACCATTTCGAAAGATCATTATCACAAAATAAAACCTTGTACTCCATCTGTTTGCGAAAATGCCGCAAAGAAACTCGAGAGACCAAGAAAAACCAACACCCATTCTCAGAAGATCTCCGCGGTTTACTGCCGCCACTTGTACTAACATTGAAGTTTCAAAAAGCTCCGGAAAATCGAGTACTAGGTTTCGAAGGTCACCAAGATTGAGTATTGTTAATCTGCAAAATAATGATGAGGTTATTAATAATATAGAGAGAAGGGTTACTCGCAGTTCTACTCGAGATACACCTGGTCGTAGAGTACTAGGCTGTATCTCCACTGACAATTCAGTTGAGAAAAGAAACGGGTTGAGGATCCGTAAAGATGGTCAGGAGATTAGCTGTGGAGTATCTTGTGTTTCGAAATCGAAATGCACATTAGGTGAAGTATCGGGTTGTGGAGAGGACGATAATGGTACGGAAAAGAAACAGGTAGGCTTGAAAAGGAAGAGAAATCAAGGAATTGAGGAGAATGGTGTTGCGAACGGGTGGACCAACGAACAAGAGGTGGCGTTGCAAAGTGCTTATTTTGCGGCAAAGGCAACGCCTAACTTCTGGAAGAAAGTTGCTAAGATGGTAAATTTTGGCACTAGTTTTTTCCTGTGATTTTAAAATTAGCTTATGTTTCATTGCACCTTTCTATAATTTCCGCATCATGACAAACTAATCTAGCTGAGTATTGAGCATTTATATACTTGATTGATATATAGGGAAAATTGTCTTTAGGATTTGTGTTTTAATTGTCAAAAGCCAGGTATAATCAGAGCTAGGGTTTGAGGTATGATACAAATTGCTTGCCTGGATGGCTTTCGATTCTCATATTGGGGCCTACCAAGTGATCTCTGTCGATTGGATTGTTCGATATGTTTGTGCATCAATGTTTCCAATGTAAAAAGAAAATAAAATTTGCAAGTGTAGGAGCTGATATGTTGGGGATTATTTAATCAACTTTAGTCTGAAATTTGACCTCTTACAATTAAGTTGATTTAACCAATGTCAAAGGATTACTTACTTTTCCCTCCTCTTCTTTCATGGGTTCACCTTCCCCTCCCCCCCTGCTCTTCGGAAGCAAAGTGGACCTGATAGCATGCTTGTTGCGAGAACTTTGTTGTATAACTTGGGGCTTAGACAAGTTGTCTGATTCTTGGCTCTTTACAAAGGTTAACTGGGGATTTTTTTTACGGAAGAGAAATAGTTGATGCCTTGACGTGTAGAGACAATCTCTTTCCATATTTCCCATCACTAAAAGTACACATAAGGAGTTATTCTTACGTAAAAGATACATAAAGATCAATCTCAGATCAACTACAGTTATATTTTCTCGTGTCTCATTCCTTTCACTGTTATCCTCTGTGGTTTTTTCATTTGTTAATACGATCTAATTCTCCGGAACGCTTCACTGGCCTCCTTCCCCTACCATCTCTACCACTTCACTGTTTTGCCTGCTTTCTTCCATGTATGCTTCAATTTACTTAGACAGTCAATGTCATCTTTGTCCAGTATGAACTTCTGTCAGCTTCCAAATTGCTACCAAATCTTCAGCCCACTGCTGAGTTGGTTGGTTCTGAATGGAAATGCTAAAGAAGAGGGAGAGAATGAGACAGATGGCAATTAGAAATTGTGAAAATTGTCTATTTAGAATTGAGAGGCTTTTAGTTGTTTTAGATATTCCTTTGTTACATTTTTATAGACATCTAAAAGTGGAAGAAACACAATTTTTCTGATTTGAGATTTTGTGAGAGTGAAAATAAGTCCTATTTAACTGTAATATGGTATTCGAAACCGAAATGTCATTAGTACTGAAAGGAAAAAATCCTTATTAAAGTAGACGGCATTCAGGAGTGGCTTGACAGGAAATTAAGATAATCTTTATTTGGATAAATGGAGTAACAAAGATGATAATTATTTGCATGATGATTCTATTTTCCCTGCTTATGCCATGAAATATTGGAATGGCAAGATAAATTCTTGCAGGAGGAGACAGACAACAAGTGTTATTTAAAAGAAAAGAGACAACAAGGTTGATCTTTTATACTTTGGAACTTTATAATGTTGCCAAAATAACTCCTCCAGTAGCTAGATATAACTTGTGGATCAGAGAGAGAGAGGAGGACAACAAGATTGATTTTCTAAGAATAAGATCAATGCCATTGAAGCATCAACAACAGTTGTCAGGATTGATTGAGAATTGGTAGTTTGTTACAGATTGCATGAGAAGACTGATTACTGGACCTATTTCATCTGGGGAAGGTGACTTTTAACAAGAACATTTGAAATTTATGAGCAGAATGATAATGGTGCTGAGGAGCAGTACTTGATACTTCAGGCAGCCAAGTGCCGTACTGGTTTATCAATTGCTTGATGGTTGTATGCCGGCGTCTCCAATATAATAGCTAGGTAGCAAGTTGATTGTGCATAGACCCTTTGCTGTAGGATGAGGGTAAACGGGTTGTTCAGTATGAGGCTTGGTGATGTTTCGGAAGCCGGAGGATGAATTAGAGTGAATGATATCAGGTGATGACATAATAAATGTACAGTAATAACGACAACAACAAACCCAGTGTGGTCCCACAAGGTGGGGTCTGGGGAGGGTAGGATGTTCGCAGATCTTACCTCTACCTTTGTGAAGTAGAGAGGTTGTTTCAGCTCAGAATAAAAGTACATATATGAAATATGAAAGACGACATCAAATAACAAGATATAAAATAAATGTGGAAATATATAGTAATGCCCAACAAGAAAATAAAAACAATGTGATATCTGACAACTACTACTAAAAGGAAAAGCGGAGAGGATGAAAACTCGCCCCCTCCCTCCCCTCACTTAGCTACCTACTACTAGCCTTCTACCCTAATCCTAGACCTCCATATAAAGGTCATGTCCTCAGTCACCTTCCCCCAGCAGGCAACACTGGGAGGAAGACGATCATGATCTCACGTATGGCAGCTGTTGGAACAAAGTCCGAATCCAAGAGGTCCTCTACCTAGGAAAAAAAAGGGAAACTCACCACTGGTGAAAGAGGAGAGAGAAAGGACCAATTGAAGTCCCCGGTGACCAACCATGGTCCCTGGATGCTTTTAGACACTTTCTTTAGCTGCTCCCAAAGACATCTCCTCTCAGATATCAGGTTTGAGGCCTTGGACGAGATAAAAGGCCTCGAAAATTTCTTTATTACTAAAAGGGATCTGAACCAAAAGAGCTGAAGTTGTGTCATATCTTATCTAATTACCTCTCACAGCTCTTTTTCGGCCTACCTCTGCCTCTCCTAGCCCCAACTACAACCAACCTCTCACACCTCCTTACTGGCGCTTCCTCTTCACATGTCCGAACCACCTCAGTCTCGCTTCCCTCATCTTGTCCATTGATGTCACTCCCGTCTTGTCCCGTATAACTTTATTCCTAATCATATCTCTCCTCGTATGCCCACACATCCATTTAAGCATTCTCATCTCGCTGCCTTCATCTTCTGAACATGGACATTCTTGACTGACCAACACTCTGCACCATACATCTATGTTGGTCTAACCACCACTTTGTAGAACCTTCCTTTGAGCCTTGACGACATATTTTTATCGCACAAGCAAGCCTCTATTTCACTCACCCCGCTCCAATGCGATGACTGACATCCTCGTCAATCTCTCCCTCTCCCTGGATTACAGAGCCAAGATAGTTGAAGCTTCCCCTCTTAGGTATGACTTGTTCCTCTATCTTCACTGCCACCCCCGACTTCTGCGCAAAACCAAATAAATTTACAGCAGTATTTCACTCTATAAGGTAGGACTTTAGTTTGTCCCTGAGGTTCAGCATACATTGATAGGTTAATACCATCTTCCTTGACCTGTTTTGTCTCTGCTTTCTTATCATGTCTCTTTATATTGTACTAAAGGAAAAGGCAATGTAAATGCCAAAAGTAAGGCTGTCGGACTTATAGAAAGTTTGGCAGGAGCATTTGATCATTTGCGTACTCCTGGGTTTTGGGTAGTTGATCCTGGGCTTTACCAGCTGTGACTGGAAGATGGAAATAGGTTCCAGAAGCTGAACCGTCGCGTTGCAGTAATATTTTACGCAAAATGAACCTATATATGAATGACATGGTAGTGGATTATCTAGAGTTACTTGTGGTGTTATTTTTATTTTTATTTTTAGATCCAAATATTTTTGCATACCTACAGCTCATTTAGGCACAAGCTGCTAGCCAAAAAGCCTTGAGATCTAACGTAACTTAGTATATACTTCTAAACCTCAGCTTTCAATTAGGAGTTATAAGAACCGCTCTCCACCTAAAAATCCATGAATCTACCTTTATTGATATCAATATGTTAGCAAATGGTGCTTGTAAGCTGTGATTTTCTGATATCCGCAAATTAAAAAAAAAAAAAGAAGTTATGGTAGTTATCACTTCTGGCTCTTCTTAGTTTTCCTTGTCAATGTCGACATGATAAAATTAGTTTTATAATAATTTTGAACGTTTGCTTGTGATATACATGATCATCTCAGTAAACTTTGAACTTGTATTGCAGGTGCCTGGAAAATCAGCAAAGGATTGTTTTGACAAGGTACATTCGGATTTCATGACCCCACCTCAGCCTCAACCACGTTCAAGGGTTAAAAAGATGAATACATCATCACTTTCTCCTTGTGCAACTAAATTGCTCCACTCCACGGAGAAAAACACAAACAAGCGGAGATATAGCAAGCCGAAGAACCATCTCTCACGCAAGGCTGTGAGACAACTACTTCAAAAGCAAACTGACATACATCGAGATAAGGAAGCAGACCTTTTCAATGCTCTTGAATCATCAACAGTTTGCCAGAACACAAGTTTTTTCACCCCGGAGCGCAACAAAGAAGGTTTGCAATATCTTAGAAAGTGCCTGGAAAGATCGTCTTCAGCCCATAAAAAGCACCTTTCCCGATTAAGTGGTTCATCAGGAGCAACTCTTACCAGCCCACCAGTTCTAAAACCAATTAAGAATAAGGCCTTACATGAGAGGTATGTTGATCAGCTACATTGCAGGGAAGCAAAGAGAAAGGCAGCCACTTCAAGGACAGCAAAGGGCCACCAAAATAAGAATGATCACAAAAATGAGAATGTCATAAAAATGGATGTGATTAAAGCTGCGAAAAATGCTCTAATATCTGAAGCAAGAGATGCAATCAACCAGTTTCAAAATTTACAGACATGCTCTATGAACAGTTTCAATCATGATGATGATGACGATTATGATGAAAATTATAATTGTGATGATGACGAGGATGCCAGATAAAATGTGGAGGACCCTGACATTTTGCCCCATGATGCTGAGTGACGTTGTGTTAACCCGATTTTCAGTAAGCTAATCACAGAGCTCGTGAACCAAATCTCCCCACTTGTTATGATTCAGTCAGTCTCAGGCACATCATTTCTGTAATAAAGCTTGTTGTGTATATGTGAATCTGAGCTCTCTTGAATTTCAGCCGTCTTTAGTTTAGGCTTGTGAAGTGTGTAGTGTATTTTTAGTGATAAAGTAGAAAAGTTGGCCAAAAAGTAGTTGAGTTTCTGCTAGGTTAGTTTGTTACTTTAATAATAAAAAGAGACATTCATATTGCTAAATCGCTGCAAATGTCGAACCATTGCACCAATAATACTCTCCATATACTCATTGTAATGGAAAAATGAGAAAATTACAACAACTGAAATGAGATACCCGAGATAAATAACTGGAGGGGTTCAGATTGTGGGAGGGCAAACTTTAGGAAGATAAAAAGAACATTGCAAATTGAAAATAATGCTACTTTTATTTTGATCTTGGTTAATACTTTCGAGAATTTACCTAAAAGGGAAATCTCTGACTTGAATAAATATTGGGTACGGATAAATCTCTGGAGGAGCTTTCTTAAAAATTTGGATTAAAATCGTGGTTGGAACAAGAACACACATGAAAATGGTGAAGAACACCACAAACATGATTTCAAGCTTTCTAAAAAACACATTACATATTTATTTTTTATATTATTATGGGATCAAATAACAGATGTCATAACTCAATTTGTCATTTTGTCATGTCATGTCATCAGCGAGTGTGTTACTGTTAAATAAAGTTAATTGTATATCACGGTTTGATCATATTATTTTATGTATATTTGTACCATAATTAGAATTGTATATTTACCATAATTATAAAATTGTTGTACAAGTAGAATATGGTTTTGGGATTAGAATAGGAATAAGATTCTCCTATTGTAACATGTATATATTCTCATTCATTAATGAAAATAATCAAGGAATTATTTCTTTCATGGTATCACAAGTCTAGGTGATTTTTTTTCTCCTTGCTTCCGCCAAATCTCTCTCAGGTTCTGTGCCATATTGTCTCGGTTTCCATAATTTCTTGTGTTCTCCAAACCTGAATTTCTTTCTTTAAAATCCCTCAATCACATATTGTTCTATCAATATGTCTACATTTACGAACATTTTCCATCCTGTCCTTACAGTTTCTAACATGCCCGTTTGTTCTTGAAATAGAAAACGTCCAATATGTAACGTGAGCCGAACTGTTCAAAATTCACGCGCGCCCGCATCAAGTCATCCATCATATCATCCCCGTGGCTCCTGAAGATACGGAGGTGCCAAAACGCGAGGATGATCCTAAGTTGTGGATGACTCTTGATGTCACCGTCCTTCAGTGGATTCACTCCACTATCTCTACTGACCTGTTGCAAACGATTATTGAGTCGGAAGCTACGACAAAGGCTTACTAGGATAGGCTGCGTGACATATTCCAAGATAATTAAAACTCCAGAGTTGTTACACTTGAGTAGGAATTTTCCCACGTCAACATGAAAAATTTCCCAAACGTTTCAGCTTATTGCAAAAGGTTGAAAGAACTGGCGGACCAACTCCGCAACGCTGGTGCGCCCATTAGTGACGATCATCTTGTTTTGCAGATAGTTGTCGGTCTCTCCGAGGCCTATAGTGGCGTTGAAACTATCATTCGTCAAAGTAGTCCTCTCCCGAAGTATCAAGACCGCTCCATGCTTACCTTGGAAGAAGTGCACATGACCGAACCGGGCGCGGTGCCTACTACCCGACACCCTTCTATTCATACAACACAAGTAACCTGCGGAAGCTAAATAACATTTTTTTTTCCGAACAAAGGCAAAGCCGGCAAGGCTGTCATCACATATATAACAACCAAAAAGAAACCACATATGTACATAAGTCCAGCCCACATATGAATACAGACCTCTAAGAGTTTGGACACATAACTGTGACGGGAGGCCCACAGATGTACACTTTTTCTTGGTTTTGGCCGAGAATGAGGTGGAAAAAACCCTAAGTTTTATCGACTTTTTGGAAGCGAAACGTGAAGTGAAGTTGTGTATAAGCTCATAGGGGTCACATATATGTGATTGGAACTTGAAGAAGTGGAGCGAAACGAAAACTGCGGACCAATAAAGACCGGACTATTTTGAGGCATTTTTTGGCACAAAATGAGGTAAAAGTCCTTCTTTTAAAGTAATTAGATATTACTTATTGTTATAATGTATGGATGAACTTGTACTAAAAAGAATGAGGATTAAAAAATGTTTGGACAATTTTTTAAGGCTTGGCCGAAATCTAGACTAATTTTGAGGTTTTCGGATTTCATTGGTTATTGTCATTATTTACACTTGGTACATGTTATATAATGAAGGAAATATTGTAGTTGATAGATTATATAACTTGTATAACATGTTGGAACTTGAATTGGAATAAAAGGAATTAAGGAAAAGGACATTGGATTGTTGTAGTTATTGTTGATCGGATCGCCCAAAAGCGTTAGACGTTGTGATGTCGTTTTATGGACTGTTTTGGGGTGCATATATGCTGAAAAATCAGCCCCTAACATGCATGTTTAATGTGATAAAATGACTAATGAAAGTCCTAATGAATAAGAGTGTTAAAGGTTTCACATTGTACCCTTAATGTTGGTTTATTAGTGGACTGTTTTATGGACTGTTTTGAGGACTATTTTGTATAGATTGTGGGGCAGAATTTTACACGTCAAGTTAGGCGTGTAATCCCCTTTGGTTAATTGTTGGTTGTGCCTTAAATGTGGCTTGTTGATTGATGAATTCGGGCCTTGGAAAAGGTGGAAAAGTACGTATAAACAAAGGAAGTGCTGCCCAAATTTCCGTAAAATTAGAGGGTCATTATTTGGTATAAGTCTTACACTAGTAAGCTTGATGTTGATAGAAGTGTTATTGTCATTTTAGGTTGAAGTACTACATGTACCATAATCTACGTGGCTTGAGGAATAACCGATAAAGGTTGAAGTACATTGGGGTGTATGCTACTTGTCGTGTTGGCTAGTCATCAACGAGGTATGTGAACTACTTCCTTCTATTGACATGATTGATTATTGAAGTGTACTTGTCTTGATTCTTGAAGTGCACGCCCCTTGTTATTTGAAGTATATTTGCCTTGTTATTTGGAGTATACATGACTCATTTCTTGAAGTATACTTGCCTTGATTTTAGAAGTATACTTGGCTTGATCTTGATAGAATTCTATCGAAAACCTAATCCTTAGTGATATACTTCTTTGATAATACTTTGGATTTCCTAAACTAGAAGTTGGTCTATATACTTCTTTGATAGTAATTTGGGGTTTCCAAAATGGAAGTTGTTAAAATCCATTATTCTTGATAGTATTTGAGTTTATAAAATGGAGATTTTTATATCTATTTCCCTTGTAGTACTTTGGGCTTTAAAAGCGAAAGTGGTTCTACTTATAGTACTTAGAGTCTTAAAAAGGAAGTTGTTCCTAATCTCTTAAATAGTACTTGAGTTTAAAAGTGTAGTAACTTGATTTTAATGGATACAAGTGCCTTAGTTTTCTAAAACCTAAAGTTTGTTATAATGGCTTTATGGGAAGTTAGTTATACTGGCTTTAGGGGAAGTCAAAAGAATGATTTACTTGATTGATTTAAAAGAGGATAAATGACTTGATTTAAAGAGAAGTAACTTGATTTAAAAGTGTGAGTTACTTGAGATTTGATAGTATAAGTTACTTGGTTTGAAAGGTATAAGTAACTTGATTTTAAAAGTATACTTGTCTTGATATTAAAAAGTGTAGAGTCACTTGGTTTTAAAAGTATAAGTCACTTGGTTTAAAAAGTGTAAAATACTTGATTTAAAAGTGAAAGTGCATTGATGCTACCAGTGCTAGTATCTTTGGATTTTATAAAAAGGGAGTTATTTTACTCTTAGAAGTTAAGAGTGTTCATGTTGTGGTTTCGGTGTTTAAAGCATGTCTGAATGGTTCCTAAAAGTCCTTACCAAGTCTTATGAGAGATGTTGGTAAGAGTTTTAGGAAGCAGTTCTATCTATTTCATTAATAGTACTTGAGTTTCTAAATAGAAGTTGTTCTATCTATTCTCTTGATAACACATTGAGTTGTTTAATTGAAAGGTATAAATTACTTGGTGTTAAAAGTATACTTGACTTGATTTGAAAGGTATAACTTACTTGAGTTTAAAATGGAAGTGTCTTGATATTACGGGTGTTAGTGTCTTGATTATTTTAAAAGGAATGCATGGTAATTGTCTTGATTATTCTAAAAGGAAGGCATGATATTGTCTTGGTTTATTTAAAAATGAAGGCATGATATTGTATTGGTTTTTCTAAAAATGAAAGTTTGTTATAATGGTTTTATGGAAAGTTGTTATAACAGTTTTGTGGAAAGTCAAGAGATGGTTTAAAATGTTATATAGAAATCATGTGAGAATGTCCATGATTAAATCCTTAACATAGTACGTGAAATGAAAGTGCCTTGAGTTTATAAAGTGAAGTTCATTATGTGCGTTTGGTACATGAGGTGTTGGTACCTTGGCATTTCTAAAAGGAAAGTTTATTTTAATATTTTGTATCTGATGCGTTGGTACTTTGGTTTATTTCCTTGACAGTATTTGTGTATATTTGCTCCATGGATGTGCTTTCATGATGCAAGTAAAGATACTCATGCGGGTATATTTACCTATGCGGGTTCGATTCTCATGAATAATATCCACGGACAAGATCCGTGATGCGAGTAGAGATACTCATGCGGATATAATTACCTAGGCAGGTTCGATTCCTATGCGGGTTCGATTCCCATGAATAATCCACAGGCAAGATCTGTGATGCGAGTTGAGATACTCATGCGGGTGTAATTACCTATGTGGGTTCGATTCCCATGAAATAGATATACATATTGATTTTGGGCAGGTGTTCTTGTCTTTGATGTGACTCTCATTACTCTACTTTTAAAAAGGCACAGTGTACTAATAGTTGATTATTATACTTGTCTCTTGTTATTTATTTGACCTGTTATAATCTCATCTACAGAAGTACAGTGATACAATGATACAGTAGTACAGGGGTACAATAATACAAGGTACAATTGACTCTTATTTTATATGGCACGGTAGGATCTGGTATTTGATTTTTATACTTGTCCCTGTCATTCTTTTGTAAAGTTATGATCTTGTTTACTGTACTTTATTTTCGTTTCATACTTGGTACTTGTTGTACTGACCCCCTTCGGAGGGCTGCGTTCATGCCCGCAGGTTTAGGTACTCAATTGTGGATCCGCGAGCTTAGGATCCTTGTTCAGCATTTTGGGATAACTCCAATGTTCCGGAGCTTGTCATTATGGCTAGGTATATTCAGGGGTACGGCGGGGCCTCGTCCCGTCATAGTATTTGTCCAAACTCTTAGAGGTTTGTATTCATATGTGGGTTGGACTGGTAAGAGTTGTATTTACCTTGTTGTACGGTTGTAGGCCCATTCGGGCGTTATATATTATGACAGGCTTATCGGCTTTGCCTTTGTTTAAAGAAAAAAATGAGTGTTATTTATCTTCCGCAGTTTACTTGTGTTGTATGAATAGAAGGGTGCCCAGGTAGGGCACCAGTCGCGGGCCCGGGGTTCGGGGCGTGACAATAGTTTACTTCATGTGCAGTTTGGGTGAGTATTAGTTCTTATCGCAGACATAAAACATGCAAAGATTTCGTTATAGTCATCGTTACTTACACTTTCTTTTAGCACCCATAGGCATCACTGTATACTCATAAGAATCTGGATACACTAAAAATTGAAAATCGGGTAACTAAGTAACTGAATAATGGCGTACTGAATAACCATAACTCTGCTAACTAAAAGACTGTATAACTGGTAACTGAGGTACTGATAACCATAAAACTTGATAACTACTTGTGTACTTACTGACAAGGGTTATGCTATAGTATGTAGTAACCATTCATTTTTCCAACTTTCAATATCTCTCAAGTCTCATCCGTTATCCACATACATTTCACACTTATACTCCAATAGGTAATCATGATCACTTGTACCTTGAATTTATTGCTCATTGCTTACATATTCCATACGTGTGAAATTCGATAGAAAAAGAAGGTTACTTATTGCTCTAAGTTTCATGGCACGATATAGAGTTGAAAGAATCATAACTTTTCCTAAATACCCCATGTCCTCCCAATTATAAGTGTGATGCACTTCACACCCATAAGTTCTACCAGACACGGTTTTATAGACTCCTTATGACACTTGAACCTAGTGCTCTAATATCAAGATTTGTCATGCCTCGAACCATGGCATGACGTAAACACAAAACTCGGTGCTTGACTACATGTAGCCGAGCAAACCACATGGCTTGCTAGATCAACATAGTCATCTAATATCATGACACAATAATTTAAAACATAGAAATTTGAATATTAAAAATATATTATTTGAAAATATGATTGCGAAAATAATCTGAAAACATGATAAGTCTGAATGTCATTCTGACATGATAGGCTAAACTAGTCTATGAAACCTCTGAACATGAGTCTAATTGCTAAAACTATTTTATCGGGATAAGGCCCCCAACATACCTTTACTGTATGACATGACATAAAATAAATAAAGATAGTACCTCAAATGAGATGGGCCTCACCAATAGTTGATACGTAAGAATTCTATCGAATAGATTTGTTGTTCTGTAACTCCGTACCTGCATCGTAAAGTGCAGGCCCTAGGCAAAGAGACATAAATACATTTGAATTGTACTCGTATGTAAAGCAACCACATTAATAAATAGGCATATGAAATAAGAGGAACATGAAACCAAAACTGAAATCGTAACCTAGGCATGAACATACATAATATCTGGCATGAATATAATAAAATATGGTAAATTATTTTTAATGGGAGAGCTTTAGTATAACCGACATGAAATCACCCTGTAAAAACGTGGCCCGATCAGCTAAGCCATATCGTACCTTACCAGGATACGAGATATGAACATGACATGAATGGATCCAATAACCCGCAATGGTTAACATGAATGAATCGTCTTAATTGGGCGGAGCGATACTTATCCTATATTGGCATACATAGTTTCAGGTATTAAATCTTCTCAGAAATCTGTGCAACTCCCAAAACACTAATATGTATATAGTTGGCTTGGAAGCCCATGAATTTCATAAACATGACTTGTAAACATGGTTTGTAGATATAATATAACATGTATATAGTTTTCATAAGACATGAAAAATCATGGAGAATTCACGAAGTAAGGGGAAATTTGTTCCATTATGCGTAGCTTATAGGCAATTCGATCCCAAATAATAATGACGATAACATATTTGACCCCTATTATTAATTAAGGCGAAGCTATCCATTTCGCATGTTTCGAGACAAATTTGGTCCTTTACCCAGAGTAAAAATCTATTTTATATAATAAAGTTAGGCATAACTAAGGTGATGTGACACTTCTCCATGGCCAGCATTTGCATTTATCTTTATATTCTTTTTGACACCCCCCCCCCCCCCCTTTGTGCATTTTTTTTTTTGGTTAATTCCTGCAATTAACTAATGGCTAACCAATAAACGCCCAAATAAATCTAGAAATCAAAAGCAGTAAAGCTCAGCCCACTAAACAGCATCTCCTTATTGCACCAGCCCACGTACATCTCCTTATTTGGCTCATAAAGCCAAATTAAACGTAGCAATAAGTTACACCATTAATACTCTGAATAATTCCACCTTAAATGGTTATTGTAACATATTTAAGATGCACTTTAAACTCAGAATTCGAAGCAAAACAAGAAGCAGCCGCTGCCTCATCAAAAAGCCCAAAAGTCTCATAATGAATTTTGCCTGAAGCTGTTATCGTTTCTGGTATGCAAATTGGTCAGCTATTGCGATTCCCCAATACATGTTAAACTGTGCCCATCTCCACAGTTCTTAGACAATGTTTGCAAACAAAAATGGATTCTTCCTCCTAAGTCTACTTTATTTGAATGTATAAATTTTGAAGTCAGTGCAGGACTATGAATTAAATATATATATCCTTCTCATTGATATATACAATATCATCAACCTATTTGCCTTCATTTTTGTAGTATATATGTGCATTGTCTTTTTATTTTGGCAGGTCACATTTCGTTTCTCATAATTGTTTTGTGGTTATATGCAGTCAGATACAATCACAGGCTATGTCATTATTGTATTACAATAGAAGGGTCACTCAAAAGTCTTGCAAGTCTATACACAAATAAAAACCAATAGGATTTGGAAGCTAATGGGAGATCTGTACATGTCGTTTTTTTTTTTGATAATCGAGGTTTTCAGGTTTGCGTCTGACTACTTCACTGGTATTACCCAGATGTCCTCGAGATGATGACATCGTATGAGGCGTCTGTTGATCGATACGGCAGTCAATTACCCAACACGAGAATTTCTTCGCCTTTCTGAGAATCGACCCCACGTTGTCCATGCCATAGCGTCTTATAGCGCCCAGACTTTACCACTGGATTATGCCCCAGAGGACTACATGTCATCTTCTTTGATATGTATAATTCGAGTTTTCGGTAGGTTTGTTGGTTAATTACATACTTACTTTTATAGATGATTGGATTTTTTTATTGGTTCGTTGTACATTATTATTTTACTATTTATAAAGCTGCCACTAAAGTACAAGGTTAGTAATAGATTAAAGATTAAATTACTTTAATCTATCAATCCAAATAATCTTGAATTTGTTGAATGATGTGTCACCCTTTGCCTGATAATCAAGCAAAGGATAATGTAAAAAGAAAACCTCCGTGACACATAACAATACAAATTTTACATCTTTCATGTAAGAGTTATGTGCATTTTTGCATGGATTTTATCATATCCGACTGATAAAATTGGCTAAGTAGACTTGCTAGATTATATGGCCAAACATGGTAAAGTTGGCTTAGGATCTCAGGCATTCGTTTACGTGGACCAATTGAGCTTAAAAGTATATTGTTTTTTTTCTAATGTTTCTATAGTGTTTTAAAAGTTATTTTATATTAAATAATTAATCCTCATTTTATGGAACGTTCCCTGCCAGCATTGCATTCACCCGCTCCCGATTAGGACAACTTCTGGCCAAGTGAGGCCCACAACAAGTCCAACAACCCTTATCAGTATTTTTCTTGCCCTTTGAGTTTCCATCATCAGCTACAAATTTTCCCTTGCCACCATAATCCTTTCTGGCCTCCTTCTTCCACTCTCCCTTCTTAGCCGTCTTCTTCTTAGGCCTAGAAGACGAAGGATTTTCAGAAGAAGAGTGGGTTGAACGGAAATCAATCAGTGAATCTGCCGCTGCAATCACTCTAGGGAGGTCTTTCATATTCTGCCTCCTAAGTTCGTTTTGTGCCCACGCCTGCATTCCAGAAATGAAATTGTGCAATTTGTCCTCATCAGACATGTTTTGTATATCCAACATCAAAGAAGTGAATTCCTTGATGTACACCCGAACTGATCCGGTCTGCCTTAGCCTTTTCAACCGGTCCCTAGCAATCCAAGATGAATTACTAGGCAGAAACTGGTCTCGCATCTCCTTCTTTAACTTCACCCACGAATCAATTCGTGGTCTGTCAGCACACGTCATCCTCGTCCCATGTCCGCCACCAAAATTTCGCATCACCAGCCAAATACATGGTTGTGATGTTCAACTTATCATTTTCAGCAACACGGACAGTAGAAAAGTACTGCTCCATATCCCACAAGAAGTTCTCCAGTTCCCTCGCGTTTCTGGACCCAGTAAAAGACTTAGGTTCAGGGATCTTAACCTTGGTTTGATCATCATTGACATGGCCAGCAGAAGCTAATGCCATGCGCAAGATCGTGAATTTACACCATGAATCTGAATTACTTAATTTAAAAATTATTTTATATTAAACGAGTAGTGAAATAATTGACGACGTATGCTTTATTTGTAAAGTCTAAAGAAACATTTCTATCAGTGTGAAGTACTCCATCCTTTTCATTCTACTTGTCATGAATCATGCTTAATTAATTATTTCAAAATAAATAATTAATCTTCATTCTGTGGAACGTTCCCTGCCAGCATTGCATTCACTCGCTCCCGATTAGAATAACTTCTGGCCAAGTGAGGCCCACCGCAAGTCCAGCAATCCTTGTCAGTCGCTGAATTTTTCTTGTCCTTCGAAATAATTAATTCAAAATACTTTTCATTTTTAAAAAGTAAGATAGAATTAATTATTTATTTTCACCTAAATCTAGCTCTAAAAAAATTGAATTGAGAATAATACGGTAAAGGAAGAACAGTATTAGACTTAGATTAGAGAAAAACTAATATCCTTTTAGTTAATTTTTTTTAAGTGCATGTAAAAAGCAAACATGACAAGTGAAATGAATGAGAGAGAGAGTACAATTAAACACTATTTGCTAGATTTTGTAAGCTATTGAAGTCCACATAGGTAATATTTTCACGGCAATTCAGAGAAGTAAATTTAAATTAATTATTTTAATGATAATTTTTTTATAAATGTATTTTTTAAATCATATTCAATAGACGTTTATGATTCGGCCTTTTCTCAGATCCCGCACATAACGGGAGCTTAGTGCACCGACTACCCTATATCAAATGATATAGAATAATACAAATGAGACAAGGGAAAGTAAGTAGTTCCTATGAAACAAAGCTCGGGTCATACTTCCAAGTAAGGATTTATTTATAATTTGGTAAAACCATACTTAGCGCACTAAATATAGCATTATGTAATCAATGTCTGATTTTATTTATTTATTTAATATTATTATGATTATGTTTATGTTTTTCCATGTAGCTAGGAAAATTGTCTTGATAGATTTTGGTGGTGGCCGATTGTCCATTCTTCCCATTTTTAAAAACGCTTAATGAACAATAATGAACCATTGAACATGGCCATTTATAATTACTTAAACTACGTTACTAATTTTATTACATTCAATCGAACTTATTAATTCTATTTCATAGCATTATCAAAGTTCAAAGAGAATATATCTAACGGAAAGATTCAAACTCTTAATTCTTGCGTCTCACGTGGTGAATTCATATTATCTTTCTCAATCGAATCACACTTGTAATTATCAATTTTATTACAATTACTCAAATTTCTTTTCATTTGTAAGAAATTAAAAGGCTAATTAATTCAGAATTAGAAACATTACAACTTGTGACATGTTCCTGCTTAAGTGTCCGTTTGGTTGAGCTTATGAAAAGCTCATAAGTTATTTTTTAAAATAAACACTTGTGAAAAGTTTTAGAGGTGTTTGATTGAAAAATGTAATAGAGCTTATGAGTGTCATAAACACCTATTTCATAAGCCCAAAATTTAGAATTAGGGGAGTAGAACTTCTTTTGGCCTATAATTTTTTGTTTTTTATACAATTTTTTTTTATTAGCAACCAAACAACTAACAACTTTTTGATAAAAACTCTATTTGAAAAAACTCTATTCTTATAACCTCTATACAAATTGGAAGTCATTTAAAATACTCATATTCGTGAGTTGATTAACTTATAGAATTAATTATATAAGAAGATATGTTAATATTTTTTCCCAGCTAAACATATAAAAATATTATTTCTTAAATTTATTAATGTTTTCTAACTGCGCGAATCGAGCTAAAACAATATAGTGATGTCTTTAGTAAATCAAATTAATCATTTAATAGCTATTTTGCGAATTTCAGCGTGATGAAGAAGAGGAATTTCCGAAAGAGAAGTATAGTGGACGACGGCGAAGAAGACTCATTAACTAAGCATAACAACGGCTCCGACGACGAGCAAGAAAGGAGGTCAGTTCACCCTTTCAATATAAATTAGGGTTTTCAATTTCGAATGTAATTCGTTAATGAGGGATTTGAGATGACTAAGGCAGGTTGGTTTTAGAGGAGGTGAAGTTTCTTCAAAAACAAAGAGAGAGGAAGTTAGGAGTTCCAGCTATATCCTCAACAACATCACAGGTTACAGCAGGCGGCGGCGGTGGCGCGAGTAATAGTAATGCAGGTGGTTTGGTTCGGAAGGTGAACGATAAGGGTGAAGGTGATGCGGAGAAGGATGAGTTGGTGTTGCAAGATACTTTTGCTCAGGAAACTGCCGTCATGGAAGAAGATCCCAACATGTAATGTCAATTTCAACCTTCATGTGTTATTCATTACCTTAGTGTATTGCTGAATGCATGTGTGGAGAGTGGCCGATGTAGCATTTATGCTACGGATTCAATTAGACCCAGTTATTGTGGTAAGGATAAAATATTTTTATGTGAAAAACAACAAAATTTCAACAAATAATAGAGTTGAGAACTATGAGGTCTCAGGTTCAAAGTCAAGGTCAGGCAAAAACACTAGGTGATTTCTAACAGTCTATTGTAGCCACCAAGCCCGGGTGGATAGCTGCTTTCTTTATGTTTCCTTTAAGAAGATACGCTCCTTCAGATAGTAAGATTCACTTAACTTTATACCTCTAAGCGCTCCTGACTATCATCGCACTTCGCTTTCCTTTTAGACTGTAAAAGGAAAACGGAAAGATTGAGTAAGAGAGGGCGCTCGTCTAATATTTAGCTCCTAGCTGCTCTACCTCTCTATTTTCAAAAGCCCTGCGCACTTATAGCCCTATAACCAAAGCGAGACATCAAAGTGGCTTACCTGATATCTGTTGCTAGTGGGAGGTGACATATATCTCTTGGAATTAGTTGAGATGTGCACAAGCTGGCTCGGACACCACGTGTATCAAATAAAAAAATTTAAAGTATAGTGAGTTCAGGGCTAAGAATCTTAAAGGTTAAACACATTAAGTTAGAATTTGGATCTAGCTCTGCTTGTGGTATTGCATTAGGTTGACTTTAGATAGATTGCATGGGGTTGATCGTTTCCTCTTTGTAGTTCTTTTTCAATCAAGTATTGCCTTCATCTTGATACACATTTAATAGCGGTAACTATCTCTGTAAGCAGTATATTTCAGTGCAGTGAACTATTCTTGCTCATCAATTGGAATCTGTCAAAAAAGATACTAATAGGCTATATATTAGGCAATATTGCTATTCAAATTCCTTCTTGCCATGGTACTATTGGGTGAGTTCAATATTATTAGAGGTGTAATTGAAGGTCAAGGAGGTGCCACTTTTGAGTTTTTACTTTATCATTAGTAAATATCTGCTTTGTTGATCTCTCTGATGATGTTGAAATTTTGCCTTGCAAAGGCTGTATCTTTACTCGGAGCAGGCAAAGAATTTTGGCTCCTCAATTTACCTGATTGTCAAGCTGACCCTGGTTTCTCTGTTTAATAAGATTTGTAGTGGACAAAACCTTTTTAGAATATCACATTTTAAGGAAGCACCCTAGCTTCTTCACTAACTCATTAGTGCTTTGAGGGTATGGTCACTGGTATTCTACTCAGCAATTTGTGGCAAAAGCAGCAATAGTGAAAGTAGACTCAAAAGTTTAATAAGATACATATTGGTCACGCGCCTACCGAGTCCCAACAACTTAAAGCAGCAATTAGATATAATTCAGAATTAAGTCCTCTCATTCATCACAACTTTTCTTTTTATACACCAACTAAAGGAGGTTAAATGCATGGAATGCTTATACAACACTTTTTCCCGAAAGTTGACCCAGCAAGGCGTTTGTCTCAGCCCATGGGCTTCGTCTTAAAGAGGGAAACACTAAACAGTCAATTTTCACTTAATTTTGCAGTTCCGTTGTCATATAATTTTGCTGTGTTTAGAATAATCGTTCTTGAATGAACTTATAGATCTTTTTTTTTTCATTTGCGCCTTTTTCATTAAAGCCTACGCTTTATTTGCACTTTGCACTTAAAGCCTTGAAAGACATCAATGTTTTTTTTCTTCACTACTTGTATCTCTTGATGTTAGGAAAATTTTATGACGAGTCAAATTTGGAGGTTACTCTCTTATTTCACTTGTGATATTCATCATAATTTCTTGGTAAAGTAATTGTTTTATTAGTTGAAAAAGGGAAATATCTGCATATAACATGTATGCAGAAGGTACAGAGTCAATAAATAAAATAAAAATGGTAGAGTGTCTCGTACATAAACATGTTTCTATTTGAAAAACTCCAGGTTGTCCAAAAATGTACGAAAGAACGTTATCAGTTGTCTTAGTCACACAAACTACTAGTTGATGCCTTGATCTTGTTTCAAGAATACATGATCATAATGTGTCCTGTAAGGCCAGACAAAGTTTACACTCATCCTATTGGTTGCTGAAGAAAGATGTTTTTGGGCCATTATGGTGCTTATTTTCTAGCTGAAATATGGGAAAGCACTCGGGTTTAGTGGGGTTGAATTCTGGAATTTGGTTTTCAGGGGTTTCATGAGCTGGATAAAACAGCAATAATGGAAGCGGTATAAATCAACGGATTCATGATAAGTTCCTCGTACCAAAAAAAAAAAAAAAGGGTTAATGATACAATCAACCAATGAATTATGACTTAATTATTCCCTCGCTAGGACTCATCCAAAACACGTACAAATTTGGGAAACTAAGGAACATATTCGACAAGTTGAGGTTCAAATTTTGGACCATGTTGGACTTTAATGTGAACACTAACCTGATCACAAGAAATTCTTGCTCGGGTTGGGTGAGATGGAGACTTGATTATGAGTTTTAATGGTTAGGACTTGGTTATACGATGTTCTTTTAAGGGGGGGTTCTAGTTGGCTTGTAGAAGATCTCTTCCATTTTCTCGATTAGTGTAGTCTCGGTCCATAGTTTAAGACTCAAAGTCTACCAGATTTGAAAAAAAAAAGATTGAACTGCCGAAACCACGAGCCACAAAGTCGTTCGAGCTTTTCCTGGGAGTATGGCATGGGTTACTTCAGCGCCTCTCCCAATTGTAAAGAATGTCCCAAAAAGAGTACAAATCCTTTTATGGGTCGGTCTATCCCTACTTAGCCCTAAGAAATCTCTATTTCCAATAAAGTAATAATATCCCTATCCTTTTGAAAGCACCTATTCCTCTCATCGACTACCCTCACTAGGGTCAAGATTCATGCTTTTATAATGTCATTCCATTAGCTTCCTTTGATGGAAGAGGGGATTGCTTTCGTCTCTTTCCTGAAGTTACTGGGTTCCAAACCTCACCCTTGACAAAAAAGGGATTTAAGCTGCTTCATAGATTTTTGTCTTAAGATAGACTTGGGCGATAGAATGGCAGAAACATTTGAAAAAAAAGAAGCAGTAGGAATACTCGTAGAATAACGTTTAAAACTACGAAGTGTCGGGGTGTATAGACCCCGTTTTGAGCAGAGAATGAGATGTTAAACCATCATTCCTTTCCCTTACATTGAATCTACAGATAGGCCTAATACACTTCCAGATTTCCTATTCTTTGGAGGATTTTCAATAAAGAATTAAGTAAATCTACCTTATCAAAAAAATAAATAATAATTAAGTAAATCTATTACTCGACAAAAAGTCTTAATGCATTAGGATTTCATGTATATGTCGCCCCAAATGCAAGTTTCTGAATATTCCACTTGGTTGTTTGCAATAATCTAAGATCAAAACAAAGAAGATATATCCCAAGCATGGCCTATAGAATGGAGAAGGTTTCCCTTTCTTGCCACCGTGTCCAGCAATCATTAGGAAGGTAGTAGTTCAACAGAAAGTTGTGTAAATGTTCGGCTTCTTGGAGATGACCTGCGAAACAGAAAGTTGTACCAAAAGTATAAAACATTACCAAGTGACCTACATCCTAGATCCACTGCCCTTGATTATGTCAATCTTTATATTTTCTTTTTCTTTAATGTAATGTGCATCACATGTGTAATTGGGGGGGGGGGATATATCAAAAATAAAATAGGTTCGTGAAGAGTATTTGAATGTTGTAACTTCCTGCTGAGGCAAAAACACACAAGGTGATTTCTTCCTATCCGTCTAAGTCTCGGTACCTAGTGGAATAGTTGAGGGGCACGGAACCTGGTCCAGACGCCACCGTCTTAATAATAAACAAAAAATAATTCATTCTGGGCTACATTTTTAGAGGAATATGTATCCTTTTATTGGTTCTCAAATTTTGATCATGCACATGTTTTAGCTATATATGTTTACTGCTTTCTTCCTTTTCTGCATTAAAAATTTGGCAGGTTGAGATATGTTGAGCAAGAGTTGGCTAAAAAAAGAGGCAAGAACGTTGATGTAGCAGATCAAGCTGAAAATGAGGTGAAACGTGCAGAAGATGAACTTTACAAAATACCGGAGCATCTTAAAGTGAGTAGTAGATTTATAATAATTCTTGCCCCCCTCAAATTGCAAAGGAAACAGGAAAACAACATATTTTCTCTTTTGTTTGGCCTAATTTAGTTATATTACTGCCTAACATAACTGCATTTGCTTTTATCTGTAAAAAGAACCTACATTTGGTTGTAGGATCTTGCATCCTCACTTTTAATTTTGATTAGGTTCACTTTATCTATATTATGTTCGTGTATTAATCTGGATTCATGTATTTAATATTGCAGTTTTAATTTGCTCATTTATACCTCGTGTTTTGCTGTAGTCACACAGTTGGCACCACAAAGGCTGATATTTGGTAGACCATAACCCAGTGTTTCTATTTTTGATATTAGTAATAGTTTTATTGGTAACAAAGAGCAGAACCCTCACTGTCAGAGTATTACACCTTCTGTTTGTAGTCGGTACTCTTGTTTCTTTATGTAGAGACAACACATCTAAAATATGTAGTTATGTGGTTCCAAGTAGTTTAAGGATTAAGGGTCATTTTAATGAAGGGGAAAGTAATTGCACCCTCGACTTGTTTCAAGAAGTTGCATGCACACTCGTAACTTTGTGAGCTTACCTTTTACCCCTCTATTCTTGTTCGAAGTATAACTAATACCCCCCTAAGAGGTGATGTGTAAAAGGAAGCGTTTCTACTCTCCTGTATGCGCGTGAGAAGCACAAAATGTTAGAAACGAGTCAAATTGTACAAATGGCATTTCTAATAGGAAATTATTCAATTAATTATTCTTATTCTTTGGGGGCCCTCTTTTCGTTTCACTTTAATTTTTTTATTTTTTCATTTAATTTCTCTTTCTCTTTCTTTCTTTCTTTTCTCCCGGCATGGAAACCTCCACCAGCATGCATGGAGATATCCAAATAGCAAGAAATTAGTTTTGCTGTTTTCATCTCTTAGATATGGAAGAGCAGTGCTGCTATGAAGCAAAAAAACCTTAATTTTTTTAGAATGTAAATCAAAAAGCAAAAAACAGCTACTGCTGATAACAAGTATGTGAATTGTATGGCAATCCAGGAGCTAAGGCAGAAGTATTATACATGAGTTACTGTGATGTAGCAATTTACTGCTTGTTAGCATAGTTCAGCTCTGAATATAGCCCCTCCTATAGCAGTCCCTTTGGATTTGGGGTTTATAATTATTGTCGTTTAGAGTTAATTTTCATTAGTATTTGTTTTCCAGTTGTTTTAGCACTTCACTTTTTGTTATTTTATTTCCCTTTAAGGAGTTCTTATTGAGAAGAATTAAGAGTGTTAAAAATTTAGAATTAGGCTAAATTGCATGTTTATCCCCGCAGTCCCTGTTTCCCCATACTACTTTTCAATCAATCATCAATTAATAAAATACGCTTCCCCGCAGTCCCTGTTTTCGCGTGCTACTTTTCAATCAATCATCAACCATTGAAATACACTGCAAACCAATATTAGTTGGTGTCTAGCTATGTGAATCCTCTGTGTAGTCTTTTTTTTTATGAGAAAATCCTCTCTAGTCTTTCCGCTCTATCTCCACTCTTCTCTGTATTATTTATTTTGTAGTTATGAACTGACCCCTTTTTTCCCCTCAGGTGAAAAGGAGGAATTCAGAAGAGAGCTCCACTCAGTGGACTACCGGAATAGCTGAAATACAGCTCCCTATAGAGTATGCCCTTTAATTCTTATGGTGTAAAACATGGGTTTTAGTAATACAGTTTTTGGATATCGATCAAATGTCTATTAACCTTTATTTAGAAAAAAAGGTTCGCTAAGGAGAAAAGTTTTTCCTTTTAAGCTGGAATCTGCACTCTATTCTCGAGATGAATTTGAAGATCTTATTGCATATTGTTTTAAACAGTGGAAAACTACACATATTTTACTCCTGTTCATTTGAAAACATTAGAGCGTGAAACGGATCCATTCTTGCTTGTGAATTTGTACAGTTTTCAGTTGATATAAAGCCAATAACGAATATATCGAAGTTGAGCTCTGTAGCAAATTTTTTGATGTTCTTTTTCATATTTTTACTGGTCTTTAAGGTACAAATTGAAGAATATCGAGGAGACAGAGGCTGCTAAAAAGCTCCTACAGGAGAAGAGGCTCATGGGAAGAGCCAGAACTGAATCTAGCATCCCTTCAAGTTACTCCGCGGACTATTTCCAACGCGGCAAGGATTATGCTGAAAAACTCCGGAGAGGTATGTTGCAATTGCTTCTTGCGACTAAGCTGCAGAGTTGCCTGATAGTAAAAGTTCCTTTTTTATGAACTTCAACCCTAGATTAGACAACCTTTGGAAAATTTGTGAAAATAATTGTATTCGCAGTCTTTCTTTTTTTTTGAGAATGGTAACAGTTAATCTATATATCCACAGGTATAACTACATCCAAGTATGTAACCCCCCTTCAAAAGTATTACAGTTTACATTGCCTTTCTATTTCCATAGATTACAACCAGTCTATAGCTGTCAAAATATCTACTGTTTGATCTATCATCTCCTGTTTACAACAAAAGTAGTAAATAGCTAAACAATTCATCTTCATTTTCTGCATGCTGCTTTGCCTATCTTCAAACATCTCTGATTTCTCTTCTTCCTAACTGTCCACCATATGCTTGCTGGGACAATCTTCCATCTCCCCTCCTTCTTTGCTACATTGCCATCTCTGTTCCAACACTTCATTACTTCTTTTATGCTTCCTGGTTTCACCCAACTGATTTTTTTCATCTTAACAAAAATCTGCCATAACTGGCCCGTCAATTTGCAATGCAAGAAGAGATGGTTGACTGTCTCTGCTTGTTCCCCACATAAGTAACATCTGGAGCATAGGTGAAATCCTCTTTTGTTCAGGTTCTCATGATTCAGCACTGCTTCCTTTGCCAAAAGCCAGGAGAAACAGTTTACCTTGCAAGGTATTTTTGTTTTCCATATGATCCTCCAAGGCCATCCTTCCTCCTGATTTGTTATTGAATTCAAGTCTCGATATGCAGAATTAACAGTAAAATTCCCTTTACTGTAAGCTTTCCATTCCAAAGTATCCTTCTCACCTGTTAGGTTGTTGAAATGTGCAATTGTGTGGTAAAAGCTACTATCCTTGGTATCTCCCAATCATTCAGGTTCCTTCTTAGGTTTAGCTTCCACCTTTTTCCTGTCAACATATCAGCAATTGTGGCTTGTTGGAGTTGACACAAGGTGTAAAAATCTGGGTACATTTGCTTTAGGGGTGCTTGGCCACACCAACTGTCATCCCAAAAGGACACCTTCAAACCATTCCCAACTTTAAATCTTGATCTGGTCAAAACTAAAGGCCGTAGATTTCTGATAGATCTCCAAACACTGCAACCATAAGGGGTAGTCACCACTTCAGTCATCCATTTATCCTCCATCCCATATTTTGCAGTGATCACCTCCTTCCAAAGTGAGTTGTCAGTTGTTGCAAACTTCCACAACCATTTCATCAGCAAGCTCTTGTTCTGCCTACTCATGTTTCTGATTCCCATCCCTCCTTTCTTACTAATTGTCAACTCCTCCCATTTAACTAGATGGAACTTGTTCTTGTCTTCGTTACCTTGCCAGAAAAAGTTTCTTCTTAGAGTATATATCCTTTTAACCACATTCACATGTATAGGAAACACATACATCATATAGGATGGAAGATCATCTAGTACACTATTAACCAAGGTCAATCCCCCCCCCCCCCCCCCAAGGACAGGTATTGATTCTTCCAGTTTGTCACCTTTTTTTCACATTTTTCTATCACCCCATTCCATATACCTTTGGACTTGCTCTTTGCACCCAGAGGCATGCCCAAATATGTTGTTGGTAATTCCCCCACCTTGCCTCCCAACTTCTCTGCTAGAGACTAGCTTTGTTACATCCTAGTTCCATGTTCTTTTTTTAGGTTGAGACTTGGGAAAAGTAACAATTGTAAACATTGTCAGCACAAAGGATGTGCTTAGCTAATTACATATTCCAAAAGACTGCAAAAACATGTGCTTGTTCTTCTTACAAGGACTCTATGATGTCTAGTATGGATTCATCATCATTTGCATAGTTTTGAAAAAAGCAGTATGCAATTCATCTTTATCCTCTGAATGGAACTGCTTCTATATTCACATCACCTAGCATTCCTTTCCTTCCAGATTATCTACCAAATGCAAGAAGGATCAAGTTTCGCAGGTTCTTCTGTCTTACATTGTCTCCCTGATTACGCCAGCACCTCAAAAGATCAACTCTGAACTTTGGCATAGTCCACCTGAGTCCAACCATGCTGAGAAATAGTTGCCACAGCTGAGTAGTGACTCCACAATAAAAAAAAGATGGCTATTATTGTAACTCAACTATGAAACTGTACATGTCGCTATTCTCGTTGGCTAAGCTTATTCAGCTTGCCGCGAGAGTGACGCCACGTACTTTTGAAAGTATTGTGTCACCTTCTAATCTCGAATCCATTCAAGAAGTGGCATCAGAAATGAGGCCACTTCTCCGAAGGTTGATCTCGAGGTATGTCCCAGGTATCGAATCCATCCCTTTGTTTCAGGGATTGGAGTTCGTACCCACATGGAAATCGTGTCCTAGTTTGACCTGAATGCCGCTGTAGAACCCACATATCTCATGCTTCTGGGAGAAGAAGACATGTAGTTTTATGTCATCTTCCCCACAATTTATGTCAGCCTTTCAAATCTTGATATCAATCGACCAATAAATCCTTCGAAGAGTATCTGATCTGCGTACTATAAGCTCGTATATTTGGTTTGTTTTTCCTTTGGGCCAAGGTTAGCCCTGGAATTGCTTGCAACTTTATAAATGCTCGTTTTTATATCTCATTTTTTCCTCTATCACTAATGATGCAAAATCTGTCTTGAACAGAACATCCTGATTTATACAAGGGTAAGAGTAAAGATACTGGAGAATCCAAACCCCAAGATTCAGGTTCAGAGGCAGGCGTTAAAAGGCAAGCTGCGACTGATCAGTTCATGCTTGAGCGCTTCCGTAAAAGAGATCGCCATCGGGTCATGCGTAGATAGTGCATGAACATGGTTCTCCCACATGTTCCTCAGTGAAAAGTACAGCTCTCCAGCTTCATTTGCTGTATGTGAAGGCATAAGCTGTGTTGACATGGACGTAGCTGTCATCTCAAATTTACCAGGCCCCGTTTCGCATTTTGGTAAAGGATCTGTACCAGCCCATTTTATATGCACAGATGATTTCCCTACATCTAGAATATCTCTTAAGAGACTACAATATGCTTTGCAAATACTGACAGTTACAGTTTACTGCGTTTTCCAATTTCCTGGTCTTTTATCTATTTTACTTTTCCTTGTCATTCATAATGTTGCCTTTATGCCCCAACGAAAAAAACGATGTTTGGGTTTATACTTTGTTCTATTTCATAAAAATGTGTACCTGTCTAATTGCGACCGCTAGCCAATTTTTAAGTCATGAATAACCCCACTGGTGAGACTTGCCGGGGTTTGTTGGATTAACTAGATATGACTAGTCGGTATCCAACCTAACGTGCAATTTTATTGCGATTCACGTGTTTACCTATAAATAGTTTTAATACAAAATAATGATTATTAAGAGATGACAAATGTTGTTTAATTCACCGTGATGGGCGAGTGCTATGAGTTATCTTTTCTTTTTTATATATATAAAAGAGATTCTAGTGATCATTGACCAAGAATTGCTGTGTCAGCATGTGATAATTTTTTTTTTTTTTTGTCGACGGCACCGCCACTCTTTCGAGTACAAGACAGTGAAACCCCGACCGACGCAGCAATGCAAACCACGCCACCATGTAAACCACACTCGGCAAGCTACGCGATGCGCTCAACCAAGCATGCGATGCAGTGATCGAACTCGCGATTCATGGCCCCGCGCTTCATCAAGCACCAATTTCTGCTACCTCATGGGTTTTTCAAAGATGTGATAATTGACCAATGCTTCGTTGGAGAATTCGTGACCACTTTAATGGTTCAAAGCTAATTTATTCTGGAATTATAATAATCAGGAGTATTTACACCTTTTATGTGGAATAAATTTTAGTAGTATGATTGTGATATAAAAATTTACCTAGTTTTAGATATTACCCTCAACCAAAAATCACAAGATAATTGTAATTTCAAAAATTTAATCGGGACAACATAATCCCTTCAACCAAATTGTCCGTAGTGTTTTATTGACATTTATTCTTAAATGGGAAGTTTTATTTTGGTCGTCTCAAAATATCTAATAAAGCAAAGAAATTCAGAATAAAGTAAAAACACCCTATACGCTAAATAGTAAAACTGTCTTTTTGGGTAACAAATTGTCAGCAGGAATGCTACAGTGACTAAGATCTGATGCGACCTCGTATACATAGCCATATAGTAGTAGAGTTATATTCTGACATAAATGGTGGCATCTTGATGATCACAAGAGCCATCAGCTGCCATTCACCACAATCTGCTGCTCGGCTGCTCCAATAATAGCCACCACTTAAAGTTTTCCCGGGGCTAACCAGACTTCCTAGAAAGAGGCCGTTTGGATGAGCTTATAGCTTTTTAAGTTAGGAATTCTAGCTTTTGTCTTTTGGTTTATTTTTGCTATTTTGATTTAAAAGTAAGTGATTAAAAATACTTTTTTACTTTACCCAAACACTACAAAATGACAGAAAAGTTGTTTTGGCTTAAAATCACTAAAAATAAGTCAATCCAAACAGGCTCAAAATCTTTTTTTTTGGTGTATGCCTTTGAAGCAAAAATTGTTAAGGAGTTGCAGTACTTTATTCATAAAAATAGCGCTTACTAATCATTTTTTTGGCATTTTTGAAAAACAATTGCTGTCTTTAAGTTTCAAATTAAACAGGTTAATTTCATAATCATATCCTGGAGTGATATTTATAAAATTTAAAATTGTACAACAATAATTTCGGGACCAAAACCCGTTGCCTTACCACTAGGCCACAATTCATTTAAATTTCTATTCCATACTAATAAAGTATATTGCTGTTTTTCTTGTTATTGTTCAATACAGAGATTATAGATTAGCTATTTGTAAATTTTATGAGTTAATTTCACACGAAAGGCTTTTGATTGTGATATGGAACTACTTTTGCGACAAAAAGACGTAGTTTGAGCCTATTGAGAAAGTAGTTGTTGTCTTATTGATATTGTCAATGTCATATATAGATGTTATTTTACACCAAATCGGAGGATACTATAATGATATTTATACGGTAGAACCTCTATAAATTAATACTCGAAATTAATAACCTCTTTAAAATTATAATTTTCTCGGTCCCAATTTGAGCCCAAGATCTAAATTAATAAGATAATAATTTTCCGGAAGGCCCTTGTATAAATTTATGGTCCCTTCAATATTATAAGTTAATAATTCTATAAAATTACAAATATAACTAGGACAACTTACTAAAATATGATTCTATTATTCTTTGCTTCTTCTTAAAATTTAAATCTAGGTGTATTTCATCTCTAACTTTCCTTACTGCATCCAAAAACTTTGGTATTGCGTTCTCGTACTGCAACAAAAAATTGCGAAGAGTTGTTGCCGCTACGAGTACTTCCTTCCGCGTAATTGGTAGCAAAGACATTGTATCATCTTCAGTTTCATCCTTAATAGGATTTTCAACAACACTAGCTACAATTTCTTATAAACTTTGGACCTCTGAACATGTATCATTTTCACCCGGGTAATCCAATAGGTGATTGACATCCATTTTGTTGCGGTACCCAAGACAATTAATCATCGTATCAAGTTCATGAATGTCTTCTTCAGTAGTTCCTTCATTTAAATTCCTTGAGACTACTTCATCATGCGAACGAATTTTACAGTGTCGAAAACAATTTGCTATTGTCTCTTGCTGAACATTTATCGTCCAAACTGAGACTCAGGAGGTTGTTGAGGGTATAGAAGTTTCATCGTGTCTCTTGCCTTCTTCAAAATTAGCTCTCTGGACATGTTTACACGTTCTTGGTATTGGAGAAATCACTCATAAAGAACCTTCTTCAATTAGTCAATACAATATATATGTTTTATTCATGAAGAATAATGTAGGTTCGTTGAATCGGAAAAAATCTCTATCGATTAATTAATACCTCTTTAAATAAATTATGTGGTCCCGACATTATTAATTTATAGAGGTTTTAGTGTATTTATATATGAGACATCGTAACACTTTACACATGATGCATCAAAATAAATCATCCCAGAAGACATGATAAGATGAATGAACTGAAAAACAAATGAATTACATGTATATATCATTTGTGCTATATTAAGTTAATGGGGGAGGGTTTTTATTGTGATATTGAGTTCCTTTTGCAGCCAATAGTGACCAAGAGAGGTTGATATTGATGTTTACTATGATATTGAGTTTCTTACGTCAAAGTGTCGTAATATAAGAAAGTAGGTATACATATGATGTATCTTGAATCATCCATTCTTAATACACCAAAAAAAAAACACAAAGCACCAAAGAAGTGAAAGACAAATGAATTAACAATTACACGTCAGTAGTTGAACTCATCGCATGAATAAACAAACTCATAAAACACACACTGTGCATGAGCCATTTGATGTTCTGATCAGTGGCGGATGATCCGCTATTATACGCTGTTTGTGCGCGCATGGTTCCCGATCCATATATTGATGAAAATATACACTTTATCACATTGATTGATGATTTTTCATTTTATAGTTTGTATGATTAATGAAATATTTTTAGTAATTATTGTTTTTGGGCTGGTTATATGTAAATAAGTTGAATGATAATTAGGAAAAATGCAAAAATCTTAAAGTTTGATCAAACCCGTAAATATTGTGAGAAACATAATGAAGGAAGTATAATATCGTGTGCTATTTATAAATTTTAATTTATGAATATCCGGATATATATCTGATAAAAATAACATAACTAGACATTCATCCATATAGCTAGTTAGAAGTATGACAATTAATTGTTAACTACCAAAATCTTTATTGATGTATGCACTCAAATTGTTTCTCATAAAGCTTTCTCAAATACTCCTTTAAAGTAATGAATTGAATGGAAGCATCGTTGTTAGGACAACCAAGAGAAACATAATCTAATAAGTTAGTAGGTTACCCAGAGAAATTCAAAAGACATATAATATAAATATTTAATTACAAGTCTAAATCTTATAAGAGCATAATTATGTTAATTGAAAATAGATTAGATTCTTGACTGTTATTTTTTGGCCTAACGAGATGAAATATCAAGTGATTGAATATTTATCTCGTCGTATGGATCTTATTCCAGTGGTTCCTTTAATAAGCAGCTATCTATGAGTCGCCTACTCATTCTTCAACATGAAATTGAAATAACGACGAATTAAATAAATATATGCAGATTCTACCTGAGACAACAATGTTAGTGTCAATCTAGACTCATCAATGAATAAACACAATATTATAATAATAAATCAACATAACTGAAAACAACTACAATGAATTCATCAAATTAAAACACATACTAACTTGGTGTAGATAAAGACCTGCAATGACGCAGTGTCTTAAGACAAAAAATTGTCCCCACTTGTGATGTAGTTCTTCGGATGTCTGTCTTGAGCATACAACTATCTAAGTGAGAGTTCTAGCACAAGAACTTCACTTCTGGCGAATTTACTTTATGTGTTTTTCATAAATGTTCTTGAAGAAGAAGATGAAGATCAAACCACAATCTTGGATCATTAATTATATTTTAATGATTGATTGTTATGTGTATTGTGTTGTATGTCTTCTAACAAGTGATCACCATGCTTATATAGCATGTATTTTCGTCCATAAGCATCTTTTAGTCCAAAGGTTGTGATCTTTGGGAAGAGACACAACTTTTGGTTTTCTGGAAATTTTCCTGTTGGGGATTAGCGTCGCGACCCTAAGCCCTAGCGTCGTGGCGCTCCAAAATCTGCAGACCTCTCTGAAGTTTCGACGTGGTGTCTGTCGCCTTTTTGCATTGTTCGTGGCCGTGGTTCTGTCCTCAGCCACTACCGCCGACCATTTTTCTAGATTTTTTCGATAATTTTTTACTCTTCTTCTTTTACAAGTTCCAACAATATCCCACATTTTCTATTCACACATCTCACAATACCGCACATGTGGATAGCAAATAAGATAAAAGGAACTTATCATTATTTCTGTCAAAAGTGATATGACATGCATCGGAGACGGTGTCTTTTGGACTCAACCGCCAGAATGAGTACCTATCGGATCTACTTGTGAAGTAGTGGACGTAGTGCCTTGAACTATTCACGTTTTGTAGTAAATCGAGACAACAAGTATCATACACATCAGATCAACATATTTCAATTCTTACGGTTGTGTTCTTTTCGGTCATGAACATCTCATTCTTCATGAGAATTTCTAGAGAACGTAGCCATCTCGGTTCTCCCAGATGCGACCCCACATCAATCTCATATAGGTAATACCAAATAAGAATAGTCCATACTATCCCACCATAAAGGCTTTTGAGTATTATTAAGAATAACTTAAATTCATCCCTTAAAACATCAACGGATTAACACACTTATTACACCATAGGAATGAGCATATGTGTGTTTTATGCTCCTTGAGTCTTCCCCAGCTAGTTTTCCTAATGAACCTAAACCACGGGATCTCCAATTATGATAGGTTAGATTTCCACCAGTTAACAACTCATTGTAATGACTTTAAGCCCATTCCCCTCGATGTAAATACGATTTGCTCTCTTGTAAGCCTTTTGTCAAATGATCCGCTATATTGTCCTTTGACTTTACATAATCAATGAAAATAATTTCATTCTTCAGCAAACTTCGTATTGTATTATGACGTCGTCTTATATGTCTTGACTTGTCATTGTATATTTGATTATTTACCCTCGTCAGGGCAGCCATACTATCATAATGTATGAAAATGGTTGTCACAGACTTTGTCCACAGCAGAATACCTTCTAGGAAGTTTCTTAGTCATTCTGCCTCTTCGGCAGCTTTATCCAAGGCTACAAACTCTGCTTTCATAGTTGATCGCGTATTTACCGTTTTGACGAGTTCCAAGATACCGACGCTCTACCAAGTGTAAATACATACCCACTTGTGGACTTACTTTCTGAATTGTTGGAAATCCAATTAGCATCACAATATCCTTCTAACACGGAAGAATATTCCGTATAATGCAACTCATAGTTCATTGTATGCTTTAGATATCGTAGTGCCCTTATTAGCGCTACCCAATGATCATTTTCAGGATTGTGTGAGTATCGACTAAGTCGACTCACTGTATATGTCAATCCAGTCTCGTACAATTCATTATGTACATCAAGCTTCCAAGGAATTGTGTATACTCCAATTGAGACACACTATCACCTTCATTCTTCTTAAGGTGACTATCGGGATCAAATTGTACCGGTCTATAAATATAGTGTCCAAATTTTCTAAGGACATTTTCAATATAATGAGATTGAGTTAATACATAACCCTCAGAATTCCTTTGAATTCTAATACCAAGAATGGCATCCGTTATCACATATCTTTCATATCGAAAGTGGCATGCAACATCTTCTTAGTTTGATTAATTACATCCTTATTTGTTTCCATAATCAGCATACCATCCACATACAAGCATATAATGACATACACATTATTACACTCCTTAATGTAGACACATTTGTCACATTCGTTTTTTAAAACTATTTGATAATAATGTATTATCAAACTTTTCATGCCACTGTTTTGGAGCCTGTTATAAGTCCATATAAAGACTTAATCAATTTACAGACTTTCTTCTCTTGACCTTTCACAACAAACCCTTCAGGTTGTTCCATGTAAATTTCTTCATCTAGTTCACCATTCAGGAATGCAGTCTTCACATCCATTTAGTGTATTTTCAAATTGTGAATTGGTGTTATAGCAATCAACGTCCTTATAGACGTAATTCTAGACACTGGTGAGTAAATATCAAAAAAATCTACACATTTTTTTTGTCTAAACCCTTTAGCTACTATACGAGCTTTGTATTTTTCTATAGTACCATCAGGCCTTAGTTTCCGTTTGAAGATCCATTTATGGCCTATTGGTTTTTGTCCCGGAGGGAGATCAACCAATTTTCATGTATTATTTTGTACAATGGATTCTACCTCACTTTGGATAGCCTCTTTCCAACAAGGTGCTTCGGATGATTCCATAGCAGTATATGTTTGAGGTTCTCCTTCAATGGAAAATATCATAAAGTCTGGTCCAAAATTTTTGGTGACTTTTCCACGTTTACTCCTCGTTCGTAATTTTCTTCGAACCGGTAAGTAAGATTATCATCATTTTGGTTTGACTCATTTTGAGGCAGTATCCTTTTCTTATTATTAGGAACACTTTTATCCTTGTCTTTGTAAGGAAAACTCTCCTCAAAGAATTCTGCTTCTGCAGATTCAATTAGTGTGTTTTTGTGAATAACATCAATATCGGAATGAAGCACCAAAAATTTATATGTTGCACTATTATTGGCATAACCAATATATATGCAATCCACTGTTTTTGGTCCAAGTTTAGTTCTCTTCGGTAAATGAATCTGAACTTTCGCTAGGCAATCCCACACTTTCATCTTTTTGAAAGTAGACAGTCTTCATTTTCATAATTCATAGAGAGATTGATCATTTTTCTTTTGAGGAATTTTGTTCAATATCATAT
This sequence comes from Przewalskia tangutica, assembly GCA_029844215.1. NCBI lineage: Eukaryota > Viridiplantae > Streptophyta > Magnoliopsida > Solanales > Solanaceae > Przewalskia > Przewalskia tangutica. The sequence continues at coordinate 128,223,140 of CM056721.1, forward strand.
TTGCAGTAATTCGTGCCTCACCCCATAGACTAAGAGGTGCCCCCGAACTAATCAACATAGAGTTTATCATATTTTTCAATGTTATATTCTTATGTTCGGCAACTCCATTTATTTTGGAGTATAAGGCGCAGTGGTTTGATGAACTATACAATGAGTAGAACATAATTCTTTGAACTAATTTGATTGATATTCACCACCTCAGTCTGACCATAGAATCTTAATTCTTTTGTCAAGTTGATTTTCCACTTCTGCTTTGTATATTTTAAACATGTTCAAAGCCTCATCTTTGGTATGTATTAAGTATACATAGCAAAATTTACTGCAATCATCGATAAATGATATATAATAATTCTTTTCTCCACGGGATTGAGTTGCTTGGTAATCACACAAATCACTATGAAGTAAACCAAACACTTCATTTCATTTCACAACAGATTTATGAGGATGACTTGCATATTTTTATTCTATGCAAACCCCACATTTAGTCATTTTGTTCATGGAACATTTTGGCAGCATGCATATCTTTATCATTCTTTGTAAGGAACGATAATTAACACGGCCTAATCGAGAATGCCACAAAGAAGGGGAATCAATCATATATATAGAAGCAATCCTAGTGCCTGCGTTTTCATTAATAATGACAACTGTCTGAGTAGGTACAATGCTTAATTTGAAGAGCCCCTCACTGAGGTAACCCTTTCCTACATACACCCCACCTTTGGTGAGTACAAATTTGTCAGATTCTATTATAATTTTGAAGCATTTGTTGCTAAGAACATGCCCAAAAATCAGATTCTTACAAATTTCAGGCACGTGCAACACATTTGTGAGCACAAGATCATTCCCGGAAGTGAGCCAAGATCATTCCCGGAAGTGAACAGATTTATGAGGATGACTTGCATATTTTTATTCTATGCAAACCCCACATTTAGTCATTTTGTTCATGGAACATTTTGGCAGCATGCATACCTTTATCATTCTTTGTAAGGAACGATAATTAACACGGCCTAATCGAGAATGCCACAAAGAAGGGGAATCAATCATATATATAGAAGCAATCCTAGTGCCTGCGTTTTCATTAATAATGACAACTGTCTGAGTAGGTACAATGCTTAATTTGAAGAGCCCCTCACTGAGGTAACCTTTTCCTACATACACCCCACCTTTGGTGAGTACAAATTTGTCAGATTCTATTATAATTTTGAAGCATTTGTTGCTAAGAACATGCCCAAAAATCAGATTCTTACAAATTTCAGGCACGTGCAACACATTTGTGAGCACAAGATCATTCCCGGAAGTGAGCATCAAAGTCACCTTCCCTTTCCCTTCTACCTTGACTGCATCAGCATTCCCCACGAACAGTGGTTCTCCATCCTTGATGGCTTGGTAAGATGAAAACATGTCTTTCTCTGAACATACATGTCTTGTAGCACCCGTGTCCATAGTTAAATTTCTAATCAGATTTGCTTGAGCAGCCACAACCCCAATAAATTGATTCTTAGTTTCAGCCCGGTTGGTTTAATTGACATTACTCGAACCTCTAACACTACCACTTTGACTCTTGCGAAGGCGACAATATTTTTCCATGTGCTCAGGTTTTCCACACATCCAACATAATCCTGGTTGTGGTTTCTTGAATGCATTGGTCCTTTGTGGGGCTAGTGCATTCCTCCCGATTGTAAAATATGACTTGACACCAGCAAATTTGCCCTTGCCTTTCTGAAACTTGGCCTTGGAAGCATTTCATTCTACTATATTGGCAGTAGGCTCCAATGAAACAGTATCAACCCTTTCATTCTTCCGGTTATCCTCTTCAGCACGAATTTTCAGAACCAGTTGCTCAAAACTCATCTCCTCCGTTAGATGCTTCAAATAAACTTTAAAATTCTTCCAAGAAGGATGTAATTTTTCAATAATAGCACCAACAAGGAAATATTGGTTAAGGCTCATACCTTCAACCTCTAGTTCGTGAACAATGACTTGGAGTTCCTCCACTTGTTTGACAACTGTCTTTGCATCGCTCATCTTGAAGTTGAGAAACTTTCCGATGACGAACTTCTTAGAACAAGCAACTTCAGTTTTGTATTTTTTCTCCAATGACTACCATAACTCCCTTGCTGACCCGAAAGTGGAGTATATATCATAGAGAGTATCATCCAAGGCGTTGAGAATGTAGTTTTTGCAAAGAAACTCATGGCTCCACCAAGTCTCAATAGCCTTCAGCCTTTCGGCTCTCTCCGCATCAGTAGGAGCATTCTCCCCTTCTCCTTCCGACAATGTCGTTGGAGCCTCAGCAGTCAATACATTTGCCACATGAAGAGTGGTCAAATAAAACAACATCTTTTGTTGCTAGCATTTGAAATCTGAACCCTTGAATTTCTCGGGTTTCTCCACATGGTTTTTCACTATTGACGATCCAAATTGATTCATTCTTTTGCAAATCAGAAAAATGTATTCTGAAACTTTTGCAAGCTTCACATAGTCAGAAAATAAATTTTTTGTGAATTTTTGTCTTAGATTGTTAGTGTCAATCTAGACTCATCAATGAATAAACACAATATTATAATAATAAATCAACATAACTGAAAACAACTACAATGAATTCAGCAAATTAAAACACATACTAACTTGGTGTAGATAGAGGCTTGCAATGACGCAGTGTCCTAAGACAAAAATTCGTCCCCACTTGCGTTGTAGTTCTTCGGACGTCTGCCTTGAGCATACAACTATCTAAGTGAGAGTTCTAGTACAAGAACTTCACTTCTGACGAATTTACTTTATGTGTTTTTCAGAAATGTTCTTGAAGAAGAAGATGAAGATCAAACCACAATCTTGGATCATTAATTATATTTTAATGATTGATTGTTATGTGTATTGTGTTGTATGTCTTCTAACAAGTGATCACCATGCTTATATAGCATGTATTTTCGTCCATACGCAACTTTTAGTCCAAATGTTGTGATCTTTGGGAAGAGACACAACTTTTGGCTTTCTGGAAATTTTTCCGTTGGGGATTAGCGCCGCGGCCCTCCAAAACCTGCAGACCTCTCTGAAGTTTCGGCGCCGCGTGGCGTGCCGACGCCTTTTTTGATCTGCTCCGCCGCGTTCGCCTCCGAGCTACTTCGACCATTTTTCTAGATTTTTTCGATTACTTTTTACTCTTCTTCTTTTACAAGTTCCAACAAACAAATCATTAAATTCAACTATAGTTTCATTGATAATGAAGTGATGCTCGAGCTTAAATGCATCGTTATTGCGCTAAGTTCCAACAAACAAATCATTAAATTCAACTATAGTTTCATTGATAATGAAGTGATGCTCGAGCTTAAATGCATCGTTATTGCGCTATATATTATAAGCTCTAGCTTTCTTTACTTATTCCTACATATAATGTAATTGAAAATTTGAAATTCTTCAAAAATATATTTAAAGAAATTAATATAAATTTATTTCTTAATAATTTTTTAATGAGTAAAAAATAACTATTTAAAATATTTGTCTTTTAAAAAGGTAAAAATATTTATTCATTCTTCCAACCAAGAGAAAAATCACGTGGAACCAATACTGTAATTTTTTACTGATATTGCGCGTAAAAACTGTGGATTGACACTAAACTCACCCTTATTGGTTAGGTCGTTGAAGTAGTAATAAAAAGATGGATAAAGTTGTCGGAATTACTACTCCCTTCAATTTTTACTTGTTCCGTTACCTCGGGATTTACGTCATCCTATAAGTACCGACTAGTTGTTGTTGAGGCAATTCGGTGTGTTGATTGGGATTTGTGCATTTGTGGCGGTGGTTAGGGTTTCGGTGGTGATTATGCGATCGATGTCGATACCTAAGGAGCCGGAGCAAGTGATGAAACTGAGAGATGGATCGGTGTTGGGGAAGAAAACGATTATCAAGAGTGATCATTTTCCTGGTTGCCAGAACAGACGATTGTCTCCTCATATCGACGGTGCTCCCAATTATCGCAAGGTTTTTTCCCCCCTACTTCGTTTTGTTTACTGTTTGCGGTGCCAAATGCAGTTTACTTCACACCTTTGACTATTTGACTTTCTATGATTGAATTTCTCTATTAGATTAACGTTCCTGTTATTGTGATCGTATTTTTCTTTTATTACTCACTAATGTAACGCCCAAGTCAAATTCTGTATCAAGCAGATTGTTTAAAAACATTCCTAATTTTTAATTGTACACATTTTTCTAAGTTTGTTACATTTTATTGATCATAATTATCAAGAAGTAATGTTAATTGGACGTATTTGTGGCTGACTTAAACATATCTCTCGTGATTAGCTAAAACCATTTAATTTCTACCGTTCTACGATGGTTTCACCTAGGCCACTTAGTATACATCATCTATCGTTGTATTAGAAACGGAGCCTAAAGTTGCCGCCGTGTGACCTATAGGTCACGGGTAGCGGTGGAAACCGTCACTAATGCTTGCATTAGGTAGACTACATCACACTCCTTGGGGTGCGGCCGTTCCCTGACCCTGCTAATGCGGGATGCTTTGTGCACAGGGCTACCCTTTTATCTGTTGTTGAATCATTGTAAGATTGGGCAAAGTACAATATTACATAAATTCTACATGTATAAAGAAGATTAAGTAAACTTTCTTACGGTTTTTGGCTTTTTGGTGTAACCTACAGGATATTAAAGATGAAAATAGCATGCTTGACTTTATAGACTCATTACAGGAGTAGGATTTTGTATAGGTGGAATCTTCTCTCTTTTGCTCTGTACAGAATGGTTCCAAATTTGTATTTCCTGGCATTAACTTTAGTGTCAAATTTCTGATTTGATAAATTACCACTTACCACTACATAAGTCTACATGTAAAAGGAAACAGTATCGCTAATCATTCAGCTCGTTTATTTACTCCTTTTATCTTGTTTGTTTTTTCTTGGCTGGTGTTTTTGTTATTCATTCAGTACTAAAGGATATTAGAAAGTTGAAATTGAGGAGTTACATAATTACTTCCCCTTTTTAGTTCTCTCTCTTTTGATAGGTAAAGACTGTATATTAGAATCACCTCCTGCACCCTGAAAGCAAGTGTTAAGTTTCTTGGAAGTCTATCTCCCATGATGAGCGGAATGCCTAGAATTCCACTCTTTTTAGGTGAATGTTGCGGAAGCAGCGAAAGACATTGCTGGCCAGCAAGCACATTACAGAAACATTCTTTACAAATGAATCTTAACAAATGAGATATACTATGTCGTTTAAGTGAATTTACTATGCATAGTGGCCTCAAGATTGTGGACTTTGATGTATTAGCTACATTGTGCATGATTTCTTGAAGAAATATTCTGCAGTTGGAGGGGAAAAAGCTAGAGAAAGAAGAATAAAGGTGATATAGACCATTATGACGGTGAGGAATAGAGGAGCTTTTGGATAATTCAGAATATATTATCTCAAATGGAAATTATGGTATTATATATTTTGTAACTTTGGGAACACATAAAATATTGACTTGTATTGTAGTTGGAGGAATCTCATTTGGAAGAATTTTTTTGTATTCCGACAATGGAGTGACTGATAGTTGCAGTAGAGATGAAGAATATGTAATATATGGTCTAAAAGATAGAGATACATCAGGGCCGTATTGTTTAAGCTATTGTTAATCCACATTATGTAGTGTTGTTGTTGGTGGACGGTCAAAGCAACTGGTATGCTCATGGCATCAAGCTGATTTCTTTGCATTTGCTATGGTTTATATCGTATAGCTCTTGGATGGCTATGTTGGAGAGATATACTTGGCTATTTAAAGGGGCATACTTCTGTGCGACCTTCAATCTAGGTGATTTCATTTTATGCATGCCTATGAGATGTGCAATTTTTTTTCTTGGAGAAAAGATGCCAGATTTACTTACATTTGGTCCGTATAATAGTACTAAAAGTACATGCATAGATGGTCTTGTATTTTACAATGGCTTTGTGATGATTACGCATGTTGCTTAGCTGATCATCCATATTATTGGACAACTGAATTATACAAATTTAAATCCTTGATTTATCTATTAATGATGAGGGTTGCGAGTTTGTGATTATGTTTTGCCATTTACATGTCTTGCGCTCCCTGACTAAAGAATTTGCATTAGGCCGCCTCTTTGCATGTTCATGGTGTTGCAATTCCAACAGTTGAGGGTATCCAGAATGTTCTTGACCATATGGGAGCTCAACTGAGTGGGAAGAAGACTCACATTCTCTGGATTAATCTTCGCGAGGAACCGGTAATAGTGCTTCATTACTTTTTTTGCATCTGTATTTCATTGAATTTTATCTGCACATATGTTTTATTTTATCGCTTTCTTATAAATGGTAATTATTTCATTAATAACTGCAGTATGGTTTGGTCAAGAGATTTCTAGGACTTTCAATAGATTCCTTTTATGAATTAAACATATAGAATAATCTTATAGGCAATGTTTGCATGTGGGGTTGCACCTTTGAATCTCATTATTTGCATACACATCATACAAAATATAGTTCCATGATCCATGTTTTCTTTTTGTTGTTCATTGAGTCTTCAAGTGCACAAACTTTATCACATTGTTTTTAATTAAACAAAAGACCATCATCTTTCTCTCTCTCTCTCTCCCTTTCATCCTCTCTCTTTCCTTTCTTTTGCTGCAACCTTTTCCTTCTTTTTGTCTCTGTGTTTTTTTTTGGGGGCAAGTTTGATGAAAGACTTTCCTTGTACACAAGCTTCATTCAAAAGAGTATAGATCTCTATTCTATAGTTTTTTCTCTTTCGTGCATTGGGTTGAATTATTAAAGTATGTGGTATTACCTGTCTTTAGATAGCCCATGGATTTTTTGGTATTGAATGAGCTTGTTTATATAGGTAATAGAAAACTTATACTTGTTACCATTCTCAAAAACAAAAAAGAAAAAAAAGAATGCAAACTTATTTGCAATTAAATTGTGTGACGTCTAGTTCTTTGATTAATGACATGAGGTGCTACAATTGATATCCATCTTCATGACGTATCTGAAGGTGCAAGTGTCTGTTAGTATTTGAATAAGAGATCATATAGAAAAGGAAAAAATTGAAACTGATTGAAAGTTGAGCATTTGTATAAGCATTTGGTATGCTTGATCTCTCTAATGGCGGAACTAGATAAAACATGTATAGTGATGTCTGTGTTTCTTTCCGGACATAAACTTTTTGACCAAAGATGCTGCAAGATTTTGATTCCTGAAAACTTTATCATGATTGTTTCTTTTCTAATCATGGAACAGGTGATATATATTAATGGACGCCCGTTTGTCTTGCGTGAAGTAGAAAGGCCCTTCTCTAATCTCGAATATACGGTGCGTCATGGTTAGGATTTATTTTTTATTTTGACATATTGTCGCTGATAGTATTTTATCAAACGATCATATTGATTCCACGGGATTAGGACATTGCACACTTGTCAGGATTTATCAAAATAATATATCACCATGTGTCTATACTTACAAGTTAAACCCTTCTGCTCATGGTGTCAATGAGATATCATAAGATACATTAACTGGTCATTTTCTTTTGCTATTTGTTCTCAATGTAGCATTGGTTGTAGGACTTTTGTCTAGCACTTGGTGGGCATTCTTCCTTTCAGAAATTTACGAAAAGTTTGTAATATAAACATATTACAAAAATATACAGGATGATCCTAGTGCTTCTAATTATGGGTAAAACCATTCTTCTGGCAATGCATATTGGTTTCCACACTCATCTTGTGTATACTTGCAACTTTTCTATATCTGGCATTTGTGAGGTTCTAATGCAAGTTACTAACTTTCATATCTTTTCCTAATCTATCTGTTGAAATTTTTCTTGATATGAACTTAGATTTTATATTAAATAGGGAATTAACAGGAAAAGAGTGGAGCAAATGGAGGAGCGCTTGAAAGAAGATGTTCTGCTAGAAGCTGCAAGGTTATTGTTCGCTCTAATTTTATTGTCGTGAACGAATATCTTAGGTTTTCACTAAATGTCATGGTGCTCACATGATCAAATTTTTCACTGAACTCTTCTATTTGATAAACAACAGATACGGAAATAAGATCCTTGTAACTGATGAGCTTCCTGATGGTCAGATGGTGGATCAATGGGAACCAGTAACATATGATTCTGTGAAAACACCCTTACAGGTTTCAAGAGTTTACGAAAGCTTTGTTGAAGTTGGCGTCAGAAAAGATTGTATTGATTGCTCATTTTCATTTTGAACATCTCCCTCTAAGTTAGGTGTACGAAGAACTGCAATCAAAAGAGTACCTTGTTGAATACGAACGTGTTCCTATTACTGACGAAAAATCACCTAAAGAGCTGGATTTTGATATTCTTGTGAGTATTTGTATCTTTGTTTGGCTTTGGCTTTGATTCCTATTTTTATGTCGAAGATACGTTGCTTGTCATCACGAAGCCATTGGAGGTTCCTCTTTTTAGTTTTTTTTTGTTCTTGGTCAGAGGTTACGTTGGAACATAATACTTCATGCATCAGAATATAGTCGTTTTAAGTTGATTTTGATGGCCAAGTTGTGAAAATTAGACCATAAAAGTTTTTTGAAAACTTTGGTCTTGTACAACCAATCAAATTTTTGTGAATTATTGTATTTTAGTATCTAGCTATCATCTTTCTGAAATCCAAATATCACAGTAAAAATTGGTCAATCTGGTAGTTCAAAGCTTGAGGGACTTGTGATTTAGGTCATAGGTTTGAGCCCTGCACCATGCGAACTAAGCCTGATATTTAAATGAAGAAGGGTAGAGAGGCGGACCTATTATCCCCGAGTTTTGAAGGTTGCGGTTGGTCCTAAGGGTTGGTCCCATACGAATTTCTTGGTTATAAAAAGAGGTCATTTTGAATACTCCCTCTGTCCCCATTTATGTGATGCACTTTCCTCTTTAGTCTGTCCTAAAGAGAATTATACCGTTCTATATTCATAAATAATTTAACTTTAAACTTCCCATTTTACCTTTAATGAGATAATTTATAGCCACAAAAATATCTATGATAGAATTCCAAAATCTAATTGATTTACTCCACAAACAAAGTATATCAAATGATAGCCACGACGTATGAAGGTAGCAATGGGGAATAGTATTGTGTTCTCCGCTAAATCTTATTACAGAACGCTTCTGAATAGGGAGGAGGGGACTTTCCATATAGATCGATTTGGATTCCAAAAGTATCGAGAAAAGTGTATTTCTTCACTTGGTTTGCAGTCAGACGATGATCTTGACGTTGACGGCAGAGAATCTGAGGAAGAGGAAGGTTGCTTATGTTAGTTGGTGCTTTAAGGTTTCGGGTGAAGATGTCAACCATCTCCTAATCCATTGTCAGATAACATCGAGATTATAGTGGGAAATTTGGTATATTTTGGGTGATGCCAAGCACGAAGAAGGTAATGGCCAGTTGGAGTTATGGTAGTAGGATAAGACGCAAGGCATGTCAGTTTGTGCCACTAACTCTCGTGTGGGTTGCTTGGAGGGAACAAAATTGGAGAGCTTTTGAGGGTGTAGAGATGAACTTTGTTCAGTTAAAGAGTAGTATTTTATTCCTTATTTCCTTTGGTGCACCCATAAGTTTCCTTTATGTATAGAAGATTGAGTATCTTTAGTAGAAAACCATCTCTTTTTGTAGGTGTTTTACCTTTTTAGTATACTTCTTGTATACGAGCGTGTTTTTGCTCATACATTAATAATATTTGTTTCTTTATCTAAGCAAATATCTATGGCCTGTTTTAAACCACAAGTTTCAAAAGTCTTTCTTTTTTGCCTTAAATTCCGTTCCAGTCAAAGTGCATCTCATAAATTTGGACGGACGGAGAAATGAAGTAAACTAAGGACACCAACTGTGTTGGGAAATTAGTGTAATTCCTCCTAGCTGTTCCAAGAGAATTAATTTATTAAAAGGGTAGGAGTCGAAGGAGGAGGACAAATTTAGAAGACAAATCTAGAAGACATAAAGTAATCAAAGCTCAAAAAATCCAAGTCTTCTCTCTGGAGGTCAATAAATGATATCCCCTGTTATAATTACAAAATTTGACCATAATTTTTTTCTTGAAGTAATGATGTCAGTTTCAATCAATATTTAATTATATGATAGTTATTTTTTCTGCATTTTAGTATGTTCCTTTTAGGGTTTTTGGTGTCAAATATTGCAATAGGTATTGGTCAATTGAATTTGTAAATCAATCGGGGACACTTAAACTCCAAGGGATATTGAAAATAAGAATTTCTTTAGGTGATTTCTGCTGAAAGAATATAATTTATCAATGGAATAAGATTACAAAGGAGCAGAATCAGACATTACTTTCTTAGTGCTGCGGATTTTATGAAACTTACCTTTTCTAAAAAAAAAAGAAGAAGAAAGAAACAAAGGAGGAGGATCAGGTGTATTCAATAGAAAATATAGAAGAGTAAAAAAGGGCAGCCCGGTGCACTAAGCTCCCGCTATGCGCGGGGTCCGGGGAAGGGCCGGACCACAAGGGTGTAAAGAAAAAACCTAAATGGGAAGTGAGTATACCCTTTTGAGTCCTGTTAATGCTATTCCAGCGCTTTGCACGATTGCCATTCTAAGAATATTCTTTCCCTAACTATTGGTGGACGTGTACTTTTGTCTTCAGAAACTGCAGTGTTTTGCTCAATGCACCGACCAAGCTCATTGCCCAGGCCATAATGACTTCTACTGACCTTCTTCCAGTTTACCCACAAGATGTACTAAAAAAATCCTTTCTTTTTTGTTATGGTTTACTCAATTTACCTTTAGACTGCTGTGCTTTGCTCAATCCACGATTGACCCTAAATACTTCTCAGTGATGGTTGACTCTATTTACCTATTCCACATCTCCGATGAGGAGGCAGCAAGAGTTCTTTATAACGGACATAGGTGGATACATGTGGATACGAGAAAAGTATCTAAGGGTGGGGAATTGGTCAGTGACCTCATGGTACGTGGAGTATAGGAGAAGGAAATGGATGTTGTCAATTGGAGAAATCCATGTAAAATATAGTTTAGGAGACCTGTTTTTTTTCTTGATGGAACTACATCACCTGAACTGCTGATGCAAGAAAAAAAGTACATCATTTGAACTGCGACTTGAATTACCGGTCACAGGAATCCTCACAAGTTACGATGAATTCCCACAGCTTAAATCTCTTGGACTTTTGCAGGGGTTGGTGGAACTCTAGAGCTTTCTCTTTTGCATGAACACCTATTTCCTTTCACACCCTTTGTGGTGTATTTATATGTATCCCTGAATCCAACTAGGGTTTAGATTGTGGATTATCCATCTTGGGTTTCAATTGATAATGAGCTATCACTTCTAATGGGTTCAACACCCTTTATAGGTGGACCTGTACTAAACCCGACAGCTCACACATAAAGGAGTGCTTAAGTTTCACCAAGCCAAGGTAAACTTATTTTAGTTTTGCAATTGAGGAGAGAGGTTCTTCATCCAAAGTTGTTTTTTAGGACAAGTAACTGGGACAAGTAATTGTTTCATGTGCAAGATTGGGGTGCGGGGTGGGGGGAAGATGAGTATCTTTTACTGCTCATTGCCCTATGGTATATTTATTGGATAGAGCCAAAAATTGTAACAGCGCTGCTTTGCGGAAGGAAGTATAAAAAGGGATAGAAAAAAGCACGCGAGGCAAAACCTTAAGCACTCTTGTGGACATTATTGAATGTGAAACAGATGAGGCATTGAAGAAGTGAACTCTAATTTAGATATTAGTGGAAGAATGTTGCATTGTTTCCTTTTTTTTGGAGCATACATCCTATTCCAATTTGTAATGATGATTAGATTCTATTTGTGGAAAAACATGTGATCGTTTAAGTTCTAGTGTAAATTTCTATCATATTAATACCAGATCGTACATTTATTACAAAAAAAGACAAATATAGTATTAAAGTATTCATCTTCCTTTATTGTTGCTTTTCAAAAGCATTTATGGTTTACATTCCTCTAACTTATTCATTTACACTGGTGTAAATATCTCATTCAAGGTAGGGACGGGAAGAGAGTTAGTTCTCGGGGACTTAAATGGTGCAAGGACAATTTTTTGATGGATGTATTCTAGAGTCTGCATAGAATTTCTTGCCAAAGAGACTTGACAATCCAACAAATTAGGGGAACACGAGGTGGAGAGATTTTTTGGGATTGAAATTTAGAACGGAGTTCCATGATTGGGAGCCTGGGAGGCTGAGTTCCAAAGATTGATGGCTTTACACCATAGGCAAGATTCTCCGGTTGACAAAAACCCGATGCTTTTTGGTGGGATTTGGGTATTAATGGAGTTTGCTCTGTCAAGTCTTTTTATGAGAAATTTTTGTTTAGTGAGGAGGGTTCTTTCCGTATAGTGCAATATGGATACCAAAGGTGCCGAGGAAGGTGTGCTTTTTCACATGTTAGCTACCAGAGGGGTAATATTGGCGGAAAATCTTACAAAGCGGAAGGTTTTGTTTGTGTCAGCTGGTGTTACCTATGCAAGAAGGCGAGCGAGGACGTGGATCATTTTCTTATACATTGTGGTCTAACCATGAGGTTATAATGTGATATGCTTAGTTGGTTTGGGACCTCATGAGTCTGTTGGAGGAGCGGGAAAAGGAAGAGAAGACGTAGGCATGGAATGTGGTTCCTCTAGTGTTAATGTGGATTGTTTGGAGAGAGAAATATGAGAGCCTTTGAGGGGTAGAATCGAGTTTTGCTCAGTTACAGAGTAGTATCCAGTCCCTTGTTTTCTTTTGGTGCACTCATAGAGTTCCATGTTGTATAGAAGATTGAGTGGAGTTTGTAGAGAATCATATCGTTTTGTAGACTTTACATTTTGGTATACCCCTTGTAGACGGCCAGTCCTATGGCCATTTTTATGAATGAAAATACACTTGATCAAAATTTTACCTTATAAAAAAACTTGATCAAAAAAGAAAAATTCATGTCCTCTAGTTTTGGCTTAGAAAAATTGTTATAAGTTATCTGCATGAGTTGGTGTTTCCTTTGCAAGGAGGAGGGGGTTGAGGATGTGGACCATATTCAGTTACATTGAAATTAACCAAGAAGTCATGGGAGGATATCTTTGGATGGTTTGACGTTTCTTGGGTAGTGCCAAGAACTGTGAAGGAGTTGATGTTCAGCTGGAAGAGCGGAGCTAGGAGAAGAAGGCACAAGAGTTGGAATGTTACTCCTCTTGCTATAATGTGAGTCATTTAGAAAGAGAGAAATAGGAGAGCTTTTGTAGGGGTGGAGATGAGCTTTGCTCAATTGAGGAGTAGTCTCCGATCCCTTATTTTCTTTTGGAGCACCCATGTAGTTCCTGTTTGTATAGAGGATTGGGTGTCTTTTGGAGAGAACCATTTTTGTAGATTTCTCCTTTTTTTGGTTTATCATGTGTATACGGCCAAGTTGGCCTTGTTTTTATCAATGAAATCTTTTACTTTAATAAAAAGAAATTGCTATAAGTAAAAAATCAGCTATTTGCACTTTACTACCAAGATAAAATTAGGGGTAAGTTACAGCTCTCTCTGCTCTAAATACAATCTCAATTTGCAAGTAATTAGTTTGTTACAAAGGAGTATACAAATTCTATACAAACTAGGTCTGTACTAAAGAGTAGAATCTAGAAATCCCACACAATCATCTCGACAATAGAGAATATGATGTATTCTTCACGAGTATACTGGGAATAACAAATGTTCTTGCTTTGTATTGATGATTTTTCTTGTCCTTCAAAAGCCTTGTTATTTTATTTTCAGTTTCCCTGCCTCTTCACATTCTCCAGGATTTCAAATGTCACAATTTATTTGGCATCACTGAGTTGATTTCCATTATTTTAAACATCAACCATAAATTAGAAGCAAAACCACAGCGTGACAGTAGGTGATCAGCCTCCTTTCAGCCCCTCAAACACAAAGCACCAATTCAACATATATTTACTTTTTCTTTTGAGATTTTTGCCAGTGAGATTGAACTCCGAGAAGCAGTGGTGGAGCCACAACCAAGGAAGATGGTTCAATTAAATCCCCTTTGTTAGGAAATAGTACTGTGCAAATAGGGCAAAATAATCTTTTTCGTATATATATTAATTTTTTCGATCCCCTTGTAGTGGCAAAGGTAGTTTAGGTCATATGTTCAAATACCAGGCTCCTCCACTGCCCAGAAGCTGTCCTTCAAATGTTATTTCTAGGTGCCATTTTTTCCCATACAGCTGCATGTGGTGAAGTCTTTGAGTTTCACAGTTGACATAGCATGGCAACGATTACTGTAAAAGTACCTGCTGGAACCCCCTCACAATTCGAGGAATGTCACCCTCTTGCAGGATCTTAATAGCATGAATATTATTTGGAAGACCTGTGCTTCCTCCACCTTCTAATCATTTAAGGTTCTGGCTGAAGTATCACAACTCTTGTTGTTGACTCCACATCAACCTCACCATTGATTAAGCAAGCAATTCTTCTTTAGTATATCATTAGGTGGGTGGTTACAATAATCTGCCCAATTGCTAATAACTAAAGCTAATTTGGGTACGGTAATAACAATTTGGGCACTTTATTATATGTTCCAAATGACTGGACCACTTTTGGGTTTAATTTTCAGAAAAACAAGTGAGGGAAGGTTTCTAGATTGTAAATAAAAACAAGAAGGGATTTAATGGATTCTTGTCTTCCATTTGACCAACAACAACATACCCACAAGTGGTGTCTTGGAAGGGTAGTGTGTACACAACCTTATCTTTACCTTGTGAAGGTAGATATGTTGTTTCCGATAGACCCTTGTGCTCAAGTATGGAAAGAAGATACAATAGTAAAGATTGAAGAAATGATGGATATAATGGAGAAGATACAGTAGCAATAACAAATAACACAATAACCGAAGCAAAGGAAACAACAAATAATAATAAAATCGAAGAATAAGCTAGTAGTAGAGGAATATTGTCAATACTGATAAGAAAACTAGACAACGGTCGACTACTACTAACCTTCTACGCTAATCCTCGACCTCCATATCCTCCTATCTAGGGTAATGTCCTTTCTAAGCTGCAGGTGTGCCATGTCTTAAGTAAATTACCTCTCGCCAATACTTCTTTGACCTACCTCTACCTCTCCTTATACCTACCATAGCCAACCTCTCACACCTCCTCAGTGGGGCATCTGTGCATCTCCGCTGCACATGCCCGACCATCTCATTCTCGCCTCTTTCATCTTGTCCACCACGGAGGTCATTCCCGAGTATCTTCGTTTTAATCCTATCTCTCTTAGTATGCCCACACATCTATCTCAACATCCTCGTTTTCGCTACTTTCATCTTCTGGACGTGCAAGTTCTTGACCATCCAACACCCATACCCATACGACATAGCTAGGCTGGCAACCACTTTATAAAACTTAAAAAAAGAAAAGAAAGGAAAGCAATGTTTTTTAAGCTAGAATGTCTTTAATTTTGTGTAACTGAGGGAGGGAGCTAGCTGGTTTTCTTTTACCTTAAAGTTAGCCCTTCACGTTTCTGTTAAGAGTATAGCAACTGTCTTGACTCGTCAAGCGGACTTCTTTTGCGTATATTGACAGGATATGGTTGTTTAACTTTTTCTTTTTTAAGCGAGTAGTCTAAAAATGGATGGCAGACATGTACTTATGACCACATTTATGCTCTTAAAATAGTGCTTTTTAAAAATAAATGTTTCTGTTTCAATGTGGAGGCACCCTTCTAAATTATTTCCATGTTAGAGTATTGTTTTGTCTTATTCCTTTTGTTTTTCTGGCTCTTTTTGATCTTAGGTTCTTAGAGTTTCTCAAGCTGATGTGAACACACAGATTATTTTTAATTGCCAAATGGGACGTGGGCGAACAACCACAGGAATGGTGATAGCTACATTGGTGTACCTTAATCGAATAGGGGCTTCTGGTAATTCTTATTTTCTCTCATGTCAGACCTGGTATTTCCCTTCAATGTCCAATTTAGAAATATTTCCTGCCCTTAGATTTTATTCTCTTGTTTTTTATGAAGTAATTTCATTAATGGCATCCAGTGGATGCAGAAAATCAAAAGTACATAGTGCTAGAAAATATAAATGAGCTCCCGCATAGAGAGGTAAACTAAATAGTTAGGGTCCTGACAAAATGACAAAATGACAAAATCTAAAAGACTATCTTGGCAGTTTACAAGGAAGAGATTATGCCATCTCTCATTCACTGCAGTTTCACCACATACGTCGCAT
Source organism: Przewalskia tangutica (assembly GCA_029844215.1). Lineage (NCBI taxonomy): Eukaryota > Viridiplantae > Streptophyta > Magnoliopsida > Solanales > Solanaceae > Przewalskia > Przewalskia tangutica. The sequence goes on from CM056721.1 coordinate 128,239,346, forward strand.
TTCATTCTGAATATATAGGGTTTAGCTGGGTAATGCCTAGGACAACTACTGAGCTCCTAAAATGTTAGTACTTGAAAGGGCTGGGGAAGGACAAGCAAAAGATATGGAATACAATGCCTGTCACCATCTGGTGGATCATCTGGAAAGAACGGACCACAAGAAATTTTGAGAGGAAAAAGTTATCTGTTATCAGCATTAAGAACAGATGCGTTTTTTTTATTGTTCTATTGATGTAGAGGCCATGATAGACTTTTTGAGCTCATTAGACAACCTGTAATGTGGCTTTCCTATGTAAATACTTTGCAGCAGTTTGGTGCTCTTTTATACAATACTTCTACCAATAAAAAAAGAGATTATGCTAACTGAATTTGTTAAAATACATCTAGCCTTTGCAGAGTGAATGGGAGTTGATGCACAATCAAAACATCTTCATTTCTTTTCTGTCCAGATGCACCAAAATCTCTCTTGCTCTTTGTTCTTGGCTTCTGTTTTATTAAGCCTTTTTAGTTGAAGGTTTTTCTTTCCTTTTTGGAAATAGTGACCTGAAATTCATTTGTTCAGAGAAGGGATTCAATACCTTACTTTGATATCATGAAGATAGAAGAGAAAATGACTTTCCATAATAGTCACCGGAATGGCAGAATCAATGTTAAGAGGAGGAACTTAATACCAATACCATGAAGAAAAAAGATGACAAAGAATCTTTGAAGGAATATCGACGGAAATTTAATGCTTAGCTGAGGGACTCAATGTCTAAATTCTGATACATGAAGAAAAAGGAAGAGAAAACTCTTCCAGAATAATGAAGATCAATGTTTAGAGGTGGGACTACTTATGAAAAAAATGTTTAGAGGGGAGACTCAATTCCTAAACTCTGATACCATGACAAAAAAAGAAGAGAAGACTTTCTGGAATGATAATCGGAAATTCAATTTTCACTGGGATGCAACACCTAAAATTCTATCTCATGAAGCATAAAAAGAGAGTTTGGAATACATTTTACTTAAAAATTCACCGAAACATGCTAAAATAGTGTAGATGATGCCGCCAGAAGGATCTTCAAAGAGAGACACAGAGCCATCGAAACGTTGAAGTGATCATATAAAAAGACAAGAATGTTTTTAGAAGAATGAGCCTTGGCCAGATTGTTGGTGTAAGGCTCGTGGGTAAGTAGAAGCTACTTAATCTATATCAAAATTGTGGAGACTTTAATACCATATGAAAATAGACAAGAACAAAAGAGAACTTGCTTGAATTGGTTAAGAAAAGCATACATTATGCTTCTTATATACTACATGAAATAAGAAGAGTTAGTAATGAGGAAAATACCTACACTTCTGGAATTCACAGTTGTGACCGAATGAGAAATAATATTCTATACCGCTAACTTAAACATGGGGAATGAATCTAGACTACTTCAGCATATAATTGCATTAATTCTCTTGACTTTTAACTTGCATGCAGGGATTTTTCCATCATATAAAAAGTTCGATTTCATAGAAAGAAAAAACATAAGCAGGCTGTAGTCACACTTTTTCTTTAACTGTGACAGCGTTGAACATGATATCTCTATGCCTCTGGTGAGGGACTCCAGCCTCATTCTGAGACAGATTATAGGTCTCACTTGTAACCTCATGAAAACAATAGGGTTTTGCTTCTATTTACTCTTTATCAGTTTACAGCCCCGGTGTTAAGTCCCTCATTCCTGCTAGTATTTGATTCACGCACTTAGTAGAAAGGCTTAATTGGACAATGAGAAATCATACATCTTTGTATGTCTGATTGCCGCCCAACCCATTCTACTTGCAAAAATGGCTAAACTGATAAAGAGTAAATAGAAGCAAAAACCTATGATTTTCATGAGGTGCATAAAATGGCTAAAAAGAAACACGGAAATGGGTAGTGGAGGATGAAAAGGCATGTGTAATTGCTAGTTGAGCCTTGAGAATCCTGTGGAGAAACTCCGTAGGGGAACTCTATAAGATTCAACTAATGAGGTGCGTAAGTATCATTGGGTAAGTCAGGAGATTGTTATGACATGAAAGTATTGATGTGGACTTCATTAGGAAAGTGGTTATGGAGATTTGGGGTTTGCCCTTTGGAGAGAGGTGACTGTGGAGAAATATGAGGTCTTGGAAGGGGGATGGAAGACTAAGAATGTCACTTTTATATCGATGTTGTAATAGACGAATTTATTTAAGGGTCGGGAAGAGTTTAATGGGAATATATCATTTGAGGCGGGGGATGAAGGTAGGGTAAGTTTTTGGTATCATAGGTGGTGTGGAAACGATGCTTTGAGAATTTCAGTTCGAAACATATGTAGAATTTCAATCCAAAAGGAGATGCTATTCCAACAGGTACGAAGGTTACTAGGTGAAAGTTCACTCAGATTTGGTGCTGAGGAGAAACTTGCAAAACTGGGAAGTTGCAGAATTTCAAATTTTAGTTGAATTTCTCCACGAACACAGGAAATGCACGATATATGGAGTTGGAGGCCGAGGAATAGTGGCATGTTCTCTGTTAACTCCTAGTATGAGAAACTTTTGGTAATGGAGGAGACTATGTTTTCATATCAATCAGTAGGATCCATAGGGTTTTAGAAAGGTGTGTTTTTTCATTTGGCTGGAGGGGATGATCTTGACAATTGAGAATTTGAGGAAGAGGAAGATTACATTTGTCAGTTGGTGTTTTATGTGTAAAAGTTCGAGTGAAGAAGTGGACCATCTTATTTTACATTGTCGGGTAGCATCTTGCTTGTGGTGGAAAATACTGAGATGGTTTGCAATTTAGTGGATAATGCCAGGCACTGGAAAACAAGTGTGATGTTTAGTTGGACCCTTAGGAGACAGAATGATTTTGTAAACTTGAAGAATAACCTCTTTTTTTTATCGAATATAATTTATTTCATAAACAAGGCCATAAAACGGCCGTATACAAGTGGTATACCAAAGGTCAAGTATATACAAAAACATATGATTCTCTACAAACTCCACCCAATCGTCTATACAATCGAGTACTTTCTGAGTACACCAAAAGCAAATAACAGAACGAAGGCTACTCCTTACTGGGGAAGCTCGACTCTACCTCTTCAAAAGCTCTTCTATTCCTCTATCTCTAGACTACCCACATTAATGCAAGTGACACCACATTCCATGCCCTTCGTCTTCTCCTTCTCCTCTGACTCTTCCAACTGGACATCAACTCTCTCACGGAGTTTGGCATCACCCATGGAGTGCCAAACCACCTAAACATATCCCACCATAGACTCATTGTCAACTCGCAATGTAGAAGAAGATGATCCACATCCTCGTCCGCCTTCTTGCACATGTAACACCAACCGACACATACAACCTTCCTCTTTCTCAAGTTTTTTGCTGTCAAAATCGCCCCTCTTGCGGCCAACCAAGCGAAGAAGCACACCTTCCTTGGCACCTTTGGAATCCAAGCATTACATGAGAACACTTGCTCCTCCCTAACCAAAAGCTTTCCGTAGAAAGCCTTCACAAGCCTGGCTAGGAGATTATGGTGGGATATGTTCAGTTGGTTTGGTATGTCTTGGGTGATGCCAAGGTCTGTGAAGGACCTGTTGTTTTGCTGGAAAGCTGGAAGAAGCAGAAGAAAGAGCAGGGCATGGAATGTTGTTCCTCTGGCTTTGATGTGGATCATATGGAGAGAGAAAAATAAGGTTTTTTTGAAGGGGTAGAAATGAGTTTTGGACAGTTGAGGAGTAGTCTCCGATCCCTTATTTATTTTTGGTGCACCCATTTAGCCCCGGGTAGTATAGAGGATTGGGTCTCTTTTGTAGAGAACCATATCTCTTTGTAGGATCTTTGCTTTTTGGTTTACTTCTTGTATACGGCTGGTATTGGCCTTTTGATTTATGAAATGAAACTCACCCGATAAAAAAAAAGTCTTCACAGAAAACACACCATTATTCCCCAATCCCCAAGAATAGCCTCTTGTCCCCGTTTTTTTTGGTGCGCCCTCAAGGTTCCTTATATATATAGATGATTAGGTGATACACTGACGTTATTAGAAAATCGTATCTTTTTGTAAGGTTTTCTACTTTTTGTGTATATTCGTATTTTGGCAAAAAATACTTTATCACCCAAAAAAACAACTGTGAAGGTAGATTGACCGAACTTGATCTAAAAGCTAAATCTCTAGACCTGTATTCCTGCAGGGTCTGCATGAATCACTCTTATAGCTTTCATCAGTTCTATGTTTAAATCTTTGAATGCTGGAACCATTAATTGAGATTTTTTCATCTACACAGGAATTCCGAGGAGCAATTCTATTGGTAGAGTTTCTGACTGCATCTCCAATCTGAATGACACATTAGCAAACTCAGAGGAGGCAATACGTAGAGGGGAATATGCTGTAATTAGAAGCTTGATTCGGGTATTAGAGGTAGCAAAGCAGTCTGACTTTCTATTTCAATAATTTTAAGCAGATTTGGCATTTTGTTTGATTTGATATTGACTGGAGTTATGCTTTAAAGGGCGGCGTCGAAGGCAAAAGACAAGTGGATAAAGTCATAGACAAATGTTCCTCTATGCAGGTAGGGGTGTATTATGTGTGAGAATATGTTTTGCTTCTACTACGTTTTTGCCTTTGGTTATTTTCTCCTCACAATCTGCTATGCTGTCTTCTTGTTGGCGTGATCTACTTGTGATGAGAACAATCCATGAAGAATCTTTCTATCATCCCTTTTATTTCATCTCATTTTAGAATGCTTGAAAATTTGCAGTTTCTTTTCATGTGGGTCTGAGATAAAAAAAATTATGATGCGAAATTTCCATTTTTATTTAATACGTGGATCTACTTGCAGAACTTACGTGAAGCTATTGCCACCTATCGCAATAGCATTTTGCGCCAACCTGATGAGATGAAGAAAGAGGCAGCACTTTCGTTTTTTGTGGAGTACCTAGAAAGATATTACTTCCTCATATGTTTTGCTGTATATCTCCATACACAACGAGATGCACTTTTTTCTAGGTCCCCTGCTCATTGCAGCTTTAGTGATTGGATGAAAGCAAGACCGGAGTTGTATAGTATAATCCGCCGGTAAGGATAAAATATTCTGCTATTGTGTTTAAAGTGCTTTGCTTACATGATTATATGTTGCCACTTTTGTGATAGTTATTCTTATTATTGTTTTTACTCTATCTTTTTTTGACACATAAATATTACTGCTGCAACTGACTCTTTCAGATGGTTATCTTACATCATTTGTGTCAGTATTTTATCACTGATTCATGTGTATACGTTTGTTGTTAGGCCTGAAAAACTTTCGTAAGCTTACATAATTTGAATTGTCTGATATTATGTGAGAAGTTAAAGAGATACTTCCAGAATGCGAACATAATTTGGCCAAAATTGACATCGATATACTAAACTGGTGTTCAGTTAAGTTGTTGAATTGCACTTGATCACCCTAGCAGCCATGCAATTTACTTGTTCCTTAAATATTTAACTATTCTAAACTATCAATGTTATATGGAGAAAATTAACTTTAATATTGCTCGAGAAAATCTATGCAATCACTAAATTTGTTCAATTGGTCCTGTATTAGTTCCCCTTAAGTTATTTGGCTTGGGGCCTGGTATTTGGAGAGAGAAGGTAAAACATCTGTGTAAACTTGTGGCTCTGAACTTTGAGAAGCCTCTCAAGTTTACTAAGTCATCTCTACTATGTGATACATTGATCTAGTTACTTTCCATATGTGGTTGGTGTTCTGATTTGCTTAAATTTTTAATGTAATGAAGGCTTCCTTATAACATCTCATCTGTGTGTTGAAATAGATATTACTATATACACTAGTTTAAGTTTCTTGATGTTGGACTAGTGTTAATCGAACTTTGTGAACACTTGTATGTGCTCCAAATTTTTACTGTAAAAGCCCAAAGAAATCCTGTGTTATTGGAAAACTTATAAGCTAGAGTTGGCTGCAGGTTGCTAAGGAGAGACCCAATGGGAGCGCTCGGCTACACGAGCCTGAAACCTTCCCTTGCTGAATTAGTTGACACTGCGGATAGTCGCCCTTCTGAGATGGGGCAAGTAGCTGCTTTGAGGAATGGAGAGGTTCTTGGACCTCAAACTGTTCTTAAGAGTGACCACTGTCCTGGATGTCAACATCCTGGCTTGCCAGAAATAATAGAAGGTGCTCCCAACTTTAGAGAAATTCCAGGATTTCCTGTCTATGGTGTTGCAAATCCAACTGTCAGTGGGATCCGATCTGTAATTCAAAGGATTGGTAGCTCCAAAGGTGGTCGTCCAGTTTTCTGGCACAATATGAGAGAAGAACCTGTTATTTACATCAATGGAAAACCATTTGTACTCCGTGAGGTTGAAAGGCCCTACAAAAATATGCTTGAATACACGGTATGAATGCAATGTCATGCAAATGTTAGATAATTAACTTCTGTCAGACGTCATTACTGCCGATGATGCATAAACCCTTCATTTTGCATTGACGTACCATTGCCAAATGTGTGTGACATTGTGTGGTATCATTATATGGACATGATATGGTAACATTATATGGATCCTTTAAAATATGTTAAAAACAATCAAAATTTGGATGGATCTGTATCAGGTCCATACTTGTCTCGTATACTCGTACTTGGTCCTCGTTTCTAAAACTCTTGAATCCATATAAAATATAAATTGCTGTTGGTGCAACTATTCAAGCTTTATGCCAAATTTTTAGACTTATATTGTGCTGCTAGAAGCCATTCCACTACCTTTTGGTTTTCTCTGTTTGGAAGAATGCAGTTTCTTCTTTCTTTCTTTTCTTTTCCTTTTCCTTTTCACATCAAAATCAAAAGAAGTAGATCATGGAATTTTTGTTTGATTATAACTTTTTAGTTTACTACGGTAAAAGTTCTTGCAATTTCTTGTGTCATATTTTTTATTACCCCCCATTTTGGAGGATCTATAGTGTTTTCACACTTCCCCTCCGGCGTGACTCTAACCCTGGACCTACCGGTCGTTGGTGGAGGTGTTTTACCAACTGAGCAATCCTCACTGACCTACTGGTCTTGTGTCACATGTTATTAATTTTAGAAGATATTCGTTACTGATATTAATTCCAATGAGATCTCAATATACTCCTTTTTCAATTTACGTGTCTTTCTTTTTTAGTCTGTTTAAAAAACAATGACATTTTCTTATATTTAGTAACTCTTTTATTCCAACCTAAGTTGCTCGGACTCTCCAAAAATGTTGCCGCACCCCTGTAGGATCCTTCAAAAATACACTATTTTTGGAGGATCCGACACGCACCCGTCGACATTTTTGAAGAGTCCGAGTAACATAGGTTCCAACATCCTACATGGAATGTTTAAGACCACAAGATTCAGAGGGCATTTTGTTACATTGTACACATGTTTAGACTTTAGTTTAAAATCACAAGGTTCAAAAGTCTCCCTTATTTTCTTAAACTACGTGTCTAGTCAAATTCAGATACTTAAATTGACACAGAGGGAGTAGAACATAGTGCAAATATCTTTACTTTAAATCCTTTTTTGAGCCTTTGGCTGCTATTATTTTATCAAACATGACAATCTAATAAGTACTCCCTTTGTACGGAATAATCAGATTGCATAAATTGGAGTTCGTTCCAAGCTAATTTTGATAGATTTCAAATGGTACAGGTAGTTCTGTTTCGAAGTATGCTTGTGTTACAGTAACTATTGTTTTTCCACTTGGAAGTTGTTAAAGTTCCTGTTCTCTAGCTTGAAAGCCTTATTTTGTTTTCTGCAGTATACAACATTTTCATTTCTAATGCAAGGGCTTTTTGTAGTACAATGTTTGCTGAAATACAAGATACTTCCTTCTTTTAAGTGGATTTTCTTTGGTGTATTGACTCCTCTATTACTTGTGATTTCGAGTCATGATGATTAAACTGGCTAATTACAACTACATGGATCTAGGGGATTGATCGTGAAAGAGTGGAAAAAATGGAAGCTCGATTAAAGGATGACATTATGCGAGAAGCTGACCGTTATCAAGGAGCAATAATGGTTATTCATGAAACTGACGATGGTCAAATATTTGATGCTTGGGAACATGTGAGCTCTGATGCAGTTCAAACTCCTGTGGAGGTCTTTAAATGCTTGGAGGCTGATGGTTTTCCTATAAAGTATGCTCGTGTTCCTATCACTGATGGCAAAGCTCCCAAAAGTTCTGATTTCGATGTATTGTCTTTTAATATAGCATCTGCTTCCAAGGATACTGCTTTTGTCTTTAATTGCCAGGTAACCTAGTATTCTTCGATTTACCTGTATTTTCTGACATTTGGCTCCAAACAGATGATGCCAATTTTACTTATTTCTGCGATTACAGATGGGTATAGGGAGGACTACTACTGGAACTGTAACTGCATGCCTTCTGAAATTACGTATTGATTGTGGGAGACCCATTAGAGTATTGCATGATGCATCAAATCTTGATTTAGGTGGTGGTATGTCAAGTGGTGATGAAAGTGAAGGCCAAGTCCATCCACCTGCATCATTAGTATTGAAAAGTAGACCTCAAACACATACAAATGATACATTTGGGATAAATGACATCCTGTTGCTCTGCAAAATAACAAGATTGTTTGATAATGGGGTGGAATGCCGAGAGGCGTTAGATGTTATTATTGATCGATGTTCAGCTCTGCAGAACATACGCCAAGCAGTCTTGCAATACAGAAAGTTGTTTAATCAGCAGCATAATGAGCCTAGAGAAAGAAAAGTAGCACTAAATCGTGGTGCTGAATACCTGGAAAGATATTTTCGTTTGATTGCTTTTGCTGCATATCTTGGCAGCGAAGCATTTGATGGATTTTGTGGACAAGGAGAATCGAGGATGACCTTCAAAGATTGGCTGCACAAGAGACCGGAGGTTCAAGCAATGAAGTGGTCAATTAGATTAAGGCCTGGGAGATTCTTTACCATCCCTGTAATGCTTCTGACATCTGTCTGTCTCATGGTTATGGATTCGTTTGACGCTCGATTTGATTCTGTTATAATTGTTAGTGCAGGAGGAACTAAGAGCTCCACATGAGTCACAGCATGGGGATGCTGTTATGGAAGCTATTGTGAAAGATCGGAATGGCTCTGTTCTTGGGAAAGGGTCCATTCTCAAGATGTATTTCTTTCCTGGCCAAAGGACTTCCAGTCACATACAAATTCATGGTGCTCCTCATGTTTACAAGGTATGTTAAATATCCACTATTGTTAGGACGATAAGAGAAGCTGAATTTTGATTTCACATGCCTAATAGGGAGATAGTTTTTTTTATCAAGTAAAGCATTAATAGGGAGATAGTTATACTTGTGTTTGGGTTTCCAAGAGAGATGTATGAGTACCTTTTACAACACAGGCCTTTATGATAGAGATATGCCATGGCTTTCCCCCCACAAGTTTCATCAAATAGATTCGAAGCCAAGTGGTGTAAACATCGTATGGCTAAGAACTGTTTTCAACTAGATGGAGTAATAATGCTTTGAGACAAATAATTAGCATACAGTATATTATTGTATGCTAATTTTCTTTTTCCGTTTCAAAAAATATTTAGCATACAGTAATATATAGAGTATTATGTTACATCTGTAAATGTGTTACTACTAACATATTTTTTTGGTTGCCTATATTGGGCGAGAACCGATACATAATAGACTTGAGAAAATTAGGATCAAATGCAAAAACGTGAATATGAATACTCCGATGAAATGCAAATACACAGAAAATCCGAGAGAAGAATATACTCTCAAAAACACACGAAACAAAAAAAATAGAGAGAGAAGATAATCCATGATTATGCCTGGTTTTGTTATAGAAAATTGCTATTTTTCCCAACTGGAATCATAGAATAGTAGGAAATGAAAGCACTAAACAATAAGTAAACAGCTACGTAGAAGATGAGTACAAAAGAGGCTGTCAACAACAAAGGAGAGTATAAAAAACTGCTAACAAGACTAACCAGCAGTGGACAAAAATTGGGTCAAACAAAGACGTCCGAAGTATTGTACCCCAATCAGCGATGCAGTATGGGGCTGGTTTATCCCTCTGCTACTATTAGAGATCTAAATGTAAAGCCAGAAATGAAAAACAATGGAACAGCAAAATCAGGGAAGCAGAAAATTATTATGCTTAAGAAGATTACAGAAGAGACAGTCAACAACAATGGAGAGTATAAAAAACTGCTAGTCAAACCTTACCAAGCAGTGTATAAAGAATGGGTCAAACAAAGAAATCCAAAGTCTTCTTCCCCCAATCAATCGACGATTCAGAAGGGGCTGGTTTATCCCAACACTACCATTATAGATCTCAATAAAAATCTCCATAATCCAAATTGTGACGGCGTGGACCGTCTAATCAGGCAGAATTCAGGTCACAGAATAAATAGATTAAATATTCAACTTTTACCTAATTGTATAGGGTAGATTTTTTTTCATTTGCAAACGTCATGCACGTGCAATGCACTTATTTGACCTTGCAATGGAAGAGTAGAATACACTGACTGGAAAGAGATAGAGGCTAAGGACATAAATTTTGTAGTGAATATGCCTAGATTTTCAAATTTGTGAATTTTGAGTTTCATTTCATGGCTAAAACTTGAAATTCTTACTGAATTTCTCATTCGTTTTAGGTTGATGGATACCCCATTTATAGCATGGCAACACCTACAATTGCAGGTGCAAAGGAGATGTTAACTTACCTTGGTGCAAAGCAGACGTCAAAAGAAAAAATTGCTAAAAGAGTAATTTTAACTGACCTGAGAGAAGAGGCTGTTGTTTATATCAACGGAACACCTTTTGTTCTTAGAGAATTGAACAAGCCTGTTGAATCCTTGAAGCATGTTGGAATCACTGGTCCATTGGTCGGTCCTTAATCAAATTACCCCTTCAAACAATGGATATGATGATTTTATGATCTATTTAACTTCATTTTCCCCGCAGGTGGAGAACTTGGAAGCACGGTTAAAAGATGACATTCAATGTGAGATTAGACAATCTGGTGGTAGGATGCTTTTGCATCGTGAAGAGTATAGCCCAACTTCAAATCAAGTTAGTATCATCGGATATTGGGAGAACATATTTGTAGATGATGTTAAGACTCCTGCCGAGGTATATGCAAGCTTGAAGAATGAAGGGTATGACATAACCTATAGGAGGATACCATTGACTAGAGAGAAGGAAGCCCTGTCTTCGGATATTGATGCTATCCAATACTGTAAAGATGAGTAAGTGGCAGAACATAATTCGCAGAACATTTTATTGTCTTCAACTTTTGAGACAGGTCATTCAAATATTCACTAGCCTTTGTTGTGAGGGAAAAGTTGGCATATTAGGACTGGGGCATAATTCATGATTGCATTATGAAAATTGGATAGCTTCTTGCCCTTCTGCAGCCATCATCATGACATTGACAGATTGCACTAGATCTAGAAGTAAAATCATGTCTGTGGATATGCCTTGCTAGATTATGTTTTTTTAATCGTGAGTGTAAGAATCTTGATCGAACTATCATTAACTTGTCATTACCAATTTATACTAGTTAGTGACACAAAAGCTACATTCCTGAAGTTGTCTGGCTTGATTTGAACCCTGAGAAGATTTAATCGTTCATTCTTTGATAAGATAAATGTTATAACATGCTTCTTCTTTTGTTATAGTCTCTCCGAATCCAGAGAAAAAGTCTTTTCTGTGTCAGGTGCAATGTGATTTTGACTGCCAAAGGGCAAAAGTGTCTTTCTAGTGTGAACAATTTATTTGAGAGTTGCTAATCAGTGACTTCCTTTTCTATGCTCTCATTAGAAGGAAAATTAAACTATTTTTTTCCTTTTCCCTGTCTCTGAACAGCACTGCAGGATCTTACCTTTTTGTATCACACACAGGATTTGGAGGGATTGCTTATGCAATGGCTATTATTTGTTTAAGGCTTGAAGCTGAGGCTAAGTTGTCATTAGATATTCATCGACCATTTGAAAGTACTGTTCTTCCATGTCCACCTCTAGGGAATTTCAATGTTCAAATTTCTGATGAAGAAGCTCGGAGAATGGGTGACTATCGGGACATATTAAGCCTCACTAGGGTTCTTGTGCACGGGCCTGAGAGCAAGACAGATGTTGATGCTTTAATAGAAAGGTACACATCCTCTACTTAATCCATAAATGCATTGGTTTTCATCTAGCTTCCTTTAGCAGTCCAGCCTCCTGAATACAGGAGATTAGTTGAGGGCATAATTTCATAAACTTCTCATGCCATAGATTTTTTAAGGAATATTTGGAATTAGGAATTCTCTATTCAACAGTAAAAGGAACTAGTGACTGAAGTTTTCTGATTTTGTTGGGTGAAGACAACCAGTGAATCAAGTATATCTTTTAATGCTTATTAAGATATGTGTATATTAGGGGAATTAGGTAAAACTAATACAAGATAAGAGGAGATATTAGAGGGAGGCAGTGACTAGTGGTGTAGGTTACAAGGCCTAGGGAAGGGTGCTCGTTCTGGTAAAATCTTACTATGGTAAGTTGCTTAAAACGATGTACAGATCTACCCATGCTTGTCCGTTTGGATCCCGAACAGCCCCGAGAAACATGTGATGGTTGGCGGCTAAAGGAGCGATTCTGACTGCCAAAAACTTGAGGAAGAGGAGGAGCACTTATGTTGGTGTTTTATGTGCAAAAATACAGGAAATCATGTGGCCTCCTTTTATTGCATTGCTTAGATAGCTTCACAACTATAGTGGGAGATTTCTGAGATGGTTACTGTGAAGGCTTAGATAGATAGCTTCACAATTTTGGTGGAAGATTCTGAGATGGTTTGGTTTTGGACCATGCCGGGTATGGTGAAGGATGTTATATTCAGTTGGGCTTTTAGATGACAGAAGCGAAGACGTAGGGCATGGTGTATTGCTTCATTGGCTTTAATGTGGGTAGTATGGAGAGAGAAATAGAAGAGCTTTTGAAGGAAGTGAGCTTGATTTTGTACATTTGAAGAATAGTCTCCCAACTTTAATATCTTTTTGGTGTACCATTAGGTTCTTATTTCCATTGATGAAAATATTCCTCGGGCAAATAGATTTACCTTGGCTTTCTTAGGATCAAATTCAATTGTATACTTTGTTTTCCTTCGGTGTAAGGAGGACTTTGTAAATGAAGCAGAATCGATACTTAGCTTCTTAGAGTCCTTATAGGACTGGAAAGAGTTTCTTCTTTTTATTTTTGCTCTTATGTAATATTGCTATTATAGAGTCAGCAGAAACCTTCAAGATTGGGAAGTAGTCAAATTCCAATTCCTAGTAGAAATGCTTGACAAGCAAAAGCACATCTCATGATAATCAGGACTCATGGAGGTAGGGGTTGGGAAGAATTGATTGTTTTGAGTAAAGTCAAATTATCATAAGCTTTTTCTGAGGGAGGAATTAGGTTTTCCATACTTTATCAGTATGGATTCCTCAGAAAAAGATGTTCTCTTTTACTTTGTTGGCAGCGAGGGGGCAATATTGACAGTTGAGAATTTGAAAAAGAGGTGGATTGCTGTTTCATATGCAATTGTTAAGGTAAAGATGTGAACCACCTCCACCTACCTTGTCCGGTGGAAATTCAGTTGTGGTGCGATATTTGAGATGGCTCGGGTTGTAAAGGGCAGTGTTGGACATCGTGAAGGAAGCACTCTTCAGCTGAAAATTTAGATAAGCAGTCGGAGAGACTGGATTGTTGCTCGACTAGCACTCTTGTGGGTCCTGTGGAAGCAAAGAAATAGAGGAGCTTTCTATGTGATAGAAAACGATTATTTGCATTTGAGGAATAGTCTCTCATTTATAATTTCTTCGTGGTGCACAGATGAAATCCCAGTATCCAATTCGTATAGAAGATTGGGGGGAGTCATATTATGTTGTAAATTCCCTACTTCGATTAACAGTATACTGCTTGTGCACAGGAGATTTTCTCATTATTATAAAATTATTTACCTTGTCAAAAAAAGAAGAGCAGCAGGAAGTGGGAAGATCATTCTGACCAGCTTTTTAAGTTTGAAACTAACAGAAAAAAAACTGAATTTTGCTACTTATGGGTACGCTCAAGTCATACTTCTACTTTGATATGGTGCAAGTAGGAACTGATCTAGTCATCTAACTAGTTTGATCTTGAAGGTATAGATCAACTGAATTGCAAGCCACTGTTCTACTTCTGAATATTTTCTCTTGACTGTCTTTCTTTCAATTTTTCAAAGGTGTGCAGGTGCAGGCCATTTGCGAGAAGATATAGTTCAATATTCACAGGAGCTAGAAAAGAACTTAGATGAAGATGAAGAACGTCGAGCATACCTCATGGATATGGGCATTAGAGCTTTAAGGTTGATTCTCGTACATCTCTTTTTAATGAAGAATTTGTTGATAAAAATGAAAGGTAGAATCAGAGAACAGAGTATGATTAGTTTACAAGGAACAAACACACTGCCCCTACACCATCTTCGAGGTCCTCTTTTGAACTTGATTAAGATTAAGCTGAAACTTCTATTGTGCTGCAGAAAAGCATGCAGCAGAAATGCATGTTAGATATTGACAATTTGTTAGGAGTTCACACTGAAGGTTGAAAGGAAAAGTCAATTAAGAGATTCATAGCCATCTCCCGCAGGCTATTCTTTAGATCGTTCCACTTGTTTAAGAATGCTCATACAGACTAATAATATAATTAAAAAAACAAAGAAGTGTTGAAAAAATTTCCTTCTAGAAAGTGGACGGAGCATGGGACAAACTAAAATAGATACTAAGACATAATCTGGACTTTGGGGTACTATGAAATAACTGAATAAAGATTTTGTCCTTGAGAAGCCCATATTTCATTCATATGGTATATTGTCTTATACAGTTAGCCTCTTCCTTGGAATGGAAAGGTTCTATTGAGAAATTGAATTGCTATTTGGCCCAATTTCAGTGGTGGACTAAGCATCCTTTTTCCCAGAGCAATGGCCCGTGGACATTATAACTAAGGTGCTTTGCTGCGAAACAGGCAAAAAGTTTGAACTGTTTTAAATAACAGTTTTATTTCTTTTCTTTCTGCAGGCGATATTTTTTCCTGATCACATTTAGATCCTATCTCTACAGCTGTTCTCCAGCTGAGATAACGTTTAGTGAATGGATGGATGCAAGACCTGAACTTGGCCACCTGTGTGATAACCTTAGGATTGACATATAATGAGGATAATGTCAACACATATCCTCTGTGCATATCTACAAACTCGCAGATATGTGGAATAAAGTTGATTAGATTGAGAAATTGATGGTACTAAATTCAGAAAGATAGCTAATTCGTTCAGAACATAGACGTCTGTGCTGCAGCCAAGCAAAGATGATGCAAATTGCAAGACTGCGGCGACAGAAGTCAAGATGATCTGAAAGAACTATTGCCATGTGTAGCATAAGGGAACCTTGTAGGTTAAGGTGGGTCAAAGTTGCTAGTTAAGGAATATTTCAGTACTCTAGTAATCAAACTGTAAAGTTAGCTTCCGTACAATGTATGTGTATACTAGCTTTTCTGTGTACATGCAGAGAAATATAATGTAGTATCCAAGTTGCAGATGTATTGACATGTTATGTGTTAATAACTATTGACATGTATAGAAGCTGCTTCATATAACGTAAACGTAAACTTTATAGAAATAACTATTGGTTGTATATGACTTGCAATGAGACTGTTAAGACTAGTCACCGGACAATGAGATCCCTGCATTTGTTCCAAACAAGAAGATGGTGAAAAGTTTTTTCTGAATTCCTCTTTCTTCCAGTTTCTGAATCCAAATTTATTTCAACCAGACGTCATTAGAGATAAAGCGGGTTATTGGAAGATTGTAAGAGTTGATGGTTTGTTAGTTTTTTCTTTTTTTGGTATATAACCCTGGTATTAAGTGAGGGTAGAAAGACGGGTTCACTAATTATTCGAGTTTCTGCACTAAACCGATTTAGAAATTTCTCGATTATAAAGAAACTGACGACTGTCAACGGAGATCAAGGACGTTTTAAAGTGGTGTTTGCATCATTATTTACCCGCATTAATCTATTTCATGAATTAAAGAAATTATATAGTATTTATCTTCACTAAAATTTGAATTGAGACAGTAGATATTTTTTTCATTTTTGAAGAGGCCGGAGAAAAAGAAGAAGATGATATTCAAATTCAACCCAACTATTGATCAGAGTCACACTAGGCTTGGGCGGTTAAATGGCACCATTTTTAATCGGTTGTCATGTGACCCCTAGAATTCATAGTAGTGCTAAGCAAATGAGGATGAAGATTGATAGAAAATGATGAGAGCAGGCGGAAAAAACAAAACAAAATGCAAGTCCAGTTGTGGTACCATACGCATACCTCTTCAATTTTGTAGCGTGACGAAGCCATAGCAGATCCGCCGCAACAGTGCATTATCCGCCGCCCCTCTAAGCCTCAGGTTCTACAGATTTCGGCTTGCTACTTTCACGCCTTCTTCGGACGTCGGATCGAACGCTACCGTTGATGATTATGACGACGGAGATACACGGGAGAAGAAGGCGATGATGATGAGGGAGTTGAGATTGAGATTGAAAAGATGGGGGAAAATCGTAGGAGGATTCAATCTAAGGTAGCCGTGAAGGCCAGCTTGCAGAATGTGTGGGAAGTCCTCACGGATTATGAAAGATTAGCTGATTTTATTCCAGGTCTTGCTGTCAGCCAGTTGCTTGACAATTCTTTGACTAGAAAGATTAGCTGATTTTCATAATCTTTCATAATCCGTGATTTTATTCCAACTCACATTATGAAAATTCGTCATTTTTGGTCCGAATTAAACGGGGTGAGTTTTCCAGGTCGTCCTTTTTGGTCTGAATCAAAAGGGGCGACTTGGAAAAGTCGCCCTTTTTACAAGTGATTTTTATTACTTTTATGTAATAAGAAATTGACATATTTTTTATTAATAAATAGTAATTTTAATTTTTTATTTATTATTAAGGATGTATTATTTATATTACACAAGTTTATATTATGTTTTAGATCTTAAAATTCAAAATATTTTTCTTAAATTTTATATCCAATCAAATTATTATACATAAATTGAAAATGAGGAAATACTAACTAGACTGCCCAACTAATGTTAGTAGTAAGTAAACATGTTCATTTGTCCCAGTTTTGAAAATATTTCTTTATGGGCGCTCAATATTAATGTGATTTCTTTGTCTTTGTAGCATATTAATGAGTCACTATAAAAAATGTTAAATTGTTTTTAAGTTTGTTAAAATAAAGCTTTCGAAAATATAATTTTGAAAGATTGTTATTAAAAATAAATAATAAAATCAAAATATAAAGTGGACCAAAAAGGACGATTGTAGTCGCCCCCTTTGGTAAAAAACCAAAAAGGGCGATTGTAGTCGCCCCTTTGGTTAAAAACCAAAAAGGGCGATTGTAGTCACCCCTTTGGTTAAAAAAAATAACTTACTACAAAATATGATAGATAAATTTAAACATCAAAACATTTATGAGCAGTGGAATAAAAGTTTAGAAATAAATCAAAATTTCAAAAGTAAGAAAAATACATATTTATTTATATCTTATTAAAAATAAATAATAAAAGAAAATATTAGTACGTGATAATATAATTTGTTATTTCATTTGTACTCATTATAACATTTTACTTGACCATGATATTATGTGTGATTAATTAGCATAGGGCGGATAACAACAGAGATGAAACAATCACGAGAGATGATATTTCTCATCGTATTTTATATTTTGTTCTTCCATAGGTCTCAGTTATTTATATCTTATTAAAAATAAATAATAAAACCAAAATATAAAGTGGACCAACTATTTTATAAAGAAATACAAAATCGATCTTCTATTTTATAAGACACTAATAACATGCTTGCCTTAAGTTGAATATTCACGTGATAAGATACCACATCCACTTTTTCCAACAACTTATGTTAAAAAACGATGCAACAAAATAAATTACCTAAACTTTTTAATTGTCTGTTTAATTTTTTGGGTTGTACATCAATTAATCTCGAAATAGTTGATTAAAACACAAAGCTAGCCATGCAAGTTTCTATTGTTTTAATTAGAGAATAACAATAAACACTAGAAACATTAAACATTTGAAGATAAATTTAATTTCTAACTCGAATCTTCTTTTGTTATTTTCCGAACAATGGGAACTTTTTATTTTTATACAAAATCTTTCATTTGATTTATATAATATAACATATTTGTAAAAAAAAACGTAGGTGAACAACATTTAGTCATTGAGCGTTAAGTAAACTGTGTTTTAGATTTAGGACCAAAAAGGACAACTTGAAAAAAGTCGCCCTTTTGATTCGGACCAAAAAGGGAGACTTGAAAAAGTCGCCCCCTTTGGTGAAATTAAAAAGGGCGACTGTATGTCGCCCTTTTTGGTCCGAACTAAAAGGGCATTTTTTAGTCGCCTTCTTTGGGGCAATTTGTTGTAGTGACCTATCGGGTCTACTTGTGAAGTAGTGGACGTAGTGTCTTGAACTATTCACGTTTTGTAGTAAATCGAGACAACAAGCATCACACATATCATATCAACATATTTCAATTCTTACGGTTGTGTTCGTTTCGGTCATGAACAACTCTTATCTTCATGAGAATTTCTAGAGAACGTAGCCATATCGGTCCTCCCAGATGCGACCCCACATCAATCTCACATAGATAATATTAATCAAGAGTAGTCCATACTACCCCACCATAATGGCTATTAATATTATTAAGAACCGAAGTCCAACCCTATATCGTCAACGGATTAACACACTTGGTACATCATAGGAATGAGCATATGTGTGTTTTATGCTCCTTGAGTATTCCCCATCTAGTTTGCCTATTGAACCTAAACCATGGGATCTCCAATTATGATAGGTTAGGTTTCCACCAGTTCACAACTCATTTTATTGGCTTTAAGCTCATTCCCCTCGATGTAAATACGACTTGCTCTCTTGTAAGGCCTTTTGTCAAAGGATCCGCTATATTGTCCTTTGACTTTACATAATCAATGAAAATTATTTCATTCTTCAAAGAAGTTCAGATCGACATGACGTCGCCTTATGTGCCTTGATTTGCCATTATATATTTGATTATTTGCCCTCGTCAGGGCAGTCATACTATCACAATGTATGCAAATGGCGGTCACTGTCTTTGTCCACAACGGAATAACTTCTAGGAAGTTTCTTAGTCATTCTACCTCTTCGGCAGCTTTATCCAAGGCTACAAATAGGGATGTCAATGGGGCGGGGGCGGGGGAAGGGTACCCCGTACCCATACCCACCACATAAAACAAACCCCACCCCCGCCCCACCACCCATCACGGGTAGTAATTCCTCCAACCGTCTCCGCCCCACTTACTCCGCGCGGGTACCCACTTACCCGGCGGGTACTCATTAATCTCATTCTCTTTTTCTGACGGTCCCGAAAAAATGATTAACTAGTTTCCAGGATTTACCTTGTCAAAAAGACGAACTCAACTATACACAGAGCTCTCCAGGTTGACTTTTGAATATCTCAGTTAACTATCTTTCCACTGCAAGATCAAGGTTTTAACTTAGCATAAATGCTCGCTGAAAAGTTGGCAAACATTAAAACACAAATGATGGGCATTCCAAGGTTAGAGATGTTTCATCCACACATGCAAGCCTAACCTAAGCATGCATCCTATTAAACTTACTATTTTCATATACCAGAGATGCAAATGGACAATAAAAGTAGATTAGCCTACTAATATTATTTTCAGGATTTCCATAATTAGGAGCATGAAACTCAGTTGTGGACAAAGGGGAAACTAAACAGCAAGTAAATGGAAGAGGTACTTTCATGATTAGTACACAACCATTTTATAAATAAAGGGACGAGGTACATTCAGATCGAGACACTCATCGTTTATGTAAAAAAATGGAAAGAGGTACTTTCATGATTTTCAGGACACGGTGCGGGTTGGCTCAAGTCATATTTTAAATCAAAGGGCCAAATAAATTCATAAATAGCCTAATTAAACTAATAGACGATACGGATATGGGCGGTGCGGGTACGGTCGGTGTGGGTACGGTGCGGATAGCGGGGCGGGGCGATTGCGGGGCGGGTCTTATATGAAATCCACCCCCGCCCCAATACTCATGGCGGGTAACACTGTTGATACCCATACCCGCCCCACCACCCACCAAACTATCCCCCATACCCGCCCCAACTGGAGCGGGTGCGGGGCGGTACCCATATTTACCCGCCCCACTGACATCCTACAAACTCTGCTTCCATAGTTGATCTCGTATTTACCGTTTGCTTTGATGATTTCCAAGATACCGACGCTCCATCAAGTGTAAATACATGCCCACTTGTGGACTTACTTTCTGAATGGTTGGAAATCCATTAGCATCACAATATCCTTCTAATACAGGGGGATATTTTGTATAATGCAATCCATAGTTCATTGTATGTTTTAATTATTGTAGTGCCCTTATTAGCGCTACCCAATGGTCATTTCCAGGATTATGTGAGTATCGACTAAGCCGACTCAGTGTATATACTAAATTCGGTCTCGTACAATTCATTATGTACATCAAGCTTCCAAGAACTTGTGTATACTCCAATTGAGACACACTTTCACCTTCATTCTTCTTAAGGTGACAAGCGGGATCAAATGACGTAACCACTGGTCTATCATCATAGTGTCCAAAGTTTCTAAGGACCTTGTCAACATAATGGGATTGAGATAATATATAACCCTTAGAATTCCTTTGAATTCTAATACCAAGAATGACATCCGCTATTCCCATATTTTTCATATCGAAAACGGCATGCAACATCTTCTTAGTTTGATGAATTACATCATTATTTGTTTCCAGAATTAGCATATCATCCACATACAAGCATATAATTCCTTAATGTAGACACATTTGTCACATTCGTTTATTTGAAAACCATTAGATAATAATGTTTATCAAACTTCTCATTCCATTGCTTTGACGCTTGTTTAAGTCCACATAACGACTTAACCAACTTATAGACTTTCTTCTCTTGACCTTTCATAACAAACCCTTCGGGTTGTTCCATATATATTTCTTCATCTAGTTCACCATTTAAGAATGCAGTCTTCACATCCATTTGGTGTATTTCCAAATTGTGAATCGCTGCTATAACAATTAACGTCCTTATAGACGTAATTCTAGACACTGGTGAGTAGGTATCGAAGAAATCTACACCTTCCTTTTGTCGGAATCCTTTGGCTACTATCCGAGCTTTATATTTCTCTATAGTGCCATCAGGTCTTAACTTCCGTTTAAAGATCCATTTATGGCATATTGGTTTTTGTCCCGGAGAAAGATCAACTAATATTCATGTATCATTTTGTACAATGAATTCTACTTCACTTTGGATGACCTCCTTCCAATAAGGTGCTCCGGATGATTCCATAGCAGCCCTATACGTTTGAGGTTCTACTTCAACGGAAAAGGTCATAAAGTCTGGTACAAATTTTTTGGCCATTTTAGCATGTTTACTTCTCATTGCTTCAGAATTTTTTTCTTGAACCGATGAAGTAAAATTATCATCATTTTGAGGCAGTGTCCTCTTCTTAGAATTAAGAACACTTTTATCCTTGTCTTTAAAAGGAAAAATATCCTCAAAAAATTCGGCTTCAGCAGATTCCATAAGTGTGTTTTTGTGAATACTTTCAACATCGGAATGATACACCAAAAACTTATATGTCGCACTATTATTGGCAAGACCAACATAAATACAATCTGCTGTTTTTGGTCCAAGTTTAGTTCTCTTTGGTAAGGGAACTTGAACTTTTGCTAGGCAACCCCACACTTTCATCCTTTTGAAAGTGGCAATCTTCCCTTCCATAATTTGTATGGAGATTGATCACTTTTCTTTTGAAGAATTCTATTCAATATAATATTCGCAGTAATTAATGCCTCACCTCATAGACTTAGAGGTGCACCCGAACTAACCAACATTGAATTTATCGTATTCTTCAATGTTCTATTCTTTCGTTCGGCAACTCCATTTTGTTGTGGAGTATATGGCGTAGTGATTTGATGAATTATACCATGAGTGGAACAGAATTACTTGAATCCATTAGATTTATATTCACCACCTCTATCCGACCTTAGAATTTTAATTCTTTTGTTAAGTTGGTTTTCTACTTCTGCTTTGTATGTTTTAAACATGTTCAAAGCCTCATCTTTGGTATGTATTAAGTATACATAACAAAATTTACTGCATTCATCAATAAATGATATATAATAATTCTTTCCTCCACGAGAAGGGGTTGCTTGGTAATCACATAAATCATTATGAATCAAATCAAGCACTTCATTTGATTTCACCACAAATTTGTGGAGATGACATGCATATTTAGATTCTATGCATACCCCACATTTGTTTATTTTGTTCATGGAATATTTTGGCAACATGCCTATCTTTACCATTCTTTGTAAGGAACAATAATTTACATGGCCTAATCGAGAATGCCATAAAGAAGAAAGGGAATCAATCACATACTCAAAATCAGTGCTATTGTCTGCGTTTTCATTGATAACGACAAATGATTTTGTACATACAACACTTAGTTTGAAGAGCCCCTCAGTGAGGTAGCCCTTGCCTACATACACCCCACTTTTGGTGAGTACAAATTTGTCAGATTCAAAAACTAACTTAAAGCCCTTGTTGCTAAGAACAAGGCCAGAAATTAAATTTTTACAAATTTCAGACACATGTAGAACATTGGTGAGTACAAGATCATTGCCGAAAGTGAGCCTCAATGTCACTTTCCCTTTGCCTTCCACCTTCACAGAAGTAGCATTCCCAACGAACAATGGTTCTCCACTCTTGATGGCTTGGTAAGATGAAAACATGTCATTCTCTGAACATACATGCATAGTTTCACCTGTGTTCATCCACCAATCGGTTGAATTAGTAACCAGATTTGCTTGAGCAACCACAACCCCAACGAATTGGCTCTTAGTTTCAGCCCGGTTGGATTGGTTGACATTACTCGGACCTCCAACACCACCACCTTGACTCTTGCGAAGGTGACAATCTTTTTCCTTGTGCTCCGGTTTTCCACACCCAACATAAGCCTGGTTGTGATTTATTGAATGCATTGTTCCTTTATGGAGCTAGTGCATTCCTCCCGGTTACAAAAGATGGCTTGGCACCAACAAATTTGCCCTTGCCTTTATGAAAATTGGCCTTTGAAGCATTGCCTTCTACCATGTTAGCATTAGGCTCCAATGAAACAGCATCAGCCCTTTCATTCTTCCGGTTGTCCTCTTCAACACGAATTTTCAGAACCAATTGTTCAAAACTCATTTTCTCAGTTAGATGCTTCAAATAAACCTTAAAGTCCTTCCAAGAAGGAGGTAATTTCTCAATAATAGCACCAACAAGAAAATATTGGTTAAGGCCCATACATTCAACCTCCAGTTCATGAACAATAACTTGGAGTTCCTCCACTTGCTTGACAACTATTTTTGCATCGCTCATCTTGAAGTTTAGAAACTTTCCGATGACGAACTTCTTGAAACAAGCAACTTCAGTTTTGTACTTGTTCTCAAGTGACTGCCATAACTCCCGTGCTATCCTGAATGTGGAGTATATGTCATAGAGAGTATCATCCAAGACATTGAGAATGTAGTTCATACACAAAAATTCTTGTGTCCACCAAGTCTCAATCGTCTTTCGGCCTTTGCCTCCTCAGTTGGAGCATTCTCTCATTCTCCCTCCGGCAGTGCCGTTGAAGCCTCAGCAGTCAACATGTTGCCACGTGAAGTGTTGTCAAATAGAACAACATCTTCTGTTGCCAGCGCTTGAAATCAGCACACTTGAATTTTTCGGGTTTCTCCACACGCTTGAAACTCCAGAGCCTCAGGAATTCCGGCGCCGCGGCGCTGCGTAACGGGATTTTTCAATTTGAACCAAAAGTTGCAACTCTTCACATAGAGTCACAACCTTTGATGAATGAATGCTTAAGGTCGAAAATAAATGCTATATAAGCATGATGATCACTTGTTAGAAGACAACAACACAATTAACAAGATTAATCTTCAGATTTGAGAATCAAAATCATCTTGAAGAATCTTTCTAGTTGCTTCTTCTTCCTCCTCCAAAACCAAATTTCTGAAGAACACATAAAGTAGATTCGCCATAAGTGAATTTCTTGTGCTAGAACTTCACTTAGATAGTTGTATCCTCAAGACATACGTCTGTTGAACTGCAGCACAAACGGGGATGAATTTTTGTCTTAGGTCACTGCATTTGCAGACCTCTATCTACAAATCAAGTTAGTATGTGTTTATGCTTTGTTGAATTCATTGTAGTTGATTTCAATATTGTTGTTGAGTTCAATTATTTGAATTTCGTTTATATAATATTGTGGTTAAACATTGAAGGTCTAGATTGACACTAACAATCTAAGATGAAAATTTGTCCCCGCTTGTGTTGCAGTTCAACGGACGTCTGCCTTGAGGATACAACTATTTTCTAGCACAATAAATTCACTTCTGGCGAATCTACTTTATGTGTTCTTCAGAAATTTGGTTTTGGAGGAAGAAGAATAAGCAACAAGAAAGATTCTTCAAGATGATTTTGATTCTCAAATCTGAAGATTAATCTTGTTAATTGTGTTGTTATGTTTTAAAACAAGTGATCAACACGCTATTTATAGCACTAAATTCGACCAGGTGCAACCTTTCTTCAAAAGTTGTGACTTTAGAAGAAGAGATGCAACTTTTCATTCAAAATTAAAATTACCACGCTACCGCTGACCCTCGCGTACGCCGGATTCTCGGAGGCTCTCTGGAGTTTTGCGCCACGCTGACACGCAGCTGCGAAAAAATCACAGCGCTCTTTTCCGATCACTTTTAATCTTCTTCTTATACAAGTTTCAACAGATCATGCCTTGAGGAGCATACACAACATAAAAGAAGCCCTTCCTCAAATATGGGAAGGAGGGGAATACCCACAGCAAGTTATTCACTCCAATACCGCAGAATTAACTGTAGTACAAGCATAACCTACTCCACGTGCAGCA
Source organism: Przewalskia tangutica (assembly GCA_029844215.1). Lineage (NCBI taxonomy): Eukaryota > Viridiplantae > Streptophyta > Magnoliopsida > Solanales > Solanaceae > Przewalskia > Przewalskia tangutica. The sequence continues at coordinate 128,264,409 of CM056721.1, forward strand.
AGGCTTTGATGAATTTCTATAAAGATCTGCGTGAAATTAAATAAGCCATTATATATATATATATATATCTTGTATAAGTATTTCACTACGATATTTAGAACAATCAATTACGTACAAAAGATCAGAAAGACCATAATATTCGAGACCAGGAGAAAAGTGGAAATTATTGCCAATTCCGCAAGAATAAATTCCCTTAACCCTTTTAGGGTCTTTTTGGCCCAGATTTATAAAAGTGTTTCTGTTTCTTAGAAGTAGTTTTACAGAAACTATTTCCAGAGAACATGTTAAAGTGTTTGACCTATAATTATAGAAGTACTTCTGAGAAACAAAAACACTTTCTTGTTTGGAGAATATTTTTTTAATAGATTAAAACTATTTAAAATATTCTTTTTTTATCATATGTTTCTAAAAATTAGTATATCTTTACAATTTAATCATTTTTTTATTTAATTACAACATTTAATAAAAAAAATTATATTGTAAATAAGAAATGTAACGATAATATGATAGTCAATGACTCAAATAAGTCTAAATCTACCCTCACCCTACCCACACCTACCCCTCCACCCCCAACCCATCCTCAAATTTCTATTTCATATTTTTTTTACTTTTATAAAAAATATGAACCCCGCCGCCCTAACCCCACATACCCCCACCTCATCCTCAAATTTCTATTTCATACTTTTTGTTACTTTTATAAAAAAAATTATTTAAATATGACATTTTTTCTTATCTTTCACCCCCTGCCCGCCTACCCAATTCTCAAATTTTTATTTTATATTTTTTTTACTTTTATAAATAATTTATAAAAAATATGAATTTTTTCTAGTCAAAGAATTGTTTACTCCTTTCTTTTCCAATCGCCCCTAAGTTTTTAGGAGACTTCGACTGACTAAGAGGCTTTCACCGAGGTCTATTTTTTACTTTTGGTGGACAATATCGCATTCCTAGCAAATAAATTTGGAGGCAGACTTGGGAGAGATATCCATGCTAAAGCAAAACGATTATGTCATTGAGGTTTTCCACTATAAACTGGTCAAGGTAAGGGTTTAAGTTAAGGTAAGGCGGTTCGCTTGAGTTGCTCAACCGCCCCTTAGCCCGGTGCTCATGATGTACTACAGAACCTCCACCATGCCGGGGGAGGGGGACCAAGCAGGGCATAGCTAGCGGAGATCGTTCAACACCTGCGGCACAAACCCATTTTGAACCTATTGGTCCTAGTATCATTGTTACATCCCGTAATTCCAGGACATGAATAAGAGAATAGACGCGAGAGCGCAAGACTTGAAAATTGGTACGAAAGAAAGAATTGTTTTTCCGACGGAAAAATCTTCCGAACGTCGGAAAGGGAAAATGTTCGTTGGTGAGAATTAGATTCTCAAAATGCATTATTTGAGGAGTATAAAATGTATTATCATATTGGAAATTTATTTTTACGGATTTGGTCACGTTGGGCCCACCCGAGAAATTTTACGTTTTGTGGGGCCCACGAGGGTTACGAAATTTTATGGACGAATGGGAGGGCGACACGTGCCCCCCCCCCCCCCCCACATGGTCTTGGACGAAATTGGGCAAGGGTGAAATGGTCATTTGACCAAAGTATAGATGACAAAGTCTTGCAAGCTAAGAGCTTGGGATAATTGACTAAGTCAAGAGCCACTTGGCTTGATCTCTTTCATCCAAACTTAACAAGTGTTATAATCTAGACCCTCCAATGTGTTATATAAGCACACTAGTAGCAAGACAAGTCTTCCAACACTTAGAAAAATTAGAGAAAACTTTGAGCTTGAAATAGGAGGCTCTCGGCTTTGAGGTTTTTTGAACAAGAAAAGTTTTCAATTGTTGTCCAATATTCACAAGACTTTAACGCAAGGTTCCTAGTGGTATTGTAAGGATATATCAATAGAAAGATCTCGGAAAAATGACGTTTTTACGTTAGTCGCAAGGCGAAAACCTAAGATGTTCTTCAACTTTGAAGATGGAACTTGAAGAGGAGTTCTTCATGAGCTTCTAAGGAGTGCTTGGAGCGGATTGGAACATAAGAAAATGAGCTAAGAATTGCTAAGGAGCGACTTTGAATCTTGGAAATTTTAAGGGCTTGTAAAGGTATAAATCTTGTCGTTTTAGCAATTAAAGATTACTTATCATTGTAGTTATGGATATTAGCAAGCATGAGGTATTTAGTATGAAGTTTGATAAGTGTATTGACTATTGGAACCCTAACCTGAAAACTAACATGTTTAACCTTTAAGATTACAATTCAAGTTGATTATTAGTTTAAGTCGTCACATGTTATATAAAGAAGGAATTATAGTTGTTGAAGTTGTTTATGACTATATAACATGTTAGACCTAAGAATTTGGATTAAAAGAATTGGAAAAGGACTTTAAATATGGAACTAGTTTCGTATCAATTGTGGGGCGGAATTTTACACACCTGTTAGGCGTGTAATCCCCTATTGTTAACTACATTGTTGAGCCTTAAATGTGACGTGTTTGGTTATTGAATTCGGCCTTGAAAAAGGTGGCAAAGTATGTAGAAACAAAGGAAGTGATGTCCAATTTTTCGTAGAATTTAGTGACTTTGCACTTAGAATATTCTACGTTCGAAGCTAGAGGTTAATGGACGTATTATGGCCATTATAGGTTGAAGTACTAAGTATAGCGTATTCTACTTGAAGGATGGAATAGCTATCAAGGTTGAAGTACTTTGGAGCATTTTGCTATTTGTCGATAATCGTCGCGAGGTATGTGAACCTCTTCCTTCCTTTGGCATGATTCTATGTATGAAATATACATGTGGTATTATTTCATGTTCCCTTCTACTCTTAGAAGTTAAGAGGTATGTATGTGATTTACTCTATGTAAAGGTTATGTCTAAGTTATCCTAAGTTCTTACCAAGTCTTATGGGGGATGTTGGTAAGAGTCGTTAGGAGGTATTTTGAGCCAAGTTGGCTTGGATAATTTACGGCACGAATGAGAATAAGTATCGAACAAGTCATTGCAGCGTTAATAAAGGAAAATGTAATGACAGTTGATTATATTAAAATGAGTAGAATTCTCCATCTGCATAGAAACTAAGATAATACAAAATTGTATTACATTTTCTAGATCATGGCTACTTGAATAAGATCGTTATAAATAAGTATAACTTATTCACAACGCACCAAAGTATATGTTACTTAATTTAAAAGAGTTTACGTTTGAAGTTTTTAAGACTATGAACCTTGAATTCTTAAAAGGTTAAGAAACTTTATTTTTCAAGTTATGGGACTTGATTCTTAAAGGAAGAAATGACTTGATTTAAATGTATAGAATACTTGATTTGGAAAGCATGGATTTCTTGATATTCTAAAGATAAGAGATTTTAAATTCTAAGTTAAGAAACTTGATTTCTAAAGTTAAGAGACTTGAAGTATTTTAAAATTATGTAACTTGATTTGAAAGTATAAGTCTCTTGGTTATAAAAAGAATGAATTAGTCTAAGGCATAAAGTTAGTATAACGGCTTTATGGGAAGTTGGTTATAATAACTTTATGGAAGGTTAAGAGAATGGTTTTCTCTAGTAATATAAACAAAGAATGACTTGATACTACGGTTATTAGTATCTTGGAAGTTTTATTTGAAAAAAAAATCATTTTAAATGGCAGTAAAGTCGTAGTACGTCAGGTTAAATTCTGATTTTATAATGACATTATCGCGTCGAGAATGGGCGGGCAAGATACCTTTATGGGCGACTATATGACATTATCGCGTCCCAGAATGGGTCAAGATACCTTTACGGGCATTTATATATGACATTATCACGCCCCGTAAATGGACCGCAAGATACCTTTACGGGCGATTTATATGACATTATCGCGTCCGTGAATAGGTCGGCAAAGATACCTTTATGGGCGCATTATATGACATTATCGCCCCAGTGAATGGGCCGGCGATACCTTTTATGGGCGGACTATATGACATTATCGCCCCAGAATGGGCCGCAAGATACCTTATGGGCGCACTATATGACATTATCGCGCCCCAGTTGGGCCGCAAGATACCTCTGGGCGACTTATGTGACTTTATTGCCCCGCATCGGTAAGGGTATAGCGTCCTCCATAAAGGGCGGATTATGTTATGCAGTAAGTAAGTTATATGGTAATGAACTTGGCTTTTTCCTAAGCACGCACGTAAGAATGTGACTATAACTTTTATGTAAAACGGGAAAATATAATAAGGTACGATTAAGTTCACGAGATGGTAATGACACGGTAGGATCCGGTATTTACCCTTTTATACTTGCCTCGTCATTCTTTTGTACATTTATGATTTGTTTATGACCTTATTTTCGCTCCATATTTTTGTTATGCGACCCTCTTGAATTTGCGTTCATGTCCGCAGGTTTAGGTTCACAGTTGTGGATCCGCGAGCTTAGGATCTTGGTTCAGCATTTTGAGATGGCTCCAATGTTAGGAGCTTGTCGTCATGGTTATGTATATTCGTGGTACGGCGGGGCCTTGTCCGTCCATAGTAATTGTCCAAATCTTAGAGGTTTGTATTCATAATTTGGGTGGCTAGAGTTGTTTTTACATTGTTAAACATTGTAGCCTCTTTCGGGTAATTTTTATGTTATGGCAGCCTTATCGGCTTGGCCTTAGTTTCGCTTTGAAAAAAAAAAGTGTTATTTATCTTCCGCAGTTTATTATGTTGTATGAATAGAGGGTGCCTGTAGGGCACTGGCCGCTGGCCTGGTCGTGACAATCATAGCCGACCGAACATCCGCCCCCTAATTACTAGACCAACCTGTTATCCCTCCACCCCACCCCATTGCCCTACCCATAACCCATCCTCAAATTTCTATTTCATATTTTTTATTATTTTTATAAAAAAAATATTAAAAATATGATTTTTACCTCCCTACCCCCGTCCTACCCCCTTCACCCCATTGCCCTACCTCATTCTCAAATTTCTATTTTATATTTTACTTTTATAAACAATTTATAAAAAAATATGAATTTTTTTCTTACCCCACCCTACCCACACCCCATTGCCCTACTCCATTCTCAAATTTTTATTTCATATTTTTTGTTACTTTTATAAAAAAAATGATATTTTTTTTACCCCCGCGCCCTACCTCATTCTCAATTTTCTATTTTATATGGGGATATTATATGGATTAAAAGAAATTTTGTGGGAAAAAAGGGTAAATGGATAAAAATAATCATTTAATTGGCAAAAAAAACTTCTCGAGAAGCACTTTGGAGACTTCTTCTCTTCCACGTAGAAACACTTTTTGATTTTTTTTTAAAAATGTTTCTACTTCTTAATAAGTATGTATTTGGCCAAAAAAAAATCTCCACTTGGAGAAACACTTGTAAAAGTTTGGTCAAACGCATACTTAACCTTCAAATTTCGGGAAACGAAACTCCACTTTTTCGAATGATATCAATAACCTCTTTAAACATTTTATTTCGACTAGCTTTAGATTAGAATTTTATACAAAAACTTTCTTTTTGAGCTTAAAGGTTCACTAAACAAAGCATAAATTATTGGTGCACGACCCAAGTAGTTTAACTAGGATCAGCAACACTGTTTGCCCTTCAAATGGGCTGGTCTTTAATTTTGCTCTTCAAAGGCAATGGGTCATAAGTTTTTTAAAGAATTAAACACAACTTATATCGAATTCCTTAAAAAAACTATGCTCAATAGGCATAAGTTCTATTTGAGGGGCGCAAAAATTAAAGACCAAACACAAAATAAGGGGAAAAGTGCAAATGGCCATTGGTACATATTATTCCGAGCCCCAAGTCTTGGGTCCGGGACAAGATGTGTCGTGGGGCCCACGGTACAATCTTCAGTTTGAGTAACGAGGTAACAAAGAAAGTTGACTTAAGGAGCCGTTTACTAAAATAATAGCCAACAAATATATTTTTTGTCTATTAATGTATAATATACATTAAAATATATATTTTTGATACAAAATAGTATATATATTTTTATATATTTGGCTAGCAAATATAATTATTTTTAATCTACTGGCCAAATGTGTAACTTGCCCAGTAACCTAAGTGGTATTGAAGAATATAATATCAACTTTCATTAACAAGGGAACGCAAATATGGAAGCTTGTCAGGATCATATTCTTTAATGTCAATGTCAGCTCTCAGCTTATGCAATGCAACTGGAGCTAAAAGAAGCGTCATTGCCCCTTTAATGGTCATTGACCTGCTCATTTAGTCCATGTCAGTCCAATTCATTTCAGTCCATTAAAATTTGGCCTAATGTCTAACCCAAGTTGATTAATGAGAAATCTCGACAAAATATGTTAAAAAATATTTTTTTATTTATTATGTTATATATAGCCATACAACAACAACATACCCAATATAATTCCATCGGGGTCTGTGAAATGTTATATACATCCATAATAAGGAAAAATAATAATTTATTAGAGATTAAAACATTATAAAAGAATAAATAAGGCAATTAAAGCTTAGTAAGAATTGGGCGGATTGAGTTTTGACTGACTTTTTAGCTCATTTTAGCTCAATTCATTTTAATTCAACTCATTTTAATTCGTTCATATTCAGTTCAACCCGCTCATTTACCGCCGGCTAATTTTCTGTCTATATTTCCTTTACGTTGCATTTTAGTGTCCTGCACGAGTAATATTGACTTGAACGTCATATTTGCGAAAATATTCTACCTCCAACCACCTCTTTAATTACATTTCCCAAGAAACAGAGGCATCTTATAGAGCTTCGCCCATAAGCAACTCATGATCGTTTGGTTCCCTGATCTAGTTTGAAGTTTGTCAACATTAATTTTACTAACATGCATGCTTCAATTTAATTTTGTATTAACATAGCCTATAGATTAGAAAATTGAAATTTTGTAATAATGAGATGGCTTAGACTCTGTTTAGTTTCACTTAATGTGGGTCGAAATTAATTGAATTATTCATATCTCATTTCATTAGCTAGATATATATATCACTATTATGTTCTTTTCTTGGATGACTACTTATTAACTCTAAAAAATTCTCGTACAAAGGCTTAAGATTAAAATATTAATCACTTAAAGATTCATGCAAATCTTCTATCACCGTAATTGTCTATTATTACACCATTACCATCATCCTTCACCGCTCAACCATTACCGTCAGAGATGGGATTCAAAAGCTTGATTACATATTAACGTGAACTTAATCGTGTTTTTGTATTTGCCTAAACCCTACTTAAAGATTCATGCAAATCGTCTATCACCGTAATTGTTTATTATTACGCTATTACCATCAACCTTCACTGCTTAACCATTACCCCCAAAGGTGAATTTAAAGGCATGATTACATATTAACGTGAACTCAATATTGTTTTTGTATTTGTCTAAATCCTATAAATAAGTAGTGTATTAAAATTTTATAAATATTTGATTGTATTATAGTATTGATTTAAAATCGATGCAGGAGTTTATACTCTTCGAGTTAATCATATATTTGTCTCTAACCATCACCAGCCTCTACTTTAAAACTACCAATTGGCCTCCACCGCACAATTACCATCACTAGTTATCATTCTCATGCAGTGTCACCCTACTACCTCCAACCTCTATTATACTAATTATCGCCAAACATCTACACTAATTATCGCCAAACATCTACACTAACTACTAGAGGTAAGCGTTCGGTATTCGATATTCTCAAAATTCTATTTCTATTATTCGATAATCACTAATTGAAAGCCAAACTTTTAAAATTCGGTCCGGTACGATAAATCGGGGCGGTACATTTCGATACGGTAATTCAATAATTACTTTCAGGCGGCTTGAGCACAATAATTAAGGAATTCACTTATTCCTAAAAGTTAAAAAGGATTTTAACTAAAATATCCTTAATTATAATTATTTTTTTAGGTTGACATAATTATCATTAAATTTGTACTTTTAATTAAGAATGTGTCAAGGAATTTTTTTGGATTAAGAATTAAATGTCTTCTCGATTTTGTGAAACTTCAATTATTTAAATGAAACTTTTAAAGGTGAAAACATCAATTATTTTGGACCGAAAGTAGTACATTTTAATCTTAAAATTGAATTACTTCAGGGACGTAAACACTATGCTTTTGTACGTTTTGATTTCTTTCGTGTTTTTAAGAGTTAAAAAAAAAATTGAAGTAGAAAATAGTTGTATGCTAAAATCAATACACTTTTTGTGTTTGTGTCTAAACGACCCTTTGCGGTGGCGGCGGGTTAGGTATGGCCCGATTTGTGGCATCCCCTGCACAATCGTTTACCGTTATTTGGCCGCACAACTGAATTCAATTTCTTCAATCACGCATATACAACTTCGTTTCATTCATCCCTTTGATTTTGCTGCATTTCACAAGCACGGCACGCCTCTTTTGCTAGCTTGCCCATTCGATTCTTCATAGTTAACAAATTTATGGTTCGATGGCATTCCTTAAAGATATAGCGAGGCTTGCAGATGGATTATCTCTGGTCGCTAAAGAGGCTGTCAACCGGCAACGTGGCAACAATTTACAATCGTTAATTACGAAGACGCTTCTCTCTGCCACCGACTTAACCGGGCTCACCAAGGGCAAAGTTCGACAGTTCGACACGGAAATCGATACAAATTCAATTGTACATCCTGATTCGATTAAACAAACTGTCGTTTACTTCACTGATCCTGACGAGAAACCTAGCACATCTAATTCAAGTACTTTCACTTCCGAGCCCCAAATTGAACGCCATTTAGAGCCCAAGGAAGTTTCTGTTGATAAATTTCATGATAATGTAGAGCCTCCTGCTCAGGCTGCTGGGACATTAAGTGAGGTTGATCCTCAGAATGATTCAATCTCTTCTGAAAGCAAAGCTGCTGAAGTTGTTGTTCCTGCTGCTCCGAAAAGACAGAGGAAGCTACGGGAGAGGAAAGTGCCGACGACTTCTTTCTCTAGAGCGCTTGGGTAAGTCATCCACATGTTCATTAGTACTACCACTAGCTGCAATTGCCACTAGCTGATGGTTATCTCTGAGCTAATTTAACACCTTTGTTTGGATGGTTATTACATATCGTTTTATAATGTATTGCATTGTGTTGTGTTCTACTGTATTGTTTTGACGAATACAACATTTGGATAGATCGTATCGTTTTCCGTCGTTACATAATGACCGACATCAACAATTTGAAGGTTAAACCTACATGAAAATTAGGGTAAGGGTAGAGCTATTATAAAAAAGTGGGGTAAATAATAAATTAGGACTAGTAGATTATAAGCAAAGACAAATGAGAAGATAAAATAAGGTAACGACGCGATCACACCAAATGGTCGCTGCATAAAATGGGATGTTTCGCCTTACGCAACGATGGATTTAACAATATGATACAATATAATTTATGTAACAATCAAAACAAACATTGTATTTAACTAACAACACATACAATACAATAGGTAACAACCGCCCAAACAAGCTGTAATTTTCGCTAGTCTCGAAAAAACAGCCTGGATTTCAGGAATTTTATTATTGTTACTGTTGCAAGATTTTAGGTTGCTTGTCTTTCACGCATGAGCAAAGGATTGTTTCACTATGCCATTAATTTCCGTTGTCTTTGCTAGTTTTCTTCTTTTCTTTGCTTGCTACGAGTTAAGACTGATTATTTCCGTTTTACTGTACAATATCTTGCCGCTTGTTATGTTCTTTTAATTGGAATTTGGAAGTTCCTTGAGTTACTTCCTGGTATTCCTGGTTAGTTCCCTATGTCAACTGCATTTTTGTCCCCTTTAGGGTAGTCGAGGACATTTTAAGCAGTTACTTTTATTCAATTCTTCTCATATGTCTAGTGTACAATTTCATAAGTCATAAATGCCTGCATGTTTATAGTTTCCCTTTTGTTGGTGTACTTGGAGGTTTATTTGTTGTCAATTCTAGACAAATTTATAAGCTAGAACTATGGGTGGCCAACGGGGTGGGCTTGGGCGGGAAGGGACTATCGGGTTTTGCCGATGTCCCGTCCGGTACCGGTCCTGTCGGAAAAAGGTACCGGGCCGGGATCGGGTCGGGGTCGGAATTTTCCTTTTTTTTGCACTTAATTTTAAAAAATAACATCTATAAAAACAACTCAATAATTGAACAAGATAGTGTAATAAAAACATCCCAAAGCAGTTTTTGTAAATATTATTTAATAGAAAATATGATTTTTTGGTAATACATATACAATTGTCAAAATTACAACTTTGTGGTGTTGTTCAAAAGTTGCAAATGACATAGTAAAATTGCAATTAAAAAAATTACCAATTTGAAAACACTTTTTCTAGTTTATTTATAATTTCATGTGGTTCTTAGTTGAAATTGATATTTGTTGGTCAAATTGCTCCACGTCGGTGGACGGATAAGATGTCGTTGTAGTTTTCGTCTTCTTCGTTGATCTCTGGTTGACCGCACCTTCTCTGCTCCGCTCGTATCCAATCTCTGAATAATACTGCTGTCTCCGGCTAATGAGTGTCTGTGCTCTCCTATTTGAAATCTTCTGGTAGAAAAAACGCTTTCAGACGCCGTTGATGACGCTTGAATATTCAAAACATTTTGGGCCATCATTGAAAGTGTCGGAAAGGTCTTCTCATTCTCCCTCCGGTATTTCAGCAAGTCTTCATTTCCTTCTTCATTGAGAACTGCTCGTACGGTAAAACACCCTTTAAAACAAAAACATCAAACTCGCTAATTTGGTTAGTAGTGTTACCACCGCACATTCTATTTCTGAGGCTTTGAATACTAGCCGCAGAGTGTCTTTTTTGAGGTTGTGTTGATGAAGAAGAAGATGGTATGGAAGCCGGTTGGTTGCTAGCCCTTTCTTGTTGGTAATACCTATATACTTTTTTGCATTCTTCTTCTATGCTAGACAACACATCTTCTTTAGTTTGTTCAATAGGTGGTGGGTTATTTGAATTTTTGGGACTTGGAGGTGGTAGTACTGCTATACAGTCATAAATATTTTCAATAAGTGATTTACAACCGTCTATTTTAATAGTCGGATTAAATACAACACCAATAATATAAATAGGGGGAATAATTATTTTTTTAATTTTGATAAACATTTTATAATAACTGATTATAAGCTGATTTTTCCATATATTCTTTAAGCAATAAAAATATTATAGCTATATAAAACAACATAATTGAAATAGTAGAATAATATATACCGGAAATTTCTTTTGTTGCTTGATTTTTTTTTCTAGAAATACAATAAGTTCGTGAATTTTTTCCAAATCGTTATCTACAATCATATCAGTTGAATTTTGATTATGGGCGTTAAAAAAATAATGTTATAGATTTTCTATAATCATAAGCAACAAGTAGTTGTTCATATAAAGAATTTCACCTAGTGGGTACTTCTTCGGGATTTTTCTATAAGGTAGTTGACAATCGTGACAAGTTTTTTATAATCTTTGTTTCGTTGTATTCTATTATTTTTAAAAATAAAGTTCATAGCAAATTGTATTTTTTCAAGAATATCTTGAAAAAGTAATAGACCATCATTTACAACTAAGTTATAAATATGACACGCACATTTTATATGGAAATTATTTGAAAAAGATGGAGTTAAAACATCTTTTAAATCTGTAATAGCAGAATTATTTGAAGATGCATTATCTAATGTAATACTCATAATTTATCAGTTATTCCGTAATAATAAATAATCGCAAACTAAATAAATATTTTTCTGAAATAAAATATCAGTGTGCCTACTATCTATATAACTATACGCTAAAATACGTTTTTGCATAGACCATTTATAATCTATCAAATGACAGGTTACCGTTAAATAATCATGGTCGTTAGTACTACGGCCTATATCAGAAGTGAGAGTCACTTGACCATTAAAATGATATAATGAATAACGTAAATATTGTTGATATTCATGTGCAAATTTAAATACATCTCTCTTAACAATTGATCTAAAAAATCTTTTAAAAGCAGGATTATACATTTCTCTAATTTAATGAATAGACCAGTAGATGAAGGAAATGAAAAAGGCAAACCCTGCACAACAACTAATTTTGATAATGTTTTCCTATCTTTATGTTTATCGTATTTAGGGCCTTCAATTCCCCCCGTCATAGGGTTAATTTGACCCTGTACTAGATCCGGGACAGTATGTGAACTTTGTCCTGATGGAGAGGGCGCTTGCGCACCATCATTAAACCCCTCATCCCACCGTGACCTTTTCCAGTTTTAAATCTATTTAAACCCTTTTACATATTTTACATATAGCTACTTGATTTTGTACGTCCCTATCAAAAAATATTCGTGCATCTGATTTTAATCAGAGGCTGAAAATTGAAACTTTGCTCGATGGAAGATCCTCAAGCTAGTTCCGAACTTCACTCCCAAATAAATAAATAAAATTGAATATTTAGTAGACAATGTAGATTTGTAGAAGATAGATTGAGAGATTAGAGAGATTGTAGGAAGATTTGTGAGAAAGATGAAGAGAAAATGAGGTATTTATAGTTGGGAAATTGGGTTAAAGTGTAAATTTAATAACTTAGGGTTAAAAATAAATATTAAGTGGGTAGGGGGGTTGGCGGAGGGGGAAGCCAAAAATGGTCGTTGCACAACGACCCCAAAATATAAAATGGTCGTTGGTGCAACGGTTATTTGTGCAAAGCTGACACGTGTCCGGACGAAAAAAAAATCGGACACGGCAGGACACGCGGTGGACACGGAAAGGACATTTTTTTTTAGAAAAAGTTTAGTTTTAATTTTATTTGATTTATTTTAAGTAAATTTATATTTATTTGAATTTGGGTCTGGGACATACTTATGTATTAGTTTATGGACTATGGTCTTATGAATTATGTATTGAATATTTGATTGATTGTCAATTTGTTATGAATGTTTCTTTTAATTTGCTACATATTTAATTTGGTATTTTGGTTATTTGGTATATAACAAATTTGAATTAAATTTATAATTTATTTATGAATGTTAAGCTTTAATAATATTAATTTTAGTATTTTATATATTATATTATATATTATATATATATAAAAATATTTTTTAATTTATTTTTACAGTCGTGTCCCCTATTTTTCAAAATTGTCGTTTCTGCGTGTCCATGTCTGTGTCCTATCGGACACCTCTCACGTGTCCGTGCTACATAGGTGCAAAGGGGAGAGGATCGGGGCGGGACCGTGGTGGGTCTTGGCGGGACGAGACCATGTCCGATCCCGGTTCGAGTCCCGGTACCGTAAAAAATTAATTTAAATATCGGGGCGGGATCGGACTTACCCGGCCCGCTGGTCACCCATAGCTAGAACCAAGGTATATTATATAGGTCAAATTTTCAGACAATTGGGTAACTCTGTCTATCAAGGCTTGGACATACGGGAATAAATCACCTAGTATTTTTGCCCATGCTGGGATTTGAACCTGAGACCTCATGATTCTCAACTGCATGAGTTACTTGTCAGAGTACATGCAGAATATTTCATCATTTGTGTTGGCCTTTTTCCTTGCTGGAAACTAAATCACGGAGAGGTTGAAGATTTTGCTTATCGCTATTGCATTAACATTGTAGGCTTTCCAAATCTTTCTAATGCTAGACCTTTGGGAAAATATAGAGCATACACTTAAATAGATCTGTCTCTTATTTGTTCATTTTGTTACTCCGTTGGTTTCCTTTTTCCTATTTGAGCTGAAACCTGAGTCTCATTCTAAGTTTAAGGCTTTTAGAGATCTTTGGTTCAATGGGTACTTATGCTAATGACTTCGTATAGATTTGAGGTGTGGGTCTAAGAGGTTGTACTCTTGTTGGTGCATTATGTGCAGGAAAATCAGCGAGTGTCGTACATTATTATCAACAACAACAACATACCCAGTGTAATCCCACAAAGTGGGGTCTGGAGAGGGTACGATTGTACGCAGACCTTACCTCTACCTTTGTAGGGAAGAGAGGTTGTTTCCGATTCGGCTAAAAAAACGTAATGAGTGTAATACATTATTATCATATTATGTAATTGAAGGGCTTTTTCTTAAAGGAAGAAACAACAAATGTGCCTCAATCCCTAGCTCTTAATGGAATGGAAAAATATGCGTCTGCAGAGCTAGGTTGAATGATCACTCTCTTGTATATCACAAATTTCTACTAAGCTGGATATTTCAGCCTTGCTTGTTCTCCTTGGCAATATTCTGTTTTAATTAATTTTTTGCATGTAAAGAACCAAGATGCACGAAGTTGCTAGTGTCAAGAACACCACTTTCCGTGTTTACAAAATATTGGACTCTTAGTTTGAACTTAACCTTAATTGTGAAGGTTTGCGGGCCTTGGAGCTGGTCTTGCTTGGGGTACACTTCAAGAATCTACCAAGAGGCTCGTTTTTGGTACACCAAACGTGCAAGGCAAACAATCTGCTCTATCCCCCTATCTGTCTGTGAAAAATGCAGAACGTCTGGCTCTTGCATTATGTAGAATGCGTGGTGCAGCTCTAAAATTGGGGCAGATGTTAAGCATCCAAGATGAATCTGTGGTTCCGGCTCCGGTAAACATTTTGAGTTCCAAATATGCCTTGGTCCCTTGCTTGTACTCCCTCCATTGTATTTTGGCTTATTATAGTTTTAAATGCTGATGATTATGAAGTGTTAATTTGACTTGTATATTATACTTGTAGTAGTAGATGAAACACAGCAGCTAATACCTAGAACTTGCAATCCATGAGGAGTCCTTTATTTGCACATATGGCACCAACTTATATGGACTCATCGTCTTTTGCTCAAGCTTTCAGATAGTAAATTGGAGTTCCGTGTCATTCACCAAACAAAGAAGGCCTTTCCACCATACGATCATAATCCAAATTGTTTTATATTGAAGATCAACCTCCTCCTTTTCAGTAAGACCTGGTAGAAGGATTTAGCTTGGAACATACTGTTTTTTTGTTGCTTGCCTTGTAACTTGTCTACAGTTCTTCTGAATGGGCCAATGTGTTTATTGTTGTGCCAGTTTCATGTTTTTAGACAACTGGTGTTTAAGAATTACAATTTTTGGCTAAAGGAGTGTATGGACTATTAGGTGATATTTCATCAAATGGCATGCTATATATGTCTTGCATGTCCTGCCATTTGGGCCAAAAAGATTTCTGGTGTCTTCTATATCCGCAAAGAAACACGATAGGAGGCAGTAAAGCTACTTTGTTTAGGTTATAATAATCTGAGAGCCTTCTTCTGCAGTTTATTAGAATTACATTTAGCTATCCCACTTCTGTAGTTTATTAGAATTACATTTAGCTATCCCAGTTTGCTGTCAGTTTAGTTGTCTTTCAGAATGTCCTTTTTTCTTTTGGGTTGGGTTTGGGGGGTGGCAGGGGATGAGGCGATGGACATGGTTGGGAGGGAGTATTTGGACATTATCCTCTCAAATGTAAAAGAGAATGTGAAGTTTAAAATTGTTAGAGTTATAGTTTAAAGTCAAGTGTGACAGAGACCCTTTGTCTTTTTCTTTTTCTGTTTTATCTACCCTATATGCAAGGGCCTTTTCTACTTCTGACGAGGTTGTGGATTTCCACCCAATGTTGTTTATCAATTTTGTTTGCTTTTGGTATGAATTTTCTGATATGCTTGTAGATCTTAGCTGCTTTGGACATTGTCCGTCAAGGTGCAGATGTTATGCCTAGGAGTCAGCTTAATCAAGTATTGAGCAGTGAATTAGGTCATGATTGGTTGTCGAAGTTGAAGAGTTTCGATTATGAGCCGATGGCAGCAGCAAGTATTGGACAGGTGATCCAGTTTCACTTACACCACCATGTTTTTCTCTTGTTTCTTAGTTGCTCACTTTGAGCCTATCTTTATACTGCAAACGCTGCTTACTATCATCTTTCTTGTATGACATGTTCCATTATGGTCGTAAGGTCTTTTTCCCCTCAAAATGTCCCCCATACCATTAATTTAGAGAAATACTGGTCAACTTTGTGTTTCTTCAGTTTAGGATTATCAACAGTTGAGTAATTTTTCTTTCAACATTAGTCATTCTAATATTAATTTGTCTAGTTTAATTGCAAATAAGTTTTAATAATATACTAAATCATATAATCAGTTTTAACCTTGCTATTAAAATCCATTTTCAGCAATATCTTTATATTAGTATAAGAACATCTTAAGTATTATTTATTTATTTTTTTAAAAAGAAACATCTTAAAGTACTATGTCTACTTCTATCTTACTTGATAAAGTGAAAAGTTTGTTGTTGTATTGAAAAAGTGGTACATTTCTATTTGTATAAATGACAAAATCTTCCTAATTCACACTAGTTGATCTCATTTGTGCCGTTGAGATTAGACTTGTTTATCTAAGATATTATTTAACACTGCCAGATATAAATAAATAAAATACTTTTGGAATTACTACTCTCAATTTGATGAAAAAACAAGGAACTTTTTTAATGCGTAAAGATTATATAGAGGATTTGTACAACCTTTTATACATGCTTGCACTAAGCCAGTGCGAGAAAACATAACTACAGATTGTGCAGATTCCCTATTGTATCTAAAATTGCATCAACATCCTGTATAATAACCAGGTTGCTAAGCTAGCAAAATAATGCATTTTTGTTTAAGGCTGTGTAAATTTCTCCTATGGCCATCAAATATTCTGTCCTTTCAATGTTTTAATGCATATGGTTCTTATACACGCCAAGGAAAGGTACATAATCATCTTTATTTGCTGAAACCTGGGAAGACCTTAGAATCAGTTGACCGCTGTTAGCTTCTTCTTTTGCCAACATAAAAATTTCTTATACAAAAGCATGGAATGCCAAATACCTTTTCCTTAGCTCAGAGGATTAGGGAATCCTTATTTGCAGGACAAAAAATAGTCATAATCTGACCGTATTTTATTCTCAATAACTGAATGGTCTTCCATTGCATAAAAGATAAATGGTATTTGAAACAATAAAAAAGAGAGAGATTTGATACATTTGCTTGAAGGTGTTATTCATTATATAAAATGTTGTAGTTATGTAGGACTATACCTAGGAATTTGCAGCTTTAGCCACATGCTTACTACTTCTAAACACTGTCCAGGTCCACCGGGCTTCCACAAAGGACGGCATGGACGTTGCTATGAAAATACAGTACCCAGGTGTTGCTGATAGCATTGGGAGTGACATTGAAAATGTGAAACTTCTTTTAGGTTACACAAACTTAATACCAGAGGGGCTGTATCTTGACAGTGCTATGAAGGTAAACTTATGTGTTTATTTACATATCAATCCCTGTATTCGGCATTCACCCACGGATTGTATAATTTAAAATAAGTAAGCTAATATGACCTATTTAAGTGGTTCTATTAATCTTAATGAGTTGGACCTTGGAAATGTTTGGAAGGTAAAAATACCTGTTTATCTGTAGAAATTTTGGCATTTGATGTGTCACCTGCAGTTCTTAGAGTTTAACTTATTATTCACTTGGGTTGAAAGAGGAGGATAGAATGGTACCATTTAATAAAACCTCTTACCTTATCAAAAAAAAAGGAAGGATAGAGTGGAAGTTTAAGAGGACAGTGAGATCTATTTGACTTGTTTGGTTACGAAGTAAATAAGTATGGTAATCAAAATTATAAGGGAGACCATCCCATTTCAGCCTAAGACCAGTCCGAAAGATGATGTAGAAGGGAGTGAATGACTTTCATTCCCCTTTCTTTCTAACAAGTAAAGGTAGCTGATGAGTGCGCTCACTTATGGGAAGTGAAAATTCCTCTTCCCTGCCCACTGATAAGTAGCTTAAAGTGGAAGCACTTCTCGTATAATGCTACCTACTTTTCTTGATGTATTTTCACGGTTGAAGTGCAATTTGGTTTCAAGTTCACATTTGGGAAGCCGTACCCTCCAAAGACACTTATTTGATGACAACACAGTTCCATGCTTTTTATAGTGCAACTTTGATGAAACATGTGTTTTATTCGTCAACCTTAGGTGGCCAAAGAAGAACTTTCTCGTGAATGCGACTATGAGCTGGAATCAAAAAATCAAAAAAGATTTGGCATACTATTATCTGGGACAAAAGGATTTTATGTTCCGGTGGTCATAGATGATTTGTCAAGTAAACGAGTACTGACTTCAGAACTTGTTCCTGGTAACTGCTTTAAACTTTAGGTTACTTTTGCTCTAGCCATTTCCAATGTTTAGGAAATACCAAAAATCAAACATTACGGTTGGTTTACTTTCATCACCTGATGTATTTGGCGTCGGGTCCATCAGATAATTTGAAGTTCATTCTGTTATTGATTACTGATCTGATTATCTTTTGTAGGAATTCCAATTGACAGAGTGGCGTTACTGGATCAAGAGACTCGGAACTATGTCGGAAGGAAATTGCTCGAGCTTACTCTGATGGAGTTGTTTGTTTTTCGTTTCATGCAGGTACATTGTTCACTTACTATACAAAATCCGTGGGTACAATTTCTAGCCTATTATTATTATATAAGATCCATTTCTGCCTTGTTGTATACCATTAAGTGATATAATCCTCCCATCTCCAGTAAGAAAGGTTGCTGAGAGAGTGGTTCAGTGAAGTCCCTGTAGGCCATGTACGGGCTTGACGTTTCACATATTACTCCGTGGGTTATGACTTCTTCCTGATCTGTTCATTACTTGACAAATATATAATTTTAATTTTTCTTTCTCAATTATTTGCAAAACAATAGTCATCATCATACTTGGTTCTTTCGAAATGTACAACTATACTAGGTTGTAGCTAATATGATTCAAGTATTGGTTGGGAACATAGGAAAGTGAATAACCAGAATAGGTGAGGGAGTCCCATAAATCACTGCCTGAAATCTGAACTGCCAGTGAGGGAGAAATGGAGCTATCTGAGACCTTTTTCATGAAAAGCAAGCACCAACAGAAAATGGGAGCTGGTCGTCTATAATTGCCAGTTGGAAGAGGAGCTGGACAACAATAGGGATGTTGCCTCAGGAGAACCTCTCCAGGTATGCAAGCAGGAGACTGAACTTTCTCTTTTGACTTGGTGTGGAGAGGGGATGACATGCAAGGTCCACAGAAAATGAGAAAATACAGATGGTTATGAAATATCCAGAATGGTTAAGAAAGAATGTCTTGAGGCTAAGCAAGCAAATGGGAGCTGATCTTGAAGGGGTAGTGAGGAAGAAACCTTTTCACTCTTTGTGAAGGTTGATACTGAAAGGGAAGAAAGGAGGAGATGCATAGCAATCAAATCGACAGATAGCAATGTTATCAAAAGCGAAAAGCTCTAAGGTCCCTTGGGGTTTTAACTTTTAAGTGCAAAGCGCAAAAAACAACGTGGGCTTTTTAATAAAAAAGGGTGCAAATGGAGAAAAATACAAATATATATATATATATGTGTGTGTGTGTGTGTGTGTTTAGTCCAAGACTAATTATTAAATGCACGAATAACAAATATATGGACAACAAAATTGCAAAAAAGTTGCGATAAAGTGAAATGCCAATGGTTTAGTGTAGCCTCTTCAGGAAACGCTCATTGGCAAGGAAAAGTATGTCTTAGAGCCTTGATGACGACACTAAAACGCACATTAAGCGAGGCGAAGCGCTCAACATGTTTTGAGCCTCGCTTCAGGGCGCACGCCTTTGACAACACTGACAGAGAGTGCTAAACAAAAGGGTTCTAGGGAACTTAAGAAGCTGGTTTTTACTGTTGATTGATGATATGAAAGAAAGGAACAAGGGAAGGCACCACAGGAAAGATGGCAAATTAAAGTCAATTTGGTCAGTTGGAATGTGCATGAGTTAAATAGTAACAACTCGCGAGAAGAAAATGGAGAATTGGAACATCAATAGGGGAATCTGGGAAAACAATAGATGGGCAAAATTTTCATGCTTTAATAACTACGATTCGTGGAAGTAACAAGAGTTGAAATGGGAAAGCAAGTAAAGATAAAAACTAGATACAAATTGAATCAAACAAGGCAATAATTGAAGATAGAATTCAATTACCTCCTATAAGGCAATAACACTTATAGGCGCAGTATTGCTTTATATTCCCTGTAGTTTGATTTCTGCTCAATTACCTCCTATAAGGCAATAACACTTGTAGGCGCAGTATTGTTTTATATTCCCTGTAGTTTGATTTATGCGGCTGTGTTCCCTAGTATACTTTGTTTATATTATTTATTTGCGTTAGCTACTGCTTCCTTTTGGCTGAATGCGCTACCATGGCGTATTCGATTTTTGTTACCAGCATGTTCATATAGCTTTAATTTCTTGTATCTAACCGTTTATCTTGCTATGCAATGTTTACTTTGATTGTGATTATGCTATGTCTTGAGCCGAGAGTCATCCGGAAACAGCCGTTCTACCTACCAGGTAGAGGTAAGGTCTGTGTACACTCTACCCTCCCCAGACCCCACGTGGTGGGATTTGTAAGGTCTGTGTACACTCTACCCTCCCCAGACCCCACGTGGTGGGATTTTACTGGGTATGTTGATGTTGTTGTAATATGACTCCAATAAGAACCTAAACTATAGAACTTGGCACATCAAATCTAAGTTGGGCAACAATTGATAAAAGAAATCAATTACCTCTTTAATTGGGAACCCTAAGGTGCTCGGATACCAGCTTTAAAATAGTCCAGAGGAGGAGAAGGAATGACTTCAAATAGCATTTATCCTGGAGGTAGTAAAGGAAGCATTGGAGAAGCTATGATGGTGACAAAGCTCCAGGCCTCAATAACTATACAATGGCATTTTACCTGAAGTGCTGGTAAGTGTAAAGGAACATATGATGAATACTTTTAATTGCCAGCATGAGAGAGTTGAGAAAAGCTTGACATTACTCTTATACCAAAGAGCAGTGACGCCGAGGAGCTAAAGGATGACGAGCCTATAAGTTTGGTAGGAGACATGTACCTTTTAGAAACACAATTCCACTGGAAGTATTACCTTTTAGAAACACAATTCTACTAAGTATTTTCTTTTGAGGAACAACTTATATCCTACTTTGCATTTGGAAGACTTCACTAGTGTAAATTTCCTTATTAAGAATTATGTTTTTCATCATTTTAAGTTAACTTTTTAGGTACAAAATTTGGAACTTTAAGTGATTACTAGTATCATATTTTTACGTTCAGGATGGGTTTGTCATTTGTGTTGAAAGGGTCTTTGTTGATAAACTGTGGTGGTATGGAAATATGGAAACTACACCTGAGAGCAAATTTGCGTGTCTTTAAGTGTTGATTAAACAAATTTGCGTGTCTTTAAGTGTTGATTAAACAAATTTGCGTGTCTTTAAGTGTTGATTAAACAAATTTGCATATATCTATATACTCCCTTCGTCCCAATTTGTTTGAAGGTTGATCAGTTTGGGGAGTCAAACCGCTCTTTCTTTGACTGCGATTTTCTCATTATTAATTATGCAGACTTATAGTACTTTTTATGTAGTTTTCAAATATGTAAATTTTATTATAAAATACTCGAAGAATCTATGTTTAAAATTAAGTCCAAGAAAAACCTGTTTGACTCCCCAAACTGGTCAACCTTCAAACAAAATTGGGACGGAGGGAGTATATATAATCTCCATCACATCAGAAAAGAAGAAGAAAAAAGTACTTGCATAACAAAATTAATGAAAAAAACTGTCATTTTTCTTCCCCCTAATGTTGACCCTGTTTGAAGCAGACCGATCCTAACTGGAGCAATTTCCTCTATGACGAGTCTGAAAAAACAATCAACCTCATTGACTTTGGAGCAGCTCGCGACTACCCCAAAAGTTTTGTGGATGATTATCTGAGAATGGTAATGTCTTTGCTTACTTGAATTGCTCTGGAATTATTTTCATCTATTTGCAAGTTATAGTAATGTTTCACTGGACCTAGCTCAAAGGGAAGCTTTAAATGGTTACATGGTTTAGCTAAATGACAAATGATAAGCCTTTGCCCCAGTTTGGAACTATCAAATCTACATTAAAACTGATGATCAAGTTGCAGTGGTCTTATCTCTGATCTCAACTATTGTTTATTGGCATTGGAAGCTTGCAATTCCAAGTTTCTTAAAAGATTATATATGAAGCATTCCTTTATTGTCATAAGTACCAGTACCTTTTTCTAGTAAAAGCATAATCATCTCTGGCAAACTACAAATTAGAGATCCACTTCGACCTTTTTGCTTTAGGATGTAATGCATGGTTGACATTGAGTCTTTAGACCTAGCTGAGCACACTTTTATATTCCATTATTATTTACTGTGAGATACTGATTCATCACCTAATCAGGTTTTTGCTTGTGCAAACAATGACCGGGAAGCAATAATAAAGTTGTCTCAGAGGCTTGGTTTCCTCACAGGAGAAGAATCTGAAATAATGATGGAGACACATGTTCAGGCAGGTTTTGTTGTAGGGTTGCCGTTTTCAAAGCCTGGAAGCTATGATTTTCGAGCTAACAATATTACTCAAAGCATTTCAAATCTTGGGGCTACAATGCTGAAGCACAGGCTGACACCGCCACCTGAAGAGGCTTACAGTCTTCATCGTAAGCTTTCTGGAGCTTTCCTTGCTTGCATAAAGCTTGGGGCCATTGTGCCATGCAGGGATCTCTTACTTGAAGTGTACGAGAAATATGAGTTTGGCGAACATGATAGTGAAAGATTGGTGAGTGGATCAGAGTCATGATGGAGATCTTTCTTCTGCATTGTAACCTGTCCGTTGGGTTTAAGGACGAGGCAGAAAGTCCTTAAGAGCTAGAAAGCCAACTAAAAGAGGCTATTCATGGTCTGGAGTGCCTTTAAATGACAGTGGTTGCAGCTGTATTTGATGTCCCGTTGGCTATGTCTCCATTTAGTGTAGCCTATGTTTACGTAAAGTCAGTGTAACAGATATTAATTTATGATCCCTTCTAGCACAATTCGCTGAAGTTCCATTCCTGCTTTTCAGGAACTGGGGAAATATTTTTGGAATAATACAAATTGAAAGGGAGATATACAAATATGAGGTTAGGGAATTGCTATAGGAAATTCAGAGAACAAATTCTGAAGAACGTACAGTATAATTTTAGGCATTTCTGTCTTCAATAAAAGCACTATTAGTTGAATTCGCTCATGGGATTATTGCCTAAAAGAAATGGTTTAACTTTAAGTCTGTAAAGTATCCCAAAGTCAAAATGCAAATTAAAATTGGCTTTGCGTATATATTGATATATTTATTTATTTAAATAGTGCATGCATAAACACTTATTTTAAATGAAAAGAAAATGCTAGCAAAATGGACTACTTAAAATTTTGGAGTCATTTGCAGTTATTAACTTGTACTCTCCTAATTTATGTGTCACCATTTGACTTGACACCAAAATTAACAAAGAAAGGTTGACTTTTGAAATGTGTGGTATAAAATAAATCTTATATAATTGTGTGGCTATAAATAATTTCATTAAGGGAAAAAGGAGAATCTAAAGTTAAATTGCTTCTAATTATAGAAATATAAAATATTTTTTTAACCGATAAAAAAGAAAATGACGTGGATAGACTAAAAAGAAAAAATGATGTTACATAAAATTGAACATAGGGAATATGTGTGCACAGGGAATTAAAAAAGAAAAGTAAGCTTGTTAGTTATTTATATGAAAAAGTAATTATTTGATCATAGAAATCTAGTATTAAAAGATGGCTGAGAAAACATGTTTCTTTCATTTTTTTTCTTTTTTATAATTGTCATATGGTTTTGTTTGGTCTTGTTCTATAATCCGTGCAGAAAACCAAAGAAATTTTCCAAGAATACATAAGGCGTTACGCCTATAACAAACTCTATATATACTCTACTCTTAGTCTTATATGGATGGTTATATTTATATTTGACATATGGCGAGCTAATTAGTAATAGTAATTTGCAATCGGTTAAATTTGATTCACAAGTTCCACATTTAAAATAAAAATCCATACTTAAATTAAGGGTAAGTATTTACTCGTACCAAATACATATATTTATTAATTTGATATGAGCATCCGATACAAATAAACTTTTCATCCTAATGTCATTCTTACTAAACAATTTTAATATGCCCCCAGTCATTTTTCATCATTAATAATAGTTTTGATACAAATATGTTTCTTAGTTGAAGTTCTAAAAGATTGAAGAAACCCAACCTGACAACAAAATAGAAGAATCTTCAATAAGTAGAATTGACAACAAGGTCACTTTCTGCATTATTGAAATAGTAGAGAGAATGATAATTATGGAGCCTCTCTACCTCCCAAGATAGGGTAAGGTTTGCGTACAATCTATATTCTCCATACCCCACTTGTGTGATTACACTTTAGTATATTGTTGTTGTTTGTTGATGTAATGATAATTATGGAAGACTGGGGTTCTAACGTTAGAGGCCAAAAAGAGTGTTTTCTTCCATTTGCTTAAGCACCGGTGGATAGAGTTATCTAGTACATGTATTGGTGGGAGAATGCAGAAACCTGGTGAAACTGTTGTGATGCGCGCAACCTGGTCCAGGCACCACTGTTCAAAAATAGAGGCTAAAAGGAATAGTATTAGGATTTAGGTGAATGGTCA
The DNA here is from genome assembly GCA_029844215.1 of Przewalskia tangutica. Taxonomy (NCBI): domain Eukaryota; kingdom Viridiplantae; phylum Streptophyta; class Magnoliopsida; order Solanales; family Solanaceae; genus Przewalskia; species Przewalskia tangutica. Next base: position 128,288,926 of record CM056721.1, read on the forward strand.
CAGAGGAGGATGGAAGGAATTTGGGAGATAATACTTGGTGATAATAGAGAAAGCTAGCTTCAGCGCTTGTGCTAGAAGAGGAAGGCTTTGGTATAGAACAATGAGTGATGGCAAACTTATTTTGGAGACCTCTATCAAAAGGAAAAGCAGATGGTAACATTAGGAGAAGAGTATCTGCTCAAACTATGGAAAGCTCGACTGTCTGATAGAAAGGATGTTGATTTCCAATTTGAAGTTGTGATTCCTCTATTGGTGGTTATCCATCAAATCTAAGCATGGAAAAGTGAATGAGATCTGAAAATATCCCTCAAGAAGGTTCTTATAATTTTTTCACCATCAGCTCTGATTTATTAGGGGCCTGAAGGATAGAGGGGATCTTTCATTAGTCTATCTGGTCTTCTTTCCTTCTTATTTTAGTATACTCTGTTGTATGTGGGTTTTACCTTGGCCTTTTGTTCTTTCTGATACAATCTCTTTTGCAGGAAAATATACCAAAACTATATTAATTGAACAGTGTCCTTAATCATCAAAAGAGATTGCAAGTAAATGATCTTAAAATCCAATAAGTTGAACAGTGTTATCAGTTTAAAGAGATTGTAAGAAAATTATCTTAAAATCCAATAAGTTGAACAGTGTTACCAATTTACATGTAAAGTTTAAAGATGTACGCTGGAATAGAAATTATTTCCTACCCCATGCATTTGTATGTCCACGCAATGCATCAGCCAGCAGCATGACGATACTGTTCTTTACATGCAGCTTGAAATGTATACTGCTGGTGAACTAATGCGGAACTTGGGAGTCACTGATCCAGCTAGTCGGTGGGTTTCTCAGATTTTGCAGAGAGTAGTAAATTTAGGGGGTCTGCTGAGACCTTCTACTCAAGAAAAGCTTGTCGAAAACTGTTACATAATTACTGCGTTGCTAAAGGTATTTGTTTCTTGTTCTTAAATTAATCATTGATATTATTCATCTTTAGGTAGCAGATTGGAGGGGATGTCATAAGTCTATCAAGTTTAAACTGATCCTTCCAGAAAGACCGAGTAAAACTAGATCTGTTAATTAGAAAATAAATAGGCTATTGGAAATATGAATGGTCTTATCTCAAGCATTGCCTATGTCAGTCAGTCCGTGACTATTTCTTGTACTACATGAAACATGATGCTAAATGTCGTCTTTGTTCTTGCTTTCTTTTTGTGCTTTCTTTGATATCTGTTCGTTTGGTTCTTGCCCCTCCTTCCCCATGGTTTCCCTTAATTTGTTTCTTGGCTCTATTTCCTGTACTTCCCTTTTGAGATAGCCTTAGTAATCATTCCATTTCATTTTAGTTGTCTTAAATGGTTCATTGGATTTTCTAATCTTTCAACCCGCCACCCCAAAAAAATCTAAACTAGGAAAAGGTTCTTCAAGTGGTCCAAGCGTTATCTGAAAGACACTGGACAGCTTCATGTGTAATTACATGGAGAAAGTTCCAGGAAATTTGTGGCGGATTGAAGGAAGCTCATGCAGTCTTGAATCACTTGTGTGAACATGGAATATCAAAGTACCTTGTAACAAACAAGAAGGACTTAATTGAGGTAATGTTAGTTGGAATAATGCTTTCTATTTACATTTTATGTATCAATACTATGTTTGATTCTGCGAAGGGAGCAGAAAGGGTGATTGAAAGAGAAACTCATCACTTCCCGTTGAAGGACTCGTCATCATTTATGGCTAGTTATTTGGTACGATTGAAAGGGAAATAAAAGAGATGTGCTTCTCTCTCCATTTTTACAGTTGTATGCTACCCTCAGTTTTAACCTACCATCGCCTTTTACTTTCTTGTATAGCAAGGGAAATAACCTTCCTCTTCTCGTTTACTTTTTCTCCTTTCCCCAATCCGTGAACACAGCTAGTAATATGGATGGATGTAGTTTTTCCATACAGGGAGTGAAAGTCTCGCTTTCAGCAAGAGCACTTTCTGGCACAACAAGTCTAGATTTTGATGTGCTGCATTTGATTTGGACAGTAGAAAAACTTGAACATCAGCTTAATGTGATAGATCAACGCTGGGAAAGGTAAGGACTATCATCCTCCATTATTAAATGCTAATACAATGGAGAAGAGATTCCACCAATAAATGCTTCTGTTGTGTAAATCCCCAAAAATAATTGCTTCATCCAAAAAAGGAAATACAAAAATAAGTGTTTTTCCTGCGGTCAGAATAGGGCTAGAAATGCCCAAAGTCTTGACGTAGTCTTGTTGCGAAGTGCTGACGAGTTATACTATAGCTCTATTTGGGTCTCATATAGTTACTGTTCCTCAAAGCTAACCAAAATAACTAGAATACTTGTTCTATGCGCAGGTGTAGAGCATCTGCTTTAGCTTCTCTCAAACTTGGGAACAAACAGGTGGCTCTAAAGTGTACAAGGAAGATGAAACTGGCTTCTTTGAGTAGAGGAAAATGTACAGCACTTTTAAGCCGAGTGGGGGAAGTCCTTGCAGTAGTTTCTGATGCAGAAGCCTCAAAGGAGGTTGAATGATATTATATTATGTGAAACTGTGCTTAGTCTAATCCAAAATTGACAAGTTACAGATGACCTTATTAACCCATTTTGAACTGATTTGACAACTCTAAACTTAACCCTGAATGGCAGGTTGCTGCAGCCATTCCGATTGGCACACATGCTATTAAGGAAAATGGGATCAATTATGACGAAGTTGAGCTGTGTCTACAGGAGCTGAACGAGTGTATTGAATCGCAGAAGCAGATTGATGAAATTCTAGGTAGTTTTACACTCAAATCTGTTACATTCTTACTAGATATTAAAACTCAAGATAAAACATATATAGTTTAACTCAATTGGTAAGCGTGGTAGTGAATATTCTTATATACTATTCACTGGAAACCTATAACCAAGAACGGCTCGAGCCTGTTTTAAAGAAACATCTGTCCCAGATTTAATACTGATGGACAACAATGGACCTTATCAGGTTAATACATAATCTCAACTTGGTATCAGGACATTACTTAATATCGCCTTTGAGTGTGAAGATATATTATCGCCTCATCAATTGATAAACTGAACAATTTGAACATAACCTCTCAAACTGATCAATTCTTATGAGTAATGAATTTAGCTGGGATTGTTTCTGTTCTAAAACTACTTGTTGTCTGGCTCCTCCTCAGGATCAAATGCAGCAGGTGCAGAAATTGAGGATGAAGATATTGAAGATGAGCTGAAGAAGCTAGAGCTAAATTTTGTTGAGGTGCCGACTCAAACATCCGCCAGTCATTCTGGGGTTGATTCTCTAGTAGCAGGAGCGCAGGAAAGTGCCGATGCACTGAGTGACTCTCTTTCAAACCTTCATCTCACAAACCATGCAAAGGACCTGGAGGCAGAACATGCTATGGAGCCTGTGGGTTCCGTGTCAAATAATGTCAATCATGAAGCTGCTCTGGCATAGCCAATTGCAGTTAGGATTTTGTTTTGTGATGCCTGGTAGTCCATGCCATAATTGATAGTGTGCACACCTTGGGTCTACAGGGATCACGGGACAATTGATGCGTGAAACACTGTCAATATGAGATTATGAGTTGACATGTCAATGATATATCATTGTATATTATGAAAAAAGTATTCCATTTGTTTCAATTTTTGTGTCTTTTCTTCTAGATCTTTTTTAAAAAGAATGTGGTTTTTTATATTTACTAAGTTTTTAATTTGAAAACTCATTTTACCTTTAGCAACACTCCATTGTAAAAATGATATGACGTGTTTAAAACGGTAAGATTTAAGGTGTTTTTGATATGTTATACATACCTTTAGTTTAAAACAATACTAAGATTCAAATCTATTCTTTTACGTTCTTACATGTTTTGTCTAATCAAATCAAGATACATAAAATGAAAGGAAGTAGTCCATAAGTCGAAGAAGGGTCAGATTGACATGTCAAATGATGTCAATGCTGGGGATTCTATGTGCGACATGTCCAATGATGTCAATCTTGAAGTTGAAGCTATCATTTATGTGCAGCTTGTTGAGTCTTATTCTCCCAAAATGACCAAATGTCTTGAGTCATTAACTAAAACTGAGGAGCCTATTATCTGACACTTGGAACCAACATAATCGGGGCTATCTCTAATTTTATCACACAGGCTACACAAAAGGATTCGAGGAATTATGTTTCTGTAAAAATTGGTAAGAGCATCTACTGAGTACTAGGCTACTAGCTATCAACTAAAGTTAAAAATAGACGCCATAAGCACTAAAAAGAAAAAAATCCACTCCTTGGAGAATAATGTAATAGCCACTCTTTACCACGCTTTAGAGACAGTGCCTAAAACGGTCGTCTGAAATCCATTAGATCAGTACCATATATCAACCAAGAACACCCTCTTTTAGACATTCAGCAACCACAAATTTCAGCTGACGCATCTTCTCCCTTGCCGCCTGCATAAACAAAAAACTTTCAGTTAGAGCATAAGTGACACTCATTCTATATTCTCCGGAGTTGAAAGTCAATGAAGTTCTCCAGCTACTTTAATGTGGCAAAACTAATTTTCTGATTTTGCTGTTATAGTTATTAAGGTTTAGTTACTTTAATGTGATAAAAAACAATAGGTGACTTTAATTGATATAATGGGTAAAATAGCAAACTTGACAATTGACATGGACCACTGCATTTAATGTACAACAATTTGACTCTTATAAAGTCTCCTTTGCTTTATTTAGCACATGATTCATTTTTATCAAGCAGTGGCAAATTGAAATCGTATACATGATAGATAATTGAAGCCACTATCCAAGTGTATAAGATGTATAAAGAAGATAATATGTTGAGTATCATTGAAGAGGAGCCTTGGAGTAACTGATAAAGTTATTGTCATGTGACCAGGAGGTCATGCGTTTAAGCCGTGGAAACAGCCTCTGGCAGAAATGTAAGGTAAGGTTGCGTACAACAGACCCTTGTGGTCCGGCCCTTCCCCGGACCCCGCACATAGCGGGAGCTAGTGCACCGGGCTGCCCCTTTACCATTCACACCACATTCTAGTTTAGGCTGGGGGGAGGGGGATTGGTGGGAGGGTGTGGACAAAGCTGAATGCAAAGCTATCCTCCAAATTGTGAGAGTAGAATACTTACATGGTTGATCGAAGAAACCCGTCTTTCAGCATTGTCAAGCTGGGTCTCAATTGCTTCTTCCACTTCCAAAAGTAGCTTCTTATTTGATGCTTCTACAGTATGAAAATCAGATATTGGAATTTAGCTTGTACTCATATTAACAGGCACAGGTCCAATATATAATTGTAGCTGCCCATCAATGTTTAGTGACAAAAAGTGTATGCGCAGCAAAAGCATATACAGCAATACGTCATGGGGAATTTTAAATATTGCTTAAATAGCAAAGAAATGACATGCGTGTCATCAACTGCTGGCCTTCCTGTAGTGTAGATGCTTTAAGGTGCAGTAGAGGAAATATTATTCAAGATATAGACAATTACTGGACCCAAATAAATAATTATACTTGAGCAAAGCTCATAGAAGATCTTGTCATACTTCTCTTTTCCACAGTTGCTTTCACTTCAACTTCATGTGCTTCTAGAGATTCAAGTGTGCTCTTGCAATCCTGGAGATGCTGATTGACCTCTTCTTTAAATTTTTCATATATGGCATTCAGATGTTGTTGTTTCTCTGCAATGTAATTCAGAGTATTTAATTTTCGAAAAAGAGAAAGAACCATATAGCCCTCGAAAAGAGGAAATCAGAGAAAACTCGGGAAAGAAACATAGAAGAGCCAAATTTCCATGTGCATTTGCATTTGTGGAAGATGAAATTAATTCCACAAGCTCAACATGTTAAGGAACATAATTTCGTATAACTAAAACTGCTGCTAGATGAGACAAATGAGACTAATCATTTTGGGATTTATGGTGCGCAAAACTAATGGATCCTCTCAACGTGATAGTTAACAATGTACCACAACTCACACATGCAGAATAATACTCAGTCCTATGGGCTCTGGAAAAACAGGTTAGAACATGTTACAGATAGAAAAACATTTCCATGACATAAACAAATAGAAAGTACCATAATTAAGCTTCTTAAGGCACTCAAATTTTGAACAAAATGCTACCATGTTCTAGAAGAACAGCAGAAGCAGTAGATATCAAGCAAATTATCAATATTTTGTTAAAAAGTTACCTTGAAGCATTTCTTCTACATGCTTTCTCTTTGATTTATTCAGGCTGGTTATCCTCCCCCTGAAACAGAGCAAAGCCATAATTAAAGAGACAGACTCTTTCAAATTGTTACTTCCATTTTATGCTACTTACATGTCTGCTTGAATCTGAAATTCAGCATTCTGCAACTGCATATGTATTTTCTCAGCAACTGACTTCAGGATCTCAGCAGATCTTTGGTTACTCACAGACTTCAATTTGCTTCTAACTTTCTCTAACGAGAAAGCAAATAAGCTAATGGCACTGCAAAGTGATATTGAAGCTCAACGAAATTTTGAAAAAGAAGAACTCCATGCTGAAGGATTTTTAGTTCATTTACTCGGGAAAGAGAACTCTAGGCTGAAGAAAGCTTTTAATTCATTTACTTAGAAAAAGCGAGTACCTAGTTAGCGCATCCTCTTCATTCTGTTCTAAATGCCTCTCAAGCTTCCTACAATCAATTCCTGTTGAATTCATGTGGAGCAGAGAGAGAGAAAGAGAGTCTTTAGGGAATAATCAACGGGAAAGGAAAAAGTAAATTTAAGGAATAACACAAAGATCCATCAGACAAGCATAGAACTTGAACTGATGGACATGCACCTTTAGAAGAGGCTGCAGCACCACTAACTCCAGAAAGATTAGCACAACCTTTGTTGAAGAGTCTTTTGTTTGGTCGAGGAGCCTGTTGTTTCCCTGTATTACCAATTTCAGGAGACGGTGGTGACTGTATACCAGCTGCATAGACATCATAAAGTAATGAGAACTTTGCTTTAGTCAACAGGGAGGCTCGATCAAAAGACCGAGTACTTCTAAGAAAATTCATTATATGTTAAGATGGTCAGCAGAACAACCTAACTGCTAATAAAAGGTCGCCTAGAAGTCCCATGCAATGCTCCTCCGGTCACCCAGAAGATCAATCAAATGATATTCATTTCAAAAAAAGATCAATACTAAGCTATATCATTTTTCAGGTAACAGGCTCCAAGTTCTAAGTTCTGTAAGTTTGGTGAAGAATCTAGAATTTCAGGTGGAAAAAGTAATACTCTCTGGATCTTAAAAGTTCTACAAACTCCAAGCAGTTGATGCATAAGAATCTATATGCATCTCTTCATTATCACCAATGGATAACCATTCTAAACTATAGGAGATCAACAGAAATGACAAAAGGGCTCAGTATCTTACTACTCAAGCAAAAAGCTGACATAACTTACCTCGCAAACTACACCTCACTCATGATAATATATAAATTGAACAAAGAACACATAAGAAGTTGAAGGAAGAGGGAAGTACAATTAAAGTCATAATAGGTGATCATCAGTCACACTGATAAACACTGTCAGTCAGGGTGAATGGTATAAAGTATGCAAGGCAACTCTATCTTGTCAACAGCAGTATGTTACACGAACTACAAAGTTTTGAAGGAAAACTTTGTCCCATTAATAACACACATAAAATAATCAAATCACTCCTCCACACCCAGCCTAAATGTTTACTTGAAACTCCTGCCTTGCCATCAAACATGACACATTCTATATACGCATAAAGACTATTTCAAGTTAGGGATACAACAGCCTAAAAAGTAGGAAAATCAGATGTCAAGCCGTAGATCAGCAGCAAATATAATTTACGTCCAACATGGATCATCTGGAGACTTATGATTATATTTGAAAGACACAAGGGAACTGAAAGGATCACAATGAATAAATATCTGAACATGAATCATAAAGCATCATTTCAACCTTGAATATTTGAACTGTCTTCAGAGTCCTCGGAATCACTTTCCATGGATAATGGTTTAGAAAACCTAGTCTGTGTATCTTCTTCCGTGATAGGTCGTGATTTCAGAAAAGGAGAACTTTCCACATTCCCTGCATCATCCTTTACATTTAATTAAGGAAAAGTAAGAATTCATTACTACAATACTATGACGATTAGCCACTAGATTTCAACTGCTGAGTCAATATAAGAAGGATACTGATGATTCATTGGGTGTATTGGACTTATATTCTCGTTTAAGTCCATCAAAGCTCTTGACCTTACAAATGCCCTCAGTTTTTGATGTTATATTTTCGTGACCATCACCGTGTAGTTGCCCCAGATTGCTTCTTGGTGCAAATCCTGGAAAAGATTTTCTGTCAGCTGTTTTCAATGCAAAAGTTGGGCTTTGTTTGTCAGACTCCGAGTTCAATGCTTTCCTCTTGGATTTTTCTGCTGAGTTTTCTTGCAGATTTCTCAGCTGCTCAGTTTTTGATGTTATATTTTCATGACCATCACCATGTAGGTGCCCCAGATTGCTTCTTGGTGCAAGTCCTGGAAAAGATTTTCTACCAAGTGTTTTCATTGCAAAAGCTGGGCTTTGTTTGTCATACAACGAGTCCAATGCTTTCCTCTTGGATTTTTCTGCTGAGTTTCCTTTCTGATCTATATGTTCTTGCAGATTTCTCAGCTGCTCAGTCATTTCCACTACAGGGGATTCTAGGTTACCAGCATTTGGCTGGACCATCTCGTTGTTTTTCTCTGGAAACAAAGTAGGACCATTACCAGCTGCAACACCAGGATATACAAATTTCTCAGGAACTGGTACTCTTCTACTATTATTGCTTGTGTCTTCTTTTTTCCTTTCTTTGTTCTGCTCGCTAATCTTAGATGCTTCTATGTGGTGACTCTTCCTCTTGCCTCTCCTTTCATATACCATTAAAGGACTATCTGTGCCAGCATCACATAACTTCCTAGACCACCGATCTTTAGGAAGGAAGACATTTTTCTCTAAGAGGTCCTCTTTACATGTCGGTGGTCTCTTTGTACTTTGTGATTTCAACTTAGCAGGTCTTTTTCGAGCTAAAGACCGAGTAACCGGTCTCCTAATAATGTACTCATGACTTTGAGTATCACTTTCTATAGTATCTGATTTTTGCCTAGGCTCACCAACATGATATCCACTGTCTTTCTTCTCTGGTTGGGAGGCTTTTGCATCCTGCTCTGGAAGTAGAGAATCTAGACACTGCTTGTTTTGGGAAGCAACAGTTCCTAAGATCTCCCGAAGCTTCAATCTTAAAGTTGCATTGTCTGCATTTTCTGCTTTGGTATTTTTTCCTTTGACTTCTTTCTCAGGCATGCCTTCTGGCGCAGCCATGGATTCCAATTTTCCCCCTCTTTCTGTAGCAGCATCGTCTTTTATTAAGAATGACCTTAAAGAGCATTCCTCTGGTCCTACCTCAACTCTGTTTGATCTGTTGGACATCTCAGCTACGCCCTTTGCGGTTGAAGGTTTCTCTGCTGGAGTAACTGTTGGTTCATGGTGGAGGGTTTTAGTGGATATCCAAGGAGATGTCTGCTTCTCTGTGGACTCTCTTTGATTTCTGAGAGCGGAATTGCTCCCTCTTTCCTTCTTGTTTCTGTCAATCGTATAATTCCCCTTGCTTGAAGTTTTCTGAGCCATTGTTGTCGCATCTTCAACAGGTGTCCCTTTGCTAGAAGTTTTAACTGTAGCCTTGTGCGCCTGATCTTCAGCTTGCTTTACTTTTTGGCTGCATTTAGCAACTGAATCTATCACAATTCCAATTGACATCTTTCTAGATTGACTGGATTGGTGGTAATTGCTGCCAAAACTCCAAGCGTCGCTTGCAAAGTCCTGACAAGAACAAAATAAAGACAACTCAACATCTCGCTTTCTAAGCATATCAACATGAGAGGGAGCTACTTTTTGGGTCGTAAGAAATTTTGAAAATTGAACTCCATAAAATTTGAAATTTAAAGTTATCGGCAAAGCCAACAGACAATAGGGACAGAGCAATGTGCTTCCAGTGAGATGCCATTATAGCATTCAAATGAAATCTGCAAATTGATTCAAGTAAATAACCCCGATTCGAACCACTTACATCTCGTAATTTTGGCTTCCTGTTGAAGTCCATATTAGCAAATTTAGCTGATCCAGAGAGATCGGGTTGCCTGAGTGCTGAAAATGAAAGCAGAAAGAGTGATTAATCAAGTTTAATCACAAATTGCACCGTCATGTTTTTTTATATTATTGCTTGCCTTCACACACACGCCACACACACTTAAAATGGAAGGTCCGTACACCCTAGGTCTCTCTATAACACACACATGCCTGTAGAGCAGAGAATAACTGAGAACTTCAACTTGTAATACTTGGTAATCGGTATCTCTAGCATATTACAGATAAACTTCCAAATTTTTAAACCTTAACCCGAATCACAATTTGCTTAAGATTAACGATTTTTGGTACTAGTACTAATTCATCTTTCATAAACGAATAGTTTTCTACCCGGGTAGAGTGTATACATAACTTACCTCCACGTTGATCACAAACAAAAAAAAATATTAAAATCTATCAAGCGAGTGATCTAATATCTCCGAGTACTATTTATAGAAATTTGAGCGGCGAATTTGGAGGAAATACATGCATTATCGATTGTGAACTTACCACTAATGAGCAGAGACGAGATTCACTATGCGCTTCCTTTCGTTTCTCACAATTGTGAGTCGAAGCTCCACAATGAGCAAAGGGATTAGGGGTCCTTTTTGAAATTTTGGGAAATGGGTAGCGTACGGGTGATCAGTGTGAGAGGAGTGAGAAAGAGGCGGGAAAGACGAAACAATGGAGCGTGTCACTGTTTTACACTGGGCGAGTGGGCGCTAACAACCTGACACTGACGTCTTAGCCACCCGTTTGGTGTTTCGGAATAACATCTTCCATATAAGTAGTACTTCAAAATTTTATAATTATAGCGAAATTATCTAAATTTACATTGTATTATTCAAAATTGCTTAATTTTACTTTCGTTACATTTTTTTTCTATTCATACTCTCATCGTCTAGAAACGGTCATTATTCAATTAATAAAGCTTTTGTGTGAAGTAGCGGTGGACTCCGGGTGTCAAAAATTCAAATACTTCCGGAGAAAAAAAAAAATTACCCTTCTAGTATTGCTTATGGTTTAAACCTACTCGGTTAAAACTTCGTTAGGGGTCGAGAATAAATAGAATTCTTTTTTTTATTTCTTTTTTAGTTTACCATCTGGTGTCCTTTCAAGGGAAGTATCCCGTACCAAAGATTTTCCCCTTTTTACCAAAAAAAAATTCTCATATCCAGGAGATCTTAGTTAAGGAATGAGTAGTTTCATCCACTGCACCACGTCTTTTGATGATAATTTTTTTTTAATGATGCCGGTATGAGTAGACCAAAATGTGCAACGAGAAGTAAAATTAATCGTTCAAATAATATATGAGTAAATACTGCATTTTTCAAAATATACAAGTGATACTTTTGTATTAAAAAATATTGCTCATATTAAAAATGTGTATACATGTTTACGAAAAATAATATAGTCAATTTAAAACATATTTTCCTTGATCTTTAATTGTCATATATGAAGAGAGTTAACTAAAATGAGATTAGATAGAGCTTATCGCAATGCAATCAGTAATACTATATTACTACTTCCTTTGTCCCATTTGATGGGAAGAGACTGAGAATTGAAAGTTCTTTTTTAAAAAAAAAATCAAAACATCCACAACTGTATACAATCAAAACAAAGTTGTACATGTAAGAATGCCTATTCTTCTGGAGATCTTCTCATTACAGTTTGAGTGCAAAACATCTCATCTAAGAATACTAGACCTAATGGTACTGAGACTATACAAAAACAGTATTATCCATTAAATGTGAGTTACAATGGAGGTACGGAAATAATATACAACTATTACTAGTGTTTTGAAAGGGTAAACAATATGATTACCATACAACAAATTTGAAGTCAACAAGGGTTGTGGCAACAAAATGCTTTTGAAGTCTTGATCTTCATTCTTGAATCAATCTTAGAGTCTTGGATCTTTGGATCTTCGTTCCAATTGAAGCAAGTTCCTTGATCTTGATAGTCTTAAATCAATAGACACTAAATCTGGTAGCGTTGCCGTTTTCGCTCGTTTTTACTGTAAGGAGAGGAGTGTTGACCGTTTGAAGTATAGTTGCGCTTCTGAGTCGAGTGATATTCACTTTGTCCTTAAGACAATATTGTCCCGTATAAATTCTTTAACGGTAATTGGCAACTTGTCTCCCAAGATAAAACATCAACTAAACAAGTGAGCAAAGGAAACTCAAGTGTTTCTCAAGAAGAACATTCGAGTGTGTGAAAGTATGCTAGAGAGGAAGAAGTTCAGAAAAAACTGAATCATACAAGTATATAGTGTGTTCTTGAATTGAGGCAAATGCCTCAATTTATAGTGTGTGTAAGATGACTTCTCATCTAGCCAACTAATGACAATCAAGACCATGTAATGGCACTAAATGAGAGGTTATAATTCAGTCAAACAATGGTTGAATTCAAGTGCCAAGTAATGGAGGATTAATGCTCTAAAACCAGCCCAAAAGTCAGAAATTCCCGTCTTCCGTCGACCACACTGCCTCCGAAGCGCAGCGGCGCCTGAGTTCCAGTGACCAAACATGGAATTAGCGTCGCGGCCCTGCCCTTGGGGCGCTGCGACCCTTTTCTGACCAGTTTCGATCTTACACTTCTTCCTTCATTTACCAACGTGGAACACGCGTCATTTGACCAATAACCGTCTATCATTCTATGTCTCAAATGTTTACTTACATACCAATATCTCTTTCACTAATGAAATTTACGATACTTGACACTACGTATGCACGTGTGTGGAAACGACATTTCCGACGTGCGAAACCTCAATTGTTCAAGTCATAAATAATGGATAAACTTAATTTCACATTTAGTAAATTTCCAACATTAAAAACATCATTAACAACAAAATAATTCTAATATGGTCTAGTTCATGAGAAGCAATATTGTCAAATTAAATATAACATGATCCTTCAATATCGATCTCTCCTGGGTTAGGTAGTAAATTCGTCACCATATTACCTTCTCTATAATTATGAACAAACGTAAAATTGTCATCCTTTATTAGTAAATATTACAATATATTCACCATATATTTTTAAATTAATAGTAGTGTATAATTATGGTAAAAATAACATCCTTATTCAATTAAAATTCAACATTGTACACATTATACATATTTTTGTATTAATGAGAAAGACTCCCCAAGAGAGATTAACACAATCTTACATGGTATCAAGAGTCAAAAATCACTCCCTACCATAAGCCCTACTTTGGTCGACGTACCCCTCCCCTCTGCTTCCCTCTTCCGGTGGGTAAACAACAGTATATCGCCCCGTATATCATTGTTCCTTCATGATATACAATCTGTATACCCTGCTCATCAGTGATATATTGTCTCTCCTCTACCTACAAACATGTATACTCTAGATATATCAATTCGTATACCGCTGATATATAACGATATACTCAATACCCAGCCCTTATATTCCCTATTTTATAGCCTGTATACATCAAGTATACAAACAGTATACACCGCCCAATACACTTATCACATAAGCAGCCCGATATATCGTTGCTATACAACTAATATACATCAGTTTCTCAACCGATATTCTTCCATATATTTTCGGTAACCCTCATGGATTCTCCCGCTTTCGCTTCCTCAACTCCCGACGTCACAAATCCTCATCGTGGAAATTGGGCCAACAATACGTGCAGTTCACAACAGGCCAAAGAATTCAACAAATGCTCCAAAGAATAAATGGCTAATTCGAAATGGACTTGCCCTTCCAAAGAAGACTAACGATGGCCCAACAACAACAAATTTCACCAAGGTCTCCAGAAAGCATTCCAAAGAATAAATGGCCAATTCGAACTGGGCTTGCCATTCCAGCAACACTCTAGTGGCCCAAAAATAGCACTCTCAGTGGGCTAAACTAAGGCCCCGTATCCTGGCATCCCATCCAACAGCTCGTCGGGAAGGCCCAGGCCATCAGGCCCACTACACAGCGGCCCAGCAGTAATCATCCAGCCTCAATCCAACAGATTTGGGCCTTGCTTTCGGTTCTTTAAAATTGCAGCGGCCCGCTAATGCGTGGTATATGGATACGGGCGTCACATCTCACCTCACCAATAATTCTAGTAATCTCCCTCAATTGCGCAATTTAAATATTCCTCAATCTATTATGATCGAAATGGTCATCGCATTCCAATACAGGGATTTGACCACACACTAACCCCACCATTGCATCTCTAATTTACCTTAAAACATCTTATATGCCCCTAATATTATCAAGAATCTAATCTCTGTTAGAAAATTTACCACCGATAATTCTGTATCCATCAATTTCGACCACTTTGGTTTTTCTATAACGGTCATGCGTACGGGGAAACTTCTTACAAGATGTAATAGTGAGAGTGACCTCTATCATTTTCTATCCACACCCACTGCCCATGTCACTCCTCCCGCCGCTTTAGCTGCAATATCTCCATCAAAGTGGCATAGTAGACTTGATCATCCGGGAGCTCATGTTTTTTATTCTCTTAGAAATCGAATTTAAATCCAATGTAATAAAGGGAAACTTTCACATAGTTGCTCCTCTTGTCATCTAGGGAAGCATGTTAGACTTCCATTTATGTCTTCTCTAAGTATTACTTTATCTCTCTTTGATATTATTCATACGGATTTATGGACATCCTCTATAACTAGCAACCTATACATAAATATTATTTGGTATTTTTTTATGACTTCTCTCACTTCCTTTGGGTCTATCTGCTTAAACTCAAGTCTCAAGTGTTCTCCAAATTTCTTGAATTTCGTACATTAGTTAAAGCGCAATTTGAAAAAGACATCAAAACGTTTCAATGTGATAATGGTCGTGAGTTCAATAACTCTCATTTTCATAATGTTTTGTGGCTAATGGCATGATTTTTCGTTTCTCTTGCCCTCATACCTCCCCTCAAGATGGTAAAGCCGAAAGAATTCTTCGCATCATTAATAATATGATTTGTAGCTTCTTTTTTATGCGTTTATCCCCTACCTTTTGGGTATATGCATTAAAATGGTAGAACACATTCTTAACATCTTATCTACCCGTGTGATTCAAAATAGGGAACCCACCAAAATTCTCTACCGTCGGATCCCTACATATGATCACCTTCGAATTTTCGGTTGTCTTTGTTACCCAAATCTGACATCCACTGTCTCTCACAAATTAGCACATCGCTCCACTTTGTGTGCCTTCCTAGATTTACCGTCGAACCAGAAGGGGTACTTGTGCTATGAGTTATCCACATAAAAATCATAGTCTCACGCCACGTCGTGTTTGTTGAGTACTTTTTCCCGTTTGACAACATTCAAAAATTCTGAGTCACTAATTGCAGATTCCTTGATGATTCATACACCTCACTTTAGTCCAAAATGCACTACAAAACCCACTTATTGTCGCCCCCGGCACACTCACCCGTCCTGCAAACTGTCGCGTCCCCACCTCCGGTCCCGCAACATCCCGAAACAACTCACTGTGCCAACACTACCACACTACACAACTCACCACCGTCTGCCTCCCCCCTCCACTGTCTACCGCCCTCCCGCCACGCTTCCAACTACACCAATCACCCCCCTGCACTACATTCCCCCGAAACATCCCGCCACACACTGCCAAATCCCTTCCCACTCACTGCCACTACCCCACGACCCGAGACCCACTTCCCTACCCCCGTATCACTACACTAAATAGAAACTCATGTCAAACACTGGATTTTCAAACTAAAAGTCCACTTTAACCTATCCACACAATTCATATCACCAATACCTAAAAATCCAAAACAAGCCAAACTTGACCCGAATTGGAATGCGACCATGCGTGAGGAATTTGATGCGCTTACCTCAGCGCATGTGGGATTTTGTTCTGAGGCCAGAGGGGGTGAATGTAATTTGTTGCATGTGGCTCTTTCGTTATAAGTTCAGAGATAGTGGTGATCTTGAACGCCACAAGGCTATGGCAAATGACATAGGGCAACAAGATGGTATTGATTGTGGTGAGACTTTCAGTCTGGTGTTCAAACCAACTATTATTCGCACTGTTCTAAGCATAGATATGGGTAAAAACTGACCAATTTATCAGCTTTGATGTGAAAAATGGGTTCTTACATGGGGATTTGAAAGAAATAATTTACATGCACCAACCGCCAGACGTTGTACATCCAGAGGCTCCTCATCATGTTTGTCGTCTCCGTAAATCCCTGTATGGTTTGAAACAGGCCCTCCGGGCTTGGTATGAGTGTTTCGCTACTTACATTATGTAGATTGGGTTCGTATGTAACAAATGTGATCATTCATTATTTATTTTCATCGATGTAGTGACATTGCATACTTGTGATTATATGTGGATGATATTATTCTGACAGTCTCTTCTGATGTGTTGAAAATGAGATCATTCGACGGCTTAAATCTGAATTCGCTATGGCTGACTTAGGAAAGCTGAGTTACTTCTTGGAGATTTATGTGACTAGATCTGCAGATAACATGTTTCTATGCCAGCGTAAGTATACAAAAGTAATTTTGTACATGGCTAAAATGGCGAATTGCAAAATCATGCCTACTCTGGTCGACTCCAAGTCAAAACTCAATGCTCCTGACGGTGATCCTGTGTCCGATCTCACTCTCTATAAGAGTCTTGCATATGCATTTTAGTATCTTACATTCACCAAACCTGACATTACATATGTTGTTCAACAAGTTTGTTTATTCAAGCATGCCCTAGGGAGCCTCAGTTTATATTTATTAAACGTATTATTCGATACTTTAAGGGCATTATTGATTATGTATTACATCTCTATCGCTCTGCACCGACCAGGCTGATATCATACACGGACGTCGATTGGGAAGACTGTCCAGATACGCGGTGTTCCACGTCCGGCTACTGTGTGTTCTTAGGTGACAATCTTATCTCGTGCTCTGCCAAGAGGCAAGCCACACTCTCCCGATCGAGTGCAGAAGAAGAGTAGAGATGCGTTGCAAACATTGTAGCTGAGATCTACTGGCTCTGAAACCTCCTCCTAGAGCTTCAGTATCCCTTAAGTAAGACTTCTATGGTTTATTGTGATAACATATCTGCGACATATCTATGGTTTATTGTGATAACATATCTGCGACATACTTATCTCATAACTGTCACGACCCGACCCGACGCCCTAATTGGACGTCATTACTGACTTGTCACACTTAATCCATTTAATACTGATATTTATAGAAATTTCGGCAGCACATCAATGCATCTATAACACATACCCAAAATAGGCGAGCCGACAAGACTGTCTTACACAATTAACCAACAATCACAACAGGCTAGCCGACTAGGCTATCACCAAATAACATCACATAAACAAAGAATAATCAAAACATGCAAGCCGGCAAGGCTGCCACTATATACAGGAACATCCCAAAACAAGTGCAACAATACTGTAAAAACCGGAAAATAATAATAATATATAGTTGTTGGTTGAGTTAATAAAAATACATATATATAAGAAAATAAAGAATAAATTGCATGGGATAGAGTTAGTGTTAAAGTTGGATAAATAGATAGATGAAATGAAAATAAGAAAAACAAAAACAAAAGAAAAACAAAAGAAAAACAAAACAAAAAAAACAAAAAAAAAAAAAACAAAAAAACGAAAAAAAATCAGCATGCATACGTGATGCTTTCCCCCTCCCCCCTTTTCATTTCCCCTCCAACTCTTGTCATTTCACCTCCCAAAGGTTATAGAAAACTCTCCACTTATACATTGTATTTACACACAAACAAAGTACATAACATAAAGGTTAGAAAATCAGAAAAAAACAAGTGAAAAGAAGAGGAAAAAATACCAAGAGGGCAAGAAGAACAAGAAGCAAAATACTAGAGAGTAAGGATAATTTTAGCAACCACACAACAATAATCTTCACACTTACAAGGTGAGTTTTCTCACTCAGAAATTCTTGGTAACATCCTTTAATTTAAGTTCAATACATGTTAGAATAAGAATTGAGTGTTGAAAAGAAATATTGAACTTTTGATTGTTTAGACAACTAGTTGCGTCATGAACTTTACGAACTGTTCTCACTGAGTTATAATTGTTAGAATTTGATGAAATTCGGAGGAGTGGTACACCTCTCTAATATGATCATATAGAACCAAAAATGAGGTAAAATGGACATACGGTTTGAAAGTTATCATAGTTCAAAGTTCCTGCCTTAGATTTGGCCGAAATTCGGAAAGGCATAATTACGGACTGTTTTTATTGAGTTTTACTTATTAGAATTATATGAAAATTTACATGGTTGTAAATCTCTCTGTTACGGACAGATATAGATAAATAGTTATTAAAACGGACTTACGAATTGAGAGTTATTGTAGTTTGAAGTTGCTGCCTCGGATTCATCGGAATCCAGAAGGGCAGGACTTTGAAACATAAAACTGTACTAATATGTTGGGAATATGAAAATTGTTGCTAAATGAAAGTTCTAGATCTCTCTGTTGTGGACATTTTGAGACCTTACGGGGGTCTATCCGACTTACGGATTGAGAGTTATCGCTGTTTAAAGTTTCTGCCTCGGATCTATCGAGATCCAGGAAGGGCAGCGAATAAAAGGGTAAAACTGTACCAAATGGTACAGAATATGAAAGGATGGTTCACATTGAGACGTGTAGCTCTCTGTTCTCGTCGTTTTTAGATTTTATGGGGCTTGAACGGGTTTACAGATTAGGAGTTATGACTATTCTAAGATTGGGTGTTGTTTAATAAATATTCTGCCGAAATAAATTTCATGTGGCTGTTTTGAGGATAAATTTGTGTTAGTTACCCAAAGTAGTTTTAAATGAAATTTGGTGCAGTGAAATATCCCGTCTTACCTTAGTTTCCGCTTGAGAAACACCTTAGTTGGAGTTATGGTTAAAAAGTTATAATCGTTACAAGTATGAATGATGAATGTTAGAAAGAGAATATTATTTATTGACCCTCTGAAAAATATGAAAATGGATACGTGTTCACATAAATATATAAATATATAATGGATCGGGTTGCACGCCGCAACAAAACGTAAAGTGAATACACGTTCACAAATACGTAAACATAATGGATCGGGTTGCACGCCGCAACAAAACGTAAAGTGAATATATGTTCACAAATACGTAAATATAATGGATCGGGTTGCACGCGCAACAAAACGTAAAGTGAATACACATTCACAAATACGTAAACATAATGGATCGGGTTGCGCCGCAACAAAACGTAAAGTGAATACGTGTTCACAAATACGTAAATATAATGGATCGGGTTGCACGCAACAAATATGAAAGATGAACACATGTTCACCTATATATAAATATGAAAAGTGAATACACGTTCACAAATATATAAATGTAATAAACATGTGGAAACGCAGGGAATGTCTTAACGATAATACGAGATAAAATGAAGTGTTAGTTAAACCAAGAATTTCCTATGAGAGTTGTTGCATATTTAAAGATGTTGTAACTCGATATGTTTTGCAATATGCTTATTACATTATAATGTGATTGCACTTGGAATATTGTGGTGTTACTTTGAATTGCGGGTAAGGTTCACCACTCATTGGATGGTAGAGTGACTCTTTATTTAACATGTTTCAGAAAGGGTGATAGAGGAAAGGCTCCACGAGGCTAGCGATCGTCCAGACCTCTTTTCATACCAAGTCCATTGTTTGGGCTTGTACTCGTCGAGTTCGAATGTCAGTTCCAATGTCTCGGGATATGCCCGTGTGGAATGATCTCCCTTCCAACTTAGAATAATTTTTGTCAGTATGTCTATGTAGAAACAATATTTGCACGAGCATGGGCTCGCGTTATGTTTTTTTCATATAAAGTCATAAACATATTTCTTTATTGTTATTTTTATTAATCGCTCCGTATTTGAATATAAGTTCAAATTTCTAAATAAAGAGAATTAAATGGTGCTCCTGGTGGAAAATAATTGTCCAGGTGCCATCACGCCCTAAGTAAAGACTTAGGAAAAGTCGGGGCGTGACAAATACAGTTAGCTCAACCGCATACACGTTCTACACAAATCCAAAACACATTTATCACCCATAACTGTCTACAGACCTCTAAGAGTACGACCACGACGTAAGACGAGACAAGACCCCGTCGTGCCCATAAATATGTACAATAAAAAATAAGAGAGGTTTTGTACCAAAATAAGTGGCTCCGGAACAATGGAGCTCTCCAACATCTGAATAGATGTCCTAGACTTGAGGGTCACCTATCCGAACACCAGAACCTAAGGGCATGAACGCAGCCCCTGGGAGAAGGGGGTCAGTACGATAGATGCACCAAGTATGTGAAACTGAAAAATATTGTAATTGAAATCATAACAGTTCAACGTATAACATGAGGCAAGTATGAAATCAACTTAACAGTACAACTGTGCCTTATCAAATGAGAGTAATGAAAATCAGTTCTTACCTTTTCAAAATATGCAAGTCGTGCCAAAATCATGAACTCCTATCCTCAGGATATACTAGCACGAGACTCGAACCCGTCTAAGTACATATATATCATGAGACTCGAACCCAAGTAAGTATGTATATAGCATGAGACTCGAACCCAAGTAAGTATATATATTGTGGGACTCGAACCCACATAAGTATATGGAATAATATAATGTCATGGGACTCGAACCCGCATCATGGAGAGCTAATCCATGAAATAATAATAATCAGGGAGTTGAACCCTCTTGGGACTCGAACCCAAGTAATATAATAATAATAATAGCCGGGACTCGAACGTGGAACATACAATATAATGCCGGCCCTCGATTTGAGAGACTCGATGAATGTGTAAAAAGACTTGGCACGAGTAGATATCATGAGTAACCATATGCAATTAGAAATCATCTTTGATTTTCGATAATATCATCATAATAAACTCTTTACTGAAAATCATAGGCACTTGTCATAACAATTTTCCTTTAAAACTAACTTTGTAGAAAATCATGTATGTCCGCCGCACTTTTATTAAAATCATGTCAAATGAAAGTTTGTTTCACAAAATCATGTCAAAAGAAAGAAGGATAGTCTCACATACCTCTTAGTCGCTCAACCAATGCAATACTAGGATACGCCTCGTATAGTATGTCAGCCTATAATAATAGTAATATGACAATTAATTTTAGGACTTCTAACGTAAGTTATTTGAATATATTCTTCCTATTTCTATAAAAATTTGGGCAGCATTTTCTCTGTTTATGTGCGTATCCACAGTTAACCAACACGTCAAATCAAACCAATAATCACTATCATTTCAATATGTAATCAAAATTATCTCCAACATTCCATTTACATCGCTAGTGCGCATGCCTTCTCTTTGTAATCATTCCATTTAACAACTTTAATAACCAAGACAACTACTACATTTATTTCTCATGTTAGTCAATCATTTAGTTACGTTAGAATTATTCATGGGAGCAACCAAATCTTCTAGCAACATCGCCAATTCAAGAATATGAAATTAACATTTTTTCTACACTTAAATCCTTTCAAGGCATGTATAGGTAACTTATATTTAAATACTAATTCAGCCCGTAATACATTACCATAATGTTCAATGATTTCCATCCACTTTTCGGTCATATCAACATGTTGTAATTCCAAAACCTTTCCTCTAAATTCTTAAAATTCCAATTCATCTTGTAATATCTTTCATATCTAATTATTTCTTAATCATCAAGGCTACATTTCAATTCTCAACATGCAAATGGTAACAAAATAACAATTCAACCATTGAATCCAAGGTATACCCAAATAAGCTCAAAATCTAACGATTCCAACAACACCACATGCGATTCTTATTCTCATTTCCTCTTAGTCTAAGTTTATTTCTAAACACAAATTCAATACTTCAACTACAACATACGCACTTCAATTATAACTTAGGGAAGAATTATTGCCTCAATTAAGTCACCCAAAATAGTCCACTAACCAACCCATCGCTTGACGCGATGCGCGGTTCGTCGATTTTTCTTCGCTAAATGATCGTCGTTTCAACTTCAATCCAACATGCAAGCATTCTACAATGTTTTCTCCATCATTCCTTGGGTTCTCCTTGCTAAAATTTCATCCAAAAACGTTGGAAAATCTGGCCTCAATCTCGCCGATCCATGATAAACCCATTGTTTGGGTTCAATTTTTTTTTGCTTCTAATTGTTATAAGAATTAATCTAGGGATATGATGATAAGATGATTTCAATTCTTGGTAGGAATGGGTGAAATTTTCGAATTTGGTGAAGGGAAATAGAGAGGAGGATGTGTGGAGCTTTAGTTTGATTAAAGAAGAAAAATGAAGGGTTTGGGAATATAATGAAATCTGAATTTTTTCCACAAAGCTTACATTTTGGCCCTTCTAATGTCTTCTTAGTTAAAAATAACCCCAATTAATAAATCTAAATCCTCCCTTCAATTAATCTCAACACTCGTTGCCTCAAATTCTTATTGACGTATCTTATATACCTTACTAACCCATAACGGAATATATATATATATATATATATATTATATATATATATTTATACCACCATTACTAAAGAAATTTTCGGCGTCACATTCGTCATTACCAAAATTTAATCCGTATTAGCACGTAAAATATATGTAAATTTGAAAATTGAAGATCTTAATCCTTAATGACGTTATTAATTCTTGTCTTAACTTACAAGGTGTAACATTCTTCACCCCTTAGAAACATTCGTCCTCGAATGTTCATAACATGTCTCAGGTTCTAGAAATTTCGGCAGAGCCTCCTTTATAATTGTGTCTATCCATCTATATCCAACAAACCAACAGATGCCACACAGGGCCACAAAGAAACACACATATACAGTTCACCAACACAATAATCAAATAAGGGAGTTAGATTGAATTACCTGAAGGCACAGGGAACAAATGAGGATATTTCTTCTTCATCTCCTCTTCTACCTCCCAAGTCATTTCCTCTCTATTGTTGTTCCGCCATAATACCTTGACTGATGCAACATCCTTAGTCCGCAATCTCCTGACTTGGCGATCCAATATGGCTACGGAACTCTCCTCATAGGACAACCTCTCAGTCACCTGGACATCGTCCACTGGGAAGACTCTGGAAGGATCACCAATACACTTTCGCATGTAGACCGTGAAAAGCTGGATGTCTCGCTTCAGGTGCGAGGTAAATCAACTCATAGGCGACACAGCTACCTCGCGAATGATCGGTGGGCCCGATATACCTCGGGCTAAGCTTCCTCTCTTCCCAAATCTCATCACACGCCTTGGTGACACCTTGAAATACCGGTCATCGATATCGAAACTTTAAGTGTCGGCGCGATTATCGCATATGACTTCGCCGACTACGGCCGCTAGTAATCTCTCCTGTACAAGTTTCACCTTGTCGATCGCTTACTGAACCATGTTTGGACCAATCAACTGAGTCTCACGTACATCAAACCAATCAATGGGCGATCTGCAATTCCTCACATATAAAGCCTCATACGGGGCCATCTGGATGCTAGAGTGATAGTTGTTATTGTAAGCAAACTCAATGAGTGGCAAATAATCATCCCAACTACCTCTAAAATCAATAATACATGCCCTCAACATATCCTCTAGTGTCTGTATAGTACGCTCTGCCTGTCCATCTGTTTGAGGATGAAATGTTGTGCTGAGACTCACATGTGTTCCCAATTCCTTCTGAAATGATCTCCAGAAGTTGGCGAATATTAGTGAATATTATAATATATTCATCATATATTTTGTAATTAATAGTAGGGCTGGCCAGTGGCGGGCGACCCAAATCGGTCAGGCCCCGACCAGACCAGGCACGACGGTATTAAAAAAACGGACCAGGGGCTCGGCAGGCGGGGCGGTATGGTCCCGCCAGCAAACCACTTGAGCCGATCCACTTGACCCCGCCAGGCCCCAAATCCCGCCTCGACCGCTGCCTGAAATAGCGTTGTCCAGCCATTTTATTTGGCCGTTAGACAACGGCCATTTTAAACCTCACACTCCCCAACCCCTACCCCTTTATATTTATTTTTAACCCCTATAAATACCTCATTCCTCTTCTTATTATTTTCACAAATCTTTCTACTCTCTAATCTCTCAATCAATCTCTAATTCTCTATACAACATTGTCTACATATTCAATCTATTTATTAATTTGAGAATTGGGAGTGAAGTTCAACTAACGAGGATTATCTATCGAGCAAAGTTTCAATTTTCAACCTCTCGATTACACGTCGACTCTACGTCTGCGTTTTGTACATTCGTTCTCATTAAATTATTATTTTGTCTTTATTTCATTTAGCACATTTAATTTCATTATCTTTAACTATTTATTAGCATAATTAAAATGAAAGGACTAAGAGGCGTGTTGGGTAAGGGTAAGGGTCGAAACCTTCTAGTAGGGGTGGTA
The DNA here is from genome assembly GCA_029844215.1 of Przewalskia tangutica. Classification (NCBI taxonomy): domain Eukaryota; kingdom Viridiplantae; phylum Streptophyta; class Magnoliopsida; order Solanales; family Solanaceae; genus Przewalskia; species Przewalskia tangutica. Next base: position 128,313,464 of record CM056721.1, read on the forward strand.
ACAAGGGCAAAGTACTTCTTCTAGTATTCTGTTCAGTTATTCGTAGACAAGATGATTTTATAGATCTGAAATGTTTCTGAAATACCATATGATCTTGACACAAATGATTATCCCGAAATTGAAGAAGATTTTAATTTAGATGACACTCTAGTTGATGATACACCTATTAATGAAGATGATGATACACCCACTAGTGAAATGCCTCCTATCCCCTACTATGAGGCGAGTCCCAAAACGACCATTAAAATCGGTTGTATGGAAATATTTTGTGACGTAGCTAATCAAGTAGTTGTATGTAAAACTTGTAAAAATGTTTATTCTTTTAAAAGCTGGACAAGGTCATGGTGGGACGGGGTTTAGGAAGACACATTGCAAAAACACAAAGCCTTGCATGCCCAATACATGATTGAAAAAGCGGTGAACAAACGTCCTCTCAATCGGGACAAGGTTCACATACTCATCTGGAGAAAGTACATGGTCAAATTAACCTAATGTGAGGGAGTTGTAGGCACAAATATGATAAACATAAAGATAGGAAGCTAGCAAAATTAGTTCTTTGTGGAGGTTTGCCTTTTTCATTTCTGAATCTCCCGGTTTTATTCATTATATTAGAGATATGTATAATCCGCTTATAAAGGTTTTCCTAGATCAATTGTTAAAAGAGATGTATTTAAATTTGCATGAATATCAACAATATTTACGTTATGCATTATATCATTTAAATTGCAAAGTTGCTTTAACTTCGATATAGTCGAGTACTAACGACCATGATTATTTAACAGTAACTTTGTCATTGGATAGATTATAAATGGTCTATGCAAAAGCGTATTTTAGCATATAGATATATAGATAGTAGGCACCTTTGGTGAGTTTATTTGAAAAATATTTATTCATCGTAGATTATTACGGAATAACCGATAAAGTTATGAGTATTACATTAGATAATGCATCTTAACAATTACGCTATTAGTATTTTAAGAAATGTTTTAACTCAGTCTTTTCCAAAACATTTTCATATCAAATGTGCGTGCCATATTTATAACTTAGTTGTAAAGGATGGTCTTTCACTTTTTCAAGATATTCTTGAAAAATACAATTTGCTATACACTTTTTTTAAAATAATAGAATTCAACAAAGAAAAGAATATAAAAACTTGCCACGATTGTGGACTATCTTCTGAAAAATTCAGAAGAAGTACCAACTAGGTGGAATTCTTTATATGACCAACTAGTTGTTGCTTATGACTATAGAAAACCTATTACTTTATTTTTAACGCCCATAATCAAAATCCAAATGATATGATTGTGATACCGATTGGGAGAAAATTAGAGAACTTATTGTATTTTTAGAAAATTTTCAACGAGCAACAAAAGAATTTTCTACTTTATATTATCCTACTATTTCAACTATGTTGTTTTATATAGCTATAATATTTTTACTTCTTAAAGAATATATGGAAAAACACCTTATCTGTGACTATTAAAAAATGTTTATGAAATTAAAAATATTTTATTCCTATTCCCTATTTATATTATTAGTCTGTATTAAACCCTATTAAAGTAGAGGGTTGTAAAAGTCTTATTGAAAATATATATACTGTATGGACGCATTTACCACCTCCAACTCCCAAAAATTTAAATGTTGAACCACCTATTGAACTAACGCTAGAAGAAGTGTTGAATAGCGTAGAAGATGAATGCAAAAAGTATATCGGCATTACCAAGCAGAAAGTGCTAGTAACCGACTTTTGTATCATCTTCTTCTTCAACACAACCTAAAAACGACAAGCGCTTCGTGGCTAGGCCTAATATTAATTCTATTGAAAGCCTCGTAAATAAAATGTGCGGTGGTAGCGATGCTAACCAAATTAGTGAGTTCGATGTTTTGTTTTGCAGGTAATTTACCTTACCAAGCGATTATCAATGAAGAAGGAAAGGAAGACTTTGAAATATTGGAGCGAGAATGAGAAGACATTTGACACTTTCAATGATGGCGAGATATTTTGAACATTGGCGTCGTGATCGAAGCGCTTTTTCTGCAGCGATTTCAAATAGGAGAGCGAGACACTCGTTAGCGGAGCGGCGGAGATGGCGGTATTATTCGAGATTGGATACGAGCGGAGGCGAAGGAGTCTGATCAACGAGAGAGATTAAAGAAGATGGCGACAACTACAACGACATTTTATCGAAGGCATGAGTAGCGGCGTGGAACAATTTGATCAAGATATACCATTCAATAGAAGAACCACAAGAAATTATAAAGAAATTAGAAAAAATATTTTCAAATTGGTAATTTATTTCATTGCAATTTTTAAATTTTTCTATGTCTTTCACTCTTTTGCAATTTTTTTCAACAACAAGATACCTACTGATGTAATTTTGAATCTTGTATATTTGATATTTCAATTAAATTAATAATATAAAAGTCACAAAAACAGCCTTGAGATTTTTTTTTACACTATTCTTGTCTTTGTTTAATTATTTAGTTTATAACTTTATACTTTATATTTTATAGTTTATACTTTATAGTTTATAGTTTATACTTTATACTTTATAAATATATTATAAATTATAATACTATAAGTCTATAATATGACAAGTATATGTTAATGTTACTTTGTTAGTACTTAGTAATTTATTATTTTTAATTTATTGAAAAAATTAAAAAAAAAACCGCCAACCGTCGTCCGTCAGGCAGGCGAGTCAGGCCGTCAGGCCCACTGCCCAGCGGGGCCGGGATCGGACGGGACATGTATGGTCCCGCCCGACCCCTCCAGCCCGCCTTGACTCGACCAGCCCCTTTTCGCCCAGGCCACTTGAGCCAAACCCGATCCGGTGGGCGTCGTCGCCAATGGCCATATGATTAATAGTAGTGTATAATTATAGTAAAAATAGAATTATCATTCAATTAAGATTTAACATTGTACACACTATATATATTTATATTAATGAGAAAAACTCTCCAAAGAGATTAATACAATATTAAATAATTAACTCAACAATCTGTTTTAGAATCAATGTGATTTCAGTTTGTTGTTATCACATGAACAAACAACAAAAGATCAGATTCCATAATGATTTGGCATGTGGCCCTACCCCTACACGTAGTTCTGTGACATTTCTTTGGCCCCAACCATATTATTACTGCAATTAATGGTAAGCACACAGATTATGTCACCATTATTATCCTTGATAACAAAACATTCCCATATCACACATGAACTTACTGGATCACTTTTACTATACCCATCTATGCTTGAGAACATATTTATATTATTATTCCATACTCGAGGTAACTTTACATTAGGAGTTTATCATCATGATCATATATCTGCACACTTGTTTGAACAATGATTTTGACAAAAAATTAAAGTGTTTGGTTGAAAATCGAAAAAGTGCTTTTATCTTCTAAAAGCACTTCTGATCTCTATTTTTAAAAGCTCAAATTTTAGACTTTTGAAAGTAGAGGTTGTATTTGTCTATTTTTAAGTCAAACACACTTTTTTTTATTGACAATCAAACATCTAACAACTTTTTGATAAAAAACTCTATTCTTAAAAGCTCTACTTCTGAAAACTCTATTTTCATGATTTATTTTATTTCCACCATGTTTAGCAAAGAAAGTTCATGCTTGTTTTTTTAGATTTGAGGTTTTTGGCAGACACAAAAAAAGTATTCTTGAGCAACGACAAAATTAATTTTGGCATTCAAATGAGGCTTCGAATACAATTATTTACTAGCTCATTTTGTAGCTAAAACATGCAATTAAGTCGGGTGCCTATTAGACACACTTAACTAAGGCTGGTCAAGGCGGATCGATCCCGACCAGGCCCCGCTCCGGTCCCGTTCTGCTCGTCCCGGCCCAACCTATTAAATAAATAAAAAATTAGCGGATCCGGGGCTCGAACCGGGAAGGGACATGGTATGGTTCTGTCAGGCGGTTCGCTTGGACTCCAGTTCGCTTGGACGATCCGTCCGGTCCGCACTGATCCGCTAAAAATAGTCACTTGCCAAAAATAGTCGTTGCAATAACGATCATTTTACATTTTGGCCGTTAGACAACAACCATTTTTGGCCTCCCCACTCCCTTACCCCTAAAATATTAATATTTAACCCCTAAATTATTATATTTACACTTTAACCCAATTTCCCAACTATAAATACCTCATTTTCTCTTCTTGTATTTGTTTAATTATTTAGTTTATAAATATATATGAGTATAATACTATAATATGAGTATATGACTATCAATATATGACTATATGTTACTTTGTTAGTATTTTTAATTTAGTGGAAAATTTAAAAAAATGTCCCGCCTGTCCGTCAAGTCCGACTAATCGTGTCAGGCCGATCAGACGGACGACACTGAATCGCCCGCCGACCGGTCCGCATGGCCCGACCCGACCCGCCTCCTCCGTCTCCGACCGCCTATCCCGATCCCAATGGATCCGGCCCGACCCACTGGCCAACCCTACGCACCAAACATTTTGGTCGCAGCTTTATCAATTGTTACGTGTATGTTTATCGGCAATACAATTAATTTCACATATCATTAGTTAATTGAGCGTTAGAGTTTTGACTAATTATTAATATCAAGTTCCTAATATTTTTAGGACCCGTTTGTCATTAAAAATTATTCATTTTTCCGATTTTTTTTAACTGTTTTAAAAAATCAATGTTTGGACTTGGAATTTAAAAAACAATCAAAATCTTATTTTTCACAATCAAAACCTTATTAAAAAATACATTTTAATAATTAAATATTATTTACCAAAATTATCGGTTCAACTCAACTTCAAAAATTTCTAACAAAGAAGTGATTTTAACATTTTAATGATTTTTTTTATTACTCCCTTCCGTCTAAAATAATTGACAGTTTAACCTTTAAAAGTTGATCTTATGATTAATATTTCACAAAATTAAGAAGATATTTTTTTAAAAATTTGTTCTTGATACATTTCTAATTTAATGTGAATTATGTCAATTCAAAAGAAAAGAAAATTATTAGAGGTAGTTTAGTTTTAAAAAAAAATCTTAAGTTTTAGGAGTAAGTAAAAAATTTAATGAGAAAAGTGTAAATATACCCCATAATATTGCGATATAGAGCAGATATATTCCTCGTTAAAAAACGGTACATATACATTTCTGTCTTTACACAAATAGTGTAAATATATCCGTTTACTGACGGATTATTTTTAAGAAATCATTTAGCTTATTTTTTAATTAAAAAAATATCAAGTGACTGAACCGAATAACTGAAAACTAAATTGAACTGATCGATGCCACCCCTATATATTTGCTTCATATCGTAAAGTCGAGGGATATATTTACATTTTTTATTGTTTTTAAATTTATTTGTTCAAATCTAATATATCAATTGTTTTGGACGGAGGGAAGTATTTAATAAGTAATTTTTTTGATTTGAATTTTCAAACGAACTTAAAACCAAAAAAGAAGCCAAAAAGTGGAAATCTCGTAGCATCACCCCTTATCTCACCAGCACTAATTTCTAACCGAAAGATGTTAAGCCATGAATAAAAGTGACGGCTGAGATTGTGCGGCTGTACAAGTCCAAACTTGTTTCACCAACTGAAAAGATAACGCTAACCAAACGGTGCTATTTTTCAGGATAGTAGTCATGACAACTCCCGTCGCTAATCATCCCAGTATTTTCACTCACCGGTCGCCGTCGCCGTCTCCGTCATCATTGTTATTCTTAAACCGTACAAATTTCATCCCTTACATTTCCACCTCCAAGCGCAATACTTCCAATTGCAATGGGTGGCGAACACGATGCTCCGTTGCAAAGGATTACACAGTTCCTCCTTCAGAGGTCGACGGCGGTTCGGGTCACCAGTTTCCGGAGCTGGATTGCGTTGTAGTCGGAGCAGGAATTAGTGGCCTTTGCATTGCGAAGGTGATTTCAGCTAATTACCCTAATTTAATGGTAACGGAAGCGAGAGATCGTGCTGGTGGTAACATAACGACGGTGGAAAGAGATGGATACTTATGGGAAGAAGGTCCTAACAGTTTCCAGCCGTCGGATCCTATGTTGACTATGGCTGTAGATTGTGGATTGAAAGATGATTTGGTGTTGGGAGATCCTGATGCGCCTCGGTTTGTCTTGTGGAAGGATAAACTTAGGCCCGTTCCGGGCAAGCTTACTGATCTTCCCTTCTTTGATTTGATGAGTATTCCTGGCAAGCTAAGAGCTGGTTTTGGTGCCATTGGCATTCGTCCTTCACCTCCAGTTTGTACTCGTCCGCCTTCTTTGTCTCCCTTCCACATTGATTCTGCTCACATGAAAACTAAAGAAGAAAAATAAAAAAATGCTTACAAATTTATATTTTTTGGGAATTGGTTGGGCTGTGTTCTATCTATTATAGGATTATGGTTTACATGACCTGTTGCTGCAAATGTTTGTCAAAAAAGCTTTAGAAGTTTTTCTATTTTATATGATACTACTTAATTGTATGTTGAATGAAATTGTAATGGGTATGAATTGACCGTTAAATAGAAGAGAGATTGAACATTCAACATTTTGATAATTTGTTCCTTTCCCTCACTCTGCATGGTTTGGCAAAAGTGACAGGGTTATGAGGAATCAGTTGAGCAGTTTGTGCGTCGTAATCTTGGTGATGAAGTTTTTGAACGCTTGATAGAACCATTTTGTTCTGGTACCTCTCAATTCTTCCCTGTCTACAGGAACTACTATGGCATTTGTTCACTTTCTGAAATACTGTTTGGTATCAATATGAAATTTCTATGGAGTTTAGTTGATACTCCTTGGTTTTTCTATAGGTGTTTACGCCGGTGACCCCTCAAAACTGAGTATGAAAGCAGCATTTGGGAAAGTGTGGAAGCTGGAAGAAACTGGTGGTAGCATTATTGGAGGAACCTTTAAAGCAATTAAGGAGAGATCCAGTACACCTAAAGCGCCTCGTGATCCGTAATAATGGACTTAATTCAAAGTCTTTATGCTTTATTCTTTCCAGGCCTTGTGTTTCTTTCTCTTAAGAATCTGTATGCAGAGAGAGTATGCTGACTTGAGTAATCATTCTATAGGCGTTTACCAACACCAAAAGGACAAACAGTTGGATCATTCAGGAAGGGTCTGCGAATGCTGCCGGATGCAATATGTGAAAGGTGCTCTTCTGTTTTCCCAGCTCAATTTTTCCACCTTCAGCATGAAACTTATAAATAAAACAAAAAAGGAAAGAGAAAAGAAGGATATCAAAGGTTAAGGACTAGTAAAAGTTCAATTTTGGCGTTTTTGCTGCCTTAAGTGTGTTCTTTGGTGCTCTTGTAGTATTTTTAACTTGGAAATGCTTATAAATTGTCTCCATTTTTCTTTAGATTGGGAAGCAAACTAAAACTATCATGGAAGCTTTCTAGCATTACAAAATCAGAAAAAGGAGGATATCACTTGACATACGAGACACCAGAAGGAGTAGTTTCTCTGCAAAGTCGAAGCATTGTCATGACTGTCCCATCCTATGTAGCAAGCAACATATTACGTCCTCTTTCGGTGTGTTTCCGTTACTGATTGCTCTAAGGTCATTATTGTTATTTTTCATGTGGCCCTCTATAATCGAAGATTGTCTTAAAAAGTGGGAAGTGGGAACATTGGAGCAAAGTTTAGTTTTTCTTTTTCTTTTGGACTAGGGAAAGCGGCTTAAACACATCCGTATAATGCTCATATACTTAGTATATTATGCAATATAACATGCAGAGAGAGACTTAATCAGCAAGAAGAAAATTAAAAAAAGAACATTTGTGTCATTCCGAGAATCAACATCTACTTGCTTAATGAGGTCAAGTGTGCAACCATACTCATCCCCTCATGAAAGATGGAATTTGTATCTCATGTTATTTTGATTTTTCTATATAAAATTTTATTAGTAATTTTCTTTAAATGCTTTGACCTTTGATTTTCCAAGGTTACTACTTCCGATTTACAAGAAATGTGGCTCACTTAAAATGAGAACCATTTATCTATAGGTTGTGGTTTAGTTTCTTTTGTTTCTTGCTGAAGCAAAATGTCTCCAAATCTTATGTTACTCAGGTAGCCGCAGCAGATGCACTTTCAAATTTCTACTATCCCCCAGTTGCAGCAGTCACAGTTTCATATCCTAAGGAGTCTATTCGCGATGAGCGTCTGGTTGATGGTGAACTAAAGGGATTTGGGCAGTTGCATCCACGTTCACAGGGAGTGGAGACACTAGGTAACTTTCTGTTTAGGAGATTCACTCTAATCTTTTACATCAATAATCCATATCGAAGATGGAGAACTTTTATTATGATAATTGCAAGATGCAATTCACTGAATGACCCTCATTACCTTGAAAATTTGGCATTAACCATGCAAATCAAAGATGGATGATTGACAATAATAATAAACCTGATTCATCTTAAGTATTATAATTGTATTTCATCTGCAGGAACGATCTATAGTTCATCGCTCTTCCCTAACCGTGCCCCAAATGGCCGGGTGCTACTCTTGAACTACATTGGAGGAGCAACAAATTCTGAAATTTTGTCTAAGGTAAGGCATTTATCATAATGAACATTCATGGGCTGGGCTGTTGAAGCATCACCTTTAGGTCCTACAGTAACAAATAGAAAATTAAGGATAACCTTATCTACCAAATGATTTGTGGTTGGATATTGTTCTTATGGATGCAAATATGTTAATGTCTTGTAGTGGTGAGGAGAAAGTTTTCGGTGTTACTCTCTCTAGATTAATGACCTAGTCAGTCTGAATTACAAAACTGCATATAACCAAGTGTGAGAAGGTGGATAAAAATTATAAATTTATTGAAGTAGTGCTTAGCTATGACTGTAAAATTGATCTTTTTAGAATAGCCAACATTAATAGTGTTTTATGATGCTGATTTAATCAGAAAACGGATTAAATCATGTAACACTATTTCAAATCAAACAAGCATAGTGGACCTTGCTCTAATTGCACTGAAGTCTGCAGTCACGACGATGTCTTTGATATATGATACCATTCTAGTTGAGGCATCCTGCATTAATTTAGCCCGTGCCTTCGGTTTATATTCTTTTTACCTAAAGGAAGAAACTTTCACATGCTGTACATGTTTCGAAGATTTAAAGCATAATCAGATAACTAATGTTTTGTTGCAGATTTTTTTTTGAGAAGTGTGTTTTGTTGCCATACCTTTAACAAGCTTGAATATTTGCCCTGTGATACTCTTTAGTTTGAAGGATTTTCCATCAACTTGAGTGGGTGAGCTCCTTGACTAATTGATTAATTGCACACTAAAATGGGATTATACCAAGACATGCCTTCCGCTTATTCTATTACATGCTCATGTTATATCCTTAGAACTGTTGTAACACCAGTAACTTTTAAAAATTTCTGTGCTGGTATTCCCAGATTCTTCACATGCTATTGCTGTCAGAACTCTCTTACTGCTGTTATACTACTTTAATAGTAAACTGCAACTTTTCTTTGTTTTTTTAAAAGGTTAAACTGCAACCTTCTGTTAAAAATAAGTAACATGATTTTTTTTTAGAAAAGGCAGCACCTAAGAGGTAATAAGAATGTACAAAAGTCACTAGACTTAGCTCCTTCATATACTTACCTAGTTACCTATAAGGTCCAGCTATTGTCTATGTCATTTACAACAAACCCTTGTGGTCCAGCCCTTCCCCGGACCCCGCGCATAGCGGGAGCTTAGTGCACTGGGCTGCCCTTTTTTTTTATTGTACACGAAAAGTATAAGTTTTGAAGGCATCTTTTATTGTTACTAACAATTCATGTATATAACTATACCTGTATTATAATCCATCCTTAACTAGTCAGTCAACCAAAAGAACTCCAAGGACATAATAAGTCGATATGCTTGACAGGGAACTCTTGATCATATCTTTCCTTCCTTTGATAGATATATCTTCTGCTAGCTTACTTTTTTTTCTCTTTTTTCGTGCTACACAATTCTTGAGAGACGTGTCCGTAGGCAGTCCACGTATTGTAGGAAGGGAATCTACCTTACAACTGGGCGTCTCAGTTAGTTGCTTGATTTTGTCTGTTTTGCCATCAGATGATAGAGTTGATCCTCATTGACATCACATAACACAAGTGTATCTATGAAAATATATAATAGAATGAAACACTTGAACAGTATCTTGCCCTCCCATTGTAGATGCGGAATCTCTCAAATTATCCTTGTCGTTGTCTATCTTCTGCTCAACCCTTCTATGATAAATATGAATAACATCAGAGATTGTTATAGGCCTCTTGAACTTCCAAAAACCTGTGAGTTTCATTGACCAGGGCAAATTTGACCGTGGATGTACAGAAATAAATCCAACGAAGTCCATTTGTCCGATTGTGAATTCCATGATGCGGTCATATCCTTTTTCCAGGTCCAACTTGCAAAGCTATCCTGCCTCCCGCTTCTCATCCTGGAGTCTATCAGCTATCTATATGAATAAAAGTAAATACAAGTAGTGGAACAATTAGGAGATACACAGTTAGAGATACGAGGAATTAGGAAGCATGAATAGGAATTTGTCTCCTAATGTGAGTAGGCACTCTTGTGTGATTAGCGTTATGTGAGTAATCTCACCTAAACTGAAGCAGTTACAGACAAACAATGTCCTTCCCATCTTCCTTTTTGTCCTGTGTCAAGATTCAAACACGTGTGAATTACTAACGAGTGTTTCACGGGAAATTTGAGAGAAGAAGTACAAGGTGAGGTGGCATTGATATTACAACTGCAAGTAAAGGTGGCATTGATATTCACATATATCTTATCCTTAAATTGCAACCAGATACTTTCCTTTTGTTGAAACCTTTCACTTATTTGCCTGTCTACAGAAAAATGTCTTATCATTTAGTCCTCCGCTCACTGATTGCTTCTTGTTTCAGACATCCTTCATTGTTTTATTGCAGTTTTTAATGAGATGCATAGCATCAACAAGTTGATGATATATAGTGACTATTGATTGAACCACGTTCCTGTATCTGTGTTTCATTCAGTTGACTGGTTCTTTGGGTTGAGACGATCTTCTTAGCTCTTTATATCCCGTCTTTTTAGATGTACACTTGATTTAGATGAATGCTGCATTTTGTGGTTTTCCATAGTGATTTTCTTTTATAGTATTTGTACGAAAGCATTTGGCGGTTGTTCTTTATGCTTCAGGGCCTTGAATAAATTGTTTCCAGCTTTGATACCTCATTCCTCTTGCAGACCGAGAGCCAACTTGTGGAAGCAGTTGACCGTGATCTCAGAAAGATGCTTATAAAACCCAAAGCACAAGATCCCTTTGTTACCGGTGTGCGAGTATGGCCGCAAGCTATTCCACAGTTTTTGGTTGGTCATCTGGATACACTAGGTACTGCAAAAGCTGCTCTAAGTGATAATGGGCTTGAAGGGTTGTTCCTTGGGGGTAATTATGTGTCTGGTGTAGCATTGGGGAGGTGTGTTGAAGGTGCTTATGAAATTGCATCTGAGGTAACAGGATTTCTGTCCAAGTATGCATACAAATGAAACCTGTCTCGGGAGTACTGCTAGGTCCATATCTTGTTAGTAATACCATTATGCCTTGGGAATATTGGCATGTGCCTAAAAATTTTGCTCACTAGAATTATGTTAGCGTTGGTAAATGATTTGTGCTTGATATCGTTTTTGTTTTTATCTTGGTTCTTATTTCTTTGCTAAGGAAATAGTATGATTTTAAAGACCGAGTATATCTGCTAATTGGAAGAAAATCTAAATCGTCCTCTTCCCTGTGGAATGAGAATTCTCCACACATTAATTGGGCATAAATTATTGAGTTGTGGAGTTTAATTCATCGCCGACACTATGAAGACCCTACGCAGAGTGTGGAACGATGATCGACCTGAGTGGACATGTCGATGTGGGGGTTGGAAGGGGGTGGTAAACCCCCCTCCCGGGGGAGTAGGGGCGGAGCCCACTGATTTTTTTATAATGTAAGGTTATTTAGTGTAAGGTATTTTGAAAATTTTAGGCTTGTATTATGTTCGTCCTAGTTTTCGTTATATATAGACTAGGGCGCCGTTTTCTTTCTGTGGTCGTGCAAGAGAAAAAGAGAATTATAAACTCAAACTCACTATTTGATTATAGTAAAATCTGCAGCGGCAAAGTGAATTTAGCTCTCGCATTGAGGGTGAACCATTATAAATCTATGTGTTATTTGTTATTCGCTTATTTACTGTTTTCTGATTAGGTACGATTTGAGACTCAAAACTTAACATAAATAGCGGTCTGCATTCATGGCTTGGTTAGCAACCTGCATGGTGAGACGGCGAATGTATTTTCTGCGATTAACGGGGGAGGTGGTCTATTTCTTTTCTCCAATTTCTTATGGTTAAATATATGACCCACCATGAGTCTTATTTCATTGTGGTACAGGATCTGCAAATTAGTAGAAAAAGTGGCAAACTTTTTGTAGCTATTGATAACGTCCAAATAATAAAGCATCGAGTTCACCTCTTTCAAGCAACCTAACCTTGTAAAATGTCAAAAATATCCTCACACTAAACAGGCATGTTGATGGAGTAAGTGAAGTCATTTATATTGGGTGCGTGTGAATAAAGGCACAGAAAAATACAAAAGAAAAGGATGTTATTTATAAGGTGTTGGAATACTCTTATTTATAGAAGAACAATATTGATAATGGACAATTCACAACTCCACTGCCGACTCCGGTGCAAATAATTTTGCCTAAGTTTGGCTGAAGGTGTTGCGGTGTTAGGTATTGGTGTGAATCTCAGGATCTTGAATAATTAACCCATTTTAATTTTCTGAAGATGGTAAAATCTGTTTCGTTTTTCTTTAAATCAAAGTTCTCATGAATGTCATGTTATGTACATGAATGTTTCTGTGTGTGGTATTTCATAACAGTTTAAGAAGATTGTGCCATGAGAAAGCTGTATGTTTGTACCAATGCTCTGTGGTTTGGCATTTGCAATTTTTATTTTCTTTATTTATATAGACAACTTTAGCATGTTTTTGTTGTGAAGGCGAAGGCACACCGCTACTATTCGTGCGCCGCAGATAAACCCCGGATCGACGCAAAGACCGCAAACCACGCTACCATGTAACCACATTGGCAGTACGACATGTGTTTCAACAAAGAAGGTTTATGCAGGATCGAATCCGCGACCATGGCCCCGTTTCTCTTCTTCCAAGCACACCAACTCACTACTCACTGTGTGGAAGAGCTTCACTACTCAATGTCAACATGCTAAAGTTTAGAGGTCTCTCTTTAAATTACCATTTTTTAATCGTACATTAAACTCTTTGATGTTTTTAACTTCTAAGCACTCTTACTAACATGATTCTTTGATTCCTTCGCCCAGAACTTCTACAAATGTCTTTTTTTTTTTGAGATATAAATATTGACAATTGATAATTACCTCACAACTGTATTTGTATTTTTTGTCAAAAGAAAGGCTATAAATAAGGCTAAATGTGTCTGTGTTGGGGGGGGGATGCATCACCGATTCCCAATATGAAAATAGTATGACATATATATATATATAGTTCTCCGGTATATGATGTAAAGAATATGTAATTTATCATTTACTGATATGCTGCAGCTGTTGATGTTATTTCGAATTGTGTGAATAACATCCAACAATTAGCTAACATGCAATGTTATCTGACCGATTTGATACCGCACCCATATCTAAGCGAAACGTAGAATTCATGCTCAATAAATTCTGTATAGTCTTCTTCTTCTATACTAATAGAACCTTATTGTTGCATTGAAAAAAAGTATATCAGTTGTTTCAACTTTTATAATATTTGGGGTGTGATAGCACGTGCCATACTCACCTAGTACTAATAAGTATTGTAGTAGGTTATACCTAGGGATTTCACATGTTAGGCGTAGCTGGTGTATTCGGCACCTACCTCTCTATTAGAATAGAAATTCAAAAAAAAAATGATTTGATTATATAGTGTATACCCGTTATGTACACAAAATTGACAGTTATTCTATTTTCATCATAGAATGATTATTCGATCTTTTTTATTCTTTGTAATTTGTATCCTCACGAGGTGACTTTAAGTGATAGGGGATTTGAACCTAAAGACAACATATGAGGGAGGGGGTCAAAAGAAAGTAAGGATATGGCTGCTCTTTTTCTATTATTTCTTTCTGCCATATCCTTAACAGCAGGTTGGTTACACCTACAACCGAAATGGAAATCGAGCGTTTCCTGATTCAAAAATGTCGAATCTCGTCTGAATCATCATTTTTCAGGACTCTTTGGCGTAAGTCCTTGGCTTGGACAGGACATTTAGTCCATGTTGCTATTCCTGCATCCAGAGGTGAGACCGGAAAGGTAGTTCAGTCACCCTCAGGTTGTCGGCTTGAGTAACACAAACATTGGTGAGAATAATCAAATCATATCAAAGAAAAAAACTGACACTTTTTTGTTTGATTTGGTTGTAATTCTTAATTTAAAAACCGATAAAATTTAGTTTGATTTTGTTGTTAATAAAAAAATAACTGAAAAACTATGAACAAAACCGAATATATATATATATATATATATATATATAAAGTTAAAACTTTAAATTACATATTAATCTTTTCACTCTTTATTCGTGCAAGAATTAATCTCTTCATTATTCTTATTGATGAAAGACATATATATATATAAAAGTTACAATAGGAAGATCTTTTTTCTATTCTACTTCTAAATCTCTATTCTATATGGAGACTAATCATACGATTATGGTAAGACTACAAGACTAATTACTATACAAGTCTAATATACAAATATACCATAAAACAATATACTATACACGGATAATTTGAAGGTCAGAAGGCCAGCTAACTTGCTACATGATCATACGGGCGATGTATCTGTGAGGCTATCTTTAAAATCTTCAAAAAGGACCGAGGGAAGACCCTTTGTAAAAATGTCTGAAATCTGATATCTAGAAGGAATATGGAAGACACGTACTTGTCCTTTAGCTACCTTTTCTCGAACAAAGTGAATATTCATCTCTATATGTTTAGTGCATTTGTGCTGAATTGGATTACCAGAAAGGTAGATGACACCTATAATATCACAATACACCAAGGTAGCATTCTCAATAGTACAGGGGAGCTCTAAAAGTAGATTACGTAACCAACATGACCGAGAAACCACATTGGCTACCCCTCAACACTCGGCCTCTACACTTGAGCGTGATATCGTTGATTGACGCTTGACAGACCATGAGACCAAGTTATTACCTAAAAACATACAATAGCCAGACTAGATCGTCTGGTGTCAGGACAACCACCCCAATCAACATCTATATAGGAGACTAGTGTAGATGTCGACGAATGATACAAATGCAAGCCATAATCAAGTGTTCCCTGAATGTACCTAAAAATGCGTTTGAGCTCATTCATATGTTCAATCCTGGGATCATGCATAAACAAACACACATGTTGTACGTCATATGTAATATCAGGTCGAGTAAATGTAAGATACTGAAGGGCGCCTGTAAGACTACGATGGCGGTCGATTCTCATGGGAGAGCAGTGCGACCTGACTTGGGTTTAGTATCAAGCTGAGTAGAAGCGTATAAGTGGACTTACGGGATGACGTCGACCTACCGATGATATCTGCTGCATTCTTTCTCTGTGATAAGAACAATCCACCTGCATGACGAGTGACAACAATCCCCAAAAAATAACTCAATGGACCCAAGTCTTTCATGACAAAATCAGAACTGCGCATTATCATAATAGACTGACGTAATATATCAGAAGAGACAGTCAAGATAATATCATCCACATAGATAGTATATAAGACATCGAAGAACCACGATAATATATGAATAATGAACTGTGAGAGAAACTCATAGTCGAAACATAGTCAGCAAACCTCTTATACCAAGCCCGTGGAGACTGCTTAAGCTCATACAAGGACTTCTTTAACAAACAAACATGATTAGGATATCTAGTATCCCTAAACCCCAAGGGCTGATGCATATACACTGTCTCTTTGAGATCATGTAGGAAATAATTCTTCACCTCTAGCTGATGAATGGGTCATGATTTTGAAAGAGCCAAGCTGAGCATAGTTGTCCACCGAGCTAAATGTCTCACCACAATCCACACCAACCTGTTGAGTCTTACCATCACCTATAAGACGAGTCTTATGTCTTGCAAATGAACCGTCAGAATTTTTATTATGAGCAAAAATCCACATAGACCGAATAATATTAACACTAGATGGATGGGGTACCAACTCTCACGTCTTATTATCAATAAGAGCATTATATTCATCGGTCATGACAATTTTCAATTAGGGTCATTTAAGACAGATAAATGATTACGGGGTAATGGTGATCTAAGAACATTAAAATTTAAATTAAAATGTCTTTTTGGTTTAAAAATACCACGTTGACTGCGAGTGACTGGATCATGACTCGGGGTTGGATTGGGTGAATTTTGGGAATTTTCAGTGACGATGTCTAGGCCGTCGGGCGCGTGCGTCGCGATCGGGGCAGCATGGCGATGAGACTAAAATATTTTGGCTACTGGATGGCAGGCGCCGCGGCGCTGACGACGGATTTTGAGACATATCTGAAAAATGTTGGATAATATAGGGGAGATATCATCATTCAAAAATCATATGAACTAGGCACGGGTTTTTCTACTTTAGAAAATGGAAATTGAGACTCATCAAAGATAACATGTCGACTAATGATGATTCTTTTAAATGACAAATCAAAGCATTTATAACCACAATGATTTGATGGATAACCCAAAAACACACAAGGGGTAGAACATGCCTGAAATTTGTTAATTGTGGTGGATGGAAATAGTGGATAACATAAGCATCCAAAGACCTTAAGATGAGAATACGAAAGAGTCTTTTTATATAAACATTGAAGAGAGGACGAATATGTCAAACCTTTAGAAGAAAGAATGTTAAGCAAATATGTAGCCATTTGTAGAGCATGGTGCCAAAACAATAGGGGAACGGAATAATGAACTAATAAGGTATGGATAATGTTATTAATGGTATGAATTTTACGTTCAGTTTTTCCATTTTGTGAAGACGTATGAGGACAAGAAAAATGAAAATTTATCTCATTTTGAGCACAAAACTCCTGAAACTCCCCATTGTCATACTCTTTTCCATTATCACATTGAATGTTCTTTATTTTCCATTCGAATTGAGTTCTAATGAAAGCTCTAAATTTGACGAAGATGGAAAAAACTTGAGGTTTTTTCGCTATTGGAAACGTCCATAAAAATTTAGAATAATCATCCAAGAATAAAACATAATATGGATGACCCATAGAACTGAGAATGAGAGATGTCCATAAATCGCTATGAATAATATCAAATGACATTGAAATATGAGAATTTGAAGCTACAAATGACAACTTAATAAATTTTCCTAGAGAACAAGATTGACAATTTGGAGTATTACGCGTACCCTTATAGAAAATAAACTTATTTCTATCTAAAGTAGATAAAATAGACGCCCCCGGGTGACCTAGACGAGCATGTCACAAGGAAGGAGCAAGAGCTGCAAAAGTGGATGGAGACTTGAAGCGAGAAACTGAGATTTGATGTGATTGAATAAAGATATCCCCTACTGTCACACCTCATGAGAGGACTCTGTCACACCCCGAACTCCGGGCCCGTGACTGGTGCCCTACCTGAGCACCCTCCTATTCATACAATACAATATACCGCGGAAGATAAATAACACTCATTTTTAAAAAATAAAAAAAACCAAGGCAAAGCCGATAAGGCTGCCATAATATAAATCACCCAAAAAGGGTCTACACTGTCCAACAATGTAAATACAACTCTAGCCAGTCCAACCCACATATGAATACAGACCTCTAAGATTTTGGACAAATACTATGACGGGACAAGACCCCGCCGTACCTCTGAATATACCTATCCATAATGACAAGCTCCAGCACTTTGGAGCTATCCCAAAATGCTGAACAAGGATCCTAAGCTCACGGATCCACAATCGCGTAATACCTAGACACTGCGGACGTGAGCGCGGCCAGCAGAAGAAGTCGATGCAACATGTATCAAGTATGGAGCGAAAATCTGATGCGATAAACAAGATCATAACTGTACAAAAAAATGACATGGACAAGTATGAAAATCAAATATCAGATCCTACCGTGTCATATAACAATCAGAGCCAACTGTACCTTGTATCCAGTACTCTTATAACAGTACCACTTTCACGTACGAAAGCCATGTCAAAATCGGGGACACCGCTCTCGGCATATAATATCACGAGCGTGCTCGTGGAATACAACATCATTTGCGTGTAACGAGCATAATATATAACGATTATGTCAAAGTTAGGGACACGTACCTCAAAGTAATTATACAATTCTAACCATGGGTCTATTTCACCCGCATAGGTCACGTGGACCCGCATGAGACAATTTCCTCGCATAGGACTGTTTCACCCGCATAGGTCACGTGGACCCGCATGAGGTATTCCTCGCATAGGACTATTTCACCCGCATGGACCATGTGGGCCCGCAATGAGTATATTCGCCATACTCGCATCATGGGTAGCAAATCCATGGAAATGTATAATGTCTTGGGGGTTTATCCCGCACTTATACTTAGAAGGTGTATAACGTCTTGGGGGTTTACCCCGCATTTATACTCATAACACTAGCACCAATGGCTATCATGAACAACATATACAAGTTAAGATAATCCTTGACTCTCATCATCATAAAATGAATAAACCATTATTTTAGCAAACCAAGACAATACCATGTCTTTCCTTTTTAAACAAATCAAGACAATACCATGTCTTCTTTTTCAACAATTCAAGACACTTACCATTTAAGCAAGCCAAAGTACTATCAAGGCACAAGATAGAATGACTATCATTTAAGCAAGTCAAAGTACTATCAAGGCACTAACACACCTTGCATCACTAAGGATTAAAGTTCATTTCGACAATGTACGTGAGCCGTACATTCACTTTATAAACTAAATTCCCATTTTAGGAAAACCCAAGTACTACATGTATCGTTAGGAAGTAGGATCCAATGCATGTATCATTTTGAAACCATCATTTAGGAGATCGAGACACTTATTATTCCAAGTATCTTTCTAAGATATGATTTTGGCAAATCAAGGTACTAGACCTCACGTGCTACTTTAAAACATCTTTGAACATCAAAGTGCCACATATCATGTATTATATTGAGGACTTAATCATGGACATTTTCACACGATTTCCTTAAAACATTTTAAACCATCCCTTGACTTTTCACAAAACTTGTTATAACAACTTCCCATAAAGTCGTTATAACCACCTTCATTTTAGAAAACTAAAGTACTACCACGTCTTTCCTTTTAATATAACCAAGGCATTATCATGTCATGTAAGGGAATTGAACCCAAAGTACTTTGTACATCTATTCTTTATAAAAGAATCGTTTCATGAAATATTAGGGCGTTGGACCCAAAAGTACTTTCACTATTAAAACCAAGTTACTTACTCTTTAAACTCAAGTAACTTATACTTTTAAAAACCAAGTCTCATGTACTTACAAAATTAATACTTTTATGAGCCGTGAATAGGTTATACTCGTTTATAACGATCTTGTTAAATCAGCCATGATCTAGAAAATGTAATACAATTTTGTCTTATCTTAGTTTCTATGCAGATGGAGAATTCTACTTATTTCAATATAATTGATTTTCGATACATTTTCATTAACGTTGTAATGGCTTGTTCAATACCTATTCTCATTAGTGTGGTAAATTAGAAGGTCACTCGACTCCAATACTTCCTAACGACTCTTACCAACATCCCCCATAAGACTTGGTAAGAACTTAGGAATATTCTAGACATGCATTTAGCATAAAATTAATAACATGAATACTTCCTATGACAAGGAAAGTATACTCAAGAACAAGTCATGTATACTCCTAACAACAAGGCAAGTATACCTCAAATATCCAGTCATGTATACTCCTAACAACAAGACAAGTATAATTTAAACAACAAGTCATGTATACTCCTAACAACAAGACAAGTATACTTCAAATATCAAGACAAATATACTCCTAACAACAGGGCAAGTATACTTCAAATATCAAGTCATGTATACTCCTAATAACAAGGCAAGTATACCATAAAAATACTCATGTCTATAGAAAGAAGAAGTTCACATACCTCATGACGACTAACCAATACGACAAATAGCAAAATGTTCCAAAGTACTTCAACTTCATCGGCTATTCCTTAAGCCAAGTAGACTCTGCTACACGTAGTACTTCAACCTAAATGACCATAGTACTTCTATCAATATCATACTTACTATTGTAAGACTTATACCAAATAATTGCCCTCTAATTCTACGGAAAATCGGGCAGCACTTCCTTTGTTTCTACGTACTTTTCCACATTTTCTAAGGCCCGTATTCATCAACCAACAAACCACATTTAAGGCGCAACCAACAGTTAAAGGGGATTACACGCCTAACTGGACGTGTAAAATTCTGCCCCACAATTTATATAAAACAGTCCGCAAAACAGTCCACAATTAATCCATTATTAAGGGTGCAATGTGAAGCCTTTAACACCCTTATTCTTTAGGACTTTCATTAGCCAACTACTACATTAATCATGAATGTTTAGGGGCTGATTTTGCAGCATAATAACACCCCAAAACAATCCATAAAACGACACAACGACGTCTAACAGTTTTAGGCAGTTTTCGGCTAACAACAACTACAACAATACAAAGTCTTTTTCCTTAATTCCTTTTAACCCAATTCTCATTCCAACATGTTATATAAGTTATATAATCTATATCCAACAATATTTCCTTCATTATATAACATGAAATACGTGAAAATAACGACAATACAAATCAACGAATCTATTGTCGACAAAAGTGCTACTCTCGGCCCACTCTTCCAAAGTAGGGCATTATTTTCCATAACTTCCTTAATACAAGTTCATCTATATACTATAACAATGAGTAATATCCAATTACTGCAGAAAAAGAAGAATCATTACCTCATTTTTGTGCCCAAAATCGTTCCGGGTAGAATGCTACGTTTTGGTTCGCAGTTTTCGTTTCGCTCCACTTCTTCAAGTTCCAATCACATATATGTATCCTCTACAACCTTAGGAGCAACTTCTCTTCACGTTTCGCTTCCAAAAAGTCGACGGAAACCCCTAGGGTTTCATCACCATTCTCGGTCCAATGAAGATTTGAGGTTAGTGGTGTGTTATCTTGGCTAATCACTAGGTTAGGGACCCTAATCGTGTGTTAATAAACTAACTTGGAAGGTTTAAAAATTTTTGTCCAAGAATCTTAGCCAAAACCGAGAGCAACAATATAGAGAGGGGAAATATTTTTCTTGAAAATGTTCTAAGTGTTGGAAGACTTGTCTTCCACCTCCTCTCTTGTATATATAATATATCTCTAAGGTTGGATGCTTGACAAGTGTATGGCCTTATGTGTAGCAAGACAAGTGGAGTGGGACCCACCTTCACTTGTCTCCAAAATATCTAAAATGGTCAAAGTCTTCCAAGAACAAGACAAGGGGGGTGGGGGTGTGCCACGTGTCACCCTACCATTTGTCTAAAATATTTTCACCCTCCAAAAAGTTCATAATTGGCCAAAATATAGAAAAACTTGTTGGCCCCACAAAGTTATAAAATTTCTCGGGTGAGCCCCACATGACCAAATCCGAAAATAAAATTCCATAATTCTAATATATTCTATGAATCCCACATACCAAATTTGAGAATCATATTCCAATTAATGAACCTTTTTCCTTCACGAGGTTCCGAGATTTTTTCGGAATTTTTCATTCTTTCTAAAATTCAAATCCCAATTTCTCACGTACGTTCTTATCTCAAACTGTTGAAAATACGGGGTGTAACAGACTCCCCGTCTTGAAATCCTTCACAGAAAATCCAAACGGATCAAAATCAATAGAAACTCAATTATCAGTGGTGAATTTACGGACATACACCAACTTTTAATTAGTTTTGGGGCATGAAGAGTATTTTTCAAGACAAGTGGTGGATGGGGAGGAGACAAAGTTTTATGACCATAACTTTTAATTGGAATAGAATTACCATTGCCAACAATTATACCACGATTACTGCTCAAATTGAATAAGACGAGAGAGTACCTTGGTCGGATGTCATGTGGGTAGTGACGCTTGTGTCCATGTACCAATTTGGGTCCGGTTGAGTCATTCCAAGCTTGTGCATCGCGACTTCAATGTCGGTTTGTGTGGGTCATGCTGCGTGATGTGCTTGAGGGGGCCGAGTATGCAATTTGTTGCACTGGGCCGTAAATTGGTGCGAAATCGTGCTGACGATGGCGGGCACGGGCGGCGGGGCTGAGTGGATGAAAAAGCTGGTCGCGACGCATTTGGATATTCTTTGGGCGCGCCTTTGTACAAAGATGGGACCAGCGCGGCTGCATTGGGCCCATTCGCCCAGCGTTTGTAGATCTTCTTGGCGCCATGCTGCCATTGTTTGATGGTTGTTGTCGTCGCAGTTCTTGCTATTATTTTTTCAATTTTGACCCTTTTTTCCACCACCGTTGTTGCGATTTTGGCTCACGTTGGCGGAATCGAAAGGGGCAAAATTTGAAGCAGTCATCATGACGACGGGACTAGCCGTTATAGTCGCCTTTTTAGCCAAATCCGCTTCTTCCAATGTGAGCATGGAGCAGACTTGATAGAATCAGGAAGGGGGTTACTTTGACGAAGGATCGAAGCAACACCATTATAGGCCTCGAATAAGCCTGCAAATATTTGTAGAACGAGATGACTATTAGTAACGGAGCACCTACGTTGCGAAGTTGATCCGCCAAGTCCTTAAGTCGTTTACAATAAGATGAAACGTTAGAAAAATTCACCATAACAACTTGAGAAAATTTATGTCAAGTGTAACAATCCGGGAATGACTGTTATCTTGAAATATGTCACACAATCACTTCCAAGCCTCTATAACTGTGGAGTTGGGTTCCATAATCGTCTATAAGAGGTCAAGAGAGATAGTGACATAAATCCACTGAAGAATTTTTGCATCAAGCGTGACCCATGATTTTGGATCGTCTTCTTTGGTGGGCACCATCTCTGTAGTACCCCCGTTGCATTCTCCGTAGCCCCCTCCGTAGTAGTAGCCGGAGGGATGATGTGATGGAGAACTTGATGTGCCGTGACATGAATCTTGAATAACTCCGCCCACGTCCCATATTAGAAGTTTTCTAGGTCAAGAACTTGTTTTGCAACTCACTTTTCATTTTTAAAGCTGTAATTAAGTATATTCAAATATGAACATTATTCTAAATAGACTTTGCAAAAAATATAATAAATTCCACAAAAAGTCAAAATATTTAAAATTTATGATAAGATTTAAGGTAGAGGTTTTTAGGCATTTTTGG
This sequence comes from Przewalskia tangutica, assembly GCA_029844215.1. Lineage (NCBI taxonomy): Eukaryota > Viridiplantae > Streptophyta > Magnoliopsida > Solanales > Solanaceae > Przewalskia > Przewalskia tangutica. The sequence goes on from CM056721.1 coordinate 128,336,906, forward strand.
AATGGTGGAATATTTTAAATTTATAAATAAGGGCATTTTTTGAATGGTGGAATTTCCGATGAAAATTGTAAAATCCATTATCGTAAAAATTTATGATTTAGATGTAATATAAATGTTACAAAACCCATTATTAACTCTTTTTTGGGAATTCTTTTTACACGGTTTCGACAAATTATTTCACAAACTAATGCCATTATTTTAAGCGTATAACTATAAAATAACCCCACCATAAACTGCTCTTCCCATAGTAGCACAATTCTGGAGCTATCTAGATTTTTTGTCCACGTGGAAAACACGCATTTGCTACATTCGTAGCATGTAGATCGCTATCCGGGTAATCATCTCTTCTACAATCTACATCGTTAACACAAAATTTCAATCAACGGCTTGTGTTCATTCTCAATCCCTCAACGCCAAAAATTTCAAATTCTTCTCCAAATTTTCAACCTTCCCGCTCTTCATCTCTGTATAAATGGCCCAATACCCATTTCACCAATTCATCATTATACATCCAAATGGCTCGTACTAAGCAAACAGCTCGCAAATCCACTGGTGGAAAGGCTCCAAGGAAGCAACTAGCCACCAAGGCTGCCAGAAAATCCGCTCCGGCGACCGGAGGAGTGAAGAAGCCTCACCGTTTCAGACCAGGAACTGTGGCTCTTAGAGAAATCAGGAAGTACCAGAAGTCTACTGAGTTGTTGATCAGGAAATTGCCGTTTCAGAGGCTGGTGAGGGAAATTGCTCAGGATTTCAAGACAGATCTGAGGTTTCAGAGCAGTGCTGTTGCTGCTCTACAAGAGGCTGCTGAGGCTTACCTTGTTGGGCTATTTGAAGATACTAATCTCTGTGCTATTCATGCTAAGAGGGTTACGATTATGCCTAAGGATATTCAGCTTGCTAGGAGAATTCGTGGAGAAAGGGCTTAGGGATTGTGGTTATGGTTAAAGTCAAGTAGTACCTATCTGTTTGATATTTTATTTACATCTGTTGTTGGGATGCTATGGCTAGTGATGTAAATCTAATAGTTGTTGATTTCAGTTGAACTAAATGTAAACAGTTGGTTTACTAGTATTCTGGATCTAATCAATGTAATTCGTACTTCTATTTGTTCAATTAAAGCTCTTGGCCTCATATTTGCGTGTTATTTACCCAAATTGAAAATTGAATACTACTTGGTGTGGATTTAATAGATGTATTACATATTTTTATATTGATATGGTGTGTTGTTGTACTTACCTTATACTTGTGCAGGCATACTAAGAGCATTCAGCAAATCATTCTTTTCTTGTAATGGATTACGCCTTGGCTCTTGTTTAAATTAGCAATTTGTTTATGTAGTAAGTGCATGCCCAATATTAGTAGTTCCTGAGATTTGAGTCATTTCTCAATTGTTTAAAACATCGATTGATTGGGTTTATTGTCAACTACTGTGTTGTAGGAGGTGGTTTTATGTTTTTTTTTTCATGTTAATCATCAAAAGTTGAACTTGGCTGGCTGCATTTGACATGGTGACAGCTTAATGAATTTTCTGTTTGACATTAGTTGCTGCTAAAGTGAGTTGTGCTGACTGCTGTAGTTAAACCAAGATTAGTCTGTAGTGATGGATCTCAGAAAATGTTCATCCTCAGGTCAGTATTTTGTTCTTGCTCCGTCATTGTTTCACTTCGTTAATTAATACTTTTGCTTGCTGTTACTTTTTGACTTGCTTATCTTAAGCTTTGGTTATTGGATCAATATGCAACTTCTGCTATAGAAATGATTCCTGGCCTGAATTGAGTTTGCCATTAAGCACAGTGTTAGGGTTGCTAGTGTAAATCTGATGATTCATTTCCATGGAGGTATGCATAAACTGCTGGTTTGTTAGCATTTTGAGATCTAATTAGTGAAATCGCTAGTTTTTTGGTTCAATATCAAAGATCTTGTCTGTACATATTTGTGTGATAACTTTACCAACAATTGAAGACCGAAACACTATTTTGTGATGAAGCTTGGGTACACATACATAAATGATGAAACTACAGTATTTTATTTGGAAGGGGTATTTGGATATCTTTCTTGCTGATTAGGTGTAAATCCTTCTTGTTTTACCTTGTGATTTTTGGGTATGAAGTTCCATTTCTGGGCTTGTTCACTCCTTGCTGTTGGCTGTTGCCATGTATTTTGAGGAGGAATAAATGCATCTAGATTCCAAAATACTATGACAAAGAACTACTTTACCTTTGACATTTGTTATGATCGTGCAATATATGGAAACTAATCCAGATGCAGGAATGGATTTTGTTTATGCAGGAGTAGGATAGTGGAACCCCATTACTTTGCAGTTCCCAATATTTGAGGAACTCGCAATTCAACTTTTGACTTACTGAGTTGATTTGGGCTTGTTATCGTGTTAGAATATGAATATGATTTCACATTTAGTATTCTACTACGAAAATAATTGTAATGTAGTGTATATAAATAGGGCTCAATGTAATCATGTAATACAACAATTGAATACTAATATTTTTTCACATGGTATCAGATCAATTATGAGAAAAATATCGATGTGCATCATTCCGACGACATTCAGGAGAAAATCAGTCGTCACCGACTCACCGTGACCTAAGCGGCTATCCAAGCAAATAATTCTTTCTGCCAGTGTTTTAAAAAAATTAACACCACCACCATCGAAACTGGAATTTCCTGGTGAACAAACCCCAGTGAGCCTCATTGAAAATTGGTCACCCACGTGCCGTCGGAGCCGCTGTTCTGACGAGCACGTCAGAGCCACACGCCGGCGCGTGAGGTACCTTCTGGCGATTTTTTCAGGGAAATTTCTATTTTCAATGGGATCGCCCCTACATTCCGAGCCTACCCATCCATTTTCCCCAAATTTTGATCGTCGGAACCCTAATCCGGCGCAACAGTTCTCTTTCGGCAGATCTGCGTATTTCCGACCAATTTTTTTTGAAATTTCTTTTTTCTACCGCCTCGACTGAGCATTTCGAGATGACTCATAATTTTCTTCAAGATCCAGTCATTTTTTTACTTTTCCGGCAAGTTTTCCGATCAGATTCCGGTGACTGTTTTCTGCAACATTTGGATCACGATTTCTGAGCATTATCAACCTCTTTAGATTTCTTAAAATTTTGATCATGTCTCTCAGATTTGATGTTTTTAATTCCAAAAATACGGGAATGAGAAATTCAAGTCCTATGATTAATTCACAACACTTAATAAGGAGATCAGAAAATCAAACATCACAGTCTAAAATTTGATGAAAAAAGGTCGTTTTGGAAGATCTAGACCTAAGTGTAGTTATTGTAAAAGGCTTGGACACACTTGTGGAGTATGCCGATCTCGACCTAAGTGTAGTTATTGAAATATGTATGGACATGCTCGTGAAGTATGTTATTCTCTGAATGGTCAACCACACAAGAATACTTATATTGCTCAGACTGCCACTAAAGGTAACGAACGGATTTATTTATTCGAAGAAGAATATAATGAGTACCTTCAGTATTAAGCAAGTAAATAGACATCTCCACAAGCAGCCTCAGTCGCACAATCTAATACAGTCGGATCGTGGATTGTAGATTCTTGCGCTTCTGATCATATTTCTGGTGATAAACACTTTTGTCGGATATTAATTATTCACCGTCTCTTCCCGCAATTACTTTAGCCAATGGAATCCAAACAAAAGCAAAAGGAGTTGTACAAGCTAACCCATATCTTCAGTCACTCTAAATTTTGTCATCTATGTCCCTGGTTGTCCTTTTAATCTTGCATCGATCAGTCGTTTGACTCGTGCCTTAAATTGTGCCATACTATTTCTTGATGATTCTTTTATTATGCAGGGCCGCAGTATGAGACAGACGATTGGCGTAGGATATGAATCACAAGGCCTCTACTATCTTACCTCTACTCCTAAATCCTCCATAACAGATCTAGTTACAAATCCTCCAGACTTAATCCATAAACGATTGGAACACCCGAGTCTGTCCAAGCTATAAAAGATGGTGCCTAATTTGTCTAGTCTGTCCACATTAGACTTTGAGTCATGTCAACTTGGAAAACACACTCGCACTACCCCTGCTGAGAGTCGTGCAATATCTATTTTTTCAATAGTTCATTCTGATATTTGGGGTCCTAGTAGAGTCAATTCACCTTTAGAATTTCGTTATTTTGTTAGTTTCATTGACAATTTTCAAGATGCACTTGGTTATTCTTTAAAGACATTTTTGTGTTGAAATACAAAATCAAATTGTACTTTTCGTAGTGATAATGCCTTAGATACAAATCCTCCCAGTTTCATCAGTTTATGACTCACCAAAAAATTATTCATCAAATATCTTGTCCGTACTGTCGCGCCCGTTTTTAGACCGCCCCACCCGAGAGAGAGGACAATACACGTCTCGAGAATTTTTCCAACATGTTCGAATATTGTAAATAATTGAAACTAGTCGCGGACCAATTATCCAATGTGGGAACGCCAGTTTCTGAAACTATGATGGTCCTACAACTTATTGCAGGTTTACCGAAAGGTGAATAAGATACTCTCGTGACTATGATTCAACAAGCCGAACCACCACCGAGTTTCAACAAGGCGCACTCACAATTACTTTTGGAGGAAACCAGACGCGTCAAATAGGAAGAACACAATCATAAGGCATTGGCTGTTTAAAATCCAACAACAAACGCCGCCCCCATCACCCAGCTACCACCGGACAACCAACCACGAGACAGCCGCTGTGGCAGAGGCGACAGAGGCTGCGGTAACGAAAAAATGGGTAAGGGCTGCCGAAAAGGAGGAAAAACTGGTCAGGCTTCCAGCGATTTTCATCAGCAGCCCAGAAACTGGACCGCTCCAAACATCTGGCCCAATTATCCTAGTTGGGTTTCATACTCGAGTCCACATTCGCAGGCCCAACAGAGTGTCCCTTGGCAACCATGCCTGCTGGGCCCAAGTCCAGGCCTCCGATTTACCCCCAGCCAAAATCATCAGGCCCATATTTCGCAAGCCCATCAACAGTAATACGTGAACAGCTTGGCCCTAATCGATTTGGGCCAAGCTTTCATCACATTAAAATGCAGCAGCCGGATGAAAATTAGTACATGGATACGGGGGCCACGTCTCACCTCACCCGCTCTGCATGTAATCTTCTCAAACTGTTTCGTTTAAAGTATCCTCAATATATTATCGTTAGTAATGACCATCACATTTCAATTCAGGGATATGGTACAACCTACATCCAACTGTCTCACCTATACTTCTCCCTAAATAACGTCCTGTATGCTCCCAACATTATTAAAAACTTAATATATGTCCAGAAATTTACTCATAATAATTTTGTCTCTGTTGACTCTGACTCTTTTGGTTTTACTGTGAATGATCTTCATACGGGGACACCTCTTACGAGATGCAATAGCATGAGGGATCTCTATCCATTTCCACTGCCAACCTATGCTCTCCCATATCTCTCGCTGCTACTTCTCCGTCAACTTGACATAATAGGCTTGGACACCTAGGAGCCCCTGTTTTTAATTTTCTTAGAGGCAATAACTTTATTAGATGTAATAATGGAAAACACCCAACACTGTGTTTCTTGTTGTTTATGCAAACATGTTCGTCTTCCTTTTATGTCATCTTTAAGTGTTATGTTTTCTCCTTTTGACATTGTTCATGATGATTTGTGAACATATCCTATTACTAGCTCACTGGGTCATAAATATTATCTAGTATTATTAGACGATTTTTCTCATTTTATTTGGATTTACTCACTAAAATTTAAGTAGGAAGTTTTTGCCAAGTTTCTTGAATTTCGTATTTGTATCAAAACACAATTTGATAAAGCCATCAAATCTTTTCAGTGTGATAATGGTCGCGAATTAATAATTCCATGTTTCACAAATTCTGCAAAAATAATAACATGGTTTTTCGCTTTTCATATCCCCACACCTATCCCTCAAAATGGCAAAGCCGAACGAATCATCTGCACCATACATAACATGGTTCGAACTTTCCTTTTTCATGCATCTCTCCTCCCTCTTTTAGGATCTATGCAGTCAAAATGGTAGAATACATTCTTAATATTTTACTTACCAGTATTCTTCATAACATGAACCCAACTAAAATATTATACAGTCGGTTCCCCTCCTATGATCACCTTTAGATTTTCGATTGTCTTTCTTATCCAAACCTTGCCTCCACCGCCCCTCATAAATTAGCACTCCGAACCACTCCGTGTGTCTTCGTAGATTTCTCGTCTAATCATAGGGGCTATTTGTGCTATGACTTGTCCACTCATCAAATTCAGGTCTATCATCACGTTACATTTTTGACGAGAAATTTGTTCCTTTCGCCAATATTCAAAATTTCTAAAACACGGACTATACCTTTCTAGATGACTCCGACATCTCTACCGTCATACTCACCGACTTATGTCATACCCCACCACATCCCCTGCAGCTCCGCCGCCTCTGCCACATCCGGCGGTCAGTCAGTCAGGTCTCCATCATTGTTGATTGCCTCTGCTATCTCCGACAATCGACCGACCGTCTCCCAGCCCTGCGCTATCGTCACCTCTTCCACTCACCGACAAACTTATCAATCCTCCTCTATGTCTTCACATGTCGCCGTCATTCCGATCAACCAACCAAGGTCGGAAACAATACCATCCCATCGGAACATTCCTGACACCAACAACCCAACCCATTTATCCCCACCGATAACCTGATACCACCCCTCCTAAACCCACAATCACCAAGCCTGGATTTGAGTCACCCACAATCCTCAGATCCGACTGTTTGCGATATTTTGAATGCTCACGCAAGCGCACGCATCGTTGACAAGTAATATAGTCTGATAAGACCGAATATCGTCCTCAGATACTGGTTTTTAATTACCGCTCATCTATTTTATGTTATCTATTTGGCAATCGATATTTGAGTTGAGTTTTTGTTTAACTACTAGAATAATTGCAAGAATTAACTAAACAATTTAAGTTGTAATCAGTTATGAATGAATTAGGGCTTCCAAAATCCTCGACTATCCACTCTATTCAATCCTTAATGCAACTAGAATGACTTCTTCTTCTACGTTAAGATAGCGATTAACTAAAATGTCTTATATTCCGGTTAGGACATATAATCACTCAACCCCAGTGCATAACCCTTATATATTCGGGGTACTGTCGTCTGCGATTTTAACCTATGTCTAGTCAATTACAGCATATCCAAATCTCTCCTCTCGGTTCTTGATTAGAAATCATATATATTATGATAATTAGTGATCAATTAATTATCAAACATTCATACCAATTATTGACTAAATCTTAATCAAGTGAAGAAGAAATCAAACTATTGCATTAATTCATGAATAGAAGTTTCAAGCGATTCATAAGGAAAACCCTATTAAAGTGTTTAGCTCCTAGCTATAGTCACACTAAGAACTAACACAAAATCCATACATAAACTGAATTAAAAAGAAAGAAAGAAAAATTACGTAGAACTAAGTCTCCAATTGTAGCCTCAATCCTTGCCCTGAGTTGTATTGTGTTGGAATGAACCACCCTCTCTCCAAGAATAATCCCTAGGGCTTTTGTATCTATCAATTTCGTGCCCTATGGACCACTTTGCCCTTAGCCAATTTAACTTCGGAACTAGATTTTTAAAATCAGGCGCTTCATGCTGATCAGCCGCATGTTCACTGATAGTTTCTTTTGAAAAAAGCAGTCCAAAGTATGACTCCCTCTTATTGACCAGGCCAAACCATCTAAGCAAAGTCCTTTTTGTCAAAGAAGAGCGCTGCTTGTTGCGCAACGGCTTTCGCGCTAGTGCGCTCATCCGCGGTTTTTTAGCCTCAAAGTAAATTTGTAAACAAACGTAGTGTTATGCTTAACACATGCAAGTTGATGAAAGTTCCGGAAGAGTTTAGGTAATACTTTCAAAGTGACTCTCGACGGGAGAATCCAGGCTATTCAGGAAGAATCGCAGCAATTCCCCAATCCTAACGAAGTAGTTCCTCCGGAATCGGAAACAATTAATTAAGAATTTTGAAAATGAATTGGTTATCCATAAAGAGCTCCTTTTAATTCTCCTCGATAAAGGAGAGAGACTTTCATCTCACACGGCTCCTAAGTGATAAAAGAAAGAAGAACCCATTTTCTTTTGCCTGACTTTCATCCGGGTCTTCATTTTCTGTCCTTTCCTGCCTCAGATTCCTCCTTTTATGCCCCTTTTTCATTCCTTTTCGCCATTTTGCCATTTGGACCGCTGTGACTCAAAAGAAAGAAAAACAAGCCTAATACTATACTAAACACAACAAAAACAAGTAAAATACTAATTAAAAATGACTCAAAAGGGTATATAAAATATGCCTAACAAACCCCCAAACTTGAACTTTGCTGGCTCTCGAGCAAAGAACAAAACAAAACAAAGAAACAAAAATAAAAAAACTCAAAGACTCAGGTCAAGCAGCTGCACAATGTTACTTAGAAACACATGAACGTTAGTTAGGATAATATGCATGAATAGATGTAGCATGCATTTAACAATCTAGAATTTCAAGTTAGATATTTCGCAGATTCATTTCAGTCACAATCACTGGAAGCATGAATACCTAACCTATGCATGTCAATTTCATTTCATTTTTCTCAAAGTAATATAGTCTGTTCACTTGTTATTCTTCACTAATCATAGACATACATACTAGGGATCATCAAGACTTTTCAGGGTTGTAATGTAGACTTAGGCAGGGGTAGGTAAGATTAGGCATTTTGGCTCAATTACGTACCATAAGCGTTCTTCATTCAACTTTTTTCTCCTTCTTTGCGGTATTCTTTTTAGTTCATACCCATTAATCCATTTCTCTTTTTGTTGAGATCATAACACACATTCACACCGGCACCCCCAAACTTAAGCTTTACCATATTTTAATTGGGGTGCATAATTTTTGCTCTTTTTTTGTATTTCTTTTTCACTCTTTTTTCATCCCTACCATCAATTATTGCTTATGACACATAAGGGAATTTGAGATGTCAAAGAAATAGCCTTTTGTTTTAGGCTCAAAGGGCTGACTAGTTGTCACGACCCGACCTCGGACCCGTGACTGGTGCCTTACCCCGGGCACCCTTGTTAAGTTGCCGCGGGTTAGCTACCTCCGATGCGAGGAGTACCTCATGCGGGTCCATGTGACCTATGCGGACTACGGTAGTCCAGGAATCACTCCGGGTGTGTTACGCCGATGCGAGGAATACCTCATGCGTCCAGTGGCCACGCGGATCGCGAGAGTCGAGAAAATGCCGCGTTAGCTACCCCGTCGCGGCGAGTAACTCATGCGGGCCCAGGTGGCCTATGCGGACTACGAAATCCAGGATTAGGCTCGCGTAATGATACCATGGGCGAATGGACCTGCTTCGATCATTAGCGGCCTAGGAAAGACCGGTTACGTTACACCTAATTGTTCTTGCTTATGTTGTGGCACCATGTGCGGTTAATTGTATTTTCATACATATCTGTGGATTTTGGTTTGGAAATGTTATGATTTCATTACAGTATTTTCAGTTTCAGATACTTGGTACATGTTGTACTTGTTATACCCCGTATTTTCAGAGTATGTACGTGAGGACGTACGTACGAAAGTTTAAGCCTTAAGAAAGGCAAGGGTCGAAATTTGTGCACAACCCCCGAAAAGAATTGTTTTTCGACGAAACGTTTCCGGACTTTGCGAGGAGAAAATTACGGTTGCGACATTAATAATTTTTGCGGATTTTTCCGAGAGATGAAATATTTTGGACCAACGAGAGGGCGATACTTGTCACCCTCAAGTGGCGATTACGTGGCCCGATTGGTTGCACGTTTCTTGGCTTGTTTTGTGGCCTAAAACTTGGGTCAATGTTTGGAGTGATTTGTTGAGTTGTTGGCTAGGGTGCACTTGCAAATCTTCACCCTTCACTTGCCCACCACTTGTCTTGATCTTGGCCATCAAGGCCCTATAAATACCCCCTTAGTTGAAGACTTCTTCATCCACAACACAACTTCCAAGTCTCAAAACTCCTCCCCTCTCTATAGTTTCGTCCAAGCCTCCTCCCTTTGCAGGCCCTTTGGCCGAGAAATACCCCCTTCCTAAGTGGTGCTAGCCAGAAAGTACCTCTCCTGAGTGTTGTTCTCGTAAACACCCCTTGGTAGAAAAATACTCTCAGTATTGTTACTATTCCAAAATACCTTAGCCTTATACCTTGTAGTATTCCAAAGTTACCTCTATACGTAGAGCCCGGAAATACTACCTTATGTCCTTTTAGTCTCAAAACGAAACCCTAAGGGAAATCTTCATAGTTGGTTGAAGTGCTAAGTAGAAGTTGTTTAGAAACTTCTAAGGGTTGTTTGGAACGGGTTGGAGCACCCAGAGTAGGAGCTAAACGTTGCTCAGGATCGATATTTAAACTTGGATAATTTTGGGCTTATCGAGGTAAATACTCTTGTCCTTCTTTTGTAATTGGAAATTACATACTGTAGTTGTATACAAATGAGTATAAGATATATATAAGGATGGTATAAGAGAAGAGAATTGAATTGAAATCACATCAGAAGAATATTAAAGAAGAAGATTGAACTGTACTTACATAGGACTGTATTTACAGTTGACTTGTGTAGTTTAACGGGTAGGGAAGTGCTGTCCGATTTTCCGTAGAATAGAGAACCCTCTGCTTAGAATGTTCTACAGAGTAGTCTAGACGTTGATAGACGTACATGGACTTTATAGGTTGAAAGTTCTGCGAGTAGCATGTTCTACTTGAAAGGTGGACAAGGCTAGCCGGGTTATAGCGGTGGAGCATTTTGCTATTTGTCGATAATCGTCGCGAGGTATGTGATTCTTCCTATCCTCTTGAGCATGATATTTTAAAAGAATATATATAGTACGGTAGACGTACGTGTGTTAACTGAACGTGGTTTTACTGCGATGTCTTTTGACATGAGTCTAAATAATAAGAATCTTGAAGTATTTCAAAAGAATTAAGAATCGTTTTTGAAAGAAGAGTAATACTTGGTTTTAAAAAGCTTAAGAGTTATACTAGCTTTATGGGAAGTTAGGTATAACGACTTAAGAGAGATAAAAAGAACGGTTTACTTAATTGTTTATGAACGCCTTGTATTGATTTCGAAAATGAGAATAAGTATCGAACAAACCACTGCAGCGCTAATAAAGGGAAATGTATTGACTAATTAAGTATTATTAAAACCAGTAAAAACCTCCATCTGCACAGAAGGTAAGATGAGACAAAATGATATTACATTTCCTAAATCATGGCTGCTTTAATAAGATTGTTATGAACAAGAATAACCTACTCACACATAAGGCATATGTTTTTCGAATTGTTTTAAAAGAGAATTATATTATTAAGTGATTAAGACTATGAACTACGAAACCTTTCTAAAATAAGAGACTTGAGTCTTTGAACTTAGGCAAACTTGAACTTTTGGAAAAGAAGGTTGTTACTTGTCTTTAAAAAGGGAAATTGTTTTGGTTTACTTAAAAAGATAGTCACTCTATTTTATACTACGGGTATCATGTGACTTTTGTGAAAGAAACGGATCTTTTAAAGAGTTAATGTATGAAGTACTTTGGGGATAAAAACCCGAACTTGTTGACATAAAGTAGAAAGTACATTGTGTGAATAATTTGATTATGTTGGTTGGTGATAGCCTTGTAATACTTTCTTGTTGATTTGATAAGTAAACATGCTAGGATGCTACGTGTGTTAGTGTCTTGTGATGTTTGTGTAAGGGGGTTTCCCTTGTTGTGCTTATGTTGTTTAACGATAAGCCGTTATGATAGTATTGTACCACTCACCTCTTGACACGATCTGGGGTTGCGCCTCCGTCACGGGGGTATACCTCAGGCGGTCTTTGTGACTATGATTCGAGATACCTCATGCGGGTCTAGGTGGCCTATGCGGAGCTACGAGAGTTCCAGGTTAGTGTCGCGGTCTATATGGCCATGCGGTCTATGTGGCCACGCGACCCGCGAGTCGGGGCGATCTGGGAGTAGCTACCTCGACGCGGGAATACCTCATGCGGGCCTATGTGTGGCCTATCGCGGAGCTGCGGGAAGTTCGAGATTTGACGCGCACATTGATCGAGGCGAGTGGCGGCCGATCATATGGAGCGGTCTAGAAATACCTCGTAATCTGATTTTATGGCATTGTTGGTGCTGTGGGTTTTAGTAGTCGGCTATGCCTTACTTACCTGCACGGTTTTATTATAACACTGGTGAGACACGGTGTTCATGTATTCCTTGGTGCTTTTATGTCATGCCCATCGCTTGATGAGGAAAGGTGTTCCACGGCGTGATTGATATTGTGGGCGTGAGACCCATAGTTATATTTGAGTGATGACTTTGGCGTGAGTCACGACTTATTTATTTATTGTGAACTGTAGTTTGGTTATCATACATGTCAACTGCTTTATATAGACTACTATGATTTCATTTGCAGTATTTTCATGTTTCACATACTTGGTACCTGTTATCGACCTCGCCGAGGCTGCGTTCACGCGGTAGAGGTACGCGATTGTTGATCCTCGCTCATAGGGTCACGATTCGGCGTTTGGGAAGCTCCGTTTCTCGGAGGCTTACGTGGTATAGTCCTGTCGTTGTAGGTACTTACATTCGGGGTATGGCGGGCCATCTGTCCGCCATTGTTGTTATATCATTCTTAAGTGCAATCTTGTTGTGGACAGAGTTTGTAAAAGGGATGTAACTGTTCGGGTTCAAATTTATTATATATATGCCGAAGGGCAAATTTTGTTATACCCCGTATTTCCAGAGTATGTACGTGAGGGCGTACGTATAAAAATTTAAGCCTTAAGGTTGGCAAGGCTCGAAATTTGTACACAAGTGCGACCAAAAATCGTTTTTTTAAACGTTTACTAAACTTGCGAAGGGAAAATTAGGCTATGTCATTTATAATTTTTGCGGATTTTTAGAGAGGCGAAACATTTTGGACCAACGGAGGTGACATGTCACCATCACATTGGGCGTGAATTGGGGCGGCAATTGGACGAAATGGGGCTTTGGGTTAGGTAGGATATTTTGTGTAGTTGGTGTGGTAGATGGATGTTGACACCCAATTTTGACCCTCCCGTCCAGCCGTTAACTATAAAATTAGACTAATTTTGTAAAATAATTTTTTAGGATTTTTATAATAAAATGCAGCAATAAAACATTAATACAAGCACAAATAAACAATTTAATAATGGCGTCGCGTCTTACGTAGAGTATTAAACACTTAGAGTCCCGCGCCCGCATTAATTGATTTCAAGCTCTGTCGTAATTCTTAAATAATTAATAAATACATAAAATAAATAATTTAGCAATAACGTCGTGTCAAGTAGCATAGCCGCATTTATTAATACGCAAATCAATTTCATAACTTATTTTAAATAATAATGCGCAATAAATAAGGTTTTAAAATAATAGCACCGCGTCCTAAAATGTTAAGCATTAATTAAATAGCATGCCCGCCTTCATTTGTTATAATAATTTAAATTTAAACTTAGGCTAATAGAACACCTAAATAATTTAATCACATTTGTTAATTTAAGTTATCACTAATTAATTAATAATACACTTACCTAGAATTAATTAGCTAATTAATTAACTTGCCTAAAACTAATACCTAGAATTAATACCCAATACCTAATTAAGTACTAACTACCCAACGATTTGATTCCCACCCATCTATTACACTTGATACACACGACCCAAATCGATTCAGAAGCCCAAGCCCACTTCTTCTTTTATTTTTCCTCAGCCCACCTCCCTTCAGCCTTTTATTCCCTCAGACCTCTCCCTTCCCTGTCAACAAAAGATAACGAACGAACCCTAAAACAAACACCTTCAATCGCCGCCTTCACCTCACCACTCCTGGCGGATTTCTACGAAAATCCTACCTTCCTTACCCATAGATAAACCGAATCCCTACACAAATCCTTCAAATCGCACCTTATCGAATCATACGAAATCAGTACAAATCGCACGAAATCAGGGGGGGATTTTCTTACTGAATCACTCAATCAGCCTTTATTTACCTACCAATATTAGAACCTAGAATTGGGCTATAAAAGGGACATGCAGTCGAACACAGTGGAGGGCAGGGCATAGGAGAAGCAATTCAGAGCGGAGTCGGGGGCAACCACATAGCAATTTAGGGCATCGATGAAGGAGAGTGAGATAGCAATCATTTTACACCTTCACAGCAGTTAGGAACCGATAGCATCGACATAGACAGCAATAGAGGCAAAGCACATTAGAGGAGGGCAGCGAGCTCGGTGGTAGCACCTTCTCACGCATCGAACACCCCTTAGCGCAGATTAAGAACCCTTTCTTTTCCAAACAAGAAACCAAGAAACAAACCTCGGCCTTCTATTCGCATCGCAAACCCAAAACGTCGATTGACCGAAGCGACTTGATACGCTGCCGGTCGCCGAGAAGGTAATCCCATTAACCTTTTAATTTTTTGCTTAAATTATGTCATATGGCCTGCTATGGTGTAATTAGTTAGAATATTCAGTCGATAATATATGCGTGTGTTGTGGCTTATTTCAACATAGTTGGCCTCTGCTTATTGCGTGATCTAGTTGTAAATGCTTTTCAAGATAACCAGTAGTAGCGAGAATGGTTCTATTTGGGATTACGCGATTGAACAATTTGAATAAGTCGTAGTGTGTTACTAAGATGACCATTAAACTTGTCCTAATGAGCACGTGTGGTGATAAATACACTTTAGGATTAAGAATCTTTTCAAATAATGTATGTCTTGGATTTAAGAGTAACTTAAGTGCTTAGTTATAACGTAAATGATTATGAGCCTGGTTTGAAACCTTTAATTTTTGTCTGTAACTGGTTTTAAGATATGCTTAAGTTTAAAAATGTCTTTCTTTGATGATTTTCCAATCTCTAAACATATGAGCAATATCATGCTCAGTTTTAGTTGAATCCATGATTAAAACTGAACTTTGAAAGACTCGTCTTTAAGTCATATATCGAATGAGCCTGTTTCCAGCATCATATGCTCTTTGAGGACGACTTGAACTTAGTCCGGGTTCAGAAATTAAGGAAAATTTGTGTGAACCACTGTATATTGAGGCGTATTTCAAGATGTAGAAGACTGGTACATTACTAAAGAAAAGAAATCTGTTTGGAAGTTATTTGGGCCTAGTCCATTCATGCTGCATTTTCCTCTGGTGCTTTCATTTTTAGATTCATGTATCTATCTGCTTGCTGTATAGTTGACGACTGCTCCTCAGTGTGAATCATGCTTCTCTTATTTTATCTTTTAAAAATCAGTCATACATGCTTATTAACTTGTCAAGTAATGCATATATCAGCATTATATAATTGCTTGAATCATGATTTGGCCTATATGTGGTTATGGTAATCTCGTATGGCTGCATCGTGTTATTTACTGATCATTATAGTCATTTACGGATTGTGTCTATGTGTGATCCAATAAATTTGAATGTGGGCTAATCCTTATCTTTTTTTTACATGGCATGCACCGGAGCAACAAAGAGTCTCATAACGAGACTCGTCGTGGCAAACGTAAAGGCATGCATATACATCCATCGAGTCCCTCTTCGGCCATTCCTAGACAAACAAATAGGACGGGGTCATCCGCTTCAATCCCTTGCTCTCTTATCTCATCCTTATCTTACTTTATTTGTTATTGTAATTTATAACTTTGTAATTAATAGGAAAACAAGAGCAATTAGCATTTCGAACGCATAAGGGGAAGGTAATTTATGATTGGAAGCGCATTTCTAATTTATGCGTCTTTTATGATTATTATATCTAAATTTACCAAAGCAATCTAAATGATTTAACTTGCATCACATTTTGTTTCTTACTAAAATCCATAACAGATTTCTTCCTAAAAAATCATCTTAAAGCATCTCTTATACAATATTGTACGCAGGTTAAACAAGATTAATTTAGCTAGCAGTATACCTAACTAGTTCATAAATAACCTTTGCATGAACACATAGTCAGTCCATAAAGCACCCTCTTAGCATTCTTTAACATTTCTAGCCCTTTTAGCACTTTAAATCACCCCTGGGCGTTTAACACCTTTAGCATTTTAGCATTTAGCAGCCTTTAGCATTTTTAGCACCTCTTTTAGCATTTTGCACTTTTAGCACCCTTTACTTTTAAAATTAATCCCTTAGCACCCTTTTAATATGTAAGCACCCTAGCACTACTTTGTTTACACTTAGCACTTTTAAATTGCTAGCACTTTTTAAGCGTCTTTAACCCTTAATATTTTAGCACCTCTTAGCATTCTTTCGCATATAGCACCTTTTGCCCCTTTTAGACTTAAGCACCTTTAAACATTTTAACATTTTAACATTTATTTTATTTCCTAACATTTTATTAAGCAAGAGGAGCTTTTATTTTGCATTTTTCTTAAAAATAATAGTTACCCTAGGTTTGGCAGGACAACCGCAAGTTAGCGGATCTTAGAGGGTGCCTAACCCCTTCCCTCTAGATTAATAAAGAACCCTTACCCAGAATCTCATTAAGTTTAGCAGACCATAAAAATGGAGTTAGTGTTGACTTTAACCTAGTTGACATTTAGGTGTCCTAATTCACCAAATTAATTAGGTGGCGACTCCGCGAACCCTTAGCATTCTAGCGTTTTTTTTAAAAGCATCTTTAAACTTTAGCATCCTTTTTAATACTTTAATACTTTTTAAGCTTTTAAGCATTTTTGAACATTATTAGCATTTTATTAGTTATTTTCTAACATTGCATTTTTAAGCAGGGCTCGCTTTTATAAAGTCGCGGCCGAAATTGGGTGCGACAGAAATGGCGACTCCGCTGGGGACGCTTCTCCAGACTACATTTTGTTTCTTACTAAAATCCATAACAGATTTCTTCCTAAAAAATCATCTTAAAGCATCTCTTATACAATATTGTACGCAGGTTAAGCAAGATTAATTTAGCTAGCAGTATACCTAACTAGTTCATAAATAACCTTTGCATGAACACATAATCAGTCCATAAAGCACCCTCTTAGCATTCTTTAGCATTTCTAGCCCTTTTAGCACTTTAAATCACCCCTGGGCGTTTAATACCTTTAGCATTTTAGCATTTAGCACCCTTTAGCATTTTTAGCACCTCTTTTAGCATTTTGCACTTTTAGCACCCTTTACTTTTAAAATTAATCCCTTAGCACCCTTTTAATATGTAAGCACCCTAGCACTACTTTGTTTACACTTAGCACTTTTAAATTGCTAGCACTTTTTAAGTGTCTTTAACCCTTAATATTTTAGCACCTCTTAGCATTCTTTCGCATATAGCACCTTTTGCCCCTTTTAGACTTGAGCACCTTTAAACATTTTAACATTTTAGCATTTATTTTATTTCCTAACATTTTATTAAGCAAGAGGAGCTTTTATTTTGCATTTTTCTTAAAAATAATAGTTACCCTAGGTTTGGCAGGACAACCGCAAGTTAGCGAATCTTAGAGGGTGCCTAACCCCTTCCCTCTAGATTAATAAAGAACCCTTACCCAGAATCTCATTAAGTTTAGCAGACCATAAAAATGGAGTTAGTGTTGACTTTAACCTAGTTGACATTTAGGTGTCCTAATTCACCCAATTAATTAGGTGGCGACTCCGCGAACCCTTAGCATTCTAGCGTTTTTTTAAAAAGCATCTTTAAACTTTAGCATCCTTTTTAATACTTTAATACTTTTTAAGCTTTTAAGCATTTTTGAACATTATTAGCATTTTATTAGTTATTTTCTAACATTGCATTTTTAAGCAGGGCTCGCTTTTATAAAGTCGCGGCCGAAATTGGGTGCGACAATGGATAAGGTGCACTTGGATGAATCCTAGCCCTACACTTGCCTAGCACTTGGCTTCATCTTGGCCATTGGTTGTCCTATAAATACTCCCCTAACTTGAAGACTTTCTTCATCCAAAAATCATTTTCCAAGTCTTGAAATCCCTCCCCCTTTGTGAGTTGTATTCGTCCAAAGCCCCCCCCCTTTTGAGAAGCCTTGGCCGAGAGGGTACTCCCCCCCCCCTCTAGTGGTGTGGTCGAAAGTTCCCCCCCTTGCCTTGTAGTTTTCGTATAATATACACCCCCCTCTTGGTAGAAATACTCTCCAAGTATTGTTATAATACCAAAATACCTTGGCCCAAATACCTTATAGTATTCCAAGGTTACACCTATACTAAAAGCCAGGAAAATACTACTATACTTTCCTTTAGCCACTAAACGAAACCCTATGGAAAAATCTCCATAATTGGTTGGAGTACTAAGTAGCGATTGTGTAGAACTTCTAAGGGTTTCTTGGAGCGGGTGGAGCGCACTGGTAGGAGCTAAACCTTGCTCAGATCGACTTTAAACTTGGATAATTTTGGGGCTTACCGAGGTAAATATCCTATCCTTCTATCAGTAATTGGAGATTACATCTTTGTAGTATTATTGAAAATGAATATAAGATTCATAGAAGAGAATTGAACTGTAATAGAAGGATATTACAGATAAGACTTGAATGAAATCACATCAGAAGAATATTTAAGTAGAAGATTAAACTGTACTTTACATGGACCGTATTTACGGTAGTCTTATAACCTTTATTGGTTGATGCTGCGAGTAGCATGTACTACTTGGAAGGTGGACAAGGCTAAGCGTTATAGCGAGAGCGTTTTGCTAATAGTCGATAATCGTCCGCGAGGTATGTGATTCTTCCTATACTCTTGAGCATGATATTTTAAAAGAATATATATATATATAGTACGCGGTAGACGTCGTGTTAAGCGAACGTAATTGTACGGCAATGTCTTTTGACTTAAGCTGAATAATATATATATATATATATATATATATATATATATTATTGACACCCAATTTTGACCCTCCCGTCCAGTAATTAACCATAAAATTAGACTAATTTTGAACAATAATTTTTAATAATTGTTTTATAATAAAGTGCAGCGATAAAACATAAATACAGGCATAAATAAACAATTTAATAATAACTTCGCATTTTCTACGTAGAGTATTAAGCATTTAGAGTCTCGCGCCCGCATTAATTAATTTCAAGCTCTGTCGTAATTCTTAAATAATTAATAAATACATAAAATAAATAATTTAGCAATGACGTCGTGGCAAGTAGCATAGCCGCATTTATTAATACGCCAGAGAATTTCACAATCATTTGTATTTTAAAATCAATTTAATCTAATACATGCATTTAATAGCGTCGCATTTATAAAGCTTTAAATAATTCTTAATATCATACTTGCATTTAGCATTTAAATAATTTAATCTAAACTCAATTCAATTTTAATTTAACTTCGCAATAATGCACAATAATAAGATTTTAAATGATAACGCCGCATTCTAAGATATTAAGCACTAATGGCACACCCGCATTTATAACAATTAAATTAATAAAGCACCTAATTAAATAAGCACAATTTATTAATACCTATTTAAACAATTTACCCCTAATTAACTAATTAAGCACCTAAAATTAAATACCTAATACTTTAAAACTAACTCCAATTAATTAATACACTTACCTAGAATTAATTAGCTAATTAATTAACTATCCTAAAACTAATACCCCAGCCCCACTCGCCCAGCCCATTTCCCATCTGCGACCCGCAAGCCCAATCCCCATTATCCCCTTATCAGCCCAAATGCCCCGCCCCAACCTCATTTTTCCATCACTCTTTCCATCGTCTCTTCCACACTGCACTTCGAACGAAAACCCTAAACCTAAAAAATCGATCGCCGCACCTCGTCCCAACACCCATGCCGGGATTCTCGCCGTAGAATCAGGCGAATCCGCTACCATATCAACACCCTGTCCTTACCATTCGCAACCAAGATCTCTCTTTAACACCTCAATCATTTCCTTACCAAATCTCGTCAAATCGCACTAAATCAAGACTCCTAAATCGCGTACAATAACTTACCAACTCTGAACCCAAAATGATGGTTATAAATACAAATCGATACACATGCAAGAGCAAGGGTCAGATGGTGGTGCACAAACTAGAGCACAGACGACAGAACATTTGAAAGGCACATTTCGAGAATAGAAAGAGCAAGACAGAGACCTATAGATCGACGGGGACACTCGCCAGCCGTGATCGAACATAGGTCAATCGTGGTCGAACACAGAGCATATACGAGAAGGCTCAGAGGAGTCCAACAGCAACAGAGGAAGAGCACATTAGAACAGAACTCAGTACCTAGGCCATTAGCATCTCAAGAATAGGTAATCCGAATCCCTCTCTCAATTCTAGCCAAAAATCAGCAAGCAACTTTGCCTTCTATTCGCATCGCAAACCCAAAAACCCGTCGAGTGGCACCGACGACTGATACGCCTGTCGCCTGCGAAGGTAAAAATCCACTCCTCTCGACTGCTCATTTCAGATTTGTGTATGTATTTGTGTTAAATATGTGTTAGTTCATTCATGTTGTCGTATTCATTAATGTAGGAATATGACATTGAATAAGTCTGCTTTAATTAATATGGATGCATAATATCTAAATGTTAGGATGCTGTTCTGAGGTGTGATGTATAATTTTCAGTCGACCCCTGATTTAATTGCTCAGTTAGGTGTTTATTTTGTATGTTTTAAAAAGGTTATAGCATCATGTCATGTGTTATAACTATTTGTCAAGTTGTCGAATAATATCTATACTAATTTGTATGCTCCCTGTTATATGTGTATTGGCTGTTCTTGCTGGCATTGTCATATCGTGTTTAGTGTGCTTTTGGATTATTTAAGTATTCGGGTATCACATGCATTAAGCATGCCGCAAGACTTAAACCAGTCTAGGTTGTATTAATTCATCATTACATTCTACGCTCGACTTACAATCATGTTTCATATAGTCAGCATACGCAAGTGTAATCTAATGTTGAAATCGTTTAATTGAATGAGAAGTGTCTTCAACTCTTACCTAGTTGTATACATGTCTAAACTGCTTGTTAGGAATATGTGTTATCCCGCTTTGCTTAATGTACTTTCCCCCTGATTTTCCTTATTTTTAGATATGTCACAAACAGTAGGGTAGATTCGATATGTATCAAATGTATATCATATGTGTCCTCAAAGCATGCTAGGAATCCTTGAACCATTTACGTATATTCCCTGTTAGTGTCTCTGTTTACTTCAATTACCGTTTGCACCATGTAGCAAGAATGCATACTATAGGTTAAGATCTTGTATGTTCCAAAATTGAATAAAGGAAATGCTTGTCTATTTGCCGCAAGATTGTAATATCACCAAAAGGTGCGAGTTGATTCAAAATAATATGTTTGCATACGGTCATACGGTGCAAATGGCGTAGAGTTTTGGCATTATAGTCTGTTTTGGTATGCATTAGCAGTGGTCTCTTCTAGTCAGGTGGAATTGATATTCTTATCTGAATGTCAGTAGCATGCTTATCTCTGATTTTTTTTGCAACTGGTAGTCGAAATATGTGTAGATTCGAATCTATTATTAACATCGATGACCTTATACCGCTCGATATCACGAGACCAGTCCCCTGTGACGTCCATATTGAGCCTAGAAATGTTAGTTCTAGTGTCTACCGAGGTCTCACAGTTGCAGTTAGGCCTCTGCCACTGTTTTTTTGCAAAAAATGATAAATTTGACTTTGCCCTAACTCTGAATATCTCTGTACGTATCACAGCTGCATGTTTAAAGCCTGAATCTGTTTTAAAAATGGGTCTGGCCCCTCTTTATTTTGCTCCCCAGACCACGGATAGAACTGTTGGGTGTCGTGGGTGATATTAGAGGCTGATTTGTGCTTGCTTACATACCTGCCCGTCCTTATTCCTTTGTACCATCTGCTAGCTGCTTACATAGTCCTCTGTCTGCTCTTGGATAATTAAAGAACTTGTATTAGTTTGCCTTTGAATCTTTATCATGTTCATGTAACTCTAAATACCCCTGGCTTGATATTTGCACTTGTGAATCTGTGTTAAGTGGGTTCATCACAAATTGAGCATATCCCTGCGGTGTTCGTATCTGGGTCCTGCCCACTGTTATACAATTTCTTATTGCCTTCATATAGTCATATATGTGCCTCTGTGCTGCCTGTTGGGTCAGTCCATGATTAAGGGAATAATATGGGCCAGCCAACTCCTTTAGTGTTCAAAGAAATGGGCTATCCTGCTATGGTTGTATGTAAGGTTTGGGCGAAACCCAATTTGTGCATAAGGGAACTTGGGCCCCCTTTAGGCTTCACTGCCCAGGTTATACATAAGCTGTCCCATATCGTTTTTCCTTGCATGAACATTCGGTGATTATATGTTTAAGTCTTATGCTAATTTATAATTTGATAAAGATAAGGCATATGCTAATCCTTATCTTCTTCTTTATCTACATGAAATGCATCGGAGCAAAAGGAGGAGTCTCATAGCGAGACTCATTGTGCCTTCCGTCAATTGAAGATTTGCATTCACCCGCGTCTATGTGCATCCTCACTGTAAATTCCTAAAACAAATAGGACAGAATCATCCACTTCAACTCCTTTATTCCCTTAACCTCATTACCTCATTTATGCCTTATTTGTTTATTGCAAATTATTTTTCTAACTTTGTAATTAACAGGGAATCTAGAATTATTATTCTTTGAACATATGAGAGGTGGGAAGGTCATTCATAATTAGAAACGCATTTCTATTTTATTTGCCTTTTAGGACTGTTGAGCATGCCTAAATTCTGCAAAAACGATTTAAATGATTTAACTTTGATCATAAAACCAACATTTTGTTTCTTATTAAAATACATAACAGATTTCTCCTAAACTCTCAAAAATCGTCTTAAAGCATCTCTTATATAATACTGTACGCAGGTTAGACAAGATTAATTTAGCTAGCAGTATACACAATTAGTCCGTAAATAATCTTTGCATGAGCATATAATTAGTCCATAAAGCACCTTTAGCATCTTAGCATTTCTAACACCTTTTAAGCACCCTTTAACATTTAGCATTCTTTTGCACTTCTAGCACCATTTACTTTCAAAATTAATCTTTAGCACTCTTAAGCACCTTTAGCCTTTTAGTCCCTCTTAGCACTTCTAGCACCTTTAATATGCTAGCACTCCTTTTGCACCTTTGACACCGTTCTTTTTAAGCTTTCTAAGCATTTTTTAAAACTTTAGCAATTTTTTAGCATTTTTAACCTTTTAGCACTTTTAATATTTTAGCACCCTTTTAAATACTTTTAAGTCTTCCTTTAAACAATTAACATCTTATTTATTTTCTAACACTTTTTCTAAGCAGGAGCCCTTCTAGCATTTAATACCTTTAGCAACCTTTTACTTTAAGACACCTTTTAAACATTTTAACATTTTAACATCTTAGCATTTTATTAAGCAGGTGGAGCTTTTATTTTGCATTTTAAAAAAATATAATAATTACCCTAGGTTTGGCAGGACAACCGCAAGTTAGCGGATCTTAGAGGGTGCCTAACCCCTTCCCTCTAGATTAATAAAGAACCCTTACCCAGAATCTCATTAAGTTTAGCAGACCATTAAAATGGAGTTAATGTTTTACTTCAAACTAGTTAAACATTTAGGTGTCCTAATTCACCCAATTAATTAGGTGGCGACTCCGCGAACCCTTTTGCACTTTTAGCACCCTTTTATATTTTAGCATTCTTTTAACTATTTAGCATTTTATTTTATTTTCTAACATTGCATTTTAAGCAGGAGATTCGCTAGAAAATAAAAGCCATACGAAAAGTAGCGCGACAATAGTCTGATGAGCGTACGTGTGCTAAATGAACGTAGTTGTACGGCAATGTCTTTTGACTTAAGCCTGAATAATAAGAATTTTGAAGTATTTCAAAAGAATTAAGAAACCTTTTTGAAAGAAGAGTAATGCTTGGTTTTAAAAGCTTAAGAGTTATACTAGCTTTATGGGAAGTTAGGTATAAAGACTTAAGAGAGATAAAAAGAATGGTTTATTAATTTTAGAAGTTAAGAGACTTGATCTTAAAAGATAAGAGACTTGACTTAATTATATTAATATGAATTTTGTGTGAAACCTCATTCGTGAGTAATGAGTACTTGGTTTTTAAAAGGAATAATGTTTTACTGATTTCGGAAATCAGAATGAGTATCGACAAAACCATCGGCGTTAATAAAGGGAAATGATTTGACTAATTAAGTAATGATATTAAAACCAGTAGAAACCTCCATCTGCATGAAGCTAAGATGAGACAAAATGATATTACATTTCTAGATCATGGCCGCAATAAGATTGATTATGAACAAGAATAACCTACTCACATATAAGGCATATGTTTCTCAAATTGTTTAAAGAGAATTATACTCTTAAGTGATTAAGACTATGAACTACGAAACCTTTCTAAAATAAGAGACTTAAGTACTTGAAATTAGGCAAACTTGAACTTAGGGAAAAGAATGTTGTTGAAAAGGAAAGTGTTTTGGTTTACCCAAAAAAAAAAATGTGAGTCACTCTATTTTTATACTACGGGTATCGGGTGACCTTTGTAAAAGAAATGGATTTTTTTAAAGGAATCTAACGTACGTAGTACTTTAGGGTTAAAACCCGGACTTTGACATAAAATGAAAGTACCTTGAGTTGTGTATAACTTGCCTATGCTTATTGTTGTGTAACTTGCCTATGCTTATTGTGACAGTCTTTGTTGTGCAAGAATTGTGTTTCTATACTACCGCGTCTCTCGATGGAGGGCCGGTTGAGTTGTTGAGAACTTACTTGGACGTCTGGCATGTGGAAGATTCCACGGGTATGCTTCCATTATTATTATTACATGGGCATGTCTACACCGATGATGGATTCTGTGGACATGTGACCATTATGGTTATTTATGGCGAAGTATCGTGACTTACGGTTGTGATCGGGTGCGTAGCCTATTTACTTGCCCCCGTCAGCTACGTGACGCAGGTGGATCTGGTATAGGTTATTGCACTTGCCACGTGTCAGCTTCGCGCGGTATCGTGACTTACGGTTGTGATCCGGTGCTTAGTCGATTCACTTTCCCCGTCGGCCACGTGGCGCGAGGAAGCGGTGGAGGCTAGTGCACTGCCACGTGTCGCCTTCGAGTCGGTGTTTGGATGGAGCCGTGACTTACGGTTGTGATCTGGTGCGTAGCCGATTCACTTGCCCCCGTCAGCTACGTGGCGCAGGGAGGAGCTAGTGGAGGCTATTGCACTTGCCACATGTCGACCGTGATATGGTTATGCGATATTGTACGGTCGGATCTGGTAGTTATACTTTCCGTCACGGGTTTTTATGACACAGTGGGACACGGTGTTCATGTATACTCCTTGGTGTTGTTATATCATAGGCGGCGCCAGGAAGGAATTCCACGGGCACGAGTGATGATTTGGAGGCGTGAGTCCACGACTTGATATATTTGTTTATATGTTGTGTCTTGTAGTTTGGTTATCATACATGTCTGCTTTATATAGACTATTATGATTTCATTCTGATATTTTCGTTTCACATACTTGATACTGTTATCTTGACCTCCTTGGGCTGCGTTAAATGCCGCAGTAGAGGTACATCTACCGCCGATCCCCGACATAGGATCACATTTCAACGTATTAGGAAGCTCCGTTCCTTGAGGCTTATCTTTTGGTATGTTACCATGTGTCAGAGGTTCTTGTACATTCGAGGGTATGGCGGGGCCTGTCAGTCATAGTTGTTGTAAAATCTTAGAGTGCAGAGCATTTGTGGCGGGGTTGAGATTGTAAACTGCATTCAAATGTCTATATATATATATTTGCGTAAAGGCAACCGTTTTGGTTGCTATTTTCTTTATCTTGATCCATATCTAATAGTATGTTTAAGTTTTTTTTATTTCCGCTGGTTTTTCTCTGATGTTGTATCACTAGGGTGCCCGGGGTAAGACACCAGTCACGGGCCCGGGTTCGGGTCGTGACAAATTTTTCTCAGTTAAACTGTTTCTCACTTCATATTATTTCATGTCTTGTTTTACATTCCGCTGATTACTCTGATGTTGTATCACTAGGGTGCCCGGTAGGCACCACGGGCCCGGTTGGTCGTGACAAAAGTAGTATCGAGCGATTAATCCTCGGAAAGTGTCTACAGACCGTATCTAGTAGTCTTGATTATCGGTGTGTTGTGCACCACCAATAATCGTGAGGCTATAGGATATTTAGGATTGGTTTCCATTCTTCTCACTCGAGATCGTGCCTTAGAGTATGGTTATAAGTTGGACCTCTAACGTAATTCCTTTCCTTTACGATTATGCCTCGCGTAGCAACCTGAGCCCGAGAAGCGGCAAGGCCGATGGAGTGCGAGTAGAGCACGAGGGTTACGAGGCACGTACGCCCAATCATCACCGTGGTGCTTCATTCGAGGAGTTCATGCGACGCGGATCCAGAGAGTCTAAGCCAGCGGCAGTTCCATGCGGCCATGATATTTGAACGCCGGTTCGACGATGCGGAAAGTATGGATTGCAAAGAGACGACCCTGTTACTAGCTATGGATTTAGCAACCAGAAAGTATATTATGTACCGATTTATCACGGGTCTTGATGAGTATCTAATAGAGGGTTGTGCAAGAGTAGCTCTTGATCGAGCATGGCTCACAGACAGCTTATGCGCAGCAGTCGAGAAACGTGGGATCGGCGGGTTAACCAAGATCAGCGAAGGCGAGCAACAGAGGTCCTTTGGTAACTTTCGAGGCAAATCGCCTCGAATGATCGATATGCGCCTGCCCGGTCTGAGTGGTCCTCCGCTGAGGTTCGTGACGTTCGGGTATGCCGGAGTTGGTCGAGCTCCGGGCTTCGGTTCGCGAATACGTGAGTTCTTGATCGAGTTGATTTTCCTCGGTGTTCACGGTGTGGTAGTCATGTCGGAGTGTCGTACTTCTTCGACAACTTGTTTTGCTATGCGCCCAGCAGGGCAGGATTGATTAGGACGACAAAGGGTAGTGAAGCAGTAGATACAGGTATATCCTTAACCCTTTAGAGATTGTAGGTGTGATAAGATAAGTATATCTTGGGTATTATGTTCAGATAACATTGTGTTAATTGTGATTAGAAATCATGGTTAGTTAAAAGGGTAAGATTGGGGATAGGGAAAGTGTGAGCCTTAGAATGTTATACGTGGAAACCTTAGAGGCAAGGCCATCTCGAGTAAAAGATTTATTTTATGTTTAACCCTTATCGGAGTGCATAGTACACGTGAGATATGTTTGTGTGATAAGTCCCTGAGTAGTGTGAAATGAAAGAGGGTAGTTGAGCTAAGAATGATCGCTAGGTTTTCGTGACTCGATGGTGAGATTGTTCCGGATCGGGGAACAAGAGTTTTTGCGCGATAGCGGGTCGGGTTGAGGACCGATCGCGGGTCAACCCGCGGCCTGTAATGTGGTGGGGTCAGTTCGAGGTGGTCCCGCCAGGTGGTGGGGTCACGAGGGTGTTAGGCCCAAATGTAGTTAACCATCGTACGAGTTCGTGAGTGCGTTCGACCAGAAGTCGGGCCGATGAGGTCAGCCCATCTTGTCTTTCAACAAGATTTTACCGGCGAGGGTTATGCGAGATGTTATATATCGGGAAGGTTGTAAGGCTGCGGGGTGCCTACTTTCACCTTATGACGATGGAGCCAGTGTTACGATCGTTTCTTTTACGAGGTTTCTGCGGGGTTAGGAACTCAGGTGGGTGTTCTTGAAGGTACCACCCCGGAAAGGGTGTGACGAGTTTTGGAAAATAGAGGAAACTTAGCCTGAGGTACTTAGAGCATTTTCAGATCCTTTGGAGGATAGGCCAGGTTGCCTATAAGTTAGCTTCTTGTCCGGCATGGGAGGCGACGTCCGTCTTTCATATTGATATGTTCGGAAAAGTATCGAGATCCATCCAGAGTGTTCCCAGTTAATGATGACCAAGTTGGAGATAGTAACCCAGAGATTTGGAAACTGAAGCTGTAACAGAAATGTGGTAAGTTATGAGAAAGAGTTCGAGTGTACAAGAAGGGTACGACGAGTAAGGGAAGAAACGAGCATGTGTTAAGAACATAGATGTGATCATTTCTTTTGTAAAATAAAAGGTGCGAAGGGAGTATATTTTAGACCTTGGGTGGGAGCTTTTGTGATGTTAGAGGTGATTCCTCGTGGACTTGGATTTAGTAATTGCGCGTGTGTTATTTTGTGGCCAGGTGTGGCATTGGCAACTTGTTATGTTAAGAGGAACTTATCATTATCTGTATCGAGAAGGAACATTCGGGACGAATGTTTCTAAGGAGGGGAGAATGTTATACCCCGTATTTCCAGAGTATGTACGTGAGGACGTACGTACGAAAGTTTAAGCCTTAAGAAAGTCAAGGGTCGAAATTTGTGCACAACCCCCGAAAAGAATTGTTTTTCGACGAAACATTTTCCGGACTTTGCGAGGAGAAAATTACGGTTGCGACATTAATAATTTTTGCGGATTTTTCCGAGAGATGAAATATTTTGGACCAACGAGAGGGAGACACTTGTCACCCTCAAGTGGGCGGTCATGTGGCCGATTGGTTGCACGTTTCTTGGCTTGTTTTGTGGCCTAAAACTTGGGTCAATGTTTGGAGTGATTTGTGGAGTAGATGGCTAGGGTGCACTTGTGCAAATCTTCACCCTCCACTTGCCCACCACTTGTCTTGATCTTGGCCATTGAAGGCCCTATAAATACCCTCCCTTAGTTGAAGACTTCTTCATCCACAACACAACTTCCAAGTCTCAAAAACTCCTCCCCCCTCTCTATAGTTTTCGTCCAAGCCTCCCCCTCCCCCTTTGTGAGGCCCTTGGCCGAGAAATACCCCCCCTTCCTAAGTGGTGCTAGCCGAAAGTACCCTCCTCGAGTGTTGTTCTCGTAAAACACCCCCCCCTTTGGTAGAAAAATACTCTCCAAGTATTGTTACTATTCCAAAATACCTTAGCCTTATACCTTGTAGTATTCCAAAGTTACCTCTATACGTAGAGCCCGAAAATACTACCTTATGTCCTTTTAGTCTCAAAACGAAACCCTAAGGTAAATCTTCATAGTTGGTTGAAGTGCTAAGTAGAAGTTGTTTAGAAACTTCTAAGGGTTGTTTGGAGCGGGTTGGAGCACCCAGAGTAGGAGCTAAACGTTGCTCAGGATCGATATTTAAACTTGGATAATTTTGGGCTTATCGAGGTAAATACTCTTGTCCTTCTTTTGTAATTGGAAATTACATACTGTAGTTGTATACAAATGAGTATAAGATATATATAAGGATGGTATAAGAGAAGAGAATTGAATTGAAATCACATCAGAAGAATATTAAAGAAGAAGATTGAACTGCATTTACATGGGGTGTATTTAGATGAACTTGTGTAGTTTAACGGGTAGGGAAGTGCTGTCCGATTTTCCGTAGAATAGAGAACCCTCTGCTTAGAATGTTCTACAGAGTAGTCTAGACGTTGATAGACGTACATGGACTTTATAGGTTGAAAGTTGCGAGTAGCGTGTTCTACTTGAAAGGTGGACAAGGCTAGCCGGGTTATAGCGATGAAGCGTTTTGCTATTATCGATAATCGTCGCGAGGTATGTGATTCTTCCTATCCTCTTGAGCATGATATTTTAAAAGAATATATATAGTACGCGGTGACGTCGTGTGTTAATAAGCGTGGTTTTACTGCGATGTCTTTTGACTTGAGTCTAAATAATAAGAATCTTGAAGTATTTCAAAGAATTAAGAATCGTTTTTGAAAGAAGAGTAATACTTGGTTTTAAAAGCTTAAGAGTTATACTAGCTTTATGGGAAGTTAGGTATAACGACTTAAGAGAGATAAAAGGCAGTTTACTTAATTGTTTATGAACGCATGTATTGATTTCAAAAATGAGAATAAGTATCGAACAAACCACTGCAGCGCTAATAAAGGAAATGTATTGACTAATTAAGTATTATTAAAACATTAGAAACCTCCATCCGCATGAAGCTAAGATGAGACAAAATGATATTACATTTCCTAAATCATGGCTGCTTTAATAAGATTGTTATGAACAAGAATAACCTACTCACACATAAGGCATATGTTTTTCGAATTGTTTTAAAAGAGAATTATATTATTAAGTGA
The DNA here is from genome assembly GCA_029844215.1 of Przewalskia tangutica. Classification (NCBI taxonomy): domain Eukaryota; kingdom Viridiplantae; phylum Streptophyta; class Magnoliopsida; order Solanales; family Solanaceae; genus Przewalskia; species Przewalskia tangutica. Next base: position 128,367,014 of record CM056721.1, read on the forward strand.
TTAAGACTATGAACTACGAAACCTTTCGAAAATAAGAGACTTGAGTCTTTGAACTTAGACAAACTTGAACTTTTGGAAAAGAAGGTTGTTACTTGTCTTTAAAAAGGGAAATTGTTTTGGTTTACTTAAAAAGATAGTCACTCTATTTTATACTACGGGTATCATGTGACTTTTGTGAAAGAAACGGATCTTTTAAAGAGTTAATGTATGAAGTACTTTGGGGATAAAAACCCGAACTTGTTGACATAAAGTAGAAAGTACCTTGTGTGAATAATTTGATTATGTTGGTTGGTGATAGCCTTGTAATACTTTCTTGTTGATTTGATAAGTAAACATGCTAGGATGCTACGTGTGTTAGTGTCTTGTGATGTTTGTGTAAGGGGGTTTCCCTTGTTGTGCTTATGTTGTTTAACGATAAGCCGTTATGATAGTATTGTACCACTCACCTCTTGACATGATACCGGGGGTTAAGCTGCCCTCCGATGCGGGGTATACCTCAGGCGGTCTTTGTGACTATGATTCGAGATACCTCATGCGGGTCCAGGTGGCCTATGCGGAGCTACGAGAGTTCCAGGTTAGTGTGCGGTCTATATGGCCATGCGGTCTATGTGGCCATGCGGACCACGGGTCGGGGCGATCGGAGTATTTACCTCGATGCGGGAATACCTAATGCGGGCCTATGTGTGGCCTATGCGAGCTACGAAGTTCCGTGATTTGACGCGCATTGATACAAGAGGGCGAGTGGCGCCGATCATATGGCGCGATGCAGAAAGACCGCGCGTGATACGCTTTATGACATTGTTGGTGCTGTGGGTTTTAGTAGTGGCTATGCCTTCGCACTTACCGTGCGGTTTTATTATAACACAGGTGGGACACGTGTTCATGTATTCCTTGGTGCTTTTATGTCATGATCACGATGAGGAAGGTGTTCCACGCATGATTGATGTTGTGGGCGTGAGACCCATAGTTATATTTGAGTGATGACTTTGAGGCGTGAGTCACGACTTGACATATCGCTTATTTATTATGAACTGTAGTTTGGTTATCATACATGTCTCCTGCTTTATATAGACTACTATGATTTCATTTGTAGTATTTTCATGTTTCACATACTTGGTACTGTTATCGACCTCCTCGAAGCTGCGTTCATGCCAGCAGTAGAGTACGCGATTGTTGATCCTCGCTCATGTGGTCACGATTCGGCGTTTGGGAAGCTCCGTTTCTCGAGTCTTATCACGGTATAGTCCCTGTCGTTGTAGGTACTTACATTCGGGGTATGGCGGGCCACATTCCCGCCATTGTTGTTATATCATTCTTAAGTGCAGTAATCGTTGTGGGCAGAGTTTGTAAAAGGGATGTAACTGTTCGGGTTCAAGTTTATTATATATATGCCGAAGGGCAAATTTTTCTCAGTTAAACTGTTTCTCACTTCATATTATTTCATGTCTTGTTTACATTCCGCTGATTACTCTGATGTTGTATCACTAGGGTGCGGGTAGGCACGATCACGGGCCGGGTTCGGGTCGTGGCGATCTTGACCTCGCCGGGTGCGTTCATCCGCAGTCGAGGTACATCGGTTGTTGATCCTCGCTCTTAGGATCACCGTTCTACTTTTGGGAAGCCCCATTTCTCCGGAGGCTTATCTTTTGGTATGTTTTCCTGTCATTGTAGATTTAGGTACATTCAGGGGTATGACGGGGCCCTGTCCCGTCATAGTTGTTACAACTCTTAGAGGTCTGTAGTCCTGTTGTAATTGGGTTTCGTAAAGGATGTAACTGTTAAGTTTTTGTTATGTATAGTTACCGAAAGGTAACCATTTTGGGTTAGCCCGTTTCTTAATTTATATTATTTCATGTTTATGAGTTTACTTCCACTGGTTTTTCTCCGATGTTGTATCACTAGGGTGTCCGGGGTAAGACACCAGTCACGGGCCCGTGGTCGGGTCGTGACAAAAGTGGTATCAGAGTAGTTAATCCTCGGAAAGTGTCTACAGACCGTATCTAGTAGAGTCTTGATTATCGGTGTGTTGTGCACCACATCTATAATCAGGAGGCTACAAGATATTTAGGATTGATTTCCATTCTTTTCACTCTAAGATCGTGCAATAGAGCTGTGTTATAGGTTGAACTCCCTCTGATATATTTTTATGTACCAATTATGCCTCCACGCAAGGCAGCCGCGGCCCAGAAGGTCAAGGCAGTTGAGGGAGCTGCTAGTAGGACGCAGAGGGTTACGAGGGCACAGCCCGATCTTTACGAGTGATGTTTGACGGCGAAGTTCCACGACGTCGCCAGCCAAAGAGTTCGGAGCGGCGGCCATCGAGACCGCGGTACGAGCCTCGGTTACACTGGAGGCGAAGGATATGGGCTACGCGAGATGGCGATTATTAGCCGAGATCGTGGCGAGCAGGAGGACAGACGGAGACGGTTCCGGTTGTACCCATAGTTCCTCCAGATCGATATCTTGAGACCGGGACTTTTGAGTTGCGCCACCGAGTTCTATGGGTCGAGGCGAAGATGATCTCGAGTTTATTCGGCGATTGCAGAGGATCGTAGAGTGATCAAGGCCTCGGAGGCAGTCGGTAGTATTGGGTTCACATCGCGTAATCTGCGATTGGTGGTTTGATTCACGGAAGCGTCGGTGGGAGCATGCGTTTCAGTGTTTGGGATGAGTTCTCGAGGCGTTCTTAGCCATTTCTTGCCTCCGCAGATGAGAGAGCTCGGACCGATAGATTTCGCGTTGAGACAGGCGGGCGGGCGACGATCCTGGCGTAAGTTTGACTCGTTGGCTCGATGCGTCCGCTTTATCGGCCGACATGGAGGACGAAGTGCACCGCTATGTCACGAGGGCTCGATGATTACTTAGCGAGAGTTGCTGGAAGTAGCTCTTCACCGGGCGTGGACATTGCCGCGTGCGAGCTTATGCACAGGTGTGAGCGGAGGGCGGCGGATTGATAGATACCAAGGCGAAGGCGGAGACAATAGGGTCCTTTGGTAGTTTTCGGGCGACGGCCACAGTGAACAGATTGCACCTCGGTAGGTTGAGCGCTCTCGCGTCTTCGGGCGTTGAGTATTGAGGCAGTCGAGGCGAGGCCGGGCTTCGAGGAAGCGAGGATGCTACTCGATCGAGACCACCCCCCTCTCGGTGTGGCAGATGTGGTAGGTCCCATTTCGGGAATTGTGGTAATTCTGCGGGGCCTTGTTACACTTGTGGCGGCAGGTCATATTTCGGGATTGTCAGGCGAGCGGCGCAGATGGTAGGGTTCAACTTCTGGTCATTCGCGGGTCTTTATCTCCTACGATTACTCGCCGGAGCAAGGTGCTCATGGGCGGCCAGTCGCGAGAGGTCGTGGCGAGGTCGATTCAGTAGTCCTCGACCGCATTTATGCTATGTCGGTAGTCGAGGACCGGAGGCGTCACGGATGTAAATCCGCAGTACATTATTGGTTTCATGTTGTGATGTATATGCTTTGATAGATCCGAGTTCTACCTTGTCCTATATATCTCCTCATATTTACGGTAGAATAGGGATAGAGCAGAGTCCATAAAACCTTTTGAGGTGGTTACGCGATGAGTGATTCGGTGGTAGTGGCGGGTATATAAGGCTTGCCCATCGACTATATCTGATCGTCGGACCACTGGCGACTTGATAGAGTTGGATATGACGGACTTTGATGTGATTATGGGTATGGATTGGCTAGCGTCTGCTATGCCAATGTGGATTGTAAAGAGATTGATGCAGTTCGGTTTCACGGGCCGCTATTGAGTGGAAGGGGAATACTGCGTCGCCGAGGGGTAGGTTTATTTCTTACCTCAAGGCTAGGAAGATGGTGCAGAAGGGGTATATCTACCATATTGTTCGGGTATTCGATACTGAGGCCAAGATACCAGACTTTCAGTCAGTTCCGGTTGTCAGAGAGTTTCCAAACGTATTGCCAGACGATCTCTCGGGTATCCCTCCTGAGGGGGAGATTGAGTTTTGCATTGATATGTCGCCAGACACTCGGCCGATATCTATTCCACCATACAGGATGGCACCTGCTGAGTTGAGGGAGTTGAAGGACCAGCTGAAGGATTTGCTGGAAAAAGGCTTTATCAGACCTAGTGTTTCTCCCTGGGGAGCGCCGATTTTATTTGTAAAGAAAAAAGATGGGACGCTGCGTATGTGTGTCGATTACAGGCAGCTGAATAAGGTAACTATCAAGAACAGGTACCCCCTCCCCAGGATTGATGATTTGTTTGACCAGTTGCAGGGTGCGAGGTGTTTCTCCAAGATAGACCTGCGGTCTGGTTATCATCAGGTGCGAGTTAGAGGCGTATATTCCAAAGATCGCATTCAGGACCGGTATGGGCACTATGAGTTGGTGATGTCGTTCGGGTTGACCAACGCCCAGTATTCATGGATTTGATGAACCGGTGTTGAGCCATTCTCGGATATGTTCGTTATAGTATTCATTGATGATATCTGGTTTATTCGCGCGCAGCGAGAGCGTGCGCACCATTTGAGGGCGATGCGAGTCCTCCCGACAAGCGATTGTATGCCAAGCTCTCGAAATGCGAGTTTTGGTTGGCTTGTGGCTTTCTTAGGGCATGTTATCGGGGCGATGGTATTCGGGTTGTCTGACAAAGATCGAGGCGATCAAGACTTGGCCTAGACCAGCTACACCAACGGAGGTGCGCAACTCTTTGGGCCTCGCGGGTTATTATCGGAGATTTGTGGAGAAGTTTGCTTCCATTTCAACACCTTTGACTAGGTCGACTCGAGCGGTATGTTACGGTGGACGGATGCTTGTGAGAGAGTTTCGATTCTTGAAGGAGAAATTGACGACCGCCCCAGTTCTTACTCTTCCGGAGGGTTTAGACGGATATGTGGTTTATTGTGATGCGTCGGGTGTCGGGCTTGGGTGCGTGCTGATGCAGCACGACAAAGTTATAGCTTACGCATCTCGACAGCTCAGGAAGCATGAGAAGAACTATCCCACACATGACTTAGAGTTGGCAGCAGTGATTCATGCCTTGAAGATCTGGAGACATTATTTGTATGGGGTTCATGTGGATATTTACACAGACCACAAGAGCCTCCAGTATATCTTCAGCCAGAGGGAGCTAAACTTACGGCAGAGACGGTGGTTAGAGCTACTTAAGGACTATGATGTCGATATCCTATACCACCCAGGGAAGGCCAATGTAGTTGCAGATGCCCTTAGTCGCAGGTCGATGGGTAGTCTGTCAGGTGTGCCGCCAGAGGAGAGGGGCATGGTTCGCGAGTTACATCAGCTAGCGAGCCTTGGGGTCCGATTGGTTGGTTCTGATAGTAGCGGGGTTCGGGTTCGAGAGGTTGCCGAGTCTTCCATCGTCGAGGAGGTGAAGAGGCGACATTATGAGGATCCGATTATGGTACGGTATCGAGATACGGCTTTTCGGGAGGAGAAGAGTCTATTTGAGGTAGCACCTGATGGGGTGCTAAGATTTGAGGGCAGGTTATGTATTCCTGATGTAGCAGGACTTCGTCAGCAGATTCTGGGGGAGGCACACAGTGCTCGTTACTCTATTCATCCGGGGTCGATTAAGATGTACCATGACCTCAAGTATATATATTGGTGGGACGGCCTGAAGAGGGACATTGCGAAGTTTGTGGCGCAGTGTCCGACTTGTCAGCAAGTCAAGGTGGAGCACCAGAAGCCTGGTGGGTTGTTGCAGATGATAGAGATTCCGACATGGAAGTGAGAGGTGATCAATATGGACTTTATTACAGGGTTACCTCACACTCAGAGGAAGCATGATTCCATCTGGGTTATTGTCGACAGGCTGACGAAATCAGCCCATTTTCTTCCAGTCAGGACGACTTTTTCGGCCGAGGATTATGCTAGATTGTATATCAGAGATTGTGAGACCGCGGAGTTCCTATATCGATCATTTTGCAGGAGCCCAGTTTACGGCTAACTTTTGGAGGTCTTTCCAAGGGGGATTAGGGACACAGGTGAGTCTCAGTACTGCGTTTCATCCTCAGACCGACGGACAGGCCGAGCGTACTATCCAGACGCTTGAGGATATGCTACGGGCCTGTGTTATTGATTTCAGGGGTAGCTGGGAGGATCATCTACCTCTTGTGGAGTTTGCGTATAATAACAGCTACCATTCTAGTATCCAGATGGCGCCTTATGAGGCTTTATACGGAAGGAAGTGCAGGTCACCGATAGGCTGGTTTGAGGTGGGAGAAGTTCAGTTAGTCGGGCCAGACTTGATTCAGCAGGCAGTGGATAAGGTAAAGCTTATCCAGGATCGGTTATTGTCACTCGAGTCGTGTAAGTCGATGCAGATCATCGGCGTCGACACTTGGAGTTTGAGGTGGATGATTGGGTCTTCCGGAAAGTATCACCCATGAAGGGAGTAATGAGGTTTGGAAAGAAAGGGAAACTTAGCCCAAGGTACATTGGGCCTTACCAGATTGTCCGTAGGGTAGGCAAGGTTGCCTATGAGTTGGATCTGCCGTCCGATCTGGAGACAGTACATCCAGTTTTTCATGTGTCTATGTTGCGAAAGTGTATCGGGGATCCATCTAGAGTACACCCGATTTGTGATGTCCAGGTGACAGAGGGGTTATCGTATGAGGAGAACCCCATAGCGATACTCGATCGTCAGGTTAGGCGACTGCGGACAAAGGATGTGACTTCCGTCAAGTCTTACATGGCGAACGAGCAGGAAGAAATGACATGGGAAGCAGAAGAGGACATGATGAAGAAGTATCCTCACTTGTTCCCTACACCTCCAGGTAACCCACATTCCTGCTTGTTAGTTTTTAATTTGGCATATATGTTTAAGTATTGTTGTGGCCGTGTAGAGCGTTCTTTTTGCAAGAAGAATAGTTAAGAGGGTCTATGTCGATATTGTGATTTGAGTAAGCGTAGAAGGAACATTCGGGACGAATCTTTCTAAGGGGGGGGGGGGAGAATGTTACACCCCGTATTTCAGGTCATGTTTATGAGAACGTACGAAAGGAATTAAGATTTAAATTTTTGGAAAGATAGGTGGCAGAATGTTTCGGACGGGTTTTAGTCCACTTTGGGACGGTTTATGTCCCGTTACTTTAGGAGTTCTCAGGTGTTTCAAAAGCCTAGTATGTAGTTCGTTGAGTCTAGCTCCCAACGCAACAAACTGCTCGTCGATAGGACATTGGAGTAGAACGTTATGGAAGTTACAAGTTCAGTGCGCAGTCGAACAGAAAAGCACTTTCGGGCAGGAGCCACAGCGCCGCGGCGCCGGATGCAGGGCCGCGGCGCCGGAGTTACTGAGGATTCTCCGAAGTTACAGCGCCGCGGTGCCGGAATGCAGGGCCGCGGCGCCGAAGCGGGGAAAAGTCTCAGAGGTTTCAGCGCCGCGGCCGCAGTGTGCGAGGCGCCGAGCGCGAAAAATCGAGGAAAAATCGATATTTTCTTTTAAAAGGCCATGGGAGGGTGACAAGTGTCCCCATCTGATTTTTTGCATGTCCTATTTATTGACCAAGTCTTGAAGACTTGGTCATTCTTCAAAGCTCTCCCTTCTCTCTAAAATTAAAAGCTCTCCCTTCTCTCTAGAAATTCAAGAAGAAACCAAGGCCTAGAGGAAAATTTCAGAAAAGTGGCAAGAAGGAAATTTGTTGGCAAGCTTGTAGGAGTTTTCTGGAGGTGATTGTGGAAAGAAGACAAGTGAAGGTTGTTGGATTAATTTGGGTAAGCTCTAAGGTAACAATCCTTTCTATTTTGCTAGTAAATTGTGTTGCATGTGTGGAAGAAAGGATTTGTAGTTGTCAATATTTCTCTTAGATATATTGCATGTAGGAATTGGATAAGAATTTGGATTAAAAAGGAATTGGATAAGAATTTGGATTAAAAAAAGAATTGGATAAGAATTTATGTTGTTATACCTCAAAGTTGCCGAATTGGACCTTGTAGTTTGTACTAGTTTGATATGTATTGTGGGCATAATTTTACACGCCCAAAATTAGGCGTGTAATCCCCTTTGTATTGTTGGATTATTGGGCCTTAAGTGACGTTTGGATATTGAATTCGAGCCTTGAAAAGGTGGAAAAGTATGTAGAAACAAAGGAAGTGCTGTCCAATTTTCCGTAGAATAAGGAACTTTATGCTAGAATATTCGACGAAGAAGTTTAGACGTTAATAGAAGTATTTGATTATTATAGGTTGATACTCTACACGCGACATATTCGACTTGGCAAGTAGATTTAGCCGAGGAGGTATGTGATTCTTCCTATCCTCTTGAGCATGATATTTGTAAAATATATAATGCGGTAGACGTACGTGTTTCACTAAATTTGGTTGCACCTTGAGGTCTTTTGACTTGAGTCCTAAATGTTAAGAATCTTGAAATACTTCAAAAAGAATTATGAATCATTATTTTAAAAGGAAATTAATACTTGGGTTTAAAAGAATAAGTTCTTTTGGTTTTCCAAACAAATGTGGATGTTTTGAGTTATTACAAAGTTTAAGTGTTATACTAGCTTTATGGGAAGTTAGTCATAACGACTTAAGAAAGATAAAAAGAATGGTTTTACTTACTCGCTTTATAGTAGCCTTGTAATGATTTCTGAATGTGTGGTAAGTTGGCTTGATAAGTAAATATGTTGTGATACTACGGGTGTTAGTGTCTTGAGATTTGTTGTGGTAAGGGGGTTTCTCTTGTTGTGCTTATGTTGTTTCTGATGAGGTTGTGCTTGTGTTATATCACTTACCCCCGACTTGTTAAGTTGTCGCGTTAGCTACCCCGTCGGAGGAGTACCACGCGGGTCCACGTGACCAACGCGGACTCTGAGTCCAGAATCACTCCGGGTGTGTTCGCCGTCACGAGGAATACCTCATGCGGTCCAGTGGCCATGCGGACTGCGGGAGTCGAGAAAATGCAGCGGGTTAGCTACCCGTCGCGGTGAGTACCTCATGCGGGCCCAGGTGGCCTATGCGGACTACGGAAGTCCAGAATTAGGCTCGCGTAATGATACCATGGGCGAATGGCCCTGCTTCGATCATTAGCGGCCTAGGAAAGACCGGTTACGTTACACCTAATTGTTCTTGCTTATGTTGTGGCACCATGTGCGGTTAATTGGCTTTTCATACATATCTGTGGATTTTGGTTTGGAAATGTTATGATTTCATTACGATTTTCGCCACATACTGCAATTGCTGCACCGACTCTCCTTGGCCGCGTCATGCCGCAGTCGAGGTACATCGGTTGTTGATTCTCGCTCTAGGATCACCGCTTCGCTGGGAAGCCCATTTCTCCGGAGGCTTATCTTTTGGTATGTTTTCCTGTCATTGTAGATTCAGGTACATTCAGGGGTATGACGGGGCCCTGTCCCGTCATAGTTGTTACAACTCTTAGAGGTCTGTAGTCCTGTTGTAATTGGGTTTCGTAAAGGATGTAACTGTTCAGTTTTTGTTATGTATAGTTACCGAAAGGTAACCAGTTTGGGTTAGCCTGTTTCTTAATTTATATTGTTTCATGTTTATGAGTTTACTTCCGCTGGTTTTTCTCTGATGTTGTATCACTAGGGTGCCCGGGGTAAGGCACCAGTCACGGGCCCGAGGTCGGGTCGTGACATAGTCAATCTACTGATGTCCTCAACATTCTGTGCTATCTCCATTACAATGTCAATAGTCAGGCACCTCATGATGCCAAAGATGAGCTTGATTCTATCTGTCAGTAAGTTAGTGAAATGAGTCGATGGAATCAAGTGTGCACTTACGAAATATAGCCAAGCCTTGGCTCTACTTATGAACCGCACTGCAGTCCTGCGCCCCATTGCGGGAATAACGAAAATGTGCGCCTGGATAACATAGGGCCTCCGCAACTGTCTCCCAGTGTATGTGGTTTTCATTTCTAGACCAGGTTCTGAAATGGGTCGGATAGTTGCCCTGGTCTCCAATATCAGCTGTCCCAAACATAACATTCACTGCCAAAGACTAATCGGGACATGGCGCCCCTTACAAATCATCTCCCATTGCTTTGTTCTGGGTAGTTGGCGTAGAATTCTCTCACCAAGCTGACATTCTGTTGTGGAATAGCTTCATTATCGACAAACCTCTCCCACCCATTAGCTTAAATCACAGCTCTAATGGGCTCATATACATCATCTTCATCGAGTGGTTCGGTTTGATAATCCATACCTCGCTCCTGTATCACTGCCCTACTACTTATTCTGTTGTACCGATCCTCCGCATTCCGGTTGGTGAATCGGGTAACATCATGATCTGGGACTGATGAAGATGAGGTAGTTCAGGCGGTTCTTTCCTTGAATGCATTATTAAAAGTTATTGGGAAATTTTCAGCAGCGTTTCCTTTGTTTCTTTGAGATTTCCCAATAATTTTTCACTCTATACCGCAACAATAACCAAGCAACACCAAACCACAACAGAAATACACCATAATACACCACAAACCACAAACTACACAGCAACACACAATGCAAAAACACACAGCCCATCAACACGCCGCAACCCACACTAAAGTTCACACCCAAATATCCACAAATCACAATCCCAAGTTGCTAGGAACCACCCAGGGGTAAGGTTCCAATTAGTTACCTTTTTGATGAATCTTGTCGAAATTGCCCTAGCCCAAGTGAGTTGAATGATTGTGGAGAATGTTGGAAGGTTTTGGTGGTGATAGTGTGTTTGATTTGGAAGAATTTAATAAAGTTTGTGGAAGATTCTTGTGTGTGAGAGAGAGGATGTTTGGTATTTTTTTTTTGAGTGGGGAAGGTTTATGTTTGATTGTGGGAGAAGATTAGGGATTTATATTTTGAAAACCCGTCCGGCCACACGGCCAAACTTCGCACTCTGCGATAAATCAAAGACCGCGCCCTATATTTTGGTGCCGCGCACAACTCCGCAGACATGCGGACTTTCGCGCGCGACTGCTTACGGGCGCATGTACTGCAAACTTTCTTCCTTCATATTTTTCTGTGCTTCGTGTCAATTCCTTCACATGTCATCACAACACCACAAAAATACCACAAGTGAGACTGTTCAAACAAAACTAAATTGCATAAATTAAACCTTGGGTTGCCTCCCAAGTAGCGCTGTCTTTAACGTCTTGTAGCCGGACGCAAGTTACTTATCAAAAATCATTGGGGTAATTTAATCCCACAACCTATCCATTTCAAAATCATCCTCCTCTTTCGTACTCTGATTTTCTTTTTCACAAGAGGGGCTCAGTAAGACTTACCTGTTCGACGACTTTCATGACATCAATTTTTGTTTCAGCATTCTTGTTGACCTGTGGGTTCACCGCTGTAGGAATGATCTCCTTAGCTTTGGCCTGTGCTGACTGTGAAACACTTGTTGATGGCTTGGGATTCAATGGTGGATTTGAACACCTTGAAGACCATTTCCTCTTCCTGGAACCTTAGTCTCAGTTCTCAATTTTCTACATCAATTAGGGTTCTCCCGGTTGCAAGGAATGGTCTCTCCAAAATGATGGGTATTTCATCATCTTCTTCCATGTCAAGGATGATGAAGTCTGCTGGGAAGAAGAACTTTTCCACCTTGACAAGCACATCTTCAATTATGTCAAGGATGATGAAGTCCGGGTCTTCATTTTATGTCCTTTCCTGCCTCTGATTCCTCATTTTATGCCCTTTTTCATTCCTTTTCTCCATTTTGCCATTTTGGACCGATGTGGCTCAAAAGTATACTAAACACAACAAAAATGAGTAAAATACTAATTAAAAATGACTCAAAAAGGGTATATAAAATATGCCTAACATACTTCTCTCTATATTTTTCAGCGAGGTAGTAACATTGCTTATCTGTTGTTATATGTGGATGATATAGTCCTTACTGCCTTCTCTGATATGTTGAAAAATGAGATCATTGCGCTGTTAAAAACTGAATTTGCTATGACTGACTTGAGAAAGTTAAGTTACTTCTGGGGGATTTCAGTGACTAAATCTGCAGATACTATATTTTATATCAGCGTAAGTATGCAGAGGAGATTGTGTACAGGGCTAAAATGGTGAATTGCAAGATCATGTCCACTCTGGTTGACTCTTAATCAAAGTTTAGTGTTGTCGATATGGTGATCTAGTGTCCGATCCCACTCTTTATAGGAGTCTTGCAGGTGCAGTTCAATATCTTACTTTCACCAGGCATGATATTGCTTATGTTGTTCAGCAGGTGTGCTTATTCATGCATGCCCCAGGGAGCCTCATTTTACTGCTCTTAAACATATCATTCGATATGTTAAGGCACACTTGATTATGGATTGCATCTATACCCCTCAGCACAGGCCAGATTGTTATCATATACGAATGTTGATTGGGCAGGTGTCCGAACACGCAACGCTCCACCTCCGGCTACTGTGTGTTATTAGGGAATAATCTCATTTCCTGGTATGCCAAGAGGCAAGTCACCCTTTCCCGTTCGAGTGCAGAAGTAGAGTATAGAGGCGTTGCAAATGTTGTTGCTGAGATCTGTTAGCTCCGAAACCTTATTTTGGAGTTTTAGTGTCACTTGCGTAAGGCGTCTTTGGTTTACTATGATAACATATCCGCCATATATTTATCTCATAATACGGTTCAACATCAGCGAACCAAGCACATTGAGATGGATATACAATTTGTTCGTGAGAAGGTTGCTCTCGGTCATGTTAAGGTGTTTCATGTGTCTTCTTCGTATCAGTATGCTGATATCTTCACGAAAGGTCTTCTTAGACCGCTATTCCTCAACTTCAGATTCAGTCTTAGCGTTCGGCCTCCTCCCGCTTCGACTGTCTTCTTCGTATCAGTATGCGAATATCTTTACTAAAGGTTTTTCTAGACAACTATTCATCGACTTCAGATCTAGTCTTAACGTACGGCCTCTTCCCGCTCTGACTGCCTTCTTCGTATCAGTATGAGGATATTTTCATGAAAGGTCTTCCTAGACAACTATTCCTCGACTTCAGATCCAGTCTTAGCGTCTGGCCTCCTCCCGCTCCGACTGAGAGGGTGTATTAACGTTTATTATCAAATATGCTCCATATATTTTGTAATATTTAGTGTTGTATAATTATGGTATATATAGGATCCTTATTGTATTAGAATTTCACATTGTACACACAATATATATTACAAAAATATATGGAGCATATTTGATAATATACGTTATTTTGTAATATTTAGTGTTGTTTAATTATGATAGATATATGATCCTTATTGTATTAGAATTCCACATTATACGCATTATATATATTTGTATTAATGAGAGACTTTCCAAGGGAAATTAATACACTTTTACAATTATTTTTAGATCAAATTTAAGAAATTTGGACCTCAAATGAAAACGAGCCTAAAAGTGGATTCAACAAAGTTAGACCTATACTATATCAGTACCGGATATAACTCTGCTAATATTGGACATGATGTAGAGGTATAATATGAAAACTCCCTAATATTTTAGCAAATATAGATTTAAACACATAATATTAAAATATAATGAATCAATACTAAAAGCCTTGAAAGTTGAATTCTTAATCCGTATTTGCTCAAAGACTAGATATTGATGGAATGCAGAGGTGAACCATGCTAGGCATTAAAATTTCCTCGGCCAATTTTGTAATTGTATCAACTGAAACAATACTTGCAACTGTTGATGTCAGATAAATAAGTGAAGTCAATTAGTTAGAATTTTTCCTTCTCTAGCTATCTTTTTAAAATTATTTGATTATACATTGTAGATAAATTTTCTCTGTATTTATATGATCTAAGAGTCGAATATTTCGTCAAACTACATATCTCAATCTATAGTGATGGCATATAGAACCACACTGGATAATATTGTAAAAATCACAAACCTAAAAGACATGTATACCTTCGGGGTATACAATTCACAATAATATATCAATTATTTTTATTGACTTATACACTCCGATCAAAAATATATAATTATGTAAATGTATATCCAAAAGGTAAATAACAAACAAATTTATAGTGCGTAATTTTTTAATGGACGAAAGGGAAATTAACTTCAGTAGCCATCCGCTCGATGAATATATAATTAGTGTATAATATATTTATATTGACAAATGAATATAAATATAGTGGCAACTTTTCCTTATATATGAATTATGATTAAAAAATGCAATGGACCGAAAGGCAGAGCCCATGGTCCAACTCATCAGCTTATAGTTACGGCAAAACATAGTTGATATATTCTGACTTTTCCAAAATCAAGTGAGTGGCAAAGATGAGTATGCCAATTACGGCTTCAAGAATCTCCTGTGGCGGCAACTCTTTACCTCAACAGACAATGTAAACCTCTTTTTTCTTTTTCGATTGAGAGTAATCAAACTAATTGTAGTATTGTTAATGGCTGTGTTTCTGATAAATATAATCCAGTTGCTATGAAGGTGAAGTTCTGGACCGTCTCCTCACATCGATTAAGAGGTAAATGTATCCTTCTCCCTGTCGTCGCTATTTTGTTTTTCTTGGCCGAAAGATGTTATTAACGACGCCAAGCCGCAGGGAGATAGCGACAGCCAGAAAATCTGACATAGTTTTACCTGAGAAAATTTGGTATAAGGTTGGTTCCTACTCTCCTCTTGACCTTTTTAATATTTTGAACGGAAAAGGTCCAAAGTTGTCCTGTAATATAGCTATTTTCCCCTGCCCCCTGCCATTAAGGAGCTCCAAGTGTAATGAATGGACTTTGCGTGTCCAAATTCACCTCAGGTGACGAGACTTTTTCTAACCACGTCTAATAAGACTAGACTGGCCTCTCTATCTCTCAAAACAGGGTAAAGTCTTGTGGAATTACATGTTATGTTGGGGGTAAGATTAAACCAAAACTCTAATGGAAGGTGAAGTTACTAGGCAAAACTGACCCTTTACCCTATTATTGACCCTTTCCCCCATTGTTCTCCACCATCAAGCACCTCTCAAACAAGAGGATGACTAAGGAAATATTACCAATTAACCTTAAAATGCCTTTTCAGTTTTCCGTTATGTAGGAGGCTAAAATTGTTTGTTTTGTTCATCTCATTCGTTGCCCATTTGATATACGTGCAGCAACAGTTTTCAGTAGGGGTGAATGAAGTTACGCGGGTGCTTGAGAGAATGCCCCCTAGTCTTGCAAATGAACGCTCATCACTATCAGCTAAATTGCATTCTACTCGCCTTCAGGTTTACCTCGTCTACTCATGGACTTTTTACATCCTCGCTTTCATTTGGTTTAAACCTGCCTCGAAAATTCCTGTTGGGTCTATATGATTGATCTGTATTCTTCCAATTCAATGCCTACATGTTTGTAGAATCTATTGGATTGCAAGTTCTTTTGTATGCTGCATTTATTTGTTACACTCTTTGACATTGTTTATTGTTGGGTATTTAGGTTATATTTATAGCATCTGATTGTAATCCACGGTTGCTGACCAAACATCTGGAAAGCTTGGCAGATTCAAAAAAGGTACCAGTTGTATTTGTCAAAGACAAGAAAAGAGGTTCTTTGAGATTGGGTGAACTGATAAAACTTAAAACTGCAATCGCCATTGGCGTTAAGGTAGGGGAATTCTACTTTTTCTTTTGTGGATATTGAACTGGAGTTTTCCAACTTCAAATGTGTGATATGGTATGCTCCATGCAGGATAAAGGAAACCAGTTTAATCAATTTATCAGCACCGAAATGCTTTCAAACCTTGAATGACAATATTGCAACCAAGGCTTCTTCATACAGAGACACTGATCAATTGTGTACTGTGGAGGTGCATCTGGTTTTTCTATTACAAACCTTGTGAAAGTGAAGTAATTATGTAGTTCCAAGAAGCTTTTATCATCTTTACAATGACATGTACATCAAAGAAGACAACTTACATGGTATTGATGCTGAACTGTATCATGTTGCAGAGGCCTACTGAATTTTATATCTTAATCTTAGCTGTGTAATGGCTGCTTGATTCACAATGTATCGGTCCTGTGGGCACTTTCTTTCCATTTGCAAGTGACAGCTGGGTTGCTTTGCACTTCAGAATTATGTCTTTGTGAAAGAACCTACCACATGGCTTCTGCTTTCCCCAAAAGTGTCGGTTCCAGAACAATGTCTTATGTGCTAGACTGTGTTAACAGCTGATGGAGACGGATTGGTAGCAGCATTACTACCCCTCCCATTTCTGTTCATTTTGTCCACCTTGTCACCCTTTTTTTGGTCTTGCGGCCTCACCATGACTGGTTTAAACTGACAAATAATACAAAATCGGGTACAGACTTGGTTAATTAGAAGGATCGAACCAAAAATTTGCACTCTACAAAATTTCTTGAAGAACACTAGATCTCAAAGTCAGATCAGAATACTAACCTGATAAACAGCATATATGACATTCCTCCTAATCTGTGCCATCATCTCAATGAAAAGGTTGTACCCTTCAAGTTTGTATTCAATTAGTGGATCCCTTTGTGCATAACCTCGTAACCCCACAGCCTGCTGAACAAACTTGAGTGCTTGCAAGTGTTCTTTCCAGAGACGATCAATGTTGTTCAATATTAGAAACTTCTCTGCTTCTTTCATCAAACCTGGAGCTTCTTTCTCCACAATATCCTAAATGATAGCAATGAATATCCAAATAGTAAGAGGAAAAGGAAGGAAATAAGGAAACAATTCAATACCCCAAAATATTGAAAGAAACAGTCTTCAAAAATTGTAGCGCACAGAGCTGACAAAACTATCCTGGTAATGCTACCCATATTCTTTTCTGTGAATGGTTCTGTTTCAAAATTATTCTCGGTTGCATCAGAGTCTGTCTATAATTAACAAAATGGAACTTTTAATGTAATAACTTTATCAAAAATGCATTGACCATAGACTTTGTGATATAATAATCTGATGAAAAGATATTGATCAAAACATGTGAAATAATTTGATGAACCAACAAGGTACTGATCTTGGCCAGTTCCCAGAGCAATTTCTGTTTGATGCCCTAAAAATCAATCAACTAGACCTCTTCCCGAAATAGTCTTAGGTTGACCATGTGAATCATCTGTATCCTTCAAAAGACTCGTTGTAATTAGACTATTTCACGTTGAGACCAACCTATAGCAACAAGTCAACCACACTTATCAAGCAGAGTGGATGTGCAAGAAAAAGGGGGAAATAGTTTGAGATAGCATTTGGAATTTGAGGTGGTTTTCTCCCCCATCCTTCTCTTTTATTCTGTTTTCACCTTGACAACATGCATCCTACAAGATGGCCCAAACTATCTAATGATTGTAAAAGTTTAGGCACGAGGACTTTTCTATAAATAAATTAAAATTATTTTAAGGGCTATTCCACATTTCAACTTGATGTGGGGTATGGATATTATACCTTACCAACAAATGATTTTTTTTCCTGATATCCAGGTTCCTGGCTTACGGCAGACTATTCCTGGAGATAGTAGCACCGGTCCCTCAACACTATTACCAGTAAATCGCGGGATGTGTTTGAATTACCAGGATTTGAGAACAACAAATGAATTTTAGAATTGTGAACTGGCTCATCTAAAGGCTAAAATAGTTGTATTCATTTAATTTAGGTTCTGATTCTCTTTCTTGGGTCACATATGGTTTACCCACTTGAAATTATTCTGTTGAAGGGTGCAGCGAGACTTAAAACTTAGGATCTCTGTCAACAACGGTACTTATTGAATTGGGTGAACCGCGTCATCTGGAATTGCAAATTGTTAGGAAGGATCTTTTTTTGTGTTTAGGTCCACAACAGATTACTTGTGTTTGGGAGAAATGAGAATTACTTTCATGTTCCTTCAACTTGATATTAAGTTCACCTGTCCTCTGATTTAAAAATAACAAGATCATCGCATCACAAGCAGATCTAACAGATTATGTGAAATGACCTTATTTTTAGGGATAAGAATCATCACCTCACCTTAATTAGGTAAACATAGAGAAAGTGCAAAAGCAAAACTCTCCATATCTGATCCTCTTCCCCCTACTCTGCCAGTAGGCATTACTCCATCTCTTCCAACCAACATTTTCTTTTCAACTACTTGGGTGTTTTAAATACTCTGAGGATAGAATCCATTAATTACGTTCATCTTGCAAGCATCAGCTACACTAAACCTAATGGTGTAAGTAAGAGCTGGAAAGAAATTTAGGAAGTGGTTTGGCAAGTAAAACCAAAGAAAACTGACCCTCTTGTGGAGATATGCTTCACGTCCACGTAGCTGAAGATACTGCTGCAATTCTTCATAAGTTGAACCATTAGTTGCCAACAAATCAGGTGTCAAATCATTCAGCAGATAGCAATACCTGTAAAGGTCAAGCAGCTCAGAGCAGAATCATAATATGATGGTACTATCCAGAATTTGGATGGACATTTGGGTGGAATGGAGGAGTAACAATAACTATGAGAACACCAAGCCCACAACTGGTGTCTTTAGATGCCGGTCTTTCCTTTGATTCAAACAAATACTGATAAATGCATGAAGTCATAAACAAAAAGACACAGTAAAGATTCTTCACGAGATTATTACTGTTGGAGCTTTGAAATAAGCTTCTCGAGATCCCAACTTTCTCTTGGAGCATCAGAACCAATATTTGCCTGTTACATTTGAATAGAAAATAAAAAAGATGTCAAAAATTCATATGCAAAAGAACTGACTTTTAGAGTTTGGATATTAATAAATCCATATACCTGCAGGATGTCATTCATTGTTAATTCAGCATATTCAATAAGGAGAGCTTGGAGGTCATCTGCTTCTAGGGCCCTTCTTCTCTCGGTGTATATCCGGTCTCTTTGGCTATTTAATACCTCATCATATTCAAATAATTGCTTTCTGATGTCAAAAAAGTAATTTTCTACTTTCCGTTGAGCTTCATCTAGCGCTTTTGTTAACATCTTTGATTCAATTGGTAGGTCCTCCACTCTAAAAGCTCTCATCATTCCCTGAATATCATAAACATAATAAATGTCTTACAAGAAGAACCATGAAGTGGTCGGTGATCTGGTCGCAGCCTCACAGGTTCAAATCCCAACGGAGGTAAAAACACTAGGTGGTTACTTTCCAATTGTCCAAACCTTAGTAGACAAGGTGGGCGCAAGCTGGCTCGAACACCACGGTTATCCAAAAAAAACTGAACATAAGAGCACACAATTACTCACCTGAATCCGATCCCCACCAAATATACGGAATATGTTGTCTTCAAGACTAAGGAAGAAGCGGGAACTTCCAGGATCTCCTTGTCTACCACTTCGACCACGGAGCTTCGCCCAAATAAATATTACAATTAAAACTCCAATGGAATAGCTATGAACAACCGGATGAAAAAGTACTAATTGGTTTTGCACCAATGTACTGCAATAGCAATATCAAAATGGTACCTGATTGTCAATTCGCCGCGACTCATGTCGCTCAGTCCCGATCACATGGAGCCCACCGGCCGAAATAACCTTTGCACATCAAAATAAATAATTCGAAAGAATATACAATCACAGAGAAAAAGGAGAAGACATTTCCTAGGGCATAAATTGACTAAATTGAGTCAAACTGGAGGCTAGAGCTACTTTTTAAAGGAAGGGATTCATTTATATTGGAGTGAGAGGTATTAGTTGTGCGGTGGGGGGAGGGGGCAAATGGAAGTTGAGGAAAACTTGTCCGGTAGAAATATTGGAAAATTCCAGTATTCTCAATTTTGTTTTCTAGCGCCATCACCTTATTAAGTCTTTTTCCTCAAAGAAGTTAAAAGATTAAAAAGTATATTTATATTAGGGGATGAAGTTGCATAATATTTATCAATCTCTTATACGGAAAAAGAAAAAATTCCGCATACTACCTCATATTTCAGTCTCAAGCAGATATATAGTGTGCCACAGAGTCATATACATGTTCAGTGTATTCGAGCAGCAAACAAAGAGAGGTTCATGCTGAACTGATTGCTGGTAATATATGAAATGGAAATTTCAGAAGTTTACATATAGTTCGAAATGAAAGAGGAATACCCAAGATAATTTAAAAAAGCAGAAATTACCTCCTTTTTCTCTTCCTCGGTGTAGACTTTATATTCTCCGACAATTTCTAGAAAAGCACTGCGTAGCTTTGCAATTACCTCATCTTGAACAGGACCCTGTGACATAAATTACACGTTTGAGTAATCAAAAACAATGGATTCTATTTATTTGTTTTCGCAAATATGCTTGAGTCCATTGTATCTCTCCAAACAGTTGAAGGAAAAACCGAAAAAGTAAGAACATATTTTTGTAATTTGAAACATTAGGAAGGCGTTATATCAAGTTGGATTTTGAAGAGCTTGGAATAATTAATATGCTAGAATCTCAGCTTATTAATGATTTCCATTTCAATTTAGGATTTTCCTCTGTAAGGCATAACTTGCTATGGGTAGCTATCCTCATTGGACATTAAAATCACTCTGCTTGTTTTAAGGTTTAGAATACCAACAGGCTATATCTCCAGCCCAAGAGTGCTAGTAGATATACCTAATCTTACCACGAAATCCATATATATCTACTCCTAATTGTTTTTTCCTTGTCAACGAAAGATGATTTTAAGAAAGGCCACGTAATCCTGGAAAGATTATCAAACCATCAGTCTGAACTTCACAGAATAATTAATTTTTAATTTAACTTCACCTTTTCACAAGAATAAGACAACCGTTCCTCTGCTTCTAGTTCCGTTAACGATCTCGGACCCCACATTTTGACAGCAACTTCTACAGCTTCTTCAGCAAGCTTGGTCTTTTCTTTGGATAGTGTGCAGGGAAATAGACTTTCATTGACCTGAATGATTCTGTGGATATCAATCTCATAGTAATCACAATTAAAGAATATTTCTGAAGTTGCTTTACGAAATTAGACTCAAGACTAACCTTCCATGACCTCTTTGGAGGAGGTTTCTTTACAGAGACAAAAACTCCTTCAGCTGATCTGACAACTCTGCAGCATTCATATTACACATTAAATTGTAATCACAATTAGCCAGTGCTTTCTCTGTCCATTTATCAATTTTATCATCAATTTCCTAAATGACAAATTAATTAGGGGACAACAACAATTCCATATGCCACCAACTGCTACAAGGAATACTAACTTGTTCCTCTTGGGAGAAAAAATGTCTAATTCTTATGAAATATCATTCAACTGTGCATCTATTGACAATTCATGAAAACATAAAATTATTCACGGAGCAACAACCTTGGCATTAGTATTTCTCGCAACTTCAGTCTTGCCATGAATTCTGCATTACCACCAAGAATTATATCTGTCCCACGACCTGCCATGTTAGTTGCAATGGTAACTGCACCTAGACGCCCACTCTGTGTCACAATCTCAGCTTCTCTTTCCACATTTTCTGGTTTAGCATTCAGAACCTTGGATAAACAATGTCTATTAAAAAATCTTTAGAGGATAACTAACTTGGGCACTTGATTGTACCCAATAGAAGTTTAAAACAAAAGAAGAAAACTCAGCATGAAAAGGAGACTTTAATTTTCAAAATCCTTGCTTTCAAGTCATACTCAAACCCTAGAGCTCACCTCATGGGGGATCCCAGCTTCACGCAACTGCTCTGAC
This sequence comes from Przewalskia tangutica, assembly GCA_029844215.1. Lineage (NCBI taxonomy): Eukaryota > Viridiplantae > Streptophyta > Magnoliopsida > Solanales > Solanaceae > Przewalskia > Przewalskia tangutica. Next base: position 128,388,555 of record CM056721.1, read on the forward strand.
AGTGCATCACTCTGCTCAACACTGGTTGTACCAACCAGTACAGGTCGCCCTATTTTATGCATTCTAGAAATCTCTACGACAACTGCTCTCCATTTACCAGAAGTTGCACGAAAGACTACATCGGAATCATCCTGGAAAAAGGGAAAAGAAGAAGACAAAATTATTCATAGATGAAAATTTCACGTTTGGAAATGAACTGGCAACACTAAGAGCACATACATTCTCATTTTAATATTCGTGCCAATTCATGAAAAAGTTAACGGTTAGATGTCTATTCTTCGCAATAATTAAAAGACTTCTCCACTAAGATTGAGAAGAAGCCATAATGTAAAATCTATCCAGATGGTTGCTAACATAATCAGACTAAAAACGTCAGTATTGGTTATCCACTATCAACACAATAGGGGCAACTGCCCCCCATCAATCTTCGGGAAGAACTCCCCTCCTCCCCAAAAAAAGGTGAACTAATGACCTTGCACAGCATAGAAGCATCACCATGATATATGGAAAGTCAATAGCAGGCAGAAACCCCAAATTTTTGAAGTTAAAGGCTTTCAGTGGTGGATAAAATATTTGGTAGCGCAAAACACCTTAAGATTATTATACACTTGTTTTCATCTCATCTCGATTTTCTGTACCTAAGAAATTCCATGTTGGCACATTACATGTTTGATAGATTGCCTCATTAACAAAATATTTAAAAGTCAAACTTGCAACAGTAAAATTGTCTCCATGTGACCTGTAGGTCACCGGTTCGAGCCGTGGAAACAACCACTAATTCTTGCATTAGGGTAGGTTGACATCACACCCAAGGGATGCGGCCCTTCCCCGGACCCTACTAATGCGGGATGTTTTGTGCACCGGGTTGTCCTTTTCATTAAAAGTCAAACTTGTCTCTTATATTATTATCTTGAGAAAAACACAACATCAAGAATTGATCGAGGTAGCAAGTGGTAAGTTGCTCGAAAGTCGTGCCATAAAAGTACTATAATACCCTAAAGGTTTCAATGACTTGTCATATATGCAAATAAAGTGCCAATAACCACTATCCAGTACAGTTGAGATGGTGAATGAATTGTTCCATTCACCAATTCTGTTGAAAACAATGTACTACTTTTAGGACATAAACTTGGAATAATCTGTTAATAAATTTCAAGCAATGTGTCATTCGTTTTACCAGCATGCGCATTAAACTTTTGGCTTCTAATTGCACATAACAGTCTACCTAATTTCCCCCCTAACATTACCTTTGGGTCATCTATGGATTCTCTTATTTACCTACTCTGTTAAGCTTGTTGTACTACCTTTCCCTTGCATACTAGAGCTATTTGGAGTAATTAATAGACTTCAAACTAGACATTTAGCATACACTATACCTGTGCAGATTAAACTCTGTTTTTGCTCACACTAAAACAACTGCTTGGGGTTTTTAGTTGCACATCTATAATCAACCTCATTCCTTCAGGTCATCCATTGTTCTTAAAGAATTGGAATAATCTCATGTGCACCTACCACAACTTAGGTCTGAATGCTCTAAACCCTTTTGAGGTCCTTCCCAGCAACTAAAACAGATCGAGACATCGCTACTGTTTTCCTATTCCTGTAGTCCTTTTCTCCCTCCCAATTCACCAATATTTGCGCTCTGAAGCAGTGCATACAATCTGTTGCGCTTCTCAGAATCTCAAGCAGCATATGAATACACAGCACAGTCTGGTAACTGTATAATGAAATTTTAAGGAGCATAGGAATACACAAATTTCCAGTACAGCCTGTTAAGTTCAGAACAAAAATACTATTCCACAGACTCAGAAAAGTTACTATTTATCACTATTTTAATTTTTATATCATCTCCAGCACCATCAAAATGCACAGGCTATTTGCTATCTCCTCTGATACATTGGAAGCTGAGAACCACAATGTTTCTTCTACCATTTGTGTCTTTAGCTCAATAAAACAGCACATGTTCGTTACCTACTTCTTTTTTCCTTTTCCCATTACCATCAATCTATCACTCATTAGCCATCCACCCTCATTTCAACATAATCGGTTAAAAAATATATTCCATGCATGGTTATTCAATTGCATACTGCATCATTACGAGAAATATCATGACTGGTGTTGACTCGAAACTCGTTTCACTGAGAAGTCACTTTTACTGGTTGGACCGGGGACAGGTTAGTGCTTATGCAAAAAGTTGAGAGAAAGGTACAGTGCTAACACTATTACATTAACATCGTCAGGCCCTGAGCCCAAATAGATTGACCACTTTTCAATGCTCAACCAATTATTCACAGGGCCAACTGGACTGCTTTGTGGCATAGCCCAACAGCTATTTGCCTTAGCAGCTACATTTCAGGCAACAGCATACATAACGAGACAACCAATTCCAGCATGCTAATTATGTTACTACCATCATGTTCTTACTTAGGATACATAGACGTATTTTATATGGACAGCTGATGTATGTTGCAGCTATTTACCTCTTTCATGTTCACATAAGAAGGAAAGCATTGAATGAAGAAAAATCATTAAAGCGGAAGCCATAATAAGACTTACCTTTCTTATCATGGGCTTGTTTGTAGGCACCATAGTTACTTTGAGTTTGTAAATGCTCTCAAATTCTGCACTTTCTGTTGCGGCAGTGCCAGTCATGCCACAAAGCTTTGGGAACTATAAGCTCATTAAAACCAAATATCACAAGTTTTAGCTTCTAAAAATGACAGATTTTATTAAAACCCTGACAAACTTAACAGAATTAGAATGTAATCTGCGAAGGGAACCCAACCTGGAGAAAGAAGTTTTGGTAGCTAATTGATGCTAAGGTTACAGTTTCATTTTGAATGGGTAGGGCTTCCTTCGCCTCCACTGCTTGGTGAAGTCCATCACTCCAACGTCTCCCCTGAAAACATATAATTGACTGTAAATACATATGTCGTTAAGAGGCTAATCACCAGCCTTCAGTCTGGCAAATACTAGATGTGACCTTGAAGAGCAAGGTATGCAGGTTAGAGGAAAACATAAGCCTACAGTATTACAGATGTTGACAATCCACTGACATTACGCTATCGGAACTATGGTAAGCAAAAGTAGAATCAAGTGACTTCGATACATGTAGACTTGTACCTTTTATTGTAGTGCAACTTCAAAAAATAATAATAACAATAACCTAATAAATAGAAAACCGCAAAAACTCCAATCCAAGGCAATGAATATGACGGCATTCATTGGTAAGAGGACATGAAACAACCAAGGTCCATAACATGCAGTATGAGCAATTGATTAGTAGAGCTCATGTTAAAATAAAGGATAGGAACTTCTTAGCTTGTGTACCCAACAAGCTCCAGCCATCTTCTATTATGCATTAGCACATGTCCCCCCAACCCCAGCACATCCCATGAAAAGAAAGGGTGAGGGTTACACTGTTGCTCACCCTAAGATATACCATGGCCTGCTCCCAGAATAGCGGGAGATGGGTCTCGATATAACTTGTATCTAACAGCTTAATAATGCTTTTCAAAATAGGAATGACTCAATTGCACCTAAACATTATGCTATAATTAAATATAAAACTTCTTTTAATTTCTTCAATTACTTATCCTAGTCAAGATAAAACGAGTTGAAGCAAATAAAGTCACCTGCATGACTCGGCCAGTGAACTCATCTACTATAAGAACCTCCTTTCCGCGAATGATATAATTCACATCTTTAAGAAAAAGTTCTTTGGCTTTTATTGCATTCAAAATATATGATGCCCACTGTTGCCGCGGATCATACAAGTCTTTCACATCAAGAATTTCTTCAGCATCTGCATAACCCTGCTCCGTCAGTAAAACATTTTTTTGTTTCTCGTCAACCTGCAATTGCAGTGAGAGTATGTTATTTAACTGATTTGCATACCACAGCAAGCAACAATATTATGCTCTAGTATGTAATTTTTGTTTCTAGAGAGATAACCAAGAATATAGTCATAGTAAAAGATCCCTAGTCGAAATCTCTAGCTTAAATGGGAATTATCGGCAACAGCTGAAATCCAGTTGGTTAATGGATAGATCATCTGGCAGAATTCAATCCTCACCGTATAATGAATATCTCGCTCAAAGGCAGCTGCCACCTTAGCAGCTTTATAATACTGATCACTAGGTTTTTCAGCAGATCCAGAAATGATTAGCGGAGTCCTGGCTTCATCAATCAGAATCGAGTCAACCTCGTCAATCACACAGAAATTGAAATTTCTTATGACAAGCTCATCCACACTCTGCAGCGTAAAAGACACAATCACTTGGCCAGTAGTGCGTGGGAAATCCTGGGAACTTCAGAGCACATAGAACGTTACGCAAAACATATCAAACTATAACAAAGTAAAAGATTTACTTTCCGTGGCAAGATTATCTCTCAGGTAATCAAATCCCAGCTCGCTATTAGTCACGTAAGTGATGTCACACAAGTAATTCTCCCTCCTTTGCTCACTTGTCATGTTCTCTGCTCCAATCAAAATTTAAGTTAGATTACTGAAAACCCTCCTCAGAAAGCTAGAACATTACAGATACTTCAAATTAGCATTCAAAGCTAGCGGTAAAAAAAATAGCATTCAAAGCTTACAAGATACTAGAAACTATAATGGGCAAAGAGGGCCCTTGACTCCTTGCTAGGGGGACTTTTTTTTTTTGCTATATTAATTGATGACCTTAACAAGAAGAAAAAGTAAACCACATGGACTATCCAAAAATGTAACGACAATAACAATAATATTATAAGATTTTAAAAGATAGTGATAATTGAGTCAAATGTGAAATGACACGTTGGAGGGAAAGAAAGGAAAAGAAGAACAATAAAAGCTAAAAGAATAAAATAATCACCATAACTTATACTTTGACTAAATAAAAACATAATTTACCAATATTGATTAACCAAAAACTCCTTCCGTTCCATTTCGATTTTGGGATGTCCCCAATCATGTTTATTTTTTTATCAAGTACTTCATTCTTAAATATTGCCACAACGGCCGTTTACAAAGGGTATACCAAAAGATCAAGAATCTGCAAAATATGATTCTCTACAAACTCCATCCAATCCTCTATATACAAGGAACTTTATGTTTACACCAAAAAAAATAAGAGAGCGGACGTTACTTCTCAACGGAGAGAAATTAGACTCTAATCCTTAAAAAGCTTTCCAATTTCTCTCTATCCACACTACCCATATTAACGCAAGTGGTACCATGTTCCAAGCCTTTCGTCTTCTCCTCCTCCCGCTCTTCCAACTAAACATCAAATCTTTCACAGTTCTTGGCATTACCCAATATTGTGTGAAACCACCTAAACATATCCTACCATAATCTCATGGTAAGCCTGCAGTGTAGAAGAAAGTGACCCACGTCCTCGCCCCCCTCCTTGCACATGTAACACCAACTGACGCAGACAACCTTCCGCTGTCAAAATTACCCATGTAGAGGCTAGCCAAGTGAAAAAACACACTTTTCTCGGCACACTTGGAACCCATATTGCATTACATGGGAAATCAACCTCCCCCAATCCAAAAGTTTCTCATAAAAAGACTTCACAAAGAACACTCCATTACTTCCCAAGCCCCACCACCACACATCGGGATTAATCGCCGGATTGACTTGCCTATGAAGTCTATCAATCTTTGAAACTCACTCACTTCCCAATCTTAAAAATTCCTTCTAAATCTCAAATTTCAAAAAGTCTCTCCACCTTGTGTCCCCCTAATTTGCTGAATTGTCAAGTCTCTTTGGCAAGATATTCTATACAAACTTTGGAATTCATCTTTCAAGAAAATATTCCCACACCAATATGTCCCCAAAAATATACTCTACTCCCGTCTCCTACCTTGAATGAGGTATTTTCCACGAAATAATCCCATCCCTCCATGATATTCCTCCACAAACCCACCCGAAAAGCAATACGATATCTCTAGTTTTCCAACCCCTTCCGTAATACCATGTTTATCGACTATCAGCCCCCTCCATAAAGCTTGTACCTCCACTCCGAACCTCCACATCCATTTTCCCAACAAAGTTTTATTAAAGACTTTTAAATCTTTGACTCCAACCAATCATGTTTATTAACATTCTACCATTAAGATATTTAACTTTCAAAAGTCTTAATAATTTAAATTCACATAAATATTCAGATTTCTATAAAACTAACTTTTCAAATAATAATTTAAAATTTTCTTTCATCAAATATACAAATCAGTTAACATCTCAAATTTCACGCCTCGTCAAATTGTGTCACGTAAATTAGAATGGAGGAACTTTTTAAAATAGAAATTGGCCCAGAAATATTACAAAGAAAGTAGGGCAGAATTTAAACTGGAAATTAACTCAAAGAATCTTTTGTTGGAGCAACTGTTAGATAATAAAACCTTTAAAAATATAGAAGATACACAGTTTCTTTGAACATGGTCTGAACTGATTATCGTCCCTGATATAAGTCAAATATCAGGAAAACTAAGTGAAATAAAAAGTTGCGACCTGTACATGACTTACAAATAAGAAAAATATGCCAAAATGGCAGAAAATCAGAGCACCAATTTACAACACCTTAGACTAGCTATTCTTTTCTTTTTATTTGGAATGACTCCAATATAATTTGCATGTAAAGATGTATATATGCATCTTACCAGAAAATATGAGCACAAAAAGTCATTTAACATATGTTCAGACAATTGAGTTACTGATAAAGGCTAAAATGCAATACCAGAGCGTAATGCATGCTTGGAGTTATGTTTTAGTGGGTTCTAAGTACAGGTCTGTGTTTCTCTTTCTTTTCTCTTTTTTCTTGTTCTTTTTTATCTCTTAAGCAAGCAGTCAGTTTTCATTACTAAAATTTATTTAAGTCAGCAATATCTTGTTAATTTTGTATTTCATAGTTAAAAGGCAGTGTGTCAAGTTAGCATGTCTTTCTTTCAATCCCTTGACAATAGTTTGACCCAAGAATTACTCAATGAATCGGTTGATTGGAATTGCGGGATAGATAGATGTTACAGAAGGATTATACTCCGGATAGAGTGGGATATGAGATCCATTGTTTGGTTTGCTAGCACTCTTGATATGACAGAGACTGGGTTGTTCTATGTGGATTTGTGGGATGACTTAATACTAAGGGCACGGGTGGTTTATAATCCCGAAATTAGCATACAAGATGACCCTTTCACCCTAATAAGCCATGACAGTGCGTGGGGGTAGCTTTTGTATCCTCTCTTCTTCTTTCCACCGTGTGGCCCAAAGGAGCTTGAGACAGCCCTCACCACGCACTGTCAATATGGTCTTCATCTCTCTAACACATTTTTCTCTGGCAATCATCTACGCTGCTCTTGATATACCCCTCCAGAACCCTGCAGGTGCATCTGCCCCACACCCTTCAATCTAGCCTCTCCCTGCTCATTACCTAGAAAATTGCAATTTTGTACCTCCTGCACGGTTGATCTCCTTAACACACACACACACCAAACCATCTCAACAACTTTTTACTAAGTTTAAGTAATAATTGCTAATGTTAGGGAAAATCTTTGGTGTATAAGATGCATACAAAAGGCAGAGAATTTTAAACAATTTGTCAATATCAGCTGGATTGTTTTATATGCTCCAAATCCGTACCAAAAAAACTTTTTAGTTCCTATGACCTTTTTCGTTTTTGTTCAGATATATGGGGCGGTTAGACCGACTATGTTGTATGGAGCGGGTCAAAACTTCGCACATCCAAAAGATGAAAGTTGTGGAGATGAGGATGCAAGGGAAGGAAGCAAGCAATTCGGACGGCTAAGGGCGTAGCAAACCAAACAAAAGAGGCTCGAGAAACCAATTCTTCCTTTGAAAGGCGTGGAAATCCACCATATCGAAGAAGAAAAGCGGGCTCTATACGCCTTGCGGTATGCTCGTGGTTGAGACCATCTGGTCCTTATGTTCTTGGTCATACAAGGAGGGATATGATTAGAAATGATGATATCCGGGAGAATGGGAGTGGCCTCGGTGGAAGATAAAATGCGGAAAGTGAGGTTGAGATGGTTCGGGCATGTGCAGAGGAGAGACACAAATGCTCCAGTGCGGAGGTGTGAGAGGTTGGATATGAACGGGTTCAAGAGGGGTAGAGGTAAGCTGAAGAAGTATTGGAGAAAGGTGATTAGACGGGATATGGCGCAGGTGCAACTTACTGAGGACATGACATTTGATAGGAGGTTGTGAAGGACACGGATTAGGATAGAAGGGTAGTAGGTAGTTGAGTGTAGTTCTACTTACGCTTACATACTAGTAGTTGTAGTGTTATTATGGTAGGCCTACTTAGCCTATCATACTAGTAGGCGCAATATTACTTTATAGTCTTCTGTCGTTTGATTTCGGCTGCTATGTGTTCTTTAGTGTACTTTGTTAATCTTATTTACTTGCGTTAGTTACTGCTTCTTTTTTCAGAATGACCTTTCATGGCTTATTCGCTTTTGTTACCATCATTTTCATACTGTTTTAAATTTCTTGACCGGGTCTGACTGTTTCTCTTGTTGCTTTGCTTGTGCTTATGCTTTGTCTTGAGCCGAGCGTCTTTCGAAAACAACCGCTCTACCTACCAAGATAGAGGTAAGGACTGCGTACACTCTACCCTCCCCAGACCCCACGTTGTGAGATTTCACTGGATATATTATTGTTGTTGTTGTTCAGATATGGTTACCCCACTCCTATGCCCTACTCACAGGAGTCTCCTCATAGATTCAAAATCCAAGGAATAGAAGTGCTCTCGCTACCGGGAACCTTTCTTGTCCTCTTTCGGACAATCTTCTATTCCCCCCTTTTTATATTATCCATATTAGCACAAAAGGAACCACTTCACTGCTCTCTTTCTATGTATGTTTTTCTTCTGAATTTCCACCCTAGAGCACTCTCTGATTTCATTTAACTCCAAACATATTCCATGATATGCACCATAACTTGCATAAAACCAGGATTAAAGCCACAAATGGTTGACATTTTCCCCTGCTTCTTCCACTCAACTAATGTTGATTCTTCGTCTTATCAAATTCCCTGCTATTAGGGTGCCTCCTGTGCTTCTGTAAAGAAAGACACTTTTCTCAATGGACGAATTCATCAATGGACGAATTTCATTTCAACACACAAATGGATGAAAGTTTAGAGCTTGGATGTTAGTGATGGAAAGAGCTGCAAGCTTAAAGATAAGAATGCTAAGATTTTAAAAAAAAATCTAAGATAGAGTAAGAAAACGAGACATACGTTGGATGAGGCCAACTTTTAGCCCTAGAAAACGGGGAACTTGACCAACCCATTCACAATCTCGGCGTGCCAAGTAGTCATTGACTGTTACCACATGAACTCCTTTCCCAGTCAACGCATTCAAGTAAGCAGGTAATATGGCAACAAGAGTCTTTCCTTCACCAGTCCTCATTTCAGCTATTTCTCCCTTATGGAGAACCATGCCACCTATACGACAAATAAAAAGCAAAAAGGTGTATCACAGGCATGATTATCAAATAATTGCTTCATTTATATGAATCGGAAACATCCTCTCTACCTCCCAAGATAGAGGTAAGACCTGCGTACAACCTACCCTCCCCATACCCCACCTGTTTCTTATATAACTGATGATGAACTAAGCAAACCGTGAACAAGAAACTACCATTTATATCACTAATTAAAGGAGAGTAAGGTAGTTGAGGAAAGCTTGTCAGATTTTCTTTCCATAATACAATCTTTCCATAATACTCATCTAACTGACCCAAATTGCAAGAGAAGTTTAAAAAGTCACCTCATAAAATAGGAGCTTATGTCCTTAATCACACTCTATCATTCTTATCTTCCACCATTCCATGTTCTTTTTTTTCACAGATATAAATCATGTGCAAACAAAAATGTGTGACCTTCAAATAGTGCAACACTATGCAGAATCTGTTTAATGGTATGGTGAACATGTTCTTGTTTAGTTATTTCTTAGGACAAGCTCCTATTATTCAAATTAATACTGCTATACATCATTAAAGTCAGGATACTTCTACCTATAAGTTGCACATCAAAAGGACGAAGGCCTAGAACCCTTTTCGAAGCCTCTCTGACTACAGCAAATGCTTCCTGCAAACAAATTGTACTTCAATCACAGAAACAAAATCTCATTCCAATTTTCAGTAAAAGAAAAATCAGAAAAACAATACTTCCTCAGTCCTTCGCTCTAAGAAAGAAAGGCTTTTGAAACTTCTAAACAAGTCAGAGACTGTTTGTGTGACTATAAATCTATCGCATTAAGGATAAAATTAAAAGTTTAAAGTTAAATTATTTCTAAATATTAATTGTGTCATTCTTTTTTGGAAAGACTAAAAAGTGATGTGTCACATAAATCGAACCGAGGGAGATCGAAGATGAAATTTTTCACGAAGCATGGTGCTCATACTTCTAACAGCTTGTTTGGATAGTGATTACCTATTGTATTGTATTGTATAATACAATGTTTGTTTTGATTGTTACTTAAATTCTATTGTATGTAACGCTAAATTTATTGTTATAAAACAACCAAAAGTCCCAATGACTGATTTGGTGTCATGGTGTCGTTACCTTTTTTTTCCTCATTTTGCCTTTGCTTATTATCTAGTAATTCTATTTTATCCTTTATCCTACTTCTTTTTTACAATAACTCTAGCCCGTATCCTACTTTTCTATAGGTTTATCCTTTAGATTCTTGATATGTGAAATTATGCAACGATGGAAAACGGTACAATCTATTCAAACGGTGTATTCATTAAAACAATACATTATGAAAGGATATGTAACAACTATCCAAACAAGCTGTAAACGATTGAACACCTAACATCGCACCAGCTTTAGATAAAATTAGCAAAATGAAAGTACAAAATAAAACGGAGTTAGTTCAATTAGCTCACAGGTAAAAGTGAGTCCAAAGATTCTCCACGCCGAGCCCGTTCTTGCAGATTAGCTGTCTTCTCCCTCAATTGAGAGTCGGATAAAGAAGACAACTGCGATTCCATTCCATTGATAAGTGAGACTGTAGGAGCATACGTCTGCCTGGTGGCCTCACCTGAATCGGAAGACTTAAAAATGCCTCCCAATAAACCTCCTAAAGACGCTACTGGACTTGTCACTCCCTTACTACTACTTCTCCGCCTTTCATTTTGCCCTAAACCAATCAAACACAAGGATTTCTCTCCTCCACGTAGCCAACTGTGAGTGCCAATTAGACTTCGGACCTTGTTATCGGCAGTGCAACGGCGGTTGGATAAGGAAGGGAGGCGGTTAACGGCTGTCGCCGGCCAGTCAACGGACGGCGGTGAAACCACCAGCTCCATTTAGTCCGATGGGAAATTTTTGAGAAAGAGAGAAGAGGTTGGGGATTTATGAGAAGATAACCGATAAGGCACCAATGGTCTCTGTACTGCTAACTGCTAATAAACGAACCAAAAATGTTTAATATAACAACTATAGATTTTAATATCCAAAAATAAGATTACCAGTTTGCCCATAGATATTGGCTCAAATATATAAAAAATATTTCAAATAAATATTTATTTACCAGGGCCCTACTGCACAGGACCCCGAAAAACGAAAAAATTTAGAATCTTTTTTTTACTTTTTATTAAGTAGTATTAATCATAATTTACTGTAAAGACTCATAATTCATAAGTTTTAGCCCAATTAAAAGTCCACCTTTACGAATTAGAACATGACCCCAAAATGTTTGAGACGGCCTGATCAAAACCAAGACGAAATCAAACACTTGGTGCATACCATGGTGTGCCTTTTGGCACGAAATATGTATATGCATGGATCCACAATTTTCTGTTCTACTTCCTATTTTGAGTTGTCCCAAAATTATTTGCGCTTTTAACTACTCAGAATGAAGAAAACAAGTAAACCTGTAACTTAAGCAAAAAGTAGTTTAGCAGCTCAAATTGACTATGGCAAACAAAAGTGGCATAAAGAAATGCTTCGTTGATGTCTATAGATAATTAACCAATTCATAACATCAACTGTGTACTAATTATTAACCAAGATCACTAAAAAAATACATATCCCTTTCGCTTCCTTAAACGGGAAAAAATCACAAGTAGGTACAGTAGAAAAAAATTATTTCAAAAGAACTCGGTCCCTTAGACACCCATCATACAGAAAGTGATCACAATGGAATAGTTCATATCCTGGCATGATAGCCAGGAATCAGCAGAAAGTTAAGAGATGGAGGATGTTTATCCCATGACCCAACAAAAGTGTCTATACCATTGGATCCTATGATACATCCAAATGCAACTCCCGAGACTTTCTCCTTGAAGATTTGCCGATAAATGTTTATAAGGACTCTTAACTTGGTTCAGGTGGCAAAACTTTCAAACTCCGCATCCATTCACAGAAGCTGGGATCATCGAAGTAAAGGAAGCTGCTTTTCAACTTCGTTCTCTGTTCTGAAGTTAAAGTCCGAAGCTGTGGAAATCTTGCTTCCTGCAAAAGAAGTCACTTGAGCAAAGTTACAATTTTGAATGCCTTTTAATGTACAGGACGGGACCCTATCAGAACTGAGATTTCTAACAAGACAAACCTCAGCAATGTTAATAAGCAAGAAGCAGCAGTTAAGTTTTAATTTCATCACCTTTTGATCCCTCGCACTTTAGTTTTAGTTCGTTCTCTAGATAAACTTGTTATATGAATTCTCTTAGATATAAAATAGGACAAGAAAAGTTCACTAGCCATTTTGGCAGCCTAAAGAGAATTCCTCATCTCAATCACTATAAATAATAAGAATCAGTTCTATCTTCAGTGTTCAGAGCACAAGAATAGCAAATGAATAGTCAAAGTAGGGTAGTGGTGTTTGTTAATGGTGTTCTATCAGGAATTATTTACGGAAGTCCTAGGGATGAAATTAACCAATTTGGTCTATCAACACTTCTACATGGGCTTGTGGCCATTTCTCAAAACTGCTACATGGGCTAGCTCGTTATCAGTTGCTGTGCTGGTTCCTTCCACTGGTGAGATCCTTTCACCACTGGTTATAGCGTTCCTTAGCAATATTTTACATACTTCGTTATGACTAATTTTGGGAATTCTATTTGCACAACAATGTTAATTGCATTGATATTGCCCATCTTCCATATAGTTCCGGTTCCTTCTAATGGTAACTCCAATATCTTGCATTCCCAGGTTCTGTTCTCAACCAAGATCTGTTGATATAACTACTTCTATCAGAATACCAAACAACATTTTCAACTTTACTCTAAGCTCGAAAGATTTTACTCCAACTACAAAGTATGCTTTCCTCTTCATCGTAATCCAAGTAGTACTCTTATTAGTGCTTGTTCATTGACTTGATTTCACTTCTCGTCATCGAAACACAAGGTTTAGGTTACTTTGTAAATCAAATTCCTAAACACCAGAATATCAACGGAGATAGAGAAGAGAAGGAGATTCTAAGATAGTACTGCTCTGGAAAGATCAGTCCTTTCAAAATCGTAGGTTAATAACTCATTGCCACTTAACAGTCTGTTAAACAGAAATAATAAAAACAGATGGTACCAACAAGTGGCTAATGACAGGCATAATGTGAAATCCATTTACCTGTTCATAAGGAGGGTCCTTGTGTGCCGGTATCAGCCGGGAAACAAAATATCGAGCCTGAGAACTCCCTTCCTGTGGCACACCAAAATTTAAATCTCCATTGTTTCGTCATATGAGAATGCATAGTCTTAGAATCGGAAACAAGTATACCTTGAATGCAAGAATCCGAGGAGCTGGAAATCGCATTTCCGTGAGCTCTTCAGCTAAAGTTCTGCAAGCTGCCAATGCCGCTGCACCTTTTCCCTCCTGAGCATCAAGTTCCGCACCCTGAACATAATCCAGTGAAATGAAATGGAAAGGAAAAGTCAATGGAACGAAAAGAGGAAAGCATAAAATTACTAAACATGACTCTTCTTAATTAAGCAAGTCTGGCAAGTGACACTTGACCACAAGAAATTTAAATAGAAAAAAGCCAGCAAAACAGAAATCTCTACACTTCACTTCATCCAAAGTAGCATCGACAATAAATCTAGAACAGTTGAAGAAAATAAAATCGAGTAGCTTGCAAGCCATCATCCTTGCACATCAGGTGGGTCCAGTGAGGATATCGCTAGTGACAACAAATACATAGAAAATAGAAAGGAAGCACAGACATGAAGATATATCTAAAATTCAATACCAGGAGCATTCAACATCTACTTTAAATTTGATCTCAACCAAAGATTTCACAGAGCAGGTTTTAAATTCGAGATCGAGATGGGGTGTGTTCATTACTTGGATGCACTAAGAAATGTCAAGATTCTTTCCAAGATATTAGTCAAAACTCAGGCTACTTTTGCTTATCCTCCTTGAAAACCCTAACGACCATTAATAATGATTAATCAAAGGAAAGCAGAGAATAAATATTATACCATCACCTACGAGGATTATTATAGCCTCCTCCCTTCTTCTTTCTTCTTAATTACTATGTATTACAACTCCCAGGGCCCAACAATCCTGAAGGTTCTTCAGATTCATTGTATATAGTGCGGCACAGTCCAATCCACATTTTACAAATTTTTTCCTTTGTGCTTCCTAAAAGTGAGCCGGTTATATTCAGCTCAAAATCAGTGTCTGCACATCTGTAATATTAACTCCTGCACCTTCTTAGTTCTTCTAAGACATCAATAAAAGCTATCCCTCACCTAACAAAAAAAAGGTTCATGATAACAATAAATAGCACATTGCATAAGGTCGTAGTCAAGCATGAAGGTTCATGAGCTAACAAAGGAAAAAAGACAAGCAAAGAGGGATCTACTAGAATTGCTAAGTACAAGTACTTCCATGGCACACTAAAGAAAGAGGTAAGTTACATACCAACCAAATGAAGACATCAGTGCCATGATCAAGAACAACAGCTGCATCAGATTGCATAGCAAGGTCATAAGCAGGTAGTTCCTCAAAAGTGCCACCTTGTCTATGCATCAGACAGCGAGGAGCCACCATTCGGAGGGACAAATCAAATCCTGCATTCAGAAACAAGTTCCGCAGCACAGATCTCTCGTCTTCATGACCAAGAATGCTTCCTAAAAGTGGCCCCCTTCTAAGATGGAATAAGATTTCTGGTAACAACGAGAGCTCCCTAGGGAACTGATAAAGTTTTGATTTGGGCATTTGAGAACCAAACTTGCTTGTGATATCTTTGATTCTTTCATCAACTGTGGCTCGCATATCAAGTGCATCATTGGTATTCTTGGCTCTCAAAAGTGTTCTCTTGGCAATAAGAACAGCAGCCACTTCATCTTGAACACTCTGAAGATATGATGAAACACTGTCCACAGTAGGCAATCTAACAGATATAACTCTGGTGATATCCGATTGGTACACATCAGAAAACTTAAATGCAAACTGGAAATACACAAAATCGCGCTTAATGTCTCTCTTGGTTTCCATTGATAATGCAAAACTCTGTGTTTCTTCGATGCTTAGCATTTGTATGACAAGAGCATCGTCATTTCTAAAATTTTCGTTGTTGTCCACATGCGCCTCTTCACCAGGGCCTACAACTTGACTAACAAAAATATCCTCAGAACAGCGGACCTCAAGTAAACCATGTGAACCTGCAGCTCTCCCAGATGCTCTCTGCAAGTTCACACCAAAAGCCTCCCCAAAGTCATCGTGGAGAATAAGTACACCCCCGGAAGCTTTGGCAAGAGGTTGTAGGACAGGTACTCGTACTGGACATGTGCCTGCACATAATATGTCAATAACTGTGTTCTTCCTGAACGCCTCACGGCCTAGGGTTTCCATCCACTTCAATGCAATTTTCTCCACATGAGCATAGTTTGGATGCGAGAAAGAATGAGGAACTGATCCAGGGCCACATGTATTTGGTCCACCAGCACAAACAATAATTCTGCTGTTTCCACCAGGCCTTTTAACAACACCCTGTGACATTTCCGCTGATGGACCTTGAATAATTGCCAAAGCAACTTCAACTGCTGTACCGAGGCAACGGTCTCTAGAAGCTTCTGCAATATCCAACTTGTATGGCCTCAATGATGAGAATATTGAGTGTGCGACAGGAAGAGATGTGTGCATAGGAGACAAGTATATCCCGATCCCATAAATCAATGCCTTCAATGACTCCTGATCTGGTGATTTGTTACCAGGTAATACATCAGCCGATGCAATCGATTTTTCAGAAAAATCATAAACTGAGACTGTTCTGCCATACGTGACAATCCCGAGTCTTGTTGGAGGCAATGAATCCACAAACGCATGCAAAGAACTCTGAAGATGCTGGAGATGAGGTTCATCTAAACACTCGTCTATTACAAGGACAACTGGTGCTGAAACTCTGGAATCAGACACTGGAAAGAAACCGGGCCCCTTGTTCCCTGTCTGGACATAATCAACTGAAGGTAATGATAGTTCTGGCACATTGCGAAGTTCTTCCTTGTTCGAAGCTACATATTCTCCTTCACTTCCATTGAGATTGCGACATATTACACACTGCCACTGACCTGAACCAGGTAAAATGTTGCAATAAAGATTTGCATATGCGCCACAATTATGGCAACGATGGGGATTGCGTTGTATCATTTGAGGACCAGGTGACATCTCCCTTCCGGAGGAAACTAATGCACCAAAGCCTAGACTTGGAATATTTGCAAGTTTTTTCTGCTTCAACACCTTCAGAAGAAAAGCCAATCATCATCAGTAAGAATAAATGGCTAAATGTAAACAGCAACAGCCAGCGAGTTATAACATTACAATAATTGTTGATATTAGAATCAAAAGATCAAATCAAAAAGTGACCTGTAATGTGATGTTTCAGAAAAGAAGAATAAGATCTTCATTGCAACTTATTTTTTGTGATAAGGTAATGTATGTTAAAATAAGCCAGCAAAATGCTGGCAAAGAAAACCAAAGCAAACACACTGAAACATTACAAAGAAAGTAATGTAAGAAGAGAATCAAGCATGGCTTCAGGCTCTAACACATTTGTCATAGCCAAGTTGCACCAAAAACTAAGCAAGAATATACAATTCTGTTTGAGGTGAAGTATATTGTCATTTCATTGCGACTATTCTGAGGGATAGGGAGAAAGTACTAAAATTCACAATCAAATGTCTTTTGAGAGAGAAAGAAAATCCTAAATATGAGATGTGCCTCTCTTAACGTACCACTCACAGTGAAATGAGATACTATCAGATTACAAGGATAACACTACAATAGAAACAAGTTTAAATCAGAATTTAAAAGGATACCTTGTGAGTCGAGAATAACACATTTGGAGATTCTGTAACAGGTGTCCAATCTTCAATAGCATCAGAACTCTGGTGATGCAGCTCCACAGACCCATTTGAAAACTGTGGAGGTGATGACGTTGGCAGAGACGAAGCAGAGGAATAGGCAACAGGCTGAGGGGTGGCTGGAGAGGTTCTGAATGGGACGGAAGCAGGTTGGAGAGGTGACGAAAACACAGGAGGACCAGGTGGGGTGCTTAGATGAGGAGCAGGGCTTCCAGTTCTAACTCCATTAGCAGGTGATGGTAAATTGGGAGTCTTGATAGACGGCGAAGGAATCTGGTTTGGTTGGACAATTGGTGGTGGAGGAAATATAGGACCTGCTGATGATGGGAAAGGAGGAGGAGGAGGACTAAATACTGGTGACTGAGTGCCTTGCTGAGGTGGTGGTGGAATGGTTACAGAGAACCCCACCGATGATTCAGGTCGTTTCGCCATCAAAAGAAACTCCTCAAAGATTTCAAACAAGATAAAAATCAACCCAATAATCTAAAGGACTAAAATAAACCAACCCTCCACAGCCACATCCAAGATCTCCTCTTTAGACCCACCCTAGGTCAAGAAAATTTGGTAACAAACATCAGTAAAATCTACAAAACCACATATGCTACATATATGTAATGCAATAAATCCAAAAATTCAACTGATCATAACATGCCCCAAAATAAAAATCAAGAAAATCGCCTAAAAGAAACAGTAAAGATATCAAATTTACCAGAATTAATATGCACCCAAGTAAGGATTTACCCAGAATTCCGGGATATCAAATCTAGTAAAGCAAGAAAATAACAGAACTATGGCGTTTTCTTGGGTAAATTACATTTTCAAAAGAAATTAACATACCTTATGAGTAATTGATGCTGAGATTTTGGTCTCCAAGAAACCCAAATCTTAGAGATGGGGACAGTAACGGGTGGCAGCCGCTATCTCTCTCTGTCTCAGTGAGCGAGCACTTTTCCACTAAGTGGAGTTACACATGGCGCGTCTAAACAGTGCGCGTGGGATTTCTTTATGAATTTTAAGTAATTTAATGTTTATATGTCTTAGGTGGCATTATGGCTTGTAGTGATTGGCTGGTGATACGAAGGCATCCTTCGTGTTGTTTATTTTAGCTGGGCCTTTTTACACGTGGCTCGCTGCTTCTCTGCCATGAGCTCACCGCAGAAAGAGACTTTTTTTTTCTTTTGGAAAATCCTCTGCACTAAGGATGTATTTGGTTAGCGGTGTTTATGGTTCAGTTTGAGTTTATTTTTTTTAAAGATAACCAAATCAATTAAATTAATTTTTTAAATATTAAAATCAAATCAAATTAATTAAGTCGGTTTTTCATAACTTCGATATTTATTGATTTCGACAGTTTTCAGCTTTTTATCGAGTTTTTTTAAAAATATATGACAAGACTTTCAAGTACATTGACTATTTTTGGGCATAACATTACCAAATCAATTACTCTTTAAGAAACTAGATGATCGTGCATGTGCTTCGCCCGGGTGCCTAATGTCATTTTTTGTTGCGCTATTAAACTATTAATTTTAAACTGTTGGAAATATTTATTAAACGTGAAATAAAATTAATCTTATTTAATTATGAATCGAACAATTGAGGCTCCGTACGTCGGAAACATTGTTTCCACACACGTGCACATATAGTGTCAATGATCATAATTTCCTTAAATGAAAGAGATATTGGTACGTATAAATATTGTTTGAGACGTAAGGTAATAAACGGTTATTGGTCAAATGACGTTGGTTTCACGCTGGTAAATGAAGGAAGACGTGTACAAAGTGTGAATGTTGAAACTAATCGGAAACATGAAGCAACGCCGCAGGAACAGCCTCGGCACCACGACGCCATCTTTCTTCTCATAAGAGAACTCTTGAGTCTCCTTTACTCATTAGTTTGATTGTTATTTTATCTTGGGAGATAAGTTGTCATACCATCATTAAAGGAATATACGGAGCAATATTATCTTAAGGATAGATTGAAACTTCAATCGACTCAGCAAGACTATTTTCTTTGTTTATTTTCATATTTCATATTCAACATATTTGTTGTTATTGTTGCTTTTCCATTTCCTTGTAATTTTATATTTATATCCAACATGAACAACCTCTTGCTTCACAATTTTGTACCTACAACAAATTTTCCCGAGCATGTAATAAGAAAGTGCACAAAAGCATCTGAGTGAACTTTGAAAATGGATCGGTGACTAACACAATCACACAAGATACCTCCAACAGTGTAACTTTACATTTTGGTAAGTTTAGAGTTCATTCACATTGATATGACAACATGTTCCCTAAATGTCCGTCTTTGAATTACAACATCAACATCATGCGTCCTCAAGCAAAGTAGTAATTGCATCACATCATCTGATGCGTAATAGAACCAGCTTTATTATGTAGGATGGCATTGAATTTTCGTACGACGTGTTTTGTGGAAAACCAACACTGAAAAAGAAACTTACTTAACAAAAAATTGAAGGTTAAATGTAACAACAGATATGGAAAATTTGAATGAGCAGGAATTGTATGAACAAATATGTACCTTGATGCTGAGATTATATCAAAAAACTCGGGCTATACATAGACTCTCTGTAAAGCACTTCTAGATTGATATAATATCAGAATTCTCTGGATGAAATCAAAAGAATATCACTATTTTGCAAACACAGTTGTAGCAAAAGAGTGTGATCCCTTAGTTGCAGATGTTTGCTACTATTAGTCTCTTCTTTACAAAGAATTGAATACTACGAAATAAGAGAAATTAAAGAAGATAGTTGTAAAGAGCTTATAGGCCAAATTTGCAATCAAGAGCCATAAACTATGCATTTCTTTGTTATGATATGATTAGAAGATAGTTTACTGCTGGGTCTAGGGTATGCTATGGAAATAAAAACAAACTGAAAGTAAAAATAAATCGAATGCCAATACAATTTGTAAATGTCAGTGATAATGTTGTCCGTCACAAATGACAACACTTCAATAAAATAGAAAAACATTTGAAGAGTAAAATACAGCGAAAATAATAAAGAACACAAAGGTTTAATATTTACATAAGTATTGTATATATATTATATACAAATTCCTTTCAATACAAATTTACAAGATAAAACGAAAAGAAATTAAAAGTTGAAGTCGCAGATGACTTCTGCCTGAAAAATCTAACAAAGTAGACATAGACAACCTCTCATTACAATAACTCCATACAAAGCTAATCTAGAATCTAAATAACGACTGTAATGTTGGATATAATGTTGTCGACACACACATGCAACATTTGTGATCCAGTTTTCTGAAATAAATCCCTAGAGCTCTCTTGGTATTTTTACATTTTGTTTCTGGATATTGATGCATTGGTGTGACCTCTCTATTTATAGTAGAGAGTTCACTTGAAAGGCTCATCGATCGATTGTGGAGGTTGAGGGAAAGGTGGGCAGCTTGTGGTAGATGATTGAGGAGTGAAAATCTCAACAACTTTGACTTGTTCTTCACTCTACTTCTTCCTCAAGCTTTGACTCTTTCTCCCACATTTTACGCAGCTTCAATTCAGCACACCTAAGTCATTTTTACCTCACAATAAAATATTACTGCTTACCATGACGTAAGACAAAACTGTTATAAAAATGTTGATCTGAATGTTGGACATTTGTCCCAACATTTTTATGTATTTAAATCAGTACTTCAGAAGATATGTTGGGTCAAATGTCACAACACCAAACCAACATTAACAATCTCCTACTTTTTGTCTTTCTTCACAAAACACATTACAAACCTAAACTGACTTAGGATATTAAGACAACTATTGTCCGACAATTGTGATCAATAATATCAATGTTGTGCTCCCCCTTAACCTGTGATGGCTTTCAAGTAATCATATGTGTACCAATTCATATGATTAGAAAAGAAGAAAGATGTTAGCGCATATACACATATCTTCCACTTATATAGATTTATATACAAACCATAAAAAGAAATATCTCATTGTCCACACAAATCAATATCCATCTTGTCAACAGTTAACTGCTCAGATTGAGCAACATTCACGACCTTCACACAATATCAACCAGTAGCAAGAGCTCCTCTTAACTCATCATTGTTGACACCCAATTTTGACCCTCCCGTCCAGTCATTAGATATAAAATTAGACTAATTTTGTAAAATATTTTTTATGATTTTTTATAACAAAATGCAGCGATAAAACATTAAATACAGACGTAAATAAGCAACTTAATAATGACACCGCGTCTTACATAGAGTATTAAACACTTAGAGTCTCACGCCCGCCTTTATTAATTTTAAGCCCTGTCATAGTTCTTAAATGATAATAAAATAAATAAATACATAAATAAATAATTTGACAATGACGTCGTGTTAGATAACATAGTCGCATTTATTAATACGTAAAGCAGTTTCATAATTAATAAAGCACTTAAAGTCATATTAAGATAGTTTAATCTTAGCTTAAATAACAATAAAATACGCGTAATAAATAAGTTTTAATAACGGCATCGCATTAAAATATTAAGCAGCACGCCCGCATTTATTTTTATAACAATTAGATTAATAAAGCACCTAGATAATTTAATCACAATTTATTAATTTAATTTACCCCTAATTAAACACTAATTAAATAGCACCTAAAACTAACACTTAATTAAATACCTAATTAACCAACCCAGCCCACTCCCTACCTAAATTATAACACTACCCCTTATCAGCCCACATTACCCGTCGCCCCAGCCCAATACCCGCGACCCGCAGGCCCAACCCCCACAACCCTTATATGCCTAGCAGCCTTAGCCCTTACCCATCGTCCCCACTCCCTCAAACCCTAAAAAGAACCGCCGCACACTCCTCTGCCTTTTAGCCGCGAATCTCGCCGGATTTTCAGGGTGGAAAATCCGGCGACTTTCCTTCCCTTTACCCACGTACACCCAGCCAACGATTTCTTACCATAACCAAACCAAATCAGAAATCCTTTACCTTACCATAACCTGCACAAATCGCACTAAATCAGGAGGGATTTTCTTACTGAATCACTCACGAATCAAGCACGAAATCTCGTCCAAAATCAGCCCTAAGGTTTACCTAATAGGAACCCAAACCATGACTATATAAGCACATGCAAAGGCAGATCGAGAGGGGGACAATACGAGAGAGCTCAGGGAGGAGAGTAGTCGCATAGCAATTTAGGGCAGAACATCCCGAATAGAGCACAGAGCAGGATACCCATAGCATCGATCGAGCTCGTGAGGCAAGAAGAACAACCGATTCAAAACCTCTTCTTCTTAGTCGCGGAAGTCAGTCTCAAATCAGTAAGCATTCTCAATAACAAGCTCTACCTTTTCAATCGCATCGCAATAACCCGTCGAGTGGACCGACGACTTGATAAGCTGCCTCGGTTCGCTGTCCGGAGAAGGTAAAAATCCACTCCTCCTCGACTTCTGTTCATTCTGTTTTCTTTTTGTGCGAATTCGTGTTAAATATGTGTTAGTTCATTCGTGTGTTTGTGTTTGTTAGATGCTTAAGATGATGTT
This sequence comes from Przewalskia tangutica, assembly GCA_029844215.1. Taxonomy (NCBI): domain Eukaryota; kingdom Viridiplantae; phylum Streptophyta; class Magnoliopsida; order Solanales; family Solanaceae; genus Przewalskia; species Przewalskia tangutica. The sequence goes on from CM056721.1 coordinate 128,411,401, forward strand.
TGGGGACTGATGTTGATAAGTCACAGACCATTCTTGCTTGCTTAAAATGGTCCTGCATACAGATTCTGTTGGAATACACCTACTTAGCACCTGTGTGAGTCAGTAGCTTGTCTCGCTCTATCTCTTAGAACAGATTATGTGAGTGTAAACTGTGTTCCGTCTCCTCGACCTTAAGTATGCATGTTAAAATTGACTTAAACAAACCCCTTTGCAAAATGCACTTCTAATTAAGAAGTCTCTCATTTGTAATGGCTTGGTTGCCTCAATACTTTCATATAGCATAAATGAAACCTTGCATCCAGTCCCACTTTTCTTTCCTGATTTGAGCTTAATCAGACCTCGTGTCTACATTCTCACATGGTTGAGCTGTTAGTATTTCTGATACAGAAGTTTATCCTGAGATGTGAAGTTTATATAAATATGCCCTATTGACGCATCCTCCGACGGGGTGATTTATTCAAAGATACCATGAATCTGTTGAAGTGTATGTTCAAATGTATATCGAGCACGAGCTTGAATATTTCCGAATCGCAAAGGAGCTCGCTTTTTTTTTTTTTGATCCGCTAACCTTTCCTTTCCTTTCTTTTCTTTTGGGGGTTTTGCTCGATCCCAGTATATATATATCAAGACTTTGCCTCCGATTAAAATCTGTTTGTCGGTCACGATTAGGCTTATTTTCTTTTTGATTATTTACATCTTTTCCTATGCATATATTGACAAAGTTTGGTTACTAATCCTTATCTTTTCTTTTGTTTACATGAAATGCACCGGAGTCAAATGAAGAGTTTCGTTGCGAGACTCATCGCGAGCCATTTCAAGGGGCAACTCGCGTCTATGTGCATCCGCATTCGCATTCCCGCTTCAGAAATTCCTAGAAAAAACAAATAGGACGGAGTCATCCGCTCCAACCCCTTCATTCTCTTAACCTCCTTATCTCATTTTATGCCTTTATTTGTTTGCTGTAATTTTATTATTTAGCTTTGTAATTAATAGGAGAACTTCTAGCAATTAACCTTTGAACATATGAGGTGGGAAGGTAATTTAAACTTAGAAACACACTTCTTCTTTATTTGTCTTTTAGGACTGTTAGGCACGTCTAAATTCTGCAAAAATGATCTAAATGATTTAACTTGCATCATAAGACCAACATTTTGTTTCTTATTAAAATCCATAACAGATTTTTTCCTAAACTCTCAAGAATCATCTTAAGCATTTTTCATATAAGATTATACGCAGGTTAAGCAAGATTAATTTAGCTAGCAGTATACATAACTAGTCCGTAAATAACCTTTGCATGAACACACAATTAGTCCATGAATCACCTCATAGCATTCTTCTGCATATAGCACCTTCTACCCTTTTAGACTTTAAGCACCTTTTAAACATTTTAACATTTTAGCATTTATTTTATTTCTAACATTTTTATTAAGCAGGAGGAGCTTTTATTTTGCATTTTTTAAATATAACAATTACCCTAGGTCAAGGTGACAACCATGAGTTAGCGGATCTTAGAGGTGCCTAACCCTTCCTCTAGATTAATAAAGAACTCTTACCCAGAATCTCACTAAGTTTAGCAGACCATAAAGAATGGAGTTAGTGTTGACTTTAACCTAAGTTGACATTTAGGTGTCCTAATTCACCCAAACTAATTAGGTGGCGACTCCGCGAACCCTAGCAATCCTTTTGCACCTTTAGCACCCTTAGCATTAGCACCTTAGCATTTTAGCACCCCTTTAGCATTCCTTTTTAGCAACCTTCTATCATTTAATACCTTTTAGCATCTCTTAATATTTTTTAGCGCCTTTTTTAACTTTTGCACTTTTAATATTTTAGCACCTCTTTAACCACTTTAGCATTTCTAGCCCCTTTTAATATTTAAGCACCCTAGCATTACTTTTTAAACTTTTAACATCTTTTGCACATTTTTAAGCATTTTAAACTATTTTAGCATTTTATTTTATTGTCTAACACTTTTTCTAAGCAGGAGCCATTTTTTATATAAAAAATGTCGCGGTCGAAAAAGGGCGCGACAGAAATGGCGACTCCGCTGGGGATTTTAGGTTCTTAACCACAACAGGCCTAGGGTTATTATTTGGCATTACTTTTTTGCATTTAATTTTGTGTGCTATATTTTTGTTTATTTTAATTGCTACCTGCTTTACTGCTTTCCTTAAACTGGCATTCCGCTCATATTTCTTCCACTCTGGAAAATTCACACTATCACACACAACATGCGGGTGTGCTTAGCGCACCTGCAAATTTCTTTCAAACACCCAAATTTAAGAGAGTTGGTGTTTTGCGCGGAGAATCCGGTCCAACCGGTGGTCGCGTAGCCTTCTCACTCGAGTTGTCCGCTCGAGAACCTTGCGTCTAGAAAAGCCAAATCTTAGAAACTTAAGATAGAGCTATACCACCCTTTATTTTAGGGCATGCATGCATTTACCTTAGGTGGGTCGGTCTTTGGCATCGACACCACAATTAGGAAGACACCAAACTTGTCGACGGGTTTCTCAACTCAACGACCAACCAGCATATTATGTGTAGCGTGACAGTAATAGACAAATCCAAACCTAATCATGTCATGCTAAAATTGGGAAAAGTGCACCGTCATTTGGTCGCCATTTCCAACAAAAGCATTATAGTTGGACGACTTGGACAAATCTATCATGACCTCGCATATGTGGCGTTTAGGCCTACCTCTGGCAAAAAGAGGTCCCCATGCATGTTAGGACTCGCTTGCAATATGACAATTTATGTGCAACATGTACTTGCTAAATGTTTTTGCAAAATCACGTGCTTTACACTAACGCAGTTTGCTACATTTTGTCTAGAAAGATTTATCATCTTCCCCAAAGGTCGATTTGTATTTGACTAAGCAATGGCAGAGCATCGATATCTCACGAGATCAAAGGCACGGTCCAGCGACATGACCGATTCAAGGGCATTCGAAGAAACGAGCCTGAACTGTCTTGGTTCCTATAGCAAAGCAGGGTCTCGAAGAGAAAGCGGATAGATCCAATCGAAAGCGGCTTCGCCCGATTACCAAAGAATGGCAACCCCGCAGTCGAAATCAAAAGGCTCAAGAACCTCACCAGAGCACTCACATCGCAAATAACCAAAACAGTCAAAACCCTCCAAATTATTACCAGTACCCGCTTACTACATATCTCATTCAGCCAATATACAATGCACCCATATATCCCACACAAATGCCTACCATACTCCAGCCAAACACAAACCAAGGGCCTCCACAAACCTACCTTCGTGAATGCACACGACAACTACATCGAGACCCACTTTAGGCCAAACGCCTTTGTATATTCAAACCGGACAAGGTAGGAAACTGTGCGGGGTTGCAGTCCAAGGTGCGCGCGAGATGTCAAGGAACAAGCGCGGTCAAACGCGAATCGACTTCTCCAAACTCACAAATTTTCTTTGAGCGCAGTCTTTTCATATTAATGTAAGAAAGTGCAATAGCCAAGCGTAAAATACGGCAAAGTTTCTTCGCAAAGCGTAGCAAAAGAAGAGGCAGAGGATATGATGATCCAAAATTCAAAGTCCGCATCGGCGCAGGCGTAAAAGGCATCGACAATCAATGACTCGATTCCGCAATGCGGCTAGCGATCGATGCGGGCATAAAAGTCAAATTGGCAACCCACGATCGCATACAAAGAAAGCGCATCATGGCAATTCGTCGATTGCGCTTAGCGATGTCCGCAAGGACAACATCTCGATTCATCGCGATCGTGGATGACATCTCTACCCATAAAATTGCACTTCATATGTATTTATCGCTTCGCTTAAACGGTATACACTAACGCTTTCTCGCTTAGCTTGCGAGCATTTATACTACGCGAGCAAAGCAGAACACGCCCAGTAACGACGTTATCGCAGCGAAGTCTACGCGAATGACGCCAAAGAATGACACGCCCAGTAACGACGTTATCAAGACAAAGAAGTCCACGCAACGACGCCGCAAAGAACATCGCCCAGTAACGACGCAAGACAAAGAAGTCTACGCAATGACGCCAAGAAGAACATCGCCCAGTAACGACGTTATCGCGACAAAGAAGTCTACGAATGACGCCAGCAACACGCCCAGTAACGACGTATCAAGACAAAGAAGTTCACGCGAATGACGCCAAAGAAGAACATCGCCCAGTAACGACGTTATCAAGACAAAGAAGTCCAGTAACGACGCGATCAAGACAAAGAAGTCCACGCAACGACGCCAAGAAGAATATCGCTCAGTAACGACGTTATCGCGACGGCAAGTCCACGTAATGACGCCAAAGAAGAACATCGCCTAGGCAACGACGTTATCAAGACAAAGAAGTCCACGCAACGACGCCAAAGAAGAACATCGCCCAGTAACGACGTTATCAAGACAAAGAAGTCTACGAATGACGCCAAAGAAGAACACGCCCAAGCAACGACGTTATCGCGACAAAGAAGTCCAGTAACGACGTTATCAAGACAAAGAAGTCCACGCAACGACGCCAACAAAGAACACGCCCAGTAACGACGTTATCAAGACAAAGAAGTCCACGCAACGACGTTATCAAGACAAAGAAGTCCACGCAACGACGCCAAAGAAGAATACGCCTACGCAACGACGCCAAGAAGAACATCGCCCAAGCAATGACGCTTATCAAGACAACAAGCCCAAAACGACGCCATCATCAAGATATCACATCCACGCAGGATCGATTCCTCTACTCAAAATTGCATTTCTTACTCATGCTTTATTATTCTCGTCTTAGCGCTTATGCACTAACTCTTTCGAGCTTTAGTCTACAGTGTGATACAAGAAGCGACAACGATCCGCATTAACAATCGCAACACGCCCGCAGTGGCGAAATCACAAAGATTTGCAAAGATCGCATCAACACAAAGCATCACATTTTTGCGTAATAACTTTTTCTACTCACGCTTGCATTACTTTTAAAATTATGCATCATCATTTTGCCTTAAGCTTATGCACTAACCGCTTGTTTAAGTCTTAGCATACGCGAGCGAGCACAACGTGGATTTTCTCTTACAAATAACCGGCAATTTGTCGGGGCCAACCTTCCCAACGAACGGCGTAGCGCCTCAGCTGGTCCACTCGCCCACATCACCATGTAACCCAAAGACCATAAGCCATAGCGCACACCCTGTGTTCAAGCCCGCTTATTTTATTTTATTCTTTACATCACAGCAATGTCGCCATAACTCGACATCGACAGCTTTGAGTCCGCTTAGCCCGCTCGTGTTTTGACTATGGTAGCTCGTTGTCGCCATAACTCGACACCGACAAGCTGAGTCCGCGTTAGCCCGCTCGGGTGTTTCACCATGGTAATCCAGTTGTCGCCATAACTCAAAATCGGGACAGATTTTGATTTTTTCATACACTTCGTCTACCGCCAACAGCTTTTTAATCGAAGATCGAGACAAAATTGGCATGAGTCAACGCTTTGTCCGAAGATTCTTCCATCATCTCCATACAAAGAGGGACAGCTGTTGACACCCAATTTTGACCCTCCCGTCCAGTCATTAGATATAAAATTAGACTAATTTTGTAAAATATTTTTTATGATTTTTTATAACAAAATGCAGCGATAAAACATTAAATACAGACGTAAATAAGCAACTTAATAATGACACCGCGTCTTACATAGAGTATTAAACACTTAGAGTCTCACGCCCGCCTTTATTAATTTTAAGCCCTGTCATAGTTCTTAAATGATAATAAAATAAATAAATACATAAATAAATAATTTGACAATGACGTCGTGTTAGATAACATAGTCGCATTTATTAATACGTAAAGCAGTTTCATAATTAATAAAGCACTTAAAGTCATATTAAGATAGTTTAATCTTAGCTTAAATAACAATAAAATACGCGTAATAAATAAGTTTTAATAACGGCATCGCATTAAAATATTAAGCAGCACGCCCGCATTTATTTTTATAACAATTAGATTAATAAAGCACCTAGATAATTTAATCACAATTTATTAATTTAATTTACCCCTAATTAAACACTAATTAAATAGCACCTAAAACTAACACTTAATTAAATACCCAATTAACCAACCCAGCCCACTCCCTACCTAAATTATAACACTACCCCTTATCAGCCCACATTACCCGTCGCCCCAGCCCAATACCCGCGACCCGCAGGCCCAACCCCCACAACCCTTATATGCCTAGCAGCCTTAGCCCTTACCCATCGTCCCCACTCCCTCAAACCCTAAAAAGAACCGCGACACTCCTCCGCTTTAGCCGACTGCCGGATTTTGGTGGAAAATCCGGCGACTTTCCTTCCCTTTACCCACGTACACCCAGCCAACGATTTCTTACCATAACCAAACCAAATCAGAAATCCTTTACCTTACCATAACCTGCACAAATCGCACTAAATCAGGAGGGATTTTCATCGAATCACTCACTTAATCAAGCACGAAATCTCGTCCAAAATCAGCCCTAAGGTTTACCTAATAGGGAACCCAAACCATGGCTATATAAGCACATGCAAAGGCAGATCGAGAGGGGGACAATACGAGAGAGCTCAGGGAGGAGAGTAGTCACATAGCAATTTAGGGCAGAACATCCCGAATAGAGCACAGAGCAGGATACCCATAGCATCGATCGTCCAGAGCTCAGTAGGGAAGCAGCAAGAACAACCGATTCAAAACCTCTTCTTCTTAGTCGCGGAAGTCAGTCTCAAATCAGTAAGCATTCTCAATAACAAGCTCTACCTTTTCAATCGCATCGCAATAACCCGTCGAGTGGACCGACGACTTGATAAGCTGCCTCGGTTCGCTGCCCGGAGAAGGTAAAAATCCACTCCTCCTCGACTTCTGTTCATTCTGTATTCTTTTTGTGCGAATTCGTGTTAAATATGTGTTAGTTCATTCGTGTGTTTGTGTTTGTTAGATGCTTAAGATGATGTTTGGGGACTGATGTTGATAAGTCACAGACCATTAGTGGTTCTGTATGACCTAATGTGTTGTTCTAAGGAGTCATTTAACTATTTATGTATGTTGGCTATGTCCGATGTTCGATTATACCTCGCTTTTTCTCGCTGAGTATAAACCGCTCCACGCTAGCGTGTTAAGTCCATATCGGCCATACCTTGATTGTTAATTTGTTTACATGCTATATAATTTTTCCCTATCTTAAAATTGTCACTATGATGGCCTACAATGCCTCTCAGTCTCCTCTATAGTATGAAAGAATAAGTGAGTTGATCAAGAGTATCTATGTCAGCATCTTGTTTGATGAAACCATGTTTAGGGCAGTTTAATTTTAGTCATCTGCTGCATATAAATCATTCTGTAATCTTGTTTCTCTCCTGTAAACATTTATGTATGAGTCGGATATCCCCGCTAAATTATGCCTCTACAAAGATTTGTCTCACCGCATTTGCCAAACATGTTATCCGATTAACCTTGTTTATTTGCATCTGGTGCTAATCTGTTTTGGCAAACATGTATTGGGTACATGTCTAAAATGTTATGTCTTGCTTGCTTAAAATGGTCCTGCATACAGATTCTGTTGGAATACACCTACTTAGCACCTGTGTGAGTCAGTAGCTTGTCTCGCTCTATCTCTTAGAACAGATTATGTGAGTGTAAACTGTGTTCCGTCTCCTCGACCTTAAGTATGCATGTTAAAATTGACTTAAACAAACCCCTTTGCAAAATGCACTTCTAATTAAGAAGTCTCTCATTTGTAATGGCTTGGTTGCCTCAATACTTTCATATAGCATAAATGAAACCTTGCATCCAGTCCCACTTTTCTTTCCCCGATTTGAGCTTAATCGCACTCGTGTCTACATTCTCACATGGTTGAGCTGTTAGTATTTCTGATACAGAAGTTTATCCTGAGATGTGAAGTTTATATATATGTGCCCTATTGACGCATCCTCCGATCGTCATGCATTTTATTCAAAGATACCATGAATCTGTTGAAGTGTATGTTCAAATGTATATCAGTTGCAGGCTTGAATATTTCCGAAACTGCGAAGGAGCTCACTTGAGCCTTTTTTTACATTTTCAGATCTGCCTAACCTTTCCTTTCCTTTCTTTTCTTTTGGGGGTTTTGCTCGATCCCAGTATATATATATCAAGACTTTTCCTCCGATTAAAATCTGCTTGTCGGTCACGATTAGGCTTATTTTCTTTTTGATTATTTACATCTTTTCCTATGCATATATTGATAAAGTTTGGTTACTAATCCTTATCTTTTCTTTTGTTTACATGAAATGCACCGGAGCCAAATGAAGAGTTTCGTTGCGAGACTCATCGCGAGCCATTTCAAGGGGCAACCCGCGTCTATGTGCATCCGCATTCGCATTCCCGCTTCAGAAATTCCTAGAAAAAACAAATAGGACGGAGTCATCCGCTCCAACCCCTTCATTCTCTTAACCTCCTTATCTCATTTTATGCCTTTATTTGTTTGCTGTAATTTTATTATTTAGCTTTGTAATTAATAGGAGAACTTCTAGCAATTAACCTTTGAACATATGAGGTGGGAAGGTAATTTAAACTTAGAAACACACTTCTTCTTTATTTGTCTTTAGATCATAGCACGTCTAAATTCTGCAAAAATGATCTAAATGATTTAACTTGCATCATAAGACCAACATTTTGTTTCTTATTAAAATCCATAACAGATTTTTTCCTAAACTCTCAAGAATCATCTTAAGCATTTTTCATATAAGATTATACGCAGGTTAAGCAAGATTAATTTAGCTAGCAGTATACATAACTAGTCCGTAAATAACCTTTGCATGAACACACAATTAGTCCATGAAGCACCTCATAGCATTCTTCTGCATATAGCACCTTCTGCCCTTTTAGACTTTAAGCACCTTTTAAACATTTTAACATTTTAGCATTTATTTTATTTCCTAACATTTTTATTAAGCAGGAGGAGCTTTTATTTTGCATTTTTTAAATATAACAATTACCCTAGGTCAAGCAGACAACCGCAGTTAAGCGGATCTTAGAGGTGCCTAACCCTTCCCTCTAGATTAATAAATAACCCTACCTGCAATCTCACTAAGTTTAGCAGACCATAAAGAATGGAGTTAGTGTTGACTTTAACCTAAGTTGACATTTAGGTGTCCTAATTCACCCAAACTAATTAGGTGGCGACTCCGCGAACCCTAGCAATCATTTTGCACCTTTAGCACCCTTAGCATTAGCACCTTAGCATTTTAGCACCCCTTTAGCATTCCTTTTTAGCAACCTTCTAGCATTTAATACCTTTTAGCATCTCTTAATATTTTTTAGCGCCTTTTTTAACTTTTGCACTTTTAATATTTTAGCACCTCTTTAACCACTTTAGCATTTCTAGCCCCTTTTAATATTTAAGCACCCTAGCACTACTTTTTAAACTTTTAACATCTTTTGCACATTTTTAAGCATTTTAAACTATTTTAGCATTTTATTTTATTGTCTAACACTTTTTCTAAGCAGGAGCCATTTTTATTTATAAAAAATGTCGCGGTCGAAAAAGGGCGCGACAATCATACATCATCAACAGCTTCCAACAGTTTTCTACTCCTGCATAACTGCTTTTCTGCACAAACTAGCAGCCGCTAGCCTTCTTCACAGAACAACAACCTCTAGTCTTCTTCCTCAAGGAGTTGTATCGCCCCGCCTCCTCGCATCGCCCCGCTCTCCTCGCATCAAGATTTCCTCTACTTCCTGGTCAAAGAAAGATCATCATTTCTCCTTTTTTTGTGAAGAAAGTGTCACGCTCTTTTTTTACCGCAACATTATATTCAGCGAATTTTGCTACTTGTTAGAAATAAAATAAAATGCTAAAAAGGGTGCTTAAAGTGCTAAAGTGCTAAAACAGTTGCTTAAATAATGCTAAAATGCTAAAATGGGTTCGCGGAGTCGCCACCTAATTAGTTTGGGTGAATTAGGACACCTAAATGTCAAATAGGTAAAGTCAACACTAACTCCATTAAATGGTCTGCAAAACTTAATGAGATTTTGGGCAAGGGTTCTTTATTATCCTAAAGGGAAGGGGTTATGCATCCTTTAAGATCCGCTAACTTGCGGTTATCCGGCCAAACCTAGGTTAATTATTATGTTAAAGAAAAATACATGTTTAAAATAGGCCTAACATGTAAAAGGTCTAATTTTGCAAGTGATAATAAAAGTACGAAAAATAACTTTTTCTATGTGAATGTTAATAAGAGAGTTTTCTTGTGTTAGGAATTTGGTAGCAAATTATACCTCAACTACGTGAAGAGTTATGCAAGTGGAAATTATTGGGTTGTTTAATGTAACTTAAGCAATGTATGGCAAGCCTAAAATAATTAAGTTAAGGGGAAGCAAATTTGTAGCATTAAACTACTTTCTAGTGGCGACTCAAAGCTTGAATGTACTAAGTGTCCTACTAATGTAATGTTAGACAAATAATTTACAACAAATAAATGGATAGGATGGAAAATCAATAAAGATGACTCGAGGAATGGCGATGTCATTTCGCCTGTGGTTTGGAATTTCTGATGCGGTGCACATAGATGTGGGTCTTCATTTGGCGAAGGTCGCAATGAGTCTCGCAATGAAACTCTTCGTTCGGCTCCGATGCATTTCATGTAAAAATATAAGAAAAGATAAGGATTAGTATACGCCCAAATTCATCAATAATGGAGGTAAATAAGATATTCATGCTCCTTTCCCTCTTCATACCTGATTCGAACTGCTACGCTTATCATTGAATAGTTCCATTCGAACAGCTACACAGTTCTTCTTTCCACTTCTTCTTCTTTTTCCTTGCAGTCAAGAGAGGAGCGAAACAACTAATGGCTAACTCCTAACAAATGCCGAGCTCCCAAGAAAACAATCGAGCAGAATCTGCCGAGGATCGCCAATCGAATATCTCAGACATGTACGTAACGCAGCCCTCGAGAAAAAGGGGGATTATCCTAATGACATAGCTCTATTGCACGATCTACGAGATGAAAGAGTAGAAACCAATCCTAAATATTCCGCAACCTCCTGTGTATAAGTATGGTGCACAACATATCCATACACAAGACTCTACTAGACACGGTCTGTAGACAAATGGGTCAGACGATGGAGACGTGAATCTGCTTTTGGTATACGTGTTGTTGTACTGCTTTGGGAGATTCCCAGATATAGTGACACTTTGCTTGGCCATTTCGATTGTTTCCGTGATTTACGTGATGTTATTTGGTGGCAATTTAGCTGGCCAGCCTATTGTGACACGTTGTTTAGTCGGTAAGGCAAGATCATTTGGCTAACCTACTTTGGGCATATGTTATAGATGCAGCGTTATGCTGTCGAATTTTCTATTACCCTTAAGTGTCAGTTGATTATGTGATAGGTTAGTGTAACGGCGCCCACCAGACGCCGCCCGTCGCGGCCGCCTGCCTGGGTCGCTGGCCGTCGGGTCGCGGCCCGTCGGGTCGGGTCGTGACAGAGTAGTTCAAACACGTGTGTAACACATTTATTCAACTGTAGCAGCCCAAAACCAACAGGCAGACCCACCGCAAATGCTTCCCAACATGAGTCAGACAAGCAGTGTGCCTAGTGATATACAAAAAGGATAGAAAACTCCAGCAGCTATTTTCAGTTTAAAAGAAAATCGGCCCCAAATGTGTAATGGGCTTCAGTAACAAATATTCATATTCAAAGATGTGCAAACCCAAATTCATGCATTTAGACATGTAAAGAGTCTAATATATAAAACATATGCAGAATATATATGTGATATATTTGAAGGATATACAGGTATATATAACCTATATGGATATGATCCAGATAAGGTTAATACATGGATAAATTTAGTTTTTGCCAGAAGAAGGATTAGATAACTCCGTGGTGCACAAACAATCATTGCAAGATCCATCAAACACACAGTCAACTCAACAAAGATGAATATTAGCCGAATATCAATTCTCAATTAGAGATGCTCAACAATCAGCCCAAATGAACATAAATAGTTATTAACATCCTTTAACATACTTAACACTTATCTTTGTCGGCCATAACTAACTTAATCATGTGTTATACCCCGTAGTTCGGACCCTACGTATGAGAGTGTACGAAAGCATGTAAGACTTAAAAAGTTTAAAGGATAGGTTGACGGATTGTTCCGGATGGGTTTTAGCCAACTTTGAGGCGGTGATGACCCGCACATCGAGAGTTCCTGGTGTTTCAAAGGCCTAGGCGATTTCGCTGAGTCTAGATTCAACGCAACCAACCGCTCGCCGATAGGACGCCTGAGTAGAAAGTTACGAGAGTTACAAGTTCAAAGGCGCAATGGACAGAAATGTGTTTTGGACAGCGCATGGCGCTGGCGCGGCCGCGTGTAAAGTAATCGAAGGGTCGCTAGTTGTAGCGCCAGATCGCCAGGGTCGCACGAAGTTCGTGAGAGGTCGCGAGGTTTCAGTACGCGCGCCGAGGCGGATTTTTGGGCGAAAAACTTAGGAAAGTCCGATTTCTCTTTTAAAAGGCCATGGGAGGTGACAAGTGTCCCCATCTGATTTTTCTTGATGTTTATATATTGACCAAGTCTTGAAGACTTGGTCATCTTTCAAACCTCTCCCTCTCTCTAAATTAGCTCCCCCTTCTCTCTACATTTCCAAAGAAAATTCAAAGCCTAAGGAAAATCTGAAAAGTTAAGAACAAGAAGGAAGTTTGTGGCTAGCTTGTTGGTGTTGTTGTGGTGAGATTCTTGGCAAGAAAGCTAGCAAAACATTTGGGATAAATTTGGCTAAAGCTCTAAGGTAATGATTCTTCCTTTGTAATTAGTTTTAGTGTTGCATGTTAAAAAGAAAGAACTTGTGGTAGTGAAAAATGCAGTTAGAGTCCTTGCATGTAAGAAATGTGGTTTGGATATGAAGGATTGGTTAAGAAGAGATTATGAGCATGTTGTAGCCTAAAAACTACCTTAGAATTGTTAAGTGAATTGTTGTACCTAATGGGGCAGAATTTTACACACCCAAGTTTGGAGGTGTAATCCCCTTTAAAATGTTGGATTGTTGAGCCTTAAATGTGGTGTTTGGATGATAAATCCGGCCTTGGGAAAGGTGGCAAAGTGAGTAGAAACAAAGGAAATGCTGCCCAATTTTCCATAAAATTTAGTGACTTTGAACTTGGATTGTTCTACTTTGAGATTAGAGGTTAACAAACGTATCATGATTATTATAGGTTGAAATATTACTCATGAGTCGAGCTTAGCAAGTAGATTGACCAAAGAGGTATGTGGAACTTTCCTATCTCTCGAGCATGAGTAGTTGTACCTATGTAGTACGGCAGACGACAAGATTTGATATCTTTCACTTGTTTTAAAAGATATGCTACTTGTTTCATTTCAAAAGTATAAGTCCTTGGATTTAGGAAAATGTATTTGACAAAGGGATAACGCTAATATAATGACTTTATGGAAGTTGTTATATTAGTTTTCTTGAAAGGTTCACAAAGAAAGGTTTACTCTAATTAAAACAAGTACGGTAAAAGGATTTGAAACTAAGAAAGGTGAATTGATTTTTAGGCATCGGTTGCCTAAGGTTTTAAAGGAAATGAAGTCACTTGATTTAGAAGCCTATTATATTTCTAAAAGGAAATGTGACTTGTCTTGAAAGAAATCGTAACTTGATACTATGGTGATTAGTATCTTGGAGTTTTTGTATAAAAAGAATTATTTCTTAAAAGTTAAGTACACGGTACTTGGGTTGAATTTTGATTTTCTATTAAAAGACATGTTAGTGCCTTAGGATACTAAAATGAGAGGATATATTAATAATGTTAATAAGAAGTTAGGGATTTCTTAACTTGCTTATGTTATGATAGGCCTAGTGCTTATGTCGTGATATGATAGCCTAAGAGTGCTTATGTATGATATGACAGACGGAGTGCTTATGTTATGTATGATAGTCGGACGAGCTATGTTATATATTTATATTATTACGGGTAAACCCCGTTATTATTTATGACATGGATTTGCTATCCATGACGCGAGCGCGCGCCAGACTCACGCGATCCGACCACGTGATCCACGCGGTGAAATAGTCCCACGCGAGTACGGCGATGGTACTCACGCGGTCCACAGATCCATGCGGGTGAAATAGTCCCACGACGGCGGATGACCTCACGCGGTCCACAGACCCACGCGGTGAAATAGTCCCGTGAGTAGGATTGCTAAACGATACTACGCGCAGGTACCGCCTCGATCGCGAGCCTCCTATTTTTACGCTATAAGTTTTATACTTGTTACTCATTGTTAGTAAGGCACGCAAGGAAATTGATTTTTATCTATGACTCACTTATTTTTGACTTATGATATTACTACGATTTTCCGCTTTACATACTGCACGTCATAGATCGACTTCCCTTCCTGGCCGTGTTCACGCCACAGGTGGAAAGCAGGTGGTAGATCCTCATTCCTAGGATCTTTTACTCAGGTGTCAGGAGCTCCATTTCTTCGGAGGCTCGACTTTTGGTATGGTTCTCCCTGGTGTTGTTGATGTTTTGTACATTCAGGCACGACGGCCCCGTCCCGCCATAGTGTTACTCCTTCTGTGAGTTGTAGTCTTGTCATAACTTGGTTTGTTTAAGGATGTAACTGCTCGGTTTTATGTACTTTGGGGTAGCCATTTTGGGCTAGACTATTTATATCATTACGGTTGTTTATTATGTGTTTATGTTCATGGTTTTCTCGATGTCAGGTCACGCGGTGCCCGTTAAGGCACCGGTCACGGATCCGGGGTCGGGTCGTGACATCATGTTACATGTTAATCTAACAGGTTCAAACAACAAACAGCATTCGCCAAACATGTTTTAAAGTGACTTAACATGTATAAATGGAAATTAAATTAAATTAAACACATTTAACAAGCGCATCATCATCAAAAGATCACAACGTATAAATCGAACAGAAAATCGAAAGACATTGGGTTTACCTTCTCCAGGCAGCGAATCGAGGCAGCGTATCAAGTCGTCGATCCACTCAGAGTGTATTTCTATGCGAATAAAAAAGGCAGAACTTTCGCTTGGAGAATGGTTGCTGGTTCTTAATTGGTATTGAGAGAAAAAGTTTTTGAGGATTTCTATTATTGATGTTAGAATATTGTTTCTTCGATTGATTATTCTACTGATGTTTTTCTCTGTCGAAATCGATTTCTTATTGGGTTTTTACTGGTTTTCCCTGGATGTCATTGCATGGGCAAATCGTTTGATTTATATAGCCTTGATTTGGTTCCCATTTAAGGTAAGTTTAGAGACCACTTTTTAGGGTTGATTTTGGGTACGATTTGGGACTGATTTTTGGGCAAATCTTTGGTACTGATTTCAGATGATTTTATTTGTGATTTTTGTGTTTATTTAAGGTAAGATTTTAGGTTATGGTTTATGGTAAACTTTGATTGTAAGGGTGATTTTTAGGGGCGATTTTGTTGGGAGAGTGAGCTAGCTGGAGGCGTGGACAAGGGAAGCCCGGATTCTCCGGCGAGAATCGCGGGGCGTCTGGGGTAATTGGGAGCTAGGGTTTTTGGTTCTGTGTATGCGTTTTTGTATTTAAGGGCTGCTAAGGATGAAGATAAAGGCCTGTGCGATTCGGGTTACTGGGCTGCGGGTTGGGGTAATAAAGGTTGGGCTAGGCGAATTAAATAAAAGGTTGGTAAATAAAAAGTGTATTTTGGGCTATGAGTTATTAATGTTTAAATGTATTTATTTTGAGTAGGATTTTAGATGTTTTATTAGTTTTAGCTTGGGTTTAAATTATATAAAAATAAAAGTGTTTTGAGTATTATGGTATTTAAGGAGTGCTTAATGTTTTATATAAATACGGCGCCATTATTAAATTGTTTATTTATGTATGTATATGTTTATATATGCAACAATAACAACAACATACCCAGTGAAAATCCCACAATGTGGGGTCTGGGGAGGGTAGAATATACATAGACCTCACCTCCACCTTGGTAGGTAGAGCGGTTGTTTTCGGGAGACCCTCGGCTCAAGATAAAGTATAATCAGGTAAAGCAAGCAAAACAAAACAAAGTATGAGAAACAATCAACCTCAGACGAGAAATCAACGCATTATGGACATGCAGATAGTAAAAATCAAATACGCAACGGTAATGCATTCTAACAACATGGAGCAGTAGCTAACAGGAAGCAGTAGCTAACACCGCTGAATGGTATCTGGCTTGAATCAGAGCATTCCTCACATTATCAACCTTAGAGATTTGTTGGTTGATTCTTGCAATTTGATTCACAAGTCATTCAGTAGACAGTGGAGACTGTCTTGGACCAGTGTTGTCAAGAATGTTAGTGACATTCCTGTCAACATCTGCACTATTTTCTTCCATTTTCCAGGGTAGATCAATGACTATGTCTCTACTCTTCAAAACTACTTTATTTATTGTGAACGGTTTAAGAGCCTTCCCTAATGTGTCCTCTCTCTTAGGCTTAAGATCTTGGGTAGTTAAAACTTTGTATATCATAGAGAAATAAGAGAGGATTGAGGTTGATTCTTTTTGTGTCAAGTTGGCAACTTGATGGAAGATCATTTTGCCCAGATTAACTCTCAAACGTTTTCCAATTTTATACAGCAGGGTGGCTTGGTATGCAGTTACAATTAACTCATTAATTGAATGAAGCGGATTGTGTATAGCAATTTGTGAAGTGTGGAAAACAGGGCTGTTAATTTAGAGGATGGACATCTAGAGATTCACTTATGCATTATACCTCCTGTGGAGTACTCAATTACTTCATCTTTATTTCCACTGCAAGATATGTTTCTCTAATATTTCCTCAGCATTTAATCCCATAAATTGATTTATAACAGCAGGTGTGAAAAAATATACTCTGTTATAGAGATATACCTTTCCAAATTTCTTTGAGATACTATCCTCTATAGCAGAACTCAAATTAGCACAAAACAACCTGATTATTTATCAATACATGGTCATTTCTCAGTAACTGATCCTAGGAGTTGTATTTCTTTTAAGAACTCTACCAAATCATATTCTGAACATGAGGCAACGTCTAATACTCTTTCAGATCTAATAACTTTATTCTTGTACCAGTCTCAATTATCATAATTAGTTTTAAAATAGAATTTGTCTAAGTATATACATACCTCAAGGTCTGAATCATATTCAATTTTGCTAGAGGATGTTGAAGTTTGTGTCTCTTATGATGCTGGTTGAAATGTTGTCTGAGATGTTGTGGCAACATTCGGAGCAACACTCGATTTGGCATATCTGGAATTCTCTTTGGGAAGAATTGCTTCAATAGAGTTTCATCAGGAACTTCCTCGTTTTCTTGAGACACATTTTGCAGTACAGAAGCAGTTGGTTCTTCTTTACTCTCTTCAGTTGAGAACACCAAGTCTGTGTCGTCACTGTCACTACTCGAGCAAGCAGGTACAAATATATCAAATTCGTACCTTTTGTTGCTCGATTCTTCACGAACCTTTCTCTCAAACATTCTACTCGATCGACGAGTAGGGAAGGTGGAGGATTTTGATCTCTTACCCAGTGTTGAAATATCAGATGTTTCATCAACATCTATTGGACTGTTATTATCACATGTATAGCTAATGTCTAAAGGTTAATCTAAACCTTTAAATACTATAGTTTTGGACAAGTCTTTTAAGGACGGTGAAGAAGATTACCGGCAAGGTTGTTATGATTAATTTTGCTCAGATGATTCAGTGTTCATAGGATGGCTAGTACTCATAGGGGTATTGGTCGGTGTGTTGGCTGATATTGGTGTTGACATTAAAAAAGTTTCCATCGGTGAATATTATGGAGAAAGTTTTGGGAATTGAGATTGAGAATGAGAATGAAGTTTGAAATGGTGATGATTCCATCGGGTAGGTAAGGTTATACCCGAGGTGTGATGTGATTTTCCCTTTTTATTTTATTTTATAGGGAAAATCAGAAATGATAAAAAAAAATGAAAGGAATATTTATATACATGACAAACTTTTCTAAGCAACAAAAATTTCTTAGTTTTAGGAGTTTCAGATTTATCTAATAACTTACACCTAAAATTTTGGGATAAAAAAATAAACATCATGGTAGAAATTTAATTTAATCTTATCATCTTAAAGTTTAAAATTCCTATTAAAACAAGGCATAAAAATAGGAAAGATAAAACAGATTTTTCTGGAGTCAGTTACGAACAACATCCCAACAAATATTATTATCTGAAAATGTCAACAACAATGTTGGCAATATTTTGGACAACACAAATATCATGATCCCGCAAGAACTTTTAATTTTGACAATAAATCAAGACACGTTTTATATATATTTTTAAGAGTTTAACCACTGGACCAATGTAACATTTTCCCATCATGTCCTTGGTCTAATCATAAAACACATACAAAATTATTTTTTGTGTCAAACATAGGAATACCTATTTAGTATTCTCAAAATTCTTTTGAAGCACTTGATACTCCTATAGAATAGGAACGGTATCATTTCAAGGGTTTTGCCCATTTTGCATAGTTGCCAACAATTTATAAAGGCTTTGCCTTATTTTGATACTCAATTTTTATGATAACTAATATAATCGCATAGAACAATATCACTTTGGAATCATGTTCTTATTGAAGAATCATGCTTGTGTGATCAAAATTAATGCACTATACAACAACATTAATAAGTTTATGATATTACATAGTTAAATATCACCCGAAATATTAGAGATATTTCAGCCGACATTCACCATAAATGCCTTTTTAGAGATTACAAAGACCAAGAGATTTCTTCAAACTAGAAAATCTCGCATAGTCCAAAGCTTTTGAAAAAATATCATCTAGTTGATGAAGAGTGTCAACATGTTCAATTTGAACTAGCTGTTTTTCAACCAAATCTCTTAAAAAGTGATGTCTAATATCAATATGTTTTGTACGTAAGTGCTGAACTGGATTTTTGAAAATATTTATAGCACTCATATTATCACAATACAAAACTAAAATGTTACTAGTAAAATCATAGTCGTCTAACATGTGTCGTAGCCATATTAATTGAGAGCAACAACTTTCAGCTACTACATATTCAGATTCAGCAGTTGGAAGTGAGACATAGTTTCGTTTATGACGATATCATGAAACAAGGTTATTGTCAAGATAAAAATATCTTCCACTTGTATTGTTTCTATCATCCACATTTCCAGTCCAATCAGAGTCACTAAATCCTATTAAGTTATGATTAGTGTCTTTGGAGTACCAAATTTCCAACTCATATGTGCCAACAACATATCGAATAATACGTTTCACGACATTTAAGTGAGATATTTTGAAACATGCTTGAAAATGTGTACAAACACAAACACTAAACATAATATCTAGGCGACTAGCAGTAAGATAAAGAAGGCTACCTATCATAGATTGATATAATGTTGAGTCAACATTTTCTCCAACATTATCCTTACATACCTTCTGCGATGAATCCATTAACGTTTCATCTGTTTAGCGTTCTCCAAACCAAATCTTTTAAATAGATTCTTGGCATATTTACTCAGTGAGATAAAAAAATCCATCTTCACTTTGTTTTATCTGCAAGTCTAAGAAAAAAGTTAATTCTACAATCATGCCCATTTCAAATGTCGATGACATAGCTTCAACAAATGAATTTAGGTACGACTGTAAAGTCGATCCAAAGACTATGTCATCCACGTAGATTTGAGCATTTATAATATCTACACCAACAACATTCTTTGGTTCTAATGTAGATATAAAGCAAGAAGGTCTAACCTCCCGGTATATGGTTAACATACACACATACCTTACCATTTCTCTATAATTAAGTGGTTATTTGCTTCTTGTTCTAATTCCTTCAAAAACTCTCATATCACCTGACATGTTAGATGATTCTTCCTAATCCTTTATGAGGGATCCGTTCGAACTTGATCTGTCAATTCAGCATTTGATTTCTCATTCGCATCCTCTATGATCTCTTGTTCAGGTTCATATATTATTTCGGATGTGGTAACATTTGGGGCAACATCTGGTTCTTCAACAGTCTGCACATTTTCTACTGAAACTATAATGTTATTTTCAGTTGTTTTCCTTGTAAAATCAGAAAAATCATCAAAAATAATATTTACATACTCTTGTACATTTTGTCCTTAAGTTGTACACTCGGTAAGCATGACTATTTTGGAATAGCCAAATAAAAATTCTCCTGTCACTCTTAGAGTCAAACTTTGTCAATTGATCTTTATCATTTAAAATGTAACAAATACATCCAAAAATATGAAAGTAACGCAAGTTATGTTTCTTTTCATTTATTAGCTCATAGGATGTCATCTTTGTTCTAGGCCTTAGATAGACTCTATTAGTGATGTGACAAGCAGTATTTAAGGCTTCAGCCCAAAAACATTTTGACTGTTTTTTAGAACTAAGCATAACTCTTTATTTCCTGCAATGTTCTATTCTTCCTTTCTACTACCCCATTATGTAGAGGAGTTTTGGGAACAGAAAACTCATGAAAAATTCCCTCTTTCTTACAAAATTTTGTGAAAAGAGCTATTTTTAAATTATTTTCCATGATCAGATCTAATCCAAAAAATAAGAGAATAGAACAAGTTCCTAATTCTAGAGTGCAAAATTTTAAACATGTAAAAAGTTTGTGATTTTTCTTTCAAAAAATATATCCAAGAGTATCTAGAAAAATCATTTACTATCACATAGGAATACTTCATGCCTCCTAAATTGTCTACCTCAATTGGACCCATAAGATCCATATGCAATAATTGAAAACAATGAGACGTACCTGAATGTTGTCCGTCATTCTGAACAACATTAGGGGGAGCACGGGTTTGCTTACCTTGTAGACAATCTACACAGACCGTTTTACCTTTATGACTAAGGTTGGATAAGCCTCTAACCGCTTCATATGAGACCAACTTTTCCAGATTACGGTAGTTGACATGCCCTAACTTTTGATGTCATAGTGTTGTGTCGTCTATATTACATTATTGCATTTTTCTTCTCTTGCAACAAGATACCAATCATCACTTGTTCTAGTACCTGACATGACACATTCATTAGCTTCATTCGTAACTTTACATGCATTCTTATTAAATTTTACCTCAAGATTGACCTTCGACGTGTAAGACATTTCTTAAAGCTGGAAATTCAGGAACATCCAAGATCCATTTTCCAATTATTTTGGTTTTACTGTCACCTCCATAAGTTACGTTACCTCCATTGAATGACTCATAATTCATTAGAAACTCCTTTGTACATGTCATGTGACGAGAACATCAACTGTCAAAGTACCAAGAACCTAAAATGTTAGTAGTTAAAGCAGTTATCACAACATTACAGGTTACAACAATTTTGGAAACCCAAACTCTTTTAAAATATTTTTTACCTTTAGGCTCAGAAATGTTACTTCGAATGTTGTCCGAGATGTTTGACAGTCTTTTAGGCAATATTTCGCTAACAGAATCTTGAAGTTTAAAATAATATGGTTATAAGTGTCCAGGGGAGTTACAGTGATGACACACAAACTTCATATTCTTTGACATATATGAGAACCTATTATTTAATCATTTTTCCTTTACAAAGCATATTTTCTCATTTTTGTCAAACAAACTAGAGCATAAAGTTTTAAGAGAGTTATCATACACAATACTTACATGTGTAGGTTTACTAAAGCTGAGTATCTCATACAATTTAGAAGTCCCTGAGTTGAGATTACGGAAGGTTGCTTCGGCTAAATCCAATTTTGCACTAATCTTACCAAATTAAGTAACATTTTTGGTAAGTGCAACCTCTAGTCGGGTTATTGTGTCTTTTAGATCTATATTCTCGCGAGTTAAAGATTTTACATTTGTGTCAAGTTGCTTGAATTCTATGATTAAGGCTTTACAAATGTTTTGTAATTCATTAATCATATCATCGTTGCATTCAACTTGATCCATACACTGAGTCTCACCACTAGAAATAAAATCACTAAAACAATTTACATCAGGATAATTAAAAAATGTGTACATTTTGGATGTTGCTGGAGATGCAGATGTTGTTGCACATGTGGCCTAAATGTTGTGACATTTGAGGCAATATTACAAACATCTTCATTATCAGACAGAGATTGTTCGTAAACATTGCTTGTGATTCGACTTCTTGATCTCCTTTATCATACTTTTTCATCGTCACTAAGCGAGACCCATAGATTCTTACCAAATTTCCTAAGAGTGTTTGCACACTCATTAGCATAATGACCCAACCTGAGCATGCATGACATTGCACATACTCTAGTTGTTTGAGATCAAATTTGGTACGATATGAATTGGTTCTTCTTAGTGGACTTCCTCGTTGAGTACTTGGAAGGAAATTGGTGAGCTTTTGATTGAAGCCTTGGTTTTGATGTTGTTTAGATTTATATTTATTTCTCTCATTGTTGAACTTCCTCACCATCGAATTGAATTTTCGAGTAAGTAAGACAACATTAGCACCTTCATCGAGTTCTTCAAGATTCTCATCCTCTTCATTGACTTGATTCTCCGAGGATTGAACTTGAAGTGGCGCATTCTTGCTCTTATATATGTCCCTTTGATTCTCAATGTTCATCTCATAGGTATTGAGAATGCTCATCAAGGTATGAAGGTCCATAGTAGCAAGATTGTGAGCTTCTTCAATGACATAAATCTTTAAATTGAACTTTTCATGAAGAGAACGGAGAGCCTTTTCAACAAGTTGAGTGTTGGTTAATGGTTCACCAAGCACTTGACATTCATTAGAGATGTCAATCAACTTTTTAAAATAAGATTTAATATTGTCCGCTTCTTACATCCTTAAACGTTCATATTCGCTCATGAGCATGCGTAGCTTTGTTCGACGGACACTTGAGCTACCTTCACAATGAATTTGTAAAGTATCTCATGCATCTTTAGTCGTTGACAGGTTTGAATGATCTTGAACATAAAGATCTACCGATCCAAAAATTGCATTTACGTTTTTTTTTATTAAAGTTAGCATTATTGGTTTCTTCCGCCGTCCATTCTGATTCGGGTTTAACAAGAATGTCACATTCCTCATCCGGCGGCAACATTGGAACAACATACACATTGGTTATAGATCTCCACGCTCTAACATTAATTGATTTGATGTGAGAATGTAACCGAATCTTCCAATATACATAGTTTGTATCATCTAAAATGGAAAATCTACCAATATTTGGATTAACCGGATCTATAGCTTTGAATAACAGGACCAAACACTTATTGTGTTAAGTGTTGACTCTGATATCACTTGTTGGGTCTCGGGGTATGCTATGAAAATAAAAACAAATTGAAAGTAAAAATAAACTGAATGTCAATACAGTTTGCAAATGTCAACGATAATGTCGTCCGTCACAACTGACGACACTTCAATAAAACAGAAAAACCTTTGAAAAATAAAATACAACGGAAATAATAAAGAACACAAATGTTTAATATTTACATAGGTTATATATTGATATAACCTATGACGGTCAATGACCGAAGTATTATATATATTATATACAAATTCCTTTCAATACAAATTTACAAGATAAAATGAAATGAATTAAAAGTTGAAGTCGCATATGACTTCTGTCTGAAAAAACTAACAAAGCAGATATAGACAACCTCTCATTAAAATCGCTCCATACAAAGCTAATCTAGAATCTAAACATCGATTGTAATGTTGGACAAAATGTTGTCGACACACTCATGCAATATTTGTGATCCAGATTTCTGAGATGAAATCCCGAAAACTCTCTTGGTATTTTTACATTTTGTTTCTGCATATTGATACATTGTTGTAGCATCTCTATTTATAGTAGAGAGTTCCCTTGAAAGGCTCATCGATCGATTGTGGAGGTTGAGAGAAAGGTGGGCAGCTTGTGGTAGACGATTGATGAGTGAAAATCTCAACAACTTTGATTTGTTCTTCACTCTACTTCTTCCCAAGCTTTGACTCTTTCTCCCACGTTTTACACAGCTCCAATTCAGCACACCTAAGCCGTTTTTACCTCACAGTAAAATATTACTGCTTAACGTGAAGTAAGACAAAACTGTTATAAAAAATGTTGGTCCGAATGTTGTGACAGTTGTCCCAACATTTTTATGTATTCAAATCAGTATTTCATAAGATATGTTGGGTCAAATTTCACAACATTAAACCCAACATTAACATTACCCAAAATGTTTTCCTTTAATAAGCCAATGGAGTCCATAGCATTATGAGCCAATCTTAGGAACATATGGTGAGCACAAGATCATAATAGCAACCTCTGCATATTGGAGAAAAGTATCCAGGGTGCTGTTGATTATTTTTTAAAGATTAACCTTGACAGTTGGAAAAGTAAAGAAGGCAACCGACATCTACACAACTCTCCCAGCAAGACATCCAACAGGTAGCATATTAAGAAATGATGTAATCAAGCCACATCGCAAAATAAAATTGATGGCAAGTGTGACAAAATTAAGCCAACAAACGTGACTTAAAAGTTAAAACTAACTCTAGTTTACCAGCCAGCAAACACAGAAGGGATCAATTTAAAGGAATATATTATTAATTAATAATGTACTATATATATATATATATATGTGGATCAATTTATATATATGTGGATCAATTTAAAGGAATATATTATTAATTAATAATGTACAATATATATATATATATATATATAGTAATATATATATAGTAATATAAGAATATTTAAATTAGGTAACTAATCAACATAATTACAATATGAAATATAATTCTACTTAAAATAGGAGACCCTAATTACAATAGAAATACAATTCTACCTAAAATAAGATATATACAATTAACAAAAAAATATTCGGGAAATATTCTATTACACCCCGCAGTCGAAGCGGGAGATTCACGAACACTGAGACTGACTCGAAAATTATCAAACAATATGTGTGGAAGTCCTTTGGTGAAAATGTCGACAATCTGATATCTGGAAGGAACATGAAGGACACGAACTTGACCACGAGTCACTTTTTCGCGAACGAAATGAATGTCCATCTCAA
Source organism: Przewalskia tangutica (assembly GCA_029844215.1). Lineage (NCBI taxonomy): Eukaryota > Viridiplantae > Streptophyta > Magnoliopsida > Solanales > Solanaceae > Przewalskia > Przewalskia tangutica. The sequence continues at coordinate 128,436,419 of CM056721.1, forward strand.
TTTGATTAGTGCGCTGATGTTGAACGGGATTGTCGGTATATATCGCACTAATATTATCGCAGTAGATCAGTGTTGCCTTTTGAATCGGGCAGTGAAGCTCAAGTAGAAGGTTACAGATCCAACAAGACTCAGAGACGACGTTAGCGACACCTCTGTACTCTGCTTCGGCACTGGATCGGGATAGTGTAGGTTGTCTTTTGGAAGACCAAGACAATAGGTTATCTCCGAGAAAAATGCAGTAACCAGACGTGGAGCGTCGGGTGTCAAGAAATCCACCCCAGTCAACATCAAAATAAATTATGAGACCAGTGAGCAAGGACATGTATAGATGTAATTCGAAGTGAAGTGTACCTTGGACGTATCGTAAAATACGTTTGAAGGCATGCATTCCGTCGGATTGTGTATGTGTAGGCATATTTATTGCACGACATATGATATGTCAGATCTCGTGAATGTGAGGTATTACAGGGCCCATCCAGGCTACGATAGTGAGTCAGGTATGAATATAGGGGGTTAGAATCAACGCTGATCTTGAAATTAGTGTCTACTGGCGTGTGAGATGATTTGCAAAATATCATGCCTGCACGGTCAAGGATCTCTTCGGCGTACTTCTTCTAACATTGAAATAGGCCGCCAGAATGTCGAGTGACAGAGATGTCAAAAAAATAACTCATGAGGTTGTACTGGAGAGGTCGGGGTTTCCTCTGAGGTAGGGAGTCAGTTTCCTTTTCTCATCTTCTCTTTATTTAGTAGTACTAGCTAGTAGTGTAGTACCTTATTCTTCAACTTTCATTACTACTTGTTGTTTTGTTTGCTCCTTTAGTCTTGCTATTTTGCTGCTTTCACTTTCCTTTCTATTCTATTTTGATTACACTGTTTTTTTGCAGTGAGTCTATCGATAACAACTTTTTTATTCCACAAAGATAGGGGTAAGATATGTGTACATTTTACCCTCTCTAAACAACATTTGTGAGATTACATTAGTTATGTTATTGTTTTTATTATATTTTGACCAATCAAATACAAGAAAATTGAAGGAAAAAAAGAATGAGTTTTTTTTCATGCCAAACACACCCTAAGATATCAAATTTTCTTCTCTAATGTTATAATCGTCATTTCATGTTAGATTGCATATTTAAACACAGTATTAAAACATCCATATAAAACTGGACATTAATTGTAAATACTCGCATGAATTTAGAATTGCGTGACCAGGCTTGTTTGAATGAATCTATGGAACTTTAAAGTTAGTGGTCCATCTCTAGTATTATTATTTAATTACCTTAAAAGTTTTTTATTTTGAATGTTCTTCTAGGTAGTACTATATTAGTGGCATGTTTGACCAATCCTTTTTTTTTTCTTTCAAAAAGTGATTATTTTAAAAAATTGAGGTGTTTAACTATGTTTTTGGGGAGAAAATAAGTACTTTTGAAGAGTAACGGAAACTAAAAAAATAGTTTTTGCCAGAAGCACTTTTTTGAAGATTACTTTTGAGAAAGCACTTTTTAAACACTTAGTCAAATATTAATTGTTGCACAATTTTTTTTTTTTAAATTAATTGACTAAACACAAACGGTTTCCCACTAAAAGTACTTTTTGAAAACACTATTTAAAAAAATACTTTTTAAAGTAAACAAATTTTAGAAGCTTTATCAAACATGATATAAATCGATTGTGCATTAATGTCAATGGAATTATCTTTTTCTCCAAAAATATGTAGAATTATTTTTATTGGATATAAATTAATCAAAATCGAACCGCCATTCAACCTTCGTTTTGAAGTTAGGGTTGATTACTTCCAATTTTAGATCCTTTTTTTTCACCTTTCAATTTTAGATACAAACAACTAAAGTTTGACACATCAAATTTGAGGTATGATGTTTGACTTCAAGCCTCAAGGTGGGAATTCACTTGGGTCTGAAATTAGATTTGGCCAATTTCAATTTTAGAACTGAAGGACTAAAGTTTGGCACTTCAAATGTGAGGTGTGGATTTGATTTCAAGATAGCTAAAATTTAAATATTTCATCATTTTGACTATATTTTAAATGGTCCTTCAAGGGACTATTTGTCCACTTCTTCACTTCCCCTTCTCAATCCGGTTGAAATTGAAATTTAATTATAAGCTACTGTTTGGCCATAAATTTTAAATTAATTTTTGAAAATTTATCTTCAAATATCTGTTTGATCATTAATTTTAGAGCAGGTTTTGAAAATTTGTCTTCAAAAGATTTTAAAGTTTCAAAAACTGGGATTTTTGGGACTTCCACTCACAAGACTTCAAAATAAAATTCAAAATAAAATGTGTATCCAAACACAACTACAAATTCCAAAAATCACAACTTCAAAAATCTATGGTCAAACAAGAACTAAAAGATAGTGCAGATTTTGGTACAAGTTTCAAAAATCACAACTTCAAAATCTAGATCAAACGAGGGCTAAAAGATAGTGCAAATTTTGGTGAATCCAGCTTTAGATTATCAACAACATATAAGGGGTCGTTTGGTAAGCAGGACTAAATTATTTGGGGATTATAATTACAAACTTTAGAGTCTTGATGTCGCGCCCGTTTTTGACCTCGGGGTCTGAACAGAACTGCAACGTTGCTCTTTGGCGCAGTTCCTTGGATGAAGCAAAATGCTTGTTTTGAAGAGTCACCACCTAATTAGTTAAGTGAATTAGGACACTTGAACTATTGCAATAAAAATACTGCAATTGATCTCCATTTAATGATTTGCGTAATTAATGAGATTCTGGATCAAAGTTCTTTATTATCTTAAAGGGAAGAGGTTAGACATCCTTTAAGATCCGCTAACTTGCGGTTATCCGGTCAAACCTAGGTTAATTATCTATCATGCTTTAGAAATTAAAAATAAAAATTAAATTAAATACAACAATAAAATAAAACTCTGAATGACATCTTCTTGTCTTCTTTAGCCCTTTTTAGGCATTTTTCCCAAGACGCATCTCCGGGTACCTGTATAAACACTTAGTAAAAGTGTCAGTAAGAGAGTAAATAATTATCAAAAAAGCGATAAGAATTAATAAGTAAACTAAAAATAAAACCCGTCTTTTATACATGGGAGACCTTGAAAATCAGACGAAGATTCCTTCATCGGCCAAATTGTTAGAAACAATAAAATAAATAAAACCTTCGGATCCGCGCCAAAACAATAATAGTTTTGATTACAGAGGGCTCAGATATATAAAATAAAGTGGGACGTCCTAAACAAGTCTTGGCTGCGAACTAGTGACTTATTAGTCAATCTAATCGCCCTGCCAGCGTCTGTAGGCATCCAGTGTAAGTAGAAGAAATCATCAACGCCCGAAGATTTTATTTTCTGTCTTTGCAACTGTGGAGGCCTAAAAAATCGACGGATATTTTTCCATTGGTCATATTGTAGTATCTATTCAAAATCAGTTTTAGTAAAATAAATCAAAGCAGCGGTGTCCCAAAATGAATCCAAAATAGCAAAACAGTAGCGGTTCACCATTAATACCAAAAAAATCAAAGATGTCGACGGAGCGACCAAAATAATGCAAAATCAGTCCGACAAATCCGAAGATAGTAGAGGCAGTGGCCCATGCTCGCCGAAAACAATACTAACACCGGTAACATAAAATTAGATAAAGCACAAAACATCAAAATCAGTCGCAAACGAAGCAGAACCTGTAGCAGCGATCGCTGGAAGTTTTAGAGGTCCGTCGGAGTTTAACACTTCGGCAAAAATACAAGAAATAGTGCCAAATCAGTCCAGAATCAACAGTATACCAACCAACAATAGATTTCAAGAAATAAGAAACAACGCAGGTCGTCGGAGTTTGGAACTCCGACAAATATATCAAAAATGCGAAAAACAATCCATACAAAAACCAACACACCAAAAGAGGAACGGATCGGCGTCGCCTCGTCGACAAGATGCCGGAGCGACGCCACCTGGTTTAAGGGGTCTTCGACAGTGAGCAGGGGCGTTCGCGGTGAGATTTGTGACGGGAAAGGGGTTTCGCCGGAGCTTAGAACTTCGGCGTTGGTAGTGGGGTGAGGTCTGGTGACTCGATATGGAAGGATAAGGTGTGGCATTGATGGTGGTGGGGTTCGACGGGATACGGGCAGTGGCCTATGCGTATGTGTGTGTGGGTGTATTGTGTTGTGTTGTGAGACGAGGAAGAAGAAGAGTGAAAATGAAGAGTTAATGGTGATGTGTGTGTCGGGGTTGAGGAAAGAGTTGAAGTGTTTTTATTAACTGGGGAAATGTGCACCCGTGATCAAAGATGTATGGGTTCAGCTCATATTTTGAAATAAAATCAGAGGTGGAGTGTTGTAGCAATTCAAAGGAAATGATAAGATGTGAATCGTGATGGGACGTGAGAAAAGAAAGATATTTATTTTGGGGGAAATAAAAAGATATGGATTTGACTTGGATTTGGCGGATTGGACTGATCCGAATTGGACCTCGCATTGGACTGGTTTCATAAAACTACAAAAAGTGTTTATTATTTAAAAGAAAACTATTTAAAATATGCAAAACTATTAAAATGAAATAACTGAGTAATAATAATAAAAACATAATATTAACAACGACTTAATGCTTAATTTAAAGATAAAAGATGCAATGTCATTTTTGTGAAAAATAAAACATAGAATAGTAGGTAAAAATATATAAAAATGCAAGAAAAATGATAATTAAAATGCGGTGTTAAAAACTACTTAAAACTGCAATGAATAGTCAAAAGATGGGTCAAAATTGAATGTCAACAGCTTGTCCCTCTTTGACTGAAGACGATGAAAAAATTTTCGGACAAAGACGTTGACTTGTAGTCAATTTTGTCTCCATCGTCAGAATAAGAACAAAGATCAAGAAATGAATGGGCAAAAGAGAATTTTAAGAGGAATTGAAAGCAAAGCTGATGCAGATTCAAAACTTGTCTCAGTGTCGAATTACGATGATACTGAGCTACTGTGATGCTGGAAAATTAAAGATAATATCGATGCAGATTCATATTTTTTGTCCCAGTGTCGAATTATGATAACACTGGGTTGCTACGATGCTAAAAAATTAAAGATAATGCCGACGCAGATTCACAATTTTATCACGGTGTCGAATTATAATGACATTGGATTGCTGCGATGCTAGAAAATCAAAGACAATGCCGACGCAGATTCAAAATTTTGTCTCAGTGTCAAATTATGATCTGGGTTGCTGCGATGCTAAAATATCAAAGACGGGTTGACGCCGATTCAAAATTTATCCAAGTATCAAATTATGATGACACTGAGTTATTGGATGCTGGAAGATACAAGGTGTTCGTTCCCTGAAATGCCTCTAACGTGTTTGTTCCCGAGGTCAAAATGCAAAAGAAAATGCTCATAACGTCATTTCTAGACGCAATGCGGAAGTTCGTCGTTTCTAAACGAAGATGACGTCGTTTCTGGACGCAACGTAGATGTTCGTCGTTGTATAGAAGAAACATAGATGAAGTCGTTGCATAGACTTAAATGAAATGACGTCGTTGCATACACGCGATGCAGATGTATGTTGTTGCATAGACGAAACATAGATGAAGTTGTTGCATAGGCTTAAATAAAATGACGTCGTTGCATAGACGCGATACAGATGTTCGTCATTGCATAGACGAAACATGAATGAAGTCGTTGCATAGGCTTAAATGAAATGACGTCATTGCATAGACGCGATACAGATGTTTGTCGTTGCATAGATGAAACATGAATGAAGTCGTTGCATAGTCTTAAATGAAATGACGTCGTTGCATAGACGCGATACAGATGTTCATCGTTGCATAGACGAAATATGAATGAAACCGTTGCATAGGTGATGCGCGAAAAGATGCACACACTTTAACGCAAGTGCACGTTATCGTAACAAGTAATATAGTCTTGGTAAGACCGAATATCGTCCACAAGGATTAGGGTTCAAGTACCAACTATCTATCTTTTGGTATCTATTTGGTAATCGATATTTGATTTTGTGGTTTATGACTAAAAATTATAAAAGCTAATTTACTATAAGTTTACTTCAGTTGTGATGGGAATATGGCTTTCATGTCTCCTCAACTATTCGCTTATGTTATTTATTAATGCAATGAATTATGGTTTTCTTCTCTCGGAGCTACGTTTACTTAAATCGTTTTATATTTCCGTTAAGGATATATAAACACTCAACCCCAAGATTGCACCTTTACCTTTCGGTGATAAGGATAACTCTATAGGAGGATTAAGCACAAAAACCTAGTTATAAATCGCACATCGCGTAAAATTAGGGTTGTTAAGCCTCTCATTAACGCTACATAAATAATTGAGGTATTTTCATCCCCAATCCAAAATATGTCTACCCAACTTACAGCATATTCACAACCTCCTCCTTTCGAAGTTTGATTAGAAATCATATAATGATAATTAGTTGTCAATTAATTACCAAGCATTCAAAGCAATTATTGGATAAATCTCTCAAAGAAGAATAACCATAACATGCATTAATTCATAACATAAGTTTCTAGTGAATTAACATGAAAAGCACTATAAAAGAATTAGTTCCTAGCCATTGACATGACAAGAACTAATTCAAGGTTCATCATACAAAAACTGAAATAAAAGAAAAGAAAAAGGAAAGAATTTTACTAAACTATGGTCTCCAATCTCCAAGCAAGAATCCTTGTGTTGTGCAAGAAAGGGAACCCTTAAAATCTGCCTAGGGTTCTCCTTTTATAGGCTGAAAACCGCCTCTAACTTTTCCTGGCTGCAGTTCGCCCAAAAATCGTCAAAACCGATTTTTTTCCCCTTGTGGTACTTCGGGTGATTTGGCGCCGCGGCGCTGGATCCTCTGCAACCACTCTGATGATTAGCGCGCGGCCCCGCTCCTACCTCGTTCGCGATTTCTGTTTCAAGCTCTGGAACTTTCACTTTTGCCCTCTTTTAGCTCCTTTCCCGCCATTTGGTCATTTTAACCACTTTGACTCAAAAGAAAGAAAATCTATCATAATACGACACTTATTTGTACAAAAAGGGACAAAAGACTAACTAAAACTGACTCAAAAAGTGTATATAAAATACACCGATCAATAGGCTTAAATGAAATGGCGTAGTTGCATAGACGCGATGCAGATGTTCGTCATTGCATAGACGAAACAAAGATGAAGTTGTTGCATAAGCTAAAATGAAATGACGTCGTTGCATAGACGCGATGCAGTTGTTCGTCATTGCATAGACGAAACATAGATGAAGTTGTTGCATAGGCTTAAATCAAATGGTGTCGTTGCATAGATGCGATGCAGATGTTCATCGTTGCATAGACGAAACATAGATGAAGTTGTTGCATATGCTTAAATGAAATAACGTCGTTGCATAGACGCGATGCATATATTCGTCGTTGCATAGACGAAATATAGATGAAGTTGCTGCATAGGCTTAAATGAAATAACGTCATTGCATAGACGCGATGCAGATGTTCGTCGTTGCATATACGAAATATAGATAAAGTTGTTTCATAGACTTTAAATGAAATGACGTCGTTGCATAGACGCGATGCAGATGTTCGTCGTTGCATAGACAAAACATAGATGAAGCCGTTGCATAGACTTTAAATGAAATGACTTCGTTGCATAGACGTGATGCGGATGTTCATCGTTGCATAGACAAAACATAGATGAAACTGTTGCATATGCTTAAATGAAAGGGCGTCGTTGCATAGACGCGATGCAGATGTTCGTCGTTGCATAGACGAAACATAGATGAAGTCGTTGCATAGGCTTAAATGAAATGACGTCGTTGCATAGACGCGATGCAGATATTCGTGGTTGCATAGACGAAACATAGATGAAGTCGTTGCATAAGCTTAAATGAAATGACGTCGTTAAATATACGCGATGCAGATATTCGTCGTTGCATAGACAAAACATAGATGAATCTGTTGCATAGGCTTTAAATGAAATGACATAGTTGCATAGACGCGATGCATATGTTCGTTGTTGTATAGACAAAACATAGATGAAGTTGTTGCATATGCTTAAATGAAAGGGCGTCGTTGCATAGATGAAACATAGATAAGTCGTTGCATAGACATAAATAAAATAACATCATTGCATAGACGCGATGCAGATGTTCGTCGTTGTATAAACGAAACATAGATGAAGCTGTCGCATAGGCTTAAAAGAAATGACGTCGTTGCGTAGTTGCGATGCAGATGTTCGTCGTTGCATAGACGAAACATAGATGAAGTCGTTGCATATGCTCAAAATAAATATCGTTGTTGCATAGACGCGATGCAGATGTTCGTCGTTGCATAGACGAAATATAGATAAAGTCGTTGCATAGGCTAAAATGAAATGGTGTCGTTGCATAGACGCGATGCAGATGTTCGTCGTTTCATAGACGAAATATAGATGATGCTGTTGCATAGGCTTAAAAGAAATGACGTCGTTGCATAGGCGCGATGCAGATGTTCGTCGTTGCATAGATAAAACATAGATGAAGCCGTTGCATAGACGCGATGCAGATGTTCGTCGTTACATAAACGAAACATAGATGAACCTGTTACATAGGCTTAAATGAAATAACGTCGTTGCATAGACGTGATGCAGATATTCGTCGTTGCATAGACGAAACATAGATGAAGTTGTTGCATAGGCTTAAAAGAAATGACGTTGTTGCGTAGACGCGATGCAGATGTTCGTCATTGCATAGACGAAACATAGATAAAGCCGTTGCATAGGCTAAAAAAAATGACATCGTTGCATAGACGTGATGCAGATGTTCATCGTTGCATAGACGAAACATAGATGAAGCTGTTGCATATGCTAAAATGAAATGACGTCGTTGCATAGACGCGCTGCAGATATTCGTCGTTGCATAGAAGAAACATAGATGAAGTCATTACATATGCTTAAAAGAAATGACGTCGTTACATAGACGCGATGCAGATGGTCATCGTTGCATAGACGAAACATAGATGAAGTCGTTGCATAGACTTAAATGAAATGACATCGTTTTATAGCGTGCATACTGTGTGACCCGCCTGGGTTGAAATGATGTCGTTGCATAGGCTTTGTGCATTTACGACCTGAGTTGAAATGATGTTGAAGTTCTTGCAAACCCAATCTAGATGAAAAGTTAATGCATGAATATAAAAAATGTAAAATTGAGTAGCTAAGGATGAGAATATGACCCTGTGAGTCAAAACACCATCCCTGTACGGACATAATGCGGATGAGACCCTATAAATCCAGATGGCGCTTTTGTACAGATGTCAAGCATGAATGTGATCCTCAAAATATGCCTCAATTTTGGTATATGGGGATGCTGAACTCTTCATTTAGACAAAATCGAGTCCTTTGTAGGCAACTTGTCTGCTCTATCAAGGTGATCAGATGAACTTATCTTGTTATGTTCAAAACAAAGGAGAAAGATTTCTAATGGTGCGACCGAAGCCGATGTGGCTGCCTACGTATCCCACTGAGGAAATCAGGTCAAGACGTAGTTCGTGCAAAAAATAAAGATTTTTATGATTTTCATGCAATGTGGATCGAAGCCAATGTGGTCGCCTACGTATCCTCTGAGGAAATCAGGTCAAAACATAGATCGTGAAAAGTAAAAGAAGATTGTACAGTTTTCAAAAATGGGACCGAAGCCAATGTGGCCGCCTACGTATTCCCCGAGGGAATCAGGTCAAGACGTAGTTAGTGATACAAAAATAAAGATTTTTATGATTTTAAAATGATGTGGGACTGAAGCTAATGTGGCCGCCTACGTATCCCGTCTAGGGAATCAGGTCAAGACGTAGTTTGTGATACAAAAATAATATTTTCCATATATGTATTTTTTGTTGTTTTTCTGAAAAAGTGGAAAGACAGCATCACGTTCTGACTTTAGTTGATACCAACAATTAGTATTGTGCATAAGGATTTCCGTTTATTGCTTTCAGTCTAACCGAGACTGACTCCGGTGTAATTCTTATAGCTTCAGATGGTACCTCAGACATACCTGAGTGTCGAACTATACACATCCTCATGTTTCAAATGTCATCACTGAAAGAAAGTCTCATTTCTCACATATATTCCAGTATTTTAAATTTTGGGATGTTTAGAAAATTAATTTCACACTCAGAAAGATGTTCAATGCATGCAATTATGATATCATAGGCTTGACCGTCATGTAAGTATCCACTAATGTGAGAACCCTCAGTATAAGATCATGTAGAGCTTGTCATGGGCTTGTAATGTAGGTTTGGGAGAAGGGATGTATATCATTTGGGTAAAAAGTGACTAATCCTTCCTCGAGTGTTGGACTACGTCAATACTTGATATTTGTGCGTTTTAATGTTGACTTGCTTCTTTTCTTTTTTACTGTGCCTTGATTCTGATCTGCTTCTTTTTGTCATTTTATTTTGGACTGACTTCTTTTGAATCTTTTGCTCAGAGCTTTTTCCCTTTTTCAGAGTATTTTTTTTATTGTCGGGATTTTCGCTTTCTCCTTTGTATGAAGTCGTTCTTTGTTTTCTTTTCTCTTTTGAGACTTCGCAACTTTATTCCTTGGAAACTTCAACGCAGATCGTTGTTAGCAATTTGCACTTTTTTCATGCACTCAAGGAAGTCGGGCCAAGAGAGGGATAGTGCGTGTATGCACTCAAAAGGGTATAAGTGTAATATGTGGTTTGTAAAAAAAAAAGGCTTTAGGTTCAAAGGGGGAGTACTACGGATAATGTTATTTGGTAGGCTGAAAAGTCTCAAACGGATCAAAGAAAGCCTACGATCATTTCCTATACCGAGTGTTACTCAGGATTTCGCCTCAACAAACATTACGGTCAAGTTCTAGATCACAATACAATGAAATTGAACTTATTCTAAAACTCACCACACAATGCACATGAAATGATGAAGTTGGTTTCGTTCTTATCTTGAAAGTATGCAAGATAGTTTCATTACAGGCGTGAATCGGAGGTACCAAAAGAATCTATGGTTTACCACGAAGTCAATTCATACTGATTATTACTTATTCTATTCTATGCACACTCCTAAATGTGTTGGTATCAATTAAGTCAAACAACGGTACTTAAAATATTTTTTGTATTTTTTTTTATTAAAGTGTATCAAATGATACTTGAAAAATATATATTTTTTGTATTTTTTGAATAAAGGGTAACAAATGATACTTGAAATATATATATTATTTTTTGAATAAAGGGTACCGAACCCGAATAGGGTTGTCTACGTATCCCGCCGAGGAAATTAGGTGCGAGTAGTTCATTCAGATATGTTACAAATGTATGCTTAAAAAGAATTCATATATGATAGGATGATAACAGTAAAAACTATGCAAAATAAATGATTGTCCATTATAGAATGAATGCAAAATAAAATGATTGTTCATGATATAATGAATGTAATGGAAAAATGAATGTATGTGATATGATGAATGTAATGAAAAAATGAATGTATGTATTAGAATGAATGTAATGAAAAAATGAATGTATGTGATATGATGAATGTAATGAAAAAATGAATGTTCGTGATAGAATGAATGAAATGAAAAAAAGAATGTCTGTGATAGAATGAATGAAATGTATGGGTGAACCAAATATGTCCTCATTTTTATTATTATCATTTTTTTTTTGTGGTGCCGAACCCAAGATGGGTTGCCTATGTATCACACCGTGTGGTGAGAATCAAACACACGTAGTTCGGGAAATAGAATAGAAAGAAAATATTTTTGTGATTTTTTTTTTGAATAAAGGGAGTGTCAAACTCAAGATGAGTTGCCTACGTATCACACCGTGTGGTGAGAATCAGACACGCGTAGTTCGTAAATATATGTTATTCAATGTATGATATGAATGTATTACATAATTAAAGCTAAGCCTATCAATTAAATTTGCAAATATGTATAAAAATACAAAGATATAGAAAAACGAAAAGTGATGTGAATCTGGTATTGGCCGGCTTCTTTCAGTAAAATATCTCTTGGCTTATTTTGTGACGCTTTTGCTTTGTTCTTTCCTGGAGTGTTTCCAGGGATAATGTTTTAGAACGACCGTCCTCGAATATTTGTGAGCACGGTCTTCCTGTAAAAAATACAAGAAATGGGTGAGAGTAGGAAAACCACAAAAATAATGAAATATAGGGGTGTGACAATATAATAAAAAACTCCCCTGATTGATTTGACCGGACTGGAGGTTGATGTTTCACAAGGTCCAAGTCGTGATGTTCAAGAACGATTTATCCAGTAGAAGTCCTGATTACAGTGTGACATCAAAAAGTGCAAAAAATACAAATGCTCATGCCCGGAGTTGCGAACACATAACATGGTATATACATAGTTAAAAGGGTAATTATTGCTTTAAATAATATGTACAGAGTTGCTAGCGACAAACAATAGTAAAACAAAAAAGCATGCAAATATAGCGCACGCCCAAATATGCACGAGACCTCTCTTATGCCAGAGGTGAACCTAAACGCCAAATATACGAGATTGTGATAGATTGATCCAAGTTGCTAAACATTAATACTTTTGTTGTAAATTAAAACAATATGAATGTACATTTTCCAATTTTGGCATGTCATGATTAGGCTTGAATCTGTCTATCATTATCACGCTACACATATATGCTTATTGATCGTTGAGTTGTGAAACCCGTCGACAATTTGGTGGATTTCCTAATTGTGGAGTCATAATACCAAGGATCGACCCACCTAAGGTTTATGCATGCATGACTTAATATAAAAAGTGGTATAGCTCTATCTTAAGTTTGCTAAGATTTCGCTTACTAGACGCAAGGTTCCCGAGCGGACTACTCGAGCGAGAAGGCTACGCGGCCACCGGTTGGACTGAACACTCCGCGCAAAACGCCGACTCTCCTAAATTTGGGTATCAGAAAGAAATTTGCTGGCGCGCAAAGCACACCTCGCATGTATGCGTGTGTGATTTTTCCGTAAGGGAGGAAATATGAGCGGAATGTCAGTTTAAGAAAAACATTAAAAAAAGTAGCAATTAAAGCAGTTAATTACAAAATTAAAAGCAAACAATTTAAAAATTTACAACAAAAATAAAAGCAAAATAAAGTGCAATATTTAATTAATCTGGTTTTGCTATGGTTAAGAACCTGATATCCCCAGTGGAGTCGTCATGTTGTCGCTCCCGTTTTTGACCTCAGGGTCTGAACAGAATTGCAACGTTGCACTTTGGCGCAGTTCCTTGGATGGAGCAAAATGTTTGTTTTGAGGAGTCGCCACCTAATTAGTTAAGTGAATTAGGACACTTGAACTATTGCAATAAAAATACTGCAATTGATCTCCATTTAATGGTCTGCGAAATTAATGAGATTCTGGATCAGAGTTCTTTATTATCTTAAAGGGAAGGGGTTAGACATCCTTTAAGATCCGCTAACTTGCGGTTATCCAGTCAAACCTAGGTTAATTATCTATCATGCTTTAGAAATTAAAAATAATAATAAAAAAAAAATACAACAATAAAATAAAACTCTGAATGGCATATTCTTGTCTTCTTTAGCCTTTTTTAGGCATTTTTCCCAAGACGCATCTCCGGATACCTGTATAAACACTTAGTAAAAGTGTTAGTAAGAGAGTAAATAATTATCAAAAAAGCAATAAGAATTAATAAGTAAACTAAAAATAAAACCCGTCTTTTATACATGGGAAGCCTTGAAAATCAGACGAAGATTTCTTCATCGGCCAAATTGTTAGAAACAATAAAATAAATAAAATCTTCGGATTCGCGCCAAAACAATAATAGTTTTGATTACGGAGGGCTCAGATATATAAAATAAAGTGGGACGTCCTAAACAAGTCTTGGTTGCGAACTAGTGACTTATTAGTCAATCTAATCGCCCTGTCAGCGCCTTTTGGCATCCAGTGTAAGTAGAAGAAATCATCAACGCCCGAAGGTTTTATTTTTCGTCTTTGCAACTGTGGAGGCCTAAAAAATCGACAAATATTTTTTCATTGGCCAAATTATAGTATCTGCTCAAAATCAGTTTTAGTAAAATAAATCAAAGCAGCGGTGTCCCAAAATGAATCCAAAAATAGCAAAACAGTAGCGGTTCACCATTAATACCAAAAAAATCAAAGATCTCGACGGAGCGACCAAAATAGTGCAAAATCAGTCCGACAAATCCGAAGACAGTAGAGGCAGTGGCCCATGTTCGCCGGAAACAATACTAACACCAGTAACGTAAAATTAGATAAAGCACAAAACATCGAAATCAGTCCCAAACGAAGCAGAAAATTGTAGCAGCGATCGCTGGAATTTTTAGAGGTCCGCCGGAGTTTAACACTCCGGCAAAAATACAAGAAATGGTGCCAAATCAGTCCAGAATCAACAGTATACTAACCAACAATAGATATCAAGAAATAAGAAACAACGCAGGTCGTCGGAGTTTGGAACTCCGGAAAATATATCAAAAATGCGAAAAACAGTCCATACAGAAGCCAACACACCAAAAGGATAACGGACCGGCGTCGCCTCGTCGACAAGATGCCAGAGCGACCCCACCTGGTTTAAGGGGTATTCGACGGTGAGCAGGGGCGTTCGCGGTGAGATCCGTGATGGGTAAGGGGTTTCGCCGGAGCTTAGAGCTCCGACGTTGGCAGTGGGGTGAGGTCTGGCGACTGGATATGGAGGGATAAGGTGCGGCGTTGATGGTGGTGGGGTTCGACGGGATACGGGCAGTGGCCTGCATGTGTGTGTGTGGGGGTGTGTTGTGTTGTGACATGAGGAAGAAAAAGAGTGAAAATGGAGAGTTAATGGTGAGGTGTGTGTCAGGGTTGAGGAAAGAGATGAAGTGTTTTTATTAAGTGGGGAAATGTGCACCAGTGATCAAAGATGTATGGGTTCGGCTCCTTTTTTGAAATAAAATCAGAGGTGGAGTGTTGTAGCAATTCAAAGGAAACGATAAGATGGGAATCGTGATGGGACGTGAGAAAAGAAAGATATTTATTTTGGGGGAAATAAAAAAATATGGATTTGACTTGGATTTGGCGGATTGGACTGATCCGAATAGGGCTTCGCATTGGACTGGTTTAATAAAACTATAAAAATATTTATTATTTAAAAGAAAATTATTTAAAATATGCAAAATTATTAAAATAAAATAACTGAGTAATAATAATAAAAACATAATAATAACAACGACCTAATACTTAATTTAAAGATAGAAGATGCAATATCATTTTTGTGAAAATAAAACATATAATATTAGATAAAAATATATAAAAATGTAAAAAAATGATAATTAAAATGCGGTGTTAAAAAATACTTAAAACTGCAATGAATAGTCAAAAGATGGGTCAAAATTGAGTGTCAACACTTGAGACTAATTTATCTCATCTGGGAGGTATGGGGAAGATGAGGTGTACGCTGACCTTACCTCTACCTTAAGAAGTAGAGACTCAATGTAAAGAAATTATTTGTGATAGACCCTCGGCTCAAAGATAAGCAAACAAAAGCAATACAGAAAAAGAAACAACAGATAGGTATGAAAAGACGTGAGGACGCTCAACTACCTACTAGCTTCTATTTTAATATGTGTCATCTCTAACCTCCTATCTATGGTCATGTCCTCAGTGAGCTTGAGCTGTTGTATGTCTTTTCTAATCACATCTCCTCAATACTTTTTCGGTCTACCTCTACCTCTCCTGAAACCATTCATAGTCAATCTCTCACACCTCCGCACTAGGTCATCCGTGCATCTCCTCTTCACATGCCTGAATCATCTCAACCTCGCTTCCTTCATCTTGTCCTCCATCGCGGCCACCCCAACCTTGTCACATGTATCCTCATTCCTAATCATATCTCTCATCGTATGTCCATACATCCACCACAACATCCCAATCTACGTCATCTTCATCGTTTTAAACGTGAGAGTTCTTGACTGACCAACACTCCGCCCCATACAACAAAGTTGGTCTAACCATCATTATGTAAAACTTTCTTTTAAGTTTTTGTGGCATCTTCTTATCACACAATACTCTGGATGCGAGCCTCCACATCATCCACCATGCAATAATACAATGTATGTCATCTTCATCAATCTCCCCATTTCTTTGGATGATAGACCCAAGATACTTGAAACTCCTCTCTTCTGGATGACCTAGGTATCAAGCCTCAGTTTCACACCAGCCTCATGCGCTACGTCACTGAACTTGCACTCCAAGTATTATGTCTTGGTTCAGCTCAATCTGAATCCTTTAGATTTCAAGATTTGTCTACACACCTCCAACTTAACATTAACTCCACCACAAATATCATCCATTAAACATATGTCATCTGCAAATTACATACACCATGACATTTCACCTTAAATTTACCGCGTCAAAACATCCATCACTAAGACAAATAAAAATGAGTTAAAGGCTGACATGATCCAACTCCATCACACATGACATGTTTATACCTTTTAGCAAATAAAATATAAAATAAACTTAATCCTGAAATATTACATCTTATCGCGCTTACTAAAGGAACCCTAAAATGACATGTACAAAGAAAATATAAAAGGAGTAACAAAGTAACAAGCAATTTACCATTAGTAACAAAAGGATAGCGAAACTGTTGAATGTTTTTCAATTTTACTTCTATGTTGCCAAAATGCGAAGTCTCTATCCTCTAAAAATAAAGAACATTTTGAAAATGTAGCAGACCTCCATATCCAATCACTCTCATCTATTCCGGTGAGCCAAAACCCTAACCCCCAAACCTATATCCGATCCTAATGGACGACGATGACCACCGACCTAACGGCTACGACCACAACCATTTGCCTAAGAGACCGAAGCTCTCCACCTCATATCTTATTACAGATTCCCAAATACGTGAAGAATTCGGCCATCACCAGAAAGGCATAGCTCGTATCAATAACGGAAGCTTCGGTAGCTGTCCGGCATCCATAATCGCAGCTCAGAAGCGTTGGCAGCTTCGTTTCCTCAAACAACCCGACGACTTTTTCCTTAACCACCTTCAAAAGTGTATTCTCCACTCGCGCACGATTATCAAAGACGTTATTAATGCGGAACACGTAGAGGAGGTATCTCTAGTGGATAACGCCACAACTGCTGTCGCTATTGTCCTTCAACACGTTGGTTGGGCATTCGCTGAAGGACGTTTCCAGAAAGGAGATGCTGTCGTCATGCTTCATTGCGCGTTTCAGGCTGTTAAGAAATCGATTGAGGCTTATGTTACTCGTGCTGGTGGCTCTGTGATCGTTGTTCATTTGCCGTTTCCTCTTCGTTCCGAAAGAGAGATTGTTGCTGTGTTTAGAAAAGCCTTGGCTAAGGGTAAAGCTAATGGTAAGAAGGTTAGATTGGCTATTATTGATCACATTACATCAATGCCATGTGTTGTTATTCCTGTGCGCGATTTGGTTAAGATTTGTAGGGAAGAAGGCGTGGACCAGGTGTTTGTCGATGCTGCTCATGCCATTGGAAATGTTCATGTTGATGTTAAGGAAATTGGAGCTGATTTTTATGTAAGCAACTTGCATAAGTGGTTTTTTTGTCCTCCATCGGTTGCCTTTTTGTACTGTCGGAAATCACCTGTATCCCCTGATCTACACCATCCTGTGGTGTCTCATGAATATGGTAATGGACTAGCCATTGAAAGTGCATGGATCGGGACGCGAGACTACAGCTCTCAGCTAGTTATACCTGAGGTGTTAGAATTTATAAATAGGTTTGAGGGTGGGATTGAGGGAATTAGGATGAGGAATCATACTGCTGTGATTGAAATGGGACAAATGTTGACCAATGCTTGGGGAACAAAGATTGGTTGCCCTCCTGACATGTCTCCAAGTATGACAATGGTTGGTTTGCCTGCTAGCCTTAGGATTCTCAGCGATAAAGATGCTTTAAATTTGAGAAATCATCTGCGTGACCAATTTGGGGTGGAAGTCCCAATTCACTACCAGGAAATAAAAGAATTACAGGATGGTGATGCCTGTGTGACAGGATATGCACGGATTTCTCATCAGGTTTACAATACGGTTGATGACTATATTAAGCTGAAGGATGCAATTCTTCAGCTTGTGCGAGATGGAGTTACTTGTAAGATGTTTCACCCAGAATAAGAGGTATCATTGTGCTTGTACAATTTTCTTCTCCAACACATGATCGTTAATTAAGTGCACACTTTGATATCTTACGAGTTTGTGTGCTGTACTTCATGTTTATTGTCATGTGCATTGTGTCATGTTTCTTTCTAATCACCTTAAATAAGATGATGCTTGCATGGTGGAGAAATGTGCTGATAAGCAAAGAAGAAACTTCTTGTTCCTATATTTCAATGATATCTTATATGAAGTGTAGTGATTTGACTGTAATTGTAAACAAACTAGGCCGTTGTCTCCTTAGTGCTGCTCCTTTAAAGTCCCACATTGGTGGTGAGTAATGAGCTGTTGTCTCCTTTTTTATCTTTGTAGAGTAAAGTGTAATTTTATCGAGAATGGTAAAACTCCCAGTGCTATTAAAAGTCATAGCTTCGTCGCTCAAAGTGATGCGAAACGAGGGGTTACCGCTTCATGAGTGAAGCCATGTGCTTTAGAGAAGTTTGTGCTTAAATTTTTTTGCACTAAGTGATTCCAATAAGAATCGGTAGTCCGTTTAAGACTCAACTTTGAGGATGTTGTGGATTGATATCAGCATTACTGCATGCTGAAATTAGTTATTTTAATTGCAATCAATCTTAATTGTACTAAATTCTCTTGATTAAAAAAATCATACTACATTCATTGATTTTTGATATTTTTTCCGGCTGATTGTATGCTCATGCACTTCACTTCTCACTTTTCAATTCAAGTCGATTTTATCGCGTCTTGCTTTGGACTTTTAAAACATTGAAAACTCCCTTATATACGAGGTATACCAAAAAATAGAGAATTTACATAAAGACAAAAGTTTCTAGGAAAGACACCCAATCTTCTATAGAAATAAGAACCTGATGGGTATACCAAAATGATATTTGAGATAGGATGCTACCTTTATGTGCACAAAAAACAAGCTCTTCCCCCCCATAGATCTTCTGTTTTCTCTCCCTTCATAATATCTATACAAGTGCTAATGAAGCAACATCCACAATCTGCGTTTCCTCTTCTCCTTTAAATGCCCAAAATGTGTGCCTTATGCGATAAATCTGGCATTCTATTCATGTGCTTTAACCGTTTGTTCCTCTAATATATGTTTTTCATTGTCAAATTTTCGCTTTTCTCCCTTGGTCTACATTAGATGATACAGGCAGCTAATACTTTTAAATCCGGATGTATTCCCTTTTTGGTCTTTGCAAACATCTGCATTTGGGTGGTTTTGTGTCCCCAAGTGCGATTTACAAGTACAAATATTGAGCTTACCCAAGTAGTTGTTCTCTTGATACGCGTTAACCCTGTTGGCAACATCTTTGTTGGCACACATTTTCATTAGATACAACAAGAAAATACTTTGTGAACAAAGTGTACTCATGCAAGATCCATATTAAGAAAAAAGACGAACTCTGTAGTTCCTATAGCCGGGTATGGTAGTATGTTGTGAAGGTTCATTTCATATATATTTCAGCTGCATAACCTGCTTTTAGTGTATTGGATATTTGATCAGTTTCTACATTGAAAGCTGTATAGGTAATTTTATTTATTCTCTTTTTTTTTTTGCAGGAATTCTGCAGAGAGTTCCTTGATAGGTTGTTGCTAGTTTGTATGGAGTTTTTTACTCCGGAAAAACAAGTTGTAGAAGTTTTCTGGTTATCGAGAATAATCCTTGTAGAAGAAATATTGTAAGCGGCTAATAAATACCTATTATTGTTTCATCTTGGAAGTAGAATTATGATCGTATTTCTGTGGTACTTCAAAGAATTCATAGACTTTTTCTTCTCTCCTAAATAGTCAATATACATGGGGCCGTAAACTGCCCTTCTTTTAGGTACATCTTCGCTGCTTAGCTTTAAGCAATCTACTAACCTTAATCATCCCCTAACTGGAAATTCTTCTGCTACCTACTTGTAGGCTGAAGATCTACATATGTTCTCTTTTGATAAGTTATGTAAGAATTTATCCTCATAAAAACACCATGTAAGCTCTGGGAATGTATAGAAAATTACAAGCATTACTCTCTCTTTAGTCATTTAGGGAACATTCCAGTAAAGTACCTATGTTTTTTTGGTAAAGTAATCATATACATTCTTCATGTTACTCCAAAACTAGTAGACAAATACACTTTGTAGTAGTCTATTGCTAGCTTCTGTTTTTATTTTAAAATATCCTATTTTTCCCTTCTATCCAAACCACCCCCAAAATGCACGCTGGAAGAGTCTTTTCTATATTATTTTCTCCGCTATTCAGCTTCATTCCATACCTTTCACTATGAAATGAGGTACTTCGGTGCAAGAGAGTTACATTTCCAACCTAGGTTAGGGATTTGAGTCTCCTAGGGAGCAAAGTGGGAAAGAACCACTGCCGACTCCTTGGAAGGGCATTAGGTTCCATATACGAAAATTATGCCTCAATTCCTAGCTAGTCGAGGCCGACTATAATAATTCTCATTATCTCCCATTTGTACATTTCATGCCAACGGTAGGGTGTACCATATGAAAAAAGAGTACCTTTCATCACAGTGTTAGATATTGTTCAGTAAAAACATGCTTCATAACTCAAGCAAATTGCTGTGCTGAGACAAATAACTATTACTATCCTCAAGCTCCACCTATTACATGTAACCAGTCTCCGCTGTACATTCAACTGAAAGTGTTGCATGCTGTTCTTGACATACCCTCTAAGAATTGAGGATTGAGGTAGTCTTAATGATCGAATGAGCAAGTGAGAGATAAAAAGAGTGAAGCAAAGAGGACTAATTTTATTGTGCTACTTAAGCAATAGAGAAGAAGCGATCCATGTGGAAATAACGGGAAATAGAAACAGTCAATTTTATGCCCATTGAAATGGGTTTTGTTTATGCGCCTACTCTTTGAACGAACAGTTTGATCCAACCAACCAATTTCCCCCCTAAAAGTCTAGACTGATGTTAACTATCTAACATTAGCATGCATCTCAGATAATAAGTAGACGAGCGCAGACAGATTGTCCTTTTGGCTGGAGAAAGCCAAACAGGTCTCAAGAATAAAGCATGGCCAGATTAAATCAATAAAGACGTGGATAGAGATCAGAGTCCTTGTTGTCCCTTTGGGGACACCGGACGAAATTGAACGATATAGAGAATCTACTTCTTGTTGGAAATTGTTTTCTTCTTTCCATCTTTCTCCCGTTCTTTTTGAAGCAGTAACTTATTTACTGGCCTGTTACTGCTACATTTATGCTTGCAAGTTTGAAGAAGGAATACTTTTGGAAATCTAACTCTTTCTCTAGCAGCTCATGTATCTTTTTTTAACAAGTGTTTCGGGTCTTAATTTCTCTCTTAATGAGTAGCTGCTGACCTGCTACTGGTCCTTCTCTAAGTTGTTTTCTTTTGGCTGTTGCTTGAGTTTTGTTCTCTGTTTATCCCCACTGGTTTTCTTGTTTGTTGTTAATTGCTTTGTTTCCTATCACCCATGCCAATTTAGTCTTTGAAATGTAAAGAAAGTCTTTTATGGCCATTGTCTTTCTTGTGGTAATATATCATATAGGCAAGTAGAAGGGGGCCACTAAAGCGGTACTGAGCCCCCTTGCAGGGATCGCTTGACAGTGTTATGCCAACTCAAATCTATTCCCTTTGGCTATATAATCATGCGGTTTCTGGGAATTTGAAACCCGATTTCCTCCATAAATTTTCCGATCCAAATAGCAGAGAAGTTTCCATAGTTATACCAAGTTAGTTACTCAAATAACACACGTGTACATCTTTACCAAGTGGTAGTTAACATATTTGTCATATGAAAGGATGCTAGTAAATAGGAGGCCCGAATGGCATAAGAAAAACAGTTATGATTGAGTAGTACTCAACTAATGCGCTTTGATAAGCAAGTTATAGGTCTGTGTGTAAACAGTGTGGACTCTTAGAGACAGAGCTTATACATGCTTTTTGACTTTTATGTTTATAATTTTGATAACTGGGAAATTCCCTATGCCAGTGGTGCATGGTTTGAAACTCGGTGGATAGTGGGTCCGTCACTCTACCCTTTTCCACTCATGTACCATGCTTTTATTTACGGCAAGGTTCAAACTTGTATGCCTAACTCGCACATCATGCATTGTGCTCTTATCACTAGACCAAAGTCCAAAGCGTTAGGGGTGACTTTTACATTTATGTTTGGAGAGCTTTTTAACAGATTATCTGACACCGACATGTTAGGACTTAATTCTTTTCTGATCTTAGATGTATCGATTCGCTTTATCTTGTCTTGTTTGTGACTGGCACTGACTGCTGACCGAACCCCTTTATCCAACACACACAATTCATGAGCTGTTGACAGAAAAGAAAATAAAAGATGTTGCTTTAGTAAGGAGTCTCGGTAGGAGCTAGTAAATGTCCATTTGGTTATAATTTGTTGACATTTTTTGGTCGTCACTTCGTGAAATCTTTTAGCGCTTTTGAAACACTGAAACATATAGATTAAGTGGAAGTTTTTTCAAGAAAGACTAAAAAGGGCAGCCCGGTGCACTAAGCTTCCGCTATGCGCGGGGTCCGGGGAAGGGCCGGACCACAAGGAAGACAAGGTTCAAAAAGTAGCATGTTCCCTTTTCTGATATGCATATACGTTATCACATCTCAAATACACCCCTCCTTTTATATTGTGATACTAAATAAAGTATAAGATCAGGTAGAGTGCAAAATAACTTGAGATTCTATTGTAGTAAGGACAAGGTTTTGCAAATAACATTTGCCTATGTACTGATCTGCAGATAAGTTCTGTGGATCATTCAAACACGAATTTTCTGGTTACATTGTTTTATGTTGTTGAATCTAAGATCAATTGCTGAGTTTTGCTACGTGACCATAATCTCTTGTTCCGATAGTAGCCTATGTTCTCCAGTTAACTCACTGTGTCTTATGTTAGAAGAAGAGGCCCATGTCCATATATACCTTTTCTTCTTTCCTCTTCTTGTGAATAAGCTATGTTGTTACTGTTATCTTCTTGCTTCTTGCCTGCACTTTATTCAAGAGAATGAATTCGAACTGCTTCATTGGCTGTTCTAAGAGATGTTTAGGAATTCTTAGGTGAGATCTTTCTTGCTTGTGATAATCTGCAAGTTATGCCCAGATGGCAATGTTTCACTGGTAAATCCTGTGGAGTTGAGCACTTTTCCTTCTTGGTGTCCGGAGATTTTCTTCATTGGCTATAAATGATGTCCAAAATAATCACATTAGTTTTGCAGGTAAGTAGTCAGATGCTTTTATAGTTGCACTTGATAATTAGAAAAGCAAACACTAATGTCACTTGCAAGCCTGTTGTGTTACTCCTGGATGGTTGTATCCGACAAACTTTTGGGATGCTCTATTTCGTTGAATTTCATCACTCCCCCCCAATGCTGTGTTATTAATAGGTTTCCAGAATGCTTTTAATCTTAGTTTGTTGTGCCAGTCATCCTAATTAGTTAGCTCCTTGCTATTCTATTCTGCACATTCTACTTGTAAAATTTTGTGCTTATTCCTTCCGTCTTGTGTGTACAACCAAATCTAAGTGATACGTTAACACTTGACCAAATGGCATGTGTTGGCATCGAGCTGTTGTACTTTGCCATGTGGTGAGTTAGAAGGATTAGAAGTATATACTTGCGAAGACACAAGGTTGTTGTACTTTGGTCTGTCTTCACTGGGCAACGTGAATTCGAGGATCAAATTGATGGCTTAAAACTGATCTAAATATTTTATACCTATTTCTTATTTGATCCACCTTAGCCTAATATAAGTATTGTATAGGGAATTATTCAGCCCTCGTCTGGTAATCTTAGGAATCAAGTTTTGCAAGTTCTCAAATAGAGAGGTACCAATATAATTGGCATATTACACATTTGAGTTAACTTGTAATTCCGTGTCCTTGCCGCTCGCTGCTATCTTTTTTCTGTGCTCTGACTATTCTGAAGGGTATTTAATATTTTCGCCAATATAATTATCGGGTAATTTTTTCCACACACATTGGGAAAATTACTTTGGAATTTGAATCTTTGTTTTCAAGGTTTGCACCTATTTCATTGTTGCATGGACTAGAGAGTCTCAGACAAGATTCAAGGTGACACTATCCATTATCCTGAACTGAAAGACTTATTTCCGTTCTCTCAATGATGGAATTAATAAATAAATACACTAAATTTGAAGGAGAAGAATATGAGATGGCATCGGAAGATGACAACACAAATATGGCATTTGGTTTTTGCTATCTTCTATAGCCAAGGAATTTTAGATGCCGATGATGCACGGTTTAAAACTCAAATAAATAACTGTCTCGCTCTTTTACAGTATTCTACTTAAATACGAAACTTTGTAATTAATTTTTCCAGCTTTTTGAGATGCAAAGCTATGAATAATCGTTTTATAATGGATTTCTTCTAGTAATTCTTTTTAATGGATAATATACCTAATTCATTCAATGTCTCTTGAGACATGGTTAAGTAAGATTTTATCAGAACTTTAGTTTTGAAATGCTTTCTTTTCGCTGAGGCAACTGTTTCTGGAACTGTTAACATTGTTTTATAGGTAATATATGTATTTGAAAAAGAATCAAATCTTTTTATCTCACTGAGTATATCGATTAAAGTATTATCATCTACTTGTACTATCTCCCTTAACACTTTTAATTCATAAAATAAATCTAAATCATCAATATCAGAATGACTATTATATTTTAAATAAATCTAAACCATGGATATTTTAAATAATATATGCCTATGTAATAGAAATATCAAGTACAATAAATTTTAATTGAAAAAATAATACTAAAAAAATGAAGAAACAGAACCCGATTCAAGTAACTTGATCTTAAAATAAGAATTTGTTGCTTCATAAACTTTTAATAATGGTTGATATCCAAGAAAATACAAAATAATAATTTCTTGTCACACACTTTTGACTTTTGCTCTTGCTTGTTTCAAGAATAATAGTGTTAAAGAGATTTTTTTTAAAGCTTGAAGAAACAAAGAGAATATAAAGCTTGAATGAACAAAGAAGATATAAAAAAAAAGGAAAATTATGTTTTTTTTTTTTTTGTGAAAAATTGTGCATTCTTTCTTTCAGTCTTGTACTGGCGGTGCAATGATAATGTTTAGGAAAATGAGCGATTTTGCATAGCCTAAAAAAGAGATGGAAAGTCACTTTCGTTGAAAAGGTAAAAAGAAAATTTAATGATTACTTTTCACTTTTCTTTCATAAATTCTTTGTTTTACACGTTCTAAACTTATTTTGAGGCCCCTTTTACGTTAATTCAAAGTACAAACGATACATTTCCATTTATTAAAAATCTATAATACTTTTTTTTAAACAAAAGCTTATACTATAACTATTATGGTATAAAATGAAGTCTTCAAAAGTTGAAGACTTCAAACCGAAACTTCAGCAACTTTACCCAAATGCCACCCTCTGTTAAATTAAAAGGTCAATATGAAAATATAAATAATTCACACAATAAATATCGAGAGTGTAGGCGTTTTAGTCGGGTTCGTACACGCAGCGGAATTTAAAAATTTATGTTTCAAACTCGACTTTCGATCAAACTGTAGTATGAATATATGATGTAAAATAAACACAAAGCATAATGTAATACTTCGATAGAAGACTTACATTTTGTAGATAGCAATTCGCGAAATCTGAGGCTTTGTGTAGCCCGAGGGTGCACACACAAACGTCCCTCGATTTGCAAGTTCTGAAAAACTTTGATGTAATTGCTAAGTCTAGAATGCTAGGAATTCCGACAGAGATTTAGAAGAGATTTGTCTCTTGCAATTGGTGTGTTGAAATGGGAGCCCTCTCTATATAGTTGAGAAGACAACCTAGGGTTCCCCATGGGCGGCCATTATAACAAGTCACAGACTAGGCGAAGTCGGACCAGCTGGGCCTCAAAGACCGCGGCCCAGAGTAAGTGGCACCGCGGTCCCTACACGCGTTTTGGCACCGCGGTCCTGTCCCAATTTTCTGTCTTATTCCCATTTCCAATGTCCAGTTATCAACCGAACATATATAAAATCTCCTTCTAATTGCATCCTTCAATCGACAGAATATTTGACTTAGTGTTACCCTTCAGGCCTTTACATATCGTCACTAATTACATTAGGATCTTCATGGAACTCCTGATCGCTGGGAAGACGAACCTAATATGTAAAAGTTTAGCTACCGAAGCATGTGAATCGAACCTATATGTGGAAAGATAAAATCCTTTCATTCATTTACACACTCAATCAAGCTTAGGATTTGTCAGTGTCTATCCAAATGGCTTGATCATTATAACTCATCTATATTAGTTGATAACAGGACCGTATCACGCGTATCGTTGCGTTAACGGCGACTTAGTCAACCTAATATCTTATGAGTATCTGAGTGTTCTCTCTTATATACATTCAAGGAATGAATTCTAATCTTGGTTCGACTACCACCTTTAATCCACTTCGTAACGTACCCAAAACAAGTCGCGTCTCAACCTATAAGTCATTTGAGCTTAGGACATGATCAAAGTACATTACTCCGTGAATAAGGTGCGTATCAACCTCAAGTCTAAGGACTACTATCTCCCACATACTGATGACACTTTAGACATATAACAAACAACGCATCAGTAGGGTATACCAATACTTCAACAAGTATCCATGTGTTCATCACGAGTTGCCATAACTCGTAGCAAGTGAGACATACTACATCCCTAAGGATATGATGCAGACCACATGTCGACATATCACATATCATCGATATCCCAATCTCGATGATCATTAGTCGAGGTAGTTTAAGAGTTACGTTATAATATTAATTCTCACATCATTAATAAACACGTAAACTCTAGGGATACATTTATAGAATATTATAAACAATCAACTAATAATTCAACAAATGCAAATGCCATAATATTAATCATCATTAATATATAAATATGAATGTGTATAAAGTATATTTTATCCTAATACAGATTGTCTCTAAGACATACATATACTTTCAATCTCTCACTTGGCCTAGAGTCAATCACCAACATATCTAATACCCATGTTCTCAAAATGACCATTATGCTTCACCAAGCTTAATGGTTTAGTAAACGGATCTGCTAGATTATTGTTGTTACACCCCGTAAGTTCAGGTCATGTAAAAGAGAATGTACGTAAGGAATCAAGAATTGGAAATTGGTACGAAAGGAAGAATTGTTTTTCCGACGGAAAATCTTCCGGACGTCGGAAAGGAAAAATGTTCGTTGTTGAGAATTGGATTCTCAAAATGCATTATTTGAAGAGTATGAAACTTATTAACATTATGAAAATTTATTTTTACGGATTTGGTCATGTGGGGCCCACCCGAGGAATTTTACGTTTTGTGGGGTCCACGAGGGTTACAGAATTTTATGGACGAATGGGAGGGCGACACGTGGCACCTCCCCCACATGGTCTTGGTTCGAAAATAGTAAGGGTAAAATGGTCATTTACCATCAAGGAAGATAAGTCTTGCTAGCTTGAGATTGTTGACCAAGTCAACTTGTCCACTTGGCTTTACATTAATTGCTCTTCATCCAGCCTGAGTATTTTAATCTAAGCCCTCCTTTGTGTTATATATTCACTACACTAGTGCAAGACTAGTCTTGAACACTTAGAAAAATTAGAGACCTTGTTCTTGTGCTTGAGTAGCTCTCGGGTTTGGTCCATAGTCCACACAAAATTTTTGTAGTTTTGATCCATTATTCACAAGACTTTAACCCAATGTCCCTAAGGGTATTGTAAGGATATCTCAATAGAAAGATTTGGAAAAAGCAGCGTTTTCCACGTTAGTCATGGCGAAAACCTAAGTAGTTTTCCTAGTTTTGGATTGGAAATGGAAGAGAAGTTGGTTGTGAACTTCTAAAGGCTTGAATAGCGGATTGGAGCGTAAAGGAAAGGAGCTAAGAATTGCTAAGTAGCGACTTTGAATCTTGGAAATTTTAAGGGCTTATAAAGGTATAAATCTTGTCGTTTTAGTAGTTAAGATTTACTTATTGTTGTAGCTATGGATATTAGCAAGCATGAGGTATATATTATGAAGTTTGATAAGAATATTGGCTATTGGAATCCTAATCCGAAAACTAGCATGTTTAGCCTTAAGATTACAATTCAAGTTGATTATTAGTTTAAATTAAATCGCGTGTTGTATAAAGAAGGAAATTGTAGTTGTTGAAGTTGTTTATGACTATATAACATGTTAGACCTTAGAACTTGGAATTGGAAAAGGATTGGAAAAGACTTAGTGTTGTTGTATATGTGGCCGAGAATGGCTTGGTTGTTAAACTATTTGGTATGAATTGTGGGGAGGAATTTTACACGTATTGTAAGGCGTGTAATCCCCTTTGGTTGGTTGTTGTGTTGAGCCTTAAATGTGGCATGTTTGGTTATTGTATTCGGCCTTGAAAAAGGTGGCAAAGTATGTAGAAACAAAGGAAGTGCTGCCCGATTTTCCGTAGAATAAGAGACCGTATACTTAGTATTATTCTACGTTAGAGACTAGAAGTTGATAGTCATGTTGTGACCATTATAGGTTGACACTTCTACGTGCGGCGTATTCGGCTTAACTTGTGGATTTAGCCGAAAAGGTATGTGAACTATCTCCTCTTCTAGCATGATTCCTTAAGATAAAGAAAGTATGTCCTACTCCTTAAATGATCCATTCCTTGGTTGTATTTGGATTGCCAAAAATATAATTTGTTCTATGTACTTCCTGGATTGTACTTTGATGTTTAAATTGTAAGTTGTATAATCCATTGCCTTAGTGAAGGTTGGATTCTTAAGAGTGAAAGTATTTTACTTAAAGTACATAGAGTCTTGAAAAGGAAGTGGTTTCCAAACCTTTTGGCTAGTGCCTTAGTTCCAAAACCTAAGGGTTGTTATAATGACTTTAGGGGAGTTAAAGGAGTGAGTTACTTGAGGTTTACAAGTAGAAGAAACTTGTTTTCTAAATATTAAGAGACTTGAAGTATTTTGAAAGTTAAGAAGCTTGATTTGTAAGTATGTGATACTTGGTTTTAAAAGTATAAGTCTCTTGGTTATAAAAAGGAATGAATTGGTCTAAAACCATAAAGGGTTATAACGTCTTTATGGAAAGTTGGTTATAACGGCTTTATGGAAGGTTAAGAAAGTTGTCTATTTTGATTAATGGGCATAAGTTGCCTAGATTGTAAAAATTTGAAGTTACTTGATTTCAAGCTTTGAAATGAGTTTTCTAAAAGTGTAGTAACTTACTTTGCAAAATAGACACACCTTGATACTACGGGTGTTAGTATCTTGGGGTTTTACATAAAAAAGAGTCTTTTGAAAAGAATGTACGTACGTAGTACTTTGGCTTGTTTAATTGAGAATTATTCTATGTGTGCCTTGATAAGTACTTTGGCTTATTTAATTTAGAATTATTCTATGTGTGCCTTGATAAGTACTTTGGCTTGTTTAATTGAGAATTATTCTCTAAGTGCCTTGAGTTTATAAAATGAAAGTCTATAGATTTTATGAACTTGCCTATGTGTGTTGGTGATAGCCTTTGAGTGCAAGTATTATGTTTTATTACGTTGCCGCGACTCTCGGTTGGAGGGTCGGCTGTCTTGTTGTAAGATTACTTAGACGTCTGCAAGCGGTGATGTGGGATTCCACGGGTATGCTTCCATTATTTGTATTACTCGCGGGCGTGCTTATACGATGTGGGATTCCAGGGCATGTGACCAGGAGGCGGGTTAGATTCCCGGATTTGTTTGTATTACCCCATGGTCATGCTTCTACGATGTGGGATTCCGGGGCATGCGACCACGTGGGATATTTTATTCCATGGATTAGCCCTCCATGAGGTGTAGTGACGCATGATGGCTCTGGTAGTTAGCTTTCGTACTTGCCCCCGTCGGTGGCTGACGCAGGATGGCTCTGGTAGATAGCTTTCGTACTTGCCCCCGTCAGTGCTATTACCTGATTTAGTCTGATGAACTCGGTAGATAGCTTGCGCTTGCCGGTCATATCTCGTGATGACGAGTTGGATATGGTAGTTAGCTTTTACTTGCCCCGTCGATTGTTGACGAGTTGGATCTGTAGTTGGCTTTCGTACTTGCCGTCGGTTTATGATCTGAGTTGGATCTGGTGGTTCGTTTTCCTACTTGGCCCGTACAGTTTTTAGGACACAGGTGGGACTTGGTGTTCATGTATGCTTATTGGTGTTATATTATGTCATGGACTGCCGGCAGTGAGGAAGGATTCCACGGGCATGATTGATATTGTGGGCGTGAGACCCATGGTTATATTTTAGTAATGACTTTGAGGCACGCGTCCACGACTTGATATGGCTTATGTATTGTATCTTGTAGGTTGGCTATCATACATGTCTCTGTTTTGTTTAGTATTATGATTTCATTATAGTACTTATCATTTCACATACTTGGTACATTCTTCGTCTTGACCTCGCCCGGGAGGTTGCGTTTATCTTGCGAGTTTAGGTCTGTGATTTGGTGATCGGAAGGTGTAGGACCTGCTCAAAGTTTTGGATAGCTCCTGCATTCGGAGTTTATCTTTTTGGTATAGATCCTTGATGCAGGCTTTTGTCTTTATGGGTATAATGGGGCCTTGTCCGTCATATTTGATAAAACTCTTAGAGTGCTGTATTCGTGTGTGGGATTGGACTCGTATGCGGTGTAGTGTCTTTTGATTATGTATATTATGGCGGCGCATCGGCTTTGCCCTTATGCGTATGTTGGTTTAAAAAAATGAGGTGTTATTTAATTTCATGATTTACTTAGTTGTTAAGGTAGAAGGTGCGGGTAGGGCACGATCCTGAGGGAGTTCGGGCGTGACATAGTGGTATCGAGCGATCGATCCTCGGAATGTTTCTGACCGTGTCTAGTAGAGTCTTGATTATCGGTGTGTTGCGCGCCACACCCATAAGCGAGGCTACGGGGACATTTAGGAGTTAGTTTATTCTTCTCACTCTAAGATCGTGCCATAGAGCATGTGTTAGTAAGATAATTCCTCTCGGCGTATTTTTGTGTCTGGTATGCCTCGAGGAGAATGATGCTTGAAGGGCAAAGGAGTAGCATAAGCTACTAGTCGATTCGAGAGTTGATAGGGCTTATGCGAGGTATCTGGATGTTGTTCGCGATCGGCGAGTTCCTGCGCGAGTTTTGAGACCCGGCACGAGCCTCAGGTTTCTCAGTTAGAGAAGACTATAGTCGTGAGAGAAGCGATTATGTTATTGACCAAGATAGCGGTGCTACAGTTTCATCGGCGGGGAGGTTATTCGGCGATGCAGACAGTGTCTGAGGGTAGAGGCAGCGCGGAGATCGGCGTAAGAGGCTGGGCAGGTTGGTTATCGGTGAGTTTTTGGGCCAGCGGCCTCGTGAGTGAGATATTCGTCGGCCTACCCAGTACATACCCCGCAGCTCACGGGTGGGATATTGGACCCCACAAGGTATTTAGGGCGGTCCAAGCTCCGGTCGAGGTTCGAAGGAGCGAGAGGACTTCCTCGATCGAGGCCACCTATTCCTCGATGTTTGGTGTAGTAAGCGTCGTTCGGAAATTTCGTTATAGCACGGTGTTTGTTTTATTGTGGCCGTCGGGCCGTATGCGAGTGTGTCCTTTTAGAAAGAGCAGGTGGCGCTCGACCTATGAGGCGATAGTTGGTTCCTTTCTCCATGTTGTCGTCCCTGAGGCGGGGTGTTGGATGTCGGCCCGGTAGTGGTAGAGGTCAGGATGGAGTTTATAGTTCTGGCGGTCCTTCGAACCGCAGAGATGACGTGACTACTGGACAGGATCAGGAGGCGACATCGCATGGGGTTACAAGTATATTTTGATTAGTTTGAATCATACGTGCATTGATAGATTCAGATTTCGCCCTAGCATATATGTTTTCCCTTTGTTGCTAGCAGTTGTAAGTGATAGTACCCCCAGAGGTAGGATTACTTTGATTAGTAAAGTGAAAAGTTAAGAATGTTGACAAGAATGGTAAGTGAACTGAGACTATAGTTGTGTAGAGTTCACAAGTTGTAGTTACCCCATAAGTGTAAGACCCGATAGGGAAGGATGTGCGGTAGAAATACTTGGCCTATGTGTGAACCTCAGTGAATAGGGGATAGGGTGAGAAGTACCTTGAGATAAGAGAGATTTATTTGGACTAAGAATGAGAAGTTAAGTGTGACGATGAGTCGGGTTATGGACTCATTTCGGGTCAACCGGTAGTATGGAATGGGGTGATGTCAGTTAGAAATGGTCCCGTTATGTGGTAGGGTCACGAGGATGCAAGGCCCAAGTTTAGTTAATTGTTGTACGAGTTTGTGGACGCGTTCCACCGGAATCAGGTCGTAAGGACCGAGAAGAGCCTTAACGGGAAAGTAAGTAACAATATGGCCAAGTTTGGATAGTAACTCCAAGGATTGGAGAACAGAAACAATATTTGAGATTTTGTACGTGTACTAGATAAGTTTGAAAGTACGAGAAAGTATGACAAGTAAGGAAAGAAAGGAACCTCTAAGGATCCCGTGTTTTAGAAGACAGTAACCTTCGAGTATTGTGAGAAGGGACCACGGACGGAAGGTCCATTGTTATGTTTACGTATGTTGTGGTGGCCATGTGTGGCATCGTTGGTCTTGTGCAGTTTTGATTGATAGGCATAGTATAGAGTTTATGCCGGAGTTTGTATAGCGTGACAACCGACTAAGAACATTCGGGGACGAATGTTTCTAAGGGGGGAGAATGTTACACCCCGTAAGTCCAGGTTATGTAAAAGAGAATGTACGTAAGGAATCAAGACTTGGAAATTGGTACGAAAGGAAGAATTGTTTTTCCGACGGAAAATCTTCCGGATGTCGGAAAGGAAAAATGTTCGTTGTTGAGAATTGGATTCTCAAAATGCATTATTTGAAGAGTATGGAACTTATTAACATTATGGAAATTTATTTTTACGGATTTGGTCATGTGGGGCCCACCCGAGGAATTTTACGTTTTGTGGGGTCCACGAGGGTTACAGAATTTTATGGACGAATGGGAGGGCGACACATGGCACCTCCCCCACATGGTCTTGGTTCGAAAATAGTAAGG
Organism: Przewalskia tangutica; assembly: GCA_029844215.1. Taxonomy (NCBI): domain Eukaryota; kingdom Viridiplantae; phylum Streptophyta; class Magnoliopsida; order Solanales; family Solanaceae; genus Przewalskia; species Przewalskia tangutica. The sequence continues at coordinate 128,469,564 of CM056721.1, forward strand.
GTAAAATGGTCATTGACCATCAAGGAAGATAAGTCTTGCTAGCTTGAGATTGTTGACCAAGTCAACTTGTCCACTTGGCTTTACATTAATTGCTCTTCATCCTAGCCCACAAGTATTTTAATCTAAGCCCTCCTTTGTGTTATATATTCACTACACTAGTGCAAGACTAGTCTTGAACACTTAGAAAAATTAGAGACCTTGTTCTTGTGCTTGAGTAGCTCTCGGGTTTGGTCCATAGTCCACACAAAATTTTTGTAGTTTTGATCCATTATTCACAAGACTTTAACCCAATGTCCCTAAGGGTATTGTAAGGATATCTCAATAGAAAGATTTCGGAAAAACGACGTTTTCACGTTAGTCGCAAGGCGAAAACCTAAGTAGTTTTCCTAGTTTTGGATTGGAAATGGAAGAGAAGTTGGTTGTGAACTTCTAAAGGCTTCAAATAGCGGATTGGAGCGTAAAGGAAAGGAGCTAAGAATTGCTAAGGCGCGACTTTGAATCTTGGAAATTTTAAGGGCTTATAAAGGTATAAATCTTGTCGTTTTAGTAGTTAAGATTTACTTATTGTTGTAGCTATGGATATTAGCAAGCATGAGGTATATATTATGAAGTTTGATAAGAATATTGGCTATTGGAACCCTAATCCGAAAACTAGCATGTTTAGCCTTAAGATTACAATTCAAGTTGATTATTAGTTTAAGTCGTCGCATGTTGTATAAAGAAGGAAATTGTAGTTGTTGAAGTTGTTTATGACTATATAACATGTTAGACCTTAGAACTTGGAATTGGAAAAGGATTGGAAAAGACTTAGTGTTGTTGTATATGTGGCCGAGAATGGCTTGGTTGTTAAACTATTTGGTATGAATTGTGGGGCGGAATTTTACACGTATTGTAAGGCGTGTAATCCCCTTTGGTTGGTTGTTGTGTTGAGCCTTAAATGTGGCATGTTTGGTTATTGTATTCGGCCTTGAAAAAGGTGGCAAAGTATGTAGAAACAAAGGAAGTCTTTGCCCGATTTTCCGTAGAATAAGAGGCGTATACTTAGTATTATTCTACGTTAGAGACTAGAAGTTGATAGTCATGTTGTGACCATTATAGGTTGACACTTCTACGTGCGGCGTATTCGGCTTAACTTGTGGATTTAGCCGAAAAGGTATGTGAACTATCTCCTCTTCTAGCATGATTCCTTAAGATAAAGAAAGTATGTCCTACTCCTTAAATGATCCATTCCTTGGTTGTATTTGGATTGCCAAAAATATAATTTGTTCTATGTACTTCCTGGATTGTACTTTGATGTTTAAATTGTAAGTTGTATAATCCATTGCCTTAGTGAAGTTTGGATTCTTAAGAGTGAAAGTATTTTACTTAAAGTAGAGTCTTGAAAAGTGGTTTCCAAACCTTTTGGCTAGTGCCTTAGTTCCAAAACCTAAGGGTTGTTATAATGACTTTAGGGGAGTTAAAGGAGTGAGTTACTTGAGGTTTACAAGTAGAAGAAACTTGTTTTCTAAATATTAAGAGACTTGAAGTATTTTGAAAGTTAAGAAGCTTGATTTGTAAGTATGTGATACTTGGTTTTAAAAGTATAAGTCTCTTGGTTATAAAAAGGAATGAATTGGTCTAAAACCATAAAGGGTTATAACGGCTTTATGGGAAGTTGGTTATAACGGCTTTATGGAAGGTTAAGAAAGTTGTCTATTTTGATTAATGAGCATAAGTTGCCTAGATTGTGAAAATTTGAAGTTACTTGATTTCAAGCTTTGAAATGAGTTTTCTAAAAGTGTAGTAACTTACTTTGCAAAATAGACACACCTTGATACTACGGGTGTTAGTATCTTGGGGTTTTACATAAAAAAAAGGCTTTTGAAAAGAATGTACGTACGTAGTACTTTGGCTTGTTTAATTGAGAATTATTCTATGTGTGCCTTGATAAGTACTTTGGCTTATTTAATTGAGAATTATTCTATGTGTGCCTTGATAAGTACTTTGGCTTGTTTAATTGAGAATTATTCTCTAAGTGCCTTGAGTTTATAAAATGAAAGTCTATAGATTTTATGAACTTGCCTATGTGTGTTGGTGATAGCCTTTGAGTGCAAGTATTATGTTTTATTACGTTCTGCGACTACGGTTGGAGAGTCGGTTGTCATTGTAAGATTACTTAGGCGCATCGGCGGTGATGTGGGATTCCACGGTATGCTTCCATTATTTGTATTCCTCCTCGACATGCTTATACGATGTGGGATTCGGAGCGTGTGACGAGGCGGGTTAGATTCGGATTGTTTGTATTACCCCACGGTCATGCTTCTACGATGTGGGATTAGGGCGCGACCCGTGGGATATTTTATTCCATGGATTAGCCCTCCGTGAGGTGTAGTGACGCATGATGGCTCACGGTAGTTAGCTCCGACTTGCCCCGTCGGTGGGCGGCGAGATGGCTCGGTAGATAGCCAGATTTTGCCCTCGCTGCTATTACGCTGATTTGGTACTGAGACTCGGTAGATAGCTTGCGACTTGCCCGGCCATATCTCGTGGCAGCAGGTTGGATCCGTAGTTAGATTTCGTACTTGCCCCCGTCGATTGTCGACGCAGTTGGATCGGTAGTTGGCTTTCGTCGCCCCGCCGTCTTTTATAATCTGAGTTGGATCCGGTGGTTCGTTTTCCTACTGCCCGCGTCTGATTGTTAGACACAGTGGGACTTGGTGTTCATGTATGCTTATTGGTGTTATATTATGTCATGGATCGGCGATGAGAAGGATTCCACGGGCATGATTGATATTGTGGCGTGAGACCCGTGGTTATATTTTAGTAATGACTTTGAGGCACGCGTCCACGACTTGATATCGCTATGTATGTATTGTGTCTTGTAGGTTGACTATCATACATGTCTCTGCTTTGTTTAGACTGTTATGATTTCATTATAGTACTTATTGCTTTCACATACTTGGTACATTCTTACATCGACCTCGCCCGGGGCCGCGTCATGCCGCAGTTTAGGTACGCTGATTTGGTGATCGGCAGTGTAGGACCGCTCGAGTTTTGGATAGCCGCATGTTCGAGTTTATCTTTTTGGTATAGATCCTTCAGTACATGCTTTTGTACGGTTATGGGTACGGCGGGGCCTTGTCCCGTCATATCTCAGTAAAACTCTTAGAGGTCTGTATTCATATGTGGGATTGGACTCATGTACAGTGTAGTGTCTTTTGATTATGTATATTATGGCAGTCTTGTCGGCTTTGCCCTTGTACGTATGTTGGTTTTAAAAAAAAATGAGGTGTTATTTAATTTCCGCAGTTTACTTAGTTGTTAAGGTAGAAGGGTGCCCAGGTAGGGCACCAGTCACGGGCCCGGGGTTCGGGGCGTGACAATTGTCTTGTGGGAATATAATCTATTTTGATATCTTCAGCTTCCACCATCTCTCGGAGAATGTGGTACTTCATCGGTACATGTTTGTTTCTGTTAGTTGATCTTGGTTCCTTTGCCTGTGCAATCGCACCAGTGTTGTCACAATAAATAGTTATTGGACAACTAGCACTCGGAACAACCCCTAGTTCCTTCAGGAACTCCGAAATCGCGACATCTTCCTTAGCAGCTTCCGATCCAGCAATGTACTCCGCTTATGTAGTCGAGTCTACAGTAGTAGCCTGTTTGGAACTCTTCCAGCTCGCTGCTCCTCCGTTGAAAACAAAAGTGTAACCAGACTGAGATTTGAAATCATCAACATCTGTCTGGAAACTAGCATTGGTATACCCAGTGGGAACCAGCTCGTTATCTCCACCATAGACTAGAAACTAATCTTTAGTACGTCTTAGGTACTTGAGAATACTTTTGACTGCCTTCTAGTGTTCCTCACCAGGATTTTGCTGGAACTTGCAAGTCATACTAAGTGCAAAGGCCACATATGGCCTAGTACAGTCATGGCATACATGATCGATCCTATAGCCGAAGCATATAGGATCCTCTTCATGCGCTCAAGTTCTACAGCACTAGAAGGGCAACCCTTCTTAGATAACTTGATACCTTGACCCATTGGAAGACCGCCTTTCTTGGAATTTTCCATTGAAAAACGTCTAAGCACTTTGTCTATGTAGATTGACTGTGACAGCCCCAACAATCTATTAGGTCTATCTCTGTAGATCTTAATTCTCAGAATGTAGCAGGCTTCACCTAACTCCTTTATTATGAAGGTCTTGGACAACCAATCTTTAACTAACTGCATGAGGGTCTTATTATCTCCCATTATCAATATGTCATCAACATATATAATAATGAAGACAATACCCTCATTCTCGCGTTTGATGTAAACACACGGATCCTCTTTGTTTCTGACGAAATTAAAAGATTTGATAGCGTTGTCAAAATAAATGTTCCAACTCCTAGAGGCTTTCTTAAATCCATAAATGGACTTCTGTAGCCTGCACACAACATTTGGTTTGGATTCACATGAAAAACCCTCGGGTTGTTTCATATACACTTCATCATTTAGATCACCATTGAGGAATGCAGTTTTGACGCCCATCTGCCAAATGTCATAATTATAGTGTGCAGCTATCGCAAGAAAAATCCGAATAGACTTTATCTTAGCCACCGGTGAAAAGGTTTCATCATAATCCACACCAGGACGCTGAGTAAAACCTTTAGCCACTAGTCTAGCTTTGTAAGTCTGAATCTTACCAGATACATCAATCTTCTTCTTGAAGACTCATTTGCATTCTATGGGTTTAACCCCATTTGGAAAATCAACCAAGTCCACACTTGATTGATATACATAGATTCTATTTCGGATTTCATGGCTTCTTGCCTTCTCTTCGAATCATTGTCTAGCATTGCTTCGTTATAGGTTCTAGGCTCGTCATTATCTGAAATATCTAGCTCATTTTGTGTTCCCACAAGTAGATTTAGTCTTTACGAAGGACGATGAGTTCTAGTAGACCTACAGAGTTGATTATCTTGTAGTTCAGTTACATGTATGTTCTGACTGTGAGTAGGTTCTTGTGCGCTGGTCGATCCACCAATATTAGAGCTTTCAGGAATATCATTTTCATGTTTTCCCTGAATGGGAGGAAATGCAACTGGTGCAATTGCTCCCAAGGTCTGTGCAGAAGGATTTTGCATCTCTGCATCTCTCCTCGTAGCACTCCCACTGGCCGAAGGGCGTACACTGAGTACCCAATCTTCGCCGAAAACTCCCACTGAATCCTTGCCTTGTTCATTCGGCAAGGTTTCAACCTCTATGTTACTTTGTTGTTGAATTTCTATCTCTGTGCAACTCTCTTCCTTGTAGACATATTCATCTTCAAGAAAAATTGCGTTCCTAGAAATAAATATCTTATGTTCTCCAGGAAGATAGAAATAGTATCTCTTACTTTCCTTTGGATACCCAACAAAGTAACATTTCTCACTTTTAGACTCCAACTTATCAGTGACCAATTTCTTAACATATGCAGGACACCCCCAGGGCCTCATGTGTCTAAGTGCTGACTTCTTGCCACACCATACTTCATATATTGTCTTTTCAACTGATTTAGAAGGAAATCTATTCAGAACATATATCGAGGTTAAAATAGCGTATCCCCAAAGGTATGTTGGAAGAGCTGAAAAGCTCATCATAGAACGAACCATGTCAAGCAAGATTCGATTTCTCCTCTCGGCAACACCATTCATTTGTGGTGTTCCAGGAGGTGTCCATTCGGAATGGACTCCATGAAGCTTTAAGTAGTCAAGAAATTATTTACTCAAGTATTCACCCCCTCGATCAGATCGGAGTGTCTTGATACTCTTTGAGAGCTGTTTCTCAACTTCACACTTAAACTCCTTAAACTTCTCGAAGGCCTCAGATTTGTGTCTCATTAGATACACATATCCATACCTTGATAAGTCGTCTGTAAAAGTAATGAAGTACGAGAAACCTTCTCTAGCTTGAGTCGAAAATGGTCCACATACGTCCGTATGTATCAACTCAAGCACATCTTTGGCACGGATCCCCTTTCCAGAAAGAGGTTTAATAATCATCTTACCCTTCAAACAGGATTCACAGTTACAATAAGATTGTAAGTCAAATGGTTCGAGGTAATTTAATTTCCTCAACCATTCAATCCTCGTTTGATTGATATGACCAAGCCTGCAATGCCACAAGTATGTAGAATTTCTTTCATTTAACTTAGCTCTTTTATTTTATACATTGAAAATTTTCCTGCGGCAGTTTAATGTATACAATTCATTCACAAGAGGCGCAATTCCATACATAACATTATCAAAAGTCAAAATCATATTGTCATTATTAATGCATGAGGGAAAACCCTCATTGTCAACTACATGAATGAAAATTATGTTCCTTGTCAAAGAAGGAACATAATAACAATTGTTCAACATTAAAATTTTGTCGGAAGGTAAATCTAGACTATAAGTTCCCACGCGCTTAGCACCGACACGTGCTCCGTTTCCGATGCGCAGGTCCACCTCTCGAGGCCCGACCTTCCTGCTATCAGTTAGCCCCTGCACATTTGTACAAATGTGTGAGCCACAAGCGGTATCAAGTACCCAGGAATGAGAATCATTTATATACAGATTAATTTCAATTACAAACATACCTTGCCCAGTAGAGACTGAGGCACCTGGTGGCATTCTTCCGCCTGGAGCAGTACATTCATTTCTCCAATGCCCCTTCCTGTTACAATTCATGCAAACATCCAATGCCGACAATTTCTTCTTCTTTTTCTTCGCCCCTCCCTTGGGCTTCATTGCTGTTACCGGAGCAACAACTTTGCCATTTCCCTTCTGTTGTCCCTTACCTTTCGGTTTGGGGCGACTAGAGGAGCCAACCATCAGAATAGGTTTGCTCTTTGAGGTCGAAGACTCGAAGGTTTTCAGCATATTATGCAACTCCGGCAATGTCGATTTAGTTTCATTCATATTATAATTAACAATGAAACTCTCAAACGACCTAGGAAGTGAATGCAGGATGAGGGTGGTGGAGACTCTGTCATAAAACTTTATGTCAATGGATGCAACCTCTCAATCAACTCAATAATTCTCAAAACATGTGGAGACACCTGACCCCCTTCATTTAGCTTACATTTGAAAAGTTCTATGAGCAGGTCATACTCCATTGTCTGAGATTGCGAGTCATAGAGACTCTTCAAATGTGCTAACATTTCGTTGGGCCCCATGTGCTCATGCTGTCTTTGCAATGGTGGTTACATAGAAGACAACATTAAACATTGAGCTGAAGTGGCATCCTGAAAATGTTTCTCGTAAGCAACCTTATCGGAGGTGGCATACTCAGCAGAGTCCTCCGCAGGAGCTGTAGGGAATACCTTGTCCAATGTATATTCAATCTTTTCTTGTCTCAGGACAATTCTTACATTCCTGAGCCAGTCTATGAAATTGGGTCCAATAAGTCTGTTGGACTCCATAAGCATTTTCAACAAAAAATTTGACATTCTGAAGATCTGAAGATATAGATAGAACAAGAAAATGCAATCAACATTCATTCTCCTAATTTATACACATTCATTATATGCTGATTTAACATGACCTTTTATTTAATTAGCTCCCACTATTTTGCATACTTCTACGACCCCATGTAGAATACGGACCTAAATCATTTTAAGGTCATAATGGGTCAAGATCCAAACATATGCTATATCCGCGTTTGCTTTGGCTGATAACTTCAATAACACACTTTGGTAGGTCTTCAACCAATTGTAAAACAACTCTACAACTCTTGGTTTGATTAAATATCTTTCATTTTAATCTTGCGTCTTTAGACTAGTCCGACACTTTGGCGCCAAGATTCATCTAAACAAGCCAACCCCATTACACGACTGCGTAAATGCCTAAGTAAATTTAGCCTTTGCAAGCCAACACTTTGGTGTAAATACCTACAAAAGTTTATTGTCTACTTTCATTTTAACACATCTATGAAAGGGCCTTGGTCCTCGTAGACTTAGAGCAAATGCTTTGACATAAATACTCGTATCGCCGAAGAGGATTTAGCACCCTAACAATTATAATGGACGACACGTTATAATTAGACTTGTATTTAATGTTTGGGGAATATTTTCAGTTTTCGGGGATTTATTCAAGATCAATAATCACGTCATACATCATATGACATCCTATCATGCAATTTCTAAACACATTTAGAAGGGAAACCATCAAACCCAATAGGCATGGTATAAGATGGTTTTAATCACATACTGGACGCCGTCTACCCAGACAGTTATAACGGTCATTTGAAATTAAATAATTACTGGGCGCCGCCTACCCAGACAATAATTGTGGACGCTATGCTAATAATTTAAATGCATCACATTTAAAACACTTAGCACATTTGTAAATTATTCAATAATATACCATTAATGATAATCATGTGTCTATTTGTCTAAGCTCTATAATTTATGTCAATGTCAAACAGTCCCTAAACATTTTCTGATTTCAAAATTTTGATTTCAGGAATTCTGCAAACTTTTAAAATTTACAGTTTAGTCCCTTAAAATTTTAAAAAGTTTAATTCTGAACCCCTATAAATTCAAAAAATACAATTTCAATTCTCAGAAAACATTTTCTAGTTTCTGGGACCTGTTTGCAATTTCCAGAATATAAAACCAATTTTCAGAAACTTTCTTTAATTACAGATTTGCCGGAAAGGATCAAATCTGTCTAATTTTAAAACTTATTTCTGAAACTGAAACCTTTAAAACTTCAGATTCAGAATCTGAAACTTTTAAAGTTCTGTTTCTGATTTTCAATTTTTTTTAATCACCATCGTCGGCACCGCGGTCCCAACAGGTGGCACCGCGGTGCCTCTGAGGTAGTGGGTCACTGGATCTGCAGAGCTAATTAGCGCCGCGGTCCTAACAGGTGGCACCGCGGTGCCTCAGAAGCAGAGAAAAGATCCTAAAATTACCGTCGTCGGCACCGCGGTCCTAACAGGTGGCACTGCGGTGCCTCGAAGGCAGTAAGTCCGAAATTAATTTTAAGCTTTCTGGATGAACAGCACCGCTGTGCTCTTGAACAGAACCGCGGTGCCTCTGGCGTCATCTGGGCATCACCACGACATTTCATCGTGGAACCCCGGCGCCGCCATAAAACCCTAGCAGCACCGCAGTGCTCTAGAACAGAGCCGCGATGCCTTGCCTTCAGAAACACACGATCTGAAATTTCCGAACCCCTAAAACCGGTTTAGGACCAGAATTTTCAGATATATCACTTGTATCGCCATTACCATTAAAACAATACGTTCATCGACCATCAAATCCAATTTTCTTCTCGTTCTTCGTTTCAATGCACCATGGTTTGAGCCGGATAACGCATATCAACTCAGAAGAGTTATTTATTGGATTGACTTCCTCGAATACATAGTTGTTTTAACAGATCTGGGCACAAGGACTATTTGTTCTAAAGATTTAGGATTTTAAAGCCTTTAAACAACATAAAATAGATCTAAACAAATCCTAACCCATATTATCATGAATAATCATCATATAAACACACAAAACAGCTCAGACTCTGATACCACCGTAGGCGTTTTAGTCGGGTTCGTACATGCAGCGGAATTTGAAAATTTATGTTTCAAACCCGACTTTCAGTCAAACTGTAGTATGAATATGTGATGTAAAATAAACACAAAGCATAATGTAATACTTTGATAGAAGACTTACATTTTGTATATAGCAATTCGCGAAATCTGAGGCTTTGTGAAGTCTGAGGGTGCACACGCAAACGTCCCTCGATTTACAAGTTCTGGAAAACTTTATTGTAATTGCTAAGTCTAGAATGCTAGGAATTCCGACACAGATTTAGAATATATTTGTCTCTTGCAATTGGTGTGTTGAAATGAGAGGGGGAAACCCTCTATATATAGTTGAGAAGACAACCTAGGGTTCCCCATGGGCCAACCCATATAATAAGTTAGCGGATGGGCGGTAAAGCGGACCATCGACGCCAAAGACCGCGACCACGAGTAAGAGGCACCGCGGTGCCTACACGCGTTTTGGCACCGCGACCCTGAATCTAAGGCACCGCGGTCCTTTCCTAATTTTCTGTCTTGTTCTCATTTTCAATGTCCCGATTATCAACCGAACATATATATAATCTCCTTCTAATTACATCCTTCAATCGACGGAACATTTGACTTAGTGTTACCCTTCATGCCTTTACATATCGTCACTAATTACATTAGGATCTTCACGGAACTCCTAGACTGCGCCGGAAGACGAACCCAATATGTAAAGTTTAGCTACACGAAGCATGTGAACTGAACCTATATATGGAAAGATAAAATCATTTCATTCACGACACACTCAATCAAGCTTAGGATTTGTCAAGTGTCTATCCAAATGGCTTGATCATTATAACTCATCTATATTAGTTGATAACAGGACCATGCCACAGACATGTCCATTGCGTTGGCCAACGACTTAGTCAACCTAATATCTTATGAGTATCTGAGTGTTCTCTCGAATATACATTCAAGGAATGAATTCTAATATTGTTTCGACTACCACCATTAATGTCACGCCCCGAACCCCGGGCCCGTGACTGGTGCCCTACCTGGGCACCCTTCTATTCATACAACACAATAAACCGCGGAAGATAAATAACACTCGTTTTTTTCTTTAAATAAAGGCAAAGCCGATAAGGCTGTCATAATATAAATCACCTGAAAGGGTCTACACTGTTCAACAATATAAATACAACTCTAGCCAGTCCAGCCCACATATGAATACATACCTCTAAGATTTTGGACAAATACTATGACGGAACAAGGTCCCGCCGCACCTCTGAATATACCTAGCCTTAATGACAAACTCCGGAACATTGGAGCTATCCCAAAATGCTGAACAAGGATCCTAATCTCACGGATCCACATCTGAGTACCTATACCTGCGGACATGAACGCAGCCCCCCGAAGGGGGTCAGTACAACAAGTACCAAGTATGGAACAGAAATAAAGTACAGTAAACAAGATCATAACTGTTCAAAATAATGATAGGGGCAAGTATGAAAATCAAATACCAGATCCTATTGTGTCATATAAAATCAGAGCCAATTGTACCTTGTACCACTATACCATCGCATCATCAGACATCAGACTACTTTCAAATATGAAAGCTATGACAAAATCGGGGCACTCGCCTCGAATATAATATCATGTAAGCGTGCCGTGGAATACACCATCATCACAAGATGTAACAAGTATAATATATAACCAGTCATGTCAAAGTTAGGGACACATGCCCTCAGAATCATTATGCAATTCTAACCATGGGTCTCAAACCCGCAATATCAAAGTGTGCCCGTGGAATCATTCATCACTGGCGGCATGCACTAAGTGTAATATATACAACATGTATCAAAGAAGCATGCCCATGGAATCCTTCATAACTATCGGCATGCACAAGGTGCAATATATATAACATACCCGTGGAATCCTGCATCTCGGGTACATGTCTTCATGGAGAGCTAGTCCATGGATTAATAGTATCGTCCGGGGATCAAACCCGCACTACGCCGACGCCTACCTAATCCTTCATCGTAAGCGTATCCATCGAGAAATATAGTGGACGTCCGTGGAATCCTTCACCGCTTGCATCGCCCAAGTAAATAATACAACAATGGAAACACATGGAATTCCTCCATCATGTTAGCACGTTCAAGTAATTAATGCAACAATGTTGTCGGCCCTCCAGTGAGGGACGCGGTCCAAATATCAAGATTGTACACATATAGCTATCACAAGCAACTATGTACACTTTAAATCATCTTTGACTCTCATTACACAAATAGAATGAACTATCATTCTCTTTGAAAAGCCAAGACACTAACAAGTCTTTCATTTTACAACACCAAGGCACTATCACATAGTTCATTAAGGATTAAGATTCATTACAACAATTGTACGTCCGCCGTACATTCACTTTATAAATTCAAGGCACTTTCGTTTCACGTATTTTATTAAGGACTTAATCATGGACACTCTCACATGATTTCCTTATAACATTTAAACCACCTCTTCACTTTCCACAAAACTGTTATAACAACTTCTCATAAAGTCGTTATAACAACTTCCATTTAGCAACCTAAGGCACTATTACCTCTTTCCTTTTTAAACCAACCAAGGCATTATTATGTCATGTAAGGGAGTTGAACCCAAAGTACTATGTACATCTATTCTTTAACGAGAACCTTTTCATGCAATGCTAGGGAAAATGAACCCCAAAATACTTTTGCTGTTAAAATCAAGTTACTTACACTTTTAAACTTAAGTAACTTATACCTTTAAAACCAAGAACTTCTTCTTTCAACCTCAAGTCATTTATTCTCTTTAAATCAAGTAATCCATTCTTTTCAAATCGAGTTACTTATTCTTTCCGAATCAAGTAATCAATACTTTTTCAAATCAAGTAATCTATACTTTTCAAATCAAGTAATCTATACTTTTCAAATTAAGTTACTACACCTTTAGAAATTCCATTCAAGGTTTTGAGTTTAAGTAACTTCTCTTTAAATCAATCAAGTAACTTATACCTTTAAATCAAGTTACTTCTCTTCTTTAAAATCAAGTCACTTATTCTTTCAACATTTAAGGAAATTATTCCTTTAAATCAAGTAACTCATTCTTTTTCAATGACGTTACTCCTATCTTTTAATATCAAGTAAGCTTGTACTTTTCAATTCAAGTATTATAACTTTCAAATAAACCAAGTCTCTTATCTTTAAAATTCAAGTATCATATACTTTTAAAATCAAGTGACTTTATACTTTCAAAACCAAGTATCATGTACTTCAAAATCAATTCACTTATACTTCATATAATCAAATCACACAAACTTTCAAATCAGGTCCCATAACTTGAAAATAAAGTCTCATAATCATTAAATAAAACAAGTCTCATAACCTTGGAAATCAAGTCTCATAACTTTAAATCAAAGTCTCATAATCTTAAAAATCAATACTCATTTGAACCGTGAATAGGTTATGCTTGTTTCTAATACTTCCTAACGACTCTTACCAACATCCCCCATAAGACATGGTAAGAACTTAGGAATCTTTAGACAGGCCTTTAGCATAATCAATAACATGAATACTTCCTAATGACAAGGCAAGTACTTCAAGAAAATAAGTCACGTATACTCCAAATAACAAGGCAAGTATACTTCAAGAATACGTCATGTATACTCCAAAACAAGACAAGTATACTTCAAGGATAGTCATGTCGATAGAAGGAAGAAGTTCACATACCTCGTGACGACTAACCCAAACGACAAGTAGCAATACACTCCAATATACTTCAACTTTATTGTCTATTCCACAAGCCAAGTAGAATGTGCTACACGTAGTACTTCAACCTAAAATGAAAATAGCACTTCTATCAACTACAAGCTATCAAGTGTAGGACTTATACCAAATAATGACTCTCTAATTCTACGGAAAATTGGGCAGCACTTCCTTTGTTTCTACGTACTTTTCCACCTTTTCCAAGGCCCGTATTTATCAATCAACAAGCCACATTTAAGGCGCAACCAACAATTAACCAAAGGGTATTACACGCCTAACTGGACGTGTAAAATTCTGCCCTACAATCTATACAAAACAGTCCATAAAACAGTCCACAATTTATCCAACATTAAGGGTACCACGTGAATCATTTAACACCCTTATTCCTTAGGACTTTCATTAGACACTACTACACTTAAACATGCATATTAGGGGCTGAATTTCCAGCATTTTACACTCCCAAAACAGTCCATAAAATGACACGACAACGTCTAACAGTTTTGGGCAGTTTTTCGGCTAAAACGACTACAATCCGATAACTCTTTCCTTAATCCATTTTATTCCAATTCGAGTTCCAACACTTCCATATATGACATACCAACTTATCAACAACCATATTAACTTATTTCAACATGCGACAAGTGTGGATAACAACAACCATATAACAAACGAAACCAAGGGCGCAAAATTGCCTCAAATCGGCCAACAACATATCTACCTCATACACATCTTATTTCCATTTCTTTCTTAACATGCATTCATCTATACATTATAAAAATAAGTAATATTCAATTAATTTAATTTAAGAAGAACTATTGCCTCATTTTTGTGCCAAAATTTGTCCCGGGAAGAATGCTCAACAATGGCCCATAGTTTTCGTTTCGCTCCACTTCTTCAAGTTCAAATCACATATATGTGACCCCTATGAGCTTATACACAACTTCTCTTCACGTTCCATCACCAAAAAGTCGACGAAAAACCCTCAAATCTCAAACCTATCTCTCGGTCCCTATAAACTTTTAAGGGTAAATGGTGTATTATCTTGGCTAATCACTTGGTTAGGGACTTTAATCTAGTATATATGAACAACACTTAGAAGATTTAACAATATTTCTCTTGCTTTCTTGAGTGGTTCAAAAATATATAGCAAATGAGCTAAGGGAATTGTTCTTGCAATTTCTCTAAGTGTTTGGATGAAGTCTTGCCCTTCACCATGTATATCTAACAAGTCCAATGGCTTGGATGAGGACAAGTGTAAGGATGAGATGAGGGACAAGTGGAATGGGACCCACTTGTCCACTTATCTTGATGAAAATATCTCATACAAGACTAGGTCAAAGTCAAAGTCAACGGGGTGACACGTGTCGCCCTCTCATTGGTCCAAAAATTATTTCATCTCCCAAAAATCCATAATTGGCCAAAATATCGAAAAATATTGTGGGCCCCACAAAACCGTAAAATTTTCTCGTGGGCCCCACGCGACCAAATCCGAACTTAAAAATCCATAATTCTAATATATTCCAAAAGTCTCAAATACCAAATTTGAGAACCAAATTTCGATTAATAAACCTTTTCCTTCACAAGTTTCCGATATTTTTCCTTAAGAAAAATAATCTTTCTTTCGTTCTAAGATTCAAATCTTATTTTCACACGTACGTTCTCATCTCATTGCCTTAGAATTACGGGGTGTAACAATTAATCCACTTCGTAACGTACCCAAAATAAGTCGCATCTCAACCTATAAGGCATTTGAGCTTAGGAAAGGATCAAAGTACATTACTCCGTGAATAAGGTGCGTATCAACCTCAAGTCTAAGGACTACAATCTCCCACATACTGATGACACTTTAGACATATAACAAACAACACATAAGTAGGGTATACCAATACTTCAACAATTATACATGTGTTCATCACGAGTTGCCATAACTCGTAGCAAGTGAGACATACTACATCCCCTAAGGATATGATGCAGACCACATGTCGACGTATCACATATCATCGATATCCCAATCTCGATGATCATTAGTCGAGGTAGTTTAAGAGTTACGTTATAATATTAATTCTCACATCATTAATAAATACGTAAACTCTAGGGATGCATTTATAGAATATTATAAACAATCAACTAATAATTCAACAAATGCAAATGTCATAATATTAATCATCATTAATAAATAAATATGAATATGTATAAAGTACATTTTATCCTAATACAGATTGTAGACATACATATACTTTCAAAGAGAACCTACTAATCTTGAAAAACAGTGACAACTCGAAGTCTTGTTTATCAAGTATATCGTCTTAGTTGTTTTTAGCTAAATAAAAGAACATAAACGATAAAATTAATCACATTATATTCATCAAATTAATAGACGTAAGACATTTATAAATTTTCATTTAATTTATGATTAAATAATATATGTTCTTACTTTTAATAACAATAATTATCGATTACAAATAAACTTTTGCGGGAAAAAAAGAAAATATTACTATGGAATATTGTGGATGTCTATTTTTAGGAGAGAAATTAGGGCCAGTAACTTTGGAACCAAGTCAAAATTCTCTTATAAATAGAGATGCTTCCATCCTTGTATTTCATCCTCAAGAGAAATAAAAAACTCTCCTCCCTTTCTCCACAATATTCTTATTCTAGTTTTGTTCTATTTTTATTATTTCATAACACGTGTCACGACCCGAATCGACGGGTCGCAACTAGTGATCTACCTGGGCACCCTTCTACCCACACATCACATATAATCAGCGGAAGCTTAAGTAAAACTCTTAATCACATAACAAAGGGATCATGTCCCCTGAACTGTAATAACAAACTGGTATTATAAAACATGCAAGCCGACAAGGCCGCCACTGCATATAGAAATATTCAAATGAATTACAACTGTACATGTCCAACCCACACATGACTACAGAGCTCTAAGAGTAAGACAATGAACTATTGACGGGACAAGGCCCCGCCGTATCCCTGAATATACATAAGTCTGTACCAAAATGACAAGCTCCGGAACAATAGAGCTATCCCACAAGCTGAGCAAAAATCCTAAGCTCGCAGATCACCAAACTGAGTATCTATACATGCGGGCATGAACGCAGCTACCCGAAGGGGGTCAGTACAACAAAGTACTAAGTATGTAAACATAAGGTACAATACATAAGATCATAACTGGCCAAAAGATGACAGGGACAAGTATGAAAATCAAATACTAGATCCAACCGTGTGATAAAAACTAGAGCCAACTGTACCTTTTAAAAGTGAGAGAGTCATATCAAAATCACAGATGCCTGTCCATATAATCATATACTGTCATAGGTATCTATACCCGCATCATGGATACATGTCCATGGAATCATATACTGCCGTGAGTACCTGTACTCGCCTCATGGATACATGTCCATGAAATATGTCATAGGTATATATACCCACATCATGGATACATGTCCATGGAATCATACACTCTCATGAGAATCTATACCCACATCGTGGATGTAAGTCCACGGAACAATATACTCTCATGGGAATCTATACCCGCATCGTGGATACAAGTTCACGGAACAATATACTCTCATGGGAATCTATACCCGCATCATGGATGTAAGTCCACGGAACAATATACTCTCATGGAAATCTATACCCGCATTGTGGATACAAGTCCACAGAACAATATACTCTCATGGGAATCTATACCCGCATCGTGGATGTAAGTCCACAGAATAATATACTCTCATGAGAATCTATACCCACATCGTGGATACAAGTCCACGAAATAATATACTCTGCATGAATAGCTATCATGAGCAACCATGTGCAATTTAAATCATATTTTGACTCTCAATAAAATCATCTTTAAAATCAACTTTCATTTTAGAAAAACCAAGGCACTATCATGTCATGTATCCCTTTTGAATCCTCATTTGGAAAATCGAGACACTTATCATATCATGTACCATTTTAAAACCATCATTTGAAAACTCAAAGGCACTATCATATCATGTATTCTTTCGAAACCATTATTTGGAAAATCAAGGCACTATGTATCATGTATCATTTTAAATCATCATTTGGAAACCAAGGCACTATACATCATGTATCATCTTGGATTAAGATCCCATAGAACTCTGTATGTCCGCCGTACACTTACTTCATACAAAAATCATGACCAAAGAAAGAAGGAAGAGTTTCACATACCTCGAATATTTCTAATAATTCTGTATTTGATTGGTGATAACGGATCCGAATTTGCCTAATTAATTCTTATATGAGCCGTTAGTAATTCATATTATGAAACCTTATCTAATCAGTTGTGAACTAGAAAATGTAAAACAAATTGGTTATATCTTAGTTTCTATGCAGATGGCGTGCTAATCATTTTAATATAATCATTTGTCGATACCTTTTTCACTTAACGCTGCAATGACTTATTTCGACACGTCTATTAGAACATACCCAATTATTAAAACAGTCTCAGCGCTTAATACTTATCAGTTACTTTAAATTAGCAAAGTCGAACCGACTTCAGCGCTTACTAAGAACTCTTATGAATATTAACATCTCTCCTCATATGCCTTAATAATGACTTAAGAACAATTTAGATATGCTTTTAGCATAAAATCAATAACATGAATACCCCTTAACTTCTAAGAGTAGAATGAATCATGAAACAATACCATATGTATATTTCGTACGTAGAACATGCCAAAAGAAGAGAGGATTGTTCACATACCTTATCGGCTATACCCACACGATAAGTAGAATACATCTCAATGTACTTCAACCTATAACAATAATAATACGTCTATCAACTTCATGCTTACTAGTATAATACATATACCAAGTAAGGGTTCTCTTTTCATATAAAAATTTGGGTAGCATTTCCCCTATAAATGCTCCCATCCAGAACTTACAAACAAGGCCAAATACACCAATAACCGAGCACCAATTAAGGGAACAACTAAACAGTTAACCAAGGTGATTTACACACCTACTTCTCATGTTAATCCGGCCTCTTAATCCATATAAAAACTGTCCATAAAAACAGTTCATATTCCAACAACAACAAGGGTAAAATGTGAAGCTTTCTACACCTTTCTATACCCTTATTACTTTAGGACATACGTTATCCATTACCACATTTAAACATGCATAATGATAACTGAATTTCCAGCATTATAACGTCACAAAACAGTCTCTAAAACTGCACAACAATATCCAACAGTTTTATACATGTCTCAGCCAACATCCACAATTCTATAACCCTTTTCATAACTCCTTATAATTCAATTCATATTTCAACACTTCATATAAACCATATCAACTTGTAATAGCAATATTTCCTTCATTTTAACATGCAAGTAGTGACGTTATAACAACAATAACCAATGAGTCCAACATCACCAAAAACTGTCCCAATTCAGCTCAACCACTAAAACTGTCACAAGCACTCCTTATTCTCTATTCTTCTTAACACAAGTTCATCTATTAATTATAACAACATGTAACTTCCAATACTTCAAGAGGAAGAAGGAATCTTACCTTATTTATCGCCCAAAACAGTCCACTAGTCTCGGCCAAACCGCTTCACTTGTGCACTACTTCTACACGTTACAATAACACCCACGTATCCTCTACAAGCTTGTAACCATCTTTCTTTCATGTTTTCCTTTCATAAAGTTCATCTTCAAGCTTAGGATTTCCACACATATTTCGGCCAAGAACCCGTGACCCACTGTTTTATGTGTTAACTTGGCTTAGAACTTGGTTAAGGTGCTTAATCTTGGAAAATAACTTACACTTGTTCTTCACATTTTCTCAAGAATTTTGTGCCTTGAAGGATAAGTAAAGGGAGAAGAGAGATTAAGGAGAAAGATATTATGTGAGCTAAGGCAAGAATAGTCTTGCAAGACTTGTATGTAAAGGTGGTGCACAAGCATACGTGGATGGGGGACCCATGTGACCCACTTGTCCACTTGTCTTTCCCTTGAAGAAAATATCTTCACACTTGGCTAAAATTGAGCAAATTTTCGATGGACCTCCCCCAAAATTGTAAATTTTTCGATGGACATCATATTATCAATGCGAAGACTTCATAATACAATACTAAGTCCATAAATCCATTGGAAAAAAATTCAACTACAAGCAAAAAAAAATCGTCGTCTCATTTGTATCCAAAATTTTCCATACTAGAAAATGTAATTACACTTCCCTTCCAACATTCAAAACTTATTTCCTTAATCATGTTCTCAATTAAATGCCCTGGAATTATGGGGTGTAACAACACGTTATCAGCACGAGTCTGTAAGGTTTTCTTTTTTTATTCTCTTGAAGGTCTTTTTCTCTATTTTATTTCATGGTATCAAAGCCAACAAGAGAATTAGGTTATTGAGTGGAGTCCAATTCTCTTGGTTACAAGATCAAAACATTGTGGATGCACGATAGTTTCAATTAATGAATAAGATAAAAATCAGCACATACATCAAATGCTTTGGTCAATCCTAAAGAGTCGGGATCTGAACGTGGTTAAGGCTCTTTATCTCTAATCCTTTGCTACTTTGATTTTTTATGCATAAATACATCTGCATATATAACTAATTTTCCACTTACTTGAACATGATCTCTTTGGGGTATATGAATATTAATATATTTTGTGAAGGATTCTTAATAATGATCCAGTACTGAAAGGCCATCTAATACAACATAAGTCTTATTTGATATTATCAATTTATGTATTGTCAATTGCCGTAACTAAATTATTTCCATTATTATGGCACTAACTTCATGGTTCTCTTGAACTCCAGCAGAGTTCATAATAATTGTACAATCATCAAAATTGGTTTTATATTCATATTTTCATGAATAATTAGAAGTGGTAATATTTTGATAGGCATGTTGTGAGTACAACTGAAGATGTGCTAAAGAAAATTCTCTACATCATATATATGCCTCGATTTGCTCTTGAAGTAGCAAAATCTTAAAGAAGTTTTAAGTTATCATTACTTGATATGTTTAAGGAACGTTGAGATATGTTCAATTCCTGAAGAATGAGAACTTTTGATAAATGTTATAAGTACATATCCATTCCCTGAAGTTAATGTGATGATTAGTAAAGATTATATGCTTTGCTCCCGAAATAGCATTATTCATGACCCACTTTCAAAAGAGGTAAGATAATTGAGAAATAATATTCTAAATATTTTATGTTTTGCTCCCGAAGTAGCAAACTTAGAATTTTGATCCCGAAGTAGCAAACTCAGAAATCTGCTCCTGAAGTAGCAAACTTTAACCTCTACTCCGGAAGTAGTAGAACTTTGAATTTACTCCTGAAGTGGTAAATCATTGAACTTCACTTCCGAAGTAGTAGAACATGGAACTCTACTCTCGAAGCAGAAACTTTAATTTTTACTCTTGAAGTAATAAATCTGAAATTTACTCATGAAGTACTAAATTCAAAATTTATTCCTGAAGCAGTAAGTCTCTGAAATTTACTCCCGAAGTAGTAAGACTCTTAAATTTACTCTCGCATTATTAAAACGTTGAACTTTACTCTCGAAGTGATAACGATGCTCACGTTTTAAGAATAAAACCACCATATACACGGATATCAAATATATTCCACATGAGAATTGAGAAGAGTTATACTAATTGAAATGATAAAATCTTTCTAAGGGCAGATGACATTTTACGGCTAAAAGGACCCTTCGAATTATCAAGTGTAAATTCTCTTTATTTTGTGATTCAGTATGTTAGCATATTTCTTTTTCTTAATAGATGTTAGCATATCTTGATTCACCGTACTATTATTTTTATTGTTTATATTATTTTTTGTCTAAATCAAATTTTACATATGCTTAAATGTGTTATTATTGAAATACTATAAAGTTCTAATACCCTCTTAAGAATTTGATATCATGGCATATGAAGATGAAATTGACATTCTAAAAACTGAATATATGCAGTTGATAACTAATTAAGAAATCTGATTACATGTATGTTGTACTGTTAGAGAAATGTTATTTTGTGTATAAAGGTCATTGTTGTACATATCTGTCGTATGTCAAATCATCATAGATAATTTGATTATGTATCATTCTAAGGCAAAATGATACAAATTGTGTAGAATACTATCGATTATAACCATAGTGATATATTATGGTTACTGTAACATCTTTGATGATAAATATTCGAATGTTAATGGTATTCTCCCCTGAATAAGATGTATGAAATACTAAAGTTTAGAATTTATTTTTCATCATTTATAAATTGTATTGTCTTTAAATGTCTATTTGATTACTATTTACTTCATGAGCAGTGTCTAATTATAACTTCTTTTATGATACCAGTGTTAGCAATTTTTCGACTGTTCACGCAAGCGTACGCATCGTTCACAAGTAATATAGTATGTAAGACCGAATATCGTCCATAGAGACTAGTTTCTAAGTACTGCCAACTCCGCTAGGTATAGGGAGGGAGTCTTCTACAAGTCGCATTACTGGTCGATGACCTTATTTTGGAAGCAGTCGAGATGCGGGGAACCCTTCCTTGCATTCTTTTATTGTATTCGCTTCAATTGCTCCTGAATCGGGGGATTAAAGATCAGTTCATCTATTTATTTATCTATTTGACAATCGATATTTGATTGGGGTATTTATTTAACTACTAGAATAATTGCAAGATTTAAACCAATAAAGTTGTAATCAATTATGAATGAATTAGGGCTTCCAAAATCCTCGACTATCCACTTTATTCAATCCTTAATGCAACAAAAATGATTCTTCTTCTTCGTTAAGATAGCGGTTAACTAGACTGTCTTATATTCTGGTTAGGACATATAATCACTCAACCCCAGTGCAAAACTCTTCTATATTTTTATGATAAGATTTACTACATATGAGGATTAAGAATAGTAACCTATAATGCTACTGTTACACCCCATTATTTCAGGACGTGTTTATAAGAACGTACGTAAGAACTCAAAAATGTTAAGATTTGAGACTAGTAAAAATTTATCGGAATTATGAAAATGTCGGAAAAACGAAATATTGCGACGAATGGGAGGGCGACACGTGTCACCCCCTTAGTGGTCTTGGACAAAATGTACATGGATAAAATGGTCATTTGACCATAATTGAGATGACCAAGTCTTGCTAAGTCTAAGAGCTTGATATTGTTGACTTAGTCAAGAGCCACTTGGCTTGATCCTTATGAAATGCATCCAAGCCACCCATTTGTTTTAATCTTGACCCTCCATTATGTTATTTAAACATACTAATAGCAAGACTAGTTCCCACACTTAGTCATATTTCAAGAAAAAATTGAAGAAAACTCAAGGGAGCTCTCGGCAATGCCTAGGGTTCAAGAGGGAAATTTTCGTTTGTTGTCCTATAATATCCACACTTTAAACCAAGGTTCCTAAGAGTATTGTAAGGGTATCTCAATAGAAATATCCCGGAAAAGTATCGTTTTCGTATTAGTCGCAAGGTGAAAACCTAGTCACTTTCCTAGGTTTGGATTGGGAATTAAAGGAAAGTTGTTTGTGATCTTCGAAGGGCTTCAAGTGGAGGATTGGAGTGTCAAGGTGAGGCTCTAAGTTGCTAGGGAGCGACTTCGGATCATGAAGTTGGATTAAGGCTCGTCAAGGTAACAATCTTGTTCTCTTAAGTATTATAAGATTACATATTGTTGTAGCCTTACATTTTAACTAGCATGAAGTATATGTATTGAAGATTGATAAGTGATATGGATAGTGGAAGCCTATAACCGAAATGACATTGTGAGCCATTTGAAATTTAAATACAATTTGGTCGATATTAGAATCGTCGCATGTTATCTACTTGAAGATTATAGTTGTTATAATTAATTGCGGCTTTATAACATGTTGTACTAAACAACTTGGATTGAAAAGGAATTGGAAAGAAGACTTTGTGTTATTATGCCTCAAATTGTCGAAATGACATAGTATGTTGGATTAGTTTGATATTAAATTGTGGGGCGGAATTTTACACGTCTTGTAGGCGTGTAATCCCCTATTGTTAACTACATTGTTGAGCCTTAAATGTGGCGTGTTTGGTTATTGAATTCGGGCCTTGAAAAAGGTGGAAAAGTATGTAGAAACAAAGGAAGTGCTGTCCGATTTTCCGTAGAATTTAGTGACTTTACACTTAGAATATTCTACGTTTGAAGTTGGAGGTTAATAGACGTATTATGGTCATTATAGGTTGACATACTACGTACGACATATTGGACTTAGCAAGTGGATTGAACCGAAGAGGTATGTGGAACTTTCTTATCTCTTGAGCATGGATAGTTGTAAATATATAGTACGGTAGACGTACAAGATTTTGACAATCTAGTCCAGTTGATATCCTTGGCTTATTTTAAGAATGTCCAAGTTGGTTGAGTTAGAGAATTAACTCACTTGTTTAAAAATATTAAGGATATCTTAGTCTCTAAAAGTCAAGAGACTTAAAGTATTTTGAAAGTATATGATACTTGTTTTGTTTGGAAAGTTTAAGTCTCTTGGTTATAAAGAAGAACGTAAGTATCTAAGGTATAAATCTAGTATAACGGCTTTATGGTAAGTTGGTTATAATAGTTTTATGGAAAGTTAAAAAGAGTGGTTTACTTTAAGCAATGTAAGTAGTGATAAATGACTTGAACTAATGAAAGGCAAATTGATTTGAAGACATCAATTGCTTAAGGTTTTAAAAGAAAGATGTCACTTAATTTAGAAGCCTAAATGTATTTCTAAAAGGTATTGTGACTTGTCTTGAATAGTAATTATGACTTGATACTACGGTTATTAGTATCTTGAAAGTTTTATATGAAAAAAGTCATTTTAAAAGAATAGAAGTACGTAGTACTTTGGGTTAAATTCCCGGATTTTTCTAATGACATGTTAGTGCCTTAAGTAAACTAAAATGAGAGTGTATGTGAATAAGGCTAATAAGAAGTTAGGGGGATTTCTTAACTTGCTTATGTTATGTATGATAAGCCGGTAGTGCTTATGTTATGTATGATGTAAGTGCTTATGTTATGTATGATAGCCATTGTGCTAGTGATATATTGTTCATTACGGTCATTCCGTGTTTGTAACATTTGCATATTCCGTGGATTTGCTACCCATAACGAGGAATACCTCACGCGAGTCCGTAGGGCTTATGCGTGAAATAGTCCTACGCGGGCGGACCAGTCCTATGCGAGAATACCACGCGTCCATACGACCTACGCGCGACATACCATGCGAAAGTTACCTCACGCGGTACATACGCCTTGCCATGTGAAATAGTCTCGGGAGTAGGATTGCTTAATGAGACTATGGGCGGTGGCCCTACTTTGATCACGAGCCTCCTATTTTTATGCAAGAAAGTATACTCGCTTACTCTCATTGTTAGTAAGGCATGCATCGTTAATTGAGTTATCATACATGTCTCCGCCTTTATTTTTAGACTTATGATTTCACTACAAGATTTCGCCACATATTTGGTACACGTTATCGACCTCCTTGTGGGTCTGCGCTCATGCCGCAGGTAGTATACAAGTTCTTGATCCTCACTCTTAGGATCACTGTTCAAATTGTTGGAAACTCCATTACTCCGAGTCTTATCTGCGGTTCGGATCCTCGTATGGTCGGTTGTTGTATATTCAGGGGTATGGCGGGGCCCTGTCCCGTCACAGTTGTTATTCTTAGAGGTCTGTAGTCACATTAGTGGATTGGGTTTTCTTTAAGAATAGAAATGTACTGGTTTATTTTTTTGTTCATGTATATTTTACGGAAGGTGGCCTTATCGGCTAGCCTGTTGATATTTACTGTTTAAGTATTTATGAGTTTTATATGTTCCGCTGCTATTCTCTGATGTATACCTGTAAGTGCCTGTGCAGTAGGCACCAATCGCGCCCGGTCATTGTGATACTACACAAGTATCGGGGTACTTTCGTCCGCGATTTTAACCTATGTCTAGTCAATTACAGCATATTCAAATCTCTCCTCTCGATTTTTGATTCGAAATCATATAGGTTATGATAACTAGTGATTAATTAATTATCAAACATTCATATCAAATATTGACTAAATCTTAATCAAGCGAAGAAGAAATCAAACTACTGCATTAATTCATGAATAACAGTTTCAAGCGATTCATAAGGAAAACCCTAATAGAGTGTTTAGCTCCTAGCCATAGTCACACTAAGAACTAACACAATATCCATACATAAACTGAATTAAAAACGAAAGAAAGAAAATTACGTAGAACAAAGTCTCCAATTGTAGCATCAAATCCGCCTGTGTTGTGTTGTCTTGTAGAATGACCAACCTCCTCCATAGCATTAATCCCAAGGGCTTAAATATCCTCTAATTTTCGTGCCCTATGTACCAATCCGCCCTTAGTCAATTTACCTTCGGAACTGAAATTTCCCGCGTTTAGCCGCGATTACGCATATCGGCACGCGGTCCGAAACTCCGCGACTTTTCAAGATAAATGGCACCGCAGATCGCTGATGGCACGCATGATCTTGCGCTTATTTCGCTCTGAGTTGCCAAGTTTCATCATTTTAACCTCGGGAGCACCTTTTCTGCCAATTTCTCGTTCCTTTTTGCCATTTTGCCTTTTTGCGACTCAAAAGAAAGAAAAATAAACCTACTACTATACTAAACACAACAAAAATGAGTAAAATACCAACTAAAAATGATTCAAAAGGCGTATACAAAATACGCTAACAAACACCCTCAAACTTAACCTTTGCTCGCCCTCGAGCAAAGATCAAAACAAAAACAAAGACACAAAATTAAAAGACTCAAAGACTCAAATCAAGCAGCTGCACAAAGACTTAGAAACACATGAACGTCAGTTGGGATAATATTGTTACACCTCGTAAGTTAAGACGATACTTAAGAATATCATTAAGAAATTAAGATTCGAATATTGATTATATAGTATGATTATATATGCTAAATCCAGAAGTTAGTACTTGAAGGATGTGATTCCGAAAAAAATTTGGTTACTACGAGCGTGTTAATGGAAATGGAAAATGATCGTTATATATTTTCCCATTAAGGATTAGTAACATATTATGAGAATTACGACATGGAGAATACGAGGTCCTATGGAATTTTCGGAGATTAAAAGAAGTGAGATTAAGATTTATTACTTGGGGGATGGAATTAACTTAAGAAAATAATTAGGGACCAATGTGTATTTATATAAAAAAAAATCAGATTTTTTATTAAAACTAAAAACCTCTTCATTTTCCACTTCATTCAAACAAAACTCTCACTCGAATCCTCTCCTCTCTTAGCCAAAAATTCACCCATGCCATAGCCAAATTGAAGACTTAATCCACTCCCTTTCTAAGGATTGAATCCATCTACAATTCTAAGCCAAAAGTTTAGCACCAAAACAGTGAGTGGCACGGGTTCACTGCCCAGTTTCTAGCCCAAATTTTCTGATTTTTGGAATGAATTTTGTTGAGGAAAAATATGTTAGAATGTTGGGGGTAACATTGTAGAACACATGCATGTTAATTTGAAGTGGAAAAGTGAAAGATTGGGCAAGAAATTGGGGCAGAAAATCGGAAAAATGCTTGGCAGAATTTTGGGCAGATTTTTAGTCAACTTTGGAGGGGTATATCTCCTAGTATATTAGGAGTTTTTGGGTGTTTCAAAAGCCTAAAATGTAGTTCGCCGAGTCTAGTTTTCAAAGAAACAAACCTCTCGTCTATGGGACACCGGAGTAGAGAGTTATGGACGTTACAAGTTCAACTGACGAAACAGTGACTTAAAACCGGGACTATTTTGGGGATTAAATTAAGGTATGAAAATTCTTCCTTCCACTCTTTAATTGAAGTTTCATGTTGTCGTAGTTGAAGTATTGTGTTATGGTTGCTAATTGCATGCTACAAATTGGAAGGAAACATTGAGATTTAGGTTGTAAATTGTTTATATAAGAATGTTGAAATATGAAATTGAGTTTGAAAGAGTTATGGAATTATGTTGTCAGACCAATTTGAAGACTACTTTATGTGCATCAGATTGGAGTGTTGTGATGAAATTCTTATCACTAATCGCATGTTGCGAATGGAGACGTAGCCTTGATAATTAAGAGATAATTATTTTATGAAGAAATTACAAGAGGAATTGGAATTTTAAGAATTAAAAGGGGAAGTTTTGGAATTACAACATGTTGATATGACCAAAAAGTTGATGAAAATTATTGAACATTATGGTAATGTATTACGAGCTGAATTAGTGTTTAAATATAAGTTACGAATACGCATATGTATTGAGGTAGTTACCTAACATGCCTTGAAAGGATTAAAGTGTTAATTTTATATTCTTGAATGGACGATGTTGTTAGAAGATTGGATTGCTCCCATGAATAATTCTAACGTAACTAAATGATTGACTACTATGAGAAATAAATGTAGTAGTTGCCTTGGTTATTGAAGTTGTTAAATGGAATAATTACAAAGAGAAGGTATGCGCACTAACGACGTAAATGGAATGTTTGAGATAATTTTGACTACATATTGAAATGATAATGATTATTGGTTTGATTTGAATTGTTGGTTGATTTGGATTATTGGAAAATTGTGGATACGCACATAAACAGAGGAAATGCTGCCCGAATGTTTATAAAATAAGATAGTCGTCTTTCAATTTAACCTACGTTAGGAATCATAGAGTTGACAGACCTATTGCTATTATTATAGGTTGAAGTATTAGACGAGACATATTCTAATAGTGAGTTGGTCAGCTCAAACTATAAGGTATGTGAGACTATCATTTCCTTCTTTGGCATGATGTTGTGAAAATCTTCTTCCTTTCTTTTGGCATGAATATTATACAAGAGAATGTACGGCGGACGTACGTGATTCCTTCAAAGTCTAGTTTTAATAAAATGATATATGATATGAAAAGTGCTTTGACTTCCCAAAAGATGTTTTAAAATGATTCAGGAGATCGTGCCTTAATTTTCTAAAGGATAGTTTATTTTACTTATTCCATTTAGTCTATGATGATTCAAAAAGACATATGATTATTTCATTTAATCTTATATGATGATTTGAAATGCACATGATTATTACATGGAGTCTCAGATGATGATTTGTATTGCATATGGTTTCTCATGATATTCTACTTGTGTAAGTTGTGATTGTATGTTATGAGGACCGAGTCCCAGAATGGGCCGGGTAGCTATATTCACGGAAAATGAGGACCGAGTCCCAGAATGGGCCGGGTAGTTATATGTACGCAGTATGAGGACCGAGTCTCAGAATGGGCCGGGTAGTTATATGTATAAAGCATGAGGACCGAGTCCCAGAATGGCGGAGTAGTTATATGTATAAAGCGAGGACCGAGTCCCATGATGGGCGTAGTTATATGTACGGAGATGATCTTGATTATGATGATAGTTAGACATGCATGACTTTATTTTCATACGGTACAACAGATTAGTATCTCCGATTTTTATATATATGTTTCATGTATCTTACGGCGCCATAACTCCTCATTCTGAGTTCATGTTTTACATGCTCGACATTATTTAAGATCGACCCTTTCCTGGGGTGCGTTAAATGCCCGCATGTACAGTGATCTTAGGTGACCCTCCGCCAGACATCTACCACCGCTAAAGAGCTCCTTGTTTGAGCCACCACTTTGATATGCACTCTTATATTCCGGACTTATGTATATCTTGGGCACGACGGTCTGTCCCGTCATATGTCATTTTTGTACTCCTGCAGGTCCGTAGAGTCGCGGGTTGATTTATGGCGAGTGTAGACGTGTTTGTTTGGCCATGCTTTCGTATTTCTGTTTGGGATGTTCCCTTATGTTGGTGGCAGCCTTGTCGGCTTGCTTATTATATTGTGTTGGATAGTTGTGACTCCTCTGGAGGCAGGTACCCCCTTATGTAAAGACAGCCTGGTCGGCTCGTCTATTTAGGTATATGTTGTAGATGCAGCGTCATGCTGCCGAAATTTTAGTTGGTATCAAATGGATTACACGAAACTTATAGAGTCGTAGCCTTCTATGTATGACAGGTCAGTAATGGCGTCCAATTAGGGCGCCTAGTCGCGGCCCGTCGGGTCGGGTCGTGACAAATATGCAGGAACATATATAGCATGAATTCAACAATCTAGAATTTCAAGTCAGATATTTCGCAAATTCATTTCAATCTCAAGTAATGGAAGCATGAATACCTAACCTATGCATGTCAATTTCATTTAGTTCTACGGGCCTGTTTACTTGCTATTCTCCACTAATCGTAGACATACATACTAGAGATCCTCATGACTTTTCAGGGTTGTAATGTAGGCTTAGGTAGATGTAGGCAAAAGTAGGCATTTAGGCTCAATTTACGTACCATAAGCGTTTTTCTCATTCAACCTTTTGTTATTCTTTTTAGTATTCTTTTCAGTTCATACCTATCATTCCCTTTTCTCTTTTTGAGAGCATGAATCAATTCATATAGGCACCCTCAAACTTAAGCCACATTTTTTTATTGGGGTGCATCACTTTTTTCACTCTTTTTTTGTATTCATTTTTCACTCTTTTTCATCCCAATTTTTCAATTGCTGCTTATGGCACACGAGATAATCATGGGGTGTCAAAGAAAATAACTTATTTTAGGTTCAAAGGGGCTGACTAGGGATACAATTTATTGTCAGGATAGGTAATGAAGGGTAAGAAAGACTATCAAAGAAATGTCTGAATCATCTCCCTAACATGTACATCTTAACTATTTCGCTTCAAATAACAAACAAACAGACTTCACATACATTTTTCACTTGATAACACATAGGCTAAGCATCAAATATTTCAAATAATCAAATTTTATAATTTTTGGCATATCGAACTTAAGCACATAAATTTTAGCTTCTCATTCCACTACATTAGCCCACTTAGTTCACTAGGCGTTCCAAATAAGCACAACATGCATGATAAAATAAATATTTTTGACTCACATAAAATACAAAAATAACAAAAGACTCACAAAAATAAAATAAAATGAAAACTCCCCCCAAACTTAAACTACACATTGTTCCAAATGTGTAAAAGACTCAAACATTCAAATGGGATGACTTACAGACATACAGCGGCTCAAAATGGTGGTGGTGGCGACAGATACTGCATTGTCCATTTTAGTGCTTTTTATTTTCTGAAAACGTGTTCAGGCACCGCGGTGCCTAAACTACTGTGGCCGCTCTGATCTTTCGGCACCGCGGTTCTGCAGACAGGCCCCGCGGTGCCTAAACTACTGTGGCCGCTCTGATCTTTCGGCACCGCACTATTGTATGATGGAACCGCGGTGCTGAAACTCCCGATTCAGTGTTTTCCAGTGTTGTTTTCCTGCTTCATGTCCCATTCCTTCACATGCATCACCACACAACAAAATACCAAAAATAAGACTGTTATAATTAAACTCAATTGCGTAATTTAAAAATTGGGTTGCCTCCCAAGTAACGTTGTATTTAACGTCTTGTAGCCGAACGCAGATTACTCATTAAATCATTGGGGTATTTTAGCCCCACTACCTATCCATTTCAAAATCATCATCCTCTTTCTCACTCTATTTTTTGTATTCACATGAGGGGGTTCAGTAAGACTTACCTGTTCGACGACTTCCATGACATTCATTTTGTTTCAAAGATTCTCACGACCGCTGGTACTGTATGAATGAAATCCCTAGCTTTGTCTTTGGCTAAGCTAATCACGTGTCACCGTGGCCGATCGCGAAATACTTATTGATGGCTTTGGATTCAATGGTGGAATTAAACACTTTGAACACCATTTCTTCATCCTGTACCCTTAGTCTCAGTTCTCCCTTTTCTACATCAATCAGGGCTCTCCCAGTTGCAAGGAATGGTCTCCCCAAAATGATAGGTATTTCATCATCTTCCTCCATATCAAGAATGAGGAAGTCTGCTGGAAAGAAGATCTTTCCCACCTTGACCAGCACATCATTTATAAATTGTATTGTCTTTAAATGTCTATTTGATTACTATTTACTTCATGAGCAGTGTCTAACTATAACTTCTTTTATGATACCAGTGTTAGCGATTTTTCGACTGCTCACGCAAGCGTACGCATCGTTCACAAGTAATATAGTCTGTAAGATCGAATATCGTTCACATAGACTAGTTTCTAAGTACCGTTCAGCTATTTTATATTATCTATTTGTCAATCAATATTTGATTGAGGTATTTATTTAACTACTATAATAATTGCAAGATTTAAACCAATAAAGTTGTAATCAGTTATGAATAAATTAGGACTTTCAAAATCCTCGACTATCCACTTTATTCAATCCTTAATGCAATTAAAATGATTCTTCTTCTTCGTTAAGATAACGGTTAACTAAATTGTCTTATATTTCGGTTAGGACATCTAATCACTCAACCCCAGGGCAGAACCCTTCTATATTTCTTTGATAGAATTTACGATATAGGAGGATTAAAAACAGTAACCTATAAAGCTACACAAATATCGGGGTACTTTCGACCGCGATTTTAACCTATGTCTAGTCAATTACAGCATATCTAAATCTCTCCTCTCGGTTTTTTATTCGAAATCATATAGGTTATGATAACTAGTGATCAATTAATTATCAAACATTCATACCAAATATTGACTAAATCTTAATCAAGCGAAGAAGAAATCAAATTACTGCATTAATTCATGAATAACAGTTTCAAGCGATTCATAAGGAAAACCCTAATAGAGTATTTAGCTCCTAGCCATAGTCACTCTAAGAACTAACATAATATCCATACATAAACTGAATTAAAAACGAAAGAAAGAAAATTACGTAGAACAAAGTCTCCAATTGTAGCTCAAAATCCGTCTGTGTTGTGTTGTCTTGTAGAATGACCAACCTCCTCCATAGCATTTGTCACGACCCGACCCCGGGACCGCGACTGGTGCCCTACCGGGGCACCCCGTTCTGGTATACATCAGAGAATAGCAGCGGAACTCACATAACACATAAATATGTAAACAGTAAACATCACCGGCTAGCCGACGAGGCCGCCTTCCATAGAATATACTTAACCAAAAGTAAAACAGTACAACTTTGTTCTTACAGCCCAAACCACAAACGTGACTACAGACCTCTAGGAATAACAACTGTGGCGGGACAGGGCCCCGCCATACCCCTGAATGTACCTAATATTTACAACATCAGGGAAAAACCGTACCAACAAAACAGCTCCGAGGAATGAGCTCGACACTGCACGGTGATCCTAAGAATGAGGATCCACCACCGCTACCCTACCGCAGATGAACGCAACCCCGAGGAAGGGGTCGACACAATAATATGTACTAAGTATGCGAAATCGAAAATACCGAAAATACCTCATAAGTCTAAAATAACTGGAGACATGTATGATAATCAATTTACGCATATCAGGCCTTACTAATAATGAGAATATCAAGCATATACTATCCGCATGAAAATAGAGGCTCATGATCAAAGCAAGGTCACCCACCCGCAGATCATTAAGCAATCCTACTCGCGGGACTATTTCACCCGCACGGGTCGTGTGGACCCGCATGAGGTATTCTCGCAGTCATGACTACCGCACGAGACTATTTCACCCGCATAAGCCCTTACGGACTCGCATGAGGTATTCCTCGATCACGGGTAGCAAATCCACGTAATATGCAAATGCCACAACCCGGAATGACCAGAATGAATAATATATCACTAGCACAAACCGCTATCATACATAATATAAGCAAGTTAAGAAATCCCTAACTTCTTATTAGTCTTGTTCATATACATTCTCATTTTAGTTTACTTAAGGCACTAACATGTCTTTATGAAATCCGGGAATTTAACCCAAAGTACTATGTACTTCTACTCTTTTAAAACCTTAGGCAATTGATGCCTTAAAATCAATTTGCCTTTCATTAATTCACGTCATTTATCCTTACTTATTTTACTTAGAGTAAATCTCTCTTTTTAACTTTCCATAAGGCTAATATAACCAACTTCCCATAAAGTCGTTATATTAACTTCATACTATAAGTAAATTACATTTTCCTATATCCAAGGGACTTGTAAATTTAAAACGGAACAAGTATCATATACTTAAAAACACTTCAAGTCCCTTAACCTTGAAAACTTAAGACATCCTTACTACTTTGAAACAAGTGAGTAAATCCCATAACTCCACCGACTTGGACACTTTTAAAACGAGTAAAGGATACGAGGTCTCAGACGTCTCACCACTATATAGGTAAAACTATTCATGCTCAAGAGATAGGAAAGTTCCACATACCTCTTCGGGTCAATCCACTCGCATGTCCAATATACCACGCGTAATATGTCAACCTATAATGACCATAATACGTCCATTAGCCTCTATATTCAACGTAGAACATTCTAATTGAAAAGTCCCTTATTCCTACGGAAAATTGGGCAGCACTTCCTTTGTTTCTACATACTTTGCCACCTTTTTCAAGGCCGAATTCAATTACCAAACACGCCACCATTAAGGCTCAACAATCCAATCAACACAAAGGGGATTACACGCCTAACTTGGACGTGTAAAATTCTGCCCCACAATACATAACAACTAATACAAACTACAAAGTCCAACTTGGCAATTTTGAGGTCTAACAACATAACTTCTTATCCAATTCCTTTTTAATCCAATTTCTTATCCAATTCCTACATGCAATACTTCTAAAGGCAATATTGACAACTATAAGTCCTTTCTTCCACACATGCAACATAATTTACTAGCAAAAAAAGGAAAGGATTGTTACCTTAGAGTTTACCCAAATTAGTTCAACAATTCCACTTGCCTTCTTTCCACAATCACCTCCACAAAACCTCCTACAAGCTTGCCAATATGTTTCCTTCTTACCACCTTTTCAGATTTTTCTCTAAGATTTGACTTCCTCTTGAATTTCTAGAGAGAAGGGAGAAAGAATTCTAATTTTTAGAGAGAAGTGAGAGCTTTGAAGAATGACCAAGTCTTCAAGACTTGGTCAATAAATAGGACATGCAAAAATCAGATGGGGGGGACACTTGTCACCCTCCCATGGCCTTTTTAAAAGAAAATATCTGATTTTTCCTCGCTCGCAAAAAACTCGCGGCGCAGCCTCAGAATGGGCGCATGGCGTAAACTTCCGCCAACTTTCAGAACATCCGGCAAGGTCCTCGCTTCCGGCCATGCTGCAACCTCAGAATTTTTTCAGGTGTCCGCGCCACATCCGATCCGGCGCATACACGCGACCGAAAATTCATTTCGCCGACACAAGACCGAACTTGTAATTTCCATAACTTTCTACTCCGATATCCTATCGACGAACGGTTTTTTGCGTTGGAAACTAGACTCAACGACTTACATACAAGGCATTTGAACCACCTACGAACTCCCCATGTAATGGGACATAAACCGCCTTAAAGTTGACTAACAACCTGTCCGAAACATTCCGTCGACCTATCTTTCAAAAATTTAAATCTTAATTCCTTTCGTACGTTCTCATAAGCATGACCTGAACTACGGGGTGTAACATTCTCCCCCCCTTAGAAACATTCGTCCCGAATGTTCCTTCTAGACTTACTCAAATCACAATATCGACATAGACCCTCTTAACTATTCTTCTTGCAAATAAAGACGCTCTACATGGCCACAACAATACTTAAGCATAATTGCTTAATTAAACTAATAAGCAGGGAAGTGGGTTACCTGGAGGTGTAGGGAACAAGTGAGGATACTTCTTCATCATGTCCTCCTCTGCTTCCCACGTCATTTCTTCCCTGTTTTCGTTCCGCCATAAGACCTTGACGGAAGCCACATCCTTTGTCCGCGATCGCTTAACTCGGCGATCGAGTATCGCTATGGTACTCTCTCATACGATAACCCTCTGTCACCGGACATCACAAATCGGTGTACTCAGATGGATCTCCGATACACTTTCGCAACATAGATACATGAAAGATCGGATGTCTCGCCAGATCGGACGACAGATTCAATTTCATAGGCAAACTTGCCTACCCTACGGACAATCTGATAAGGCCCAATGTACCTTGGGCTAAGTTTCCCCTTCTTTCCAAACCTCATCACGCCCTTCATGGGTGATACCTTCAGGAAGACCCAATCATCTACTTCAAACTCCAGTGTCGACGCCGATGATCTGTGATACGACTGGCCGACTCAGCCGACAATAACCGCCTGGATAAGCTCCACCTTATCCATCGTCACCTGAATCAAGTCCGCCCGACTAATCGAACTTCTCCCACCTCAAACCACTATCGGTGGCTGCACTTCCTCCCGTATAAGGCCTCATGCGCGCCATCCGGATACTAGAATGGTAGCCGTTGTTATATGCAAACTCCACAAGAGGTAAATGATCCTCCCGCTACCGAATCGATAACACAGCCCACAACATATCCTCGTGTTTGGATAAGACGCTTCTACCGGCTTGGTCGAGGATGAAACACGATCGAGACTCACCGTGTCCTAATCCTTCCGGAAAGACTTCCGAAGTTAGCCGTGAATCGGGATACTCGTTCAAATAATCGATATAGGAACTCCGTGCAATCTCACAATCTCTCGATATACAATCTAGCATAATCCTCGTGAAAAAATCGCCCTAATCGGAAGAAAATCGATCGATTTCACACCGCCGACAATAACCTGGATGGAATCACGCTTCTCGAGTGTGAGGTAACCCGTAATAAAGTCCATATTGATCACTTCCCACTTCCGGTGGAATTTATAGTCCGCAACAACCCACTGTGCTCGGTGCTCCACTGACTGCCGACACCGGACATCGCGCAAACTCCGCAACGTCCCTCTTCAGGCCATCCCACCAATATATACACCTAAGGTCATGGTACATCTTAGTCGACCCCGGATGAATAGAGTAACGAGCACTATGTGCCTCCTCCAGGATCTGCTAACGAAGTCCTGTCGCATCGGGAACACACAACCGACCCTCAAATCTTAGCACCCCATCAGGCGCTACCTCAAATAGACTCTTCTCCTTCCAAGAGTCAGATCTCGATACCGCACTAATCGGATCCTCATATCGCCTCTTCACCTCGGCGATGGAAGACTGGAGACCTCTCGAACCCGAACCCTACCATCAAAACCAACCAAACGAACCCCAAGGCTGCTGGGCGATGTAACTCGCGGACCATGCCCCTCTTCTCTGGCTGCACACCTGACAGACTACCCATCTATCTGCGACTAAGGGAATCTGCAACTACATTGGCCTTCCCTGGGTGGTATAGGATATCGACATCATAATCCTTAAGTAGCTCCAACCACCATCTCTGCCGCAAGTCCACTCCTCCGGTCAAGATATACCGAGACTCTTGTGGTGCGTGTAAATATCCACATGAACTCCATACAAATAATGTCTCCGGATCTTCAAGGCATGAATCATGCCACAACTCTAAGTCATGTGTGGGATAGTTCTTCTCATGCTTCCTGAGCTGTTGAGATGCGTAAACTATAACTTTACCGTGCTGCATCAGCACGCACCCGAGCCCGACGCATCACAATAAACCACATATTCGTCTAAACCCTCTGGTAGAGTAAGAACTGGGGCGATCGTCAATTTCTCCTTCAGTAACTGGAAACTCTCCTCACAAGCATCCGTCCACCGAACATACCGCTTCGAGTTAGCCTAGTCAAAGGTGCTGAAATGGAAGCAAACTTCTCCACAAATCTCCGATAATAACCCGCAAGGCCCAAAAAGTTGCGCACCTCCGTTGGTGTAGTGGGTCTAGGCCAAGTCTCGATCGCCAATCTTTGATGTATCAACTCAATACCATCTACCCGATAACATGCCCTAAGAAAGCCATCAAGCCAACCAAAACTCGCATTTCGATAACTTGGCATACAATCACGGCCCCGAGGACTCTAATACCGCCTCAAATGATCTGCGATGTTCGCTCGTGCGTGAATAAACCAGGATATCATCAATGAATACTATAACGAATATATCCAAGAATGGCTTGAACACCTGCTCATCAAATCCATGAATATCGGGGCGTTGGTCAACCCGAAAGACATCACCTCGAACTCATAGTGCCCATACCGGGTCCCGAATCGCCTTTGGGATATCTCTCTCTAACTCGCACTGATGGTAACTGCATCGCAGTCTATCTTGGAGAAACACTCGCACTCGCAATCGTCAAACAAATCATCAATCTGTGGAGGATATCTGTTCTTGATAGTTACCTTATTCAATCGCTAATCAACACACATACGCAGCTGCCCCATCCTTCTTCTTTACAAATAAAATCGGGCGCTCCCTGCGGAGAAACACTAGGCTGATAAAGCCTGTTTCAAAGAAATCTTTCACCGGTGGTCTTTCAATTCCTCAACTCGGCGGTGGCATCCTGTATGGTGGAATAGATATCGGCCGAGTGTCCGCGACATATCAATGCAAACTCAATCTCCTCTCGTGAGGATACCCGGCTCGTCGAGAATACGTCTGAAACTCTCTAACAACCGAATCGATCAAGGTCCGTATCTCACCTCGATATCGAATACCCGAACCATATGGTAGATATACCCTTCCGCACCATCTTCCTAGCCTTGAGGTAAGAAATAAACCTACCCTCGACGACGCAGATTCCCTTCCACTCGATAACGGCCACCGTAAAACTGGAACCGCATCAATCTCTCTCTTAGTCCACATTGGCATAGCAAGACGCTAGCCAATCCATACCCATAATCACATCAAAATCCGCCATATCCAACTCTATCAAGTCGCAGGTCGACGATCAGATATAGTCACCGGACAAGCCTTATATACCCGCCGGCTACCACCGAATCACCATCGCGTAGCTATCTCAAAAGGTTTTATGGACTGGGCTCTATCCCTATTCTACCAAAGAATATGAGGAGATATATAGGACAAGGTAGAACCTGGATCTATCAAAGCATATACATCACAAAGATGAAACCAATAATGTACTCGCGACATCCGCGACGCCTCCCGGTCCCGACGGCCGATAACATAAATGCGGTTCGAGGACTGAATCGGGACCCCACCACGACCCTGCGCGGCTGGTCCGTGAACACCGCCGCCTCGGTGCATAACCTTCAAGACGAAGATCCAAAGAATCGACCGCTTACCGAACCATAACACTCCCGCCACCTGCCTGGACAATCTCTCTTCAAATGGCCCCGCCGCCACAAGAGTAACAAGCTCCCGGAGGAACACGACATCGCTGGTGAGACCTACCGCATCGAGCACACCGAGATGGGGTGGTCTCGACGGCGATCCGCCTCGAAACCCCAAAGTCCTGGAGCCCGACTGCTCGAACCCGGTGATCGGATTCTCCCGCCGAGAATCGGAGCACTCGCCGGTTGAAATGTGGATCTAGTTTCTTTGAGGCCGCCCGCCTAAAATCGCCTCAGACCTCGCTGCCCCGGCCTCTTGGGCCGGCTCGAGTCTAGCCGATCCTCCATCTCTCTCCTCTATCCTCGCGCATACGCTGCATCTCCGGCAATATCCATACTGGTGAAGGCCACCCCAAACATGCGAATCATATGACGATCTAGCCCTATCACATAGCGATGAACCCCGCTCACATGCGTTTACAATGGTGGCGATACATGGCCAACGAGTCAAACTCAGTGTACTCTCGATAGTCCTCCCATTCTCGCCTCAAGGTCGAATCTATCCACGGGCACTCCTCATCTCGTGAGGCAAAAGTGATCCGAAGGCCTCTCGGAACTCCTCAACCACCGGAAGAGCACCTCCTCTAGACCGCTCCCATGACTCAAACCAGTTCAATGCAATATCGCGTAACCGGTAAGAGACTAGCATGGCAGACTCAGCCTTCGAGGCCCTAAGCACCTGCATAGTCCGTGAATCGCCGAACAAACTCGAGGATCCTCCCGGATCTCGAACCATAGAACTCGGGTGGATGATAACTCAGAAATCCCAAATCAGAACCTTCGGCTTGGGTTGGCTGCTCGCTTCGCTGCACGCTACTACGCGGTCAATAACCGGATCTTCTCCCCGTAATCTCTATACTCAGTCCCGTGTGGCGGAGGCTCGTGTACCGCGGTCTCGATGCTGCCGCCGAACTCGTTGAGGTCGGGCGACGTGGAACTCGCCGCCCGAAACATCATCTCAGGGAACTATGTACTTTTACTCTTTTACTTCTACTCTTTTAAAACCTTAGGCAATTGATGCCTTAAAATCAATTTGCCTTTCATTAATTCACGTCATTTATCCTTACTTATTTTACTTAGAGTATCTCTCTTTTTAACTTTCCATAAGGCTAATATAACCAACTTCCCATAAAGTCGTTATATTAACTTCATACTATAAGTAAATTACATTTTCCTATATCCAAGAGACTTGTAGATTTAAAACGGAACAAGTATCATATACTTAAAAACACTTCAAGTCCCTTAACCTTGAAAACTTAAGACATCCTTACTACTTTGAAACAAGTGAGTAAATCCCCTAACTCCACCAACTTGGACACTTTTAAAACGAGTAAAGGATACCAAGGTCTTGTACGTCTACCGTACTATATTGGTAAAACTATTCATGCTCAAGAGATAGGAAAGTTCCACATACCTTTTCGGGTCAATCCACTCGCATGTCCAATATACCACGCGTAGTATGTCAACCTATAATGACCATAATACGTCCAACAGCCTCTATCTTCAACGTAGAACATTCTAATTGAAAAGTCCCTTATTCCTACGAAAAATTGGGCAACACTTCCTTTGTTTCTACATACTTTGCCACATTTTTCAAGGACGAATTCAATAACCAAACACGCCACCTTTAAGGCTCAACAATCCAATCAACACAAAGGGGATTACACGCCTAACTTGGACGTGTAAAATTCTGTCCCACAATACATAACAATTAATACAAACTACAAAGTCCAACTTGGCAATTTTGAGGTATAACAACATAACTTCTTATCCAATTCCTTTTTAATCTAATTTCTTATCCAATTCCTACATGCAATACTTCTAAAGGCAATATTGACAACTATAAGTCCTTTCTTCCACACATGCAACATAATTTACTAGCAAAAAAAGGAAAGGATTGTTACCTTAGAGTTTACCCAAATTAGTTCAACAATTCCACTTGCATTCTTTCCACAATCACCTCCACAAAACCTCCTACAAGCTTGCCAACATGTTTCTTTCTTACCACCTTTTCAGATTTTTCTCTAAGCTTTGGCTTCCTCTTGAATTTCTAGAGAGAAGGGAGAGGGAATTCTAATTTTTAGAGAGAAGTGAGAGCTTTGAAGAATGACTAAGTCTTCAAAACTTGGTCAATAAATAGGACATGCAAAAATCAGATGGGGGGGGGGGGACACTTGTCACCCTCCCATGGCCTTTTTAAAAGAAAATATCTGATTTTTCCTCAGTTTTCCGCAACAACTCCGCCTCGGCCAGAGCCATGGCGGCCACCAAAACTCGCCAACTCAGAACATCCGCCGCGACTGCTTTCCGGCCACGCGCTGCAACCTCAGAGAATTTTTTCACAGGTCCGCCACACATGCGTACTCGACCGAAAAATTCATTTACGCTCGACAACAAGACCGAACTTGTAATTTCCATAACTTTCTACTCTGATATCCTATCGACGAACGGTTTGTTGCGTTGGAAACTAGACTCAACGACTTACATACTAGGCCTTTGAACCACCTATGAACTCCCCATGTAATGGGACATAAACCGCCTCAAAGTTGACTAACAACCTGTCCGAAACATTCCGTCGACCTATCTTTCAAAAATTTAAATCTTAATTCCTTTCGTACGTTCTCATAAGCTTGACCTGAACTACGGGGTGTAACAACATTAATCACTACGGCTTAAATATCCTCTAATTTTTGTGCCCTATGTACCAATCCGCCCTTAGCCAATTTTCCTTCGGAACTGAAATTTCCGCACGGCACTAGCTTCGCAGATACCAGACCATGCATGTCGAAACTCTGTAGTTTTCAAAGACAAATGGCATCGCGGCTTCCTTCTTTCGCTCTGAGTTGCCAGCTTTCGTCCTTTTCGCCTCGGGAGCACCTTTTCTGCCAATTTCTCGTTCCTTTTTGCCATTTTGCCTTTTTGCACCGCTGTAACTCAAAAAAAAAAACCTATTACTATACTAAACACAACAAAAACGAGTAAAATACCAACTAAAAATGATTCAAAAGGCATATACAAAATACGCCTAACAACCACCAATATCTAAGCAATATTTGGTTGTACAAAATAAATAATCAAGTGCTTCAGAAGAACTAACTATTTATCTAGAAGATCATGACATCAATAGTGTCCAAACAATATGTGTGATTATGGAGAATAAAATAGAGGCTCCTGAAGAGCCTATATATTATGTCATTCGTTCTAGATTGTAATATACAAAGTTGTTATGATCGAAACACAAGTTATAGTAAACCCGAAATTTACTAAAGTAAATGACTATCATATTGAAGCTATAAACGTTTGGATGGCTAAATCATTGTGGGTAAGGAATATGTATTTGAGATGTTACCCTCTTTATTATCCAAATTGTAATGCACAAATATGAGCATGATGAAATCACATGTCACGATAAACCATAAGTTTATTGTACAAAATAGAATTCATGTAATAGTAAACCAGAAGTTTACTAAAACAAATAACATATGACATGATAAACTTGAAGGTTACTAGTACAAATAATTTTATCAATTAACGTGATAATTTTGGTTGTCCGAATTTTAATTTGATGTGCTAAGTTTGTATTCGGAATATATTGAATAACTAGAAG
This sequence comes from Przewalskia tangutica, assembly GCA_029844215.1. NCBI lineage: Eukaryota > Viridiplantae > Streptophyta > Magnoliopsida > Solanales > Solanaceae > Przewalskia > Przewalskia tangutica. Next base: position 128,511,613 of record CM056721.1, read on the forward strand.
ATTCTTCAAGAATTAATTTGTTTGTTCTCATAATAAGTTGATTACACCAGGTAATGTTAGGATTGAATTCCCTAAATTCTGAAAAATATAAAAGGTGAATAAGGGTTCGTTCACCTGTTATGTGATGTCTTAAAGATGCATCAATAAGACGGTCACATGTGCATTTATTGTCAACCTGCAGTTTGACATTTACAAAGTTGTTTGCTCAAAATAATTGAGTTGATATTATAATTTTCAGATTATGTAATCAAGATAATTCATCTTGTTAATGCTGGTTTGATTCCTGCGGATTGGATCAAAAACAATTCTTGAATGAGGCCAGGGATGAATCGAAAAAGAAATCTTCAAGCTGGTTTAGTGTTGAATGCCTCTAATAAATAGCTAAACCATTGCGCAGGAGAACAAAGTTTCATGTGTTGATCTGAAATATGATATATTGCATACAACGATGTTAGTATGCTTCAGACTAATAAATTATGATAAATTCTCCCCTCATAATTGGTTCAAGGTCAGGAATCAAATGTTTTCATCTAATAGTTTTATTGTGCGGTATATGATTAATGAATCTACCACGATGCTATGGATTTCCCAAAGAAGGTGAAAATGTATGTTAGTTTTTCTAACATAAAGGTAGAGAGAATAAACAGCTAAGAAATATATTGTGAATTATCATCAGTATGATCCTCGTTCAAACGATAATTCAAGTCAAATGCTAGAATCATTTGCTGACCCAACTATTCTATATTTCAGCTGCAAGATGCTCCTAAATGTCCCTAAAGGATAAGGTTTACAACATGCGTGAAGCATGGTAGACAAATCGATTTCAAACGCAATAATCCTTGGAAAAAAAGAGGAGCAAATGATAAAAAAATGAGGTAATGTGCTCTTGAAGAGCCTACGACATAACACTTCATAAAACCATGTACGAGGTTCAGGTACCTGAAAAAATAATGAAGTGATAAGATCTCAATAAGTTATGTCTAATTGCAAACCGATACAAAATGATATCACGTCAACAATATCTTTGATACAATATAGTGCGCAATATTGTATAATATTAGGAGGATCTGAATTTTACATCTCTTAAGGCATGTTGATGTAGAAATAATTATCAAGTAGATGCATCTTGGTAGGAGTAAATTTATTGGACCTGCGGTCCTGACATTAGAAGATGTCATGTAAATGAAAATTATCTCAGCCTATATGGCTTAGGTGATAAAATTTATATGATTTTTTATTGAAGAATTAAAAATGCCTGAAGCATATACAAGTTATAGAAAAACTTGTTTGTAATCATTAAACAGATTAAATGAACTAAGGGTTGGTGTACTGAAATTATCTTAATAAATATTTATAGATCAGGAGTACAAAGATGATTCTATTTACCCTTATTCCTTTACGATATTCAAAATCTTTACTTGAATGTGATTGGAGATTTTGAAGAGTTTTCGAAAAGCAGTAAACTACCTGCTAAAAGAAGTTGAAATGAGAAAATTAGATTGGTCCTGAAGTACTATATATTTGTTCAATTGATGCATTTATTTATCTTGCTATTACATAATTTTTTCCTTACACGTAGATACTGAAATAAGATCAATTGCATATTATCGATTTGATGAGAGAATTTTTCCAAAATTAGGGGGAGAGAATAATGAAATAAAAAGGGAAATTTTGTGGAAAAATTCATCATCGTTTCATATTGAACTACATGCTTCTATTAGTGAGCAAGAGGTCCAAAAGATTATTCACTTGCAAATCAAATGCCAGACACATTTACAGATTTGAAAAGGATTACTGAATCACATATCCCTGCAGAGAATGTCCCAATTCAGATTGATGTCCTTGTAGGACCATCTACTAGTGTCATAGCAAATGAATCCAAAAGCACGCCTGAAGCGTGATAGACCATTGGGTTCTAAGAATCAGAATCCTAGAAAAAGAAAAATAAATGGTCAAGATGACACTAAGAAAGAATCTCATAAAAAAATGCAAGATTTGATCAATTATGATATTCTTGAAGAAATCAATGAGCCGCAAACTCAAGAAAATGAAGAAATATCAATAAATATAATTGGTGTTATGACTATTTGAATCGCTTGAAAATAAATGTGGTTTGAAATACCCACAATCTTATATGAAGATAATTGTTACACCTCGTAAGTTAAGACGATAATTAAGAATGTCATTAAGAGGTAATATTCGAATATTGGATATAAATCATATTTATATAAGCTAATCCGGGAGTTAGAATATGAAGGATGTGATTCCGAAAAGATTTTGGGTTATAACGAGTGTGTCAATGGAATTTGTAATAATAATTGTATATTTCCGTTATGGATTAGTGTTAGAATTACGACAATGATTATACGAGGCCTTATGAAATTTTCGGGAATTAAAAGAAGTGGAGTCTAAAAGCTTTAACTATTACTTGAGAGGTTATTTAAGTAGACAATTTAAGAAGGGGACCAAAGTGTATTAAAATTTTCAGATTTTTAACCTTAAGACCCTTTTTACATTCTCAATTCCCATTTCATCTTCAAGAACACACCCCTCACCTTCCCTTCTCCTCTTCAATCGAAACTACATCCATTGCCATGCCAAATTGAAGTTCTTTTCTTTTAATTTCTTTCCTAGATTAAATCATTCTTCATCTAAGTTTAGAAGCCAAATTTGCAAAAAAGAAAAAAAGAAAAAGAGGCAACGCAGAATCAGGAAGTTTCATCCAAGTTTTTGGACGAAAATTATTGGAAGAAAACATAGGATGATGGAGTAACATTATTTAATTGTTGCATGTCGATTTGGAATTGAAGAAGTGTGAAATTGAAGCAAAAAATTGGAGCGAAAACAGTGGCAAAATCGGGACTGCTGGGCAGAATTTTATTCAACTTTGGAGGGGTATATCTCCTCTTGTATTAGGGTTTTTTGGGTGTTTCAAAAGCCTAAAATGAAGTTCGTCGAGTCTAGTTTCCAAAGAAACAAACCACTCATCGATAGGACACCGGAGTAGAGAGTTATGGACGTTACAATTTCAACTGACGAAACAGTGACTAAAAATCCGGACTGTTTTGGGGATTTAATTAAGGTATGAAAATTCTTCAATTTATGCTATAATTGAAGTTGCATATTGTTGTAGTTGAAGTAATGGACTTGTGTTAGGAAAAAATCTTGAATTTAGACATTGCATGTGAATAATTTGAATGTTGTAGCCGATACTAGGACTAATGTTACTAATCTTGAAATTGTCGTATTCGATTATTGTGTTGTGAAATTCGTCGCTACTTGACATGTTGATATTGGAAGAGAATCTCGACATATAAGTTATAATTGTTCATAAAGAATTATTGTAACAAGATTGGACTCTAAGAAATTAAGAAAATGATTGGTTTTGTAAATATTGACCAAAGACTTGCTTGGAATTTTTGGATATTATCGCGTCAAGTTAGGGGCTGATTTTGTAAAGTTTAAATGTTGGGAATTTGACTATGAACATGTATATAAGTTATGGTAATTACTAATACATGTCTTAAAGGAAGTAAAGTGTAAAAAGGGTGTTATGTTACAAATTATAGAACTTGGTTATTGTTGTTGTCATTAGAGTTGATGGATTATTTTAAGATTGTTCTAATATGGACTAAGGACTGAATTAACATGAGAAATAGGTGTAGTAATCATGGTTTGTTATAGTTGTGATATCGCTTAAAAATAAAAGAGAAGAAATACGTTATGATGACATAAATGGAATATCTGAGATTTTTGTGGTTATATATTTGAGTTATGACTTGCTGTTGGTATTGCTGGCTTGGTTTGAAATTTGTGGATGTACATATAAACAGGGGAAGTGCTGCCCAAATTTCTGTAGAATAGGAAGTCGTCATTCAATTTAACTTGCGTTAGGAATCATAGAGTTGACAGGCCTAATGTTATTATTATAGGTTGGAGTATTAGACGAGATATATTCTAGTAGTGAGTTGGTTAGCTCGACTATAAGGTATGTAAGACTATCCTTTCCTTCTTTGGCATGATGTTGTGAAAATCTTCCTTCTTTCTTCTGACATGATTTTAATGAAAGTACACGACGACGCGTGATTCCTTCAAAGTCTAGTTTTAATAAAATGATATATGATATGATAAGTGCTTTGACTTTCCAAAAGATGTTTTAAAATGATTCATGAGATCGTGCCTTGATTTTCTAAAGGATAGTTTATTTTGCTTATTCCATTCAGTCTTATATGATGATTTAAAAAGGCATATGATTATTCCATTGAGTCTTATATGATGATTTGAAATGCACATGATTATTACATGGAGTCTCAGATGATGATTTGTATTGCATATGGTTTCTGCGATATTCTACTTGGTAAGTTGTGATTGTATGTTATGAGGACCGAGTCCCGTAACGGGTCGTAGTTATATGTCTGAGAATATGAAGACCGAGTCCCAGAATGGGTCGGGTAGTTATATGTACACAGTATGAGGACCGAGTCCCAGAATGAGCCGGGTAGTTATATGTACGGAATTGATCTTGATTATGATGATTGTTAGACATGCATGACTTTCTTTTCATATGGTACAGTTGCATTGGTATCTCTGATTTTTCATATATGTCTCATGTTATCTTACGGCGCCATTCTGATCCTCCTTACAATAATTCATGTTTTACATACTCAGTACACTATTTCGTACTGATCCCCCTTTCTTCGGGGGGCTGCGTTCATGCCCGCAGGTACAACTGATCGGTTAGGTGACCTCCGCCAGACATCTACCACCGCTAAAGAGCTCCATTGTTCGGAGCGCCACTTTGCATGCACTCTTATATTTCGGACTTATGTATATCTTGGGCGACGGTCCCGTCATATGTCATTTTTGTACTCCTCGAGGTCTGTAGACAGTCGTGGGTTGATTTATGAGGAGTGTAGACATGTTTGTTTAGCCATGCTTTCGTATTTCTGTTTGGGATGTTCCCTTATGAAGGTGGCAGCCTTGTCGGCTTGCTTATTATATTGTGTTGGTTAGTTGTGACTCCTCTGGAGGTAGGTGCCCTCTTATGTAAAGACAGCTTGACCGACTCGTCTATTCAGGTACATATTGTAGATGCAACGTTATGCTGTCGAAATTTTATTAATCTTGGTATCAAATAGATTAAGTATGACAGGTCAGTAATGACGTCCAATTAGGGCGCCAAGTCGCGGCCCGTCGGGTCGTGACAAAAATGCAACATGCATTGCTCAATTGAAGAGAGGATTCAAAAAAAGAGATAGGGCAAAAGCACATTTCACCAAAGTTGTTCTTCACACACGAGCTCCAAAAGAATGGTGATATCAACTTGCATCAAATTCGTTCAAGTGATAATATGACTGATTTGTTCATAAGTCTCTACCAACAACAACTTTCGAGAAGATGGTGCACAATATTGGAATGCGAAGACTCTAGCATTTGGAGTGAAGTTTTCATCAGTTAATACATGTTGTACTCTTTTTTCCGTATAAGGTTTTGTCCATTGGGTTTTTCTTATAAGGTTTTTAATAAGGCAATCAAAATATGTATTATTAGAAATATGTATTCTTTTTCTTCACTAAAATTTTTTCCATTGAATTTTTCCAGTAAGGTTTTAATGAGGCATATTATCTATCAAAATAGACATCAAAGAGAGAGTGTTATGGAATATTGTGGATGGCTATTTTTAGGAGAGAAATTATGGTCAATAACTTTGAGACCAAGTCAAAATTTTCTTATAAATAGAGATGCTTCCATCCTTGTATTTCATCCTCAAGAGAAATAAAGAACTGTCATCTCTTTCTCCACAATATTCTTATTCTAGTTTTGTTCTATTTTTATTATTTCATAACAAATATAACTTTTTGATGACATTATTACTTATTTGTCATCTCTTGTCAGCAAAACTAAAGAGTAGAAAATGAACCCGCAAGGATAGTCAAGTTAGTGAAGTAGGAGAGCACAAGACCGAAAGGTCACGAGTTCGATTTTCCCTGCCAACACCTTTTTGGTTGAGCCTGTCACACATAACTTGCCAAGTGTGATTTACCTGACGTAGTTTGTAAGCTATTGCGTCAATCCAAAGGTTTATCCATTGCACACTTATAAAAAAGTAGCGGCTGCGTTTCCGTCATAAAAAAAAAAAGTAGAAAATGAGATCAACTTTGGAATATTATTCTTTTTGGTTCCCGGTCCACACCTTAAGTATCGACAATATACAATTAGGGATTGAAATTTTGGAAAAGAAAGGGAGAAAACAGTAACAGTCACCTGAAAGGGCGAAGCAGCTCAACTCATATACATATACTTCACCTCTGCACGCGAATTCCGACTTGGCGGTGTAACTACTGACACTCCACAATGGCGGAAGAAGATTTCCCACCTCCCGTAAGGTTGATGAATTTTGTCTCCGAAGAACAGGTAAACCCATAATCCTATTTCCTCAGATTTCTTTGGCCGAAGCTAATTGGCTTAAAGGTGCGTTTGTAGTTGGCAGAACTGAAGAACACTCGGGGTGCTCGGGTTGAAGACGGAACTGCTCAGAGAGATCGCCCTCTTTATGAGGTCCAAATAACTCCCTAATGCTTGTCATTTGTTGTTGCTTTATCTGCCGCCCATCTATGTTACCTGTTCTCTTCATTTACTCGTGTCAAATGTGTGTGGATACTTGGGGTAATTTGTGTTAATTCTTCAAAATACACTAAATTTAGCAACAAAAGTACATGTACCCTAGGGCCGTCCAACTGGTCAGGGTGGGGTGGGGCGGGTCGGGGTCTGACGGGGCTGGGGTAGGGCGGGGTCGGGGTCTGGCGGGGCTGTGGCGGGGTCTGCCGCCGCCCCGTCCCGATCCAGAGGGGGTCGGGTGGAGTCATTTTTTATTTGCCTTTAAATTAAATAAATAAATAACACACACACAACAAGATAATTTAATAAAAAACATCCCAAAGTTGTTTTTGTGCCTTTTATATTATTCGACTAGAAGTATAATTTTTTTTGGTAATACAATTTCAAAATTGCAACTTCGTGATATTGAAAGTTGCAAATAAATAACATAGTAAGATTCGTTATAGTTGTAGTCTTCTTCTTTCGCTGATCTCCGGTTGGCCGCACCTCCTACGCTCCGCACGAATCCAGTCTCTGCCAATAAATGTCTGTGCTCCCCTATTTGAAATCTTCCCGCAGAAAATGCGCTTTCAGACGCTGTTGATGCGCTTCCCACCTAGCTTTGTGTTTGTTTTGTACATGTCTCAATAAACTTTCCGTCCCACCCTGACCTTTTCCCATTTTAAATTATAAATATTTTCACAAATTTGACATCTAACCACTTCATTTTTTACGTCCCTATAAAAAAATCCATGATTTTACTTTTCGTTGAGGAGGACCTCGTCTCATACTAGGGGGAATAAGAGGCGGTGCAGTTTGAGGTGCACTAGTGGGTGTGTCATCTAAATCTAATGGTACTTCAGGATATGATTCAGTATCAATGAAATCGTCCTGTCTATGAGGATCTGGAGGAATAGGATGACTAGAAGAAGTAACATTGTCGTACCCTTACTCTTGTTACCTTCCATTATAATTATGCAAATAAATAATTAAAGATAGTAAAATTTAAGTGCGCTAAATAAAATGAAGAAACAATAATAATTTAATGAAGGAACGAATGTACCAAACGTCGACGTGTAATCGAGATGTTGAAAATTGAAACTTAGTAGACAATGTAGAGAGAATGAGAGATAGATTGGGAGATTGTTAGAGAGATTGTAGAAAAATTTGTGAGAAAGAATGAAGAGAAAATGGCGCGAGTGCCTGGTCCGACGGCCGGGTATGGTCGGTCCGTGGCTGCATGGTCCGCCGCCCGTCCCGATCGGAGGTCGGGTGGAGTCATTTTTTTATTCGCCTTTAAATTAAATAAATAAATAACACACACACAACAAGATATTTTAATAAAAAACATCCCAAGGTTGTTTTTGTGCCTCTTATATTATTCGACTAGAAGTATAATTTTTTTTGGTAATACAATTTCAAAATTGCAACTTCGTGATATTGAAAGTTGCAAATAAATAACATAGTAAGATTTCGTTATAGTTGTAGTCTTCTTCTTCGCTGATCTCCGGTTGGCCGCACCTCCTACGCTCCGCACGAATTCAGTCTCTGCCAATGAATGTCTGTGCTCCCCTATTTGAAATCTTCCCGCAGAAAATGCGCTTTCAGACGCTGTTGATGCGCTTCCCACCTAGCTTTGTGTTTGTTTTGTACATGTCTCAATAAACTTTCCGTCCCACCCTGACCTTTTCCCATTTTAAATTATAAATATTTTCACAAATTTGACATCTAACCACTTCATTTTCTACGTCCCTATAAAAAAACCCATGATTTTACTTTTCGTTGAGGAGGGCCTCGTCTCATACTAGGGGGAATAAGAGGCGGTGCAGTTTGAGGTGCACTAGTGGGTGTGTCATCTAAATCTAATAGTACTTCAGGATATGATTCAATATCAATGAAATCGTCCTGTCTATGAGGATCTGGAGGAATAGGATGACTAGAAGAAGTAACATTGCCGTACCCTTACTCTTGTTACCTTCCATTATAATTATGCAAATAAATAATTAAAGATAGTAAAATTTAATTGCGCTAAATAAAATGAAGAAACAATAATAATTTAATGAAGGAACGAATGTACCAAACGTCGACGTGTAATCGAGATGTTGAAAATTGAAACTTAGTAGACAATGTAAAGAGAATGGGAGATAGATTGAGAGATTATTAGAGAGATTGTAGAAAAATTTGTGAGAAAGAATGAAGAGAAAATGAAGTATTTATAGTTGAAAAAATTGGGTTAAAGTGTAAATATAATAACTTAAGGGTTAAAAATAATTATTGCGAGTAGAGGGGGTTGAGGAGTGGGAGGGTATTTGACCTGGCGATCAAATTGGACAAAGCCGTCAGGCAAGGGCCAGGTGGGTCGGCTGGGGCGGGGTGAGTCGGTGTCTGAGCCGGGGTGAGTCGGTGTCAGTGGGGCAAGTGAGTCTGTCTGGTCGGTTTTTTCTCGGCCGCGTGCATCGACACCGAATCCGGTATATCGACACAGGCGGTGGGCGGAAGTGGTCAGATACCGCCTTGGACAACCTTAATGTACCCTGCCGGATACCCAAACCATGTTTGTTTTCATTGTTCTTAAAATTATGTTATATGATGTTGTAAACACATTGTAATTCCGTAGTTAAATAACCATGAAAAACTTAGTTTTTAAAACTACGAATTTGGTGATTTTTGCGTGGTTATGTATTTCATTTTCCCATTATACCCCCACCCCATCCACCCACATCTATCACACCTAAATCCACCCACCCCCACCCCACCCCCACCCCACCACCACCCTACCACCCACCCTCTCCATCACACCCAAATCCACCAACCTTTACCACCACCCCACACTACCACTCACCACTCCACCACCATCAATGACACCTCACCACCACCCACCCATCCCACCAACCACCCACCGCCCCACCACCCATGACCCCTCATCACCATCCACCCCCATACCACCCACCCCTGCACCACTTATTTTTTAAAGTTCCATTTATCCTTTACCTTAATTTTATTAATATTAAAAAACTAGTTTGTAATTAAGGTTAAAGTGTATTTTAATAAACTTACATGTTATTATACAGTAACATACATTCAAACCAAACAATAAAAATATCATTAAACCATAACAAACGATACAGTCTATCCAAACATTATATTTTTTAATACAATAACAATACAATACAACACCATATTATACCACACCATACTGTACATTAATGAACCACGGGAAACAACCATCCAAATAGAGGGTTCATAGAAAACAATACAATAATGAACCACGAGAAACAACCATCCAAACAGGGTGTTACAGTTAGTAGAAATTATTGATTCAAAGGCAAAGAAAGGAAACTTCAAGTACCTCGGGTCTATTATCCAAAGGGATGGAGAGATTGATGACGATGTCACACACCGTATTGGGGCAAAGTGGATGAAATAGAGGCTCACATTTGGAGTCTTATGCGACAAAAATGTGCCACCAAAACTCAAAGACAAGTTCTATAGGGCGGTGGTTAGACCGACTATGTTGTATGGGGCGGAGTGTTGGCCAGTCAAGACTTCGCACATTCAAAAGATGAAAGTTGCGGAAATGAGGATGCTGAGATGGATGTGCGGGCATACAGATGTCCCAGTGCGGAGGTGTGAGAGGTTGACTATGAACGAATTCAGTAGGGGTAGAGGTAGACCGAAGAAGTATTGGGGAGATGTGATTAGATGAGATATGACGCAGGTGCAACTTACTGAGGACATGACCTTAGATAGGGGTTGTAGAGGACACATATTAGGGTAGAAGGGTAGTAGGTAGTCGAGCGTAGTCCTACTCACGCTTGCAAACTGATACTTATAGTGCTATTATTGTAGGCCTGCTTAGCCTATCATACTGGTAGGCGTATAGATTCCTGTTGCTAGGTGTCCTTTAGTGTACTTTGTTTAGCTTATTTACATGCGCTAGTTACTTTTTACTTTTCTGTTTCTCTTGCTTTGATCCGACTGTGCTTTTGCATTTGCTTTGCGTGTGCTTATGCTCTGTCGTGAGCCGATAGTCTCCCGGAAACAATCGCTCTACCTGCCAAGGTAGAGGTAAGGTCTGCGTACACTCTACCCTCCCCAGACCCCACGTTGTGAGATTTTATTGAGTATGTTGTTGTATACTAAGTGGATTTTTAAACACAAATAGAGGGTTGAGTCAAAACTACCAGGTGAAGTTGTATCTCTACCGCTGGGTATCTCATGCTCAACTAATTAATAGCAAGACATATTGTTGCTATTTTTCTTTTTATTCACTACCTTTCGAGTTACAATCCTTTGCCCGAAGGTAGCTCTAGGTCATGTGTTCTGCTCTTTGGTATGTATGTGCATTCAAATTTCAAACTCTCCCGCTTGAGTTGTATATTTCATTGAAACCACAGATCTTGAGGGAGAACAAGGACAAGAAAGATGCTGAATTTAACGAACGATTCAAACACCGTGAGTAGTTGAGGTTCTTTTTTCTTCTTGGTTTCTTGTGTACCGGCTTATGATTATTCATTTTGCTACTTCAACTATTCACTTACAATTGGATTGAAATGTATCTCCTTAATGTTCTTGCAGGACCACCCAAAGCCTTGGATGAGGATGAGACCGAGTTTCTTGAGAAGCTTGATATGGTTAGATTTTGCTGAAGTTCTTTATGTTTGTTTGGGATACCACTAATAGATAATTTGTACATGCTTAGTCATTGCTGTGATGTCCTGTCCACATTAGATGAGCTGCACATGTTTGTCTTTGCAATGATTTTCTGTCATATTTTGCTTTAAGTACTCATTTAATGGACAAAGTTGATATTTAATGTGTATATGAGCAGTGGGTACAACAACATACCCAGTAAAATCCCACAACGTGGGTTTGGGGAGGGTAGAGTGTACGCAGACCTTACATCTACCTTGGTAGGTAGAACATATGTTTCCGAGAGACCATCGGCTCAAGACAAGAGCGTAAGCACAAACAAAGCAAAAGCAAAGCAGGAGAAACAGTCAGATCCGGTCAAAAAATTTAAAGTAGTATGAAAATGCTGATATCAAAGCGAATAAACTATGATAGCGCATTCTGAAAAAGTGAGCAGTAATTAGCGCGGATAAATAAGCTAAACAAAGTACATTAAAGAACACATAGCAGTAGAAATCAAACTACCGGGGACTATAAAACAATACTGCGCCTATTAGTATGATAGGCTACGCGAGCTTACAATAATAACACTACAACTACCAGTTTGCAAGCGTAAGTAGGACTACGCTCGACTACCTACTACCTTTCTATCCTAATTCGTGTCCTCCACAACCCTCTATCTAAGGTCATGTCCTTAGTAAGTTGCACCTGCGCCATATCCCGTCTAATCACCTCTCCCCAATACTTCTTCGGCCTACCTCTACCCCTCCTGAACCCGTCCATACCTCTCACATCTCCGCACTGGGGAATTTGTCTCTCCTCTACACATGCCCAAATCATGTCAACCTCGCTTCCTGCATCTTATCCTCCATCGAGGCCACTTCTACTCTGTCCCGGATATCATCATTTCTAATCCTAACCCTTCTTGTATGCCCACACATCCATCTCAGCATTCTCATCTCCGCAACTTTCATCTTTTAGATGTGTGAAGTCTCGCCCTATAGAACTTGCCTTTAAGTTTTGGTGGCACATTTTTGTTGCATAAGACTCCAGATGCGAGCCTCCATTTCATCTACCCTTCCCCAATACGATGTGTGACATCGTCATTAATCTCTCAATCCCCTTGGATAATAGACTCGAGGTACTTGAAGCTTCCTTTCTTTGAAATGACTTGAGTACCAAGCCTCACCTTCACGCTTGTCTCAAGGTCGCTCCTGTTATTGAACTTGCACTTCAAATATTCTGTCTTGGTCATACTCAGCCTGAACCCATTAGACTCTAGAGTTTGTCTCTAAACTTCCAGCTTAGCGTTCCCTCCGCTGCGAGTCTCATCAATCAGGACTACGTCGTTTGCGAATAACATATACCATGACACCTCCCCTTGGATTTGTCACGTCAGTCCATCCATTACTAATGCAAATAAGAATGGGCTAAGAACTGATCCCTAGTACAACCCCAATCACTGGGAAGTGCTCTGAGTCTCCTCCTGTTCGTACCCTGGTCTTGGCTCCATCATATATATCCTTGATCGCCCTAGTGTACGTCACATGTACACCCCTAACCTTTAAATATCTCCATAAAACCTCCTTAGGGACTTTGTCGTATGCCTTCTCGAGGTCGATGAAAACCATATGTAAGTCTCTCTTCCTCTCCCTCTACTATACTGCTCCACCAACCTCATAATAAGATGAATGATTTCTGTGGTCGAACGCCCCGACATGAATCCAAACTGGTTCTCGGAAATAAATACTCCTTCTCACCCTCATCTCCACAACCCTTTCCCAAACTTTCATAGTGACTTAACAACTTGATACCCTTATAGTTGTTGCAACTCTAATATCACATTTGTTCTTGTACAAAGGGATCATTGTACTCCACCTCTATTATTCGGGCATTCTCACCGTCTTAAAAATGACGTTAAACAACTCAGTCAGCCACTCCAAACCTGCCCTGCCTGCGCTCTTCCAAAATTCAATTGGCAGGCCCGATCACTCGTCCCCTGCGCATCCTGCAAACAACACCCTTAACCTCCCCAACCTTAATGCTTCTACAATACCCAAAATTCCGGTACCTACCAGATTGCTCCAGATCTCAGCACAATGTCTCTCCCCTTTTTTGTTCAAGAGTTTATGGAAGTAAGACTGCCACTTCCGCCTAATATGTGCGTCCTCCACCAATACTTTACCGTCCTCGTCCTTGATGCACCTCACGTGATCCAAGTCACGGGCCCTCCTCTCCCTCGCCTTGACTAGTCTGTACAACTTTCTATCCCCGCCTTTTTCCTCTAATTCCACATACATGCGTTCAAAAGACGCCGTTTTTGCCGTTGTAACCGCAAGTTTTGCCTCATTTCTCGCCATCTTATACAGTTCCCTATTTGTTCACTTCTCCACCTCATCCTTACTTTCTACCAATTTCGCATACACAACTTTCTTCGCTTCCACCTTCTCTTGAACTTTACCATTCTACCATCGGTCCTCTCGATGCCCACCACAACTACCCCTCGAGACCCCAAACACTTCTCTAGATACCTCTCGAATGCAACTAGTTGTCCTGCCCACATATCAGTCGCATTCCCACTACTCCCCCAAGCCCCATTGGCCATCAACCTCTCCCCCATCTCCTTTGCACTAGCGATGGTCAAATTCCCCCATTTGATTCTTAATTTTTCATCCACAACCCTCCTCTTTTTCTCCATCTTGATCTCCAAATGTATCACCAAAAGCTTATGTCAGGTTGTAAGATACTCCCTCGGAATAACCTTGCAGTCTTTACTCCTTGTCAACCTTTCTAAGGAGTAAAAAGTCTATCTGAGTCTTAGCCATTGAACTACGGAAAATCACCAAGTGATCCTCTTTCTTCAGGAACCTCGAATTGGCCATCACCATTCCAAAAGCCCCAACGAACTCCAAAAGTGAGACGCCTCCCCCATTCTTGTCCCCGAGGCCAAAGCTTCCATGCACGTCGTCATACCCCTGGAAGTGACCCGATATGCCCATTGAAATTCCCTCATACAAATAATTTCTGACTGGGTGGTATACCACCCACCACCTCGTTCAAATCCTCCCAAAAACGCCTCTTCTCCTCCTCGTTCAAGCCCGTATGCGGCGCGTAAGCACTAATAATGTTCATAGTGAATCTCCAACTACCAACTTAATTGCCATCATCCGGTCATTGACCCTCTTAACCTTTACCACCTGATCCCTTAGCTTGTTGTCTACAACCTTTCTCCATAAAGTATGCCCACGGGAGGGGTCCTTCCCTGCAATGTATGTTGGAGGGTCAGCTTCTACTTACTTCCTTCTAGAAGCGAAGGTTGGCAAAGAAGAGCCATCATGTTCTATTCTATGCCATGCCGCAAATTCAGTATACCACTGTTAGCGAATCAGATTCTTCAAAAGAGTCAGCAGGGGCAGGAAACTATTTGACTTTGATTGTTTGTTGCCAAAAAGAAGAGTTCATTGTTTAGGTCCTACTCTGGGTCTGTAGCTGACAACGGTAGTGATTTTCAACTCGTTTATTGTAGATTAATAAGATCCAAAACTGGTAGCGAGTAGAATAAAGAAGTTTCTTCTAGAATGTCGATTATTAGGTAAATCACCAAGTATATATAGCACCTATCGGACGGGGAAACTTTGTTGAATTGAGTTCGGTGTAGAAGGTTCAAGCAAGGGATGTGGATTGAGTCCAAGTTCCGGAGAAACCAAAATGCCTACCTCGTTCCTATATCTCGACCTACCCGAGAACCATAACTTATACCCGTCCACATTGTTAGCCTTAGGTCCTACCCATTTGGTCTCCTGTATATAGGCTATATTAATCTTCATCTTCTTAAGAATCTTAACTAGCTCTATGGACTTCCCCGTTAAAGTCGCAATGTTCTAAGACTCTATTCTCAGCCTAGCATTTTCCTTACCCTCGCCCCCGTCCCCGACCGAGAACATGATCCTAGTCTACCATCAGTTAACAAAGTCAATAAAGCAAATATAGAATAATAAACTAATCAAACGTTTACCCTAAAACAGATCAAAGTGAAAGCACAAGTTGACAAGAATCTAGAGGCAAGTAAAACCATTACGCCAAGAATGCTATAACTAAAGACAAGAACGTAAAGTCACGAATCAGTACAGCGAAGCATCAACATTTAACAAGGATAAGGTCAAAGAATGGATACGGGCAATCGGAGGTACCAACTCCTCCAGTTGGATCGAACCTGTTCGCCGGCGAAAATCACTGTTCATCGGTACTGTTCACCGGCACCGGAAGTACTGTTCACTTCAGTTGAATCGAACCAAAAAAGTGTGACAAATAGAGATCCTCTGGTGTTGACGGGGGAGTATAGCACACCAATAACGGAGATCTGGCGAAATGAACAACCGCCCGCAAACAGTGTTTTCAGACCAAAAAGTACCAGGATTGAGACGGATTTGACAAGGCGACGCCGGAGATACAAGAGCCGATTGGTTCTGTCGGAACACGCGCCAGCGCATGAGAAACAGCGTGAAACTATAGGTGGCGCGTGAAGAGTCACACGATTCTTGTTCAGTCGCCGGAGATGTTCTTTCCGGCCAGAAAACTGATCCGTATCTTTCTGTGGTGGTGGTGAAGCAAAGGGGTCACTCTTTAGGAGAGACCCAAGTGTCTGGATCCTTTTTTTCACAAGGGGCGGGTATAGCACACCAATAATGGAGATCTGGCGAAATGAACAACCGCCCGCAAACAGTGTTTTCAGACCAGAAAGTACCAGGATTGAGACGGGTTTGACAAGGTGACGCCGGAGATACAAGAGCCGATTGGTTCTGTCAGAACACGCGCCAGCGCGTGAGAAACAAAGTGAAACTATAGGTGGCGCGTGAAGAGCCACACGATTCTTGTTCAGTCGCCGGAGATGTTCTTTCCGGCCAGAAAACTGATCCGTATCCTTCTGTGGTGGTGGTGAAGCAAAGGGGTCACTCTTTAAGAGAGACCCAAGTGGCTGGATCCTTTTTTTCACAAAGTGGGTATTGGTGAATAATTATCTCATGACTCAGCTTCTTATCTTAACTTAGCGTTCCTTATAGTTTCTTCCAACCAAGAACTCCTATGAGGATGTTATGATGAATGTAAGGTCATAGAAAATTAGACAAATTTAGAAACAATCTCATCCGAAAGAGAAGATAACAAGAACTGCTTATACAGGATAAAATTAGGGAAGTTTGCTTGAGATGTATAGTTTTCAAGCTTGTAACCTTACCTAGGGGTGAGCTAGCTTGCTGAGAAATTACATAACCATGTGTGAGTTTCCTAGAACTCCAAATGGCACCTGTCCTTAGTTGTGACACTATAAGATTAGATTTGTTAAACGGGGACGAGGTGAACCTGAAATAACGCGGAGGGAAATTGTCTTAAAAGACGTAAATCTTTTGGAATCCATGCGAACTTAATGAAGAACAGAACATGATAGAAGTAAAAGGTTCTCGTGGGTGATACCAATAGTTAGGATTAAGGCTTAGTTATGTTGGTACACATATATAAAGTCTGGTACTTGCTTGGAGTCCTTTTAGTTCTTACAGATTTGTATGTCGGCATAAATTGCTTAGAAGATCTATTGTTAGGACCCTAAATTGTTTTAAGTGACAAATTATTGAGTATTCGAATGAAACAGGTCCAAATGGGATGGATGGACATAACGAAACCCAAGTAGTTCCGGATGAAGTACAAACATTGTTGTAGTAGTAGTGTATATCTTGTCTTGTTTACTGCATCCTAGAGTAAAGAGATGTTCAGAATAACTACATTAGTTGGGCGTTGAGATTTTAAGCATATCACATGATGAATTTAGGTTATGATTTATGTAGTTAATACCTCCGCAACATTAAGATCAAAGCATGTGGAATCCGAAGCTTATAGCAACTATGTCTTGCTGGGAAGCCTAAGCAACTATTCAAGTTTGAATGTCATTAAAAATACAATTGCTTTAGATTTCTGATTAAATTATTGGTTTGTGCTCTGTCTAATCTATCAGTTGCATTATAGCCTATCCCTGCTAACGGAGCAGTATGTATTTGTATAATGGGATCCATCATAGTCTAATTCTCACTGCTTCATAATTTTTTATACAAGATTTTAAGATATGTTTTACATAGAAGCGTGCCCCCTCTTCCCTACCTGGGGAGGGGTTCATTTTTTTGGGTTCCTTAGCTTTTACATTGACATGAAATGCAGGATCACCAAGCTCAGCTTGACTTGGACAAGTCTGTTATGTCAGGAGTTTGGATTTCTTCAGCTTCTTATGTTGTTGCTTTGTATGACACTTGCCATTTGGTGTAGAGTTGGAAGTTATTCAATTCTATGTGCCAAAATGATAACATTCTTTTGTAGTACATATATGGAGAATTGGTTTTACTTATGGATATATTTATTCAATCCCTTATTTTCTTTATTAGTTTAGGAAAACCTTATTTCGTGCATTCTTGATATTCTTGTGTGTGATAACGCGTGGATGATGGTGAGCTCCACTATTTGTTTTGCAATGGAACGATCAGTTTCCAATAAGATGGTATTGGGCTATCAGTTTGCATTAGAAGAAGATAAAATATATAACCATTTGATGCTCTCTAACTCGTTGATCTCTTCTCTGCTCAATGCATTTGCGTATGTGTACATATATTGATGTTTGTTTGTCTCTCTCTGTGTGTGAACGTAATATGGACATATTTATGCATGTGGCATACCTTTGATAGGTTTCCCTTTTAACTCTTTGATTCATTTAGTCAAGGAGAGAATATGAGAAGCAAGTGGCTGATGAAGAAGCTGAGCAGCTGCGAACTTTTCAAGTAATTTAGTGTGTTCAACTTCATTGCCTGGAAGTTTGCCCTAGGGGCTATGACGAATGCTGATCTTATTCTTGGATTTTTAGGCTGCTGTTGCTGCGAAGTCTACGATCGTACAAGAAATCAAGGAGATGCCTCCGGTTCCTAAAGTCCAGGTTAGTCTCTATAGCTGATTCTGCCTTGAGAAAAGCACTTTATTTGTTATGTTCATGGCTTATTGTTTCTTAGCCACTGCTTTATCAGCATCTGACCCAATTTTGTACATTCTCTGCCTTCACTTTTGCTGTGTGGTATTAGCTATATGAGATACCCATCCGGATAAAAAAGAGTGTCCCTTAGCCATTTGCACACCCCTTAAGAAAATACTAACTGCTAGGCAAAAATAGATAATTTGACTAAAATGTCCCTAATTAAATAGGTATTGGGATTTGGTCGGTTAATTCTTTCTTGATTTGATAAGTGGACACTCTTTTTGAACCAAACAATAAAGGCTAAGTGGACACTCTTTTTGATCCGGAGGGAGTAGTAATAATTAATAAATAGTCACATGATGTGATACTTATGAGGCACTAATACCAAAATGATTGTTGGCCGTTTGTATGTATCAACAATATTATTGCAAAGCTAAAAATATGTATCGGCAATTTTACTTATTTTTGATGATTTCATACATGTCTCTCTAAAATGAGATACCAGTCGTCTTCATAAATGTTGAAATTACAAAATTAGGGGCAAGTCAGGCTGGCACTTCGATTCAGTTAAGGGTTGCCTTGTGTCTCGTCGTCCATGGGTCCTATAGAGCGTCACTGGATATAGCTGGCATTTGGCATGGTTTTATCAGTTGTTAAAAACGATAGAAAATTGGAAATTAGTACTAAATTTGAATTAGAAAGTTAAAACTGCATTTTTGCATCTGAATCATAAATTTAATATGTTTTGAACTTGAAGGACGTGAGTTTTTACTAATTATATTCACTTGATTGTAGTGTTATTGTTGAATCCATGTTTATATTTTTTTTTCTGTGTTTATATTTGTTTTTTCATGCATTACATCCATATTTGATTTTTTTTCTTCATTAGCCTTTCTTTGTTGAAGCCCCCATTTCAATTGCGCTTTGCACTTAAAGCCTCGGTGACCAACAGGAAAAAATCTTGACTTGTGCTAATCACGTATCTAAGGAGAAAGGTGGACAATGTCCAATGCATCAACTCTCAGTACTCCATATTCCCTGCCTTTATTCATCTCCTTTTCTGTACCACAATCATCTCTAACTTGGTTGTCAATTTTCTTTGCATCCGTGGTTATTCTGTTTCCTTTTTCTTATTCTTTCTTTTCTCTCTTTTGGTTCATTGTTCATGATTTGCCTTAAATGGTCTAATCAGGAAGTACCAATTATTCATGGGCTTAGGAAGAAAGGATGTTTCTAAAACAATTTATGTGCTGGCACAAATCCAGAAAATAGTATCTGATTACCTTTGATCTTAATATGAAGTAGTAGAGTTAAGCGGCTTAAGAAAAAGGTCAAAATCCCAGGAGGCAAGGCATTCGATTTCTTTTAAAGATGGAAATCTTGTAACTGTACCAGTTGGTGCCGGTAATAAGTGATAACATCTGCAGCACACAACAAATCAACTGACAAGAGGCACACTCAATGGAGGAAAGTTAGCACTAAGGTGCAAGTAAATTCAGAAGGGAGATAAATCCCCAACCAAAACAAATTTGAAGGAATAAAAAAATTTGCAGGCGGTAAAGCTGATTAATCAGTGAAAAGAAGAGAAATTGTTGGCTTGCAACTAGGAGGTAAGCAAGAATAACACGCCGCAACAGCTAATTTACTAGCAAGAACTTGAGAAGCTTGTGAACAAACTATTCAAGATTCAGTTAATTACATTTGGAAGCTGAAACTTCATCTTGAAGCTTTGCTCCGATAGGTTTAGCAAGGACATCTCTATGCAACTTGATCAGGCCTCACCCATAGTGATCTAAGGGCAATGAAGATCCCTTAACAATTGAAAATCTGCAATGTTATATCTGAAGAGTAGTTTAGGTCTATTAAGTTCAAGGATGGAAATTTACTTTTCCAATTATTGGGGATTTCTGGTGCTGTTTGCTCATGTAAGTAATACTTTCCATTGTCTTAATAGAACTTCCAGTATTAACACACAGTTGCCAATGACCAAGCGAAATCGAATGAAGAGTGCACAGTGAATATCTTGGGTTTTAGATTTTTTATGATCCAACTGATTCTGCGTTAGTTCTTGTTAGGAATGAACAAGCAAATATTAAATCCTTTTTTCCCTTTCCTTTTTTCCATTGCATGGTACATCACTTTTCTGATATATGGACTAAGCCAAATCATTATTGAAAGCGGCAAGGGATCCCTGTCTCAGTATCTTACTCATGTTTTCTGTTTCTGTTTCCCTTTACATTCTCTCGTGTCTGTAATCCTGCATCTCGTTCCCAGTTTACATTTTATGTGCTCAAAGCTCTTTCTCGATTGAATGTTCTGTTTAGTAATGATTTTAGTTTGATAAAGCTGGCCAACTTTTACAACCAGGAGATTTTGCTTTTCTAAACAAAGGCTTTACCTTTAAACTCCCAAAGTTAATCCTTAATTTCCACTGATACATGAATGGTAAGTTTTGCTGCATATCTTCTGTATTTCATATTCTCCTTTGGACATACGATCAATGAGCTAGTACACACTCTTTAAAGAGTAGCTACTTCTAGGCAAACCTCTTGGCTATCTCTGCACCCCTGCCTCCTTTGTCACTGAGCTGTCATTTAGGGGCCTTAGCTGGTGATCCTGGCTGTTTCCCTCTCGATTATGAAGCTTATTCCCTACTCTTACTTGCCAACCTTGACCCCTATTATTTTTAGGTCATATCTAGTATTCAGATGAAGTTCTGACCATCTATCAAAGAATAAAAGAACGAATGGATCTTGTAGGATTCCCAGGATATTCTTCGATTTCTTCTGGAAACTGATGATTGAGTTCCTGTCTTATACTATTGACATATGGACTTCTCAGTCATTTTACTGTGTACTTGTGTCATTCTACACAGCCTACACAGGGAAAGGGAGTACTTGTTACACGACTAATTTGGGCTAATAATTGGTATTAAATTGTGTGTGGTGTATGTCAGTACCATTAAGAAACATTATTGGCAAGATGTAACACATTGCATTATTGGTTGAAGCAGGAGCAGACATTAATTAGGAGGAAGAATCCCCCAGCTAATCCATTGGGAATGATTGTCAAAGTCAAGCCACAAGCAAAGAAAGCTAAGATCGATGTGGTAACTTCAGACTCTTCTTTGACAGCTACCAAAGCATCGAATGATGATAAAGAACAGCCTTCATCAGATATTAACGTATCCAAATTTGAAACAGAAGAATCCCAGAGATTAGTTAAAAGACCTATTGCTAATGCTGACAGCCATAAACCAGTTACGACAGGTAGTTTGGTTTCTTATAGTGATGAAAGTGATGATGAATGACTGTAGTATGTTGATGCATCAATGAGAATTTGCGGTTCAATCAGTTCTCTAATTTCTCATTATCTGTGGATGAGATATGATCTTCTGAATGTATGTTCTTGCCATTTCCGTTCCATCAAGTTGATTGGTTTCATTATCATTCTCTCCTTGATAGCCCTTTCGCTTTATGTTGTCTTTTTTTAAGAGAAAAAACTTTTCAGTTTAATTGAATTCCTTGCGGGACAACAGTGGATTTGGCTTTCTGTCGCTGTAGTTTCACACTATTGGTTGATGGAGAATCAAAAGTAGATTTCCTAATGAATCACATTTGACTTGGCGTGCCACGCCATTTGACACGTGACACAAGCTTGGGCTTTTAGAATAAGAAGACATCTTGAGCTAACAAAGTTAGCTCATTATTTGTAGCCCAATTAGATAGACAAGCCCGGTGAAGGTGACATTGTACTTTTTGTTGAATCAGTATTTGGATTAATGTCTTGGATTTTAAAAATATCAAATTATCTTATGAATTTAAATCCAATAAAATTTAAACATTTTTTTTTTCCTCTTCAACTTCATGCTAATATGCTCTTTCTCGTATTTTTTAGTTGCTGTCTGTGCCCATTATGGTTTGCTGCTAAGTTGCTTGTCCCCTTTTTATCCCAAAGAGCCATGTGCATACGGGAACTAAAACCTTCCCAAACAAACTCAACGTCACATCCCTTTTTATGTGTTCCACCATATAGATTTAAACGACCAACTGTTTTCTTCGTGTAGTATGGTTTAAATAGTGTAGGCAGCCTCTCTTGGTTTTTGCTTCTTTAAAGTAAGGATGAAGTCAATGTGTTAGGTTAGGATTTTGTACACTTCTTAGAGCATAACAATTAAAGCACCGTCGTTATCAAGAATTTGGGGTTGTTAAGATTGTGCTGCTATAGGAAATGGCTATATTAGACAGCCTGCCCCGTAAGTAGTTGTTCTTCCTACTTTTCTTGGGGATAAATTCTGAATCTCCTTCGTTAATGTTTGTATGAAAACTATACTTAAATATAAATATAGCAGTGAAGTTAGGTATATAAAGATCACTAAACAATCGCTAGTATATGTGATTTATATCTTTTGTCTGCACAATAGTTTGATTAATTAGTACGCCGTTTGTTGAGATACGTTTCTTCAGCAAATGGTGTGATATTTACCTTGTTGTTTATACATGTCAATCATCCCGTAAGTGGATAAATAAAGATTTCAATCATAATTTGGATACAATTGTGAAAATGAATCACAAGGCACGCAATTACACAATTTGATGACTATCACGTTACGTTATTGTTTCTCATAAGTACACAGAAATTAATTATAAGCTTTTGATAGCATGAGACGTTAATTAATTAATTAGAGCATCATCATGATCCTCTGTTCATCATGTTAAAGAAAGGAAGGCATATGGTGGCTTCATGAGCCTAATGCCATTTTTGGGTAGAGATTGTTTGCTTACATAACAGCAGATCCTTGTACTGGTATCACGTGCACAGGTATGCGACATCCATAATCAATCACATTAAAACGCAGTCGTCCCCACTCGGAAATAAACAATGTGTCATAATGATCATCACTCGTAGATTTGTCGGTCTTGTTATTGAGCCATTGAGAAAATTCCGCAGGTAGGTTCGCATTGGCATCTTTGATCAGCTTCACCACCTCAGCAAGAGATGCTTCAGCCACAATTTTGGTCGAAGCCGTCACGGTTACCGGGAAGAAACAGTTCCCGTAGAAGCCACCAATTGCCGACAATTAGCGAAAAACACCAGTTCCACTTCATCATCAACTGCATTAGTGACAAAGTCATGAATTTTGCTAAAGTTATTTAAATGTGTTCAAAATATGTAATACTTAAAATAACCAAAATTAACTTCAAACTTCAAACTTCGAACTTCGAACTTGGTTGTTTATATAGCTCGTAGCTTATAGATTTTTTTTGTTATATATATATAAAACCTCTCTACCTTTTAAAGTAGGGGTAAGGTCTGTCTACACCCTACCTTTTCCGGACCCCACTTTCTGGAACTGTGTATGTTGTTGTATATATACAATATAATTATGGGCGAAGGATGGTCAGTTAACCACCCGACCGCCTTTTGCCGGTTATAGTTTCTGCCTTGACCTGCATTATCTGTAATAAAGCTTATATGCGAGGAGTTGGAGAAATTTTTCTTGTTGTATTTCAAATTGCGCGGGTTCGCTGTCTCCACAAAGTAGCAGCTATAATCTCAAAGGAGGAACAAAAACACATTGTGGTCCATTGTCAACTCTTGCATCACTTGGTGTTTGAGCTGATAGATCTCATCCGTTGGAATGTCGAAACTAGCATGTTCCAGCTGCTGATCTGGAACTGGAATAGGGAGCAGCAGCGGCATTGATGAGTTGTCTTTAGTCTCATGATCTTCAAATTCTTTTTGTGCTAATGGAGAAGGAAGAAGATATTCTCTGCACCACACTGGTGTAACCCTCAGTTTCTCAACGCCCCTAGCGAACTCCCCCACTGCTTTTAGAAATTGTACAGCGCCCAGTCCATCACATATACTGTGGCAGAAAGTAAGTACCATAACATATCCGCCGCACTTAAATTCAGTTACCCGCACATGAAGAAATGCAAAGTAAGACTGCGTACAATAGACACTTCCCCCGGACCCCGCACATAGCGGGAGTTTAGTGCACCAGACTGTCCTTTTTTACCTGCACATGATGATGATAATCATATCATTAACTATTTTACCACATAGTTCTCTCTGAACATAATAAATTACTCCCCTGTTCCTAAGAGACTAGCAATTCACCACTTCTGTTTCCCAAGGAGAAACATATAGTCCCTCCCTTTCAATTTGAAGTATACCTGTCTAACGGATCGGACCGGTAGCCCGTTACCGGGTTGAACCGGTTCCGGACCGGTTACCGATCCGGTTCATTATCGGATTTTCGGTCGGCCTGTGCGGGTCCGGGTTGAACCGGGCCGGTTTTTTGTAAATTTCGAAAATTTAACTAAATTCAAATTAAATATGTAATATAATAATATAATATAGTTTATAACTTTATACTTTATAGTTTATATTGTAGTTATATAAACTATATTAGTTTTTTTTAATTTTTTTTATTCCGAAAATTTATTAAATTATTAGACATAAGTTAACAAATAACAACTAAAGATAAATAATAAAAAAAACTAATGATAAGATGTAAACTTTCGAACTTTCATTATTCATAATGTCAATTGTTAATAAGAGTACATAATGAAGTAATAATAATTGTTATTTACATATTATGCATCTTTCTTGCAAGTTCTTCGTAATTTATAGGTTGATTGAATTGGTTATGCTCCATAGCCTCTGAATCTGGAGTATTAATTCCAGTCCCGCTTGCGCTCCTGGTTTTCAAAATATTGCCGATTTCTTCATCTTCCGGAGAGTCGACATCTTCATATCTTGATTTCTTCTCTCTGATCTGATCCAATCCCTTAAGCATACTAACACTTCTAATGTGCTTCCGCCCAATGAGTGACGTGTGTCTCCTATTTGATCTCGTGTTTGGCTGAATGCACTTTCAGAAGCCACTGCTGAGATAGACACATTAAGAACATCTTGTGCCATAGTTGCTAGTACCGGAAATTGTCTTTTGTTATCCTACCATCATTGTAAAGATTGAAAGTTCTTCTTCGGCTCCGTTGGCTTTTACAAATAAAACTGCATCTCATCACAATTTCGAGTTGTGCTTGCTTGTGTTGTTGCAAAAGTGCTCCATATAGATAAAGATTCATTTTCATCGTCTTCATCGAACCCTGCAAATGTAGACACAGAAGCAGAAGCAGAACTAGAAGAAATATTAGTAGCAGAGTTGTTGTCATGTAATGTAGCATAATATTCACATAATTTAGCTAAATTAGTATCAAATTTACATATGCAATCAAATGAAGATGAAGTTTTTGTTTCACCTACTTCCATATAAGTATATAAACTAAATATTAAATTATAACAATCTACTTTTTTAACAGAAGGATTTAAGACTGCACCAATACAATAAATATCAGGAATATGAAAAAAATATTTTTTAAACTTTTCAAACATAATCAGAATCAACTTTATATTTTATATTTGATTTTAAACCATAAAGTAAATATGAAATTTCAGCTATATGAGCTAAAACATTACAAACTGTTGGGTAATACGATTCCGAAAATTCAACAATTGTAAAATTTACGTAATTTTTTTAAAAGTTCAGCAATCGATTTCCAAACATCGTCGGTTAACATATAAATCGTGTTCTTACAATGAGCATTTGAAACATGTGTTATGGGGTCTTTATACTTATAACATTCTTTTAAAAATAAATAAGTATAATTCCACCGTGTAATAATCTCTTGTGGCATGAATTTAAGTCTCAAATCAAATTGTTTACATTTTTTTTTTAAATTCTATAAGTCTATTTTTTCTTTTATTACCTTGAATAACTCCAACAACTCTTTTGAAAATTTGTATTTCAGTTGCAAATAACTCAAGACCACTTTTAACAATTAAATTATAAATATGACAAGCACAACGAACATGAAATATATCAGGAAGTGGCGGTTCTAATTCCGCTTTTAAAAGATCTACATCAGCAGTATTATTAGATGCATTATCGAATGATATACAAAATATTTTTTTATAAAGATTATAATTTTTGGCATAAGCACAAATAGTTTCGCTTATATATTTTCCAGTATGACTTTGATCCTCGTCATACGCAAAAGCAATAATACGTTTTTTCATTTTAAAATTTTCATCAATCCAATGACAAGTAATTGTTAAATAATCATAACCGTTTAAAGCATGCCCAATGTCTGCAGTAAAACTAACTAGACATGGAAGATTAGTGAAAAAATATTGCACAAAAATAACATAATCATTATAAAGTCTAAAAATATCGGCTCTACAAGTACTACGAGGAACACCTGTAAAACAAGGATTATATACTCTTTGAATATATGTAATTAAATATGAAGAAGAAGCAAAAGAAAAAGGTAAACAACCTCCGACAATCATTTTTGCTAATTCAATGCGATCCTTCTTTGGATCGTACTTAGCCAACCCCCCGTTAATGGATTAAGTTATTATTGACCGGGTTCTAAATTAGTGGCAACACCCCATTGTACCTGATGATCTTTCAATAAATGCCTACATATAGTGTCCGTCCTCCCGTCACCACCCCCTCTCTTATGTTTGTAAGTTTTTGTTACACCCCGTAACTCCATGGCTACTAAGTGAGAACATGATTATGGAAATTAGATTTGAATGTTGGAAGGAAAGAATTTTTACATTTTCTTAATGGAAAATTTTATGATTATTGTGACGACAAGAATTAATTCTAGTAAGTAAATTCTTTCCAATAGAATTATGGACTAAGTGTTAAATTATTACGTCTTGATATCCTAAGGGTTAGGCCATCGAAATTGGATGAAAAATAAGCTAAGTGTGGGAGATATTTTGAGAAGGGAAGACAAGTGGACAAGTGGGGCTTCATGGGCCCCCCATCCACTTGTGTTACTACACTTGTATTAATCCAAGTCTTGCAAGACTTTAGCACACATAGATATTCATCCTTCAAACCCTCAAACCTCTCTCTTGTTCTTAAGAGTCTCGAAAACCTTAGAAAAAGAGAAGAACAAAATCAAGTTATTTTACAAGATTAAGCACCTTAAGCAAGTTCTAAGCCAAGTTAACCTTGCAATATAGGGGGTCAAGGTTTTTGACAAGAAAGTTGTCTTGAAACCCTAAGCTTGTTGATGAACTTATTGGAAGAAATACATGAAAGCAATATGGTTACAAGCTTGTAGAGGATACGTGTGAGTGATTGTAACGTGTAGAAGTGGTGCAAAAAGTGAGGGTTGGCCGAGACATAGGGACTGTTTTGTGATAAAACAAAGGTAAGATTTCTTCTTCGTCTTGAAGTAATTAGAAGTTACATGATGTTATAATTGATAGATGAACATGTGTTAAGTAAAAAGGAGAATAAGAAATGCATGTCACAGTTTTGGGCATGATAGCCGAAACTGGATAGTTTTGGTAATGTTGGATTCGTTGGTTATTGTTGTTATTTAACGTCTCTAATCGCATGTTAAAATGAAGGAAATCATGTTGTTACGAAGTTGTTATGGTTTATATAAACATGTTGAATTGTGAGTTGGATTATAAGGAATTGTGAAAAGGGCATTAGTTGTGTGTTGGCCGAAAACTGCCAAAAACTGTTGGATATTGTTGTGCAGTTTCAGGGACTGTTTTGTGGTGTTATAATGCTGAAAATTCAGTATCATATGTATGTTTAAGGTGGTAAATTGCTAACGTAAGTCATAAAGGAATAAGAGTATATAAAGGTATTGTAAGCTTCACATTTTACCCTCATTGTCGTAGAAGTTTGGACTGTTTATATGGGATGTTTTTATATGGATTAAGAGACCGGATTTACATAAGAAATAGGTGTGTGAATCACCTTGGTTGCTGTTTTTGTTATGCCCTTAAGTGGTGCTTGGTTATTGATGTATTTGGCCTTATTTATAAGGTGTAAAAGTATGTATAAATAGGGAAAGTGCTGCCCGAATTTTTATACGAAAGGAGAGTCATTATGTAGTATAAGTGTATACTAGTATCATGGAATTGATAGACGTGTTATTGTCATTATAGGTTGAAGTACTACTTGAAACGTATTCTAGTTGTCAAGTTGGTATAGCCTATAAGATATGTGAAACTATCCTTTCTTCTTTGGCATGATTTTTATATGAAATGAATGTACGACGGACGTACATAGTCTTAAGGAGATCCTAATTCCTAATTGATGTTTTAAGGTGCTACATGATATATAGTGCCTTGGCTTTCCAAATGATGTTTTAAACTGATACATGATATCTAATGCCTTGATTTTCCAAAGGATGGATTTAAAATGAAAGTTCATTATATGTGATTGGTACATGATATGTTGGTACCTTGGTGTTTTATAAAATGTAAGATGTGATAGTGCCTTGGTTTTCCTAAAATGGAAGTTCATTTTAAAAATGGTGTTATTGAGAGTCAAAAGATGATTTAAATTGTGTAAGATTGCCCAGGATAGTGATATGTATATTTATTGGGATGGGTTGCACGATCCGCAACACTTATATATTTATTGAGACGGATTACACGATCCGCAACACTTATATACATATATTGGGACGGGTTGCACGATCCGCAACACTTACATATATTGAGATGGGTTGCACGATCCGCAACATAAATATATATTGGGCTGAGACACGTGATAGGTGTACAGACATGATGGTTATATGTACATGTATCCATAATATTGAAAGGATTCTCGTTATTTTTATTTAAAAGAAAAGGGCATTGTTGACTCTCTGTTTTTAAAAAAGGTACAGTTGGCTCTATTTTATATGGCACGGTTGGATCTGATATTTGATTCTCATACTTGTCCCTGTCATTCTTTGGCCAGTTATGATTTTAATTACTGTACTTTATGTTTACATACTTGGTACCTGTTGTACTGACCCCCTTCGGGGGGCTGCGTTCATGCCCGCAGGTGTAGGTACTCAATTTGCTGATCCGCGTGCTTAGGATCTTTGCTCAGCTATTGAGATAGCTTCATTGTCCCGGAGTCTAGTCTTTTGGTGCATTTTTTGCTATTACAGGCTTATGTACATTCAGGGGTACGACGGAGCCTTGTCCCGTCATAGTTACTGTTATACTGTTAGAGGTCTGTAGTCATGTGTGGGTTGGACATATGTACAATCACAATTATTCGGATATTTCTACATACAGTGACGGCCTTATCGTCTTGCCTATTTTATTATATGAGTTTATTTGCTTCCGTTGGTTATATGGGAGGTACGGGTATAAGGGTGCCCAAGTAGGGAACCAGTCGCCGACCCGGGGTTTGGGTCGTGAAAAAGTGGTATCAACACAGCTCGTCCTCGGAATGTCTACAGACCGTGTCTAAGTAGAGTCTTGGATATAGGTATGTTGTGCACCATACTTATACACAGGAGGCTGCTGGGCATTTAGGATTGGTTTCCATTCTTTCACCTCATAAGATCGTGCAATAGAGTTGTGTTATTAGGATGGTTCCCCTCTAACGTATTATCAGTATTCTGGCGCCTCGAAGGCAACAGGGCCCGTATGGCGGCAAATCAAGAGCGAGGCGCTAGTCGGACTCACAGAGTTACTAGGGCACATGCCCAGTCCATGCCTGAGGATGTGCATCAGTCATCGA
The DNA here is from genome assembly GCA_029844215.1 of Przewalskia tangutica. Taxonomy (NCBI): domain Eukaryota; kingdom Viridiplantae; phylum Streptophyta; class Magnoliopsida; order Solanales; family Solanaceae; genus Przewalskia; species Przewalskia tangutica. The sequence continues at coordinate 128,541,420 of CM056721.1, forward strand.
GTTAGTTACACCGCCATTACCAGAGGAGCTTAGAGCAGCTCCAGAGGCCCCGCATTGAGCCTCCGGGCCTCATCCAGGCGGATGATAGGGTCATGAGAGGCGGCAACGCCGACTAGATTTGTGGTAGGCAGACCCACGCATGTGACCGTGGAGTTGACCCTAGGTCCGGCAGTTTGAGGGTTCGTGATTTCTTGCATTGTGACCCTCCAGAGTTTATCGGGTCAAGACCCGAGGATGACTCGCATGAGTTCATCCGACAGATGCAGCGTATCTTGAGGGTAATCAGGGCTTCGGAGACTGAGTCGGTTGATCTAGCTTCATATAGGATGCGGGATATAGCGACAAACTGGTATGATTCTTGGGAGTTGTCCAGGGGAGAGAATGTTCCTCCAGCTACATGGGATGAGTTTATAGGGGAATTCCTTGGTCACTTCTTGCCTCTAGAGATGAGGAGGGCTAGAGTGGACAAATTCCTACAGTTGAGGCAGAGTGGCAGGACTATTCGTGAGTATAGCCTGGAGTTAGATTCGTTGGCGAGATATGCGCCTACGATTGTGGCTGATATGGTCGATAGAGTTCATCGATATGTGATGGGACTAGATCGGTATCTGACTGATGGTTGTTTGGCAGTGGCTCTTCAGCCGGGTATGTGTATTGCTCGTATCCAAGCTTATGCACAGGGGGTCGAGGACAGACATAGAGGCGTCGGCAGGCAGGAGCACGGCCGGCCACCAAGAGGGCTAGGCCTACCGACACTTTGGGGAGTTTCGAGGCGAACAACCTCAGCAGACTGTTAGGTATTCTTTCCAGCCAGCACAGAGTGTACCTTCACAGTCTACGGGCAGGAGATTTGATCGCCCAGGGTATTCAGGGGCTGGTCAGGGCCCCAGGGCTGCAGGTTCGCAGATATTCAGGGGTCCTAGTCAGTCGAGGCCACCTTTGCCTCCATGTTCTCGGTGTGGTAGGTCCCATTTTGGGGAGTGTCGTTTTATTACAGGTGATTGTTATTTTTGTGGCCGCCAAGGCCATTTGAGGAGAGACTGTCCTTCCAGAGGTGGTACGAAGAGTATGGCACAACCTACTGGGTCAGCTGCTGGTTCTTCATCTTCGATAGCTATGCGCCCCGCAGGGCAGGGTGCTCACAGGCCAGCAGGCCGTGGAAGAGGTCGTGGCGGAGCTTCTAGTTCTGGAGGTCCTCCAAACCACATTTATGCTTTGGCCAGCAGACACGATCAGGAGGTGTCACCGGATGTTGTCACAGGTATATTGTTGATCTTTTTCTGTGATGTATATGCATTGATAGATCCAGGTTCTACTTTATCATATATATCTCCCCTTGTTGCTAGTAGAATTGGGATAGAACCTGAGTCGATAGAACCTTTTGAGGTAGCTACGCCGGTAGGAGATTCAGTCATGGCTAGGCGTGTATACAAAAATTGTTCGGTGGTTATATGTAGTCGTCGTACCATAGCATATTTGATTGAGTTAGAGATGACTTTGATGTGATTATGGTATGGATTGGTTAGCTTCTTGTTATGCTAACATTGATTGTAGAGAAAAGTTGGTTCGCTTTCAGTTTTCAGGCGAGCCAGTTATAGAATGGAAGGGGAATACAACATCGTCGAGGGGTAAGTTTATTTCATACCTCAAGGCAAGGAAGATGGTCCGAAAGGGTTATATTTACCACTTGGTTCGGGTGTATGATAGAGAGGCAGAAGTACTGGCTCTTCAGTGAGTTCCGGTAGTTAGTGAGTTCCCGGATGTATTCCCAGATGAGCTTCCAGGTCTTCCTCCAGAGCGAAAGATAGAGTTCAGTATTGGATACCCAACCTATATCTATTCCTCCCTATAGAATTGCACCTGCAGAGTTGAAGGAATTGAAAGAGCAGCTGAGAGACTTGCTCGAAAAAGGCTTCATTAAGCCTAGTACATCTCCTTGGAGAGCGCCGATATTATTTGTGAAGAAGAAGGATGGATCGCTGCGGATGTGTATTGATTATAGGCAGCTGAATAAGGTAACCATCAAGAATAGGTATCCCCTCCCCAGGATTGATGATTTATTTGATCAGTTGCAGGGTGCTAAGTGCTTTTCGAAGATAGACCTGCGGTCCGGTTATCACCAGGTACGGGTCAGGGAGACAGATGTTCCAAAGACAGCATTCAGGACCCGGTACGGGCATTATGAGTTTTGGGTGATGTCTTTTGGGTTGACCAATGCTCCAGCAGTGTTCATGGATTTAATGAATCGGGTGTTCAAGCCATTCCTGGATACGTTTGTTATAGTATTCATTAATGACATCCTGGTTTATTCTGTTCGAGTAGAGCACGCGAGCCGTTTGAGGCGACAAGATTGAGTCCTCCAACACTGGCAGTTGTATGCCACGTTCTCTAAGTGTTAATTTTGATTGGCCTCAGTGGCATTTCTGGGGCATATTATCGGAGCTAATAGTATTCGGTTGGACACAGAAAATTGAGGCAGTTAAATACTTGGCCCAGACCTACGACACCTACGGAGGTACACAGTTTTCTGGGGCTTGCAGGTTATTACCGGAGGTTTTTGGAGAAGTTTGCCTCGATCTCAGCGCCTTTGACTAGGCTAACTCAGAAGGCGACTAAGTTCCAATGGACGGATGCTTGTGATCAATGCTTCCAGTTGTTGAAGAATAAGTTGACTACGACGCTAGTTCTAACCCTTCCTGAGGGACTAGAGGGTTATGTCGTGTATTGTGATGCTTCGGTGTTGGGCTAGGTTGTGTCTTGTTGCAGCATGGTAAGGTTATAGCTTACGCGTCCCGAGAGCTCATGAAGCATGAGAAGAACTACCCTACTCATGATTTGGAGTTTGCGGCAGTGATACATGCTTTGAAGATATGGAGACACTATCTATATGGAGTTCATGTTGACATTTATACGGATCACAAGAGTCTCCAATATATCTTCAAACAGAAGGAGATGAACTTACGACAGAGACGGTGGTTAGAGTTATTTAAGGACTATAATGTTGATATCTTGTACCACCCAGGGAAAGCCAATGTGGTAGCGGATGCTCTTAGCCGTCAGTCTATGATAGTTTGATAGATGTGCAGCCGGAAAGAAATGAGATGGTTCGTGAGATACACCAGCTAGCGAGCCTTGGGGTCCGGTTGGCCGATTCTGGAGACAGTGGAGTTCTTGTTCGAGGGGTTGCCGAGTCCTCTATCATAGAAGAGATAAAGAGGCATCAATATAAGGATCCTGTTTTGGTACGGTATAGAGATGCAGCTCTTCGAAAGGAGAAGACTCTATTTGAAGTTGCACCTGAGGGGGTGCTACGATACGGCGTAGATCGCGTGTACCGATATTGCGCAGGCTACTGGCAGGTTATGGGAGAAGCACCCAGTGCTCGGTATTCTATTCATCCGGGGTCGATAAAAATGTATCATGACCTCAGATGCGTGTATTGGTGGGATGGCCTGAAAAGGGACGTAACATGGTTTGTTGCACAGTGTCTGAATTGTCAGCAGATTAAGGTTGAGCACCAAAAGCCTGGTGGGTTATTGCAGCAGATAGAGATCTCGACTTGTAAGTGGGAGGTGATCAATATGGACTTCATTACTGGCTTACCTCGTACTCATAGGAAGTATGACTCCATATGAGTTATCGTAGATAGGTGACGAAATCAGCCCATTTTCTTCCAGTCAGGACTACTTACTCAGCTGAGGATTATGCTAGACTGTACATCAGGGAGATAGTGAGACTGCACGAGGTTCCCACATCTATTATATCGGACAGAGGGCCTTAGTTTACAACTAACTTTTGGAGGTCGTTCCAGAAAGGATTGGGGACACAGATGAGTCTTAGCACCGTATTTCATCCTCAGACTGATGGGAAGGCAGAGCGTACTATTCAGACACTTGAGGATATGTTGAGAGCCTGTGTTATTGACTTCAGGGGTAGCTGGGAGGATCATTTTCCACTCGTTGAGTTCGCGTATAACAACAACTATCATTCTAGCATTCAGATGACCCCGTATGAGGCCTTATATGGGAGGAGGTGCAGGTCACCTATATGTTGGTTTGATGTGGGCGAGACTAAGTTACTCGGCCCAGACATGATTCAGCAAGCTGTGGATAAGGTGAAGCTTATCCAAGAGAGATTATTAGCAGCCCATAGTCGACAGAAGTCGTATGCAGATAATCGGCGTCGACACTTGGAGTTTCAGCTTGAAAATTGGGTATTCTCGAAGGTATCACCCATGAAGGGTGTGATGAGGTTTGGTGAGAAGGGGAAGCTCAACCCGAGATACATTGGGCCTTACCAGATTGTTCGTAGAGTAGGCAAGGTTGCCTATGAGTTAGATCTACCAGCAGATTTGGCAGCGGTACATCCGGTCTTCCACGTATCGATGCTACGTAAGTGTATTGGTGATCCATCTAGAGTCTTCCTAGTAGATGATGTCCAGGTGACAGAGAATTTGGCTTATGAAGAGAGTCCCAATAGCCATACTTGATCGCTAGGTTAGATGGTTACAGACTAAGGATATGACTTCCGTCAAGGTATTGTGGCGGAACAACAATAGGGAAGAGATGACCTGGGAAGCAGAAGATGATATGCAGAGGAAGTATCCTTACTTGTTCCCTACACCTCGAGGTAATTCTATACCTTACTCGACTATATGTGTTATATTGTGGTCAAGTGAGGCATCTTTGTGTTTGTTGAATATTGGTTGTTAGGTATAGTTAGGAGACTATGCCGAGATTTGTATAGCTTGAGACCTAGTATGAACATTCAGGATGAATATTTTTAAGGGGGGAAGAATGTTACACCCCGTATCTCCATGACTACTATGTTAGAAAATGATTATGGAAATTAGATTTGAATGTTGGAAGGAAACGATTTTTACATTTTCTTAATGGAAAATTTTCGAGATTATTATGACGACAATAATTAATTCTAGTAAGTGAATTCTTTCCAATAGAATTATGGACTAAGTGTTAAATTATTAAGTCTTGATATCCTAAGGGTGAGGCCATCGAAATTGGGTGAAAAGTAAGCTAAATGTGGGAGATATTTTGAGAAGGGAAGACAAGTGGACAAGTGGGGCTTCATGGGTCCCCCTCCACTTGTGCTACTACACTTGTATTAATCCAAGTCTTGCAAGACTTTAGCACACATAGATATTCATCCTTCAAACCCTCAAACCTCTCTCTTATTCTTGAGAGTCTCGAAAACCTTAGAAAAAGAGAAGAACAAGATCAAGTTATTTTACAAGATTAAACACCTTAAGCAAGTTCTAAGCCAAGTTAACCTTGCAATATAGGGGGTCACGGTTTTTGACAAGAAAGTTGTCTTGAAGCCATAAGCTTGTTGATGAACTTATTGGAAGAAATACATGAAAGCAAGATGGTTACAAGCTTGTAGAGGATACGTGTGAGTGATTGTAACGTGTAGAAGTGGTGCAAAAAGTGAGGGTTGGCCGAGACATAGGGGATGTTTTGTGATAAAACGAAGGTAAGATTTCTTCTTCCTCTTGATGTAATTAGAAGTTACATGATGTTATAATTGATAGATGAATATGTGTTAAGTAAAAAGGAGAATAAGAAATGCATGTCACAGTTTTGGGCATGATAGCCGAAACTGGATAGTTTTGGTAATGTTGGATTCGTTGGTTATTGTTGTTATTTAACGTCTCTAATCGCATGTTAAAATGAAGGAAATCATGTTGTTACAAGTTGTTATGGTTTATATAAACAGGTTGAAATGTGAGTTGGATTATAAGAATTTGTGAAAAGGGCTTTAGTTGTGTGTTGGCCGAAAACTGCCCTAACTGTTGGATATTGTTGTGCAGTTTCAGGGACTGTTTTGTGGTGTTATAATGCTGAAAATTCAGTATCATTATGCATGTTTAAGGTGGTAAATTGCTAACGTAAGTCCTAAAGGAATAAGAGTATATAAAGGTGTTGTAAGCTTCACATTTTACCCTCAGTGTCGTAGAAGTTTGGACTGTTTTTATGGGATGTTTTTATATGGATTAAGAGACCGGATTTACATAAGAAATAGGTGTGTGAATCACCTTGGTTGCTGTTTTGGTTATGCCCTTAAGTGGTGCTTGGTTATTGATGTATTTGGCCTTATTTATAAGGTGGAAAAGTATGTATAAATAGGAAAAGTGCTGCCCGAATTTTTATACGAAAGGAGAGTCATTAGGTAGTATAAGTGTATACTAATATCATGGATTAGTTTATTCGGTAATGTATCTTCCCTGCCACCACTACTTCCCTGCTTACGCACAACAAAATTAAATTTAAAAGGAGCTCCAAATAAAGTAAATATTGTTAAGCTATATAATCCCAAGTGACAGAAAAAGAATAATTCATAGCATGTTCTCTCTATAGATTCAGGTCTGAATATAGGCTGCATTGATAGTGATCCAAACAAGGACTGGCTAGTGGCAAGAGTATATAATTTAACTAACAGGTAAACATATCTTAATCAGTATACAATCTTACACCTGGGCTTGTATGCTTTGAGCTGCTAAAAAAGGTTTGCTTCCTTTCACACTTATAGACAGAGAGTCTCAAAGCAACTTGTCTGAAAGTTTTTACAAGTTCCATACAAGAAAAATACCATTCCAAAGTGTCCATGGAAGAACCTCTCGAAGTCCACTTTACAAGGCAAGCTACTTTGTATCAGATGGGTAAAAGCATGCTGTTCTTTCTATCACATTATCAATATCATCATAACATAAGTTGTCGTGCATTTATCACAGGTTAGAGCACATATAACTATTACCATCCTCATCTACATACATAGAGAGAGATATGGAAGAAACTGTTAACATGCATACCTCCTTTTTCTTGCATTCCTTGTAATTATCAAAATGTTGTTGACATTTGCTCTTGTCTGAGTTAGACTGTTCACACCGTGAAACAACTGCATAACAGAATAGTAAATACGTCTTTGAATATCGAAAGCACTAATCAGCAAGTCAGTAAATTCCATTAATATAATTTTTTCTAGTCAGTATATTTTCAAATACTGCAATAAACAATAATATGAACAAAGTTACATTTAAGAGAAGCAGTGTATTGAGGATAGCAATCAGAATCAGCAAGTCTTGGTGTTTGAATTTTCGTATTTGCCCTACCTTTTCACATAATTCAATTGCGTCTTTTCTCGGATCATTTGACCCGAAAATCTATCCGAATTATAGTCCATATCATTGGGCCGAATAAGTGATACCATTTAAATTTTGATCTCATTTTTCAAAAAATTGTAGATTCGCGACTAGCATCAGATAGCAGAATTCTAACGAATCGCTAAAATTCAGATTGTTTGGCAAACATTTGCGGCATTCTGAAAATTCTAAGGAATCGCCAAGAGATTTCACATTGGTAGCCAAAATTTATATTTATCACAATATCTTTACATAGTGCTAACATTTTGGCACAAAATCTTGATGGATTGTCGTGATTTATTATGTTAAACTTCCATCAATACGTTTTTACTCTAAAATTTGTCATTTCAATTCCTAATGTCCCCAAATTTGATATCCTAACGTTCTAATATTAGTTTTATAACAATTCTCAATGGTTAGATTTAATACGTACCTTCAGCCAAGCTAATAAAAAATAAAAAAGAAATCTTCAATTACACACTGACACAAATAAGAAGAAGATGAGGAAGAAGTAGGATGAAGGATGAGGAAGAGCATCACAAATTCTGGTGGATGTTTATATTTGCACTACTTTTCTTATAACATATCCAAAATTTAAGTACAGATTCTTAAGGAGGACACATTTTGAAAAGGGAATTGAGTCAAATTTATCCTCCGATTTATAGTTTAAATTTGTCTTTCGCTAAACTTAGGGATCAAATTTTCCTTCCCCTTAAGGATACTTGATAAATTTGTCCTTATATAGATGGAAGTCTGACTTGGACTCCACAACACAAAAAAAATAGCCACATCATATCCATGTAGGCTCCTAAACTCAATTCTTTTAAATCGTAAACTGTTTCCCATCCCATAAAATCATACGACCAGTAAGCAAGAAATATCCAAATTCCCCAATGATAGAACAAGAACGAGAACAAAGAGATGATGCTTCCCCGAAAGCAGTAAAATCAAGACAAAAAGGGGAAGTACTCTAGTTCTCTTTGTGTGGCAAGTAGAACTTATATGGGCACTGGCAAGTAGAACTTATATGGACACTGCAACAAGGACTTGCAAAAGCCAACATGTCTTCTGGTTATGAATGATGATATATGCCTCTCTCTTTCTCATTCATAAAAACACAGAAATCTCAAGAAAATTTGACTCTTCTACAATTTGTCCCTTTACGGCAAATATTTAATTAACTTGCTATATGAAATCCAAGATACTTTTTTTTGTGTGAAAATACTCAGTTTTAGATATACCCATTCATTTAATGATGTATGGTAATAGAGCGAAGTCATTATCGCCCCCTAAAGACACATACTTAAAACATAAAGAATTCACACGTAACACAAACTATTACAAACCCCAAAATAAAATTAAAAAAAGAAATATTAGTTGTTTCCCTTCTTGTACGAATAGATGATTTTTGAAATGTGAAGCTTTGTATTACCAGAAAAATAGCGTACAACAAAACTAACAGCTAAAGAGGCAGAACCAGAAACTAGAACAGACACAGTTTTTTCGAGAATTTTGTTAGTTACAAGGAAATGGGAAGTAAGTAACAACAACAAAGATTACAATCTGAAAATAAGAACAGAATAAGGGATTTGATGAGTCGAGTGATATTCACTATGTCTTAAAGACAATATTGCCCAGTATAAATCATTTAACGGTGATTGACAACTTGTCTTCCAAGATAAACAGCAACAAACAATTAAGCAAAGGAAACTCAAATGTTTACTAAAAAGAAGAATCTTTGAGTGTGTGAAAGAAAGCTAGAGGAAGAAATATTCAGTAAAATCTGATTGCAAGTGTGTTCTTCAATTGAGTCAAGGGTCCCAATTTATAGTGTGATGAAGATGACTTCTCAACTAGCCAAGTAATGACCTTCAATAGCCATGTAATGACACTTATTGAGTGGTTAAAATTTAGCCAAATAATGGTTGAATTCAAGTGTCAAGTAATGGATGATCAATGCTCCAAAACCAGCCAATTTGTAGGTGAGTTTCTTCCATTTTCATAGCTCATATGGAGTCTTGCTCTTACCCTTATGTGAAACTCTATTAAGAATCTTATTAGCGGTAAGGACAACTTCTCCCTACATGTTTTGGGGAAGGCCGAAATTGATTAGCAATGCATTCATCAGTTCCTTCAAAACACAGTTCTTGCGTTCAACGACATCGTTTGATTGAGGTGAGTAAAGATCCGTCGTTTGATGAACAATGCCCTATTGGACACAATATTCTTCAAAAGGCTCTACATATTATCCCCCTCTATCGCTACAGATTGATTTAATCCGTCAGCTTAGTTGGTTCTCAACTTCTGTCTTGTAGCGATTGAATGCTTCATTTTTACTTTTTAGTAAGTAAATGTAACAATACCTTGTGCTATCATCTATGAATGTCACAAAGTACTTGTTCCCCTTAGTTTGCACAAACTTTAAATCACATATATCTGTATGAATAAGTTTTAGATGAGCGGTTTCCCTTTCGACGGATCTAAAGGGACTCTATATCAGATATCCAATTTGCATCACTGTACCCATCTAGTACAGCATGATACCTTGAGTAGTGCAACCCGTAATTTTGCGTGTATTTTAGGTATTGTAGTACCCGATTTAGCGCTTTCCAGTGATAATCACTTGGATTATAGGTGAACCTAGCCAACTTGTTGACTACATAAGCGATATCAGGTCGAGTGCAGTTTGTGATGTACATCAAACTACCAATCACATGCACATATCGCTCTTGACGTACAGTGCACCACAATTTTTATCAATCTTTTGATTTATATCCAATGATGTCGTTATCGGCAAACTATCGACCATCTCAAATTTCTTCAGCACATCCTCGGTGTAGTGAGATTGAGATAAGACTAGTCCATCAGATGTCTTAGAGATCTTGATCCCTAAGATGACATCTGTGATACCAATATCTTCATGTCAAAACATTGTTTCAACATGTTCTTATTCTCTAGGATTAACCTAGGACTTCTCCCTGTGATCAACGTGTTGTCTACGTAAAAGCATATCACGACGAACGAATCAACATTTCCTTTCGTGTAGACACATTTATCACACTCATTGATGGTGAATCATTTCGATAGTAAATTATTACCAAATTTCTCATGTTATTGCTCTGGGGCCTGTTTTAGCCCATATTGAGATTTGACAAACCGACAGACTTTCTTCTCTTGTCCTGGAACCACATACCCCTAGTGTTGGTCCATATAGATTTCTTCTTCCAAATTACCAATTAGGAAGGCTATCTTGACATCCATTTGATGTATCTCAAGATCCCGCAATGCAGTGATAACTATGAATACTCGTATGGACATCATTCTAGACACCAGAAAGTAGGTGCCAAAGTAATCAAGGCCCTCATTTTGTCGATAGCCCTGGTAAACCAACCTGGACTTGTACTTCTTTATAGATCCATCTGCTTTCAACTTTCGTTTGAGTATCCATTTACAACCCAACAGTTTGTTTCCCGGAGGAAGATCAACCAACTCCCAAGTATGGTTGTGCAGAATGGAGTCTATCTCACTCTTTATAGATTCTTTTCAAAGCGATGCTTCTGGAGTTGACAATGCTTCAGCAATTGTCTGTGGTTCGTCATGAACCATATAAGCTACAAAGTCTGGACCGAAGGACTTATCTACCATGGCCCTTTTGCTACATCTCGGTTCCATCTCTGGAACCTCCAAGTCTTAAGAATCTGGAACACTAGATTCTGGATAATCAGCCACTTCAGAGTTCACTAGATCTGAACAGCCTAGATCCGGGTAGTCAACGACTCCTGGATCCTGAGAGTTTTGTTCATAACTTCGTTTGCGAGAGGTTATGTCTCTTTCCTTTCAAGAAAACGATTATTCAAAGAAACTTATGTTCCTTGATTCCATGATTGTATCCACCTGGATGTCTGGTATATATGACTTATGCACTAAGAAGCGATAAGCACTATTTTTATTCGCATATCAGATGAATATGCAATCTACAATTTTAGGCCCAATCTTGACCTGCTTTGGTTTAGGTACTTCAACATTGGCCAGACAACCCCACACCTTCAAGTATTTATAGGTGGGTTTCTTCCCTTTCCATAGCTCGTATGGAGTCTTGTCCTTACCCTTATGTGAAACTCTATTAATAATCTTATTAGCGGTAAGGACAGCTCATCCCCACATATTTTGGGGAAGACCGGAATTGATGAGCAAGACATTCATCATTTTCTTTAAAGTACGGTTCTTGCGTTCAGCGACACCGTTTGATTGAGGTGAGTAAGGATCCGTCATTTGATGAACAATGCCCGATTGGGCACAATATTCTTCAAAAGGCGCTACATATTCTCCCATTCTATCGCTACAGATTGATTTAATCTGTCTGCTTAGTTGATTCTCAACTTCTGCTTTGTAGCGTTTGAATGTTTCAAAGGCTTCATCTTTACTTTTTAGTAGTAAAGGTAATAATACCTTGTGCTACCATCTATGAATATCACAAAGTACTTGTTCCCCCTAGTTTGCACAAACTTTAAATCACATATATCTGTGTGAAGTTCTAGATGAGTGATTTCCCTTTCGACGGAGCTAAAATGACTCTTTGAAAGTTTTGTCTCTACACACATCTCACACTTACATTGAAGGTTTACGTCGATTGACGACAACAACTCCAACTTTATCAACCTTTGGATAGATTGATAGTTTATATATCATAGTCTATGGTGCTATAAACTAGAAGACTCAAGCAAATAAGAAGAAAACTCAATTTTATTAATAGAATAAGGCATTACATACAAAGTATTAACTTTAAAGAGGCATTCACAGACGAAGTCCCTTCCTACAAATGTTCCATTCTTAGTGATTACAAATTTATTGGACTCAAACACTAGCCTAAAGCATTCACCAATAAAGGTCCAAAAATTAAATTTCTTCTAATTTCCGAGACATGCATCACCTCCTTCAAAGTAAGATCCTTTCCGGAAGTCATCTTCAAGATTACCTTTCCTACCCCCAGCACCTCAGAGGAAAAGTTGTTTCCCATGAACAACTTCTTATCCATGATTGGTGTATATGTGGAGAAGGCGTCTTTGTTGGAACAGATGTGACGAGTCGCACTAGTGTCCATCCACCACTGCATAGGATTCTCAATGAGGTTTGCTTCAAGTACCACCGCCGAGAACTCCTCAATCATATCATCAAGAAGCGTGTCTTTGACGATGTTAGCCTTAGCCTTCTCTCTATTCTCATTCTTGAGTTTGCGGCAATCCTTGACCATGTGACCAGGTTTACCACAGTGATGGAAATTCTCCTTAAAATTCTCAGTTGTTGGGCCCTTACCATCATTCTGGAACTTTCGCTTCTTGCTTGAGTTCCCTTTGGCTTCCGTCAGGTTTGCCTTAGCCTCAGCAGGCTGTTTTCCCTTTGGCATGACCTTCTAATTATCCTCATGAATCTTGTCACGACCCGACCCCGGGGCCGCGACTAGTACCCTACTGGGGTACCCTGTCAGGTATATGTCAGAGAATAGCAGCGGAACATAACACAACACATAACATCATAAAAAGGGTAATACATATCTGGCCAACCGATAAGTGCAGTTTTCCATAAACATACTTAACCAATGTATTTATAAAACAACCGTTCTTATAGCCCAAAACACACATAGGTGGCCTGCACTTAAAGATAACAATCAAGTGACGGGGCCCCGCCATACCACGAATGTACAAAATACCTATAGCATCAGAGAAATATCCGTACCAATAAATAAGCTTCCGGAGGAATGGAGCTTCTGACACCGGAATAGTGATCCTAAGAACGAGGATCCTCAATCTGCTTACCCTTACATGCGGCATTTAACGCACCGGGAAGGGGTCGATACACAATATGTACCAAGCACGTAAAGCCGGGAAAAATCGTAATATGATATCATAAGTCTAAAAGCAAGCCGAGTCATGAAAGACGATAAAATACCTTTATCAGGCCTTACTAACAATGAGGACAAGATATACGTATAATACCGCATAAAGTAGGAGGCTCGTGATCAAAGCAGGTACCTCGCCCGTAGTATCAATAAAACCATCCTACTCGGGACTATTTCACCCGCACGGGTCCCGCGACCCGCATGAGGTACTTCCTCGTGACGGCGCATCACGGCATGAGACTATTTCACCCGCATAAGCCCATAAGGACTCGCATGAGGTATTCCTCGCATCACGGGTAGCAAATCCACGAACAGGTGGTATAACGATCTTGGGGACTTTCCTCGGATATACTCTTACCGGCGGATGATATAACGATCTGGGGCTGCACCTCGGATATACTCTTACACCGAGCAGATGGTATAACGATCTTGGGGCTTGCCGCCGGATATACTCTTATACCGGTGCGGATGGTATAACGATCTTGGATCCGCCTCGATATACTCTTACATCGGAGAAGGTGGTATGACGATCTTGGGCTTGCCTCGACATACTCTTACCTCGGAGAAGGTGGTATAACGATCTGGGCTTGCCGCCGGATATACTCTTACCCTAGCTCAAATCGTCATCATATCATAATCATAAATAAGTTAAGAAAACTTATAACTTCTTATTAGTCTTGTTCATATACCCTCTCATTTTAGTTTACTTAAGGCACTTAACCATATCTATAGTAAAAGAACACCAGGAGTTTAACCCAAGTACTACATACTTCAACTCTTTTGAAAATGACTCTTCTTTATACATAAAAACCTTTGGGCAATTGATACCTTAAAATCAATTTGCCTCCCATATACTTATCTTATTTAGAGTAAATCTCTTCTCATTAACCTTTTATGAAGCTAATAAACCAACTTCCCATAAAGTTGTTATATTAACTCTTATGCTTTAGTAAAATCATACTTTTCCCTTAACTAAGGGAATTATACATTCTTAAAATGAAACAAGTCATTATATGCTTAAAATGAGTAAGGATACCAAATCTTGACGTCACCGTACTACATAGTTTAATCTATTCATGCTCAAGAGATAGAAAACTTCACATACCTCTTTAGTCAATCCACTTGCTAGTCCAACTACCGCAAGTAATATTTCAACCTATAATAACCATGATATGTTCATTAACCTCTAATTTCAATGTAGAATAATCTAACTCAAAGCCACTAAATTCTACGGAAAATCAAGATTTCCTTTGTTTCTACATACTTTGCCACCTTTCTCAAGGCCGAATTTATCACCCAAATGCCTCATTCAAGGCTCAACAATCCAACAATGCAAAGGGATTACACACCCAAACTAATTCTCGCCCACAAGGTACAATAATTCATTTTAACAAGTTTAAGGTAGTTTTAGGCTACAACATGCTCACTTGTTCTTCTAACCAATCCTTTCATATCCCAACCACATTCCTCACACGCAATCAATCTAAGGGCCTTATTCCCAACTAAAAGTTCTTCCTACTCAACATGCAATACCAAATACCATCAATAAAAGAAGAATGGTTACCTTAGAGCTTTTAGCCAATTTATTCCAACAATTGCTAGCCTCTACTCCAAGAATATCACCACAATAGTCTTCACAAGCTTGTAATAACCTTTCCTTCCTATCACACTTTTCAGATTTTCTTTAGGCTTAGAATTCCTCTTGGAAACTTAGAGAGACGGTAGAGCTAAAGCTTTAGCGAGAGAGGGAAATTAGAAGATGACCACGTCTTCAAGACTTGGTCAATATATTGCATGCAAACAATCATATGGGGGGGACACTTGTCACCCTCCCAAGGTCTTTTAAAAGAAAAATCTGACTTTTCTAAGTTTTTCCGCCAAAAATCCCGCCTCGCGACGCCGCCCTTTCGCCGCGCTGGCAACAAACCTCCGCCGGCTCGACTTTCGCGCGCGGCCGCTGTCTGGCGCGGGCGCTGAAACTTCAGCGACCCTCAAGACTTTAGGCGCCATGCCCGTGATCCGCGCCGCGCCACTGCCGCTTTGCTCAAACGCATTTCGCCCGATCGCGCTGAACTTGTAACTCTCATAACTTTCTACTCCGACGCCCTATCGACGAACGGTTGGTTGCGCTGAATCTAGACTCAACGAACTACGCCCTAGGCCTTTAAAATACTTAGTAACTCTCAATGAATCGGGTCATAACCCGCCTCAAAGTTGACTAAAACCCGTCCTAATAATCCACAACCTATCCTTTGAAAATTTTAAGTCTTACATACTTTAGACGCTCTCATACGTAGGTCAGAACTACGGGTATAACATTCTCCTCACTTAGAAACATTCGTCCGAATGTTCCTTCTAGGCTTACTCAAATCATATTATCGACATAGACCCTCTCAACTACTCTTTGCAAAAATAAGGAAGCTCCACGAGCCACAAATGACTTAAGCGAAATTACTAAATCAAAACTAACAAGCAGAAAGTAGGTTACCCGGAGGTATAGGGAATAAGTGAGGATACTTCTTCATCATATCGCCCTCGCTTCCCATGTCATTTCCTCCTCGTTGCTCCGCCATAGCACCTTGACTAAGCCACATCTTTCGCTCAAGTCGCTTAACTCGACGATCGAGTATCGCTATGGGACTCTCCTCATACGATAACTCCTCTCACTTGGACATCCCGAACCGGTGCACTCTAGATGGATCTCCAATACATTTTCGCAACATAGACACATGAAAATCGATGCACCGCCCAAATCGACGGAAGATCTAACTCATAGCAACCTTGCCTACCCTACGACAACTGACACGCCCAATGTACCTTGGGCTAAGCTTCCCTTCTTTCCAAATCTCATCACGCCTTCACGGGTGATACTTTTAGAAAACCCAATCATCTATCTCGAATTCCAAGTGTCGACGCCGATGATCTGCATACGACTTTTGCCGACTCGAGCCGCCAACAATCGCTTCCCGGATAAGCTTCACCTTATCCATCGTCACGAACTAAGTCCGACCGACTAATCGAACTTCTCCCACTCGAACCAGCCTATCGGTGACTGCACTTCCTCCCGTATAAGGCCTCATGCGCGCCATCCGAATACCGGAATGGTAGCTATTGTTATAAGCAAACTCCACAAGAGGTAAATGATCCTCCCGCCACCGAATCAATAACACAAGCCCGCAAAGATATCCTCGTTGTTCGGATAGTGCGCCGCCCGTCCGTCACCGAGGGTGAAACGCCGCATCGAGACTCACTGTGTCCCTAATCCTTCGAAAAGACCTTCGAAGTTAGCCGAGAACCGCTCTCTATCCGATATAATCGACACCGACTCGTGCGCTCACAATCTCTCTAATATATAATCCGCATAGTCTCACCGAGAACGCCGCTCGACCGGAAGAAAATGGGCTGATTTCACCGTCGACAATCACCCAAATAGAATCATGCTTCCTCCGAGTGGTAGGTAGCCCCGTAATAAAATCCATATTTATCACCTCCCACTTCCAAGTCTAATATCAATAGCTCGCAATGTACCACCGCTTCGTGCTCAATCTTAACACGCCGACAATTCGAGCAATCGTGCCACGAACTCCGCAACGCCCCTCTTAGGCCATCCCACCAATACACGATTCGAGGTCATGGTACATCTTAGTCGACCCGATGAATAGAATAACGAGCACCGCGCGCCTCCCTGCACTGCCGACGAAGTCCTCGCACATCGGAACACACAACCGCCAAATCTTAGCACCCCATCGTGCTACCAAATGTACTCTTCTCCTTCAACAGCATCTCGCATCGCACTGCAAAATCGGATCCTCATATCGTCGCCTCTTTACCTCCTCGACGATAAGACTCGCAACCTCTCGAACCCGAATTCCTCACTATCGATTCAACCAAACGAACCCCAAGGCTCGCTACCGATGTAACTCTCGACCATATCCTCTTCTATGGTGAACATCGCATGCACTACCCATCGACCGCGACTGGCGGCATCCGCAACCACATCGCCTTCCCCGGTGGTATAGAATATCAACATCGTAATCCTTAAGTAGCTCCAACCACCGCCTCGCCGCAAGTTCACTCTCCTCTGGCCGAAGATGTACCGAGACTCTTGTGGTCCGTAAATGTCCACATGAACTCCATATAAATAATGCCTCCAGATCTTTAAGGCATGAATCACCGCCGCCAACTCCAAGTCACGCGCGAGATAGTTCTTCTCATGCTTCCTAAGTCGCCGAGACGCATAAGCTATAACTCGCGGCCGCATCAAAGACGCACTCCAAGCCCGACACTGATGCGCGCCACAATAAACCACATATCCATCTAAGCCCTCCGAAGAGTAAGAACTGGGCGGTCGCCAACTTCTCCTTTAGCAACTGGAAACTTTCTCACAAGTATCCGCCCACCGAACATAGCCGCTCGGGTCACTTTAGTCAAAGGTGCCAAATAGAAGCAAACTTATCTACAAACCTCCGATAATAACTCGCAAGGCCCAAAGCCGCGCACTCCATCGGTGTAGCTGGTCCGCCAAGTCTCGATCGCTTCAATCTTAGTCAGACAACCCGAATACCGCGGCCCGATGACATGCCCTAAGAAAGCCACTGGCTAACTGGAACTCGCACTTCGAGAACTTGGCATACAATCGCGGCCTCGAGGACTCTCAAAACCGCCTCAAATGATTCAGATGCTCCCGCTCAGGCGCGAATACACCAAGATATCATCAATAAACACTATAACGAACATATCCAAGAATGGCTCGAACACCCTATTCATCAAATCCATGAATATCGCTGGGCGCTGGGCAACCCGAAAGACATCACTCAACTCATAGCCCATACCGGTCCCGAATGCGATCTTTGGGATATCTATCTCTAACTCGCACTGATGATAACCGCATCGCAGTCTATCTTGAAAACACTTTGCACCCCGCAATCGGTCAAACAAATCGCCAATCCCGGGAGGGGATATCTGCTTCTTGATAGTTACCTTGTTCACCGTTGTAATCAATACACATACGCAGGCCCCCATCCTTCTTCTTTACAAATAACACTGGTGCTCCCCAAGGAGAAACACTTGGCCTAATAAAGCCTTTCTCCAGCAAATCTTTCAGCTGGTCCTTCAACTCCTTCAGCTCGGCAGGTGCCATCCGGTATGGCGGAATAGATATCGGTCGAGTATCTGGCGCCAAGTCAATGCAAAACTCAATCTCCTTTCGCGAGGATACCCTAAGCTCATCCGGGAATACGCCCGAAACTCTCTAACGACCGGAACATCGAAGGTCCTGCACTCGCCTCGATGTCGAATACCCGAACCATATGATAGATGTACCCTTTCCGCACCATCTTCCTAGCCTTGAGGTAAGAAATAAACTTACCCATCACGCAAAGATTCCCTTCCACTCGATAACGGCCACGAAATTGGAACCGAACTAATCTCTCTCTATAGTCCACGTTAGCATAGCAAGATGCTAGCCAATCCATACCCATAATCACATCGAAGTCTGTCATATCCAACTCTATCAAGTCGGCTAGAGTCTGACGGCTATCTATAGTCACAAGACAAGCCTTATATACTCGCCACTACCATCGAATCACTCATCGCGTAGCCACCTCAAAAGGTCTTATGGACTCGGCTCTATCCCTATTCTACCGTAATATGAGGAGATATGTAGGACAAGGTAGAACCTGGATCTATCAAAGCATATACATCACAACAAGAAACCAATAATGTACTGCGGATTTATCCGCGACGCCTCCCGGTCCCGCTGATCGACATAGCATATATGCGCTCGAGGACCGCTAGAATCGAACTCCTACCACGACCTCTCGCCGCCTGCCGCCCATAAGTACCGCGCCCGGGCGTCTAACCATCGAAGATGAAGATCCAAAGAATGCACTTCGCTTCTGAACTGTACGCTCCCGCCGCCAAGGCGACGGACAATCCTTCGGATGGCCCCGCCGCCACAAGAGTAACATGATCTCGAACCCATACGACACTCGCCGGATGAGACCTACCGCATCGAACGCACCGAGGTAGGTGGTCTCGATTGCGCCGGTCTCGCCTCGAAAACTCGACGCCCCGAGCCCGACCGCCTCCGAATAACCTCGCTGACGACTCCCGCCGAAATCGTGAAGGAGCACTCAGGTTGGCCGGAAGGTGGACCTAGTTCGCTGCCGAGGCCGCCGCCGAAATCGCTCGAGAACTCGATGTTCGCCTCTTGGGCCGACTCCACCCAATCGATCCCGCCTCTCGCCCTCAATCCTCGCGTATGCTCAATCCCGCAATATCCATCCTCGTGAAGAGCCACTCCAAGCAGCAATCGTGACGGCTTCAGCCCCATCACGTATCTATGAACCCCGCTCGCCATGTTCGCATGGTGTGTGCATATCCGCCGCGAGTCAAACTGCCAGTACTCCCGATAGTCCTCCGCCCCGCCTCAAGGTCAAGAACCCATCTACGCGGGCTCTCCTCACCGAGGCAAGAAGTGGTCTAGAACGCCTCGTGAACTCCTCCCAATCACCGGGAGAGCATCTCACCCTCGACAATACCCATGACTCAAACCAGTTCAACGCAATATCGCAGAACCGGTAAGAAGCTAGTATAATGCACTCGCCGATGCCCTAAGAACTCGCATGGTCCAGAATCGCCGGACAAACTCCCGCGATCCTCATCAAATCTCGAACCATAGAACTCGGCGGGTGACAACCCAAGAAATCCCGAATCCAGAAATCGTCGGCTCAGGGTTGGCCGCCGCTTCCTCGCTACGCCGCCACTACGCTGTCAAGAATCAACCGTTTCGTAATCTCGTACTCGTGCCCCGACCGCGGTATCGAGGCTCCGCATCGCTGGCTCGTGAGCCGCTGCCGCCGAACTCGCTGAGGATGGCGACGACGTGGAACTCGCCGCCCTAAACATCATCTCCTGTAGCGATCGGCTCGTTCCTCGTGACTCTCCGCGCCCCACTAGCAAAGACTCTCACCGCTGCCCTTCCGGCCGCGTTGCCTTGCGTGGAGGCATAATCGATACATAAAGGAAAACATCGGGAGATTCAACCTATAACTCACTTATTGCACGATCTAGAGTGAAAGAATGGAAACCAATCCTAAATATCCGCAGCCTCCTCGATTATAGATGTGGTGCACGACACACCGATAATCAAGACTTACTGTATACGGTCTGTGGACACTTTCTGAGGACTAACTGCTCTGATACCACTTTTGTCACGACCCGACCCCGGGGCCGCGACTAGTACCCTACTGGGGTACCCTGTCAGGTATATGTCAGAGAATAGCAGCGGAACATAACACAACACATAACATCATAAAAAGGGTAATACATATCTGGCCAGCCGATAAGGCTGCCTTCCATAAACATACTTAACCAATGTATTTATAAAACAATTGGTTCTTATAGCCCAAAACACATAGGTGGCCACTGCACTCAAAAGATAATAATCGGCGGACAGGCCCCGCCATACCCCGAATGTACAAAAATACCTATAGCATCGTGGAAATATCCGTACTCAATAAATAAGCTTCCGAGGAATGGAGCTTCGACACCTAATAGTGATCCTAAGAACGAGGATCCTCAATCGCTTACCCTTACCGCGCATTTAACGCAGCCCGGGAAGGGGTCAAGACACAATATGTACCAAGTACGTAAAGCTGGGAAAAATACTGTAATATGATATCATAAGTCTAAAAGCAAGCTGGAGTCATAAAAGACGATAATATACCTTTTACTGTGCCTTACTAACAATGAGAGTGACAAGTATATACGTATAATACTGCATAAAGTAGGAGGCTCATGATCAAAGCAGGGTACCTCGCCCGTAGTATCAATAAAACCATCCTACTCCTGGGACTATTTCACCCGCATGGGTCCTGTGGACCCGCATGAGGTACTTCTCGCATCGGTTGTACCCGCCGGCATGGGACTATTTCACCCGCATAAGCCCATAAGGACTCGCATGAGGTATTCCTCGCATCATGGGTAGCAAATCCACTAATGTGGTATAACGATCTTGGGGACTTTCCCCGATATACTCTTACCCCGGCAGATGGTATAACGATCTCGGGGTCAGACTCGATATACTCTACACCGGAGCAGATGGTATAACGATCTGGGCTTGCCTCAGATATACTCTTATACCGTGCAGATGGTATAACGATCTCGATCCGCCTCGATATACTCTACACCGAGAAGGTGGTATGACGATCTTGGGCTTGCCTCGCATACTCTTACCCCGAGAAGGTGGTATAACGATCTGGGGCTTGCCCCAGATATACTCTTACCCTAGCTCAAACTGTCATCATATCATAATCATAAATAAGTTAAGAAAACTTATAACTTCTTATTAGTCTTGTTCATATACCCTCTCATTTTAGTTTACTTAAGGCACTTAACCATATCTATAGTAAAAGAACACCGGGAGTTTAACCCAAGTACTACATACTTCAACTCTTTTGAAAATGACTCTTCTTTATACATAAAAAACCTTTGGGCAATTGATACCTTAAAATCAATTTGCCTCCCCATATACTTATCTTATTTAGAGTAAATCTCTGCTCATTAACCTTTTATGAAGCTAATAAACCAACTTCCCATAAAGTTGTTATATTAACTCTTATGCTTTAGTAAAATCATACTTTTCCCTTAACCAAGGGAATTATACATTCTTAAAATGAAACAAGTCATTATATGCTTAAAATGAGTAAGAATACCAAATCTCAGACGCTCACCGCACTACATAGTTTAATCTATTCATGCCCAAGAGATAGGAAAACTTCACATACCTCTTTAGTCAATCCACTTGCAGTCCAACTACCGCAAGTAATATTTCAACCTATAATAACCATGATATGTTCATTAACCTCTAATTTCAATGTAGAATAATCTAACTCAAAGCCACTAAATTCTACTAAAATCAAAGCATTTCCTTTGTTTCTACATACTTTGCCACCTTTCTCAAGGCCGAATTTATCACCCAAATGCCTCATTCAAGGCTCAACAATCCAACAATGCAAAGCGGATTACACACCCAAACTAATTACGCCCACAAGGTACAATAATTCATTTTAACAAGTTTAAGGTAGTTTTTAGGCTACAACATGCTCACTTGTTCTTCTAACCAATCCTTTCATATCCCAACCACATTTCTCACATGCAATCAATCTAAGGGCCTTATTTCCAACTAAAAGTTCTTCTTACTCAACATGCAATACCAAATACCATCAATAAAAGAAGAATGGTTACCTTAGAGCTTTTAGCCAATTTATTCCAACAATTGCTAGCCTCTACTCCAAGAATATCACCACAATAGTCTTCACAAGCTTGTAATAACCTTTCCTTCCTATCACACTTTTCGATTTTCTTAGGCTTAGAATTCTCTTGGAAACTTAGAGAGAAGGAGAGCTAAAGCTTTAGAGAGAGAGAAATTAGAAGATGACCAAGTCTTCAAGACTTGGTCAATATATTGCATGCAAAAATCAGATGGGGGGACACTTGTCACCCTCCCAAGGTCTTTTAAAAGAAAATCGACTTTTCTAAGTTTTTCCGCCCAAAATCCGCCTCGGCGCTGTCTCGCACGGCCTGGCAACTAAACCTCCGCGCTCTGGACTTTTCGCGCCGCGCGCTGTCCTGCATCGCGGCGCTGAAACTTCAGCGACCCTCGCATTTTTAGGCGCCGCGCCTCGCATCCGCGCCGCGCTGCCGCTTTGCTCGAAACGCATTTCGCCCGATCGCTACGAACTTGTAACTCTCATAACTTTCTACTCCGACGCCCTATCGACGAACGGTTGGTTGCGTTGAATCTAGACTCAACGAACTACGCCTAGGCCTTTAAAATACTTAGGAACTCTCAATGAATCGGGTCATAACCCGCCTCAAAGTTGACTAAAACCCGTCCTAATAATCCACAACCTATCCTTTGAAAATTTTAAGTCTTACATGCTTTCGTACGCTCTCATACGTAGGGTCAGAACTACGGGGTATAACAAATCTGGAGTTTGATAATAAATTCTTCAAAGGTCATCTCCTTTGTCTTGAGTTTTAAGTAACTCAAAAACTCATTCCATGGGGGAGATAACATTTCAATTAACGACGCAATAAAAAATTGCTCATTAGGCTTCATTCCTTCCAAATCCAGGTGATGTAAAGTCATTTGAAATTCCTGGACTTGAGATGTCACAATTTTGTTGTCCACCATTTGAAATTTCAGAAATTTTCCAACGATGAACTTCTTAGTACCTGCATCTTGTGCATTATACTTCTTCTACAGTTTATCCTACAATTCGTTGGCGGTGCCAACTGTGCAATACACCGTGTAGAAAGTCGGACAAACAATTCATGATATAATTTCGGTAGATGAAATCACTATGACTCCAAGCATCTAGAGTCATCTTCATGCCATTAATGAAATGGATATCTTGGCCCCCTTTAGATGTTTCATTCGGTTGAGGGTCCGTTTCATCTCAACTTGTGAAGGATCTTCGGTTAAGAAACGAGACATTCTCATAACCGTAAAAAAGAAAATCATCTTCTGCTGCCATCTCTTGAAGTTTGTGCCCATGAACTTATCTGAGCGTTCATGGTGGAATCTGCCATGTGGTGGAACGGTAGCGTTCCCATAAGCAGTGGCAAATGCGTTGTTAGACATATTTTATATACACTTTTTGAGCCATTTTTAGTTAGTATTTTACTCATTTCGTTTGTGTTTAGTATAGTATTATGATTGTTTTTCTTTCTTTTGAGTCACAACGGTCATAAATGAAGAAATGGCAAAAAGAAGATGACATGAGCTTAATTGAGGTGTAATTGCATGAGAAAAGTCCAAGAAATAAAGTCTAAGAAGTCCCGGGAAGTATAGAAGAAATCAGACGAAGTCCAGACGAAAAAAAGACACATAACCGAAAATCTGGCCAAAGAACGTCACAGGCGCCGCGGCGCTAATTATCCTGCAGCGTCTGATTTTGCTTCAGTATTTTCGGCGCCGTGGCGCCAGCCTGCAGGGCCACGGCGCCGACGCAGAAAATCTGATTTTTGGGCCGAATTTCAGAGGGTTAAAAGGGTCCGAAGCGCAAGTTTTCTAAAATATAAATCCCTAAAACCCTCACCTAAAGAGAGGCACCTTGTACATATTCCATCTCATAACATACAACATATCACAACCTTGGAGGCTACAAGATTGGAGACTTAGTTCTAAGTATTTTCTTTTCTTTTATTTTCTTTATTTTCAATTCAGTTCATGTTTGGATTTGTATTAGTTCTTAGCATGTCTATGGCTAGGAGCTAAACACTTTATTAGAGTTTTCCTATTGAATCGCTTGAAACTCATTTCATGAATTAATGCATTAGTTTGATTTCTTCTTCACTTGATTAAGATTTATTCAATATTGGTATGGCTGTTTGATAGTTAACTGATCACTAATTATCATAATCTATATGATTTCGAATCAAGAACTGAGAGGAGAGATTTGGATATGCTGTAATTGAATATAGATTAAAATCGCGGACGAAAGTACCCCGATACTTGTGTAGCATTATAGGTTATTATTCTTAATCAACATATGTGGTAAAACCTATCATAGAAATATAAAAGGTTTCTGCACTGGGGTTGAGCGATTATATATCCTAACAGGAATATAAGACAGTCTAGTTAACCACTATGTTAACGTAGAATAAGAAGTCATTCTAGTTGCATTAATGATTGAAAAAAGTGGATAGTCGGGGATATTGAAAGCCCTATTTCCATCATAACTGATTTAAACCAAAGTATTATCATAATTAGTTTATTTTCTGCAATTAGTTAGTCTTAGTTATTAGATAAAAATACAAACAAATTAACGTTCACCAAATAGAAACTAAAGCTTAGATGTTCGGTAATTAGAAACCAGTCTCTGAGGAAGATATTCGGTCTTATCAGACTATATTTGTTACACCTCGTAAGTTTAAGGCGATAATTAAGAACGTCATTAAGGAAATTAAAATACTTTGTTGACACCCAATTTTGACCCTCCCGTCCAGTCATTAGCTATAAAATGAAAATGCAGCGACAAAACATTAATACAGGCATAAATAAGCAATTTAATAATAACACCGCATTTTACGTAGAGTATTAAGCACTTAGAGTCTCGCTACCAAGACTTATTAATTTTAAGCTCCGTCAAACAATTCTTAAATAAATAATAAATACATAAAATAAATAATTTAGCAATGACGTCGTGTCAAGTAGCATAGTCGCATTTATTAATACGCAAAGCAATTTCATAACTTTTTTAAATAATAATGCACAATAAATAGGATTTTAAATAATAGCACTTAGCATTTAAATATTTTAATCTAAACCCCATTCAGTTTTAATTTAGTATCGCAAAATACACGGCATCGCATTATAAACATCAAGCACTAATTAAATAGCACACTCATTATTTTAATAATTTTAAAACTCAGACTAATAAAGCACCTAAAATAATTTAAGCACAATTTATTAATTTAATTTACCACTAATTAACTAATTAAGCACATAAAACCAATAATTATAACACTACCCAAACCATTTTCGCCTAGCCCACTACCCAGCCTAATCGCCCGCAAGCCCAACACCCGCAAGCCCAGTTCTTCACAGCCTTATATCGCCCAAAGCCCCTCAGCCCTTTATCACTTCCCTTACCCCATCGTCCAGAACCCTAGCAGCCATTCACACGCACACCCACCGTCGCCGCCATGCCCGGATTTCTCGCCGGAGAATCCGGGGTTTCCCTTTACCCACGCACACCTAGCCGATTTCTTACCATAACCAGCACCCAAATCTTGCTTCAAAATCAGTAACAAATCGCACAGAATCACTTACGAATCAAGCCCAAATCTCGTCCAAAATCAGCCTTTATTACTTACCAACTTGGAACCCAAAATCCTAGCTATAAATACAGAACGTTTAGGCATGCAATAGGCATTCGAAAGGCGAGCAGGGGAAGAGCGAGCAGGGCAGAGCACAGAGGAGGAGCACAATACGACAGAGCTCAGTTGGGGAACATTCTGAAAACCCTTCTCTCGCACAGGAAGAAACAAAGGTCGAATACCCTTTTCACCTTCAAGGATACCTTTCTTTACAATCCGAAAATTAGAAGGCTAAGGCAAGAACACAAATTCGAACCCTTCTCTTTCCATTTCAATCAAGAAATCAAGAAACCCTCTCGCTTTTCAATCACATCGCAATAAATCTTCCGAGTGATCGATGACTGATACGCTTCTGCTCACGTCCGAGAAGGTAAACTCAAATTCTTCTCGTATTTTACTAGTTATGTGTTATGATTATTGATTGCAAATTTAGTTGCCTGTAATTATATTAGCCTATTTATTTGGTTGGTAACTCGGGCGTATGCACCGTTCTCGTATATGTTGCGATAAGAATAGTCAATTTGGTAGTCAAATCATCAGGAAATCATTTGTTCTACCTAGATCGATCCTTAACTGTGGTTTCAGGTATCTTTATGACAAAATGAATAGCATAATATAGGTTCAACAATGATAATCCATCATTGCACTTGTAAATCTATATGTATAGGGATGGTGGAACAGCTGAAATGTGAGAGATAAGAGGAGATATTGTGTTTGTGTAAGGGGTTTTGGATGTTTGTTGCTCATATTAAAGCTTAGACAATGTTGGATCATGCCTTATTTTGATAAGTTACGCACTGTCACCCATAATAAGATATTAGTTACCTGTTAGATGTGACACGTCAAACTAGCCAACTTATCATGAACTCAATGTATAATCTATTGATGTAGAGCTCACCCTGAGTATGTCGTACTTTGTTGGAGGTGTTAATCTTCACTCTGTCTGATAAATGATAGGAGATGATTTTTTGTGTGTGGTTTAGTTTATATGAAAGTGACCCTGCACATTCAAATGCTCCTTTAAGTATCTACTTGCTTGTTACTGTTAGAACTAGCCCTCATAATGGTATGGTCTATTAAATGTTGAATTGGCCTATGCATTAGCCTGTTAACCCCTTGATTGATCTATGTCGTGTTGAGTTATTAGTTTTCTTGTTGCGTCCAACTTTCAGATAATAATAAATAGATGCATATAATAAGACATGTACAGGACATACTTTAGTATGGAGATTGGCTAATAGAAAATGGAGAAATCTAGCAAGTAACTCGAATAAAAACGTGCTTAGAAATATAAGTGTCCTGATTTGCTTCCTGTCATGCTACTATTAAAGCTGAATCATAAATATGTTAAATTCGCACGAGCTTGCTATCTACCGGTATCGTCTGTTTCTTCGAATATGTATAATGTGTTTAAGCCTGATACATATAATCAACATGTTGTATGAACTGTTTCTTTTAGTGCGTCCTTTGTTATCTGCGTATTAAAACTATATCTTGGGAGCTGCCTTTGTTCCTTTCTCTTAAAATCTGAAAATCTCTTTGTTTGGGCCTGTTTCGTGGGTCTGTTGCTGCCTATCTACGGCCCAAGTGCCCAACTCTTTTTAAAAAAATTAACATGCCGGGTCTGCTGGCCCTTCGAACAGTGAACTATATGTGCATGAATTTTATTATTAATGTTTTGTTTTGCTCTTTGATAAGTTTCCTTTTTGTTGAATATATAGTATATCCTAATCCTTATCTTTCTTTTTGTTACATGAAAATGCACCGGAGCAACAAAGAGTCTCATAGCGGGACTCATTGTGGCAAACGCGAAGACCCACATCTACACGTATTTATCCCCGCATCAGAAATTCTAAGCCAGAGGCGAAATGACTTCGCCATTCCTCGAGTCGTTTTATTATCTTCTACCCCGCCCCCCATTCATTTATTTATTGTAAATTATTTGTCTAACACTACATTAACTAATAGAATAATTAGAATATCTAAACCTTGAACCTCTAGTTTAGAAACCAATTCCCTTTAGGTTAATCACTTTAGGCTCGCCACATATTGCTCTAGTCACACTGAACTATTAAATTTAGTTATCCACGAATCGTCGCAAACTAGCATTTTATAGACTCTCATTAACATTTATATAAAAGCCTTATTTCATTATTAAAAATCCTCCTAAACATGTGGCATATTATGATATACTAATAAGATTCATAAATGAATAAATGTATAAATCATCTTTGCATATATAATAATACATATTTTAGCTAGAACTAGCTTTATATATTTTAAAAGCAAATTTCACATTTTTATGTTAGTGAAAATACTTCCTATATCTTTACTTAAACACTTTTTCAAGACATCTATTGCACTTA
Organism: Przewalskia tangutica; assembly: GCA_029844215.1. Taxonomy (NCBI): domain Eukaryota; kingdom Viridiplantae; phylum Streptophyta; class Magnoliopsida; order Solanales; family Solanaceae; genus Przewalskia; species Przewalskia tangutica. The sequence goes on from CM056721.1 coordinate 128,569,729, forward strand.
AGCATAATAATCACCCTAGGTTTGGCAGGACAACCGCAGTTAGATCTTGAGGTGCCTAATCCCTTCCCTCTAGATTAATAAAGAGCCCTTACCCAGAATCTCATTAAGTTTAGCAGACCATTAAAATGGAGTTAATGTTTACTTTAAACTAGTTAACATTTAGGTGTCCTAATTCACTCAATTAATTAGGTGGCGACTCCGCGAACCCCTTAGCATTTAAGCACCTCCCCTAGCACCTTTTAGCATTCTTTCGCACCTTTAGCATTTTAGCATTCTTTTGCACTTTTAACATTTTATTTTATTTTCTAACCTTTTTATTAAGCAGGAGTTTCTATATAAAATGTCGCGATCGAAAATGGGCGTGACATACTTAAAGATGTAATTCTGAATTTTTTTTGTTATTACAAGCGTGACAAGGGAATTGAAAATGATTGTTATATATTCCCGTTATGGATTAGTTACATATTATAAGAATTACGAAATGGAGAATACGAGACCTTATGAAATTCTCAGAAATTAAAGGAAGCGGGTGTTAAGATTTAAAAGAAGTGGGTTTTAGACTTATTAATTAAAGAACTTTGAGACTAATGTGTAAATTTTTATAAAAAAATTCAGATTGTGATTTAATCCCTACAACTATTCATCCTCTTCTTCCCAACACAAACACTTCACTAATTTTCTCTCCTCTCCTCACCTCACACCAGCCGAAAATATCCCCCATTACCATAGCAAAATTAAGGTTTTAATCTCCTCTTCTTAGACTACATTATTCACCAAAAATTATAAGCAAACAACACCAAAATAGTGGCCAAATCGGGCCACTGCTGGCCGATTTTTAGACAAAAAAAAATCCAAGTTTTGGACGAAAATTTTGGGGAGACAACGTAAGGAAAGATGGAGGAAACATTATAGATTGTTGCATGTTCCTTGGAGTTGAAGAAGTGGGAGTTTTGGTGAAGAAAAATTGATAAAACAGTGGGTAACGAGCAAGGGCTGTTTTGGTTTGGAAATTAAGGTAAAATTCTTCTTTTATGATATAATTGAAATTGCATGTTGTTGTAGTTAAGGAATTAACATATCTTAAGAGAAACTTGGAAATTTAGATATTGCATGTGAGTGTTGGATGTTGTGGCCGATTATAAGGCTATTTCGTATACATTGGATTGATTGTCGTTGTTGTTATTATTGTCACCATTTGCATGTTGAGAATTGAAAATAAGTTTTGATATTTAAGTTGGGATTGATTATATGAAAGTGTTGGAACATAAAAATTGGATATTTAGGAATTAAGAGAAGAATTGAGAATTTTTATTGTTGTTGGCCGAAATTCCATGAAAATTATTGGACATGTTGTGTTGTAATCTTAAAGGACTGTTTTGGTGAAGTTATAAAAGATAAAAATATAAGTCATGAACATGAGTATACATTGGAATTGAAGTATAGAAAGGTGTTACTTGCGCTTATATTGTTGTTAAAGTATGAGTTGTTTTGAGAAGTTGTTTTAACATGATTAAAGAAGTTAGATTGACATGAGAAATTGGTGCTTTGTTCACCTTGGTTGTTACGGTAGTTGGATTGCATAAATATAAAAAGAGAAGGAATGTGTTTTAGTGACGTAAATGGGGTATTTGAGATTGTTATGATTACATCTTTAAGTTGCATATTGTTAATTGGTATTGCTGGATTGATTTGAAAAGTTATGGATATGCACATAAATAGGGGAAGTGCTGTCCGAATTTCTAAAGAAAAGAAAGTCGTCTTTCGATATAACTTACGCTAGAAATCGTAGAATTAACGGGCGTATTACCCTTTATTATAGATTGGCGTATTAGACGGAACGTATCTTGATATTGAGTTGGCTAGTTCGACTAAAAGGTATGTTAAGACAACTCCTTCTTTCTTTTGGCATATTCTGCGTATGAAAAATAACTGTGATATTGTTCCATAAGTTACTACTCTTAGAAGTTAAGGAGTATTTATATTATTGATGTTGACAGTCAATTTTAACCCGTTTTTCGTATATTTATTGCAATTTTATGTGTTTTAGGACACCGCATTTTAATCAGCATTTTTTGCATTTTTTATCTTTTTATTTTAAATTAAGCATTATGTCTTTGTTAATATTATGTTTTTATTATTGTTACACCGTCGTTTTATTTTAATAATATTTGCATCTCTTTAAATAATTAATTGGCATCCCATTTTTACTTTTAATCAGGCATTAAACATGTCTTAAATATTGCATTTTAGTATTATTGCGTCGGCATTTGCATTTTTATAATTTTGCATCTTTTTTAAATAATTTTTCTTTAAGTAATTAACCCGCTTTACATTTTGTCAAACCAGTCCAGTACGAGACCCAATCCGAATCATTCCAATCCAACACCATTTTTTATTTCACCCAAACTTTCATCTTTTCATTTTCCCCCCAAAACAATACCCCACTTTCTTTCCCCAAATACCAAACCCTAACACACCCCTATAAAAACAAAACATTTCACTCACCCTCATTCCACACCGCACAAGTGCCACTATCCGACTTCTCTCAAAGATCATCTCTCATCCCTTCCTCTCCTTCCTGCCGCCGCTTTCACGGAGCTCCAAGCTCCGGCGAACACCTCACAAACGCAATGCCCACTCTCCCCCTCTCACCTCTCCCGTCACCTCTCCCTCGCCCTCTCCCTGTCTCCCCCTCGTCGAACCAACACCCGCCGACCTCTGTCACCACCACATCACCGGCGAACCTCACTCCTCATCCTCACCACCTCGCCGCCATCACAACCACCGCTTCCCACACCCGTATCCCGTCGACACACCCATCGTTACGCTGGCGTTGTTCGGCGACCACCGCGAAGCGACGCCACCGCCTTCTCGCTCCTATTTGTTTTCGATTTTGATGCTATTATATATGTTAGCGTTTGCTGAATGGATTGTTGTTTTAGTATCTCACGAGTTTAACTCCGCGACCTTTCCAGAGTCGCCAGGTCATTGCTATACCGGGTATTGATTTTTGCTATTTTTACCTTTTCGACTGGTTTTGCTTTGGCAATGGATTGATTGGGTCTGCTTACACGGCCGGTTCAATTGTGATTGTTATCTATGTTGTTACTTTAGACCAAGAATAAATTTTGTGCCATATTCTCGCCGCTGCGCTTCTCGTCAAACCGGCCTGGTCATAACTGGCCTGATTCTAAAACGGTGGATTGTTGTTTATTTTGAAATCTTCGACCAAGAATCAAGCTTTGTTGGGCCGTGTTCGATCGGATTTTTGTTTGTTTTACCAATGTCACGCCGTTTCTTATTTTCGGGGACCGATGGCAATTTTACCGCTGTTGTTAAGTCGATTTGGAATAGATATCGCACTTGGTATTAAATCGATTTAGAACAAATACTACATCGCTTGGTATTGATCGATTTGAACAAAATGCTACACTTGTTTGGTCACGGCGAATCCGTCGATTTCCAAGGCCTCCTCTGTGCAAAAGACGGATTTATTTATTTTTTGGCTTTATTTATTAATTCCTGTCATTGCTTTAAAATTATTCATTCTATTACTAACACTTTTACTAAGTGTTTATGCAGGTACCCGGAGATCATCTTGTGCAGAAGGCCTAAAAAGGGCTAAAAGATGTCCCGAAGTTTTATTTTATGTCGCATTTAATTTCAGTTTTATTATTTTGGTATTGCATTTTATTTTAATTATAAATTATGAAAATGCTTAGAATACGTAGAATAAAAAAGGGCAATAAATAATTAACCTAGGTTTGAACGAATAACCGCAAGTTAGCGGATCTTGAAGGATGCCTAACCCCTTCCCTTTAGGATAATAAAGAACCCTGATCCAGAATCTCATTAATTTCGCAGACCATAAAATGAAGATTAATTGCAGTATTTTTATTGCAATAAATCAAGTGTCCTAATTCACTTAAATAATTAGGTGGCGACTCCTTAAAAACAGCACTATTGCTCCATCCAGGGAACCGCGCCAAAGAGCAACGCCATGATACCGCTCACTCGAGGTAAAAACAAAGCGATAATTGATTCTTTGCTAAAAGCATGTCTAAGTTGTTCCTAAGTCCTTATTAAGGCATATAGGAAAGATGTTGGTATTAATGAGAGTTTTTAGTGAGCACTGAAACCAATTTGACTATGCAAATCCAAAGTAACTACTAAGTATTAAATGTTGGAACTGGTTTAATAAATAAGAAGATATATTTTTAATAAACATGTTAAATAAGTCATTGCAACGTTAAGTGAATAAGGTATCGACAAAAAATTATATTAAAATGATTAGCATTCCATCTGCATAGAAACTAAGATAAAACCAATTTGTTTTACATTTTCTAGTTCACAGCTGATTAAATAAGATCACTATAAAAATATAACCTACTAACGGCTCATATAATGAATTAATTATGCAATTAGGATCTGTTATCACCAATCAAATATTTCCATAATGTTAACCAGAAAAGCAAGGACGTTATTGTTATCCAATAAATTCAGAAAATGTTTATTGTCATTCATGCATTCATATTTTACCCAAGACGATATGATATGAATTGATACAGACGACAAGCGGTATGCGAGACTATTCTCTCTTCTTTGGCATGATTACTTTAAATTATCCTTTCTTCTCTTGACATGACCTATATAAGTAAGTGTACGACGTAGGTACGCAAATTTCATGAAATCCTAATTCTTAGTGATATATGATATGATAGTGCCTGAATTTCTAAATGATAGTTCATCTTAATTATTCTATTGAGTCTTAGATGATGATGTGTATTGCATATGATTTCTCATGGTATTCTACTTGTTTAAGTTGTGACTATACGTTATATGGATGGTGTTAGGAAGGACCGAGTCCCAGAATGAGCCGGGTAGCAGCTATATGTACAGAGTATGAGGACCGAGTCCCAGAATGGGCCGGGTAGTTATATGTACGGAGTTATCCTGGATTATGATGATTGTTAGACATGCATGACTTTCTTTTCATATGGTACAGTTGCATTAGTATCTCAAGTGATGATTATATGACCTTACCGCGTCCCAGAATGGGTCGGGCAGTATACCCTATAATTTTATCGAGTCCCTCACTACAGGGGCGAGACATGTTATATATATTTATATACATACATAATGATTCTATGGGTAAGCATTCATGATTACTGATACGACTCTCTTTTAATAAGGCACAGTTGACTCTCATTTTGGTAAGACACAATTGATTCTCTATTTTCTATGGTACAATTGGGATTGATATTTGATAATCTTACATGTCTCCTGTTATCTGTTGGCCAGTTATATCTTCTTTACCGCACTACATGTTTTACATACTCAGTACATTATTTCGTACTGACCCCCCTTTCCTTGGGTCGCGTTCACGCCCGCAGTACAGTACTCGCTTGACGATACGATCTGTAGTTTCCACTCAGTTGTTTGGGAGGGCTCCATTGATTCGGAGCTTAGTCAGTTTGGTACAGATCTTTAATCTTGGACCTACGCATATTCATATGTCATTATTGTACTCCTAGAGGTCTGTAGACAGTCGTGGGTTGTACGTATGTAGAGTTGTACTCTGTTTTGGGATGTTCCCGTGATACTATGTGGTGGAAGCCTTGTCGGCTTGCCTATTATATTATATTGGCTAGTTGTGACTCCTCAGAAATTCTTGTGTAAAGGCTGTCTTGTCGGCTCGCCTACTTTGACATATATTATGAATGCAGCGTTATGCTGCCGAAATTCATATTGTCCTTAGTGTTAGTTGGATTATGTGTGACGTGTTATTATAATGGCGTCATTAGGGCGTTTAGTCGCGGCCCGTCGGGTCGGGTCATGACAATATTACTTGTAACGATACATACACTTGCGTGAGCAATTGTAAATCGGCCTAACAAGCGTTGGTTGAGCCTTGTGCCGTGGTGGCAGCAGTGGGGAAGGCACCAGGTGTGCCTTGAGCAGCAGTGGAAGATACAACAACGAATTGTTCGCCTCCAGTCATTTTGTTTGTTACTTACATCAACAATATTGTCTTAAGATTGTGAGTTACAATGGTGGTTACAAGGAAATGAGAAGTAAGTAACAACAACAAAGATTACAATCTGGAAATATGAACAGAACAAGGGGTTTGCTGAGTCGAGTGATATTCACTCCGTCCTTAAGATAATATTGCCCCGTATAAATCATTTAACGATGATTGACAACTTATCTCCCAAGATAAAACAACAACAAACAATTGAGCAAAAGAAACTTAAATGTTTACTCAAATGAAGAACCTTTTGAGTGAGTGAAAGAAAGCTAAAGAGGAAGAAATATTTAGTAAAATCTGATTGCAAGTGTGTTCTTCAATTGAGCCAAGGGTCTCAATTTATAGTGTGATGAAGATGACTTCCCAACTAGCCAAGTAGTGGTCTTCAATAGCAATGTAATGACACTTATTGAGGGGTTATAATTCAGCCAAATAATGGCTGAATTCAAATGTCAAGTAATGGAGGATCAATGCTCTAAAACCAGTCCAAAAGTCAGAAACTTTTTGTCTTCCGTCGAAGCATTCACATCGGCGCGGCGCTGACTTAGTGGCTACCAGACACTGGCAGCCGCAGTCATTATCGAGGCACCGCGACTCCGACGGTGGTTGCGCCGCTACCCTTCACGGCGACTTCTGACTCGTTTCATCTTTTACACATCGTACACTTCTTTCTTCATTTATCAACGTGAAACATTCGTTATTTGGCCAATAACCGTCTATCATTTCATGTCTCAAACATTTCGTTTACGTACCAATATCTCTTTCACTAAGGAAATTTACGATCCTTGGTACAACGTGTGCACGTGTGTGGAAATAATGTTTCCGACGTGCGGGGTCTCAATTGTTCGAGTCATAAATAATAGGATAAACTTTACTTCACGTTAATAAATTTCCAACAAATTTAATCTAAAATAAATAAAAGAAGAGAAAGATATTACCCTTTGTCATTGCTGAAAGTAGAAAGGGCAATGAATCCTAGACCCGATCCGGATCCGATGGATCCAGATCCGTTTTATAGGATATGAATCTTCAAAATTTGGATTCGATGGATCCGGATCGGACCCGGATCCATTTCTGACGGATCGAATCTGGATCTTGTATTTGAGATCTGTATCCGGTCCAGATCCGACTCGTGGATCCATTTTTATTAATTATATCCATGACCTAGAAGCTCTTTGTTGTTCATCTATCTGAAAGAGAGTACTTTGTTGTCCCAAAAAATCTGAAGCTTATTGCAGTGTCATTGTTTGAACTTTATGACAATGTTCAGGTATAACCATTAATCTTCTCTGTTGCATCATAAGATATTATCCCAAGTAGAGTGCCTCGAAGTCCTTTAGCAGTCACTGTTGTGCCAACTGGTGGCAGTCTCAAGTGGCTGTAACCCACACGATTTTTGTAAACCATCTTTTTTCGAGAATGCATTTATGTAAACCATCTTGATACATGTTTATCATTTTATTAAGGAATGATAATCCTATTTTCTGACGTGATGCTTTCTTTTCAGTAGGAATATGTACTGACTTTCATGGATATTTATTTGATTTCGATTGTCTTATTTCGGAGGGATATCGTAGGTGTGTATTGTTTAAAGCTTATTTGCTTGTCTGTTGTATTGTACAACATTTACTCGTTGCCATGTAGTTTAGTTTTTTTTAATGTTGACATATTAGATGGAATAACGCTGCTACATTTCATTTGTTTGCTGAGGCTCTTGGATAGAGCTATACTTAGTGATCTCCCAAGGATACCGCCTCTTGAGTCTTGTGCCACACTTCCATTCCATTATACTCAACATGAGATCCAGGTCATTTGCATTGCTCTATTGAAGACTCCTTTGTATTGGCTTCCACAGGAAGCTTTTTGAAACATAAATTTGTCTTAGCGTCAAGTTTAAATGAAATTGGACCTGTATTCATTTTCCCTTTCGTGTAAAGGTTTTATCTTTCTGTCTGCTCCCAAGATAAGTGAATTGGATGTACAGATCTGTATGAGGCTTGTAATTTTGTTAGTTGAGATGTATTTTTTACAATTGTGACGTTGAAGTTCGAGCCTTGCTAAATCTACCATTTACTTTTACTTGGTACATGAAATTTGTAGTATACATCATGTGGATCTAGATCCGATCCGTGGACCCGGTGGATCCGATGAATCTGATTTTTATGGACCCGATGGATCTGGATTCAGATCTGGATCCAGGTTTTAAAATGGATTTGAATCTGGATTTAGTAGGATCCGATCCAGATCCGATCTGTTGCCATCCCTAGCTGAAAAGGAGAAAGTTCAAAGAAAAACGCGCAACAAATTTTTTCTTCTTCTACATCTTAGTAAACGATTCAATGACGTGGGTAGAAGAGACTTGCAAAATCAACTATAATGAACTAGGGTCGTATGATTTTATGGGATGGGGGTTAAAAGAATTGGGTTTAGGAGCTTACGTGGATATGGCGTGACTATTTTTTTATATTGTGGAGTTCAAGTCAGACTTCCATTCATATAAATGGAAATTTATTAAGTATTCTAACGGGAGGGCAAATTTATTCCCCAAGTTTAATGGATGACAACTTTAAACTATAAACCATACTTGAAGGGTAAATTTTACTCTCTTTCCTTGTGAAAATTATTACAATTAGTAGGCTTGTCAATTTACACAAACTTTTCTTTCCATTAAACATGTCACATAATTAATGGAGTACTTTCAATTAATGCAGTAATAAAAAATAGTAATAATCACCTTTTTTATTTTGTTAACATAAAAAATTGGAAATAAATTGAGTTTGTTAAAGAATTACTAATATTTGAAATCCAAAAATAATAGTACTATGGCTATTGGCTACTAGGGACCCTGCCCCCTTCCCAAATTTTCGGGGCTGGACCAGCCAGGTCCGAGTGGAAACGTCATGATTATGTGGAAATATGAAACATCCTGTAATTAAATTCTCTCACATACATATTTTTTTCCCTCTCTGACAGCTCAAAATAAAGTGACCTTCACTACTTTCCTGCCTAAAAACTAAGGCTCTTTTTCTTGTTCCCTCCCTTTGTCCCACTGGCCCTCAATAAAATAGAGTACCAACAACACTTTTCTCCAAAGGCTTCTTGAATTTTTCTCCATTTCATCTTCTTATTAACTCAGGACTAGTGTTCTTTTTTGGTTCTTGTTTTTTTATTGATGAGATGAATAGTAGTACTAGTGCTAGTAATATTGTTCCCACTGCAACAGGAACAAAGTTCATCAAATGTGTTACAGTTGGAGATGGTGCTGTTGGGAAAACTTGCCTTCTCATCTCCTACACTAGCAACACTTTTCCAAATGTAAGTAAATATTCACTTTTTTCTTTATTTTTCATCTTGTTTTTATTTTGTGGGAATTTTAATTATGGTTTTTTTTGTCTCTCTAGGATTATGTGCCAACTGTTTTTGACAATTTCAGTGCCAATGTGAATGTTGATGGGAAGATTGTGAATCTTGGCCTATGGGATACTGCTGGTATGACAAACCCTTTATTTGCGGAGTAATATATAATTCTGATGCAGATCATGATAAAAATTACAACCATCTTTTTTTCATTTAAGTTGTCAACTTTGGTCTTTGACATTCTTGTTTTCTTTGTGTTAACAGATATTATTGCATATGAAATCCTGCATTGTTTCTGATTGTTATTTTCAAGAAAAAGAAAGATAAGGGGGTCTTTGTACTTCAATTAAGATTTTGCCTTGGTGCAAATCTTGAACTTTAGAATCGATAATTGAAATATGAATGTTGAACTTAAATTAAGCCTTTGGCAAATTGTTAACTCTCTTCCAAACAATCAATTGATCATCATCATCATCATCAGTCAAATGAAAATTTAGTGCTTAATCAAGGTTATGTTCTGCTTCCAGTAGTTTTACATTAACAGAAATATTGTTTGCTTTCAATTCACATGGCAAAGTGTTTGGAGAAGTTATCCCAGAATGATTCTCATTCTTACTTTTTCCTTCCCAATTAAAAGTCAGGAAAGAAAAAAAGTCATTCTCATGGACTAGTAAAATGCATTTCATAAACCAATTTGGTGGTCCCCTTACTTAACATGTGCATAGATTGAAACTCAAATTGAGGGAAGAATTGAAATGAGAAAATCATATTCTGTTGGATTCTTGTGATAAAATCTTATGGAACTTTGACTTAGAAAAAGCTGCAGTTAACCAAATTAAAGTCTTTAGTATTCGAGTAGTAATGACTAATGAACAAGATAACAAACATGTCGTCTTCAAGAAGTCATTACATGATAAAATTTGTGAGTGCGCAACTGCTCTTCACAGGTCAAGAGGATTATAACAGGCTTAGGCCTCTTAGTTATCGAGGAGCCGATGTCTTCCTGCTCGCATTCTCTCTCATAAGTAGGCCTAGCTTTGAAAACATTTCAAAAAAGGTATGCTTTTTTCTTCCTCTAACTTTAAACTTTAATAGCTGTCCAGTGGTTGTGTTGGTCTTTTGCCCCTCTGATCATGTAATCCTGACATCATTTTAACTTTTCTTTTTTATTTCTTGTTATGTTGGAAAAGTGGGTTCCTGAGCTAAGACATTATGCCCCTTCAGTGCCTATTGTTCTAGTGGGGACTAAACTGGGTGAGTTTTCTTTCATTTTAAGATTCCTCTACTTTACTAGTATCTCTTGAGAGGATATATACCTTTTCCCTTTGTTAAACTGCTTTCCTCTTTTGTTTCCCTTAAAAACTTGTGAATTTGGTATATTAAAATGATTCCCGGAGTTGAACTAGTCCGTTAATGTTTAATCAACAAAAGAGATATCAGAAACCATAATTCATTTGTGTATATGAATTATGTGGTGGTAATATTACAATACAGGTTTTCTTCTTCTTTCTTTTTTTTCTTTTTCGTAAGGGGGAGACCTACCCACTACATCTGTCTACACTGTATTGTGCACGAGTTAGGTTGTCTAGATATTATTCTTGGGATACATAGACTACACCATTCTTTGGATAATTTCAGGCTATTCAGCAACCAACAATAGTGAAATGCAGAAAAAGCCATGTAACATGATCTAATTGTGTTTTACAAGTGATTGTGTAACAACGGATGGTTAATCAATTTGTTCTGCATAAATAACGATGTATTTTCTTTTAACCCAAGAAAAAAAAAGACATAGCAGTGTATGTTACATGTTTACTGGTGTATAAGCTTCCACTGTCTTATATTCTAGGGCCAATGAGCTGGTCGATGCAGAGATGACACAGAGTTTGTCTATCACACTTTGTTTCTAAGTTCCTATCTAAATAAAGTTTAAATGTGACAGATTTAAGAGAGGACAAGCAGTTTAGAAGGGACTACCCTGGTGCATGTACAATTTCAACAGAACAGGTATATGCATTTTCTGAGAAAGATGTATATGTACTAAATCAGTCAAAAGTTTAATGTCGCTATCCAAAAATCTGATGCATGCTCGAACTTCTTATAAAGAAAGGAAAGGGCTTTGTGAGACAACGTCAAGATTGAGATAAACATGATAAATTAAGTCACAGATTACCTAATGACGTAGAAGGGAAAATTGAATCAAGTTTTTGTCTCCAATCATCATTTCTCATATTGAAAATATGCTAGAGTTTTTACTTCCCTTCTTTAAACATACAGGGTGAAGAACTTAAAAAGCAAATAGGTGCAGTGGCTTATGTTGAGTGCAGTGCCAAAACACAGCAGGTAATATTTGAACCTTTTAGTGTCATTGGAACTTAAAAAGATTAGTACGTGAAACATGATGGCCAATTCTAGGTGCACTTCCAAAACAAGCAAACATTCTAGATGAATAATAAATGCAGAAACTCATAGATGAGAATTGTCAGTTCTTTCTTTCTGAAATACTAAGTAACAACCAAGCAAATGACAATCTCAGCTTATTATGACTTGAAACTAATAATTCAGGGTAGATTAATCCAGCTTGTTAATTGTCATGATTATGAACCAAAGCCAATTGAGAAAATATTATTTGTAATGTAGAATGTCAAGGCTGTTTTTGATACTGCAATCAAGGTGGTTCTTCAGCCTCCAAAGACAAAAAAACAGAAAAGGAAACACAAAGCTTGCTGGATACTTTGATCGAAGTCGCTGGAACAGAGACGTTTTGTACATTAACCTTTTCCATTTCGGTGAGATGTTTAGCCGTGATATCTGTAGATTTTTTCCGTTTTGTTCCTATTTGCTTTGGTAAGAGGAGCCAGTTTTCTCATCTCATAATATGTGTGAAGTGCTTGTTGAGTTTTATAACTGGCTTGTACATGGTTTTATATGATGGAAAGTGGAAAGTTGTTTGTTTTTTAATGTCGTATTCGTTGATGTAGACAGAATATGTTATATTTTATGCAATGATCTGCATTTCTTGCGTCGTTTTGGTCTCTGTAGTCAGAAAATATTCTTGACATGGTCTCTCAGAATATTCAGGACTTAATTGTTTCCTCTTAACTAAAGAAGAACCTTTTCAAAGTAAAGTCACTCCTACATTTTGGGAAATGGCATGTGATAGTTGCGAAGCTCATTGGTCAGGCTAGGGATGGCAATAGGGCGAGTTAGGGCGGAACAAGCATTGACCTATTCAGATTTTGACTTGTCCGGCCCTGCCCCGTTTAGCTTTGTCCAAAAAAATGCCCTGCCCCGCCCCGCCCCGTTTGTGTTTTTTCATTCCTTTTAATATCTTAATATTTGAATTCCATTTATAGATAATAACTCGAGCTTCGTTGGAGTCGCTGGTTCGTGGTAGCCATCACGTTTTCCGGCAGGGGCATATGAATAAAAACATCTTATGAATGTAACTACATGAGCATCTCAACTGCCAGTTTACAACAAAAAATGATGCCTGAACAGGATTTTCAAAAGATAGATAAATGAAAACAAAGAAAGACTAACTTGTGCAGTGCGACTGTGTACACATTGAATTCAGTTCAAAATACATGGAGGATGGCGAATTTGAAATGATTTTTCATGAAGATCCAAAATTTTCTTCAAATCCCACCACATGCCCTGTCCTATTTCAATTTTTAACATAATTTTGCCCCGCCCTGCTCTACCCTACCCCGTTTAAGTCTTCCCCTGCCCCGTTAAGAGCTTGCCCTGCCCCAATTGCATCCCTAGGTCAGGCGCCTCTTCAGCAAGAAGTCGTGAGTTCAAACTTCAAAGCTCAGCAGCTTCTTTTTGCTATAAATTTTTGTGCCTCACCTACAAAAGGATACATGTCCAGATTCGAACCATTGACCTCTTAGAAGTTACAAAATATTGAATCAATCAGTCTGGAGTAACTTTTATAGGGAACAAAATATTTGGATGTCCAAGGAAGGATGCTGCTTCTTCCCTGATTAGTTGTTGTGCTATTCTATTTTTTTCCTTTCATCTTCTTTCTCGCCAATGAAATTGATTATGATTGATTTGTTGTATCAAATGAACGATGAGGCCAAACTCATCGAGAAGAGTTATAGTAATATATGTGAGTTGTGTTTTATTTATATTGTGTTCTTTTTTATATGACGTTATATTTCTTTGTTCTTGTTTTAAAATATGATACCGCATACAAAAAATTCTACCTACGCCACTAATGAAATAAAAGATGTTTCCATATATCTAACTATTGTGACATCTAAAAACTCTAAGCACATTGAACAAGAAAGAAAAAAATATTGCAATTCTAAAAGAACCTTCACTTAAGATTCCTTGGTGTGGTTTTCATGTAGATTGCAAAAGTACAATATTCTGATTTGTGGAAGTTTGAGTACAATCCTCTCAAATTGAGACCTATAGGCAAGCATGCAGATTTTACAAAAAGCATGTATGAGCACATGAGTTCAATACAACTCAACTAGGTGACCTCTAATAACAACAACATATCCAATGTAATCTCGCAAGTGAAATCTGAGGAGTACCAATGTAAACTCAACTAGGTGGACCTCTAATGCATCTTACTTTTAAAAAAATATTTTGACCGATCAAACATGAAAAAATTGAAAAATATTTTTCTTCCCTACCAAACAAACCCTTCCAGTTGAATATCATTTCATCCTTGCCTATGTAAGTAACTTTTAAGGATACTTACCTTCCTGAGACCCTCTCTCCAACTCAAATTCCATCAACACAGGTTTTTACTATGTGAGGTCTAACATAAACACCATCTCATTATGGTACGCCATGAGAAGAAATTCAAATGGCATGAAAGAGCAAGACGTGTTGGCGAAATTGATAAGTCAAGGTGTGAGTATAGAACTCGGTCTTAGAATCAAATTCTTGGACACCCTTCATTTCGGTGGTTTCTGTAGCAACAATAAAGATATTAAGTTAGTTGTGACCGTTCACGCCAATTTGTTGCCGGAGCATAGAAGCCAAAGTGGCTGATTTAAAGAATGTGATAATGGATTGGAAGAGATTTGTAAGAATTATTTGAAATGATAAATCTTCCTTAAGCTTTATTCATCTCAATGGTAACAATATATACACTTAACTAATAATTAATAGGAAGATTAAGTCTTCCCTAAAAACCTCCTACATATCCCATAATATATTCCTATATTAATACTATTCTATTTAATACATAATACTACTTACCATATACATAAGATTCTACATAATGATATTATTAATTGTAATTAATAATAAATATTCTAACAATATTCTAACACTCCGCCCCCGCAATGGGTTTGAGGAAGGCGAATCTTAGATCCCCAAATTCTTCAAATAATATCGTGAAGCCCTTTGTGAAGATATTCGCAATCGATGTCGGTCGAACATGTAACACTCGCACCTGTCCGCGAGCTACCTTTTCACGGACAAAATGAATATCTAACTCAATATGCTTAGTGCGTTGATGATGGATAGGATTTCCGGAGAGATAAATCACACTAATGTTATCACAAAGATACCATTGCGTCGCTTAATAGACAACGGCTCAAGTAAAAGATTCCGAATCCGCATTTAGTCGACACAACATTGTCTACCGCACGTATTCGCCTTCAACACCGAACGTGATACGGTGGTTGCCTTGGAGGACCATGATACTAAATTATCACCGGGAAGACGCAATATCCGGAGCGAGCGTCCGTGTTCGACATCCCGCCTAATCTGACCGCAGGTGACAAGCTTGGTCATGGAAGAATGGTACAGATGTAATCCATAATTCGTAGTGCTCGAATATATCGCATAATACGTTTGAGTGCTGCATATGTTCTTCCATCGATCGCGTGAACAAACACACTTGTTGTACTGCATATGTAATATCTGGCCTGGTGAATGTGAGATATTGCAAAGCTCCTGCCAAGCTGCGATACAATGTCGGATTGGCAAAAGGACTACTGGATATGACACTCAATTTTGACTTGGTAACTACTGGAGTTGCAGAAGGTTTGCAAGATGACATTCCAGCCCGTTCTACAATTTCTGATGCATACTTCTTCTGGGAAAGAAATAAACCACCTGCATGACGTGTCACCGCAATTCCTAGAAAGTAGTGAAGTGGACCAAGATCCTTCATAGCAAATTCGGAACTTAGCTGGGTCATGATATTCTTGCAAGAGAGTCCGAAGAGGTCATAGGATAATATCATCTACATATAAGAGAATATAAGCATGATTACCTGTTGATAAATAAATAGTGAATTATCCGAACTATTGCTTGAGAAACCCATGTTGAACACAAAATCGCAAACCGCCAGACCAAGTCCCGGAGCCTATTTGAGGTCATATAATGATTTTTAAGTAAACACATGATTGGGATATCGAGCATCTCTGCACTCCCAATGGTTGGTGCACGTATACGCCTCACTCAAGTGTCCATGTAAGAAGGCATTCTTGACATCCAATTGATGAAGTAACCATCCTTTTGAGAGGGCTAGAGTGAGAACAATTCTGATGGTTGCTGGTTTAACCACTGGACTGAATGTCTCGCCGCAATCTAATCCCACCCGTTGAGTCTTGTCACCACCTACAAGTCGGGTCTTATGCCGCTCAAAAGAACCATCAGATTTTTCTTTATGGCTAAAAATTCACATAGAACGAATTATATTAGCATTAGATGGACGAGGTACTAATTTCCATGTCCTATTTTTAATTAGAGCATGATATTCATCATCCATGGCCATTTTCCAATTAAGATCTTTTAGAGCGCATACAGGTTACGCGCAAAGGTGATTTCGAGACTCGAGTGTAGATCGATTTGGCATTGGTTTTTGTAATTCCATGTTGACTACGTGATCGTCGGCGAGTGGGCTGGATCGACGCCATCGCCGGGAGTGAGAGACAATGGTCAACGCCATCGCTTAGATTATTGCCATTCTTCCACCGTCGGCTGACCGGGCGAGTATTTTGTGTGTAGTTGGGCTCGATTTGGAGGTTGCCCAACCGGGCGGGCAAAGCGGTGAGGTAGGGGTTCTCGCACCGGGCCTTGGAACCGATGGCCCGGGCCTGGGATCGTATTTTTCGCCGGCCGACCATCGGCCTTGGTCGAGCCGGGCCCACCGCTTGTCTAGTATTTTTTGAGTCCCGGCCGTGGAAAAATGAGTTAGATACGAGAGCCTATCATCATCCAAAAAATCATAAGTATTTGTCCCTGTGTCATGTATCTTGGCAAAGGGAAATTGTGACTCATCAAAAATTACACGACGACATATAATCATACGTTTGGAAGAAATGTCATAACACATGTAACCACGGTGATTAGTAGGATATCCCAAGAAGACACATGAAGTAGACCGGGTCAAGCTTTGTGATTGTGGTGGATGGAAATAGAGGGTAGCAAAGACAACCAAATACTCTCAAATGACGATATGAGGGCTCGTAAGAAAAGTATTTTTAGTGGAGCTTGGTAAGACATGTTTTTATGAGGAAGGATATTTAACATGTAGGTTTCCATTCAAGCGCATGATGCCAAAAACGGGGTATAGAAGCATGAGCAAGGGATGTTCTCACAATATTGTTTATGGTTCTAATTTTATGCTCCGCCTTCCCATTCTCGTGAAGAGGTGAGGACAGATAAACGAAATTGTAAACCATTTGTTTTGAAAATCCCAAAATCGATTATTGTCAAATTCCTCCCATTGTCACATTGAATACTTTTAATCTCAGCTCAAACCGAGTTCGGATAAATGCTCTAAAGTTTAGGAAAGTGGAAAACACTTGTGATTTTTTCGACAAAGGAATGTCCACAAATAATTAGAGTAGTCATCAAGAAACAAGAATAGTATCTATGACTCGAGGAACTCAAAACAGATGATGTCCAAATATCACAATGTAAAATATCAAACGACATAGTAGTGCATGAAGTAGAAGAAGTAAATGGCAACCTAACATGTTTACCAAGGGCACAAGCATGACACTTATTCAAAACATGAGTCTGAGTACATGAAATAAAATTGTTTTGTTTAAGAGAGGCCAAATGGACTCCTGATGTCCCAATCGCTCATGCCATAGTGATGGAGCCAAGGTCGCAAAAGTGGAAGGAACTTTAGATCGTGGATTTGGTAAACTTATCGGATAGAGCTCCCTTGCTATCACATCTCATGAGAAGCTTCCCCGTCTAAAGTCATGTACAGAAAAACCAAATGGGTCAAATTTAACAGAAACCCAATTATCACTAGTAAACTTTCTAACAGAAACCAATTTTTTTATTAATTTGGGAGCACGCAGACATTATTTAAAACTAGTGGCGGATGTGGTGATAGTGTGTTTGATCCATAACCTTTATTGGAATTGCATGACCATTTCCGGCAATAATACCATTTTCTTTGCTCAAATTAAAATAGGGTAGTGTACTGGGACGCCGTCATACGCGACGTTCCGAGTCCATATACCAATTAGAATCCGTGGATTGAGTCCAAGAGTGCGCATAGCTCGCCAATATCCGTAGGATGTGTCGTGGTTGAATGGGCCTCTCGCTATTGGGCCGGAGAGGCCCAAAATCGCCGCCACAAAGCAGACCACAAATGGGCTCGCTGACGCGGGCCGGGCCGCCATCGTATCGCTGGATCGCTCGCCGGATCGCCGCCTGGATCGCCCACCGCTGTGGCGCCGCTTCTGGCCGCTGGATCGCCTAACGCCGTTGCCGCCATTCTTGCCGGGTTGCCGCCATTGTTGGTGGCCGCTGATCGCCGCTGGATCGCCCAACGCCGACGCCGCCATTGGCCGCCGCTACCGGGCCTTCCGCTCGCCGTTCCAGCTTTCGTGGTTGCCGCCGAGCTACCGCCGAGTTGGTGTTGCCGCCATTTCGCCGCCACTGCATTCGGTGACCCCCACCTTTATTATTTCCGCGATTTCCACCCTTCTTATTATTATTTCCACGTCCTTTTTGACTCTTATTTTGTGAAGAATAGGCAAAATAATTACCATCATTTGAATAGGTGGCAACCATGGCGGAATTTGTAGTCGTTGAAACCTTCTTAATCAAACCCGACTCTTCAAGAACAAGCATATGGATCTTGCTTGATAAAATTTTGGTAAGGGATTACTTTGACGGATTAGTGTCCCCACGCCACTATAAGCATCCGTGAGACCGACAACTAGTCGTAAAACTAACCGGTTGTCAGTAACCGGTGAACCCACGCTTTCAATCGACCGCCACCACTTTGAGACGCCGATGAGGTTGAAACGTTAGGAAGTCCGTCGTGACAATGGTTGAAAATTCTTGTTCCAACGACACGAGTTTTGATTATCTTGAAAATGTCTCTCAGCGTTCCCATGCCGCCACGGCAAGTAGAACTGGTTCCATTATCAGACGCAACAAGTGCGGATATTGTTGCATAAATCCAACCAAGAACCGTGGCATCGCGGTATCCCACAATTCTTTGTCCGCTTCAAGATTGTTACGTTGTTGTACCATTTTTGGTGGAATTATATGATGAAGAACTTTGTGAGCCCTACAACAAATTTTGAACAACTCGCCCATGTCGCGTGAGGAATGCTTCCATCTCTAGTTTGACAGAAATATGTGTTTTGATGTTGGAGATAGTAAGGGCTGAGTGAAACGAAGACTTTGATTCAGACATGGTTGACAACAATAATGGAGGGAAAAAAAATATTAACAATGGAGAAGACAAATTCGGTTGGATGGATGAGGAAGATGACCGAATTTGGAAGGAATATTTTATTTAGAGTAGGATCTTTGAATTATCTTCTGATACCATGTAAGAATTATTTGAAATGATAAATCTTCCTTAAGCTTTATTCATCTCAATGGTAACAATATATACACTTAACTAATAATTAATAGGAAGATTAAGTCTTCCCTAAAAACCTCCTACATATTCCATAATATATTCCAATATTAATACTATTCTATTTAATACATAGTACTACTTACCATATACATAAGATTCTATATTATTAATTGTAATTAATAATAAATATTCTAACAATATTCTAACAAGATTCAAATAGGGTCACGTTGCTGCTGGTGATGAAGAAAGAAATAATAGTACAGTTGGAAATAACTTCAAATGGTCTAGCCATATTTCTTGTTCCAATTCATGGCATCTACTAAATTCCACTTTGAGCTAGAGAGCATTAGTTTCCTCTACACTTTTTTTTTATAGTCCATGTTTTCAGGCTTGCGCCTGACTCCTTCAACACTATTATCAGTAAATCGCGGGATGTGCTTCGGTGACCAGTTTCTGAGAGCGTACAACTGATCAATGAGACACGGTCCAATTCCCCAACATGCAGAGTTAATTCGTGCTTGCGGGGAATCGAACTCACGCTGTCCATACCAGAGCGTCTTATAGCGCTCAGGCTTTGCCACTGGACTATGCCCCGGAGGACTAGTTTCCTCTACACTTTAGTGACTGATAAAGTGGTAGCTAACTATTTAGAATAGGAACAAATATACTAGAACAAGTATATATCGAAACATTTATGGGCTCGTTTGGTACGTCACACTGGATTATATATTTTTATATTGGATTGTACTATATTGTAATGGACTGGACTGTATTAATATATAATGAACGTTAATATATAATTGACTGTATTTTTATTTTATTTTTTAGGTTTAATACAATTCAGGATATACTAGACGAGTTTTAAAAATGGCAGTTAGAGTGCATTATTTTTAGAAATAGTACAGTCCAGTCCGGCTGAAAACGTCCATCAAACGCTGTATTATTTCTTTTTTCAGTGCAGTCCACCAACGTGCCCTATATGTCCAGGGAACTTCCCAAAATAAAATCTACCTTCAAGAGTCTTATTTACTTTTCTATCTTTTGAAACTTTCCTAAAGCTTTAAAACTTTGACCTACTTATTTTAAAATACTTAAAACGAATCTACTATTTATGAATCACGAATTGCTTTGACAAAACACTATTAGACTATTTGTAATGACAATGTGCGCTATAAACTTTAAATTAGAGGCACAATTGTTAAATTCTAATTACACTGCATAGTTGTTTTTCTTCATCAATTCCAAATCGCTCTCACTCTAGATTATCAAAAGCATATGCGTCGTTAAATCATCTTGTGACGATCAAATATTACATATTTTTTATAATATGACAATGTGCGCAATCAGGGGCGGATCTACCGAGTTTGAAGGGATGCGTTGTATAAGAGAATGAATATGATGTGTTTGTTCAAAAGTGAAAAATAGTACTGCAAAAAATATGTACTGAACAAGTGTGCACTACCTAGGTCCGCCACTGTGCGCAATTCGATTAATTTTAGTATTTAATGCCTTTCACCAACACATTAAATGTTTGTATCTAATTAGTATACTCTATTAGAATTTAGAATTCAAAAAGTAAAAACATGATTACTAGCCGGGAGGAAGGCATGGCCTTGTATCATAATGAAATAGTAGAGTTATTCACTTTCTACGCAATGTGATTTTCACATATATTTACTATGTAGGACTGAATTTTATAGAAGGAAAAACAAAGTAGAAAATCAAGAAGTTGGGGGTCTTCTCTCAACAACAATGTGGATTGATACAGTTAAGTCGAACAAAATTATAAAATGAATTAATATTTAAATATAAAATCCTTTAATTTGACTGGTTTAAGGAGATACGAAATTTAACTATAATTATTGAAGTGTGACCATTTTTTTTCAGCGAAAATTCTTTTTGATAATGGGTAGCGGTGAGAATTCGATGCCAAATTTTTTGTCTGACTCTGATACAAGACCGTCTTTGGATCCGTGCGAGATGTGCTACCGCACAGGGCCCCCGAAAAACAACAAATTTTAGGAGTCCCTTTTTCATTTTATATTAAGTAGTATTAGTCAGAATTTACTGTAAAAACTCATAATTCGCAGGTCTTTAGCCTAATTAAAGTAGGGCTTGACTAACTTGAAGTTATATTGAGTTGTTATTTATAATTTAAAATAATTTTTAATTATTGAAATCATATATTTACTTATATTAAGGATCCACTTTTTAATTGTAATGCGCTTAAAATGTTTGATTTACAGGTGCTACCAAGACAGGCCCCTAAAAAAATTATAGGAGCCCATTTTTTCATTTTTATTAAGTAGTATTAGTCAGAATTTACTGTAAAGACTCATTTAGCCCAATCAAAGTAAGGGTTGATTAACTTGAAATTGTATTGAGTTGTTATTTACAATTTAAAATAATTTCTAATTATTAAAATAGTATATTTACTTATACTAAGGGCTCACTTTTACGAATTAGAACAGGACCCCCAAAATATTTGAGATGACCTTGCATTATTATATTAGAAAGAACAAACTTTTAATATTTGATTATATTCTCAATAATAACATCAGCTTTATTGAATCTCGTTAAATGTTATTTTCTTATAATTTCTTTTTCTTTTTAATTATTTTCATTTCTATAACATGTTATCATTATTCTATTTATCATCGCGCAATACAAATTAAACCATCACCACACATCTACAAGTGTCATCTACTGCAAGAGAAACATCTCACAACCGTAGCCATAACACCAACCTTCACCATCATCCAGAAATAGATTCAGAATTTGAAGCATATTGATTCTAATAGTAACCTCAGGTTTATATACAAAATAATAGTCAAGTTTATACTAAGGTCTAAATAAAAACTACTAATTCGTGTGAACTAATAAGCTACATTATAAATCTGTCTGTTACTCACAACCACTTCTACAACACAATAACCAAATCCAACGCCCGTCACAATTTTACGTTCATAACCTCTAGCTATCATCACAAAACCACCATCACTAACCTCCTTCGATTCATACATCCACTGTCACCACCTTATAACTATTATCACCAACCATTTATTTACCCTCCAACTATCATCTATAATTTAGATTTACCCTTCGTTAAAGTTTTGATTCATATTTACCTCTCCCGTTAAGAAATTTGTTATATTTGCCCTTGACACTAACGGATTGCGGACTAGGACTCTTTATCTATCTATATTAGATGTGTTGAATTTTATATATAGCAAAAGAACACTATCAAACATGGATTACTTATGCATGATTTAATATTTGAATAACTTAGTTCCTAACATGCTATCAAACAACCCCTTAATTAATATAAGTAATAACGATGCATTTAGTATACGCATGATTTGGTTAGAGGAATTTTGATTTCCACATAAATTTTAACATTTATTTATACTATGTTATTTTTAATTTTTTTACTAATGTTTTGCTATACTCGGGGCAATCTATGTTCGGTTACTTATGAAGATCTTTAATATTATCGGTCAATTGGTAGTCATTTCGTTATTTGTTAGATAAAATAAGTGATCCATTAGCAGTATAATTCTAGAATATATTAATATTCTTCATATATTTTGTAATTATTATTCTAGTGTAATTATGTAAAATAGAGATCATTCTCCAATTATGTTTGTAAATTGTGAACACCTATAAACATTGCATTAATGAGAAGTATTCAATCAAAGATAATTACACTATTTTACGTGGTATAAGAGTCAAACCCTAACACCCTAAAATTCTTTCTTGTTTCGGCAGCCCCCCTCTCTCTCTCTTTCCAGCGGCAACCCCCCAAATACTAAAGATTTTTTGCAGCCCTCCCCTCTCTTCCCAAATTTCTAGCGGCAACATGGGTTCTCATGATTCCTCCTCCTCCACACAAGACGTCACACATCCTCCTCATCCTCCCTCCTTCTTCCTTCTCCTCTACCAACCCATTTCATCCGGTTTTCGCCGTCACAAATATCAAGAATTTTATCCCTTTGGTTCTTGATCAAGAGGATGGTCAATACACGTTGTGGGTTGAACTATTCTTAATTCATGCATGTGATTATAATGTCCTTGATCACATCGATGCCTCCACACCCCCCCACACCTCATCCAACCGATGTTGACAACCTAACGTGGAAGCGCTTTGATGCAATCGTCAAACAATGGATATATGGCACCATATTCAAAGATTTACTTCATACTATTATGAAGACACTTGATTCGGCTCATGACTTATGGATGAGGCTAGAATAAATCTTTCTAGATAACAAACATACACGTGTCGTGTATTTAGAGGAACAATTTAACAACATCCGTCTTAAGAACTTTGCTAACATGTCATACTATTGTAAACAACTTAAATTAGTCGTTGATCAATTGTCTAATGTTGGCACTTCAATTTTTTATACAAAGATGGTGCTACAACTTATTAATAGGTTTCCGAAAGGTGAGTACGATACACTTGCGATGATTATCCATCAAGCTGACCCACTTTCTAGCTTCAACAAGGCGCGATCACAATTGCTATTGGAAAATACTAGATGTGCCAAATAAGATGAACATAATCAGAATGTGTTAGTAGTAGACGCACCACTGACCACCCCTGCACCTAAAGGTGTCTAACGCCGACCTTGGCCCGATCGTAGCCACCAAGTTTAACGGTTCTGCACGGTCGATTCGTCATCGGATTTCAGTTGGCCCGCATGTTCGTGGGTCGAACCGGTCCAACCGTCCGCTTATTTTTTTTTTTTTTTATTTCTAGTATTTATTTTCTATAATATAAACTAAATTCAATTTAAATATGTAATATAATATATAATTTAGTTGTATATATTAAAATTGAAACTTTAAAGTTAACTTTTATTTTATAGTTTATAACTTTATACTTTATAGTTTATAACTTTATATTGTAAATTTGTAATTATACTTTTATTAATTTATTAGATTAGTAGATATAAGTCATATAACTTATAAGTAATAACATTAACAACTAAATAGATAGTAAAATTAAAATTAATGATAAGATGTAAACTTTTGAACTTTCATAACGTTAATAAGAGTACATAATGAAGTAATAATAATTTTATTTACATATTATGCATCCTTTTGCAAGTTCTTCGTAATCTATAGGTTGATTGAATTGGTTATGCTCCATAGCCTCTAACCGAGTATTAATTCGATCCGCCTCCGCTCCCGCTTCCAAAATATTATCTATTTCTTCATCTTCCGAGAATTAACGTCTCCACATCCTTGATTTCTTCTCTCGACCGATCAAATCCTTGCGCACTAACACTTCTAATGTGTTTCCACCCAACGAGTGACGTGTGTCTCTATTTGATCTCGTGTTGGCTAAATGCACTTTCGAAGCCACCGCTGAGATCGACACATTAAGAACATCCCGCCATCGCTGCAAGTACCGGAATTGCCTTTGTTATCCCGCCACCATTGTAAAGGGTCAAAATTTTGTTTCGCTCACGCTTTTGCAAATAAAATTGCATCTCATCGCAAGATCGGCTTGGGTTGGTTGTGTTGTAAAAGTGCTCCATATGTCTAAAGATTCTTCTTCATCGTCATCATCATTGAATCTCGCGGTGTAGACACGTAACCGTAACTAGAAGGAATATTAGTAGCGAGTTGGTGTTATCATGTAATGTAGCATAATATTCATATAATGTAGTTAAATTAGTATCAAGTTTATTTATGCAATCAAATGAAGATGGAGTTTCGTTTGACCTATTTCCATATAAGTATATAAACTAAATATTAAATTATGACAATCTACTTTTTAATAGAAGGATTTAAGATCGCACTAATACAATAAACATCGTGAATAGGAAAAAATATTTTTAAACTTTTCAAACATAATCAGAATCGTGATCTGTATATTTCACATTTGATTTTAAACCATAAAGTAAATAGGAAATTTCAAATTATATGAGCTAAAGCATTACAAAATTTGGGTAATAAGATCCGAAAATTCAACTTGCGTGTAAAATTTACGTAAATTTTTAAAAGTTCACCAATTGATTTCAATGTTCGCTTGCTAACATATACATCACGTTCTACAATGCGCATTTGCAACATGTGTTATGGGGTCTTTATACTTATAACATTCTTTTAAAAATAAATAAGTATAATTCCACCGTAATAATCTCTTCCGGCATGAATTTAGGTCTCAAATTAAATTGTTTACATTTTTCTTTAAATTCTATAATTCTATTTTTCCTATTATTACCTGAATAACTCCAATGACTCTTTTGACAAGTTTTATTTCAGTGAAAATAAATCAAGACCACTTTTAACAATTAAATTATAAATATGACAAGCACAACGAACATGAAATATATCGGAAGTGGTGGTTGTACTTCCGCTTTAAAAGATCTACAAAGATAGATTATTAGATCGTTATCGAATGATACACAAAGTATTTTATTATAAAGATTATATTTTTGGGCATAAAAACAAATAGTTTCGCTTATATATTTTCCAAGATGACTTTGATCCTCGCCATACGCAAAAGCAATAATACGCTTTTTCCATTCTAAAATTTTCATCAATCCAATGACAAGTAATTGTTAAATAATCATAACCGCTCAATGATGTCCAATGT
Source organism: Przewalskia tangutica (assembly GCA_029844215.1). Taxonomy (NCBI): domain Eukaryota; kingdom Viridiplantae; phylum Streptophyta; class Magnoliopsida; order Solanales; family Solanaceae; genus Przewalskia; species Przewalskia tangutica. The sequence continues at coordinate 128,595,547 of CM056721.1, forward strand.
CCAAGTAAAACTAATATGGCATGGAAGGTTAGCAAACAAATATTGCAAGAAAATAACATAATCATTATGAAGTCTAAAAATATCGGCTCTAGTAGTACTACGTGGAACACCTTTAAAATAAGGATTATATAGTCTTTGAATATATGTCAGTAAATATGAAGAAGAAGCACAAGAAAAGGGCAAACAACCTCCGACACTCATTTTTGCTAATTCAATGCGATCTTTTTTGGATCGCATTTAGCCAACCCCGCTTAATGGATTAAGTTGTTGTTGATCGGTTCTAAATCGACGGATTCCATTGTGCCGTATGATCGAATTTTATATGTCTAGCTATAGTGCCCGCCCCCGTCACCACCCCGCCTTATGTTTATAAGTTCTCCACAAATATTACATTTAACTCTATCGGTACCTACAACTTTATCATAAAAAGCCACACTTTACTCATTTTTTCTTGCACCGGTTCGTAAAGGAGGTCTACGACTACGACTAGCAGTACCAACATTGACAGAAGGAACACTAGTAGGTGTAGGAGGTTCTTGTTCTTCAAGTTCAACAATATTATCTAATTTAACGTTATCACATTCATTATCTTCTATTCCAAAATCTTCTTGCATTTGATCATAATCTATATTTTGATTAGATGATGAAGAACCTACAAATTTTTACCCCTTGAACTAGATTTACGGCGCAGTCCCGACGCAATTCCCCTTAGTAAAGACATTATAAAATATTTAAATAATCAACAAATAAATATGACAATTTAATAAAATAATTAGAGAATGAAACGAGTGTACCAAACTTCGGGATTCAGAGTTCAATAGAAACTCGAAGCTCGAAGTCTTGCGTCTTGCTACTTTGAATTTGAAAACTAATAATATTAATAACTTGAAAATTGATAATAAAGATGATTAAGAGAGTATGAGAATAAGAGAATTGAGAGAAATGTTGTGTGATAAAAATGAAGAAAATATAGAGAATTTATAAAAATTTTAAAGGGTAAAAATGGAATTAAAATAAATAAGTAAACAAAAAAAAAAAAAAAAAATAGTGCCCTGCAGCCCTCGCTAAGCCCGCCCCAGCCAATCTGGTCACGGCCGAAATGGCCTGGCCATCCGGTTAACCCAGTAATGGAATCGGTTTTCCGTTCGCACGCCTAACCGTCCCGCCTTATCGGTTTTTTATAACCCGCTGGGTTGGGGCCATCCCAACCCCAACCCAGATGCCTTACGGTTAAGGCAACCATCGGTCAACCTGGCCGGCTCGGTCAACCGGACCGGTTGACAGGTATACCTGCACCCACCGGACCACCGCAAATCACAGACCATCATAATCAGTGTGGTAGCCGATGCGGTGGAAGAGACCGAGGAAACAACCGCGGGGCAAGGGAAGGGCTGACCCAATTCTGATGGCCAACCACGGTAGGCCCAGTCTCCATATCTGTGGGCCAACCCAATACTGTGGCCCACCCCCTAAATTTGGGCCTCACCCTCTTGCCCTTACCCAACCAACCCGACACAACACCCAAGTTCGAGTATGAGCACGGCCCAGCTCCTGGCCCAAGTCACACGGGTCAGCCACACTAGGCACATCTCTCTACGACCCAACCCATCTCAGTCATAACTCTGGTAATCTTCCTCAACTGTTTAATTTGCGCAATCCTCAATGTATTTTGGTCGAAAATGGCAATCACATTCTAATTCAAGGTTATGACACCACACAAACACCACTACCTCACCCTCCCTTTACCCTAAAAATGTCATATACGTGCCTAACATCATTAAAAACTTAATCTCTATTAGAAAATTTAATAGTGACAATTATGTATCTATTGAGTTTGACCTTTTTGGTTTTTCTGTAAAGGACCTACGTACGGGGACAACCCTTACGAGATGCAATAGTGTGTGGGTGATCAGTGTATTTTATATACACCTTTTAAGTCATTTTTAGTTAGTCTTTTGCCCATTTTTGTACAAATATGTGTCGTGTTAGGATAGATTTTCTTTCTTTTGAGTCACAATAGTTTAAAGTGGCACATTGGTGAGAAGAAGCGAAAAGAGGGCAGAAACAGAGGTTCCAGAGCTCAAAAAGCTGAAAAGTTGGCAACCCGGGCGAGAAACAGGGCGGCGCCACCAAACAACAGCTGCAGAGCGCCACAGCGCCCAAGAAGCAGAGAGCCACAGAAGTTTCGGCGCCGCGGCGCCAGTTGAAGGGCAGCGGCGCCAAGGCGGGAAAATTGTCAAATCCGAATAGGAATGGGCCAAGCCAAGAAGGAAAAGTTTTGGGACGTTTTTGGTGATATAAAAAGGACCTTTAGGTCAGATTTTGAGGGGTTCCACACTTGACAATTCATCACAACTTGGAGATCAAGATTGGAGACTTACTTTTGATTAATTTCTTGTTCTTTATTTTATTTCTTTTTGTGTATGTTGGATATTAGTTTAGTTCTTGGCATGTCTATGGCTAGGAACTAACTTAATTAGTGGCCTTCACGTCGAATCGCCAACCTCGTTCTTATGAATTAATGCATGTTTTGGTTTCTTCTTATTATTGTTGAGATTTATTCAATATTTGTTTTGATTGCTTGGTAATTAATTGATCACTAATTATCATAACTTATATGATTTCTAATCGAAATTCGAAAGGGGAGATTATGAATATGCTATAGTTGAATAAACATAGGTTTAAATCGTGGACGAAAGTACCCCGATACTTGTGTAGCTTAATAGGTTATTGCTATTAATCCTCATTTGTAGTCAATCTTGTCATCGAAAGATAGAAGGGTTTTACATTGGGGTTGAGTGTTTATATTACCTTAACAGGATTATAAAACATCTTAGTTAACCTGCTATCTCAAAATAGAAGAAGAATCATAATTATTTGCATTAACGAGTAAAGCGAGCGGATAGTTGAGGAGATTTGGAAGCCCTATTTCCACCATATCTGAAGTAAAGTAAAGTAATTTAGTTAGCATCTATAATCATAGCTATAAACAATTCATCAAATTATCGGTTACCAAATAGATACTACAGAATAGAGGTTGATAATTGGACACTAATCCCTAAGGACGATAACTCAGTCTTCTAGATTATATTACTTGTCACGACACGTGCACTTGCGTTTAGTGTGTGCATAAATCGCGCATCAAGTTTTTGGCGCCGTTGCCGGGGATTGACGTAGTTCAATATCATTCTTTCTATTATTAATTTCTAATTTGGTTTTTATTTTTATTTTTATTTTTATTTTTATTTTGTGAAATCGTGCGCCGTGATCCGTTTGTTGATTTTGATCTGTTGCAGGCATCTAGTTTATGCGAAGGAGAAGAGGAGCAGATACACTTCTTTCCTTCAACCCGGAGATTGAAAAGATTTGCAAGCAGAACCGGAGAAATAAACGAATCTTGGCCTTAATAGTAATAGGAGGCTTGCAGAATAACAATAAGATGAACGAAGGGTTAGGTGATCATCAACCTAACCAGAGGATGCCCTGGAGGTTACCAATGAATGTGGAAGAAAGGGTCCAGGTCCAAGCTGAGAGAAGCTTGGGAGATTATGTGCTGCCAAGGGTCAATGGAGCACAGACTTGCATCAGGCTCCCAGCAATAGGAGCAAATAATTTCGAAATCAAGCCTGCGATCCTGAGTATGGTGCAGAATACAGTTCAATTCGGAGGGTTGCCATCTGAAGATCCTCATATGCACATAGCAAATTTCTTGAGTATGCGCAACTTTCAAGTATAATGGCGCATCTTGACGCTTATCCGATTGAGGCTCTTTCCCTTCTCACTCAGGGATAGAGCAATAGTTTAGTTGAATTCCCTGCCTACAGATTTTATATTCACATGGTAGGAGTTGGCACAGAAGTTCTTGACAAAGTTCTTTCCACCGTCCAAAGCCGCTAAGCTGAGAGGAGAGCTGAACAATTTTTACCAGGCTGACGGAGAGTCACTCTATGAGGCTTGGGAGAGATTTAAAGATCTGCAGAGAAAGTATCCACATCATAGCATTGAGCTGTGGAATTTGGTCCATATTTTCTACATTGGGCTAAGCGAGACCACAAGAGCCATCATTGACGCAACTGCAGGTGGAACATTCATGAAGAAGACAGCACATGAGGCCCATGATTTGCTAGAAGACATGGCCACCAATAACCATGTGACAGATGATAGAGGGGTAAGTGGAAGGAGAGCGATAGGAGTTCATGAGATTGATGTCATCACAACGTTAAATGCACAGGTTGCTGTCTTGACCAAGCAACTGCAACAGAACACAGTATCAGTAAATGTAGTTCAGATGTCATTGAGTTGTGAGATGTGTGGGGGTCCTCATACCTTTGATAGGTGCCCATCAGCAGACCCCAACAACATCCCTATTGAGCAAGCAGAATGTCAGGCAGTGGGGAATTACCAAAGTCCCCAGAACAACCCCTATTCAAATACCTACAATCTAGGGTGGAGGAATCACGCTAACTTTTCATGGAGGGGTGATCAAGGGCAACAGAACCAGTTCCGAGGCCAATACCAAAATCAGCAACCATTTAACCAGGCCTCACCTTCCCAACAGTTCAGTACACCTGCTCCACAAAAAAAGCCAGACGAATTGCGAGCAGCTTTGTTGACACTTACGAATTCACAAACCCAGTTCATGGCAGAGACAAGATCCTCTATTAGGAATTTGGATACGTAGGTGGGACATCTAGCAAATATGGCAAACAACAGGCTATAGGGCACTCTTTCTAGTAATACAGAGATGAATCCCAGAGAGCAGTGCCAGGTGGTGCATCTGAGAAGTGGAAAGCAGCTAGAACAGCCTACACCCCAGCCCGTGGTAGAACAGAGAGTAAAGGCAGGCGAGGAGGGTTACCGAGGCCGCCTATTTTAGAAGGCTCCAACAGTTCCAGTGAGGGAATACACAGAGAAGATTCCTTATCCTCAGAGGTTGCAAAGGAAAGCAGTTGATAAGCAATTCTCCAAGTTCTTGGAGGTATTTAGAAAGTTGCACATTAACATCCCTTTCATTGAGGCGTTAGAGCAAATGCCTACTTATTTCAAATTTATGAAGGAAATTCTTGGGAAGAAGAAGAATCTAACTGAGTATGAGACAGTGGCATTGACAAAGGAATGCAGTGCCATATTGCGAAGAAGCGCCAAGCTTAAGGATCGAGGAGCTTCACATCGTCTTCGCATCGGCGGTGACATGCGAGCGCACTGTGATTTGGGGGCCAGCATAAATCTCATGCCCTTGTCCGTTTTCAAGAGGTTTGTTATACCCCGTAGTTCTAGGGTATGTATGTGAGGACGTACGTACGAGAATACGACAGAAATTTTGGAATGAAAGAAAGATGTGATTTTTCGACGGAAAAGTTTCCGGTTTTTGTGAAGAAAAAGGTTCGTTAATGGGAATTGGATTCCCAGATTTGGTATTTGGAAATCTTGGATTATATTAGAATTTTGAGATTTTATTTTCGGAAATGGTCACGTGGGGCCCACGGGAGAAATTTACGGTTTTGTGGGGCCCGCTTTGTTTTTGAGATTTTCGATATTTTGGATATTTTCGGAAGATGAAATATTTTGGACGAGTAGTGGGGCGACACGTGTCACCCCCATGTGGCCAAAGGTGTGCAGTGGCCTTGTGGCCGAAATGGATGGACAAGTGGCAAGCCACTTGTCCCAAGTCTTGTGTAGACTTGTGGCACCACACTTGTACCCCAATCTCACCACACACTTGCCTAAATCATGACCCTTGATTTCTCTATAAATACCCCCCTTGTAGTGAAGACTTCATCATCCCACACTTAGCTTTTCCAAGGCAAAACTCCCTCCCATTTTCTCTTGTGTGTGCTCTCGTTTTTTTAGCCTTCCCTTGACCTAAAGTTGTACAAAAATCCCTAAACTTATTAGTGTTCTTCCTTAGTGTGTTAGGAAGATTGTGTACCAAGAGTTGGAAAAGATTTCACACCACAGCCTTAGAATTTCACCTTGGCGAAACTTGCCATAGTTGAGCCTAAGTGTTCTTCACTTTTTGGAGTTGGATCTTGAAGAGAAGTTGGTTGGGAGCTTCAAAGGTTGCTTGGAGCATAAGGATTTGGAGCCAAGCGTTGCCTGGATCGACTTATAATCTTGGATAATTTTGGGCTTATCGAGGTAATGATCTATGTCCCTATTGTAATTGGATATTACATATTGGTAGTTTAGAATTGAGTATAAGATATATTGGAAGGATGATTATAAAGGATTGAACTGTATTTATATTGGGTATTTCTGATGACTTGTGTATTATTGTGGAAGAGATTGAACACGTCCGGTTAGGCGTGTAATCCCTGGGAATTGTTGGCTGTAGCGGGCCTTGGTAGGAGGAGATTTGTGTGTTTGTGGGGAGGTGCTGCGATTTTTACGTAGAATAAGGAATCTTGTATTTAGAATATTCTACGAAGAGAACTAGAAGTTGATAGATGTATTGTGGCCTTTATAGGTGGATCTTACGCGGCATACTTGACTTGGCTTGTGGTTTAAGCTAAAAGGTATGTGATTCTTCCTATACTCTTGAGCATGATTGTTGTGAACTATATAGTGCGTGAGCGTGTGTGAAATGAGTTTTATTTGTTTTAAACATAAAGTGTTATAATGGCTTTATGGGAAGTTAGTTATAACGACTTTATGAAAATAAAAGAAAGATTTGATTTTGAAAGTTAAGAGACTTGATCTTGAAAGATAAGAGACTTGACTTATAAACGACTTGTTTTCGGAAAAGGAGAAGTAACTTGATTTAAGTATAGGTTACTTGTTTTGAAAGAGTAAGTTATTGGGTTTTAAAGAGTATACTTGATGTTGTTTAAAAGAAAAGCACTTGGTTTTAAAAGTATAGAGTTCTTGATTTTAAATCTTATAAAGATTTTCGGAAGGTGTAGTAATTTGGTTTGAAAGGAAAACGTGTTTTTAATACTACGAGTATTAGTATCACGTGGCTTTTACGTAACAAGAGGTCTTTTTGAAAGAATGAAAGTATGTAGTATTTTGGGTTTGAAACCCGGATTGTTGATTAAAATGAATGTATGTTGAACTTGCCTATGCTTGTTGTGATAGTCTTTGGTGTGCAAGTGTTTTGTTGATATCTTTGCCAGTGACTCTGGGAGGCTCTCGATTGATTGATTGGACATCACGGCGTTGGGTGGTCCACGAGTATCGTCCACTTTGAGTATCGAGTTGTTTGCATGCTGCGTGACTCTGCAGGAGCGGCTATCCGATTGTTTTCCTTTGGACATCTTGCGATGGATGTTCCACGGGCGTGCGTCGATGGGATGGTTTCATAGCCGTGACTTAGAGGTGAGATCGGGGCATGCGGTCATTGTGAGGTTGATTGTTAGTCCGTGGACCGCTAATCCATGAAGCTTGCCGCGGTGACGGCGATCCGCGGGCTTGATTTATGCGTGTGGTTGAGCACACTTTAGATACTTGTTCGGTCATTTTCTCGTGTATGGTAGCCTTTCCGGTAGATAGCTTAAGATACTTGCCTCGATGCATATCTTGTGAGGCGGTAGGCTATTATCACGTTAGCTTAAGATACTTGCCTCGGCCGATTGCGTGGCTAGCTTTTGGGTAGTAGTTGGCTTAGTACCTTGCAGTGATGGGATATGACTAGCTTTTGGGTAGTAGTTGGCTATTCTACTTGGCGTCGGTTTTGATAGCCTTGACGCAGATCTAGTGTTTAGGTTCACATATGGGTGTTGTTTTACATCATGTACTGCCGGCAGTGAGGAATGAGTTCCACGGGCATGATTGATATTATGGGCGTGAGACCCATAATTATGTGTGAGTGATCATTTTGGGGATGTGCGTTCCCTTACTTGGCATAACTGTTTACTTATCGCAAAAATGATTTTATAAAATGATGAAATGTGATTTCATTCTGATATTTTGATTTCGCATACTTAGTACTGTTATCGACCTCGCTTGAAATGCGTTCATGCCGCAGTAGAGGTACATCGGTTGTGGATCCTCGCCATAGGATCACGATTCGTATTAGGAAGCTCCGTTTCTCGGAGGCTTATCTTTTAGTATGTTTCCACGAGTTGTAGGTTCTTGTACATTGAGGTATGGCGGGGCCATTCCGTCATAGATGTTGTTACATTCTTAGAGAGTGCAGTATCTTGTTGTGGGCGGGGTTGTAAAGGATTATGCTGTTCGGTTTTGATATATATACATGAAGGCGACCGTTTTGGTTGGCTTTATTTTCTTATGATGTATCTTGTTTCTGTTTAAGTTTTATTTCCGCTGATTTTCTCGATGTTGTATCACCAGGATGCGAGATAAGGCACGATCGCGCCCGAGGTCGGTCGTGACAAAAGTGGTATCGACGATTAGTCCTCGGAAAGTGTCTACGACCGTGTGCAGTAAGTCTTGATTATCGGTGTGTTGCACCACATCTATAATCGAGGTGCAGACATTTAGGATTGATTTCCATTCTTCTCACTCTGAGATCGTGCCTTAGAAATTTGTTATAAGTTGGACTCCCGGGCGTATTCGTATGTACGATTATGCCTGCGAAAACGCGAGCAGATGGGCAAGGCGGCGAGAGGAGCTACTGAGTTGAACACGAGGGGTTGCGAGGCGGCACAGCTGGTCATTACACGAGATAGTACTTGAGACGGCGAGTTTTATGGCGCCGCTAGCCCCAGAGAATTTAGCGGCGACAACAGTTTACGGAGGCCACGATACCGAGCCTCGGTTCCACGACTAGGAGCCGAGATATGAGTTGAGGAGATGGCCCGATTACTAGTGAAGTGGCCGGAATGAGACGGGACGACGGAGCAGTGGTTCCGGCGATGCCGATGATTCACCCTAGATCCGATGATGCGAGACTTGGATTTCTTGAGTGCGATTCGCGAGTTCATGGATAGAGTGAGGATGATCCTCGGTGTCATGCTAATTTGGGAAATTATTATACATGGCGTCGGGGGCCGTATGATGGGAGGATGTCCTAGTAGGATGGATCAGGTAGGAGGACTCCCTACAAGGTTGGATTCGGTGGTTCGGAGAGGAAGGGGTGTTAGCAGGAGAGGCCACCCTTTCGGTGGCCGTTGTGATAGGCGTCGTGGTGGAGAGTGTCGTCTTCGCCCGGCCGGCTTGTATGCTACGGCCCAGCGGGGCCATTTGGTGAGAGTTTGTCAGGCAGGTAGCGGATGTAGAGACTTCGACGCCGGGATCGGTGGTGGTTCATCGCCTTATGTAGCTAGGCGCCTGCGCAGGAGGATTATGATTAGAGCGAAAGGGAAAGTGAGGTAGTTGCGAGAGATATCTTTAGCCGCCAAGAGACTTGTTTATGTTGTTATGGTGGAGTGCATGTTAGGTGCTATGCGGATAGCATTGTGTTAAAGTGTGAATTAGAAAACATGGGCAGTTGCGAAAGGGTAAGTCTGGGGACGTGAAAGTTTTGGACCTTAGAATATTATACGTTGAGACCTTAGATGTAAGGCCGTCGTGAGTAAAAGATTTTTTCGGTTGATATTGGTCGAATCGTTATATGTGTGGTGTATTGGTGTGATAATTCCATGGGTAGTGTAAGATGGAAGTGGTAGCTTCATGGCGTGAATTAGTAAGATTGTTCTGATCGGGAGCGAGAGAGTTTAGGCGCGATAAGCGGGTCGGGTTGAGGCCAAGTCGCGGTCAGCCGCGGCGGAATGAGGTGGGTCGGTTCGAGGTGGTCGCCGGGTGGTAGGTCACGAGGGTGCTAAGCCCAAGTTTAAGTAACCATCGTCACTGAGTTCGTGGATGTGTTCGACTAGAATCGGATCGTGAAGGCGGGAATGGCCTTAGAGGAAAGTGAAACTAGTAAGATGACCAAGTTTGGAGGTGGTAACTCGGGGTTGTGGAAATTGAAGCGATTCTTGAAGTGTGGTAGGTGTCTAGAAAGAGTTCGAATACGAGAAAGGGGACGAGTAAGAAGAGAAGCGAACAATGTGTTATGAAACGGAAGTGATCATTTCTTTTGAAGTGAAGATCACGAAGGAGTATCCTTTAGACCTTGGGTATGAGTTTTTGTGATGTTAGAGGTGATTCCTCGTTGGCTTGGATTTGTATGTTATACTATGGCCGTTGATGGCGTGATTGGTTTCGTAAGTATAGTAGTGAAGACTATCTGACAGCGTTTGTTTGGAGACTTAGAAGGAACATTCGGGACGAATGTTTCTAAGGAAGAATGTTATACCGTAGTTCGAGGTATGTATGTGAGGGCGTCGTGCGAGAATCGCGTAAATTTTGGAATGAAAGAAAGATGTGATTTTTCGGAAAAGTTTAGGTTTTGTGAAGAAAAGGTTCGTTAATGGGAATTGGATTCCCAGATTTGGTATTTGGACATCTTGGATTATATTAGAATTTTGAGATTTTATTTTCGGAAATGGTCACGTGGGGCCCACGGGAGAAATTCTGATTTTGTGGGGCCAGCTTTGTTTTGAGATTTTCGATATTTTGGATATTTCGGAAGACGAAATATTTTGGGCGAGTAGGGGCGACACGTGTCACCATGTGGCCAAGGTGGCGAAATAGGGTGCCCAGTGGCACTTGTGGCCGAAATGGATGGACAAGTGGCAAGCCACTTGTCCCCAGTCTTAATGTAGACTTGTGGCACCACACTTGTACTGATCTCACCACACACTTGCCTAAATCATGACCCTTGATTTCTCTATAAATACCCCTTGTAGTGAAGACTTACGTCCCACACTTAGCTTTTCCAAGGCAAAACTCCCTCCACTTTTCTCTTGTGTGCTCGTTTTTGAGCCTTCCCTTGACCTAAAGTTGTCCAAAAATCCTAAACTTATTAGTGTTCTTCCTTAGTGTGTTAGGAAGATTGTGTACCAAGAGTTGGAAAAGATTTCACACCCAGCCTTAGAATTTCACCTTGGCGAAACTTGCCATAGTTGAGCCTAAGTGTTCTTCACTTTTGGAGTTGGATCTTGAAGAGAAGTTGGTTGGGAGCTTAAAGGTTGCTTGGAGCGGGTTGGAGCATAAGGATTTGGAGCTAAGCGTTGCGGGATCGACTTATAATCTTGGATAATTTTGGGCTTATCGAGGTAATGATCTATGTCCCTATTGTAATTGGATATTACATATTGTGGTAGTTTAAATTGAGTATAAGATATATTGGAAGGATGATTATAAAGGATTGAGCGTATTTACATTGTTGTATTCTGATGAGACTTGTGTAGTATTATTGTGAAGCGGAATTGAACACGTCAGGTTAGGCGTGTAATCCACAGGAATTGTTGGCACAGTAGCGGGCCTTGGTAGGAGGAGATTTGTGTGTTTGCGGGGAGGTGTCTGAATTTTACGTAGAATAAGGAATCTTGTATTTAGAATATTCTCTGAAGAGAACTAGAAGTTGATAGATGTATTGTGGCCTTTATAGGTGGATCTTCACGCGACATACTTGACTTGGCTTGTGGTTTAAGCTAAAAGGTATGTGATTCTTCTATACTCTTGAGCATGATTGTTGTGAACTATATAGTGCGGTAGGCGTACATGTGTGAAATGAGTTTTGTTTGTTTTAAACATAAAGTGTTATAATGGCTTTATGGGAAGTTAGTTATAACGACTTTATGAAAATAAAAGAAAGATTTGATTTTGAAAGTTAAGAGACTTGATCTTGAAAGATAGAGACTTGACTTATAAGCGACTTGTTTTGGAAAGGAGAAGTAACTTGATTTAAGTATAGGTTACTTGTTTTGAAAGAGTAAGTTATTGGGTTTTAAAGAGTATACTTGATGTTGTTTAAAAGAAAAGCACTTGGTTTTAAAAGTATAGAGTTCTTGATTTTAAATCTTATAAAGATTTTCGGAAGGTGTAGTAATTTGGTTTGAAAGGAAGCGTGTTTTTAATACTACAGTATTAGTATCGTATGGCTTTACGTAAAAGAGGTCTTTTTGAAAGAATGAAAGTATGTAGTATTTTGGGTTTGAAACCCGAATTGTTGATTAAAATGAATGTATGTTGAACTTGCTTATGCTTGTTGTGATAGTCTTTGGTGTGCAAGTGTTTTGTTGATATGGTCTTAGTGACTCTGCAGGAGGCTATCCGATTGATTGATTGGACATGCGGCGTTGGGTGGTCCACGAGTATCGTCCACTTTGAGTATTGGTGGTTGTTTACTGCCGTGACTCTGCAGGACGGCTATCGATTGTTTTCCTTTGGACATCTTGTGCGATGGATGTTCCACGGGCATGCGTCGATAGGATAGTTTCATGGCCGTGACTTCCGAGGTGAGATCTTGGGTCATGCGGTCATTGTGAGGTTCGATTGTTAGTCGATGGACCATTAATCCATGAAGCTTGCCGCGGTGGCGATCACGGGCTTGATTTATGCGTTTGGTTCGAGCGCTTTAGATACTTGTTACGGTCATTTTCGTGTCTTGGTAGCCTACGGTAGATAGCTTAAGATACTTGCCTCGGTGCATATCTTGTGAGGCGGTAGGCTATTATGCGTTAACTTAAGATCTTGCCTCGGCGATTCGTGGATAGCTTTGGGTGGTAGTTGGCTTAGTACCTTGCGTGATGGGATATGACTAGCTTTTGGGTAGTTGGCTATTCTACTTGGCGTCGGTTTGATAGCAGCAAGATCTAGTGTTTAGGTTCACATATGGGTGTTGTTTTACATCATATGCTGCCGTGATGAGAATGAGTTCCACGGGCATGATTGATATTATGGGCGTGAGACCCATAGTTATGTGTGAGTGATCATTTTGGGGATGTGCGTTCCCTTACTTGGCATAACTGTTTACTTATCGCAAAAATGATTTTATAAAATGATGAAATGTGATTTCATTACAGTATTTTCAGTTTCGCATACTTGGTACCTGTTATCGACCTCGCCCGAGGCTGCGTTCATCTGCGGTAGAGTACATCGGTTGTGGATCCTCATGAGGATCACGATTCGTATTGAAAGCTCCGTTTTCGGAGGCTTATCTTTTGGTATGTTTCTGAGTTGTAGGTTCTTGTACATTCGGGGTATGGCGAACCTGTCATAGATGTTATTACATTCTTAAGTGCAGCAAATGCTGTTGTGGGCGGGGTTGTAAGGTTTATAAGCATTCGGTTTTGATATATATATATGAAGGCCGTTTTGGTTGGCTTTATTTTCTTATGATGTATCTTGTTTCTGTTTAAGTTTTTATTTCCGCTGATTTTCTACGATGTTGTATCACCAGGATGCCGGGGTAAGGCACCGATCGGGCGAGTCGGGTCGTGACAAGGTTGAGTTTGGTGAAGCCAAACCAACGACGATGTTTGCGGTTGGCGGATAAGGCGATGGTGCATCTGAGAATAATTGAAGATGTATTGGTTAAGGTGGGAAAATTCTTCTTTCTGCGGACTTATAAATCCTTGATATGGAGGAAGATGATGAAATCCTATCATCTTGGGAAGACCATTCTTGGCAACCAGGAGAGCCTTGATTGATGTGGAAAAAGCGGTGAAACTTCGAAATTGAGGAAGAAGAGATGGTGTTCAAGGTGTTTAAACACACCGTTGAACCCCCAGTAATAAGCAAATGTTTTGTAGTCATCATCGTTAACATATCAGTTGAGCTAGCACATGACAAAGCGAGGGAAATCAGTCCGCCAATACATGTGAGCAACGCTAAACCTTCTCTTGAGAAAAAGGAGAAAAAGAAAAACAGAAGGCGGAAGCGAAAAATGATTATGAAATGGGTAGGTTGTAGGGTTAATTTACCCCACGCCTCTTGATAAGGAACTTGCGTCCGGCTAAAAGACATTAAAGACAACGCTACTTGGGAGGCAACCCAAGGTTTTTAAAAAATTATGCAATTTAGTTTTAGTTAGAACAGTCTCACGGAAGGTATTGTTTACATGTTGTGATGACAGGTACATGGCTAAAAAGTGGAGGACGAAAAATGTGAAGAGAGGAGGAAATCGGCTCGGCGCCACCGCGCCATGAGAGCCGTGGTGCGAGAATGTAGAAAGTCGCGATTGGGAGCCACGGCAGGTTGCGGGGCAGCGGCGAAAGTCGGAAGGTCTACGAAGTTTGGCGTCGCGACGCCAAATCAGAGCGCCACGGCGTCGGAAGTTCAGAGAGTCGCAGATGTTTGGGAGCCGCAGCGCCTATATTAGGGCCGTGGCGTCGTGACGGAAAAACTGAAATTTAAAGGAGCCCTAATCCGATTTCCCTTCTCCAAATCAAAAACCCAAAACCATTCCTCTCTCCAAACCCACGAAATCAACCTCCCTTACTCAAAATCTTCCACAAAATAAATTCAATCACAACCAAAGTACTTAAATTCCTTGCACCCTTAACCATTTCAAACAACAACCCTCATTCCATTGCCTCAATCCATCACTAGGAACAAGAAAATCTTGAAGAACGTCGTTCAAGGTAACTTTCATCACTTTTCTTGAAATTTTCAAAGCAATAAAGGGAGGTAATTCATAAGCTTGGGGATGTGCGTTATTGGTGGATAGTGTGGGGTGTGTTGAAGTTTGGTGTGAAAATTTCGTTGTAAGATTATACGTAGTGATCATGGGGTGTTGTACCGGTGCTTTGAGTGAAGTTTGGGGGTTGAATGGTGTTGTAGTTTGCTGATTAGCTGTGTGTTGATTGGTGTGATTAAAAGTTGCTGGGTAATATCACTGAAACAGAGGAAACGCTGCTGAAATATTTTCAAAATGTCTGCCAGAAAAAAAAAGCTTCCACATCCGCCTCCGTTCCACAATTTGACGCTACTAGGTTTGTCAGTCAAAAAGCAGAAGACAAATATTACAAACTTAGTACTAGACCCTTGATCCCTGAGCGAGGAATGAAGTACCAAAGGAAGTCATTTGAGGATGGAGATGTCTATGAGCCTATTCGGGCAATGATAGAGGCCATGGGGTGGAAAAGATTTGTTAATCCGAAAAGAATAGTACCACAGAACACCGTAGTGGTGAAATAATTCTATGCTAACTTTCTGGAAAGGGTAAATGGTAGATGTTTTGTGAGAGGACAGTATGTGTCTGTGACGGCTGAGGTGGTGAATGAGCTATTAAGAACAACCGATGTTGAAGAAAGAGGCGATGATCGAAGCTATTTCAGAACATGGTCTAGAGACGCCAACAACATCGATTGGGATATCGTCATAAGCACGTTATGCTACTCTGAAAGTGAGTATGATATTGCGCGAAATGGATCAAGAGAAGCGGATGTCGGTTTAACAAAACAACGAGGGTTGGTTATATTCGTCGGTGCCGCTGATTCCATGTGTAACTTCACGAGTGCGGTGGATAGAATAAAAATGATATATGGAATTATGGAAGGGAAGGCGATTGATGTTGGGAAGGAGATATTGCAGAACATTGGAGAAACGATGGGTTGGTCACTTCTGAGTGGGTTGGAACATGGATCAACTTATTTACGATTTATGTTCTAGACATGGAGTCCCGACCTAGCTGCGATACATATGAGAAGGCCGACCTCGCATGTCATATGGGATAGTGCATGCCTTCCCGAGAACCGGTCCCTCGATAGCGGCAGAAGAGACCGGCCAGCGGCGGCGGCGGAACAACGAGGTGCCGTGGATGAAGATGAGCACGAGGCGGAGGCTCGACATGAGGCGGTAGCGACCTCGGCGACCCGAAGGTGGAACCTCGGTGCACATGATGGAGCATTTGCTCATGAACAGTGGAAGATGATGCGAGTTTTGACCATGATGATACAAGGTCAGCGGGACTGAGGCAAGCGGCAATGAAATAAAGCGAGTGCAACAACAGTTGAACCTGAGATTTGATGAGATGAGTTCCTTGTTCAACCAGTGGTCCATGCATTATCCGCCGCCACCGCCACCATTTTAAACCAAGTTTGTAAGTTGTCCTGTTTTTCTTTTATTTTTGAGTCTTGCACACATTAGGGACAACGTGTGATTTAAGTTTGGGGGGGAGTTCTTAGTTATTTTTGATATGTTTTTGAGTCTTTTTGTGTTATTTTCGATGTTTAATTAAGTCTAATTTTTTTTATGATCATGCATGTTGTAGTTACGTGAAACGCCTAGTGAAGTAAGGTTGAATAATGTAATGGAATTAGAAGCAACCATCTGAACACTTAGGTTAGATATGCCAAAAATTCATGAAATCAAACTATTTGGGGTATTTTGCTTGATTTATGCATTGTTAAGTGATTAAACCTATGTGTCTGCTTGCTTGCTATTTGAGGCGAAATAGTTAGGATATGCATGTTAGGGAGATGATTCAGACATTTCTTTGTTAGCCCTTTCTTACCAATTTTTACCTATCCTGACATCACAATTGTATCACTAGTCAGCCCCATTGAGCCAAAAATATGACCTTTCTTTGACACTCTATAATTTCATATTTGTGCCATAAGTGAAAAATTGAGATGATTGGAATATAAAGTATTGAAAAAGAGACAAAAGAGAGTGAACAATTTTGATGCACCCCAATGAAAAATAATAATAAATAGGCAAAAGCCTAAGTTTGGGGGTGTCTGTTATTCATAATACACTTCATTCTCTCAAAACAAAAGAAGGGAAAGATAGGTATGAGGATAAAAAGAAAATCAAAAGAAAAGGGAAGAATCGAAAGCAAAAGAGCTTATGGTACGTAAGATTGAGCCTAAAAGCCTATTTTTACCTACCCCTGCCTAAGCCTACATTACAACCCTGAAAAGCCCTGAAGATCTATAATATGTGTATCCATGATTAGTGGAGAATAGCAAGTAAACATGCCATAAGATTTTGAAATTGACATGCATAGTTAGGTATTCTTACTTCCATTGAGCATGATTAAATTGAATTTGCGAAATATCTGACTTGATGTGTTTAGAATGCTAAAAATTCATGCTATATGTTCCTGCATATTATTCTACTAACCTTCATGCTTTTCTAAGTAACAATGATGCAGCAACTTGATCAATGTTTTTGAGTCATTTTATTTTCTTTTCTTTCGTGTCTTTGTTTTTATTTTTAATCTTTACTCGAGGGCGGACAAAGGTTAAGTTTGGGGGTGTTTGGTCGGTGTATTTTATATACACCTTTTGAGTCATTTTTAGTTAGTCTTTTGCCCATTTTTGTACAAATATGTGTCGTGTTAGGATATATTTTCTTTCTTTTGTGTCACAACGGTTTAAAGTGACACATTGGCGAGAAGGAGCGAAAAGAGGCGAAAGCAGAGGTTCGAGCTCAAAAAGCTGAAAAGTTGGCAACAGGCGAAAGCGAGCGGCGCATGGCGCCAACCAGCGATATGAGCGCCACAGCGCCCAAAGCGGCCGCGTAATTTTCAGCGCCCAGCTGATTCTGGCCGTAGCGCCAGCGGAGAAAATTGTCAAATCCGAATAGGAATGGGCCAAGGCCAAGAAGGAAAAGTTTTGGGACGTTTTTGGTGATATAAAAAGGACCCTTAGGTCATATTTTGAGGGGTTCCACACTTGACAATTCATCACAACTTGGAAATCAAGATTGGAGACTTACTTTTGAGTAATTTCTTGTTCTTTATTTTATTTCTTTTTGTGTATGTTGGATATTAGTTTAGTTCTTGGCATGTCTATGGCTAGGAACTAACTTAATTTAGGGCTTTCCATGTCGAATCGCTTGAACCTCGTTCTTATGAATTAATGCATGTTTTGGTTTCTTCTTATTTTTGTTGAGATTTATTCAATATTTGTTTTGATTGCTTGGTAATTAATTGATCACTAATTATCATAACTTATATGATTTCTAATCGAAATCCGAAAGGGGAGATTGTGAATATGCTATAATTGAATAAACATAGGTTTAAATCGTAGACGAAAGTACCCCGATACTTGTGTAGCTTAATAGGTTATTGCTCTTAATCCTCATTTGTAGTCAATCTTGTCATCGAAAGATAGAAGGGTTTTACATTGGGGTTGAGTGTTTATATTACCTTAACAGGATTATAAAACATCTTAGTTAACCTGCTATCTCAAAATAGAAGAAGAATCATAATTATTTGCATTAACGAGTAAAGCGAGCGGATAGTTGAGGAGATTTGAAAGCCCTATTTCCACCATATCTGAAGTAAAGTAAAGTAATTTAGTTAACATCTATAATCATAGCTATAAACAATTCATCAAATTATCGGTTACCAAATAGATACTACAGAATAGAGGTTGATAATTAGACACTAATCCCTGAGGACGATAACTCGGTCTTCTAGACTATATTACTTGTCACGACACGTGCACTTGCGTTTAGTGTGTGCATAAATCGTGCATCAGTGGGATATCTATCCATTCTCATCCAATTCTGCTCATAGTGTCAATCCACATACCTTTTTAGCTGCAATCTCTCCATCAACTTGGCACGATAGACTTGGGCACCCGGGAGCACCCATTTGTAATTTTCTTAGGAGTCACAATTTAATTCAATATAATAAAGGGAAATTTTCCCACAATTGCTACTCTTGTCCATTAGGAAAACATGTTAGACTTCATTTTCAGTCATCACTAAGTGTAACATTTTCTCATTTTGATATTATTAATGTGGATTTATGGACCTCTCCAATTACTAGGAAACTAGGTCACAAATATTATTTGGTGTTTTTGGATGATTTCTCTCACTTTCTTTGGGTTTATCCTCTAAAATATAAGTCTGAAGTTTATCCAATCTTTCTTGAATTTCAAGCACACTCTATCGTAAATCAGAAGTTTATTAGCTCCAATATGTTTGTACTTTGGCATGATCGACTGAGACACCCTGAATCTATAATGATGAGGTAAATTATAAAAAATTCCAATGATCATCCATTAAAGAACCTGAAGATTCTTTTAAACAATGAATTTTCTTGTCATTCTTGTTATCTTTGCAAGTTAATTATTAGGCCATCACCTACAAATATTGGGTTTGAATACCTTGAATTTTTGGAATGTATACATGGGGATATTTGTGGACATATTCACCCACCTAGTGGACCATTTTGATATTTTATAGTCCTAATAGATGTTTCTTCTAGATGGTCTCATATGTGCCTATTGTCATCTCGCAATCCGGCATTTGCGAAATTACTGGCACAAATAATTTGATTACGGACACAGTTTCTCGATAATTCCATAAAGTCTATTCGCTTTGCTAATGCTGCAGAGTTTTCATC
This sequence comes from Przewalskia tangutica, assembly GCA_029844215.1. Taxonomy (NCBI): domain Eukaryota; kingdom Viridiplantae; phylum Streptophyta; class Magnoliopsida; order Solanales; family Solanaceae; genus Przewalskia; species Przewalskia tangutica. The sequence goes on from CM056721.1 coordinate 128,614,640, forward strand.
CCAAACATTTAATGATTATTGTTTATCAATTGGATAAAATTTGAATATCATGTAGCTCATGTTCATACTCAAAATGACCTTGCAGAGTCATTAATTAAACGTCTACAGTTGATATCAAGACCATTACTTATGAAAACAAGGTTACATGCGTCTGTTTAGGGTCACACTATTTTGCATGCAACAATACTTGTATGTCTCAGACCGAAAAATTATCATAAATATTCTCAGTTGCAATTGGTTTTGGATCAAGAACCTAATATATCTCATAAAATAATTTTTGGATGCGCCGTATATGTGCATGTAGTACCACCACATCGCACCAAGATAAGCCCCCAAAGAAGATTCGGGATATATGTTAGGTTTGAATCCCCTCCATTATTGATGCGCGATTTATACACACGCTAAACGCAAGTGCACGTGTCGTGACAAGTAAATAGTCTAGAAGACCGAGTTATCGTCCTCAGGGATTAGTGTCCAATTATCAACCTCCATTCTGTGGTATCTATTTGGTAACCGATAATTTGATGAATTGTTTATAGCTATGATTATAGATGCTAAATAAATTACTTTACTTTACTTCAGATATGGTGGAAATAGGGCTTCCAAATCTCCTCGACTATCCGCTCGCTTTACTTGTTAATGCAAATAATTATGATTCTTCTTCTATGTTGAGATAGCAGGTTAACTAAGCCGTTTTATACTCCTGTTAAGGTAATATAAACACTCAACCCCAATGTAGAACCCTTCTATCTTTCGATGACAAGATTGACTACAAAGGAGGATTAAGAGCAATAACCTATTAAGCTACACAAGTATCGGGGTACTTTCGTCTACGATTTAAACCTATGTTTATTCAACTATAGCATATTCACAATCTCCCCTTTCGGATTTCGATTAGAAATCATATAAGTTATGATAATTAGTGATCAATTAATTACCAAGCAATCAAAACAATTATTTAATAAATCTCAACAATAATAAGAAGAAACCAAAACATGCATTAATTCATAAGAATGAGGTTCAAGCTATTCGACATGGAAATCCCTAAATTAAGTTAGTTCCTAGCCATAGACATGCCAAGAACTATACTAATATCCAACATACACAAAAAAGAAATAAAAGAAAGAACAAGAAATTACTCAAAAGTAAGTCTCTAATCTTGATCTCCAAGTTGTGATGAATTGTAAAGTATGGAACCCTTCAAATCTGACCTAAAGGTCCCTTTTATATCACCAAAAACGTCCCAAACCTTTTCCTTCTTGCACTTGGCCCATTCCAATTCGGATTTGGCAATTTTCCCGCGTTGGCGCGGCCACGCGGCAGCGCGGCGCGAAACCTGCGGCTCTGCTTCTTAGGCGTCGTGGCGCTCTGCTGCTGCAAGTTGGTTGGCGTCGCGCGCCGCATTTCGCCGGGTTGCCAACTTTTGAGCTCTGAAACCTCTGTTTCTGCCCTCTTTTCGCTCCTTCTCGCCAATGTGCCACTTTAAACCATTGTGACTCAAAAGAAAGAAAATATATCCTAACACGACACATATTTGTACAAAAATGGACAAAAGACTAACTAAAAATGACTCAAAAGGTGTATATAAAATACACCGATCAAACACCCCCAAACTTAATCTTTGCTCGCCCTCGAGCAAAGATAAAAAATAGAAATAAAGACATGAAAGAAAAGAAAAATAAAATGACTCAAAGATATTGATCAAGTTGCTGCATCATTGTTACTTAGAAAAACATGAAGGTTAGTAGAATAATATGCAGGAACATATAGCATGGATTTTTAGCATTCTAAACACATCAAGTTAGATATTTCGCAAATTTAATTTAATCATGCTCAATGGAAGTAAGAATACCTAACTATGCATGCCAATTTTAAAATCTTATGACATGTTTACTTGTTATTCTCCACTAATCATGGATACACATATTAGAGATCTTCAGGGCTTTTCAGGGTTGTAATGTAGGCTTAGGCAGGGGTAGGTAAAAATAGGCTTTTAGGCTCAATCTTACGTACCATAATCTCGTTTGCTTTCGATTCTTCCCTTTTCGTTTTGATTTTCTTTTTATCCTCATACCTATTTTTCCCCTCTTTTGTTTTGAGAGAATGATGTGTATTATGAATAGCAGGCACCCCCAAACTTAGGCTTTTGCCTATTTATTATTATTATTTATTGGGGTGCATCAAAATTGTTCACTCTCTTTTGTTTCTTTTTCAACACTTTATATTCCAAACAAATCAATTTTCCACTTATGACACAAATATAGAATTATAGGGTGTCAAAGAAAGGTCTTATTTTTCGCTCAATGGGGCTGACTAGTGATACAATTGTGATGTCAGGAATAGGTAAAAATTAGTAAGAAAAGGCTAACAAAGAAATGTCTGAGTCATCTCTCTAACATGCATATCCTAACTATTTCGCCTCAAATAGCAAGCAAGCAGACACATAAGTTTAATCACTAACAATGCATAAATCAAGCAAGATACCCCAAATAGTTTGACTTCATGAATTTTTGGCATATCTAACCTAATTGTTCAGATGGTTGCTTCTAATTACATTACATTATTCAACTTTACTTCACTAGGCGTTTCAAGTAACTACAACATGCATGATCTTAAAAAAAAATCGACTCAAATAAACATAGAAAATAACACAAAAAGACTCAACAACACATCAAAAATAACTAAGAACTCCCCCCCCCCCCCCAAACTTAAATTACATATTGTCCCTAATATGTGCAAGACTCAAAAATAAAAGAAAAATGGGATAACTTACAAACTTGGTTTAAAATGGCGGCGGTGGCGGCGGATAATGCATGGAAGATAACGTTAGAAATCCCGTCAGAATGGAAGAGGGAAATCGTTACTAGGGCTCTTATTTTTCAGATTTTTCGTCGCGGCGCCATTACCCTGAGATCGGCGCCGTGGCGCCCAAACATCTGCGACCCTCTGAACTTCCGACGTCGTGGCGCTCTGATTTGGCGCCGCGGCGCCCTACTTCCTGCGCCTTTCTGCATCCTCGGCGCCATGGCCCTCCGCTGGGCGTCGTGGCGCCGAGCCGATTTCCTCATCTCTCACATTTTTTGTCCTCCACTTTTTGGCCCTGTACCTGTCATCACAACATGTAAACAATACCTTTCGTAAGACTGTTCTAACTAAAACTAAATTGCATAAAAAAAATTAAAAAAACCTTGGGTTGCCTCCCAAGTAGCGCTGTCTTTAACGTCTTTTAGCCGGACGCAGGCTCCTTATTCATTTTGGAATGAGATGGGTCACTAGGCTCATGTATTCCATTTCATTGATCAAATAGGGTTTCAACCTCTGTCCGTTTACCTTAAAAGGGGCTCCCTCTCTCCCTATTACTTCAACTGCACCATAGGGGAATCTTTGTTACAACGATTATGTCACGACAACGTGATTTGAGCTTGCACGGAGCGACCTCAACCAGAGTTGAATAACAACACTTTTTGTCCTGCTTGGAAGTCTTTTGGGATCAACATCTTATCATGCCATAGTTTGGTTCGTTCCTTGTAGATCTTTGCATTCTCATAAGCATTGTGTCTGAATTCATCCAACTCGCTCAGCTGTAGCAACCTCTTCTGCCCCGCTGCCTTGGCATCCATGTTCAACTTCCTCATTGCCCAATAAGCCCTGTGTTCCAACTCTACTGGCAGATGACATGCTTTATCAAAAACTAACTTATATGGTGACATTCCAATGGGGGTTTTGAATGTTGTTATGTATGCCCATAGTGCGTCATCTAATTTGATAGACCAATCCTTCCTTGAGCCATCCACCGTCTTTTCCAATATGCTCTTCACTTCCCTGTTTGAAACTTCTGCTTGCCCATTCGCTTGAGGGTTATAGGGCAATGTGGTGCGGTGGTAGACTCCATATCGGGAAAGCAATGTATCAAGCTGCTTGTTGCAAAAGTGGTTTCCTTCATCACTGATGATGGCCCTAGGGGTACCAAACCTTGTGAATATATTCTTTTGGAGGAACCTTTGGACAATCTTACTGTCATTTTCTTTAGTGGCTACCGCTTATACCCATTTGGACACATAATCCACTGCAAGAAGAATGTACTGATTCCCAAAGGACGACGGGAATGGACCCATGAAGTCGATCCCCCATACATCAAATAGTTCCACCTCCAAGATCCCATTCGAAGGCATTTCATTTGGTCTTGATATGTTCCATGTTCTTTGACAACGATCACAGTTCTTCACAAAGGTGTGGGCATCCTTGAAGAGGGTTGGCCAATAGAACCCACTTTGCAGTACCTTCGCATCCGTTCTTGATGCCCCAAAATGTCCACCACATTGTAAGGTGTGACAATGGGTGAGAATCTGGTGCATCTCATCCTCTGGTATACATCGCCTGATGACTTGGTCGGCGCAATGTTTGTATAACATTGACTCCTCCGAATAGTAGTGTTTTACTTCAGAGTAGAACCTCTTCACTTGTTGTCTTGTCAATCCTGGGGGTACTACCTTAGCTGCGAGAAAATTAACAAAATCAGCGTACCAAGGTAACTTAAAGACAACACTTACTTGAAATAATTGCTCATCTGGGAAGTGATCATTTATCTGCACATCCTTGGTGTTACGCTCGTATGTTTTCGGCCACAAGTGGTCAAGAATCGAGTTTTCTGTCCCCTTCTTATCACGGATCTCCATGTCAAATTCTTGTAATAGCAGAACCCATCGGATAAGGCGAGGTTTTGCATCCTTCTTTGTCATTAAATACTTTATGGCTGAGTGGTCAGTGTATACTATCACCTTATTTTCAATTAAGTATGGCCTGAATTTCTCGAATGCATATACTATTGCTAGCAATTCTTTTTCTGTAGTGGCATAATTCAATTGTGCATCATTAAGAGTTTTACTAGCATAATCACTTGCATCACACATTAGTTTAAATGGGAGCTCCCAGTTAGGTGCAATGATTATAGGTGCTGAGATAAGCTTCTCCTTGAGTGTCTGAAAAGCAGTCATGCATTCCTTATTGAAGTCAAAAGCAGCCCCAGTCATTAGCAAGGTGGAAAGAGGTTTTTAAACTTTTGAGAAGTCCTTGTGTCACGACCCGACCTCGGATCCGTGACTGGTGTCTTACCCCGGGCACCCTTGTGATACAACATCAGAGAAAACCAGCGGAAATAAACTCACAAACAAGAACCATATAAGAATATAAAACAGGCTAACCCAAAGTGGCTACCTCTAAATATAATAAACGAGCTACATCCTTACACCCCAATTCATGACAGGACTACAAGCCTCTAAGAAGGTATAACACTATGACGGGACAGGGCCCCGCCATACCCCCTGAATGTACAAAAGTCTACAACCTCAGGGAATCGTACCAAAAGACGAGGCCTCCGGAGAAATGGAGCCTTCCGAGAACCGAACCGTGATCCTAAGAGTGCGGATCGCCAGTTATGAACCTCAACTGCGCATGAAACGCAGCCTCGGCGAGGTCGCATAACATGTACCAAATATGCGAACCGAAAATACCGTAATAATATCATAAGTCAAAATATAAGCCGGAGTTATAAACGAAAATCGCCATTTTGCACCGTGCCTTACTAACAATGAGAGTAACAAATGTATATATATATCGCATAAAAATAGGAAGCTCATGATCAAACAGGTACCTCGCCTGTAGTATCATTAAGCAATCCTACTCGGGACTATTTCACCCGCATAGGTCTGTGGACCCGCATGAGGTCATCTGCCTCGCTATGGGACTATTTCACCCGCATGGGACTATTTCACCCGCATGGATCCTGTGGACCCGCATGAGTACCATCGCCGTACTCGCATGGGACTATTTCACCCGCATGGATCCTGTGGCCCGGATTCGCATGAGTACAAGCGCCGCGACTCGCATCATGGGTAGCAAATCCATGGCATAAGTAGTAAACCATCCTATTGAGCATACCCGGGCCACCCATCGTCGAGTATGTCCAAAGGAAATAACAAGAATAACCAGGGTTTACGTAATAATATATATATAACATAGCTCATCCGCTATCATACATAACATAAGCACTACCGCTATCATATCATAACATAAGCACTACGCCTATCATATCATAACATAAGCACTACCGCCTATCATATCATAACATAAGCACTACCTACTATCATATCATAACATAAGCACTCTGGCTTATCATATCATAACATAAGCACTACCGCCTATCATATCATAACATAAGCAAGTTAAGAAATCCCTAACTTCTTATTAACATTATTAATATATCCTCTCATTTTAGTATACCTAAGGCACCAACATGTCTTTTAATAGAAAATCAGAATTTAACCCAAGTACCATGTACTTCTAACCTTTTAAGAAATAACTCTTTTATACAAAAATTCCAAGATACTAATCACCATAGTATCAAGTTACAATTTCTTTTCAAAACAAGTCACATTTCCTTTTAGAAATATAATAAGCTTCTAAATCAAGTGACTTCATTTCCTTTAAAACCTTAGGCAACCAATGCCTAAAATCAATTCACCTTTCTTAGTTTCAAATCCTTTACCCGCACTTGTTTTAATTAGAGTAAACCTTTCTTTGTGAACCTCTCAAAACTAATATAACCAACTTCCCATAAAGTCATTATATTAGCGTTATTCCTTTGTCAAATACATTTTCCTAAATCCAAGGGACTTATACTTTTAAAATGAAACAAGTACCAATATACTTTAAAACAAGTGAAAGATATCGAATCTTGACGTCTACCGCACTACATAGATACAACTACTCATGCTCAAAAGATAGGAAAGTTCCACATACCTCTTGGTTAATCCACTTGCTAAGTAAATACCGCACGTAATATGTCAACCTATAATGACCATAATACGTTTATTAACCCCTAATTTCAATGTAGAAATTCCAAATTCAAGTTACTAATTCCTAAGGAAAATTGGGCAGCATTTCCTTTGTTTCTACATACTTTGCCACCTTTTTCAAGGTCAAATCAATAACCAAACGCCACATTTAAGGCCCAACAATCCAATATTTCAAAGGGGATTACACAACCAATCTTAGGTGTGTAAAATTCTGCCCCAATAGGTAAAACAATATACTTAACAATTCTAAAGTGGTTTGTAGGCTACAACATGCTCATAATAACTCTTTAACCAATCCTTCATATCCAAACCATTTTTCTTACATGCAATGATTCTAAGAGCATTCTTTACCACTACAAATTCCTTATTCTTCACATGCAACACCAATAACTAGCTACAAGAGAAGAAATGTTACCTTTGGAGCTTTAGCCAAAATTATTCCAACAATTTGATAGCCTCCTTTTCAAGAATACCACTATAACAACCTCCACAAGCTTGCAATTAACTTTCCTTCTTAACACTCTTTTGATTTTTCTTAAGCTTGAGTTTCTCTTGATTTTCTAGAGAGAAGGAGAGCTTTTAGCTTAGAGAGAGAGAGAGAGATGAAAGATGAAAGATGACCAAGTCTTCAAGACTTGGTCAATATAAAACATGCAACATTTCAGATGGGGACACTTGTCACCCACCCATGGCCTCTTTTAAAACAAAGCGATGCGTAAATTTCCACTAACTCGCAGATCCGCGGCCGCGGCCTGCGATGGTGGGCGCTACTGCGACTCTGCGGACTCGGAACTTTAGACACCATGCTCGATTTAGCGCCACGCCATGAATTCCGCTGGCGCCGCGCCTCGCTGGCGCGGCTCGAGGCCACGACCAAGTTTTCGATTTCAGTCCTAACTCCTTTCACATGGCCCCATACGCACGGCTGAACCACGGGTATAACATTCTCCCTTAGAAACATTCGTCCGAATGTTCCTTCTAGGCTTACTCAAATCACAATATCGACATAGACTCAAATAAAGACGCCCACACGCCACAACAAAACTCAAGCACAATTGCTAACCAAAACTAACAAGCGGAAAGTAGGTTACACGGAGGGCAGGGAATAAGTGAGGATACTTCTTCATCATGTCATCCTCTCGCTTCCCACGCCATTTCCTCCCGCTCGTTCCGCCATAAGACCTTGACGAAGCCACGCCCTTCGTCCAAGTCGCTTAACTCGTCGATCGAGTATCGCCATGGGACTCTCCTCGCACGATAACTCCTTCATACTTGGACATCATGAACCGGTGCACTCTAGATGGATCTCCAATACATTTCCGCAACATGGACACATGGAAATCGGATGTACCGCCTCCAAATCGGACGGCAGATCTAACTCATAGGCAACCCCGCCTACCCTACGGACAACTGACACGCCCAATGTACTTGGGCTAAGCTTCCTTCTTTCCCAATCTCATCACGCCTTCATGGGCGATACCTTTAGAAAACCCAATCATCTATCTCAAATTCTGTCGATGCCGATGATCGCATACTTCGCCGACTCGAGCCGACAATAACCGCCTCCCGATAAGCTTCACCTTATCCACTACTCGTACCAAGTCCGCCCGACTAATCGAACTTCTCCCACCTCAAACCAACCTATCGGTGACCTACACTTCCTCGTATAAGGCCTCAAAAGGCGCTATCCGGATACTAGAATGGTAGCCGTTGTTATAAGCATACTTCCACAAGAGGTAAATGATCCTCCACTACCCTCGAAATCAATAACACAAGCCCGGCATATCCTCGAAGTGTCGGATAGTGCGCTCGGCCGTCCGCTCGGCCGAGGATGAAACGCATCGAGACTCACTGTGTCCCTAATCCCTTCAAAAGACCTCCGAAGTTAGCAGAAATGGGCTCCTCTATCCGATATAATCGACACCGACTCGCGCCTCACAATCTCTCTAATATATAATCCGCATAGTTCTCCTTGAGAACGCCGCTCGACCGGAAGAAAATGGGCTGATTTCGTCAGCCTGTCGACAATCACCCAAATGGAATCATGCTTCCTCTGAGTGGTAGGTAGCCCTGTAATAAAATCCATATTTACCACCTCCCACTTCCAAGTCGAATATCAATACGTAATGACCACCGGCTTCTAATGCTCAACTTTAACCTGCTGACAAATAGGACACGGTGCAACAAAACCTGCCACGTCCCTCTTCAGGCCGTCCCACCAATACACACATCTGAGGTCATGGTACATCTTAGTCGACCCCGGATGAATAGAATAATGACGCCGTGCCTCCCTAATCTGGCCGCGAAGTCCGCCACCGGGAACACACAATCGACCCTCAAATCTTAGCACCCCATCCGAAGCTACCCCTAATAGACTCTTCTCTTTCTGAAAAGCGGCATCTCGATACCGTACCCTAATCGGATCCTCATACCGTCGCCTCTTTACCTCCTCGACGATGGAAGACTCGGCAACCCCTCGAACCCGAATTCCATCACTATCAGAATCAACTAATCGAACCCAGGCTCGCTGCCGATGTAACTCGCGAACCATGTCCTTCTTCCCCGGCCGCACTTCGACGGACTACCCATCGATCTGCGACTAGGGCATCTGCAACTACATCGCCTTCCTCGGTGGTATAGATATCAATATCACAATCCTTGAGTAACCCTAACCACCATCTCTGTCGCAAATTCAGCTGCCTCAGTCTGAAGATATACCGGAGTTTCTTGTGGTCTACGCAAATATCCACATGAAATCTATATAAGGAAATTGTCTCCAAATCTTCAAGGTACGATTAATCAGCCGACTCTAAATCGTGAGTAACGTAATTCCTTTCGCTTCCCTAACCGGCGGAAACATAAGCTCTAACCTTATCGTGTTGGCACAAGACACAACCTAGCCTAACACCCAACGTGTTACAATAATACCTAACCTCTAGTCTCTCAAGAGGGGTTAGAATCTGTAGTCGTGGTCAACTTCTCTTCCAATAATCGAAGCCTTTCTTGTACTTGCGAAATATTCGCATCCTTAATCTCGATTATGGTTCTGTTTCTTCCGCTGCAACCAAACTTGGTTACTATACTGATCTCGATTCCTTTGCTTGCCGCATGGCTAAGACTTCTGCCAATCACAATTTAGGGGAAGACTTCTTGATCTTGTCAAGTAGTAATCCTATTATCCTCTCTCACTGTAGAGCTTATAGTCGATGTTCAACCTCAATTCACGGTATTACATAATCCAATGACTTGTCAAGATTTCTTATCGTTCGAGTGTCTACTCGTCTTTCCTTTATGTTATTTCAAGTTGTCCCGGGTCTCTTACCTCTCCGTATTCTCTTACTATCTTTCTCGTCGACAGATGCTACTACCTTTCCTCGAGGTGTTCCTACCGCCCATTACTTACTAATAGTCTTACACTAGTCCGGTAATCAGATCTCGTGCAACTTACATAACCATAGTTGTATTCTCTTTATCCTTCCGGTCATAACCTACCTTATGCTTATTAATAGTAAAGTGTTTCTAATTTGATCCATAATCATACGATTTCAAATATCGCATTACACTGCATTTTCTTACGATACTTCCGACCGCTTCGTAACGTCGTTCTTAATTACCCCAACATAATACTTTTTCCACGGTTATCTAAATCAGAACTTATGGTATGGCGATCAAGACCTGCAGTCTTCCCATCCTTCGTCTAACTACATGGGTACACATAACCCCATAATACGTAAGACTATCCTTTTATGTAGGGAGAGAACTTATCTCCTTCAATAAACTTTCCTTGGTGTCACAACCCTAATCACCGGGTCCTCTCGTGGTCATGTAAATATCTAATCATTACGCACCGCCTTAAAATCGTGTAGATTTTCAAAACCTACCAAAGATGCCTTCAGCTTTCTGCCGGCAGCGCCCGTACTTATTTTATTCTTGCCTTGCACATTTCCTTGAAATTATCCGGAAGGTCGTGGCCCCGACCGCCACACCAAACCAACTCCAAGTACCTCCAAGGAACTTAACATAAATTCCTTCAAATTCAAGTATTACTTACTTTGTCAATTTTTCCCGATGAACAAGTCACACGGACTTATTAAAAACAATGATGCCAAAGAAGGAAGGATAATTCATCGTTACTACCACTTCCTTCCTCTCCACTGATAACCGCCACGGAAACCGTACCAAATCAATCTCTTACGTAGTCCACGTTGGCATAACGCGAGGACAACTAGCCCGTACTATAATGACCTCAACGTCTGTCATAACAGCTCTGCTAGGGTCCGACGACTGTATCGTTACTGACAATTATTATCTGCCCACTCAGCTACCACCCAACACTCACGGGTGTGGTTACCTCATAAAGGTTCTCATGGATTCTGGCTTCATTTCCTTCACACTTGGTTGCTCACTTCTTACGGCCGTACTCTTTTTCCGTATTTCCAAACTTATTCTAGCTTACGACATAACTTCCATAATAAAGCCGCCTTCGATCTTGGAGTTACTAAGTTAAACAATATAAGGTCATTTCCGCCACAACCAGTTCTCGTGGAATACGTCGCGAACTCGTAAAATGATTAATTAGACTGGCTTGTACTCGTGACTCGTCCGTGGCGGACTACTATTAATCGATCCCACCCCATAAACGGGTATACTAACTTCTCATAATACCATAGTCGTGTCGCCTTGGTCACAACAACCATTACTTACTCCATACGGATCTCATCCGCACTATCCTCTTAAGCGTACCACGAGCTTAATTTACAAACATAGTCTCATTGGGCCTTAATTAAGCTTCTTAAGGTTCCATTACTTTTCCTACAACTCATCGTCTCCTAATTTTCTCAAACTAGCACGTAAAACCTCGATGAGAGTTCCTTAACTGCTCATACCTTCCGGTATCTATTTAGTCCTTACCAATCCTGGTAATCTAAAATCATTCTAAGCAACACATGTGACCCTCATACACAAATCTGTATATTTGTGTGTCACGACCGTTCGGGAACGTGGTAGTGCCTTACCAGGCACCCAAGTAGTCATACATCGAGTAATCGTGAATATAAAACAAGACATGATACAGTTGTAAAATGAGACTCTGTTTTATGTGAGAAATTGTCGACTCTCGGAATATATATATATACATAGTTTTTCAGTTACATCCCAGCTGTACAATAGGACTCAGCACTTAATAAGATAAACAACTATGGCGGACAGAGGCCCGCCATACCTGAATGTACAAAACTATATACAACAACAGGAGATCATACCCAAAAGTCGAGCCTCGGAGAAGATGAAGCTCACGACACCAAAGCAAAGAGATCCTAAGGATGTGGATCTAGCACTGCTGCCTTACTGCGGCATGAATGCGGCCCAAGGAGGCGACAACAGTACCAAGTATGTGAAATCGTAAAGTACTTAAATGAAATCAAAGTATTTAAAACCATTTGCAAATACAATCAGTTCAATTGCACATAGTGCGTATCACAAACAAGAACAATAATAGGTAAATCCGAATGAGTCTTTTCTAGGCCGCAAATGATCGAAGCAAGGCCAATCGCCCATAGTATCATTATGCGTGCTAATCCGACTTCGCGATCCGCATAGGTCATACAGACCGCGTGAGGTATTCTCGCATCGGGGTAGCTAACCCCGGTACCTCTGGACTCCCGCACCGCATAGTCTCGATAGACCGCGTAGTCACATTGCATCGGGCTAAAACACGAATGATCAATCACGGAACTCCGCGACTCGCATAGTCACACTGACCGCATAGCCGTATAGACCGCATCGGGTGGCAAGCCTCGGTATAACAAGTCGGGGGTAGGTGATATAATAATAGTACAATGACTTACCGTTTAGCAACGTAAGCACAAGAATGACCCCCTTTCACAATATCACAAGACACTAACACACGTAGCATCATAATATGTCTATTTATCAATCAATCTTACTACACTTTACAGAAATCAATACAAGGTTTTTATAAGCAAATAAGTAAACTGTTCTTTTTATCTTTCTTAAGTTGTTATACCTAACTTCCCATAAAGCTAGTATAACTCTTAAGCTTTGTTTAAAACCAACTGTTTTCTCTTGTTAAAAAATGATTCAGATTCTTTTGAAATGCTTCAAGATCTTTATTATTCAGGCTTAAGTCAAAAGACATTGCCGTAGTTATTATTCAGGCTTAAGTCAAAAGACATTGCCGTAATTATTATTCAGTTAACACTCGTACGTCTACCGTACTATGTATATATTTAAAATATCATACTTAAGAGTATAGGAAGAATCACATACCTTCTCGGCGAAATCCACCTGCCAAGTCGAATATGTCGCGCGCAGAGAATCAGCCTATAATAGTCAAATACGTCTATTAACGTCTAGACTATTACGTAAATGATTCTAAGTAGAGGTTCTCTATTCTATGGAAAATTGGGCGACTTCCCTACCCGTCGAGCTACTCAAGTCTCGTGTGAAACCAGTCCTAAGTAAGTATCGTTCACTTATTCTTCTTTAAACCCTTCTACTGTGATAACAGTTCAATTCTATTCAATATCCTTCTAAGTATTTTATACTTATTCCTATACTTCTACAGATGTATTCTCTAATACAAAGAAGGTTAAGATTATTTACCTCGATAAGCCCAAAATTATCCAAGTAAAAGCGTCGATCTTGAGCAAGGTTTAGCTCTAATTTATGCGCTCAGATAGTTCCAAGAACCCTAGAAGTTCTTCACAACTTCTACTAAGTACTAAGGGATGTGGGCTAGGGTATTTTAGGAATATTAACTATACTAGCAAGACAACATTTCTATCAAGGGAGGTAGGTTTGGCCAGGACTACTAGGCAGAGGGGGTGTTTCGCCAAGGCCTTCACAGGGAGGGGAAGTGTTTGGGCGAAAACACTACAAGAGAGGGGAGGGATTTTTCAAGACTTGGAAATTGATTTGTGGATGAAGAACTCTTCATCTTAAGGGGGGTATTTATAGGTCAAGAAATGGCCAACCAATGGCCAAGTGCTAGGCAAGTGTAAGGTGGAGATTTAGGCAAGTGTCCTTATCCATCTACTACACAAATATCCTACCAACTCCTTGACTAAGGAGAAGGCACAAAAAACGTGCCAACAATGACCCATTTGCCGTCGATGAGGGTGACAAGTGTCACCTCCCGTTAATCCAAAATATTTCATCTCTCGGAAAAATCCGCAAAAATTATAAATGGCGTGGCGAATTTACCCTACGCGAGTTTAGTAAAGCGTTTCATTTAAAAAACGATTCTTTTAGTGAGTTGTGCACAAACTTTTTCGTCCATAATGTCTAACTAAGGCTAAACTTTTGTACGTACACCCTTACGTACATACTCTGGAAATACGGGGTATAACATTCTCCCCTCCTTAGAAACATTCGTCCTGAATGTTCCTTCCCAAGACAGATAACGATCAGGTTCCTTATAACTTAAACAGTTCGCAAATGCCACATACGACCACAAAACAATACTTAGGCATATATGACAATGAAAAATTTACAAGTAGGAAAGTAAGTTACCTGGAGGTGTGGGGAATAAGTGAGGATACCTCTGCCTCATGTCCTCCTCTGCTTCCCACGTCATCTCCTCCCTGAGCTCGTTCCGCCACAAGACTTTGTGGAAGCCACGTCCTTGGTCCAGACGCCTAACTCGACGATCGACTATCGCGCATGGGAATCTCTCATACGATAACCTCCACACGGACATCGTCAATCGGGTGTACCTAGATGGATCCCCGATACATCTCTCAAGATAAAGCGTGAAAACCGGATGCATTGCCTCGGATCGGATGACAAATCCAACTCATAAGCAACCTTGCCTACCCTGCGGACAATCTGATACGGCCCAATGTACCTTGGGCTGAGTTTCCCTTACTTCCCGAATCTCATCACACCCTTCATGGGTGACACCTTCAGAAAACCCAATCATCAACCTCGAACTCGGATGCTGACGGCGATGATCTGCGTATGACTTGCCGACTCAGCCGCCAAGAACCTCTCTGGATAAGTTTCACCTTATCCGGCGCTGCACCAAATCTGGTCCCACTAATCGCACTCGCCCACATCGAACCAGACCTTATCGGCGATCTGCACTTCCTCATACAAGGCCTCATAAGGCGCCATCGAATCTTTGGGTGGTAGCTATTATTATAAGCAAACTCAACTAGAGGCAAATGACCTCCACTACCCCTAAAGTCAATAACAGGCTCGCACATATCCTCGAGAGTGCGGATAGTGCGCCACCGTCTGTTTGTGGATGGAATGCGGTGCTCGAGCTCACTGCGTCCCTAAACCCTTACGGAAGGACCTCCAGTTAGCCGTAATCGGGCTCCATGCGATATGATCGAAATAGGGACTCATGCGATCGACGATCTCTGGATGTAAAGTGCGCATAATCCTCGGTAAAAAGTCATCGGCGGGAAGAAAGTGGGCTGATTTCGCCACCGTCGACGATAACCCATAGAATCATGCCTCCTGCGAGTGCGAGGTAATCACGTGATAAAGTCCATATTGATCACCTCCCACTTCCGTCGGGATCTCTATCGCTCGCAACAAACCACGGCCTCTGGTGCTCTACCTTCACCGCCGACAACACGCACCGAGCTACGAACTCAAACGTCCCTCTTGAAGCCATCCCACCAATACACGGATCTAAGGTCGTGGTACATCTTGGTCGACCACGGATGGATAGAGTAACGCCGCGTTGTGCTTCCCCAAGAACTCCGCCAAGTCCTCAAACATCCGGAACACACACTCGCCAAACCTTAGCACCCCATGGTGCTACCAAAAGGACCCTTGCCTCACGAAGAGCCGTATCACGATCTGAATCAAGCGGATCCTCAATGTTGCCTCTTCACCTCGCCGACGATGGAAGACTGCAACCTCTCGAACTCGAACCCCACCGCTATCGTAATCAATCAAACGGACACCAAGGCTCGCTAAGCGATGCAAATCGCGAACTGTGCCTCTCTCCTTTGCCGCATCCGATAGACTCCCATCGACCTACGACTAAGGCATCCGCCACAACATTGGCCTTTCTCGGGTGGTACGGGATATCAACATCGTAATCCTTGAGCTTTCTAACCACCGTCTCGCCGTAAGTTCACTCTCCTCGTGAAGATATCCGAGGCTCTTGTGGTGTATAAATATCCACATGAACCCCATACAAATAGTGCCTCAGATCTTCAAGGCGTGAATCACCGCCAACCGCAAATCATGGGTGGGGTAGTTCCTCGTGTTTCTTAAAAGCCGGGATCATACGCTATAATCTTGCCTCGCATCAACAGACATCCCAACCCGATGCCCGACGATCACAATACACGACATAGCCGTCGACCTGCGGAAGAGTAAGAACGGGGCGTGCGTCGATCTCTCTTTCAAAGAATCGAAACCTCGCCACACGCATCACCATCGAAACTTACCGCTCGAGTCACCCTAGTCAATGGTGCAGATAGAAGCAAACTTCTACGAACCGATAATAACTGCAAGGCCCGAAATCGCGAACCTCAGCCGGAGTAGTAGGTCTAGGCCAACTCGATCGCCGATCTTGGCGTATCCACCGAATACCATCGGCCAAACAATATGCCCAAGAAAAGCCACCGGCTAACCAAAACTCACATTTGGAAAACTTGGCGTATAATCGCTGGTCTCGAGAACTCTCAAGACGGTCTCAAATGCTCCGCATGCTCCTCGCTCAAGCGAGAATAAACCAAGATATCATCAATGAACACTATCACAAACGTGTCAAAATGGTTTGAACACCGGTTCATCAAATCCATAAAATCGCGAGCATTGGTCAAATCGAACGACATAACCTGAACTCATAGTGCGCACGGTCCGGAATGCGATCTAGGGACATCCACCTCTCGACTTCGCACTGATGATATCCCGATCGCAGATCAATCTTGAGAAACATCTCGCACTGGTAGGTCGAACAAATCATCAATCTCGGGAAGGGTATTCGTTTTAATGGTCACCTTGTTCACCGTCAGATCAACACAGCATGCGCAGCGTCCGCCCTTCTTCTTCACGAACAATACGGCGCTCGCGAGAAACACTAGGTCGATGAAGCCGCTTCTCCGGAAATCTCTTAGTTGGTCCTTCAACTCTCTCAACTCGGCGGTGCATTACGTATGGCGGAATGGAAATAGCCGAGTGTCCGCAAGACATCGATACAAAACTCATCTCCTCTCGGGAGGATACCGGGAGGTCGCTGAAACACGCGTGGGAACTCTCTCGACTCGAACCGGCCGAAATCGCACTGCGACCTCGATATCAAACACCAACGAGATGGTAGATATACCCTTCGCACCATCTTCCTAGCCTTGAGGTAAGAAATAAACCTACCCGCGATACGTGTTCCTCCCACTCAACAACCGGCCCTCAGAAAATGGAACCGTACCACTCTCTCTCAGTCTACATTGGCATAGCGGAAGCTAACCAATCCATACCCGTGATCACGAAATCGTCATGTCCAACTCTATCAAGTCGGCTAAGTCCGACGATCGCATAAGGTCACCGGACAAGCTCTATATACCCGCCGAGCTACCACCGAATCACCCATCGGCGTAGCTGCCTCAAAAGGGTCTATGGACTCGGCTCTATCCCTATCCTACTAGCAACAAGGGAGATATATGGACAGTAAAACCGGATCTATAAAGGCATACACATCATGTCGGAGATCGATAAGGTACGCGTGACGACATCGGTGAGGCCTCCCGTCTGCCGGGCTAGACAAGGCATAAATGCGGTTCCGAGGACCGCTAGAATCGGGACGCGCCACGACCTGCCGCGACTGGCTGGCCCACGAGTACCACGCCCGGCGGCGAGTAATCAGAGGAGACGATGAAGCAGCAGATCTGTAGGTGAGCCCTACCACGGCTGCCCCGATCGGACAAGCTCGCAAAATGACCTGCGGCCACAAGTATAGCAAGCTCGGAGTAGTACTACACTCACGAATGGAATCTACCACAACGGACACACCGAGCACTCGATCGGTTACCACCTTGCACTCGGAAATATGAAGTCTGGGCCCCGACACGCCCGAATACTGCGTCAGACTGCAATGATGTGGGAGTGCTCGAGCTGGGTGCAAATCTAGGCTGGCTGAGGTCGCCCACCGAGAACTACCAAAAGAACCGCCGTCTGGCTTCTTCGACGCCTTGATATATGTCGACTCGCCGGTCTCTACGCCTCGCATCCCAACGCATGAGCTGCGCACGGGTAATATCCATGCCGTGAAGAGCCACACCCGCACAAGACTCGCCATATAATCATCTAGCGGTGACATAGCGATGCACCTGTCCTCCATATCCGCTACCAATGCAGGACATATCGAGCGAAAGAATCGAACTCGACATTGTACTCCTAACCGTGTGTCCTCTGCCTCAAGAATAAAATCGTCGGCTCGTGCCTCTCATCCGTGAGGCAAGAAGTGAGTGAGGAAATCCTCCGAGAACTCATCCCAAGTAGTTGGGGATGCGTGCTCTCCCCGGGATAACTCCCACGAATCAAACCAATCGACTGCGGTATCACGCAGCCGATGCGAACCGAAGGTCACGGACTCGGTCTCCGACGCCCTGATCACCCTCATAATCCTTCAGAATCGGCGGATGAACTCCTGCGGATCATCCTCCGGCCTCGACCGTAAAACTCGCGGGCTACAACTCGTGAAATCTCGTAGCCTCAAACTATACGCCTCGGGTGAACCACGGTACTACGGGGTGGAACTGAATCCGTGATCCGGCCTATCCTCACGTTCGCCACGATCACGGCGAATCGGAGCCATCTCCTTGTACCTAACTCTTACGCCCTGTGCCGGGGGGAGGTGCGGTCTTGTGGTCTCACTGGGCGTGGCGTCATGGAACTCGCCGTCTCGGGTATAGATCGGGCACGAGCCTCGTAACTCTCGGTGTCCTACTAGCGGCTCCGCCGCCTTGCGCCTTCAGGCGGGTTGCCTTACGTGGAGGCATAATCAGCATAAAAGGAATCGTTAGAGGGTCCAACTTATAACACTTTCTAAGGCACGATCTCGAGTGAGAAGAATGGAAACCAATCCTAAATATCCTATAGCCTCACGATTATTGGTGTGGTGCACAACACACCGATAATCAAGACTACTAGATACGGTCGTAGACACTTTCAGAGGATTAAGCGCTGCGATACCACTTTTGTCACGACTCCGTTCGGGGTGGATAGTGCCTTACCCGGGCACCCAAGTAGTCATACATCAGAGTAATCAGCAGAATATAAAAACAAGACATGAAACAGTTGTAAAATGAGACACAATTTTATGTGAGAAAATGTCGCCTTTCGGCATATATATATATATATATAAACATAGTTTTGCAGTTACATCCCAACTGTACAATAGGACTCTGCACCTCAGAAGATAAACAACTATGGCGGGACGGGCCCGCCACCCGCCATATCTGTTGAATGTACAAAACTATATACAACAACGGGATATCATACCCAAAAGTCGAGCCTCAGGAGAAGATGGAGCTCACGACACCAAAGCAAAGAGATCCTAAGGATGTGGATCTAGCACCTTGCCCTTACTGCGGCATGAATCGGCCCCAGAAGGAGGTCGACAACGGTACCAAGTATGTGAAAGCGTAAAGTACTTAAATGAAATCAAAGTATTTAAAACCATTTGCAAATACAATCGGTTCAATTGCACATAGTGCCATATCACAAACAAGAACAATAATAGGTAAGCGTACATGGTCTTTTCTAGGCCGCAAAGATCGGGCAAGGCCAATCGCCCATAGTATCATTATCGTGCCTAATCACGGACTTCGCGATCCGCATAGTCACACAGACGCGTGAGGTATTCTCGCGTCGGGGTAGCTAACCCGGTACCTCACGGACTCCCGCGATCGCATAGTCTCGATAGACCGCGTAGTCACACCGCGCATAGGCATCCCCGCGTCGGGCTAAAACACCGAATGATCAATCACGAACTCCGCACTCCGCATAGTCACGCGGACCGCATAGGCCGTATAGACCCGCATCAAGGGTGGCAAGCCCTCGGTATAACAAGTCAAGGGGGTAGGTGATATAATAATTGTACAACTGACTTACCGTTTAGCAACGTAAGCACACAAGAATGACCCCCTTTCACAATATCACAAGACACTAACACACGTAGCATCATAATATGTCTATTTATCAATCAATCTTACTACACTTTACAGAAATCAATACAAGGTTTTTATAAGCAAATAAGTAAACAGTTCTTTTTATCTTTCTTAAGTTGTTATACCTAACTTCCCATAAAGCTAGTATAACTCTTAAGCTTTTGTTTAAAAACCAACTGTTTCTCTTCTGTTAAAAAATGATTCAGTATTCTTTTGAAATGCTTCAAGATCTTTATTATTCAGGCTTAAGTCAAAAGACATTGCCGTAGTTATTATTCAGGCTTAAGTCAAAAGACATTGCCGTAATTATTATTCAGTTAACACTCGTACGTCTACCGTACTATGTATATATTTAAAATATCATGCTTAAGAGTATAGGAAGAATCACATACCTTCTCGGCGAAATCCACCTGCCAAGTCGAATATGTCGCGCGCAGAGAATCAGCCTATAATAGTCAACACGTCTATTAACGTCTAGACTATTCTCAGCGATTCTAAGTAGAGGTTCTCTATTCTATGGAAAATTGGGCACTTCCCTACGTCGAGCTACTCAAGTCTCTGTGAAAGCAGTCTAAGTAAGTATAGTTCAATTATTATTCTTTTAAATCCTTACCTGTGATACTGATTCAATTCTATTCTGTAATATCCTTCTAAGTATTTTATACTTATTCCTATACTTCTACAGTATGTATTCTCTAATACAAAAGAAGGTTAAGATTATTTACCTCGATAAGCCCAAAATTATCCAAGTAAAAACGTCGATCCTGAGCAAGGTTTAGCTCCTAATTTGTGCGCTCAGATAGTTCCAAGAACCCAGAAGTTCTTCACAACTTCTACTAAGTACTAAGGGATTTGGGCTAGGGTATTTTAGGAGCGAACTATACTTGGAAGACAACATTTCTATCAAGGGAGGGTAGGTTTCGGCTAGGACTACTAGGCTAGAGGAGGGGTGTTGCGGCCAAGGCCTTCACAAGGGGAGGGGGAAGTGTTTGGACGAAAACACTACAAGAGAGGGGAGGGATTTTTCAAGACTTGGAAATTGATTTGTGGATGAAGAACTCTTCATCTTAAGGTATTTATAGGTCAAGAAATGGCCAACCAATGGCCAAGATGAAGCCAAGTGCTAGGCAAGTGTAAGGTGGAGATTTAGGCAAGTGTCCTTATCCATCTACTACACAAATATCCTACCAACTCCTTGACTAAGGAGAAGGCACAAAAAACGTGCCAACAATGACCCATTTTGCCGTCCAATGAGGGTGACAAGTGTCACCCTCCCGTTGGTCCAAAATATTTCATCTCTCGGAAAAATCCGCAAAAATTATAAATGACATAGCCGGAATTTACCCTACGCGAGTTTAGTAAAACGTTTCGTCGAAAAACGATTCTTTTAGTGAGTTGTGCACAAACTTTTTCGTCCATAATGCCTAACTAAGGCTAAACTTTTGTACGTACATACTCTGGAAATACGGGGTATAACAGTATGTCACAATACCAACTATACTACAAGTATTACCAACCTGGATACGCAATCCACATAATCTTCCCCGGTCATCGCCTCAGAAATGAAACACCATAACATGTTAGGGAGAGACGACCCTAACCACGCAGCTCTATCGCACGATCTTAGAGTGAGAAGAAATGGAAACCAATCGTAAATATCATGCAGCCTCCTGATTATAGATGTGGTGCACAACACACCGATAATCAAGACTCTACTAGATAAGGCCTGTTGACCCTTTTCGAGGATTAACTGCTCTGATACCACTTTTGTCACGACCCGACCTCGGATCCGTGACTGGTGCCTTACCCCGGACACCCTTGTGATACAACATCAGAGAAAACCAGCGGAAATAAACTCACAAACAAGAACCATATAAGAATATAAAGCAAAGCAACCCAAAGTGGCTACCTAAATATAATAAAGCGAGCAGTTACATCCTTACACCCCAATTCATGACAGGACTACAAGCCTCTACAGAAGGTATAACACTATGATGCAGTGGCCCCGCCATACCCCGAATGTACAAAAGTCTACAACCTCGGGAATCTGCCAAAAGACGAGGCCTCGGAGAAATGGAGCCTTCCAGAACCGAACCGTGATCCTAAGAGTGCGGATCGCCAGTTATGAACCTCAACTGCGGCATGAACGCAGCCCAAGGAGAGTCGACAACATGTACCAAATATGCAAAACTGGAAAATACTGTAATAATATCATAAGTCATAATATAAGCTGGAGTTATAGACGAAAATCAGTTTACTTTGCACTTTGCCTTACTAACAATGAGAGTAACAAATGTATATATATATACTGCATAAAAATAGGAAGCTCATGATCAAAACAGGGTACCTCGCCCGTAGTATCATTAAGCAATCCTACTCCTGGGACTATTTCACCCGCATAGGTCCTGTGGACCCGCATGAGGTCATCCGCCTCGTCATGGGACTATTTCACCCGCATGGGACTATTTCACCCGCATGGATCCTGTGGACCCGCATGAGTACCATCGCCGTACTCGCATGGGACTATTTCACCCGCATGGATCCTGTGGACCGGATCCGCATGAGTACAAACGCCGCACTCGCATCATGGGTAGCAAATCCATGGCATAAGTAGTAAACCATCCTATTGCAGCATACCGTGGGCCACCCATCGTGTCGGTATGTCCAAAGGAAATAACAAGAATAACCCGGTTTACGTAATATATATATAACATAGCTCATCAGGCTATCATACATAACATAAGCACTACCGCCTATCATATCATAACATAAGCACTACCGCCTATCATATCATAACATAAGCACTACTGCCTATCATATCATAACATAAGCACTACCGCTTATCATATCATAACATAAGCACTACCGCCTATCATATCATAACATAAGCAAGTTAAGAAATCCTAACTTCTTATTAACATTATTAATATATCCTCTCATTTTAGTATACCTAAGGCACCAACATGTCTTTTAATAGAAAATCAGAATTTAACCCAAGTACTATGTACTTCTAACCTTTAAGAAATAACTCCTTTTATACAAAAATTCCAAGATACTAATCACCATATTATCAAGTTACAATTTCTTTTCAAAACAAGTCACATTTCCTTTTAGAAATATAATAAGCTTCTAAATCAAGTGACTTCATTTCCTTTAAAACCTTAGGCAACCAATGCCTAAAAATCAATTCACCTTTCTTAGTTTCAAATCCTTTACCCGTACTTGTTTTAATTAGAGTAAACCTTTCTTTGTGAACCTCTCAAAAACTAATATAACCTACTTCCCATAAAGTCATTATATTAGCGTTATTCCTTTGTCAAATACATTTTCCTAAATCCAAGGGACTTATACTTTTAAAATGAAACAAGTATCAATATACTTTAAAACAAGTGAAAGATATCGAATCTTGTACGTCTACCGTACTACATAGATACAACTACTCATGCTCAAAAGATAGGAAAGTTCCACATACCTCTTCGGTTAATCCACTTGCTAAGTCCGAAATACCGCACGTAATATGTCAACCTATAATGACCATAATACGTTTATTAACTCCTAATTTCAATGTAGAAATTCCAAATTCAAGTTACTAATTCCTAAGGAAAATTGGGCAGCATTTCCTTTGTTTCTACATACTTTGCCACCTTTTTCAAGGCCGAAATCAATAACCAAACGCCACATTTAAGGCCAACAATCCAATATTTCAAAGGGGATTACACAACCAATCTTAGGTGTGTAAAATTCTGCCCCAATAGGTAAAACAATATACTTAACAATTCTAAAGTGGTTTGTAGGCTACAACATGCTCATAATATCTCTTTAACCAATCCTTCATATCCAAACCATTTTTCTTACATGCAATGATTCTAAGAGCATTCTTTACCACTACAAATTCCTTATTCTTCACATGCAACACCAATAACTAGCTACAAGAGAATAAATGTTACCTTTGGAGCTTTAGCCAAAATTATTCCAACAATTTGCTAGCCTCCTTTTCAAGAATATCACTACAACAACCTCCACAAGCTTGCAATTAACTTTCCTTATTAACACTCTTTTCAGATTTTTCTTAAGCTTGGAGTTTCTCTTGATTTTCTAGAGAGAAGGGAGAGCTTTTTAGCTTAGAGAGAGAGAGAGATGAAATATGAAAAGATGACCAAGTCTTCAAGACTTGGTCAATATAAGGCATGCAACATTTCAGATGGGGGGGACACTTGTCACCCACCCATGGCCTCTTTTAAAACAAAACAGTGCAGAAATTTCCACTAACTCGCAGATCCGCCTCGGCGGCGCGCAAGTCGGCGCCGCAACTCTGCAGACTCTGAACTTTAGGCGCCATGCCCGATTTCCGCGCGCCATGAATTCCGTCTTGGCGCGCTGCCTCGCCTCCGGCGCCGGCTCGAGGCCCTCGACCAAGTTTTCTGATTTCGAGTCCTAACTCCTTCCACATGGCCCCATACGCACGGCCTGAACCACGGGGTATAACACCTTGATGAATCTTCTATAAAAGCCGGCATGCCCAAGGAAATTTCTGACCCTTTTTGTTGATACTGGAGGTGGTAGATTTTCGATTACTGAAATCTTTTCTTTGTCCACCTCAATACCTTGGTTGGATATTTTGTGTCCAAGGACAATCCCCTCTTTTACCATGAAGTGACACTTCTCCCAATTCAGCACAAGGTTGGACTCTTCACACCATTTCAACACTGCTTCCAAATGCCTTAAACACTCGTCTTACGAGGACCCAAAGACCGAGAATCATCTATGAAAATCTCTATAGTCCTCTCCACCATATCAGAGAAAATTGTCATCATACACCTCTGAAAGGTCGCAGTGCGTTCTGAAAGCCCAAATGGCATCCTTCGAATGCAAACGTACCAGCGGCGGTGAATGTTGTATTTTCACGATCTTACGTGCTATGGCAATCTGATGATACCCTGAGTAACCATCCAAGAAGCAGTAGTAATTGTGCCCTGCAAGTCTATCCAACATCTGATCTAGAAATGACAACGGGAAGTGGTCTTTTCTGGTTGCCTTGTTCAACTTGCGATAGTCAATGCAAATTCTCCACCCAGTAACTGTTCTAGATGGAATGAGCTCATTCCTTTCATTGGTCACTACTGTCATACCACCCTTTTTGGGCACCACTTGCACCGGACTCACCCATGCACTGTCAGAGATAGGATAAATTACCCCAGCATCAAGCCATTTCATGATTTCTTTTCTGACTACCTCCTTCATGTTTGGATTCAGTCTCCTCTGTGCCTCAATGGAGGGTCTGCTCTCCTCATCTAGACGGATCTTATGCATCACTGTTGACGGACTTATCCCCCTTATGTCTGCTAATGTCCACCCAATGGCACGCTTGTGAGCCCTCAGTACTCTCAGCAGCTTCTCAACCTCTACTGTGGATAGATGACATGAGATGATCACTGGTAAGGATTTATTCTCACCTAGATATCGATTACAATGATCCGCGAGTCTTCAACTCTAACTCTGGAGCTTTTTCTGTGGATGGTACTGATCTTTCTGGCATCTGCCCAAGCTCTTCATATCTCTTCTTATCACACTGCTCGTAGGAATTCATCCAATTTGCATACTCCATCAGATTCGGGTCATTGCTACTATTATCATCTCATCGTGTCAGCACTTCTTCAAGCGCATCAGCATTTCTGAACCTATTTTCCGACACTGTTTCTTCGATCACATCAATGGAGAAGCAGTTGTCACTTGCCTCTGGGAAGGTTGCTGCTCGAAAAACATTGAAAATCACCTCTTCTTCTTCCACACGAAGTCTCAACTCACCTTTTCGAACATCAATGAGTGTCTGTCCTGTGGCTAGGAAGGGTCTGCCAAGGATAATGGGGATTGTGTCATTATCTCTCATGTCTAAGATGATGAAATCAGCGGGAAAGATGAACTTTTCCACCTTAACCAACACATCCTCAATGAATCCTCTAGGGTGGACGATGGAGCGGTCAGCTAGCTGCAAAGTGATGTTTGTAGGTCTGGCTTCTCCCATTCCATGTTTGCAAAACACCAGATAGGGCATCAAATTTATACCTGCCCCCAGATCACACAACGCCTTCTGACACTCAAACTTTCCTATAGTGCATGGGATGGTGAAACTCCCAGGATCTTTCAACTTTTGAGGTAGCTTTCTCTGTAGGATGACACTGCATTCTTCAGTCAACACCACTATTTCGTAGTCATCTATACTCCTCTTTTTGTTGAGGATCTCCTTCATGAACTTTATATAACTCAAAGATTCGCTCTAGTGCCTCAAAGAAACGGATGTTGAGTTGCAGTTGTTTGAGAACTTCCAGGAATTTAGAGAACTGTTTGTCAAGAGAACTTGTTTTTAGCCTCTGGGGGTACGGTATCTTCACCTGGGGTGCGTCCACAACAGCTCCCAAACTCATTGTACCTTCTGAGCCCTGGGTGCCACGGCCCTGAGATTTGGCGCCGTGGCGCCCAAACTCTGATCCCCAGATCGCCGCCGTGGCGCCAGCGGGCGCGTGGCGTCAGAATCTCGCGAAGTCTAAGTCCTTTTCTGGATACGGTGGTGGTGAATTTGCTTCCACTGGTTCGACAATTTTCAGGTCAATCTCCTGGCATTGCTCTTTTATATTCTCTCAAATATATTCAGGGTGATTCCCTTGTATTTTGTTGCTTAGCATGCCCGCGAGTTGTCCTATTTGCGTCTCCAAATTCTTTAGGTATACTCTCGTCTCATCCATGAACTGAGTTTGGTGCCTAGTTAGCCTGAGTATGGCTGCTCGTAGCCCATCCTGCTCTTCTTGTGGGACATGTGGATTACATTGTTGTTGATAGTTTTGTAACCCTTGATAGTGGTAATCCATGTTTGCAGGGTCCCTGAGATAAATCAAAACCAACAAACGGATCACGACACCAATACAAAAAAAAAACCAAATTAGAAATTAAGAATAGAAAGAATGATATTGAACTACGCCAATCCCCGGCAACGACGCCAAAAACTTGATGCGCGATTTATACACACGCTAAACGCAAGTGCACGTGTCGTGACAAGTAATATAGTCTAGAAGACCGAGTTATCGTCCTCAGGGATTAGTGTCCAATTATCAACCTTTATTCTGTGGTATCTATTTGGTAACCGATAATTTGATGAATTGTTTATAGCTATGATTATATATGCTAACTAAATTACTTTACTTTACTTCAGATATGGTGGAAATAGGGCTTCCAAATCTCTTCGACTATCCGCTCGCTTTACTTGTTAATGCAAATAATTATGGTTATTCTTCTCTGTTGAGACAGCAGGTTAACTAAGCCGTTTTATACTCCTGTTAAGGTAATATAAACACTCAACCCCAATGTAGAACTCTTCTATCTTTCGATGACAAGATTGACTACAAAGGAGGATTAAGAGCAATAACCTATTAAGCTACACAAGTATCGGGGTACTTTCGTCCACGATTTAAACCTATGTTTATTCAACTATAGCATATTCACAATCTCCCCTTTCGTCTTTCGATTAGAAATCATATAAGTTATGATAATTAGTGATCAATTAATTACCAAGCAATCAAAACAATTATTGAATAAATCTCAACAATAATAAGAAGAAACCAAAACATACATTAATTCATAAGAACGAGGTTCAAGCGATTCGACATGAAAAGCCCTAAATTAAGTTAGTTCCTAGCCATAGACATGCCAATAACTAAACTAATATCCAACATACACAAAAAAAGAAATAAAAGAAAGAACAAGAAATTACTCAAAAGTAAGTCTCTAATCTTGATCTTCAAGTTGTGATGAATTGTAAAGTGTGGAACCCTTCAAATCTGACCTAAAGGTCCTTTTTATATCACCAAAAACGTCCCAAACATTTTCCTTCTTGGCCTTGGCCCATTCCAATTCGGATTTGGAAATTTTCCCGAGTTGGCGTCGCGGCCCAAGCCGCGCTGCCAAACTTCTGCGGCTCTGCTTCTAGGCGCCAGTGGCTCTGCTCACATTATTGGTTGGTTGGCGCCGCCCTGTTTCTAGCTCGGGTTGCCAACTTTTCATTTTTTTGAGCTCTGGAACCTCTGTTTATGTCCTCTTTTCGCTCCTTCTCGCTAATGTGTCACTTTAAACCATTGTGATTCAAAAGAAAGAAAATATATCCTAACAAGACACATATTTGTACAAAAATGGGAAAAAGACTAACTAAAAATGACTCAAAAGGTGTATATAAAATACACCGATCAATTATTCGCTATCTTGAACCATTAATAGGATATATGTTCACAGCTCGATTTACTGATTGTCGATTTGATGAGACAATTTTTCCAAAATTAGGGGGAGAGAATAATGAAATAAAAATGGACATTTTGTGAAATAATACATCATTGTCCCATCTTGATCCACGTGCTTCTATTTGTGAGCAAGAGGTCCAAAATATTATTCACTTGCAGAAAATAGCAAATCAAATGTCAGACGCATTTACATATTTAAAAAGGATTATCAAATCACATATCCCTGCAAAGAATGTCCCAATTTGGATTGATGTCCATGTAGGATCATCTACTAGTGTCATGACAAATGAGTCTAAAGCACGCCTGAAGCGTGGTAGACCATTGAGTTCTGAAGATCGAAATCCTAGAAAAGAAAAATAAATGGTTAAGATGACACTAAGAAAGAATCTCATAAAGAAATGCAAGATTTGATCAATTCTGATATTCTTGAAGAAATCAATAAGCCTCAACTTCAAGAAAATGAAGAAATATCAATAAATCCAAATGAGGTTAGGACTAATTTGAATCGCTTGAAAATAAACGTGAATTATATTTTTGCTTATAATGTTGCAACTCGAATTATGCAAGATAGTGAGGATCTTGAACCCGAACCCCAATCTGTTAAAGAATGGCGAGAAAGATGTGATTGGCCAAAATGACAAGAGGCAATTCAATCAGAGTTAAACTCACTTACCAAACGGGAAGTTTTTGAACCTGTAGTCCAAACACCTAATAGTATTAAGCATGTTGGTTATAAATGGGTTTTTGTGCGAAAAAGAAATGAGAAAGATGAGATACAAATATATAAGGCACGCCTTGTTGCACAAGGATTTCACAAAGGCCTGACGTCGATTATAAAGAGACGTACTCACCTGTTATGGATGCAATAACATTCTGTTATCTCATTAGTTTCGCAATCCATGAGAGACTTAAGATGCACTTAATGGATGTAATTACAGTCTATCTTTATGGAAGATTTGAAAATGAAATATACATGAAAATTTCTGAAGGATTTAAGATGTCTGAAGCATGTAGTTCAAAGTCTCGAGAAATGCACTCAATCAGATTGCAAAGATCATTGTATGGTTTAAAGCAATCTGGACACATGTGGTATAACCGCCTTAATGAGTATTTGTAAAGGAAATCTATACAAATGATGTCATTTGCCCATGTATTTTTATAAAGAAAACAATATCGGAGTTTGTAGTACTTGTTGTATATGTTGACGACATAAACCTCATTGGAACTTCTGCAGAGCTCAAAAAGGTGATTGATTATTTAAAGAAAGAATTTGAGATAAAAAAACTTGGAAAGACAAAATTATGTCTTGGTTTACAAATTGAACATTTGACAAATAATATATTTGTCCATCAACCTGCATATACAGAAAAAATGGTGAAACAATTTTATATGGATGTAGCACATCCATTAAGTACTCCGATGATTGTTATATCACTTGATGTAAATAAAGATCCGTTCCGACCACAAAAAAAGAATGAGAAATTTTTTAGTCCTGAAATACCATATCTTAGTGCAATCTGTGCACTAATGTATATTGCCAATACCACAAGGTATGACATATCATTTTCAGTTAATGTGTTAGCAAGATATAGTTGTGCTCCTACAAGGAGACACTGGAACGAAACTAAACACATATTGCGGTATTTAAAAAGGACTGTCGATTTGGGCTTATTTTACTATAACAGTTACAGTCCAGATCTTGTTTGTTATGATGATGCAGTGTATTTATCTGACCCACACAAAGCTAGATCTCAAACAGGCTATGTATTTATATGTGGGTCATATCTTGGCGATCTACAAAGCGGTCTATCGTGTCAACCTCTTCAAATCATGCTGAGATAATAACAATTCATAAAGCAAGTCAAGAAGTTGTGTGGCTGAGGTCAATGATACATCTCATTAGAGAAAAATGTGGTTTTAAATGTGATAAAATACCCAAAATCTTATATGAAGATAATGCAACATGCATTGCTCAACTGAAAGGAGGATTCATAAAGGAGATAGGACAAAACACATTTCACCAAATCTATTTATGATTTTATTAGAGGATAAATCAAAATAGTTGTAACCATAGTAATTCAACGGATAACCCAAAAATACACAAACGATAAAATGGGCTTGAAGTTTGTTAATTGGAGTGATGGGAAGAGAGGATAGCACAAACATCAAAACACCCTAAGATGAGAATACGAAAGATCATTACGATAAATAATTTTTAGTGCAGATTAGTGTGCTAATCCTTCGCTAGGGAGTATGTTGAGGTAAGTAGTCATTTGTAATGCATGATGCCAAAAGGAATGTGGTAATGAAATATGGGCTAATAAAGTCGGAACAGTATTATTAACGGTACAAATTTTTCTTTCGGCTTTCCCATTTTGTGAGGACGTATGAGGACAAGAAAACCTAAAACATATGTCATTATCATTACAAAATTCTCAAAATGGCCCGTTTTCAAATTCCATTCCATTATCACATTAAATATTTTTAATTTTCCGTTCAAATTGGGTACGGATGAATGCTCTAAACGATAGAAAAGTGGAATATACTTGAGACTTTTTAGACAACGGAAAATTCCATAAAAAATTAGAATAATATCCAAAAATAGCACATAATAACGATGGCCCAAAGAGCTCAAAACGAGATATGACCACAAATCACTATAAATAATATCAAATGACATCAAAGTACAAGAATTTGAAGCAACAAATGGTAACTTAACATGTTTCCCAAGCGGACAAGAAGGACAAACATTAGTACTATGCGTAATATTACACTCAATAAAATTATTGTTTTTAAGAGAGGAAATAACAGACTCCCCCGGATGACCCAAACGCGCATGCCATAAGGAAGGTGCTAAGGCGGCAAACATTGACGATGTGTCTTGATTAGTGGAAGTGGTGATGGGATAAAGTTCGCCCCAACTATTACATCTCATTAGAGGTATCCCTGTCGAAAACTCCTACACAAAAAATCCAAAAGGGTAAAAGTAAACAGAAACCCAATTATCAATTATAAATTTTTGAACAGACACCAAATTTTTAATTAAGTGATGGAAATGAAGGATATTTTCAAAGCGAGAGATGAGTCCGGGGGAGATAAATTTGTGTAACCTTAACCATGAATTGGAATTGAATGATCATTATCAATAATTATGCCACGATTGTTGCTCAAATTAAAATAAGACGAGAGATTACCTGGTGCAGACGTCATGTGAGAAGTAGCACCGGTGTCCATGTACCAATTTGCATCTGAGAAATTTAATCCAAGTGTATGCATCGCTGCCTCGATATCCGTGTGTGTCGGGGATGCATGGCCCAGGTCGGTAGCGGCGAGGGCTGTTGAGGCGAGATCCAAGAATACTGCGTGTTGCGAGGCGTGCTCGCCCATTTGTGTTGCGCATTGTTGCGATATTTCTAAGTGCTTACGCAAGTGTACGTATCATTCAAGTATGATTTGTAATATGGTATATGGTATATCATAATGAGCAGGGTTTTATACTTGAGAAAACTTGCGGTTTGGACCCTTTTAACCCTCTGAAATTCAGCCCAAAAATCAGATTTTCCACAGGCTGGCGCCACGACGCTAAAAATCTGACGGCAATCGGACGCTTGCGGTGTTTTGGTATGGCCTCGGCGTCCTTGGCTAGATTTTCTGATTCTGTGTCCTTTTTTCGTCCAGACTTCGTCTGATTTCTTCTATACTTCCCGGGACTTCTTAGACTTCATTCCTTGGCCTTTTATTAAGCTCATTTCATCCTCGATTATGTACTTCCTCCTTTATGATCGATGTGACTCAAAAGAAAGAAAAACAAACCTAATACTATACTAAACACAAATGAAATGAGTAAAATACTAACTAAAAAGGACTCAAAAATGTATACAAATACACTTAACAAGCACCCCCAAACTTACACTTTACTCGCCTCGAGTAAAGCACTAAACAAAAACAAAAATAAAAATAAAAATAAAGACTTTGAAATGGATTAAGTAGTCATAGCAATGCTTCTTCAAAATTATGGATGAAAGTTAGGGTGATATGTTAGAACATACATAGCATGAATATTCAGTAATCTAGAATTTCAAGTTAGATATTTCGCAAATTCACTTAGATCACAATCACTGGAATACAAGCACCTAACTTATGCATGTCAATTTCATTTCATCTTTCCCAAAACGCTATAGACCTGTTTAATTGTTATTCTCCACTAATCACAGATATACATATTAAAGATCATCAGGATTTTCAAGGGTTGTAATGTAGGCTTAGATAGGAGTAGATAAAAGTAGGCATTTAGGCTCAAATTACGTACCATAAACATTTTTCATTCAACTCTTTTTCCTTCTTTTTGACTTTCTTTTTAATCGCATACCTATTTTCCCCCTCTTTTCTTTTGATAGAATGAGATACATTATAAATAACAAGCACCCCAAACTTAGATTTTTGCATATTCTTCATTGGGGTGCATCAATTTTTCACTCTCTTTTTATTTCTTTTTCAACACTTTTCATTCCAAGAGTTTTCAATTATCCCTTATGGCACAACAAAGGAATCATAGGGTGTCGAAGAAAGAACTTATTTTAGGCTCAAATGGACTGGCTAGTGATACAATTCATGTCAGGGTAG
Organism: Przewalskia tangutica; assembly: GCA_029844215.1. Lineage (NCBI taxonomy): Eukaryota > Viridiplantae > Streptophyta > Magnoliopsida > Solanales > Solanaceae > Przewalskia > Przewalskia tangutica. Next base: position 128,647,553 of record CM056721.1, read on the forward strand.
GTAATGAATGGTCAAAAGTGCTATCAAAGAAATGCTTGAATCATCTCTATAAATATGTACATCTTAACTATTTCGCCTCAAATAACAAGCAACCAGATTTTCTAGATATTTTTCAACCTTTCTTTCCATAACTGACACACATAGACTAAGCACAAATATCTCAAATAATTAGATGTCATGAATTTTTGGCATATCTAACTTAAGCACACAGATTGTCGCTTTTAATTCCATTACATTATTTCACTTTATCCACTAAATATCTTTAGCAACTACAACATGCATGATCCATAAAAAAATTACGACACAAAAACACATAAAACAATCAAAAAGACTCAAAAACAAAACAATGAAACAAAATAAGACAACCCCCCAAACTTAATCAACACATTGTCCCCAATGTGTGAAGACTAAAGATAAATGGACAACTTACTTACACAACGCAACGGTCATAACGGAGGTCTGGGAGGAAATTTTTTGGAAATTACACGACATCTCGGCTCTCTGAAGTTTCAGCGTCGTGGCCCTGCATTTTGGCGCCACAACGCTGTGCTCGATCATTGTTCTTTTCTAGCATTTTTTATCATTTTCCGCTCAGGGTCAGTCCCTAGTCCACCTGCTATCAAAACATAAGGCAAAACCTGTCACGACCCGACCTCGGGCCCGTGACTGGTGCCTTACCCCGGGCACCCTAGTGATACAAACATCAGAGAAAATCAGCGGAAATAAAAACTTACACATGAAACAAGATATATTATAATAAAAACAGGTTAACCAAAACGGTTACCTTCCTGAATATATACATCAAAATCGAACAGTAAATCCTTTACAAACCCTGACCACAACAGTACTACAGACCTCTACGGATTTTATAACAACTATGACGAGACAGGGCCCCGCCATACCCCTGAATGTACAACAACCTACAATCTCAGAGAATCATACCACAAGATAAGCCTCCGGAGAAACGGAGCTTCCCAAAACGCTGAATTGTGATCCTATGAGCGAGGATCAACAATCGTGTACTTTCTACTGCAGATGAACGCAGCCTCAAGGAGGTCGATAACAGTACCAAGTATGTGAAATCAAAATATCAGAATGAAATCATAATTTATAAAAAGCGAGACATGTATGATAACCAAACTATACCCATAATATATAAACATCATAAGTCGTGGACTCGCGCCTCAAAGTCATCACTCAAATATAGCCATGGGTCTCACGCCCACAACATCAATCATGCGTGGAATACCTTCCTCACCGGCAGCCTATGATATAACAACACCAAGGAGTACACATGAACACGAGTCCCACTGTGTCATAAAACCGCACGGCAAGTACGAAGGCATAGCTACGAACGAACCCGCATCATCCATCGGCCGGGCAAGTACGAAGCCAACTACCGATACCAAAGCCGTGCAACAATACTATGTAACCATACCACGGGCGACAGCGGGCAAGTACGAAGCTAACTACCGTAACCACTGCGTCACGTCGACCGGCAAGCACGGGGCTAACTACCGATACCAGTCGTGATCACGACTTCGCCACGGTCGACACGGCAAGTCACGACCAACTACCAGATCCACCGCGCCACGTAGGCGACGGCAAGCACGGCCAACTACTGTACCAAGGTCAGAATCACGAGACTTTGCCACAAACCGAGCGGGCAAGTCGGGCTAACTACCGATACCAAATCCGAATCACCACGGCCGGGCAAGTACGAGAGCCAACCACCGATACCAAGGCCGACCAAGAAACCTCGCTGAGAGCTAGTCCATGGAACAACAATCCTAATGGAACCATACCCGTGGGCCACCCAACGTGTCAGTAGGTCCAAGGATATAACAAGACCACACTCCTAGTGGAAGCATACTCGTGGGCCATCCAACGTGTCAGTATGTCCATCAATCAACCAGATAGCCGGCCCTCCATCGAGAGACTCGGTAGCACAGAATCAAAACACTTGCACAACAAAGGCTATCACATCAAGCATAGGCAAGTTCAACGTACTTTAGACATTCCTTTTTTTTATTACAACAAATTCGGATTTTTACCCCCAAGGTACTACATGCTTAATTCTTTCAAAAAAAAAGATCCATTTCATTCACAAAAAGTCACACGATACCCGTAGTATCAAAATAGAGTAACTATCTGTTTAAGTAAACCAAAATAATTTTCATACTTTCTTTTTAAACCAAATCATTTCTCCATTTAAGGTCAAGTTACCATTTTAAATCCAATAACAAAAAACCATCCTTTTGTTTTCATAAAGTCGTTATAACTAACTTCCCATAAAGCTGTTATAACACTTTATGTTTTAAACCAAAACACTTCAAGTTCTCAAGTCTCTTTTCTTTTAGAAATCAAGTTCTCATCAGGAATTTAAGAAAATCAATACTTGTTATTAATGATTTTATTAAAGCAGCCATGATCTAGGAAATGTAATACCATTTTGTCTTATCTTAGCTTCTATGCAGATGGAGGTTTCTACTGGTTTTAATATAATTAATTATTTGTCAATACATTTTCCTTTATTAACGCAGCAGTGGTTTGTTCGATACTTATTCTTATTTCCGAAATCAATATAACTTATTCCTTTTAAAACCCAATTACCCATTTCTCATAAATGCGGTTTCACAACTTTTTAACACAATTCAAGTCCTTAATATTTCACATCAAGTCATTTATCTTTTAAAAACCACAAACCATTTCTTTACCTACATAAAGTTGTTATAACAAACTTCCCATAAAGCTGTTATAACACTTTATGTTTTAAACCAACCAAATTCGTTTAGCACACGTACGTCTACCGTACTACATAGTTCACACAATCATGCTAGAAAATATAGGAAGAGGTTCACATACCTCGCGACGATTATCGACAAAAAGCAAAAAGCTCCAAAGTATCAGAACCTCAAGTCCTTTCCACCCTTCAAGTAGAATACGCTACTCGCAATCTTCAACCTATAATGGCCATAAAATGTCTATCAACTTCGATCTCTTTGTAGCACAATTCAAAGTACAAGGTTCCTTATCCTACGAAAAATTGGCGGACCTCCCCCGCAACCACATAAATCTCCTCCTCTATCAAGGCCCGCTACCAAGACAACAACTCGAGGGGTTACACGCCTAACCTGACGTGTATAATTCTACCCACAATAATACTACAAGTCTCAGAATACGGTCAATGTAAATACAGTTCAATTCTTTATAATCATCCTTCTAATATATCTTATACTCAATTCTAAACTACTACAATATGTAATATCCAATTACAATAGAGGGACATAGATTATTACCTCGATAAGCCCAAAATTATCCAAGATTATAAGTCGATCTGAGCAACGTTTAGCTCGATTCCTTGCGCTCCAACCCAACCCGCTCCAAGCAACCCTTAGAAGTTTCTAAACAACTTCTCTTAACACTTCATCTAAGCTATGAAGATTTTTCTAGGGCTTCATTTTGCGACTATTGGAATAAAGTAGTATTTTCGGCTCTTAATATTTGAAATAACTTTGGAATACTACTAGGAATACTAGGCTAAGGTATTTGGGATAATACAACAATACTTGAAGTATTTCTACACAAAGTGGGGTTGGGCGAGAACAACTTGGGAGGGAGGGAGAATTTGCGTTGGAAAGATATTTCAAGTGTGGATGAAATTAAGTCTTGCAACAAAGGGGTATTTATAGATAAATCAATGGCTAGGATTAAAGCAAATGTAAGGTGAGGATTGGGGACATGTGTGTGGGTAATCTACCAACCAAATGTCCACCACAAAAATGGGACAAGTGGCTTGCCACTTGTCCCCCAAGAAAAACGTCCAAGTGCCCTCACTTTCGGCCATAGGGCCACATGGGGGTGACACGTGTCGCCCACCCTACTCGTCCAAAATATTTCATCTTCCGAAAAGATCCGCAATGCCAAAAATCCGAAAATAAAGTGGGCCCCACAAAACCGTAAATTCTCCCGTGGGCCCCACGTGACCAATTCGGAAATAAAATTCCATAATTCTTAAAAATTCCAAAAAGTCCGAATACCAAATCTGGGAATCCAATTCCCATTAACGAACTTTTTTCCTTCACAAGATCCGGAAACTTTTCCGTCGAAAAATCACATCTTTCTTCTTTTCCAATTTTTGTGTCGTATTCTCGTACGTACGTCCTCACATACATACCCTGGAACTACGGGGTGTAACAAAACCCAAGACCGTGAGACTGTTCAAGATAAAATAAAACAACTAAAACAAGAATTGAAATAACATAATTAAAAACATTGGGTTGCCTCCCAAGTAGAGATGACAATGGATCCTGGACCCGATCCGAATCCGGTGGATCCAGATCCATTTTATAGGATATGGATATTCAAAGTTTGGACCCGATGGATCCGGATAGGACCCGGATCCGTTTATGATGGATCAGATCTGGATCTGGATCTTGTCTTTGAGATCCGTATCCGGTCCAGATCCGACATGTGAATCCGTTTTTTATTAAATTAATTATATATTTATTATTTATACATCATGGCACCGAATCCTTTGTAATCTTAATTTTATTTTATATTCAAAGGACCGAAGGCCATTATTTTTTTAATTGAGACACGTTTTGCGTGTTATTCTTTAATCATTATATTAATCATTTATGTGGTACTTATGTAGTAGCTTAGATATTGAGAGGATTGTTTCTCACTACAGCAATAGCCAATAGGTATAACAATTGTCAACAATATCATTTAGTCCTAATTTACGGATGCATTCCTCATGATTCCGTTAAATTAAATTGACTCTTTTTCTAGAAAATTTGGACTGATTAGAAGGTATAACTTAATAATCAGTCACTTTGATTTGGATCCAGATCCGATCCGTGGATCCGATGGATCTGGATTTGGATATGATTTTATGGACCCTATGGATCTGGATCTGGATCTGGATCTGGATACATGTATGTAAAACGGATCTGGATCTAGTAGGATCCGGTCCAGATCCTACCCGTTGCCATCCCTACTCCCAAGTAGCGATGTCTTTAACGTCTTTTAGACGGACGCAGGTTACTTACTAAATCAAGGGGGTATAGTATCCCCTCCGCATATCCATTTTAGCATCATTCTATTTCTCTTCCTCCTCTTCTTTTTCACAGTGCTGATTTCAGAGGAGTTCAATTCTTTTTCATCAACTGCTAGTTCAGAAGTCTTACCATCAAGGGCATCAGTACCCTTGAAACTTTCATGAGGAGCCTTTTTATCAACTACACCAACAGCGAAGCATCTATCATAAACTTGTGGTTTAGGGGATGGTCTGAGAACTTTGAAGATCATCTCCTCATCTTGAACTCTGAGCTTCAACTCTCCCTTCTCAACATTAATAAGTGCCCTCTCTGTGGCTAGGAATGGTCTCCCAAGGATGATGGACATATTTTCATCTTCATCCATCTCAGACAATCCCCTGAACCACAAGTTTATGATAGATGCTTCTCTGTTGGTGTAGTTGATAAAAAGGCTCCTCATCTTGAACTCTGAGCTTCAACTCTCACTTCTCAACATCAATAAGTGCCCTCTCTGTGGCTAGGAATGGTCTCCCAAGGATGATGGACATATTTTCATCTTCATCCATGTCTAAAATGAGGAAATCAACAGGAAAGATGAATTTACCTACTTGTACCAACACATCTTCAATAATTCCTTCGGGATGCACAATCGAGCGATCACTAGCTGCAGGGTGACTGTGGTTGGTCTCGCCTCCCCCAAACCAAGTCTTTTATACACAGATAGGGGCATTAGGTTGACATTTTCCCCCAAATCACACAGGGCTTGCTTGCATGTCAACTTCCCTATGGTGCAAGGTAAGGTGAAACGTCCTGGATCTTTCAACTTAGGGGGAAGTTTCTTCTGCAAGATAGCACCGCATTCCTCTGTCAGTGCTATTATCTCATAGTCAGCCAGCTTCCCCTTCTTAAACAGGATATCTTTCATGAACTTCACATAAGCTGACATCTACTCCAAAGCTTCAATGAATGGAAGATTGATATGCAGTTTTTTGAATACTTCCAAAAAATTTGAAAACTGCTTATCCAAAGTCTTCTTCTGCAGTCTTTGAGGGTAAGGAATTTTTTCTACATATTCTCTCATGACTGCTGGTGAAGCTCTCTCTATAATAGGGCGGTCCTCAGTAACCCTCTCTTTCTCTGCCTCAACTGCTTTCTCCTGTTCAACCACTGGCTGGGGTGCAACCTGCTCTAACTGTTTCCCACTCCTCAAGCTAATTGTTTGGCACTGTTCTCTTGGGTTAACCACAATATTGTTGGGAATATTTCCTTGCTCTCGGTTGTTCAGCATGTTAGCTAGTTGTCCCACCTGCGTCTTCAAATTCCTGATGGATGATCTGGATTCTGTCATGAACTGAGTCTGGAAATTTGTCAAGGTCAACAAAGCTGCTTGCAACTCACTCTGCTTCTCTTGTGAGTCTGGTGGGCTGAACTGTTGTGAGGATGATGCCTGAAATTGTGGTTGATGCCCTTGTTCATTCTTCCATGAAAAATTTGGGTGATTTCTCCACCCCGGATTGTATGTGTTGGAGAATGGATTGTTGTAGCACCTCTGAAAATTCCCCATTGCCTGAACTGCTCTATGGACACATTATTCGGGTCGACTGATGTACACCTATCAAAAGTATGGGAACCCCCACAGATTTCACATCTCACTGGTGTCTAAACCGCTTTAACTGCCATGGTGCTCTGCTGTATCTGTTTTGTCAAAGTGGCAACCTTTGCAGTCAATGCAATGATAGCATCCAACTCATGAATCCCAACCACTTTCCTGTTGTTCACTACTCTCTCATCGGACCCCTGATGGTTGTTTGTGGCCATGTCTTCTAACAGATCATGTGCCTCATTGGCACTCTTTTTCATGAATGTTCCCCCTGCTGCAGCATCAATAATGGTACGAGTTGTACCACACATACCATTGTAAAATATGTGGACTAGCATCCACTTCTCAATCTAATGATGTGGGCACTTCCTCTGCAAGTCTTTAAATCGCTCTCGTGCATCATATAGTGATTCTCCCTCCAGCTGATAAAAGTTATTCAACTCACCTCTGAGCTTCGCTGCCTTAGCTGGGGGGAAGAACTTGGCAAGAAACTTCTGGGCTAAGTCTTTTCATGTAGTGATGGAGTTCGCCTGTAATGAGTTCAGCCAGCACTTTGCTCTGTCCCTGAGTGAGAATGGGAAGAGTCTCAACCGATTGGTGTCATCAGTAACACCATTGTACTTAAAAGTTGCACACAGCTCCAGAAAATTTGCTAGATGCAAATGACTTCAAACTGGTATCCCCCAAACTGAACTGAGCTTTGAACTATGTGCAGTATGACTGGTTTGATTCAAAATTATTGGCTTCAATAGCTGGAAGCCTGATGCAAGTCTGCACCCCTGTAGTTGTAGGCATCACATAGTCCCCCAAACTCCTTTCTGCAGGGACTTGTCTTAAAATATGTGGTAACTCATCATTCACCATATTCTGATTCTGTTGATCTTCCATTGCTAACAAATCAACAGTTCTTTTATCTTTTCTGTTCTGTCTGCACAATCTTTCAATTTCAGGGTTCAGAGGGATAGGAGTGTCTGCTCGTCTCCTACTTCGCATAAACTAATTTCCTGAAATTGATCAAAAACAACAAACAGATCACGACAAACAAAACTAAAACAAAATAAAAATAAAAACCAAATTAGAAATAAGAATAGATAATTCGATATTAACAGTACGCCAGTCCCCGACAACGGCGCCAAAAACTTGTTGCGATATTTCTAAGTGCTTACGCAAGTATACGTATCGTTCAAGTAATAAAGATCTGTAAGACCGAGTTTATCGTCCACAGAGACTTGTTTATTAAGTACCGAATATCTATTCTATAGTATCTATTTGGCAATCGTTCTTTTATTTGGATTTATGACTAAGAATTACGACTACGTGCAGAAAATAAACTAAAGATTATAATACTTTGGGTTTATAACAGTTATGAAGGAAATATGGCTTTCAATCTCCTTAACTATCCACTCTTTCACGTGTTAATGTGATGCTAATGACTCTTCTTCTTATTAAGATTGCAGGTTAACTAATCCGTCATCATATTCCGGTTAGGATATACGCGAGTTCAACCTTGTGCAGAAACCTTCTATATTTCTATGATAGATTTACCACACAGGAGGATTAAGAACAGTAACCTTAATTACTACACAAGTATCGGGGTACTTTCGTCCACGATTTTAACCTATGTCTAGACAATTACAACATATTCAAATCTCCCCTCTCGGATCTCGATTCGAAATTATATAAGTTATGACAATTAATAGCTAGTTAATCATCAAACAATCAAAGCAATATTGAATAGATCTTAATACGCTGAAGAATAAATCAATAATTAATGCATTAACTATATAAAAGAGCTCAAGAAGATTCGATGGAAACCATACTAAAGTAATTAGCTCCTAAACATTGTCATGTCAAGAACTAAATTACAATCTAACATAAACTGAGCCTACTTTGCACTCTTGATTTTCTTTTTCAATTGATTTCTAACAGGATTGGAAAATGTCACTGTGCGTAACACATCTAATTGGAAGTAAAATGAAGATAATGTGATTTACTCTTTCATTTGTAGTTGGATTAACCCTTGTTGGGTTGGGCTAAGTGATGCGCGAAAAGATGCACACACTTTAACGCAAGTGCACGTTATCGTGACAAGTAATATAGTCTTGGTAAGACCGAATATCGTCCACAAGGATTAGGGTTCAAGTACCAACTATCTATCTTTTGGTATCTATTTGGCAATCGATATTTGATTTTGTTGTTTATAACTAAGAATTATAAAGACTAATTTAACTAATGTGTTTACTTCAGTTGTGATGGGAATAGGGCTTCCATGTCTCCTCAACTATCCGCTTATGTTATTTATTAATGCAATGAATTATGGCTTTCTTCTCTCGGAGCTAGCAGGTTTACGAAATCGTTTTATATTCCCGTTAAGGATATATAAACACTCAACTGATGTTGCTCCTTTCTACCTTCGGTGATAAGGATAACTCTATAGGAGGATTAAGAACAAAAACCTAGTTAACCGTCACGCGCGTCGTAAAATTAGGATTGTTAAGCCTCTCATTAACGCTACATAAATAATTGAGGTATTTTCATCCCCAATCCATAATATGTCTACCCAACTTACAGCATATTCACAACCTCCTCCTTTCGAAGTTTGATTAGAAATCATATAAATAATGATAATTAGTGATCAATTAATTACCAAGCATTCAAAGCAATTATTGGATAAATCTCAACAAGAAGAAGAATAACCATAACATGCATCAATTTATAACATAAGTTTCTAGTGAATTAACATGGAAAGCCCTATAAAAGAATTAGTTCCTAGCCATTGACATGACAAGAACTAATTCAAGGTTCATCATACAAAACTGAAATAAAGGAAGAGAAAAGGAAAGAAAATTACTAAACTATGGTATCCAATCTTCAAAGCAAGAATCCTTGTGTTGTGCAAGAAAGGGAACCCCTTAGAACTGCCTAGGGTTCTCCTTTTATAGGCTGAAAACTGCCTCAAACTTTTCCTTCAGTCCTGGCCCAGAATTTCGTCTAAAAACCTGATTTTCCCGCGTCGGCGCGCACCTTTGGCGCGCAGCGCGGGAACTGCGATGCCGGGTGATTTGGCGTCGCGGCCACGATCTCTGGCTGCGTGGCGCCGCGGCGCTGGAACCTCTGCAGCCTCTCTGATGATTAGGCGTCGCGGCCCTGCTTCTAAATGCAGGAGGCGCCGCGGCGCTGATCCGGGTTTCTGCCTCGTTCGCCACTTTCTCGTCTTTTAAGCTCTGGAACCTCCTCTTTTAGCTCCTTTTCCGCCATTTGGCCATTTTAACCACTTTGACTCAAAAGAAAGAAAAACTATCCTAATACGACACTTATTTGTACAAAAAGAGACAAAATATTAACTAAAAATGACTCGAAAAGTGTATATAAAATACACCGATCAAATACCCTCAAACTTAACCTTTGCTCGCCCTCGAGCAAAGATAGAAAGAAAGAAATAAAAGACTCAAGAAAAACGAAAATAAAGGACTCACTGACATTGATCACTTTTGCTGCATTGGTGTTATCTAGAAAAACATGAAGGTTAGCAGAATAATATGCAGGAACATATAGCATGAAATTTTAGTACACTAAACACATTAAGCTAGATATTACGCAAACTCATTTTTATCATGCTTAATGGAAGTCAACATACTGAATCATGCTTGAAAAATAGAGAAAATCCTATGGCATGCTTACTTGTTATTCTCCACTAATCCTGGATAAGCATAAAAGAGATCTTCAGGACTTTAAGGGTTGTAATGTAGGCTTAGGTATAGGTAGGTAAAATAGGCATTTAGGCTCATTTTTGTGTATCATAAGCTCTTTAGCTTTTCAGTGTTTCCCTTTTCTTTTGATTCTTTTCTTCACTTCAAATCAATCTTTCCCCTCTTTTGTTTTGGGAGAGTGAAGTGTATAATAATGACAAGCACCCCCAAACTTAGGCTTTTGCCTATTTCTTATTACTTTTTTATTGGGGTGCATCACAGTTGTTCACTCTTTTTGTCTCTTTTTTAACACAATTTATTCCACTATTTCACATTTTTACTTATGGCACAATTTGTGGGAATATAGGGTGTCAAAGAAGAAGTTTCAATTTTCAGGCTCAATGGGGATGACTAAGGATACTTTTAAAGTCCGGGATAGAAAAGAGTGGTAAGAATTGGCTATCAAAGAAATGTCTGAGTCATCTCCCTAACATGCATATCCTAACTATTTCGCCTCAAATAGAAAGCAATCATAACACATAAGTTTTCATCATTTAGCATGCATAATTTAAGCAAGAACTCCAAATAGACAGATTTTGTGAGTTTTTGGCATATCTACCCTAGGTGTTTAGATAGTTGCTTCTAATTCCATTACATTATTCCACCTTACTTTACTAGGTGTTTCTAGTAACTACAGCATACATGATCTTTTGACAGACAATTATGACTTAAAAGAAAAAAAATTGTGACTCAAAAATATACAAAAACAACAAAAAAAAACTTAACATACTTATAACAAGACACAAATAAAACACCCCCCAAACTTAAATCACACATTGTCCCCAATGTGTGTAGACTCAAAGACAATAAAAGAAATAAGACACTTACAGACTTGGCTAAAATGGTGGTGGTGGCGGTGGCATGGGATAGTGCATGGACCACTGGTTGAACAAGGAACTCATCTCATTGATTTGTTGTCGCGTTTCTTGCTGTCCTTATATCAATGTGTCCAAACTCTGCATCATCCTCATCTGATTCTGAAGCAATTGCTCCATCATGGGCGCTGAGGGTTCTGAATATGTGGTAGGCTGGTGGCTAGGCCCTGCTGCATATTGAGCCCCTATTTCAGGCTCATCCTCGTTCATTGCGGCCTCTGCTGCTGTTGGTTGTGCCCTTCTTCTTGCTGCTGGGGGGCTTGGGTCTGGGAAGGAGTGCACTATCCCATAAGACATAGGCAATTGGTTTCTCTCTTGAGTGTCATTGGGTGGGGTTGGGACCCCATTGAAGGCGCATAGAGTTGTAATGATTGAGCCATGTCCCAACTCACCCGTTGTTACCAACCGGCTGGTCTCTTCAATACTTTGTATTATCTCTCTCCCCACATCAATCGTCTTCCCCTTCATAATTCCATATATCAATTTGATCCTATCTTCTGGCACTCTGGTGAAGTGCGTGGATGGAATCGTGCGCGCCGAAAATACAACCAACCTGGTCGCCTTGTTGAACTAACACACGCTGATCCTCTCGACCCATTTCGCAATATCAAATGCGGCCCGGGGTAGTTTCATCGTGGTGCGCGGCATTCCAGTTGATGTTGTTGGTGCTCCTAGACCATGTTCTAAAATGGTTCCAATCACCATCTCCTCCTTCAACATCATCTGTTTCAAATTCCGCATTTACCGCTTCTGCCGTCACATGCACATATTTTCCCCTTACAAAGCATCCATTTTCCCCCTTCTCCGGAAGATTAGCATAAAATTCACGCACCATCACTGTGTTCATAGGTGCTATCTTTCCGGGTTTTACAAATCTCTTCCACCCCCTCATCTCAATCATCGCCCGAATGGGCTCATACACATCTCCCTCTTACAGCGAGTCTCTTTGATAGTCCATGCCCCTTTCAGGGATTAAGGGTCTTGTTTTGAGTTTATGGTATCTATCTTGAGCACTTCGGCTGACAAACCTAGTCTCATCATATTGCGGGGCTGATGTAGATGCGGAGGCTCTTCTTTTTCTGGCGGACATGGTTAAATTACTTTCTGCAGCTTACAACTTAGTAGCACAAATATTCCCCACACAATCAACAATTAGCAGCTAAAACACTAACACCCCCAACTTCAACTCTACTACCCAATACCCACACCCTCCTTGTCTACTCCTTCTCTAAACTTCACAACCAATTTTTCAGCACCCCAACTACTTCACAATGCACACTTCTCCAAACTACTACCTTCTTTAACTACTGAAAGCTTTCAAGAAAAGATGAAGATTACCTTTTTATGGTGTTCTTCAAGGTGTTCTTGCTCCTAATGGTGATTTGAGGCAATGGAATGGAGTTTTGTTGGTTGAGATAGCTAAGGGTTTTAGGAATTTAAGAGTTTTGGTTGTGGTTGGGTTTGATTTGTGGAGGATTTGTGGGTAAATTGTGGATTTTCGTGGGTTTTGTGGAGAAGGGGGGTTAGGTTTTGGTTTTGAAATTGGGGAAAATCTGATTTCTGGGCGTCTTTTAATTTTTTCTGGCGATTCATTCACATGGCTGCACCTGCATGTGCTGCAGCTGATGCGCTCGCTTGGGAATTTGCGCCAACCCTGAATACGCGCGCTAGACTTGGCAATTTTTCGATTTTTGCGCGCTGCTCCTCGCAGCCGCGGCTAAACTTCGCTTTTCGCTTTTCGCCAGCGCGCTACGGCAGCCACCCGCTTTTTCGCTCGAAATCTCCTGCTCTCGCCGCTTTTCAATTTATCGCCTGCACTACAATCACAAAGACAAACACTACCTCCGTGAGACCGTTCTTAATAAAAACTATTAAAGTAAAATAAATCAAAATACCTTGGTTGCCTCCCAAGTAGCTATTGTCTTTAACGTCTTTTAGCCGGACGCAAGTTTCTTAGTTTAATAAACGTGGGGTGGATCAACCCCACAACTAATCCATTTTCTCCACATTTTTCGTTTTCTTTCTCTTCTTCTCCTCTTAGCATTATCGTTAAGGGGAAGTTCAGAACACATACCGCTTCATGGAGGTTTGGCAAACCATGCACGCCGTGGCTCATCTCCTTTGGGTGACTTGTCTTGGCTCACGGGGTTTGATGGTGCTGATTGCAAAGCACCTACTCATGGTTGGTGGCTCAATGATGTGTTTAAAAACTTTAAACACCATTTCTTCCTTCTCCACCCTCAATGTCAACTCTCCTCTTTCTACAGCGATCAAGGCTCTCCCGCCGCTAGGAATGGTCTCCCAATATGATAGGGATTTCTGCATCCTCTTCCATGTCAAGAATGAGGAAGTCCGCAGGAAAAAAGAATTTTCCTACTTTGACAATCACGTCCTCAATCTTCCCTCTTTGATGAACCACTATCCTATCGGCTAGTTGCAGGCTCACAGTGGTTGGTTTTGCCTCACCCAACTCCAATCGTTTAAATACCGATAAGGGCATTAGATTTATACTTGCCCCTAAATCACACAGAGCCCTGTTGCATGTCACCCTGCCCACTGTGCAAGGTAGTGTGAAGCTCCCTGAGTCTTTTAGTTTTGGTGGCAACTTCTTCTGCAAGATAGCACTACACTCCTCCGTCAGTGCTACTATTTCGTACTCTCTCAGTTTCTTCTTCTTCCCCAAGATCTCCTTCATGAACTTGAAATAGGAGGGCATCTGCTCCAAAGCCTCTATAAAATGTATGTTGATATGCAGCTTTCTGAATGTCTCCAAAAATTTGGAGAATTGTTTGTCAACCGCTTCCGTAATCTCTGGGAATGGGATCTTCTCTGTATACTCCTTCTCCGAGTTTTCTACTATCGGGCGAGATTCAACCACCTTCTCTTTTTCTATCTCGCCTTTGCTCCACTCATCGGCCGGTGAGATTGTTGTTCCAACCGCTTGCCACTTCTCAATTGTGCCGCATGGCATTGCTCCTCGATTCACCTCTGTGTTGCTGGCGAGTGTACCATGTGCTCGTTGTTTACTGCTTGCTAGCTGACCCACTTGTGTTTCCAAGTTCACGAACGAGGATCTAGCTTCGCCACGAATCGGTGCAGGCGTTGGTGAGTGCAACAAAGTTGCTCACTCGTCTGTCTTTTCTTCACAACCGTGCATCAATGACCAGGTGGGGCACGAGTAAAGCGGTCACGACTGGTTCTGCTGGTTCGCATCGCCCCTATATTGATTCCGCTGCCTGGTCTCTCTCTCCATGAGAAATTTGGGTGATTCTCCACCGGATTATATGTGTTGAGTAGGGTTGTTCGTGGCCTCGATAATTACCCACGACCGACACTCGCCGCTCCATTGGTATATTATTAGGATCGGTGAAGGACACCTATCGAATGTATGTGGGCCACCACATATCTCACGGACTTTTAGGCATCTGACCGCATTCATCGACATCAGTATGTTGTTGCAACTATTTCGCCAAAAGGGCCACTTGGGCATTCAAGGCAGCAATGGCATCTATTTCGTGGACTCCCACTGTTCTCTTCCCACTCGTTGATCTCTCTTCTGTGACATGGTTGTTAGTGGTCATATATTCTAATAACTCGTGGCGTGGGTCGCTTTTCCTCATGAATGCCCGCCGCTGCATCTATAATGGTTCGGTTGTCTTTGCTCACCGTTATAGAAGATGTGGACCAAGTTCCATAACTCAATACAATGGTGTGGCACTTTCTCGTAAATCTTTGAACCTTTCCCAAGCTTCATATAAGGACTCTCCATCTGCTTGGTAGAAGTTATTCAACTCCCCTCTCAATTTTGCTGCTTTGCATGGGGGAAAGAATTTGGCTAGAAATTTCAAGCTCTTGCCATGTGAAAATCGAATCGGCTGGCAGGGAATTCAACCATACTTTTGCTCTATCCCTGAGTGAGAAGGGAAAGAGCATCAATCTGACGCATCATCGCAACGCCAAGATATCCGAAAGTTGCACATAGCTCCAAGAAATTAGCTATGTGCATACGTGAATCCTCAGATGGCGATCCTCCAAATTGCACTGCAGGTGTACTCATGCCGTAATCGCCGGTTTTATCTCAAAGTTGTTTGCTCCTATTGCAAGGAGCCTAATGCATGTCTGTGCTCCATTCACTCTCGGCAGCACATAGTCTCCCAAACTTCTTTCTGCCTGGACTTGAACTCTTTCCTCGACATCTATAGGCATTTGCCGAGGCATTCCTGGATTGGGCTGATTTTCACCTAACCCTTCTCTCATCATGTTGTTGTTTTGAACACCGTCCATCTCTATCAAGGTTGCAATCCGCTGATTCTTTCTCGCTCGCATGTGTTTCTCAATCTGGATTGAAGGGAACAAGAGTGTATGCCCCTCTTCTCCTTCGCATAAACTGATTTCCTGAAATAGATCAAAAACAGACAACAAATCAAGGCACCCTGATTTCTTTCCGAAAAATAAAAACGTAAAAATAAAACAAAAATAAAAAACCAAATTAGAAATTAAAAATAGACAAATTTGATATTGAACTATGCCTAATCCCCGGCAACGGCGCCAAAAACTTGATGCGCGAAAAGATGCACACACTTTAACGCAAGTGCACGTTATCGTGACAAGTAATATAGTCTTGGTAAGACCGAATATCGTCCACAAGGATTAGGGTTCAAGTACCAACTATCTATCTTTTGGTATCTATTTGGCAATCGATATTTGATTTTGTTGTTTATAACTAAGAATTATAAAGACTAATTTAACTAATGTGTTTACTTCAGTTGTGATGGAAATAGGGTTTCCATGTCTCCTCAACTATCCGCTTATGTTATTTATTAATGCAATGAATTATGGCTTTCTTCTCTCGGAGCTAGCAGGTTTACGAAATCGTTTTATATTCCCGTTAAGAATATATAAACGCTCAACCCCAGTATTGCTCCTTTCTACCTTTCGGTGATAAGGATAACTCTATAGGAGGATTAAGAACAAAAACCTAGTTAACCGTCACGCACCATGCGTAAAATTAGGGTTGTTAAGCCTCTCATTAACGCTACATAAATAATTGAGGTATTTTCATCCCCAATCCAAAATATGTCTACCCAACTTACAGCATATTCACAACCTCCTCCTTTCGAAGTTTGATTAGAAATCATATAAATAATGATAATTAGTGATCAATTAATTACCAAGCATTCAAAGCAATTATTGGATAAATCTCAACAAGAAGAAAGAATAACCATAACATGCATCAATTTATAACATAAGTTTCTAGTGAATTAACATGGAAAGCCCTATAAAAGAATTAGTTCCTAGCCATTGACATGACAAGAACTAATTCAAGGTTCATCATACAAAACTGAAATAAAGGAAGAGAAAAGGAAAGAAAATTACTAAACTATGGTCTCCAATATTCAAAGCAAGAATCCTTGTGTTAAAGAAAGGAACCCTTAGAAGCGCTCAGGTTCTCCTTTTATGGCGAAACCGCCTCAAAATTTTTCCTTCGTGCCTGGCGAAATTTCGTCTAAAAACCTGATTTTCGCGTCGGCGCCAGCCAGCTGGCGCGGCTGTAACTGCAGATGCCGGGTGATTTGGCGCGCGCCATCCGCTGCTGCGTGGCGCGTACTGGAACTCTGCAGCCTCTACGATGATTAGCGCCGCGCCCTTTAATCAGCGAGGCGCATGGCTGATCCGGAGCTGCCTCGTTCGCCACTTTCGTCTTTTAAGCTCTGGAACCTCCTCTTTTGCCCTCTTTTAGCTCTTTTTCCGCCATTTGGCCATTTTAACCACTTTGACTCAAAAGAAAGAAAAACTATCCTAATACGACACTTATTTGTACAAAAAGAGACAAAAGATTAACTAAAAATGACTCGAAAAGTGTATATAAAATACACCGATCACTAAGCTTAAAGCAGGCATCAAGAGCGTTGAAGGGGGCCAACAAACCCCTTTCCTTTGAAGGAAATGCCAAGGTCCCAGGTCTCCGAGTCAGCCCACGCTTTTTTAAAGAATCCTGCACCCATGGGCATACGGCACGGCAGCCTTCCTTCCGTCGAGCCGTAGGCGTTGCCCCGTTCCCCAAGATGTTTGGATGTGAGCTATACTCCGTGAGGAGCCAAACGGGCGTATGTCCTTGTCATTTGACCTCTTTTCCCGTGAGACTAGGAATGCTCAGTGACAACCTCTCAATTAAAATAAGAAAAAGAACTTGAACAAGAGTCTCCAATTGTAGCCTCCTTCTTGCCTCCCAAAAGTATGATTTGTAATATGGTATATGGTCTATCATAATGAGTAGGGTTTTAGGGTTTTATACTTGAGAAAACTTGCGCTTTGGACCCTTTTAACCCTCTGAAATTCGGCCCAAAAATCAGATTTTCCGCTTCGGTGACGTGGCCCTGCAGGCTGGCGTCGCGGCGCTGAAAATACTGCGACCAAATCATACCTTGCATGTGTTTTGGCGCCGCGGCTCTTCCGACGTCCTTGGCCAGATTTTCTGATTCTGTGTCTTTTTTTCGTCCGGACTTCGTCTGATTTCTTCTATACTTCCCCGGACTTCATTCCTTGGCCTTTTTAGTGTGCAACTCTATCTCAATTAAGCTCATTTCATCCTCGATTATGTACTTCCTCCTTTATGATCGATGTGACTCAAAAGAAAGAAAAACAAACATAATATTATACTAAACACAAACGAAATGAGTAAAATACTAACTAAAAAGGACTCAAAAGTGTATACAAAATACACTTAACATCCGCTGCTTGCCAGAATTGGACCTGGCCCAGTTGTTTGAAGGAAATGGGCAGGGCGGCATGTGTCACTGCTCGTTGGCCCACGACATGGCCCAGGGCCACTTCCCAGCGGCCCAGGCCTGCTGCCACAGGTTCAGTGGCCCGGTCCCCTGTGGGTCACCACTGTTACACCTCGTAAGTTAAGGCGATAATTAGGGAACGTAATTAAGAAAATAAGATTTGAACATTGGAAATAAAGTATAATCATATATGTTAATCCGGAGATTGTATACAAAGGATGGGATTCCGGAAATATTTTTGGTTACAACGAGGATACGAGGTCTTAAGAATTTTTATTATTTTTTTTTCTTTCAAGATTTAAAAGGAGTGGAACATAAAGTGAATTAATTATGATAATGGGGACCTAATTTGCAATTTAAAATTATAAGAGATACACTTAAAACCTTTTTAACTCTTATGAGCCTTCATCTTGACATCTTAATTAAAAACCATTCCCTCTCCTCTCCTCCCTCTCAATTCAGCCGAACTCAACCCCAATCCATAGCCAAGGATTCAAGTTTTTCATCTCCTTTCTTCCTAGACAAAATTCCTCCATAATTCAAGCCAATTTTTACACCACAAAACAGTGGCAAGACGGTAGCAGCTGGGCGAGAAGCTGCCCAGTTTTTCTCCAAAATAAATCGCATTTTGAGATCAATTTTTGGGAGGCAAAACATGTAGAATGATGGAGTAACATTGTAGGATGTTTGCATGTCAATTTGGAGTTGAAAAGGTAAAAAATTGGTGTCCAAAATCGTGAAAACAATGAGCAAATCGGTTGGGGCAGTGACCAAACTTTAGGGGTTGTTTTGGTTCAAAATCAAGGTAAGAATTCTTCTTATTATGGTATAGATTAAGTTGTATGTTGTTGTAAATGTTAGATTGGAACTTGTGTTGAGAATTAAACTAAGATTAAGAGGAATGAAAGTGAAATTTGCATGTGTTTTGGTGACATTGATTGTAGCCGATTGTGGGACTGATTTGGTGTAAAATTGAAGTCAAGTATTGTTGTTATTGTTGCTAATTGTATGTTACAAATTTGGAGGAAACATGGAGATTTAAGTGGTAGTTGTTTATATAAGAATGTTGAATATGAAGTTGAATTTTAACGAGTAAAGAAATGAGTTATGGAAGTATGTTGTTGGATATACATGAAGACTATTTTATGTACATTGGAATGGAGCGTTGAGATGTTATTCTTATCACTAAGTGCATGTTGAGAATTGAAAAGAAATCCTGAAGTTAAGTTGTAATTAGCAATGTGGAAGTATTGAAATATGAAATTAGATTCTAAAGAATTAAGAAAAGGTGTTGGAATTGAATAATGGGTTGGCCGAAAGGTTGATGGAATTATTGAACGTGATTGTGTTGTATTAGGGACTACTTGTTAAGATTATAATGTTGGAAATCAAGCATATGTATTGTGGTAATCACCTATATGTGTCTTGGAAGAATTAAAGTATAGGAAAGTGTAAATTTCACCTTCTTGAATTCTTAAATGTTGATAGAAGTTTGAGATTGCTTTTGTGAACTATTTTAACATAACTAAGGACTGAATAACCATGATAAATAAGTGTGATAGTCACTTGATTGTTGAAGTTGTTGTCTTCCATGGATATAAAGAGAAGGGAGGTTATAGGATAGCGTATATGAAGTATGTTGGGCTTAACTTAATTATATCCTGGAATAATGTTGGATTATTGGTGTTGGTTGGCTTGTTGGTAAATTGTGGATATGCATATAAACAGGGAAAGTGCTGCCCAAATTTTTGTAAAATATGAAGCTGTTATTCATATAACTTACATTAGAAATCATAGAATTGACGCGCGTATTGTTCCTTATTATAGGTTGAAGTACTAGACGAGACATACCTTAATATTGAGTTGATTAGTTCGCCTAAGAGGTATGTGAGCCTATCTTCCTTTCTTTTGGAATGATTTTGTGAATTATTGATTCTTCATTCGACATGACTAACATACAAGGGAATGTACGACGGACGTACATGACTCCTTCCAAGTCTTATTCATAGTAATCTGAGTTATGAAAAGTACATGTGATCTTCTTGTGAGAAGTTATTAATGATTTTAATGAGAGTCAAAGAAATGATTTAAATTGCATACAGTTGCTCATGATATCTACTCGTGTTAAGAGTCATTTTTCCACTTTACCGCGTCCCGGCCCGGGCAGATTCGTGCATATATATCAGGATGATTTATTGCGTCCCTCACTAGAGGGCCGGGCAGTTTATGTATATATATATATATATGATAATTCCACGGACATGCATCCGTGATGCGGGTACAGATACACATGACAGTATATTCCACCGCGTCCCTCACCCAAGGGCCAGGCAGTTTATTCATATATTTGCGTCTGATGATTTTATGACTAAGCATGCATGACTACTGGTATGACTCTCATTCTTTTATGATACAGTTGACTCTCTACCTTACAGAACACAATTTTGATCTTATTTACATGATTTCATGCTTACATACTCGGTACATTATTTCAGATCGACCCTCATCGATGCGGGTCGATGCCTACAGTTCAGTGTTCATATAGGTGACCCTCCGTCTAGGATTGCAGGCGATTGGAGAGCTCCCTGTTCCGAGCGCTAATTTGGTATGCACTTTATCTTTCGACTTATGCATATTTTGGGCACGACGGGTCTGTCCCCGTTATATGTCGATTGCACTCTTAGGTCCGTAGACGATTGTAGGTTGGACGTTTGTACCTTATTTTGGTTTTTGATGTTGTTATACCCTGTGTTGGGGCGTTCCCAGTTATACTTGTTGTTATCTAGTGGCAGCCTTGCCGGCTTGCTTATTTTGACTATTCATTTGTGTACATAACGTTGGTTGGTGACAGCCTAGTCGGCTAGCCTATTATGATTGTTGTTCTGTTGTTGATTTGGCAGCCTTTTCGGCTCGCCCATTTTGGGGAGATGTTGTAAAAGCAGCGTTTTGCTGTCGAAATTTCTATATATCTCTGTGTTAAATGAATTAAGAGTGACATGTCAGTAATGACGTCCAAATAGGACGTTTAGTCGCGGCCCGTCGGGTCGGGTCGTGACAAAAGTGGTATCAGAACGGTTAGTCCTCGGAATGTCTACAGACCGTGTCTAGTAGAGTCTTGTGTATGGGTATGTTGTGCATCATACTTATACACAAGAGGTTGTTGGACATTTAGGATTGTTTCTATTCATCCATCTCTTAGATCGTGCTATAGAGCTGTGTTATTAGGATGATCCGTTTTCTGATAGTTTACTATTTACAGCTATGCCTCCGAGGAAGGCGCCAATGGCCCAGAAGGGCAAATATACAGTAGGGGACACTAGTCGGGTACGGAGAGCTACCAGTCCGCGACGCGTCTACTCAGAGTGTGCCCCCGACGACGAGTTCTGCCTCGTCACCAGTTCCAGAGGCTCCCTCTCAGGGGGCAGCATCACCCGTATCCGAGACTCCAAGACTGAGCCTTCGGGCCACCAGGCACATAATAGATTTGAGAGAGATCCGGCTATTGCGCAAGATAGTAGCGGGCGCACTTACAAGGAGCCGACGATTAACCCTAGGGCGCAGTTTGAGGTTAGAGACTTTACGAGTTGCGATCACGGAGTTTTATGAGTCAAGGCCCGAGGATGATCCTTATGAGTTCATCCGCCTAATACAGAGGACGTTGAGAGTGATCATGGCCTCGTAGATCGAAGTCGATTATATTGGCCTCATCTGGTTTTGCGATATAGCTTCAACCGATTTGAGTCATGAGTTGTCCAGGCGGCGGTGCTCCTCCTGCAGTATGGGATGAGTTTTCAGAGGCATTTTTTGGCCACTTTCTGCCTCCAGAGATGAGACAGGCTAGGGTCGACAGGTTTCTACAGTTACGGCAGAATGGGAGGACGGTTAGAGAATATAGCCTAGAGTTTGAATCCTTGGCTCGGTACGCACCAACTATGGTAACAGACATGGCAGATAGGGTACACCGTTACGTGATGGGGTTAGACCACTATATTGTTGATGGGTGCATGACAACAGCGCTTCAGCCGAGCATGGATATTGCTCGTATTCAGGCATTTGCGCAGGGTATCGAGGAGCGACACAGAGGGAAACGACTGGATAGAGACCATGGTAGGAGCCGATAAGAGGGCGATCACTGGTTTTCGGGTGATTTCCGAGGCGGCAGCCTCAAGAAGATACCGTATTTCTCCCAACCAGACAGAGTGCTCCTTCACGCTTCGGTAGCGATATGATCGCATCGGTATTCAGTCGTGGTTCCCGCAACAGGATCACAGATGCACAGGAGTTCTAGTTAGTGGAGGCCATCGTTGCCTCAGTGTTCTCGGTGTGGTAGGCATCATTCTGGGGTATGTCGTGCTGCCACGGGGAGTTGTTTTTCTTGCGGCCAACAGGACCATGTGATGAGAGAATGTCCCTCTAGAGATGGTGTGGGGGGCATGGCTCAGCCTACGGGTTCTATTGTCGGTTCATCGTCATCTACGCATGCTACCCATCGGCGGTACTCAGACATCGACGGTCGTGGCGCAGGCCGTGAGCAGGTTCGAGCTGGCGGTCCTCCGAACCGCATTTATGCGATCGAAGACGCGATCAGGAGGCGTCACCAGATGTTGTCACATGTACATTATCGGTATTTTTCTATGATGTGTATGCTTTGATTGATCCAGGTTCCACCTTGTCCTATATATCCCCTCTTGTTGCTAGTAGGATATGGATAGAACCATTCGAGGTAGCTACACCGGTGGGAGATTCGGTTATAGCTAGGCGTGTGTATAAGAATTGCTCGGTGGTGATATATAGCCATCATACCTTAGCAGATTTGATAGAGTTGGATATGACCGACTTCGACGTTATTATGGGTATGGATTGGTTGACTTCTTGTTTTGACAACGTTGATTGTCGAGAGAAATTGGTTCGATTCTAGTTTCCAAACGAACCGGTTATCGAATGGAAAGGGAATACCGCATCGCCGAGGGGTAAGTTTATTTCATACCTCAAGGCAAGGAAGATGGTTCGAAAGGGGTGTATTTATCACTTAGTTCGGGTGCATGATACGGAGGCCAAGGTACCGACCCTTTAGTCAGTTCCAATAGTCAGTGAGTTTTCGGATGTATTCCCAGATGATCTCTCATGTCTTCCTCTAGAGCGGGAGATAGATTTCAGTATAGATGTATTGTCAGGTACCCAACCTATATCCATTCCCTCTTATAGAATGGCACCTGCAGAATTGAAGGAGTTGAAGGAACAGTTGAGAGACCTATTAGAGAAGGGCTTCATTAGGCCTAGTACATCTCCATGGGGTGCATCGGTACTATTTGTGAAGAAGAATGATGGGTCACTGCGAATGTGTATTGACTATAAGCAGCTGAACAAGGTAACCATCAAGAATAGGTACCCCCTTCCCCGGATTGATGATTTGTTCGATCAGTTGCAAGGTGTTAAGTGTTTCTCGAAGATAGATCTGCGATCCGGTTATCATCAGGTACGGGTTAGAGAGGCAGATATCCCGAAGACTGCGTTCAGGACCCGGTACGGGCATTATGAGTTCAGGGTGATGTCGTTTGGGTTGATTAATGCTCCAGCAGTGTTCATGGACCTAATGAACCGGGTGTTCAAACCATTTTTGGATACATTTGTTATAGTATTCATTGATGACATCCTGGTATATTCTCGCTCAGAGCAGGAGCACGTAGACCATTTGAGGACAATACTTGGAGTCCTCCGACACCGGCAGTTGTATGCCAAATTTTCAAAATGTGAGTTTTGGTTGGCCTCAGTGGCATTCTTGGGGCATATTGTCGGGGCAGATGGTATTCGTGTGGATACTCGTAAGATCGAGTTGCAAACAAGACATGGCCTGCACTCCACTACACCTACTGAGGTACGCAGCTTTCTGGGACTAGCAGGGTATTACAGGAGGTTTGTGGAGAAGTTTGCTTCGATCTCAGCACCGTTGACTAAGCTAACCCAGAAGGCAGCTAAGTTTCAGTGGACCGATGCTTGTGAGAACAGTTTTCAACTATTGAAGGATAAGTTGACTTCGGCCCCAGTTCTGACTCTTCCGGAGGGGTTAGACGGGTATGTGATTTATTGTGATGCTTCAGGTGTTGGGTTAGGTTGTGTGTTGATGCAACATGGCAGAGTTATAGCTTATGCCTCCCGACAGCTTAGAAAACATGAAAAGAATTATTCCACTATTGATTTAGAGCTAGTAGCGGTGATTCATGCTTTGAAGATATGGAGACATTACTTGTATGGTGTCCATGTCGATATTTACACGGATCATAAGAGTCTTACATCTTTGCGAAGGGAACCGAATGAGATGAGCGGTGGCTCGAGTTCTTTGAAGGATTATGATGTTGATATTTTGTACCACCCAGGGAGGGCCAACGTTGTGGCAGATGCTCTCAGCCGTAGATCCATGGGTAGTTTGTCGGATGTACAGCCGGACAGGAAAGAGATGGTTTGAGAGATTCACAGGCTAGCCAGTCTTGGAGTCCGGTTGGCGGATTCTGGAGATAGTGGTATTCTTGTTCGAGGAGTTGTTGAGTACTCTATCATAGAAGAGGTAAAGAGATGCCAGTATGATGATTCTGCTCGCACGGTATAGACGCACTCCGAAAGGAGAAGGCTTTATCGAGTGACCTCTGATGGTGTGCTACGGTATGAGGGTAGGTTATGTGTACCCGACGTTGCAGGACTGCGTCAGCAGGTTATGGGCGAGGCACACAATGCCCGTTATTCTATTCATCCAGGGTCGACGAAAATGTACCATGACCTTAGGAGCTTGTATTGGTTGGATGGCATGAAGAGAGACATAGCAGAGTTTGTTGCTCAGTGCCCGAATTGTCAGCAAGTTAAGGTCGAGCATCAGAAGCCTGGTGGGCTACTACAGGCGATAGAAATCCCGACTTGGAAGTGGGAGGTAATTAATATGGATTTTATTACAGGTTTGCCTCGTACTCAGCGGAAGTGTGATTCCATCTGGGTTATTGTAGATAGGCTGACAAAATCAGCCCATTTTATTCCAGTCCGAACTACTTATTCAACTGAGGACTATGCTAGATTATACATCAGGGAGATAGTAAGACTACATGGGGTTCCCATCATATCTGACCGAGAGGCCCAGTTCACGGCTAGCTTCTGGAGAGCATTTCAGAAGGGTTTGGGAACGCAGGTGAGTCTCAGCACAGCATTTCATCCTCAGACGGATGGGCAGGCATAGCGTACCATACAGACACTGGAGGATATGTTGAGGGCTTGTATTATTGATTTTAGAGGTAGCTGGGAAGATCACTTGCCACTTATTGAGTTTGCTTACAATAACAGCTACCACTTTAGCATTCAGATGGCCCCGTATGAGGCTTTGTATGGGAGAAAGTGCAGGTCGTCCATTGGTTGGTTTGACGTGGGTGAGACTCAGTTAATTGGTCCAGACATAATTCAGCAGGTTGTCGACAAGGTGAAACTCATACAGGAGAGATTACTAGCAGCTCAGAGTCGACAGAAGTCATATGCTGATAATCGGCGTCGGCACTTAGAGTTTCAGATCGACGACTGGGTATTCTTGAAGGTGTCACCCATGAAGGGTGTGATAAGATTTGGGAAGAGATGGAAACTGAGCCCGAGGTATATTGGGCCTTATCAGATCATTCGCAGAATAGGCCAAGTTGCCTATGAGTTGGATCTACCCGCAGACTTGGAAGCAGTACATCCAGTTTTTCATGTATCCATGTTGCGGAAGTGTATTGGTGACTTCCAGAGTTTTCCCAGTGGACGATGTCCAGGTGACTGAAGAGTTGTCTTATAAGGAGAATCCCGTGGCCATATTGGATCACCAAGTCAGGAGGCTGCGGACTAAGGATGTTGCGTCCGTCAAGGTGTTGTGGCGGAACAACAATAGAGAGGAAATGACTTGGGAGGCAGAGGACGAAATGAAGATGAAGTATCCTCACTTATTCCTTATGCCTCCAGGTAGTTCAATCTGACCCCCTTATTTGATTATTGTGTTGGTGAACTGTGTATATGTGCTTATTTGGGCCCTGTGTGGCATCTGTTGGGCTGCTAAATATAGATGGATAGACACTATTATAAATGAGGCTCTGCCGAAATTTTTATAGCATGAGACTTATTATGAACATTCGAGGACGAATGTTTCTAAGGGGGGAAGATGTTACACCTCGTAAGTTAAGGCGATAATTAGGGAACGTAATTAAGAAAATAAGATTTGAACATTGGAAATAAAGTATAATCATATATGTTAATCCGGAGATTGTATACAAAGGATGGGATTCCAGAAATATTTTTGGTTACAACGAGGATACGAGGTCTTAAGATTTTTTTCTTTCAAGATTTAAAAGGAGTGGAACATAAAGTGAATTAATTATGAGAATGGGGACCTAATTTGCAATTTAAAATTCTAATAGATACACTTAAAACCTTATTAACTCTTATGAGCCTTCATCTTGACATCTTAATTAAAAACCATTCCCTCTCCTCTCCTCCCTCTCAATTCAGTCAAACCCAACCCAATCCATAGCCAAGTATTCAAGTTTTTCATCTCCTTTCTTCCTAGACAAAATTCCTCCATAATTCAAGCCAATTTTTACACCACAAAACAGTGGCAAGATGTGCAAGGCAGTACTGGCGAGAAACTGTCCAGTTTTTCTCCAGAAAAATTCGAATTTTGAGATAGCTTTTTGGGAAGAAAAACATGTAGAATGATGGAGTAACATTGTAGGATGTTTTCATGTCAATTTGGAGTTGAAAAGGTGAAAAATTGGTGTCCAAAATCGTGAAAACAGTGTGCAAATCGGCTGGGGCAGTGACCAAACTTTATGGGTTGTTTTGGTTCAAAATCAATGTAAGCATTCTTCTTCTTATGGTATAGATTAAGTTGCATGTTGTTGTAAATGTTAGATTGGAACTTGTGTTGAGAATTAAACTAAGATTAAGAGGATGGAAGTGAAATTTGCATGTGTTGTGGTGACATTGATTGTAGCCGATTGTGGGACTGATTTTGTGTAAAATTGAAGTCAAGTATTGTTGTTATTGTTGCTAATTGCATGTTATAAATTTGGAGGAAACGTGGAGATTTAAGTGGTAGTTATTTATATAAGAATGTTGAAATATGAAGTTGAATTTTAAGGAGTAAAGAAATGAGTTATGGAAGTATGTTGTTGGATATACTTGAAGACTATTTTATGTACATTGGAATGGAGCGTTAAGATGTTATTCTTATCACTAAGTGCATGTTGAGAAATGAAAAGAAATTTTGAAGTTAAGTTGTAATTAGCAATGTGGAAGTATTGAAATATGAAATTAGATTCTAAAGAATTAAGAAAAGGTGTTGGAATTAAATAATGGATTGGCCGAAAGGTTGATGGAATTATTGAACGTGATTGTGTTGTATTAGGGACTACTTGTTAAGATTATAATGTTGGAAATCAAGCATATGTATTGTGGTAATCACCTATACGTGTCTTGGAAGAATTAAAGTATAGGAAAGTGTAATTTCACCTTCTTGAATTCTTAAATGTTGATAGAAGTTTGAGATTGCTTTTGTGAACTATTTTAACATAACTAAGGACTGAATAACCATGATAAATAAGTGTGATAGTCACTTGATTGTTGAAGTTGTTGTCTTCCATGGATATAAAGAGAAGGAAGGTTATAGGATAGCGTATATGAAGTATGTTGGGCTTAACTTAATTATATCCTGGAATAATGTTGGATTATTGGTGTTGGTTGGCTTGTTGGTAAATTGTGGATATGCATATAAACAGGGGATGTGCTGCCCAAATTTTTGTAAATTAGGAAGCCGTTATTCATATAACTTACATTAGAAACCATAGAATTGACGAGCGTATTGTTCCTTATTATAGGTTGAAGTACTAGACGATGCATACCTTAATATTGAGTTGATTAGTTCGCCTAAGAGGTATGTGAGTCTATCTTCCTTTCTTTTAGCATGATTTTGTGAATTATTGATTCTTCATTCGACATGAATATTATACAAGGGAATGTACGGCGGACGTACATGACTCCTTCCTAGTCTTATTCATAGTAATTTGAGTTATGAAAAGTACATGTGATCTTCTTGTAAGAAGTTATTAATGATTTTAATGAGAGTCAAAGAAATGATTTAAATTGCATACAGTTGCTCATGATATTTACTCGTGCTAAGAGTCATTTTTCCACTTCACCGCCTCTGACTGTGCATTCGCATATATATCGTGATGATTCACCGCATCCTCACTGTAGGTCGCGCTTTATGTATATATATATATATGATGATTCCACTGACAGCATCCGTGATGCGTACGATACGCATTTACAAGATATTTCATCGCCCTCACCTTGGTCAGGCGATTATTCATTTATTTGCGTCTGATGATTTTATGACTAAGCATGCATGAGTACTGGTATGACTCTCATTCTGTTATGATACAATTGACTCTCTACATTACATGACACAGTTTTGATCTTATTTACATGATTTCATGCTTACATACTCGGTACATTATTTCGCATCGACCCCCTTTCCTGGGGTCGCGTCATGCCCGCAGTTCGTGTTCGATAGATGACCCTCCGCCTAGGATTTGTGTACAAAGTTGGAGAGCTCCTTGTTCCGAGCTAATTTGCATGCACCTTTATCTTTCATACTTATGCATATTTTGGGCACGACGGGGTCATGTCCCGTCATATGTCAGTATTGCACTCTTAGAGGTCTGTAGACAGTTGTGGGTTGGACGTTTGTACCTTGTTTTGGTTTTTGATGTTGTTATACCCTGTGTTGGGGCGTTCCCGGTTATACTTGTTGTTATCTAGTGGCAGCCTTGCCGGCTTGCTTATTTTGACTATTTCTTTGTGTACATAACGTTGGTTGGTGGCAGCCTAGTCGGCTAGTCTGTTATGATAGTTGTTTTGTTGTTGATTCGCGCCTTATTTACCGCCATTTTGGGGAGAGATGTTGTAAAGCCAGGTCTTTGCGAAATTTCTATAGATCTCTATGTTAAATGGATTAAGAGTGACAGGTCGGTAATGACGTTCAAATAGGACGTTTAGTCGCGGCCCGTCTGGTCGGGTCGTGAAAACCACCACCTGTCGTTCTTCTACCACTACCACCGCGGCCGCCACCCTTACCGCCGCCAAATCCACCGCCATGATTTTTCCATAATTTTGACCCTTTTGCCACTCCCGTTGTTACGCTTTTGACCATAATTTTTTAAGAATGATTGAGAGTCATTGGTTTCACAGGACGTGGCCATCATCATGGCGGAATTAGCTCTGGTAGCAGCCTTTTTAGCCAATCCTGCTTCTTCTAAGGTGAGCATGGAACATGTTTGGTAGAATGGCGGGAGAGGATTGCTTTGACGAAAGAGAGTCCCAACGACATTATATGACTCAGAGAGGCATGCAACCATCCAACAACTCCTTGAGGCGTTGACAATAGGCGGAGGCATTCGGAAAATCTTCCATATTTATATGGGAGAATTTCTGCTCAAGAGTCACTGCACGAGAATTTTTGTTGTCTTGGAATATATCAGGCAATATATTCCAAGCTTCCGTTGTCGTAACGCCAGGTTCGATAATTGTCTGTAAGAGGTCCGTAGAGATGGTGGAATAGATCCATTGAAGGACTGTAACATCAAGAGTTGCCCACATCTCAATTTCATCATCCATGGAAGATATCTTCTATTTGCATGTTGTCGATGGGACGATGTGATGAAAGACTCTATTAGATCGGGCACGAATTTTGAACAGTTCTAACCATGTCGCGTATTGGACGTTCTCCATCTCAAGAACAATCGGAATGTTGTTTTTGATATTGGAGACTGCAAGGGCAGGATGAAAGGTATTCTTTGTGGTAGACATGATGGAAGAACAAGAGGAAAATTAGGGATTCAGATAAAATTTGAAGGGAGGGGAGGGGGTCGTCGGCCGACGGTGGTCGAGAGGCTGCCGAGTTGGGGAGGCAGAAGAGAGGTATTGGAGAAGGTAAATTTACCCTAGACTTCTGGTACCATGAAAAAGAATAATCTCTTGATTATTTTCATTAATGAATGATTTTATATACAACAATACAATATGTAATTATGAAAAATAAATCTACATTTTTCTAATACAAGATTACTACCTTTTCCTAATACAAGATTATTATCATAATTATATATGTATAAGAATTCTAATAATTATGGTAAGTTATATATATATATATATATATATATATTACATGATCCATATACGGCCGATATACACAGTTTCTCGTGTATTGTCTTTCATATACAAAAATAATGTGTTGTCTCAAAAATAACTTGATTGGGGCTGCAAGAGCTCAAGTTGTGCTAATAATTTAGCCACTGTAGGTTTCAACAATGAGTCACCATTTTGTGCTAGATCAATAAGCACCACTTGTGCATATTCACCATACTCTACTCTATAAGCCTCCACTCTAAAAATTCTCTCCAAAATCCAAAGGGATTTTTCTTGAGCTTTAAGACTAATCCCTTCTTCAAGAATCTTGATAATTGGTTGTACACATGACATCTTCACTAATAAACTACTCCCATTTTCCCAAATCTCATCGTGTAGTAATGTTGCAAGGCCATTCAGGGAAGCTTCGTCCGCTTCCCTTTCGTTGCCTTGCAATATTTGGACTAATGGAGGCACTGCCCCTGCTTTCACCAAGCAAAATATGCTTCTTGTAGAGCAATGGCCATCATGTACTACACAAAATGCGTCTGTAGGATGAGGAGGGGCACATGAGAACCATCTTGATTTTCTCGACTTTCTTAGGGAGAGCGAGTTTTGAGATAGTTGAGCTAGTGATGTTGCAGCTCTACATTTGGCAACTATCGAGCCGCACGTGAGCAACTTCACCAGAACATTGATCACCCCATTTTCGACAGAGAAGTGTTGTAGTTTCTTATCCGAAGGAAGGGTAAACCGGATTAGTACTGCAGCAACGTTCTCAGATAATAAACGTGGTGTTGTAGGAGTACTTATTGTCAATATGGAAACCAAAATGGGCAATAGGTTTGTTTTCATAAATATGTCTGTGACATTCTTATCACTCACTGGAAAATTGCTTAGTATGCCAACAGCAACAGCCTTTTCATCATCCGTCGTGGATGATGATGATACGACGTTGATCAATGTATTCAAATGTGTTTCCTCTAGCTGTTCCATTAGCTCTCCACCTTGCATATCATTAGATAAAACATAAATCAAATTTAAAGCTCCGTTTCTAATCTTGGTATTGCAGCTTTCTGTTAGGAATGGTAAGAGAAGGCGAACAGCGCCATTTTCCTTCATTTTTCTTCTGACCTTTGAGGCATTCGGACGTGCAGCGATGGAATTAAGTGCTTCTAAC
Source organism: Przewalskia tangutica (assembly GCA_029844215.1). Taxonomy (NCBI): domain Eukaryota; kingdom Viridiplantae; phylum Streptophyta; class Magnoliopsida; order Solanales; family Solanaceae; genus Przewalskia; species Przewalskia tangutica. The sequence continues at coordinate 128,678,976 of CM056721.1, forward strand.
AAGTGACATTGGATTACCGGACTAGTCAGATGAAGGAGCGAAATCATCTGTTGAGCAACATCGTGTTTCACTAGTACTATGCCAGCTTCCGATTGAGCTGCTATTTTTGCAAGAATCGCGGATGCTGGCTCTCTTAGGGTCATGAGCACCGATGTCACGGAGAAAAGAAGTTGTAGCAGAGTAGAAACGATGCCCGATTTTATCAGACACTGAACGTTTGCTTTCGAGGCAGATAAGTTGTGCAGTGCGTTTAGAGATGATTGCTTAGCTTCTAGGTTCCCAGTGGTGAACATTTTCACTAGGGGCTCAATGGCTCCATCTTGTCCAAGGTTAGCTCTGTTTTGATCTGTGAGTTCCATTCTTGAAACTGCTGTTGCCATTAGAATCTTACTCATATCAGAGCCTGCAATCATATACATAGAATATAGCTTATTAAATTACATACTATAATGGGCAAAGGGTCAAAATTTGCTCCTGAACTATGCGAAATGGAACAGATTTGCCCTCCGTTGATAGTTGGGGCCAAATATGACCTTGCCATACTAAAATGGGCTAAAAGAGGAAGAAGTGTGATTAGCGGTAGAGGTAGTGGCGGCGGGGAAAAATTCAAAATTAAGAACGGTCAAATTTGTCGTTGAACTATGTGGAAGGTTCAAAATTGCCTTTTGTCTAAAAAAAATCCTTAATTGCGGGACATGTGACATCATCAGGTACTAAGCTTGCGCCATCTGTAAATAAGGGCAAGTTTAGCCTATTGTAGTAACGGCGAGGGCATATATGACTCTAACAATTAACGAAGGGCAAATATGTTCCATCTCACATAGTTCATGGGCAAATTTGACCCTTTGCCCTACTATAATTTATGGAAGTGTCCTAAACATACCTTGGTTCAAGTAGTGTACAAGAGGCTTGAAATAGCCAGCCTCAGCCATATGAAGAGCATATTGAGTATTTCCAGACAAAGAATTTAACAAGTTGGCAGCACCATAAGAAGCCATTTGATCATCCCCATTAAAAATTGCAACCAACATGACAATGCAGCCTTGAATTCTTCCAACTCTTCTCCTAACTGCAGCAACATCTGATAGACTCACCAACAGCCCCACTGCTTCTTTTTGCTCTTCCAAATCACGACCCAACGACTTCACCAGTATTGATAAATTCCCCATCTCCGCCATCTTTTCCTGCACACCAAAGTGAAAATTAACCACACAAAGCTTTTAGCTTCTTGATTGTCGATATTTAGATTTAATTAACACTAAATGTACCTTATGTTCATCATCCTGAACGACCAGGGGTTGTAGTATTCGGAGTATCATCAATCTATGGTCCATTTTACTTGAACTCAACCGATTAAACAGAACGGGGATCATATCTTCATGATGGACTCTTTCTTTAGTGATCATATAATTCAAAACCAATGAATTTAATGCATGAAGTGCACATTTAAGAAGTTCATCATCACCATACTTGATTTGAACAACAACATCATCGACATCTAGAGTTATACTATCGTCTTCTTCCACTATCCCATTGATATCTAGAGTTATTCTATCGTCTTCTTCCACTATCCCTCGATTATCATATGATGAGAACTCGGATTCATCTGAGCTCGTGATCAAATTAGGCTTATCAACAATACTCATCTTCATCATCATCTCTTTTCTCAGCGCCACAATCTCTACCTTTTTAGTAATTTCGACGACATCATGACTAGCAAAGAGCACAAGGCCTAAAGCCCTTGCAAGATTCTGAATTACTTGTTCAATATGCTCATCATGTGTAGGGGAGATTTGTGATTTCAACAAGGCCTTGGCACGTCGAAAATCGGCTTCAAGTGATTCAACTGCTTTCTGAATTTGAGGATTACTGACCATAATAACCGTTTTATCATCTTTCAATTCAGTAAGAATTGAGCTTAGTTTCTCTATAAACTCTGAGAGTTGTTCTTGAGGAGATAAATATTCTGAGTGAGAAGAATCCATACTGTCATCTGTGGTTGTAACTGATTGCTGCTCAGTGGACACTTGTATGGTTAATGTTTTTTCTTTCACACTCATCTGAGTTTATTTTTATTGAAGTATGAAAGAAGAGAAGAGTATGAAAATGAAGACGAAGACTTGGTTTCAACTCTTAACAGTAGTAGTTTGTCTGTTATGTTTATCATTTTTTTTTTCCGCATGCCGCTGCTCTTTCTGTTTTGGATTGGTGTGAGATGTATACGCACTCGTGCTGTTTCGTTGATCGTGATCGTAACAGCAGCCCTTATTGCCAAGCGGCGGCGGTAGCTGTGAAGTCTGCGGGTTCGAGCTTGTGATGTTCTCATGTACGTACGATGATGATGATCATATGCGTAAAGCTGAAGCAGAAACTTCGGATGTTATGTTCTATCATTTGACGTGAAATACAAGGGTTAATTTGCTTTAAAATATTGAATTTGAAAGTGATGTTTTGTTTTATGTTTTACATGTAGCCATTTTTAAAACAAATTTTTTGTGTAATTATATTGAAAATTTCTTTAGTACGTTTTTCATGAGAGAGATTGGAAGTGTGTGTTTCACTGTTTTGTATGGATATGAAGGAAGGCATCGAATAATCCAAGCAAGTCTACGTCGGAATAATTAATAAATATGTGTTTTGACTTAGTCCTAAATATTCTTGAATGACTTGTACAGAGTGTAAACGCACACTCCATCTTTTCTTTTCCTTTTCCTTTTTCTTTTTCTTTCTCTTTTATATATTGGGTGGTCCTTCTTTGAACCTCTGTAAAATTAAATTATTCTGCCACTGAATGTAGGGCAAGACAATAATGATTATTAGTAATATATACTATAGTGAACCTCCTTATCAATATATATATATAAGCGAATTATTTCTTAAAAATATTCTATGCGAATTATTTAAGATTTAATGAACAATATTGTTAAAGCTCAGGGGCCACCTCGAATTAGGTCACACAAAATGAAACAGAGCATGTCTGAATGGAATTTGTTAAGTAGAGAAAAAGGCGGATGACAAAGTAAACACCACTAATTCTTTCCCATTTAGAACTGATGTTCATACACCTTTTCCTACTTTGTTGGAGTAATATAAGTGTCTTCTAGATTATTTTGACAGGGGCGGGCGCCCGTCGGCCGTGAGAATGTGGACAGAGGATTAGCAGCTGACTAGGATATTTATTTGGAAGGAAATATATAATAATAATAATAATAATCTCCCTTCCATACCCTCACGAGTATTTATTAGATTTTAGTTAGATTCTATATTTCATGTTGCCCCAACTGTTTATAAGATGGGAAATGAAAGTATTCGATTTGAGAAAATTGGGATTGAAATGAAAGTGAATAAAAGTTAAATAAAAACTTTAGTTCGAAGCCAATACAGAGACGAGAGATCTAACAGGTGAAACAAAACTTGAATTCAAAACATGTAACGTTTTAAACTTTCAAACAGTTGTACATTTTAATTTACGGAAGGACGACCGAGGAACTACGCACAAGCAGAAACTCACTGTTTGGTGAGGGTCTTGAAGTGGTGCGGCCTATGTCCCAACCCCACACCCTTCATATAGGTTTGTCCACCTCCAAATCTTTACAAAATAATTGATTATGGGCTATTAGCCACCCACGGAAGCCCCAATTTCACAACACATTCTTCAACTAAGTCACGGCCTATTTTTTCAAATTGCTCATGGATATTAAACTGTGTCGCTTGTGGAAGTCGATTACAGGCGACATAGCATTGCATTTGCAGCTGTTCCACCAAATCTCATCTTTGACCTGACAACCTTCTTAAAGATCAATACATCATGGTTAGGGCCAGTAATAATTATGATCATAGTTTACATCTCCCAGGCAATCAAGTTCCATGGTGGTCTAGAGAAGCAAACTTGGAGTACAGCTGATATTACTCTTCCATCTTGCGTTCCACATTCGAGTTGTTCTCGAGGTCCATTCCAGCACTGTCAACTCTTTGGTCCTCTCCATCAGCCTCTCCATTTAAATGGGTCGCAACTAACATCTCTGCATCATCATGTGGAGCCTTCGTAGACCCGGTTGATGTGCCCAGTCCACCACTATCAATTATTTGGTCCTCACCATCAACCCCTCCATTTGAATGGCAGGAAACTAATCCATCAACAGGTGGAACTTGTGTGGACTCCATCGACTCTGACGGCCCGCTGTCTTGTGCGCCATCTTCCATTGCAGTCTTATCAGTAGCCATATGATTGGATAGGGATATCACATTCTGCTCAAGACTTTGCTCCAGGACAGATTCTGGATGCTCTGGATACTCAATATGGCTCACCATACGTGCCTGTGCAGAAGAAACAGGAACAAGTCGAACACCAAAATGAAAAAAGTAAATACCATGATAATAAATTTGTGCACAAACTTGTTTAGATTTCAAAGCAGAGTACTGCTTGAACCCTGCTTTGAAACACGATATCTGCATAAAGGCTGTAAATTGAGAATATTTAGGCAAACACTGAGAAGTGAAGGGCCTCTCAAGTGTAGAGTGAGCAGAAGGCACTAAAGACGGGGAAAATGCCTTAAACCACACAAACAAGAGATCAAAGAACTGTTCCTTGACATTTACAGCATAGTTTCAGTGTATGTCTCTAGGTTTCATAGAACATTATCCAACATCATGCGTCCCAACATGAGCGCACTAGCGCGAAAGCCGTTGCACAACAAGCAACAAGGAGACACTCAAGCATGTCACAGTAGATTACACCATCCTATATTATATTATTATTTCTCGGTGACTTGTAAATAAACCAAAAGTGGCAAGACCATCATATACCATCTTTTAACCAGTGTCCCCAGATAACGACAAAGGAGCCAAACTACTCCCATTGACCAAGGTTTTGAATCAAATCCACAAGACCAAGCTAGCAAATTGCTTAAGGCTTCCAAAATGTGTCATCCAAATAAATCATCATCAATATCTTGCAGTCAGAGAAAACATACCTGATAGACCTGATGCATCTTGAAATTCACAATAGCCTGCATTTCCTCAGGTCCACCAACAAGACTGACTGGTCCCGTTTCTCCAACAGGACGATTTGTCAAGGATGTGGCCTCCTCAACATTGAGGCCGAGGCAATCAGGTCTCTCTAAAAGAAGCCGAAACGTTGGTTGAAGTTCATAACATTGTTCAAACAGAGAACGTCGACAAAAAACATAAAGACCCAGACGAGCACGGGACATTGCAACAATCAATCTTCTGACATCACGGAGGTGGCCAACAAAGCGCGTACGGACTAGAGACAATAAGATATAATCATTCTGCTGACCTTGAAATTTATCAACAGTTGCAACCTGTCCCAAAAAATTAAAATATGCAGAGTGAGAAACTGTTAGGCATTTATTAACAACTTCCCAATTGTTTGTTGTGGGGGCCTTTAGAAATGATAAAGGAAAGCATTCATTCCAAAATACAGATACGTAAGGGCTTCTTATTGAGCGGATAATTACGTTTAACCGTTCGGCTTATCAGTTATCGGCTTTTAAATATACTAATCCGCTAGCCAACCGGTTTGCTATCGGGTTAGCAATTATCGGTGATTATCGGACGGTGTATCGGATAAATATAATAGACAATGAAAATTAAAATCACAACATGGATATTGCTACTATTTCTTCAATTACTTTTGATAAAGTACATTTGCCTACCATTTCTTAAGATTTCTGTCTCACTTTCCAGTAGCTAGTGTCAAGTTTTGGCATTTCTTTGCAGCAATTAAATGGATGTGCTCCTAAAAATTTAAAAAAAAAAATCAAGAACTCCTTTGCTAGGGAATAGAATACTGAATGGGACTTTAGCTTCACGGTTTACAATAGATACTTTAAATATGTAGGGGTAAAAATATAAGTATGATAACGCTTAACGGGTTAACGGTTTACCCGACAAGGATATTGAGTAATCCGCCCGCCCCCACACCGATAAGCTGTTAGCAATAAAAATTTAATCCGTTCCCCAACCGTTAATCCGATAACCCAATAAAAATAAGCCGATAAGCCAATTCTGCGGTTGGGTTATCGGTTACTCTTCGGTTTTGAACAGCCCTGCAGTGTCGTTACACTATATACGACATTTGAGGGAGTATTCGACCTTAACAGTCATGTTTCAACGCAGCCTCGCCTTTTCCCAAAATCTCTCCCTTTCCCCACGGCCCTTTTTCCGAAGAAAGATGCCAAAGAGAGAACAAAAGGGAGTTCTGTTTTCCAAGTCTAAAGAGCATCTTCACTTATAAAACAAAAGTCTAAAAGAGGATCTTCACTGAAACACTGCAGAAACCTCCAAAATACAGACTCACATGTTATACAATTCATGACATTTGAGGTACTATCCCGCTCTTAAAAATCATGTTCCAACAGAGCCACCCCCTCTCCAACGAATCCCCCCCCCCCCCAAAATAAAACTCTTTTCCCCAAGAAACATGCCAAAGAAAAAATAAACTAGAGAAAATTTTGCTTTCCAATTCTGATAAGGATCCTCACTGGAACAACTAGATACAGCTTAAAGAGGTAAAAGTATATTTTACCTTGTGTGGTGGACCAATAAAGTCACAAGGCACACATCTTCTGTTTATAACATCGCGGATCAAAAGTTTCTGCCCGTTGTAAGTAGTCAAGATTGATATTTTATTCGCAGGATATCCAAGTAAACGCATATACATATAGACGCTGACTATGTATTCAGCCTCTCCCTCATTTTGATAGAACCAGGGTGAAGGGGCACTTTCACCTCTGCCATTGTAATCCGGCACATCTACCAACTGATAGTCATATGAGAATCCAGCATTTGCTCTATGAAAGACCGCATTCTCCTTCACATAAGGCAGATCGCCCAGTTGTCTGTATCTCCAATTGTATAGCCGAGCTAAACTTGGGCGTGCCCTACCCTGCGCATTGAGCTCAATATACGGAATCCCTAGTCTGACAAATCTTGTGAAGAGACTCTGATCCATGTGGCTGTACTTCTGAAAAGCCATATTTTTCACGACTGGGGGCAATTGATGATGGTCGCCAATCAGTATACAGCGTTTAAGCCGAGCATAGCCATCTTCCTGCCTCTGAAGCAACATCGGGATGAAAGTTTCAATTTCCAAAATTTGGGCACTTTCTTCCATCAACAGGTTGTCATACTTAAAACCCACTTGAAGAAAATCCTTCCTTTTAAGTGCCGCATGAGTGCAGGTCATTGCCACAATTTTTGCCTGTTTGGTCATCAGGTAATTAGATCGGTCAACAGTGGACTTAAGCAATTCAAATGCCCTACATTCTTCGAGCTCTTGAAACACCGTTTTCAAATGGCAAAAGCACCCTTTAGCTGCACGCATGTCCTTTTCGAAGGACTGACCCGTGAAAACTGGCTGGGGAGCATCAGAAAAAAAATCCTTAAAGGGAAACCGATCCTGAACAAATGTTGGTTTATCTTGATTTGCAGCGCAAGCAGCTAAAAATTGTTCCCACCGTGAGTATACATGAAGCAGCCAGAAGTATCCCGCAGTTTCACATGTATAACCAACATCTTCAGGAAGTTGAAGGGACCTTGCAAGGCGTTCGACTTCACTAAGCAATTCTAGCCGCCTAACAAGCATGGCATTTACTCTCCCCTGACGACTGAAGTCAAGATCAGTTGCTAATTCTTGCTCTCCCTGACCAAGCCGGAGAAGATAGCGAGCTGGCACATCTCTCTATAGTTAATTACAGCAGAGGAATATAATTATTAGTTACAATAATATTGCAATTGCAGCAAAATCATATCATATTTCAAATGCATAAAACTCATATCAAAGACCCGGAAAATAACTTACTTGCATTATCTTCTCAAAGAGATCATTTAAAGCTTGATTCGAGTGAGTGATTATCAGGGTCCGTTGAGAAGGGCAATTATGATAGAGAACATTCAAAACCTGCACAGCCGTATCAGTTTTTCCCGTACCAGGGGGACCCACAACCATGGATAAACCTGGCTGAACGCCTGAGATGATCGCTCCAACCTACGTAGGCCAAAGAAAGCAAATATTCCAGAGTAAACTTAAGTGGAACAATCAGATTATTAAACCAAATTAAAGTGATCAGACTTGAATCTTAAAAGAGACAAGCTACAGGGAGAGTGAAAGAGAGCAATAACTTGAAGTAGAAGATATTTGATTTGATTGTACGGAAGTAAGACAACAGCGTGAGAGAAACACTGCAGATTTTACTTTGTTTTCCCTCTGGTCTTTAAAACAGATAGAATCTTGTTAAATCAAGCAAATCCACTATGCCTCATTCCCAAACTAGTCGGAGCCGACTATATGAATCCTTTATGTTCATTACGCTCTACTTGGGATTCTATACACCACGAGATTCACTAGCCTCAAAAAATCCCTGAGTGCAACAACTACTTCTTAATCACAAGCACTCCCTCCATCCATAATTTGTTGTAACTTTCCACTTATCGGGCTCTAGCTGGACCAACTTCCGAAGCTAAATTAGACTAGACAAATTACTAATTTTAAGATTAAAATTTAAACACTTGGAAACTACACCAAAAGTAACATATGTTGCAATTCTTTTCATATCAAGACGGCGAAAAATCAATATCAAAGTACTGCTCAAAGTTCATGTAGTCTAAAGCTAGGAAGCGGAACATGCCAAACATTTTGGAACAAGTGGAAGGGATCCTTTGCTTCCATTGTGGACTCTTCATAAATAAATGCACCGACTCAAGAATCCCATACAGCATTCAGTATTACTATAACGTCAACTTGAACTTATAGTTAACTACAAAGCCATTCTATATTTCACTTTGCCCCTAGAATCTGCATCTTTCTTGTCTTATTAAATACTGCACTCTCACATGGGACAATAGTACTATTTATTCTGCTACCCCTTTTTTTCAAATATGAGAAAACAAATGACAGCATTTTAGATATTAGGGACCAATGATGTGATGTGATGTAATGTGTACCTGTGTCGGGGTAAATCTAACTGAGTTCCGCTTTGGTTGATCCTGAGGATATGGACCTGGATTAGAAGGGATATATGCTTCGACAATAAGCTTGTCTCTTTCAGAATGAACTTCTGGCATGCCAACAGCATCAGCTGAAGCTATAGTGGAATTCTCACTTCCAGGAAGAGCATGAGCTTTCCCTTTCAGATTCCTAGGAAGCTTAATCCTAAAGGGAGGGCTTGGTTGCAAGTTTTCTATGCCATCTTGGTTGACAAAGCAAACCTAGAACAAAGAAGATAACGAAACAGATAAAAAAGATATAGTGAGTATAATGAACACACCAGCATAAGTACCAAAGAGAAATAAAGACAATAAATACCTGATAATCAGGGAAACTTTCCCTAATATGATCAGCATCTAGGAAGGTATCTTTAAAATCCACTGTTTCAAGGAGGTCTGGCATGTTAGTCCACTGTGCTGCAGAAGGATTTCCATAGCCCAAAAATATGTCGTGCAACCAGTCAGGAACTATGCATGTTTCATTCATCAGATCTCTTATAGATTCTAAGATGGCTTTGAAATTATTCTCCTTCGGTTTCCTTCTCATCAATATATTAAATGTACCATAAATATCTTCAGCACCTTTCTCTGCTATATCACCAACATCCATATGGTATTGTGCTGTGTCAAGCGCAATAGCTATAGTTCTAAGGTCTCCTTTTGGGGGTTTCCACTCGTCCCGCTTGATTCTCCCAGTAAAATCGTTCATAAGAATTCCCTCCTCATCACGCATCTCGATTATTTCACAGCCGCGTACACACTGAAGACCAAGCCTCTGTGGTACAGTTGCATTAGCAGTCTCTTCGGCACTGAGAGGTTCAAATGAAGGACGAATAGACAGTAAAAAGAGAACATCGTGCTCTTTAAGTGCATTCCACTCTGATCTTATTTGTGATTTGTAGCTGGAGATGCTGAAAGTAACTTCTGCTGTTACAGCAGATGGCTTTACTTCACCTATATTTGGTTGTTTTACCTCTGTAATCTTAAATTCTTTAATTGGCACAGCCATTCTCGACCAACCTCGAAATGCCGGATCTCCTTCATTATTGATATGAGCAAGGAGATGTGGCACAGCTTCTTGGATGTCCTCACGGATTTCATAAGTCGATTCAAGGCGAAAGAGGTTAAAGTTTCTAAGAAGATAATCATGAAGTGTCAAGAACTGTAAGTTGAGCTTTGGAAGTGCCAGGCATCCTTCCCCAGTGTAGTTGATGCTTGGTACAAGGCTTTCATCCCACATTATTTGCTCATTAGGGTAAAGGGGAAGAGCATTTATGGCCTCTTTCTGTGACTGTTGTCTCTCGAAGAAAGATACCATTACTTCAATTAAGAAATCAACTCTCTCTGAACATGGATCATCAACTGATATCAGTTTTAGCTGCAATCCAGGAGGAGGTATCAGACAGCAAGCACTAACAATCTTGCAGAAGATAATTATCATGCTATCGTGGAGATAGGCGAGTATAACTACCATAGAGGTAAGAGAGCAAATGCACTAATATTAAACATTTAGCAATAACAACCAAAAAGCAATTTTGAAGTACAAGATGCATTTTCTAGGAACCACCACAACACACAACTGACTTGACAGCTTAAGAGTGCACTATCTGGCGTGATATCACTCAGAAAGCATACAGCAACAGAAATATGTGTACCTTTTTTGTTAAGGAACAGTAATCTGTATTATTTGCAAATATAACAAGCAAGGTTAGCCTGAGAGATGCAGCTCTCTAAATTGATAGAGATAAGGGGGAGTGCACAGACTAACTGCCACATCAAACAGCAATGATCGGAAATCCATTTCAATGAACATACTTTCTAACAAACATGTTTTAGCTTTTGTCATACAGCTAAATAAATAGCCCAGAAGTTCTAGTCATAAGCCTTAAATTTCTTCTTCTTTTGTGGGTCGTCACAAACTTCAATGCCCCGAAACGAACAATCATTTGCTCCATCATTTCAAAGGTAAACAAGTTAATCATTTTTAGATACCCTCGGCAACAATCTGAATGGAAGGTATAATTAATCTGATTTGGCAAGAACGACCTGAAATCACACTGATATGGAAATAGACAAGGAGGAGTTGGCATCTCAAATAGACCCCAATATGTTCAAATAAATGAAGCGAGTCAAACAGTGTAAATTATCCGGATTGTATTCCGTTTTTTTGTAGGTTCACCAGAGAGGAAAACACATTGAATCAATGGTTTAAAGAGATAATTAGTCCTTCAGGGCTAACCTATTTTTGAATCTTATATCTCCATAAGAAAGTGATATACATTCTGGTTGTATCAACATTGTATAGTGTGCTCAGTCATTAACTGTCAGAAAACTTGATTTAGTCATCATCTAGATGTTACTACTTCCGCTGAAATCTACTTCTCATAGAATTTGAGGAACGAGGTACAATAATAGAAGCCATACAAACATGACTATCAACACTGTCCAAGAATATCACTGAAGGATTTTAGTATCCTTCCACCAACAGCTTTAGCACCCAACAACTAACTTCTACAAGACAAGTAGGCCACCTGAGTCCTTAGTAGATCCAAGTAAGTAGAAGTTTTTCCTCAAGGAAAATGTGAAAAGGGTGAACTCTAACTTGCACCCTTTACAAATTGTATATAGAAGAACTTTACATGATAAATAATGCACAATGATCCTATTTTATGTCATATATTGGAGTTAGTAAAAAGCCATTTCACGAACCTTCCGGCATACTAAATCTTTCAGCTCCTCAGGAGTAAGCACAGAAAGTTTCTTAGATAGATCAGCGCGCCTGTTTATTGCACCAACATTTGCCATTGCAAGTTCCCGTAGCTACAAAAACAGCGGAGAGAGATAGGTAAACAAATTGCATATGATACAGTTAGATTGTCCACAAAGAGTGACATTATATTAAGACAATAATATCCAGAGCTGCTCATCATCATCAAAAGAGACAGAAATCAAAACAGACCTTGGGTATCGTCTTAAATGCAAGAAGCTGGAATGACTGGAAACGATCATAATGAGCCTGAAGCACCTCATCATCAGTCATTTGTCTCCCTAAATGGTCATCAATTTCAAAACCTTCATAGAACTGAAGTAAGTCAACCAGCTGGGCAAAAAGTTTTCCTTTTTCATGCCTATAAAGAGCACTTAAATGACATTTTGCAACCACAGCAACATCAGCAACAACAGGCTTGATATATCTGCAGAATAACCAAAAACTGCTTATATTGAGAAGCACTTTCCTCAAAACAGCTTTTCAGAAAATCACTTCGGGAGAAAAGCAGTTTGTGTTTGGCCAGCGTTTGAGAAGTGCTTATTTCAGTAATTGATAAATAGATTGTGTTTGGGCAATCTTTTCAAAAAGTGTTTTTTGAGTGTCAAATTACGAAAAAGGACAAGTACCATGAAACGTTTACCATTATGATTGAAGCCTTTGAAATTATGTGAAAATATTAACTTGTATTTTTTCTAGCAATAATTTGTTGTTGCAGAGAGGGAGAGGAGAAATTGAGGAAAGGGACGGTAGAAAAAAGGGAGAAGAAATTTATAGTTGACAGACTATTCCAAAGAGGAAATTGAGAAGAGACAGAAAAAAGGAAATAAAAGGAAAAGAGACGGTGGGAACCAAAAAGAATAGTTTATATTTAATTGAAAGATATATGCGTTAAAGTTAGAGGGATAGTTTGGTAAATATAAATTTATAGTAAGGATATTATTTTTGTCTTAAAAATTGATTATTTTGCTTCTGCTTTTGGGAAATAGCAAAAAATTTATAGCTTCTTCCCAACAGAAGAAAGAATGCTTCTGTTGCTCTTCAAAAGAGCCTTTCTTTGTTGGACAAACACCTCAAATCTAGGGGAAAAGTGCTTTTGGAAAGGAAAAAAACAAGTGTTTTAAGCCTCCGAGAAGCTTGGACAAACAAGCTATTAGAACTCACCAAGCTCCGCAAAAGGAGCACCATAAGAACTAATGAAATAAAATAATGCTAAAAATTGTTTTTTGTGTTTTAAAAGACTTTTAAGATCTCTAAACTTCGATGTCTTATCGGTATATCACTACACAAAAACTAAAAAAATGGTATCATGTTCCTAATTTTCAAACACCCAACTTTGATTATGACTCCACAGTCCACACTATACATGAAACTCATGTTTATGTTTGCGCTACATGGCCAGCATCCGTTAAATTTCTCCATTGGAAGCTGTTCTACTACAGAGAGCATTATTACCTTCTAGTTGGCAGTTGGCTCAATAGATCAATGAGAAACTCCATAAATCTTTCGCAATATAGGACAGAGGCATCATTAACACCTTCAAGTGTGATATCCAAGTTATCATCAACCTCACTATTTGTCTGAGGAAAAACCTTGCAATCAAGAACCTGATCATGGAGAACGAAGCGTCAGAAGTTTTCTGCTTAAACAAGCTGAAAAGAACGGTGGACAGATGAGTCCCTGATCAGATACCTCAAGAAACTCCTCAATTAGATGTCTCAAGAAATTCACTTCTAGCATGGTTGAGGTATCAAAAGATTCCCCTCTTTTAACTGCCTCCTTGGCTCTTTTTGCGATCTTCTTCCATTTCTTGATTAGATCAGGATTAAGACAGAGCTCCATCTATTCTCAAGAATAATAAAGATTAATATTAGAAATAGACATAGAATGTGGAAGATTCTACTCTATTTAGCAACATAGTACGAGTTACCTGAAATCGACCATATGACAAGCAATGCCAACACTGGAGACCAGCTAACCTCAATACCTTTTTACTCACTATCTCATCTTCTAAACTCTGAAAGAACAAAAGTAGTAAATAATTCATCAAAAAAAAAATAGAAACAGCAATAACATTCACAGAAAACAAAATAGGAAAATAATTGTATAGCAGCCACGAAAACACACCAGGAAGCAATGCATACCCTAACAACCGCTACAGTAAAAAAATATGCTTCTTTTTTGTGATCGGTAAAGATAAAGCATGTGCTTTCCAAACATTCAAGATGGGTTTTGGCTATTCCATGTTGAGAAATGAACCTCAACACCGTCAAACGGTAAGGATTGTCCAAGACCAGGAGACTATAACCTATATAATTAACCGTGCAATTCTAACAATGATAAATTTAGAATAATTTTCGTAAAACAGGGAAGACAAATGTGGATGTGTCCATCTCATATGCTGGTAGAACAAGGAACGTATGCTTGTCCATAATTCGTAAGATTTACAATACAATATTAGAGAAATAAAACCAGACAACACAGAAAAAAAGTCAGATCTTCAAGGTGAAGGAGATGGATCAGAAAATTAGACTAAGATCCAGCAATAAGGATGTGGATATACCTGGAAAGCATTGATCATGAAAAGTAGATAATTGATTTTCTCAGGAATTGTCAAGCTTCTACCCTGCAGTGAGGTCTTAAACTGTTAGATGAAACAATGAATAGAAACAATAACTTTAGCACTTTTCACATTATCAAAGCACAAAAATGTTCAACCATATGAAACAGACAATCAGAAAGTTATCTTAAAATAGAAACAGTTCCCCTTAAGAAAAGAAAATACAACATGAGAACCACAGTCTAGCATGATGTGTGACGCATGAGAGTGTCACACAACGATCAAATTAAGAGAAAGAAACAGCGACTTGGAGACCAAGATGATAGGAAACAATAGCTTTCTAGCATTCCATTGCATCATAGTTTTCTGCGTTCAGTCAATCTACGTAGAGTGAATCGGTCCCTAAGGAACCCAACCAGATATAGTTATCATATAATCTAACTAACTGTCATTGAATAAGCTTATTTTGAATAGATTTCTAAAATGACCTCCACCATGGAAATCTAGAACTTGATGCTGACCATTATAAATTCTTCTTTATCACTCAGAAAAAGATTTCACAATTGCTGGCAAATACTAGTTACCAGTAAAGTTACATACAAAAATAAAAATAGACATTAATTCTCTTAAAGGTGACTTACCCTAAAGTAAGCTGCCTTATTTAAAATGAGATGTCTTGTCAGTTGTCACAACAAAAATAAAATAAGAATATGTTAATTAAAATATAAGATCTTATTACCCCTCCCTCAAAAAGAATGACTCGCTTTCCTTTTAGTCCGTCCCAAAAAGAATGACATATTTCCTTATTTGGCAACAATTTAACTTTAAACTTTACATTTTACGCAAGACGATATATAACCACACAAATATCTTTGGCTTATTTTACCATAAGATTCAAAAGTCTTCCTTATTTCTTAAAGTGTGTGCCAAATGAAAGTACATCACATAAATTGGGACGGAGGGAGTATAGTATAAGAATTCTTCATATGTATTGAATTTAAGAATTTTTTAGACCATACCACATTACCATGTACACATGTACCGATTAGTAAAGCTAATTATTGATTTTAATTTGTGATCCCTGCATATAATAATCCTTGTATTATTATTATATAGCATAACAACATAATAATCCCTCTATATTATGATCCCTTCCATCACCAAACGATCTCCATATCCAATAGCTATACTAACTCTGAATTCCATGGTTTGCCAACACTATATAGAACCTAACAACAAAATAATTGCTTTTTCAAGGTAAGGTGCAAGCAAGATATGATCCCTAGGCTCGCATAAGCTGTGTATTATCTTTGATCGTTCAGTAAAATAACCAGTTCACTTATGCATTTTTCAAGGTCTCCGCACCATTATAGGTGTTCGTAAAGTGGTTATGCGCTTTTCACAAGAATCTATTGGTTTTCTCCTTCGCCCTGTGTTTCTTTTCCGCACTCTAAGTTTCAAGCCCACTCTCCCATCAGGGATGGAAAGAACTGTGTCGAAATAGATTCCTATTTCACACATTGCAAATAATGTGGACCTAAACTTTTCCTACTGATCAATCATCCACCAAGGATGCGTTATTATTCACATTAGTAGCCAAAAAGGAGTTAGTGATGCTTATAAAGCGTGTCTATAATGCAGACTCAGTGAGAAAAGAAAGATTCCAGATAGAGCAATCATTACTAAATTACTTGGATAACTTAACCACAGAAATATGTTTAGCCCAAGACAAAAACAAACCTCTTTCAGCCGAAGAACCCTATCAAGAAATGCCCTGAACATATATTTTCTATCATAGAAGCATATCCATGCAGCCACATTCTCCCGAAACTACAAGTTGCAAAAACAAAATCGGAAACCAGTGACAAATGACATGGAAAGGTTAGATAACTGAATCATAAGCATTTTCACAACCCAGAACATGCTTATTTATAACTATTGCACATGACAGAAGCTAACTTTTCTGCTATTGAAGCCAGAACCACCTGATTTTTTTTTGATAAGTATGCCAGGATAAACTGACTAACTCTAGCAAAACTCAACTTGTTCCTTCTTTCATTATCTTATAAGTCAAACACAACTTTCCTTCTATTTACATGTAGGAAAGGGAACAGAGACACCAATTTTCATTTTGAAAATAACACAACAGATGCACAATGCAACAAAATTACCCAAAGATATGCGGAGTAAAAGAAGACTTCAAGTATTTTATTCTCATGAATTGTTGTTTCCTTGTGTCCTCTTTTCTCTTCATTCCATGATGTTCTGTTTTTGGCGTCAGGGGAGAGAGATTATTCTCACCAAGCCTTTCCAGTTTCCACTATGAAGCTTCACTTGGATTTTGAAAAACTGCAGTTTTATTCAAAGCTGACAATGTCTTGTAAGATTCTTTTGACAATTTCATCGTTGACTTGGGACAGGTTTACAGCTCCAATCAGAGTGGGATGATGGGTATTTATATGCTGGAAATTTATACCTGAGCATGGATGGGAAAGTGGCTGTGCAGATTTGCATGCGCACAATTAAATGAGCTCTAACTGCCAGGAGCCTAAAACGATAAAAGAAGTTCAATCCCTAACTGGATGCGCCTTTGCGTACTGAAAGAAGATTTCCCGAATTTATACTTTATTAAGGATTGATTAGGTTGATTGAAAGGCGCAAACACGAAGGAAACTACTGTGAAATCGTACTACAGTCTCTTGTGCATGGGGGTGACAATAGACCTCTATGAAAATCAATATGAAATTCAGAGTTAGGAGAAAAGTGGCGTTATTTACACGTTGTGCAGCAAGGGATGCTATTTTAGTACAAGACGTATAGTATTATAAGTTGTTTTATGCAAATACACACACACAATGTATTTAAATGTATGGAGAGGGGGAGAGAGAACGAAGTAAAAGAATTTTAGATGGGATCAAGAGTTCAATCTCTCATGTAAACAGTTCATTCTTGTTGACCTTATACATTTAGTCTAAACAGTCAAGACAATTAGTTACAATTTTTGAAGGGCTAAGCAAATTTTCCTGCATCACGGTTGTAAAGACAACACCAACTTAGTAAGATACTGATAAACACTTTGATCTACCCCCAAAAGAGGAAAAAGGAAGAGGTAAAGAAAGAGATTCTATCAACAATTGTTGATGGATTGAAAACCATGAGGTCTGAGGTTCAAATCCAGCGGAGAAAAAAATACCATGTGATTTTTCCTATCTGTCCAAGCCTTGGTGAACAAAGTTACCCCGTACTTGTATTGGTGGGAGATAGCAGGTATCCCGTGGAACTAGTCGAGGGGAGCGCAAGCTGGTCAAGACACCACGATCATAAAAAAAGGTCGATGATTCTACTGTAAGCAAAAGTGCAAAGCTGCAAGCAGAATCTTGACTATGTAATCACTAACCAGAGTAAGGAGGAAAAAATCACTCCCCATCTCCTAGCACCCCAACAAGCAACCACAAACACCAAGTAACTCAAATGAATGTGGAAGTAGTACAACAGCATACCTTCTCATTGACCATCAGTATCATTGACATCACATGCTCGAAGGAAGAGGCCTCTGGATCAAAATTGGGCCAAAGGTAATTCTCCAAATACTGGCTGACCTCCAATATCATCACCCTCTGAAGCGGCACCGGCTTTCTCCCCCCTTTATACAAACCATTATTGAAGATGATCAGTCAAAAGTTATTTCAGGACCACCTACTCACAAGACATTATCACATGCCACAAGCATTTAGGCTTACATATACCGCTACACATACATATATTTATTAGCACACACATTATAGAAACTCATATTTTTAATTGGATATAGGGTAGGAGGTTAGTAAGTAGCTAAGGGTTGTTGCACTTTGTGTATGAGAGGCAGGGTGCTAGCTCCCATCTCCTCTTCTCCTTAATTAAGTATTCTTTAGTTATCACATAGTTTCTTATTCTTCGATGTGTACTACTACTTGTTGCTACATTTGTTTTGTATCTTGCTACTTTGTTGTCCTATTCTTTTACAACTATCGGAAACATCCTCTAGGTAGGGTAAGGTCTGCGCACATCGTACCCTCCACAGAACCCAAACCTACCCTCCACAGAACCCACTTGTGGGATTACACTGGGTATGTTATTGGTCTATATATAACAATAGAACTCATATATATCCAATTATGTTATTTATCAGTCCCAAAACTTTAGTCCTTTCTTTACTAACTTTCAGACTTCAATGGAACACATGATATTTACTTTTTAAGAATAAAACAAAAGTAAGTTATCAATAGAACACATGATATATTTGCACATACATATATCTATTAGCACACACATTATAGAAACTCATATACATCCAGTTATGTTACTTATCAATCCCAAAATTTTAGTCCTTTATTGAATAACTTTCAGACTTCAATGGAACACGTGATACTTCACTTTTTAAGAATAAAACACAAGTAAGTATTACACATTAAAATACTTAAATTTTTCAATTTCAAACAGGACATTATACATTTACGGTTAAAATTCATTTTGTTAAGATTCGATAGAATCGAAAAGTCTTAACTAACGGGAAAAACAAAAAAAATTACTAACCTTTTACAGTAAGCTCCGTGTCATAAATTTCTTTAACGAGGTCGGGACTAAAGGGCTTTTTCTCGTCAGTTTTGGCCCAATTTGAAGCTGCGACTTTAGTCAAGCGGTCATGTTGGATCTCAGCAAGGGTTATGGGGCTAGGAATGTTCGAACCAGGCGGCTTCTCCGTCATAGAAGGCATCATTTTCTCCGGCGGCGGCTGCGGTAATGCTTCCACCGGGTACTCAGCTACGCGGTGGCGCCGGAAATCGTAGGTTCCAGTTCCGTATACTTTCGTCATAATTACTTAAATTACACTTACGAAGAGAAATAATTAGGGGTACTTGTTCTGCTGTGAGGTTTGTTTGGGCGGTGAAGAAGAAAGTGCATCATAACTTGAAATTTGTAGTCCGACCCGAACAGGCCTAACTCAAAACAATTCAAAGGCCCCAAAAATAAATAATATCATAGTCTAAGTAAATCTTCTTGAAATCATTAAAAGACATTCTTTAAAAATAATTTCTTACCCGTAATTAACTTGTATTATAAGAGTATCCAATTCAATCTTATTTTTTACAATACAACTTTTATATAAAATAAAATTCGTTGGACATTTCGAAAAGGGCAGAATGTATAACGTAAAAACTGTACAAATTGATAGAGAATATGAAAGTTTGTGCTGAATAAAAGTTCTAGTTTTCTCTGTTCTCGACAGTTTGATACTTTATGGGGATTAATCTGATTTACGGATAAGAAATTATGACTGTTTTAAATTTGTGTCTTGTTTCATAAACATAAACAGGGCGGGACTGGACTTAACGGAGCAGGGCAGAGCAAAGCAAATTTTTAAAAAATGTTAAACGGGGCAGGGCAGAGCGGATTAACATTTTAGCAGGTCAAGACTTGTCCTGCCTTAACTCGTGCTCCCCTACTTGTTTCTCAGCTATAAATTCTTCAACAAACCCATTTCCTAAAATCTGGAAATGCATAAGGACTCTCAAAATCTCAGCTTCTTCTTTATCACCCAATAACTCTGAAGATAATAAGCCTATGAAAACCCAGGAACAAATTGTTAAGACTTGTTAGGACCACAAATTTTAAGTCTTTATTTTTTTCTTAAACTTCGTGTCAAGTCAAATAGTGATACATAAATTGGGACGGAGGGAGTTGCCTGATAAATGTGTTGTTTGTATACTAATGTATAATATACATAATATTGTATATTTTCTTTTTGTATATTTGGCTAGGGATTGTAATTATTTTTTACCACCAGCCAAATGTGTAACTTCCCCTTAAAACTTTGACAAGTATTTTTGAACAACTTTTTTGAATGTTTACTACAAAAAGTTTCCACCATCTTGTTACTGTATTCAAATGATGAATTTGTCCGCGATTAATTTAATTCAAGAAATTAGTAAGCTAGAACTGGAAAACTGTCGTGATGTTATGAAGCAATTTTTCTTTTTGAGTTTAAAGCAACATGGATGTGCTTAGCATTGCGATTTTTTCTGTTAACTGTAGATAGATGCAGTGTTTGGTTGGTGTTACAATAAAGATTTATCTAGGCATAACTAATGTAGTGTTTGGTTAGTGGTATTAAACCATTAGAATAAGAATATGTGTATTAGTTATACGGGATTTAAATATCTAAATACAAATCTTTACTTAAAGCATGTAATCTCTACATATCATTCCTTGTTGTATGTGTTTACGTCAGGTTTGTACACGCAACGGAATTTGAAAATTTATGTTTCAAACCCGACGACGGTCGAACTGCAGTATGATAAGTAATGAAAAAAACACAAAGCACATAGTAAATGTAATACTTCGATAGAAGACTTACATTTTGAGATAATCAGCCAAACAGTTGATTCTGGATGCTTTGTGTAGTCTGAGGGTGCACACGCAAATATCTTTCGATTTGTAAGTTCTGGAAACTGTGATGTAATTGCTAAGTCAGGAATGCTAGGGATTCTGACAGAGTTTTAGAAGAGATTTACCTCTCTTAGGTTTTCAGTGTCTTTGGAATGGGAGGTAAGCCTCCTATTTATAGTTGAGAATAGGAGTTTTAGGGTTTTAATTGGACCAGACCCAACCGAAACAGACTGGGCAAAAATTCGGACTCAGTAAGAGGCACCGCGGTGCTGGCACGTGTTCCTGGCACTGCGGTCCTGAATCAAGGCACCGCGGTCCCGTCCTATTTTCTGCCCATTTTCCCAAATGTCCCGGTATCAACCGAACATTTAGGTATAATCTCCTTCTAATTACATCCTTCAATCGACGGAACACTTGACTTAGTGTTACCCTTCAAGCTTTTACATATCGTCACTAATAACATTAGAATCTTCACGGAACTCCTAGACTGCGCCGGAAGACGAACTCAATATGTAAAGTTTAGCTACACAAAATATGTGAACTGAACCTATATGTGAGAAGATAAAATCCCTTCATTCATGACACACTCAATCAAGCTTAGGATATGTAAAGTGTCTATCCAAATAGCTTGATTATTATAACTCATCTATATTAGTTGACAGCAGATCACGTCACGCATATATCCAACGATCGCCAAATGACTTAGTCAACCTAATATCATATGAGTACCTGAGTGTTCACTCGAATATAAATTCAAGAAATGAATCCTTTCTTGGCTCACATACCACCTTTAATCTACTTCGTAATGCACCTAAAACAAGTCGTGTCTCAACCTATAAGGCATTTGAGCTTAGGACATGATCAAAGTACATTACTCCGTAAACAAGATGATATTGACCTCAAGTCTAAGGACTTTTATCTCCCACATGCCGATGACTTTATAGACATATAACAAATAATGCATCAGCAGGGTGTATCAATACTTCAACAAGTATCCATGTGTCCATTATGAGTTGTCATAACTCGTAGCAAGTGAGACATACTACATCCACTAAGGATATGATGAAGATCACATGTCGACGTATCGCATATCATCGATATCCCAATTTCGATGATCATTAGTCGAGGTAATTTAAGAGTTACGTTATAACATTAATTTTCACATCATTAATAAACACGTAACCTCTAGGGATGTATTTATAAAATTTTATAAACAATCAACTAATAATTCAACAAATGCAAATTGTCATAATATTAATCATCATTAATATAAATATGAATGTGTATAAAGTACATTGTGTCCTAATACAGATTGTCTCTAGGACATACATATACTTTCAATCTCCCACTTGGCCTAGAGTCAATCACCAACATATCTAATACACATGTTCTCAAAATAATCATTATGCTTCACCAAGCTTAATGGTTTAGTAAACGGGTCTGCTAGATTATTGTCTGTGGGAATATAATCTATCTTGATATCTTCAGCTTCCACCATCTCTCTCATGATGTGGTACTTTCTTGGTACATGTTTGTTTATGTTTGTTGATCTTGGTTTCTTTGCCTGTGCAATGACACCAGTGTTGTCACAATAAATGGTTATTGGACAACCAGCACTCGGAACAACCCCTAGTTCCTTCAGGAACTCAGAAATCGCGAACCTTTCTTTAGACCTCCGATCCAGCAATGTACTCCGCTTCAATAGTCGAGTCTGCAGTAGTAGCCTGTTTGGAACTCTTCCAGCTCACTGTTCCTCCGTTGAAAATGAAAGTGTAACCAGACTGAGATTTAAAATCATCAACATCTGTTTGAAAACTAGCATCAGTATACCCAGTGGCAACCAACTCATCAACTCCACCATAGACTAAGAAGTAATCTTTAGTACGCCTGAGGTACTTGAGAATACTCTTGACTGCTTTCCAGTGTTCCTCGCCAGGATTCTGTTGGAACTTGCAAGTCATACTAAGTGCAAATGTCACATCTTGCCTAGTACAGGTTATGGCATACATGATTGATCCTATAGTAGAAGCATATGTGATCTTTTTCATGCGCTCAAGTTCAATAGCATTAGAAGGGCAACCCTTCTTTGATAACTTGATGCCTTGACCCATTGAAAGACCGTCTTTCTTGGAATTCTCCATTGAAAAACGTCTAAGCACTTTGTATATATAGACTGACTGTGACAGCCCCAACAATCTATTAGGTCTATCTCTATAGATCCTAATTTCCATAATGTAGCAGGCTTCACCTAAATCCTTCATCATGAAGGTCTTGGAAAACCAATCATTAACTGACTGCATGAGGGTCTTATTATCTCTCATTATCAATATGTCATCAACATATATTATAATGAAGACAATACCCTCATCCTTGCGTTTGAAATAAATACAAGGATCCTCTTTGCTTCTGACAAAATCAAAAGATTTGATAGCATTGTCAAAGCAAATGTTCCAACTCCTAGAGGCTTGCTTAAGTCCATAAATGGACTTTTGTAGCCTGCACACATCATTTGGTCTGGACTCACATGAAAAACCCTCGGGTTGTTTCATATACACTTTCTCAATTAGATTACCATTGAGAAATGCAGTTTTGACGTTCATCTGCCAAATGTCATAATCATAGTGTGCATCTATTGCAAACAAAATCCGAATAGACTTTATCTTAGCCACCGGTGAAAAGGTTTCATCATAATCCACACCAGGACACTGAATAAAACCTTTAGCCACTAGTCTAGCTTTATAAGTCTGAACCTTGCCAGATGCATCAATCTTCTTCTTGAAGACTCATTTGCATCCTATGGGTTTAACCCCATTTGGCAAATCAGCCAACTTTCATACTTGATTGATATACATAGATTCTATTTCGGATTTCATAGCTTCTTGCCATCTCTTCGAATCAATGTCTATCATTGCTTCGTTATAGGTTCTAGGTTCATCATCATCTGGAATATCTAGCTCACTTTGTGTTTCCACAAGTAGATTTAGTCTTTCCGGAGGACGATGAGATCTAGAAGACCTACGGAGTTGATTGTCTTGCAGTTCAGTTATATGTATGTTCTAACTGTGAGTAGGTTCTTGTGCGCTTGTCGATCCACCAACATTAGAGCTTTCGGAAATATCATTTTCATGTCTTTCCTGAATGGGAGGAAATACAACTGGTGCACTTGCTCCCAAGGTTTGTGCCGGAAGATCTTGCATTTCTGCATTACTCCCACTGGCCGAAGGAGGTACCCTAAATACCTAATCTTCGCCAGAAGCTCCCACTGAATTCTTGCCTTTATCATCGGGCAAGGATCCAACCTCTTTGTTACCTTGTTCTTGAATTTCTTCAAGTTTTATCTCTATGCAACTCTCATCCTTGTAGACATATTCATCTTCAAGGAAAGTTGCGTTCCTAGAAACAAATATCTTATGTTCTCCAGGAAGATAGAAATAGTATCCCTTAGTTTCCTTCGGATACCCAACAAAGTAACATTTCTCATTTTTAAATTCCAACTTACCAGTGATCAACTTCTTGACATATGCAGGACACCCTCAGGTCCTCATGTGTCTAAGTGATGGCTTCTTGTCATACCATACCTCATATGGTGTCTTTTCGACTGATTTAGATGGAACTCTGTTTAGAACATATATTGAGGTCAAAATAGTGTATCCCCAAAGGTATATAGGAAGAGCTGAAAAGCTCATCATGGAACGAACCATGTCAAGCAAGGTTCGGTTTTTCCTCTCGGCAACACCATTCATCTGTAGTGTTCCAGGAGGTGTCCATTCGAAATGAACTCCTTGAAGCTTTATGTAGTCAAGAAATTCTTTACTTAAGTATTCACCCCCACGATCAGATCGGAGAGTCTTGATACTCTTTGAGAGATATTTTTCAACTTCACACTTAAACTTCTCAAAAGCCTCGGATTTGTGTCTCATAAGATACACATATCCAAACTTTGATAAGTCGTATGTGAAAGTGATGAAGTAAGAGAAACCTTCTCTAGCTTGAGTCGAAAATGGTCCATATACGTCCGTATGTACCAACTCAAGCACCTCCTTGGCACGGATCCCCTTTTCAAAAAGAGGTTTAATTGTCATCTTACCTTTCAAATAGGATTCACATTTACCATAAGATTGTAAGTCAAATGGTTCGAGGTAATTTAATTTCCTCAACCGTTCTATCCTTGTTTGATTGATATGACCAAGTCTGCAATGCCATAAGTAGGTAGAATTTCTTCATTTAACTTAGCTCTTTTATTTTGTACATTGAAAATTTCCATGTGGCAGTTTAATGTATACAATCCATTCACAAGAGGCGTAATTCCATATAAAATATTACTAAAGTAAAACCATATTGCCATTAGACGTGTTTGAGGAAAAACCCTCTGAATCAAGTACAAGAATGAAAATAATATTTCTTGTCAAAGAAGGAACATAAAAACAACCGTTCAACATTAAAACTTTGCCAAAAGGTAAATCTATCCTATAAGTTCCCACGCGCTCAGCAGCAACTCGTGCTCCATTTCCGACGCGCAGATCCACCTCGTGAGGCCCGACCTTCCTGCTATCAGTTAGCCCCTATTGTACAAATGTGTGAGCCACAAACGGTATCAAGTACCCAGGAATAAGAATCATTTATAGTAGATTAATTTCAATTACAAACATACCTTGCACATTAGCACCTGGTGTCATTCCTCCGCCTGGAGCAGTGCAATCCTTTCTCCAATGCCCCTTCCTGTTGCAATTCATGCAAACATCTGATGCCGACAGTTTCTTCTTCTTCTTCTTCGCCCCTCAATTAGGCTTCATTGCTGCTGCCGGAGCAACAACTTTGCCCTTCCCCTTCTATTGTCCCTTACGTTTCGGTTTGGGGCGACTAGAGGAGCCAACCATCAGAATAGGCTTGGTCTTAGAGGTCGAAGATTCAAAAGTCTTTAACATATTATGTAACTCCAGCAATGTCTCTTTAGTCCCATTCATATTATAATTAACAATGAAACTCTCAAACGACTTAGGAAGTGAGTGCAGGATGAGGGTGGTGGCGACTATGTCATGAAACCTTATATCTATAGAAGCTAACATCTCAATCAACTCAATCATCCTCAACACATGAGGTGAAACTTGGCCCCCTTCATTTAGCCTACACTTGAAAAGTACTCCATTGTCTGACTCTGCGAATCATAAAGTTTCTTCAAATGTGCTAACATTTCATTGGGCCCCATAGTTTCATGATGTCTTTGCAATGTAGGTGACATAGAAGACAACATTAATCATTGAGCTGAGGTGACATCCTTATAATGTTTCTTGTAAGCAATCTGGTCAAAAGTTGCATACTCTGCAGAGGCCTCCGCTGGAGCGATGTGAAATATTTTGTCTAATGTATACTCAATTTCTTCCTTTCTAAGGACAATTCTAACATTTCTTAGCCAGTCAATGAATCTGTTTGACTCCATGAGCATTTTCAACGAAAAGTTTAACATTTCTGAAGATCTGAAGATAATAGATAGAACATGAAAATGCAATCAAAATTCATTCTCCTAAATTATACACATTCATAATAAACTAATTTAACATGGTCTTTTGTTTAATTAGCTCCCACTATTTTGCATACTTCTACGACCCCAAGGTAGAATACGGACCTAAATCAATATAAAGGTCATAATGGGCCAAAATCCAAACATATGCTATATCCGCGTTTGCTTTGCCTGATAACTCCAATAACACACTTTGGTAGGTCCTCAACCAATTGTAAAGCAACTCTACAACTCTTGGTTTGATTAAATATCTTTCATTTTAATCTTACGTCTTTAGACTAGTCCGACACTTTGGCGCCAAGATTCATCTAAACAAGTCAATCCCATTACACGACTGCGTTTAAATGCCTAAGTAAATTTAACCTTTGCAAGCAAGCTGTCACGACCGACCCGACGGGCCGCGACTAACGTCCTAATGGACGCCACATCGACTGTCACTCTTAACCTATTTAATACGATATCTCGAAATTTCGCAAAGACAACGCCGCTTTTACAACATATCCTCGAAGCAGCGGACGCGTCGCCAAAACAACAACAAAACAACGATACAATAGGCTGGCCGACTAGCCGCCACCAACCACCATCACGCGCCCAAAGGCATAAATCAAAAGACGCAATCCGGCAAGGCTGCTCCTAGATAACCACATCAAAACTCAAAACAAGGTACAAACGCCCAACCCACAATCGCCTATGCACTCAAGAGTGTAATATCGACATATGACGACAGGCCCGTCGTGCCCAAAATATGCATAAGTCCAAAAATAAAGCGTCGTACCAAAAATAGCCGCTCGAACAAAGGAGTTTTCCAACCGCTGCATGTAAATCCTAGACGGAGGTCACCTATTCAACACTGAACTGCGGCATGAACGCACTTCGAGAAAGCGGGTCGACGAGATAATGTCTTGAGTATGTAAAACATAAAATATCAGAAATCAATAACAATCGCATAAGTAAAACAGATAGTCATCAAACTTTCATAAAACCGAGAATCATGTCTGAAAATTATATCATGTATATTGAATCATAAAACATCATGCTCATGTCTGTATATAAAACTGCATAACATGTCTCGGCCCTCTATGGAGGGACTCGATGGAATCTGATTCTGCGCGTAACATGTCTCGGCCTACAAGGAGGGACTCGATGTAATCTGTATATATATAACGTGTCCGGCCTACAGTGAGGACTCGATGAATGATGCGTGGTTGTGCACGAACATGATCTGGCCCGGGACTCAGTGGAGTGAAATAGTAACACTTAGCACGAGTAGATATCATGAGCAACTGTATGCAACTAAAATCATTATGTGACTCTCAATAAATTATTACCATAAACTCTGTTACTGAAATCATAATCATTAGTAAATAATCATTTTTAAATCGAATCGGTAGGAGTTAAATACGTCCCGCACTTTCATAAAAATCATGCCAAAAGAAAGAAGAAAATGTCTCACATACCTCTTAGGCGAACTAATCAACTCGATATTAAGGTATGCCTCGTCTAGTACTTCAACCTATAATAAGGAATAACACGCTCGTCAATTTTGATTTTTTTAATGTAAGTTATATGAATAACATCTCCCTTATTTCTATAAAAATTTGGGCAGCATTTCCTTTGTTTATGTGCGTATCCACATTTTTCCAACAATCCAAATCAGCCAACAATTCAACTCCAACCAACAATCCAATTCAGTCAACAATCCAACCAACCAATCAATAAGTCATTACTTAAGAGTATGACCATAATAGCTCATATACTTGGCACATATCATCTATACAACCTTTCTTCTCACCTTTATGGAATTTAATCCCAACAATAATTTAGGTGATTAAACCACCTATCTATCATATTCCACCAACTCTTAATTCATAATAAGAAAATAGTCCAGTAAGGCAATCCACCAAGTCTAACAATTAGTAACAAGAGCTCAAGTCTTCTAGTATTCAATATATTACTTTAAACCTCTTTTAAGATATGTATTGACGATCATCGCAACGTATTTATAATTTCATAACTTATATTATAATCTAACAAGAACGACCTTTAAATCGGGACAATCATGCTCAACAATTTCATAAAAGTTGGCCTTAACATGTTACAATTCTCTAATTCTTTTTCTTACTTCTTAATCCAACTTCTCTATCAACAATTCCATATCACAAGTGCATTAACATTAAGCTTTCCTTCCAATTCCCAACATGAAATTATCGACCATAACCCAATACTTCAACTACAACAATATGCAACTTCAATTATAGCATAGATTGAAGAATTTTCATACCTTAATTAAATCCCCAAAACAGTTCCGATTTTTAGTCACTGCTTCATCAACTGAACTTGTAACGTCCATAACTCTCTACTCCGATGTCCTATCGATGAGTGGTTTATTTCTTTGGAAACTAGACTCGACGAACTGCATTTTAGGCTTTTGAAACACCCAAAAACTCCTAATATACAATGAGATATATCCCTCCAAAGTTGACTAAAATTCTGCCCCAAAATCCCGATTTGTGTCCCAACTTCCATCAAATTCTTGTCCAATTTTTCACTTCTTCAACTCCAATCCAACATGCAAGCATTATACAATGTTAGACCAACATCCTTACATGTTTTTCTTCAAAAAAACTTGTCCGAAACTTGACGAAAAATTGCTCAACTTTCGGTCCAGGCAGTCTCGATTTGGGCACTGTTTTGGTTCCAATTTTCGCCTCTAATTCGTGGTGAAAGCGTAGCCTACGAAGAGGAGAAAGAAAAGAAGAAAACCTTGAACTATGTTAGGCAATGGGGTGGGGATCCTCGGCTGGTCTAGAGAAGGAGAAGGGAGAAATTTTTCTTTCTTTGTGTTCTTGGAAGTTTGAATGAACAAATGAGGGTCTTTTAGGCTACTAAAGGAAAAAAAATCTGATTTGGGGTATTTACACTTTTGTCCCCAAGTTTCCCAATTGATAAATCTTGAATCCATTTAATTTAAATCTTAACTCCCGCATCCTTTAATTCCCGAAAATTCCAATACGCCTCGTATTCTCGTTATCGTAATTTATATACATATACTACTATTATTAAGGAAATTTTCGACGTCACACTCGTCGTTGCCAAAATTATTCCGTATTAACATGTAAGAATATACTTAATTTCCAAAATTTGAATCTTTATTCTTAATGACGTTCTTAATTATCGTCTTAAAACCACGAGGTGTAACATTCTTCCCCCCTTAGAAACATTTGTCCTCGAATGTTCATAACAAGTATTATGCTAGAAAATTTTCTGTAGAGTCTCATTTATAACTATGTCTATCCCTCCATATCAGCAACCAACAAATGCCACACAAGGCCACAATATAACACACATGCAATTCACCAATTCAAAATAGTTAAGTAAGGAACCAAATTACCTGTGAATATTCAACTGAATTTTATGTAATACCTTGAACAAAGTTAAAGCGTCTACGCGTGCTATATTCCTCTATTTTCGAATTTGCCACAATATTCCAACTTGTACTACCTTGTACATCCGCTTCAATTTATAATGGTATGTAATGTTTCCCAAATCAGATCGCACGCTTAACATAACGACAATTCATGTGTATACCCGTTGCATTGTTAACATAGCTCCATATAGATTTGACAACTCTCTTGTACGAAACAAGTGATCTATAATTCTTTGATGTAAAAAAAACATTTTATCAGCAGCATCCTTAGGCAAGTACATTTTAACCATGTAAACCAGTGTTTAGCCTTAACATCATCCTTACTATACACCAGAAGAAAATTACAACTATTTGTATGTATATCTTTGATCACACATTTTGCAAGTCTTATAGCAGGCAGTATGTGTATAAGCACCCTTTGTAACACACTAGAAATCAACACTGCTTTACCTCATGGTGACAATAATTTTTCTTTCCAAGCCTGTAACTTGTCTTTAATCTTCTTAATTAATTCAGCATAGTCTATCTTCCTCTTTCTAACATGTAATACTGGACATCCTAAATACATAAATGGAAATGTTCCCCTTGTGAAACCAGTAATACATTTTACTTGCTGAATCAAGTTACTAGGAGTCTTAGCATGCATATAAACAAAACTCTCTTTATTGATCAAATGGCCAGAAACTTCTTCATACTCTTTCGAAGTCTGCCTTAACTCTTTGTAAAATCATTCTATTTGCTTCTGTTGGAAATTCTTCAAAACTCCTCTTTAAATCTAACAATATCCTTCCTAAAACTTAGTTTCTAAAAAAAAATATCTCCAAAAGTTTCCTTACTCCATAATAATAAAGGTCTTGACATTCTTCATTTAGATAAAAGAAACGAAATCATCTCAATCAACAATTGTCTCAATTTTGATTTAGTGCTTAAAAGAATGCTTCATATTCATCCAAAACTTAAGGAATCTAAATGGTCTACTCACATGCATAGATTGACCACCCTAAGTTAACAACTAAGGGGCATGGTCTAAACTTGTTCTTATTACGTGTTCCACTTCCACTTGTCCATACCAAGCTAAAATAAATGTTTGCCAACATTCTATCGAACCTCTTAAAAGTACAGTCATTATCGGCTCTTTCATTCCTTTACTTAAAAAGACTCCATTTAAATTCAATTTCAACCAGATATATATGAAGATCGCCTATTGTCTCTCTTCCATTTATAATAACATTGAAATCCCCACTAACTAGTCAAGGATCCCTCATATCGTCGACAATATAGTATAAACTATCCCAGAGACAACCTTCCCAATGCATCACTCTTTGCATATACCATAGTATATCTACCTAGTTCATGTAACTTCTTCACCAGTGAGTCCTTAAGTTTGTCATGTTAATCATCCCTCATATTATCTCTGATTAAGTTTCTCTGTTGATCAATATATTTAGGATAGACATAGCCGCTTCCACTGCCATATTCTGCTCCACATTGGACATCATTATCCCATCTTCTTTTAATATTACTGCGTTACTATTATTAGAGTTGTTATCATTGGTACACACCTCCTGACTCTTGTCAACATTCCGCTCTTCAATAACTTTTGCTGCTACAAAAGCTCCTTCAACCTATTCTTTAGTAGTAAGAGTTGCTTTTGATTCTTCTATCAATTGTGGGTCCTTAATGAGATGTTTTACTTCTACCACCTTACCATCATCATCTTTCTTGTTCTATTTATTACCATATTCTTTCCCAGTATCTCTTTGTTCCTTCTTATTTACATTATTACCGTTTGTCTCATCAAGTGACATTTGTTTTATCCTCTCGTTGTTCTTACTAACTCAGTGGTGTCTTTGGTTGCGTCAACATTTGTCACTTTGGCTACATCTGTTACACCCCGTAGTTCCAGGGTATGTATGTGAGGACGTACGTACGAGAATACGACATTAATATTGGAAAGAAAGAAAGATGTGATTTTTCGACGGAAAAGTTTCCGGTTTTTGTAAAGGAAAATGTTCGTTGATGGAATTGATTCCCGATTTGGTATTCGGACTTCTTGAATTATATTAGAATTATGGAATTTTATTTCCGAATTGGTCACGTGGGCCCACGAGAAATTTATTTTGTGGGGCCCACTTTGTTTTCTAGATTTTGGCCTTTATGGATATTTTCTAAGATGAAATATTTTGACGAGTAGGAGGGCGACACGTGTCACCCCCAGGTGGCTCTTGGCGAAATTTGCTAATGCTGGCAGCATGTGGCCTTGTCGCAAGATATTTTTTAGTTGGACAAGTGGCTCATGGGGCCCACACACACTTGTCCCCAATCTCAACCACACACTTGCCTTCATCCTAGCCCTCGTTGTCCTATATATGCACTACTAGTTGATGAAATCTCCCACACTTAACCATTTCAAGACAAGAAATTCTCCCTTCTCCCTCGACTCGCTTCTCATTTTTTAGCCCTTTTCTTGAGCTAAATTTGTCCAACAATTCTTAAACTCTTAAGTGTTCTTCCTAAGGTGTTAGGAAGATTGTGTACCAAGAGTTGGAAAAGATTTCACACCCTAACCTCTAAACTTCACCTTGGCCGAGAGCTCCATGAACAAAAACCCTAAGTGTTCTTCACTTTTGAGTTGAATCTTGAAGAGAAGTTGGTTAGGAGCTTATGGGTTGCTTGTAGCGGATTGGAACGTAAAGATTTGGAGCTAAGACTTGCTTGGAGCGACATTAAGTTCTTGGATAGATTTTGGGCTATTTGAGGTAGTAAATCTTAACCTCTTGTGATTTGGTCATTATACATATATTATAAGTATATTATGGAGTAAATAATATATGGAGTAAAGTTTGGAAGAGTTGGATCTTGTTAACTTGTTAAAAGAAAGGATTGGCCGTTTGCCATTAAAATGGTAAAAACGTATCTTACTTGTGAAGAAGTAATTAACAAAGTAACTATAACTTATATTAAGAATGGAAATATAAGTTGGATGACTAATGAGTAAATTGGATAAGTAAAATGGACAAAGTTGGCCAAGGACCCCAACTTAAGGACTGTATTTACTTTGGACCGTATTTACTTTGGACCGTATTTACTTTGGAATGTATTTACATTGGACTGTATTTACATTTCTGTTAAGGGGAAGATTTTTCAATCGCGTTCTGTTTGGGCGTGATCCCTTTTTAATTATTGTATTGTTATGAAGGCGTGATAGTAAACCGCGCACGGCCATGCGTAATCCCCTTCTTTTACTTATTGTTATGAGGCGTGATAGTAAACCGCTTACCGTTTGGGCGTGTAATCCCTTCTTTATGTTTTTTAATTATTTCGCCTTATTTATATATGGTATATATATTACGTTTATTCGGTCCTTGTATAAAGATGGAAAATTTAGTAAAACGGGAAGTACGCTTTTGAATTTTCCGTAGAATTGAGGGCTTTTTATTGGTATAAGTCTTCAATGGTAAGAAAGGTTTGATAAAAGTACTATGACCGCTTTTAGGAGTGGAGTACTACGTGTGGCGTGATCTACTTGGCTTAGGAGTAGCCGACGTCAAGTACTGAGCGCTTTTGCTATTTGTCGATAATCGTCGCGAGGTATGTGAACCTCTTCCTATCCTTTCTAGCATGATGTTTTGTAAACTATGTAGTACGAGACGCATACGTGCTAAATGAGTTTGGTTGGTTCAAAACATAGGTGTTATAATAGCTTTAGGGGAAGTTATTTATAACGACTCTATGTAGGTAAAGGAATGGTTTATTAATTTTGAAAGTTAAGAGACTTGATCTTGAAAGATAAGAGACTTGACTTATAACGACTTGTTTTTGGAAAAAGAGAAGTAACTTGATTTTAAGTATAGGTTACTTGTTTTGAAAAGAGTAAGTTCTTTGGGTTCTAAAAGAATACTTGTTGTTGTCTTGAAGATAAGAGACTTAACTTATAAATGACGTTTTATGAAATGTTAAGGACTATGAATTTTGTTAAAAGTTGTGAAACCTCATTCGTGAGAAATGAGTACTTGGCTTTTAAAGAATAACGTGTTACCGATTTGGAAATGAGAATAAGTATCGAACAAACCATCAAATAAGTAATAAAGGAGATGTATTGACTAATTGTTATTAAAACCAAGAGAAACCTCCATCCGCATAAGCTAAGATAAGACAAAATTGTATTACATTTCCTAGATCATGATCAGAACAAGATTGTTATAAACAAGAATAAACTACCACACATAAGACTTATGTTACTCAATTGTTTTAAAAGAGATTAAAACTATGAGTTATGAAACCTTTCTAAAATAAGAGACTTGAGCATTTGAAATTAGGCAAACTTGAACGCTTGGAAAATAATGTCGTACTTGATTTTACAAAGGGAAGTGTTTTGGTTTACTTAAAAAGATAGTCACTCTATTTTCATACTACTTGATATCGTGTGACTTTTGTGAAAGAAACGGATCTTTTGAAAAGAATTAATGTATGTGGTACTTTGGGGTTAAAACCCGGATTTGTTGTAATAAAATATAAGTCCACGAGTATGATGAACTTGCCTATGCTTGTGGTGATAGCCTTTGTTGTGCAAGTGTTGTATTTACGTACTCCGTCTCTCGATGGAGAAATTTGGTGATTTGTTATGAGTGATTCTTTATCGAGTCCCATGAGATGGGCCGAGACACGTATTCCACCGATTCTTTATCGAGTCCCATGGGATGGGCGAGACACGTATCCCACCGATTCTTTATCGAGTCCCACGACGGGCCGAGACACGTATTCCACGATTCTTTATCGAGTCCCGTAGGACGGGCGAGACACGATTCCACCGTTCTTTATCGAGTCCTAGGATGGGCCGAGACACGTATTCCACACGATTTATACCTAGGCCAGCGGTGAGGAAGGAGTTCCACAGGCGTGAGGATGACTTTGAGGCGTGA
Source organism: Przewalskia tangutica (assembly GCA_029844215.1). Classification (NCBI taxonomy): domain Eukaryota; kingdom Viridiplantae; phylum Streptophyta; class Magnoliopsida; order Solanales; family Solanaceae; genus Przewalskia; species Przewalskia tangutica. The sequence continues at coordinate 128,713,605 of CM056721.1, forward strand.
GTCCCGACTTGACATGACTACTTTTATGTCAGATCGTAGTTTGGTTATCATACATGTCTCTGCTTGATATAGATCATGATTTCATTTATTTGATTTCGCCACATACTGTACTGTTGCATCGACCTCCTTCGGGCTGCGTTCACGCCGCAGTAGAATACATCGGTTGTGGATCCTCGCCTAGGATCACAATTCGTGTTGGGAAGCCCGTTTCTGAGGCTTATCTTTTGGTATGTTACCCCGAGTCCGTAGGTTCTTGTACATTCAGGGTATGGCGGGGCCCCTGTCCCGCCATAGTTGTTATCACTTCTTAGAGGTGCAGTAATGCTTGTTGTGGCGAGTTTGTAAAAGGATAAGCTGTTCGGGTTTTTATGTATATATAATCAGAAGGCAACTGGTTTGGGTGGCCTGTTTATTTATCATGTCTCGTGTTTCAAGTTTATGATTTTATTTCCGCTGATTTTCTCTGATGTTGTATCACTAGGGTGCCCGGTAAGGCACTATCCACGCCCCGGTTAGTCGTGACAAAAGTGGTATCGAAGCGCTTAGTCCTCTGAAAGTGTCTAGGCACGTGTCCAGTAGAGTCTTGATTATCGGTGTGTTGTGCACCACATCTATAATCGTGAGGTCTGCGAGACATTTAGGATTGGTTTCCATTCTCCTCATTCCGAGATCGTGCCTTAGAGTTGTGTTGTCGGTTGGACTCCTCCGACGTATTCTTATGTGCGCTTATGCCTCGCGCAGGCAATCGGGGCCTGCGAGGCGAGCGGCGAGAGAGCTACGAGTGGAGTAGCGGCGGTCTTACTGAGGCCACAGTACACGAGACGCCGGACCGCGACAAGGAACAGAGGAGACGGGTTACAAGGAGATGACCGATTATTGGCGTGATAGTGGCAAGGCACGAGGATAGCCGACGCAACACCGTACGAGTACCGTAGTTCACCCGCGATCGGATAGTTTGAGGCTGCGGGACTTTCTGAGCTGCAGCCCGCCAGAGTTCTATGGGTCGAGGCCTGAGGATGATCCGCAGGAGTTCATCCGATAGTTCTGACGGATCGTAAGTGATCAAGGCTTCGAGACCAGTCGGTGACGCCGGTTCGCATCACCGCGTGATCCGCGATCGTTTGATTCACGGAATCGTCCCGAGGAGCATGCGCTCCCAGCCAGTTTGTGGCGAGTTCTCGAGGCATTTCTTGCACATTTCTTGCCTCGCGGAATGAGGAGGGCTCGGGCGACATTTTTGACGTTAAGCGCGCCGGCGACGGTTAGGGAGTACAACGTGGAGTTTGACTCGTTGGCTCGGTATGTCCCCGCTTTAGTAGCAGATATGGAGGACGAGTGCACCGCCACGCCACCGGCTCGATGACTATTTGGCGAGCTTGTTCGGGGTAGCTCTTCGGGCATGGACATCGCTCGCACGCAGCTCATCCGACGGGATGTGAGTGGATGGGTCGACGGAACGACCGAGATCGGCGAAGAGGCCGTAAGCAGCGGTCCTTTGGTAACTTTCGAGGCGGGCGCCTCGGGCGAGTTAGTTATGCACCTCCGCATACATGGTGGTCCTCCACAATCTTCGGACGCTCGGTATTCGGGAGCCGGTCGTGGCTCGGGGCCGTTGCGGTATCGTACGGTTCTAGATCGGGTTCATGTTTCCCTCAGTGTGCACGATGCGGCAGGCGTCATCCCGGGGAATGTCGTCTTTTTACTGGTGCTTGTTTTACCTGCGGCCATCAGGGCCATGTGACGAGAAACTGTCCTAATAGGAAGGATACAGGCAGCAGGACTCACCACCGGTCGATGGCGTGTTCATCACGCCATACGATTATGCGCCTGCAGGCGTGCCTATGATTAGAGTGAAGCGGTAGATACAGGTATATCCTTAACCCTCTAGAGATTTGTATATGTGTTAAGATGAGTATATTTTAAGTGTTATGTTCAGATAGCATTATGTTAAATTGTGATTTAGAAGCCTGGTTAGAAAAAGGGTAAGTCTGGGGACGAGACAAATTGTGAGCCTTAGAATTTATAACAGTTAGGACCTTGGATGCAAGGCCGTCTTGAGTGGGTGATGTTACGGTTAGTAATTGTCAAAATACTTGAAATGTGTGAAAAATATTGTGAGATAATTACATGAGGGGTATGAGATGTAAGTGGTAGCTTTCATGACGTAAATTAGTAGGATTGTTCCGGATCAGGGAACAAGAGTTTGGCGCGTTTAGGGGTCGGGTTGAGGGCCATTTGCGGGTCAACCCGCAGCCCAGAATGAGGTGGGGTCAGTTCGAGGTGGTCCCGCCAGGTGGTAGGGTCACGAGGGTGCTAGGCCCAAGTTTAGGTAACCATCGTACGAGTTCGTGGATGCGTTCAACCAGAATCGGATCGTGAAGGCCGGAAATGGCCTTAAAAGAATTTGAGGCCAGTAAGATGACCAAGTTTGGAGGTAGTGACTCCAAGGTTTTGGAAACTGCAGCGATGACGGAAATATGGTACGTGTACTAGAAAGAGTTCGGGTGTACGAGAAAGGTACGACGAGTAAGAAAGGAAGCGAACATGTGTTAAGAGGATGGAAGTGATCTTTTTTGTGAAATGAAGGTACGAGAGTATCCTTTGGACCAGTGAGAGTTAGTGTTGTTTTACATCTTGGAGGTGATTCCTCGTTAGTTTGGATTTTGGGTTTCACGCGTATGTGATATTATGGCCATGTGTGGCATAATTGGTTGTAAAGTATAGTAGTGAATACTATACCGGCGCATGTGTGATTATGGAGACTTAGAAGGAACATTCGGGACGAATGTTTCTAAGGGGGGAAGAATGTTACACCCCGTAGTTCCAGGGTATGTATGTGAGGACGTACGTACGAGAATACGACATTAATATTGGAAAGAAAGAAAGATGTGATTTTTCACTGGAAAAGTTTAGGTTTTGTAAAGGAAAATGTTCGTTGACGGGAATTGGATTCCCATTTGGTATTCGGACTTCTTGAATTATATTAGAATTATGGAATTTTATTTCGGAATTGGTCACGTGGGCCCACGGGAGAAATTTACTGCTTTTGTGGGCCCACTTTGTTTTAGATTTTGGCCTTTATGGATATTTTCTAAGATGAAATATTTTGGGCAGTAGGAGGCGACACGTGTCACCCCCAGGTGGCTCTTGGCGAAATTTGCTAACAAGTGGCAAAGCAGTGGCCTTGTCTTGCAAGATATTTTAGTTGGACAAGTGGCTTGTGGGGCCCACACACTTGTCCCCAATCTCAACCACACACTTGCCTTCATCCTAGCCCTTGGTTGTCCTATATATGCACTACTAGTTGATGAAATCTCCCACTTAACCATTTCAGACAAGAAATTCCCTCCTTCTCCCTTGACCTTGCTCTCGTTTTGAGCCCTTTTCTTGAGCTAAATTTGTCCAACAATTCTTAAACTCTCAAGTGTTCTTCCTAAGGTGTTAGGAAGATTGTGTACCAAGAGTTGGAAAAGATTTCACACCCCTAACCTCTAAACTTCACCTTGGCCGAGAGCTCCATGAACAAAAACCCTAAGTGTTCTTCACTTTTTGGAGTTGAATCTTGAAGAGAAGTTGGTTAGGAGCTTCTATGGGTTGCTTGTAGCGGATTGGAACGTAAAGATTTGGAGCTAAGACTTGCTTGGAGCGACATTAAGTTCTTGGATAGATTTTGGGCTATTTGAGGTAGTAAATCTTAACCTCTTGTGATTTGGTCATTATACATATATTATAAGTATATTATGGAGTAAATAATATATGGAGTAAAGTTTGGAAGAGTTGGATCTTGTTAACTTGTTAAAAGAAAGGATTGGTCGTTTGCCATTAAAATGGTAAAAACGTATCTTACTTGTGAAGAAGTAATTAACAAAGTAACTATAACTTATATTAAGAATGGAAATATAAGTTGGATGACTAATGAGTAAATTGGATAAGTAAAATGGACAAAGTTGGCCAAGGACCCCAACTTAAGGACTGTATTTACTTTGGACCGTATTTACTTTGGACCGTATTTACTTTGGACTGTATTTACATCGAGTATTTACATTTACATTAAGGAAGATTTTTCAATCGCGCTCGTTTGGGCGTGTGATCCCTTTTTAATTATTGTATTGTTATGAAGGCGTGATAGTAAACGCGTTACGGTTGGTGCGTAATCCTTCTTTTACTTATTGTTGTTATGAGGCGTGATAGTAAACGCGTTACCGTTTGGGCGTGTAATCCTTCTTTATGTTGTTTAATTATTACGCCTTATATATATATGGTATATATATTACGGTTATTCTGCCTTGGAGAAAGATGGAAAGTTAGTAAAACGGGAAATCGCCGAATTTTCCGTAGAATTTGAGGGCTTTTATTGGTATAAGTCTTCAATGGTAAGAAAGGTTTGATAAAAGTACTATGACCGCTTTAGGGTGGAGTACTACGTGTGGCGTGATCTACTTGGCTTAGGGAGTAGCCACGGGTTGAAGTACTTGAAGCGTTTTGCTATTTGTCGATAATCGTCGCGAGGTATGTGAACCTCTTCCTATCCTTTCTAGCATGATGTTTTGTAAACTATGTAGTGCGGTGAGCATACGTGTGCTAAATGAGTTTGGTTGGTTCAAAACATAGGGTGTTATAATAGCTTTATGGGAAGTTAGTTATAACGACTCTATGTAGGTAAAAGAATGGTTTATTAATTTTGAAAGTTAAGAGACTTGATCTTGAAAGATAAGAGACTTGACTTATAACGACTTGTTTTTGGAAAAAGAGAAGTAACTTGATTTTAAGTATAGGTTACTTGTTTTGAAAAGAGTAAGTTCTTTGGGTTCTAAAAGAATACTTGTTGTTGTCTTGAAGATAAGAGACTTAACTTATAAATGACGTTTTATGAAATGTTAAGGACTATGAATTTTTTTAAAAAGTTGTGAAACCTCATTCGTGAGAAATGAGTACTTGGATTTTAAAGAATAATGTGTTACTGATTTCGGAAATGAGAATAAGTATCGAACAAACCATTGCAGCGTTAATAAAGGAGATGTATTGACTAATTGTTATTAAAACCAGTAGAAACCTCCATCTGCATAGAAGCTAAGATAAGACAAAATTGTATTACATTTCCTAGATCATGGATGATGTAACAAGATTGTTATAAACAAGAATAAACGGCTCACACATAAGACTTATGTTACTCAATTGTTTTAAAAGAGATTAAAACTATGAGTTATGAAACCTTTCTAAAATAAGAGACTTGAGCATTTGAAATTAGGCAAACTTGAACGTTTGGAAAATAATGTCGTTACTTGATTTTACAAAGGGAAGTGTTTTGGTTTACTTAAAAAGATAGTCACTCTATTTTCATACTACGGATATCGTGTGACTTTTGTGAAAGAAACGGATCTTTTGAAAAGAATTAATGTATGTGGTACTTTGGGGTTAAAACCCGGATTTGTTGTAATAAAATATAAGTCCATGAGTATGATGAACTTGCCTATGCTTGTGGTGATAGCCTTTGTTGTGCAAGTGTTGTATTTCTGTGCTACCGCGTCTCTCGATGGAGGGCCGACTGATTTGTTATGAGTGATTCTTTATCGAGTCCCATGAGATGGGCCGAGACACGTATTCCACCTGATTCTTTATCGAGTCCCATGGGATGGGCGAGACACGATCCCACGATTCTTTATCGAGTCCCGTAGACGGGCCGAGACACGTATCCCACTTGATTCTTTATCGAGTCCTAGGACGGGCGAGACACGTATTCCACCGTTCTTTATCGAGTCCCGTAGGATGGGCCGAGACATGTATTCCACACGATTTATACCTAGACTGCCGGTGAGGAAGGAGTTCCAGGCGTGAGGATGACTTTGAGGCGCGAGTCCCGACTCGACATGACTACTTTTATGTTGTAGATCGTAGTTCGTTATCATACATGCCTCTGCTTGATATAGATCGTGATTTCATTTATTGATTTCGCCACATACTTGGTACTGTTATCGACCTCGGCCGAGTGCGTTCACGCCGCAGTGGTAGGTACATCGGTTGTGGATCCTCGCCTAGGATCACGATTCGGCGTGTTGGGAAGTCCGTTTCTTGGAGGCTTATCTTTTGGTATGTTACCACAGTGCAGAGGTTCTTGTACATTCAGGGTATGACGGGGCCTGTCCGTCATAGTTGTTGTCACTTCTTAAGTGCATGTAATCTTGTTGTGGGCGAGTTTGTAAAAGGATAATCGCTCGGGTTTTTATGTATATATAATCGGGCAAGCTATTTTGGTTGCCTGCTTATTTATCATGTCTCTTGTTTCATGTTTATGTTTTTATTTCCGCTGATTTTCTCTGATGTTGTATCACTAGGGTGCCCGGGGTAAGGCACCAGTCACGGGCCCCGGTTCGGGTCGTGACAACATCACACTGAATATCTATTATCACTTCGTTGAATTCATCTATATCTTTGTACCTCTCTTATATATTTTCCATCCTTCTATTATGGTCTGTAGAAATTCAGGATTCAACCTTCACCTATTAAAGTATCTGAACTTATACTAAGTCTTTATGCCTACTTCTCATCCAATTAACTCAAGAGAATGTTCATATAGACCTGGTTTCTTGAAAACACCTTAGAAGCATGTAGGTTATCAACTCATTCTTGATTAGTAAGTGCTGCTATACACCTTGCATGCCACTCATTTCACCATAATCTGCTACATACTGCTTAAAACCCCTTATCTCAGTCTTAGCGACATGACACTTCACTCTTCTATTCCATTTTAATGCCCAGTTGAATTCACTCATTATTGCCTATGGTCCTCAGATCCGCCATGTAACCTTACAATATCTATCCACAATTCCTTTTTAAGAGCCACATCATTAAACGCATTCACCAAGGTCATATGAGAACTTTTATTTATACCCCTATGTGTCACCCCGCAGTGTTCCAACTATTCTGTATAGCTTTTAATATCTACCTCGTCGAGATGAGGCTTCCAAGAGATCAAATAACATCATCTTAGCATTCTGCGTGAACCAATGCATTGAAACTGTGCACAAATACATACTTCGGTTACCAATCCTTCAAATAACTTCTTAACCGAAAATATGAACTCCAGAGGTTACAATATTTAAAATGCTTGACACAACTATACACTAATAGGATGCTCATCATTCCCAAGTTCTAAGTCATTTGCGAAAGAAACTCAATTAATCCCTATGTCCAATACTTCCCAACATTCGATCCAAAGTAAGAAAAATGCTTTCATCCTTATATATCAATCTTATTATTCCAGAAGTAATAGCCCCTTCTCATTCTTACATGGGAACAATATTCTTTTGCAGTTCCCTACCTTCACATAGTCAAACAACATGGTATACCATAAAACAGTCACAGATTCTAACAATTAGCGCTCAAAATTTAATTAGAGGTATGAAGGAGAAGAGAATAGGTAAGCTTCATTTTCTATCTTTGGAATGAAAAGTTCAATCTCTGCAACTATAGAGCAGATAACGTAGCATAACAGAGTACCAATTCGTAAGATAGAGGCTACTGCAATTTATTTCACAAGTCAAAACCTCATTCATGGTCTGAAAGGGATCTCTTCACTATTCGTAATTATAAACAATTCATTTCTTACTTATCGTACTTTCCATAATTCCAACATATTCTAGTATACATACGTAACCTCGGACACTGCTCAACCCTGATGATACCATCCCTTAAATGAAGAATTGTTAACTTGTTCTCTTATTTGGTACGTAAAAGATTATGAATAGTTACCTTACCTGACGTTGACCTAGTATCTTCAAACCTGGTCATCATACTTCTACTCAAACTCTTTCACTTCCCTTATGGCTTGACGCACCAAGTCAAGTCCGATTTACTATGATTTTTCCCATCCAAGCCACTGTCGCTGTCTTTTGGAACATAACTGCAACCACAATAATTATTAGGAAGAGGGGGGGTTATCCTAATGACATAGCTCTATTGCACGATCTACGAGATGAAAGAGTAGAAACCAATCCTAAATGTCCTAAGCTCCTCGCAGATAAGTACGGTGCACAACATACTCATACACAAGACTCTACTAGACACGTGCAGACATTCCGAGGACTAACCGCTCGATACCACTTTTGTCACGACCGACCGACGGACGCGACTAACGCCCTAATTGACGCCACATCGACTGGCCATTCTTAACCCATTTAATACGTATATCTACGTAAATTTCGGCAAAGACAATGTCGCTTACAACATATCCTAAACGGCGAGCCGACAACGCCGCCAAAACAACAACAAAACAATAACTACAATAGTTAGCCGACTAGGCCGCCACCAACCAACATCACGCGCACAAAGGCATAAATCAAAATACGCAGTTGGCAAGCGCCGCTACTAGATAACAACATCAAAACCCAAAACAAGGTACGAACGTCCAACCCACAACTGTCTACAGACCTCTAAGAGTGTAATACTGACATATGACGGGACAGGGCCCCGTCGTGCCCAAAATATGCATAAGTTTGAAAAATAAAGGTCTGTACAAAAAATAGCCGCTCCGAACAAAGGAGCTTCCAATCGCTGCATGTAAATCCTAGACGGAGGGTCACCTATTCAACACCAACTCGCGGCATTTAACGCAAATTCGAGGAGCGGTCAGATGAGATAATGTACTGAGTATGTAAAACATAAAATACTATAAAACTGAATAACAACTGTACCAAGTATAACAGAGAGTCATCAAACTTTCATAAAACTGAGAATCATGTCTGAAAATTATATCATGTATCTTTGAATCATAAAACATCATGCTCGTCTCAGATATAAAATCGCATAACATGTCTTTGCCTCTATGGAGGACTCGATGGAATCAGATTCGCTGCACAGAACATGTCTCGCCTCTGCGAGGGACTCGATGTAATCTGTATATATATAACGTGTCTCGACCTCAGTGAGGACTCGATGAATGATGCGGCCGTACGCACAACATGATCCGCCCGACTCAATGGAGTGAAATAGTAACACTTAGCACGAGTAGATATCATGAGCAATCAGATGCAACTAAAATCATTATGTGACTCTCAATAAATTATTACCATAAACTCGCATCAAATCATAATCATTAGTAAATAATCATTTTTAAATCGAATCGTAGAGTTAAGTACGTCTGCCGTACTTTCATAAAAATCATGCCAAAAGAAAGAAGAAAATGTCTCACATACCTCTTAGGCGAACTAATCAACTCGATATTAAGGTATGCCTCGTCTAGTACTTCAGCCTATAATAAGGAATAACACGCTCGTCAATTTTGATTCTTTTAATGTAAGTTATATGAATAACAACTCCCTTATTTCTATAAAAATTTGGGCAGCATTTCCTTTGTTTATGTGCGTATCCACAATTTTCCAACAATCCAAATCAGCCAACAATTCAACTCCAACCAACAATCCAATTCAGCCAACAATCCAATCAACCAATCAATAAGTCATTACTTAAGAGTATGACCATAATAGCCCATATACTTGACACATATCATCTATACAACCTTTCTTCTCACCTTTATGGAATTTAATCCCAACAATAATTTAGGTGATTAAACCACCTATCTATCATATTCCACCAACTCTTAATTCATAATAAGAAAATAGTCCATTAAGGCAATCCACCAAGTCTAACAATTAGTAACAAGAGCTCAAGTCTTCTAGTATTCAATATATTACTTTTAACCTCTTTTAAGATATGTATTGACGATCATCGCAACGTATTTATAATTTCATAATTTATATTATAATCTAACAAGAACGACCTTTAAATCGGGACAATCATGCTCAACAATTTCATAAAAGTTGGCCCTAACATGTTACAATTCTCTAATTCTTTTTCTTACTTCTTAATCCAACTTCTCTATCAACAATTCCATATCACAAGTGCATTAACATTAAGATTTCCTTCCAATTCCCAACATGCAATTATCGACCATAACCCAATACTTCAACTACAACAATATGCAACTTCAATTATAGCATAGATTGAAGAATTTTCATACCTTAATTAAATCCCCAAAACAGTCCCGATTTTTAGTCACTGCTTCGTCAACTGAACTTTTAACGTCCATAACTCTCTACTCCGATGTCCTATAGACGAGTGGTTTGTTTCTTTGGAAACTAGACTCGACGAACTTCATTTTAGGCTTTTGAAACACCCAAAAACTTCTAATATACAAGGAGATATATCCCTCCAAAGTTGACTAAAATTCTGCCCCAAAATCCCGATTTTTGTCCCAACTTCCATCAAATTCTTGTCCAATTTTTCACTTCTTCAACTCCAATCCAACATGCAAGCATTCTACAATGTTAGACCAACATCCTTACATGTTTTTCTTCAAAAACACTTGTCCGAAACTTGACGAAAAATTGCTCAACTTTCGGTCCAGGCAGTCCCGATTTGGGCACTGTTTTGGTTCCAATTTTCGCCTCTAATTCGTGGTGAAAGCGTAGCCTACGAAGAGGAGAAAGAAAAGAATAAAACCTTGAACTATGTTAGGCAATGGGGTGGGGATTCTCGGCTGGTCTAGAGAAGGAGAAGGGAGAAATTTTTCTTTCTTTGTGTTCTTGGAAGTTTGAATGAACAAATGTGTGTCTTTTAGGCTAATACTAAAGAAAATAAAAATCTGATTTGGGGTATTTACACTTTTGTCCCCAAGTTCCCCAATTGATAAATCTTGAATCCATTTAATTTAAATCTTAACTCCCACATCCTTTAGTTCCCGAAAATTCCAATACGCCTCGTATTCTCGTTATCGTAATTTATATACATATACTACTATTATTAAGGAAATTTTCGACGTCACACTCGCTGCTGCAAAATTATTCAGATAACATGTAAGAATATACTTAATTTCCAAAATTTGAATCTTTATTCTTAATGACGTTCTTAATTATCGTCTTAAAACCACGAGGTGTAACACAAACACTTTGGTGTAAATACCTACAAAAGTTTATTATCTACTTTCATTTTAACACATCTATGAAAGAGCATTGATCCTCTTAAACTTAGAGCAAATGTTTTGGCATAAATACTTGTATATCCAAAAAGGACTTAGCACCCTAACAATTATAATGGACGACGCGTTATAATTAGACTTGTATTTAATGTTTGGGGAACATTTTTAGTTTTCGGGGATTCATTCACGATCAACAATCAAGTCATACATCATATGACATCCTATCATGCAATTTCCAAACACAATTAGATGGAAAACCATCAAACCCAATAGGCATGATAAAAGATGGTTTTAATCATATACTGAGCTTCGTCTACCCAGACAGTTACATCGGTCATTTGAAATTAAATAATTACTGAGCGCCGCCTACCCAGACAATAATTGCGGACGATATGCTAATAATTTAAATGCATCACATTTAATCACTTAGCACATTTGTATATTATTCAATAATATACTATTAATGATAACTATGAGTCTATTTGTCTAAACTCTATAATCTATGTAAATGTCAAACAGTCCCTAAACATTTTCTGATTTTAAAATTCTGATTTTCGAGAATTCTGTAAATTTTCAGAATTTACACTTTAGTCTCTTAAGAATTTAAAATTCAATTATGAACCTTTATAAATTCATAAAAATGCAATTCTAAACTTCAGAAAATATTTTCAAACTTCTGGGACCTGTTTGCAATTTCCAGAACCTAAAATCAACTTTCAGAAAACATTCTTTTAATTACAGATTTTCCCGAAAGGACCAAATTTGTTCGATTCAAAACTTTATTTTCAGAAACTGAAACTTCTAAAACTTCAGATTCAGAATCTGAAACTTTTAAGTCTCTGTTTCTGATTTTTGTTTTTTTAAATTGGCCGTAAATCATGATTCCAACAGTGGCACCGCCTCCGAGGCGAAGTCACCGAATCTGCAAATTAATTAGCATCGCGATCCTAACAAGTGGCACCGCGGTGCCTCATAATTTTCGTCACAGGCACCGCGGTCCTAACAGGTGGAACCGCGGTGCCTTGAAGGCAGATTGTCCGAAATTAACTTTAAGCTTCTGGATGAACAGCACCGCGACTCCCATGAACAGGACCGCGGTTCCTCTGGCTTCATCTGGGCAGCACCGCAGTGTTTCACTTGTGGAATCCCGGCGCCGCCACAAAACCCTAGCAGGCACCGCAATGCTCTATCATGGAACCGCGGTGCCTCTCTTCCAGAATCACAAAATTCGAAATTTTCGAACCCCTAAAACTGGTTTAGGGCCAGATCTTTCAGATATATCACTTGTATTACCATCACCATTAAAACAACATGTTCATCGACCATCAAATTCAATTTTCTTCTCGTTCTTCGTTTCAATGCACCATGCTTTAAGCCGGATAATGCATTTTAACTTAGTAGTGTTATATATTGGATTGACTTGTTCGAATACATAATTACATTAACAGATCTGGTCACAAGGACCATGTGTTCTAAATGTGTAGGGTTTTAAAGCTTTTAAATACATAAAACATAGATCTAAACAAATCCTAACCCATATTATCATTAATATCATTACAAATCATACGAAACAACCCTGGCTCTGATACCACTGTAGGTGTTTACGTCGGGTTCGTACACGCAGCGAAATTTGAAAATTTATGTTTCAAACCCGACGACGGTCGAACTGCAGTATGATAAGTAATGAAAAAAACACAAAACACATAGTAAATGTAATACTTCGATAGAAGACTTACATTTTGGGATAATCAGCCAAGAAGTTGATTCTGGATGCTTTGTGTAGTCCGAGGGTGCACACGCAAATGTCCCTCGATTTGTAAGTTCTGGAAACTGTGATGTAATTGCTAAGTCAGGAATGCTAGGGATTCTGACAGAGCTTTAGAAGAGATTTACAACTCTTAGGTTTTCAGTGTCTTTGGAATGGGAGGTAAGCCTCCTATTTATAGTTGATATAGGAGCTTTAGGGTTTTAGTTGGACCAGGCCCAACCGAAATAGACTGGGCAAAAATTCGGACTCAGTAAGAGGCACCGCGGTGCTGGCACATGTTCCTGGCACCGCGGTCCTGAATCAAGGCACCGCGATCCCGTCCTATTTTCTGCCCACTTTCCAATTTTAATGTCTGGGTCATCAACCGAACATTTAGGTATAATCCCCTTCTAATTACATCCTTCAATCGACGGAACATTTGACTTAGTGTTACCCTTCATGCCTTTACATATCGTCACTAATAATATTAGGATTTGCACGGAACTCCTAGACTGCGCCGGAAGACGAACCCAATATGTAAAGTTTAGCTACACAAAATATGTGAACTGAACCTATAGGTGAGAAGATAAAATCCATTCATTCATGACATACTCAATCAAGCTTAGGATCTGTCAAGTGTCTATCCAAATGACTTGATTATTATAACTCATCTATATTAGTTGACAACAGGACCATGTCACAGATATGTACAATCCATTGGCCAATGACTTACTTAACCTAATACTATATGAGTACCTGAGTGTTTACTCAAATATAAATTCAAGGAATGAATCATTTTTTGGCTCACATACCACCTTTAATCTACTTCGTAATGCACCCAAAATAAGCCGTGTCTCAACCTATAAGACATTTGAGCTTAGGACAGGATCAAAGTACATTACTCCGTAAACAAGATGATATTGACCTCAAGTCTAAGGACTTTTATCTCCCACATGCCGATGACATATAACAAATAATGCATCAGCAGAGTGTATCAATACTTCAACAAGTATCCATGTGTCCATCATGAGTTGTCATAACTCGTAGCAAGTGAGACATACTACATCCACTAAGGATATGATGCAGATCACATGTCGACGTATCACATATCATCGATATCCCAATTTCGATGATCATTAGTCGAGGTAATTTAAGAGTTACGTTATAACATTAATTCTCACATCATTAATAAACACGTAACCTCTAGGGATGCATTTATAGATTTTATAAACAATCAACTAATAATTCAACAAATGCAAATTGCCATAATATTAATCATCATTAATATAAATATGAATGTGTATAAAGTACATTGTGTCATAATACATATTATCTCTAGGACATACATATCCTTTCACATGTATCATTATTCCTTACTGTATAATAATCCCTTCATTATTATTATCTAGATAAAGAATTCCTGCATTATAATCTCAGCATAGTATGTGAACCAAATGAGCTTAGTCTTTTGATTGTTATGCAAAAGAGAAGGCCTTTATTATCCTTCATTTGGTGCAACAATGTTATCCCGTAGCATTCTTGAATATGAAACTAGACACAATAATGAAATTTGGTTATCTGAAATAATCAGCTGTATTCAGCTGAAGGCTGTAATTTTTGATAGAAATGGTTCTACTTCGTCAGATATTTATTCTAATACTTGGAATTAATTTCTTCTGTGTAATACTAAAGTAGAGGTACGATCTGCGTACACTTTACCCTTCCCAGACCCCACGTTGTGAGATTTCACTGGGTATGTTGTTGTTGTTGTTGTGTAATACTAATCGACTAATCGATAGGACCTCATTGACAAGTGCTACAAGATCTTGTGCATTGGAACTCATACTTATGGACTGAATCTGGTGAACTTGGAAAAATGAAATGGTTGAATAGTTGAAAAATGAGATTATTCAAGAATACACATTGAATTTCTGGTAGTACATCCATAATCAAAATCGAAATTGTTGGAATCGTGTAATCATCAATTACTGACTTGTGTAGGATCTACTAAAGAGAATGAGGAAAACGACTTCATCAAAAAAGAGAACGAGAAAAGTGACAGAAATGCTTTTCCCAAAGAGAGGGTTAGTAAGAAGGAAAAGTTGACGATCTCAAGTATTGATTTTGTGGGGCTTGGTTTTTCTGATAATAAGAAGAGCAGGGGACTGCCAGCTGGATTGGTTCCAATGGTAGACACATTCCCTGGAGGAGACTTGCCTGACGTAGAAATACTTGTTGGGGACACAAGCAAGTTTGTAGATACTGAGACATCAAAGTCAAACCGCATCGAAGAAGATGACACAAATACCTACAAGCCAAAGGTTTCTACGTGGGGTGTTTCCCCAGACCGAACATCTCTAAAA
This sequence comes from Przewalskia tangutica, assembly GCA_029844215.1. Classification (NCBI taxonomy): domain Eukaryota; kingdom Viridiplantae; phylum Streptophyta; class Magnoliopsida; order Solanales; family Solanaceae; genus Przewalskia; species Przewalskia tangutica. Next base: position 128,728,687 of record CM056721.1, read on the forward strand.
CTGTAGGTTGCCTACTATGACTTGTGTTTTAGCTTTTTGTTATGCATTGTCTTCTTATTCAGTATGCTTCATTTTATAGTTATCTACTGTGATATCATGGAAATAGCAGTTTTTACTGCTTTTGTAGGATATGTTTATTTGAATGTTTTATAGTGCAAGTAGAAGTTTATGCTTTCTATAATGTTAGAATATATATTATTAATTACTATTAATAATAGAATTATGTAGAATCATACTATATGGTAAATAGTACTATGTATTAATGTAGGGGATATAATAGTATTAATATAGGAATATATTATGGGATAGTATAGGAGGATTTTAGGGAAGGATTAATCTTTCTATTAATTGTTACTTGGTGTATATATTATTACCATTTGTGATGAATAAAATTAAGGAAAACATTCCAAAAATCTTTCATGGTATCAGGAGCATAAGGAAGAAAAAGATCCTCATATATTTTTCTGGTTTCCTTCCAAAATTCGGTCATCTTCCTCCTTGGTTTTTACCTTGACCGAAAATTATCATTTTTTTCCATTATTGTTCTTACTCACAACCATGTCTGAATCAAAATCTTCGTTTCACTCAGCCTTTACTATCTCCAACATCAAAACACATATTTCTGTCAAACTAGAGATGAAAACTGTTCACTATGCAACATGGACGGAGTTGTTCAAAATATGTTGTAGGGCTCACAAAGTTCTTCGTCATATAATTCCACCGAAAAATGGTACAACAACGGAACAATCATCTGACGCAGACAAAGAATTGTGGGATACCCTTGATGCCACGGTTCTTGGTTGGATTTATGCAACCATATTCACAGATTTGTTGTATACAATAATGGAACCAGATTCTACTGCCATGGCGGCATGAGAACGCTTGAGAGACATTTTTCAAGACAACTAGAATTCTCGTGCCGTTGCGTTGGAACAAGAATTTTCAACCATTGTCATGACAAACTTCTCTAACGTTTCAACCCATCACGCGTCTCAAAGTGTTGTGGCATCAATTGAGAAACGTAGGTTCATTCGCGACAACCAGTTAGTTTTACAACTAGTTGTCGGTCTCACGGATGCTTATAGTGGCGTGGGGACACTAATCCGTCAAAGTAATCTCTTACCAAAGTTCTATCAAGCAAGATCCATGCCTGTTCTTGAAGAGTCGGGCTTGATTAAGAAGATTTCAACGACTATCAATTTCGCCATGGTTGTCACGTCTTCAAATGAAGGTAATTATTTTGACTATTCTTCACAAAATAAGAGTAAAAAAGAACGTGGTAATAATAATAATAAGGGTGAAAATCGCGGAAATAATAAAGGTGGGGGTCACCGGAATTTCGGTGGCGGCGGAAATGGCGCCAACACCAACTCCGGCGGTAGCTACTGGCAGCAACCACCGGGCCATTGGAAGCAGCAAGGAGGAAGGCCCGAAGACACTGCGGCAAGGCCAAAGATCGGGCGGCGGCTTGGATAGCACAGGCCAGCCTAAATGCGAATTGGTCCAGGCAAGCCAACATGCCCAATGGCCAGTGGCAGCCCAACCGAAATCTCCAGCATTTTGGGCAACAAGGCAGTGTGACCCAGCAGGCCCAATTCGCTGGGTCAGTATCAGCAGCATGCATCAGTTTTGGGCCTCCTCCAGCCCAATGACAGGAGGCCCATTCAACAACGACCCATCTTACGAATATTGAGCAGGCTATGCACACTCTTGAACTCAATCCACCGGATTCTAATTCGTATATGGACTCCGGGGCAACGTCCCATATGACGACATCCCAAGGTACACTCTCACCCTATTTTAATTTGAGCAAAGAAAATGGTATTGTTGTCGGAAATGACCATTCAATTCCAATAAAAGGTTATGGGTCAAAGTTCAAGCACACTGTCACCACCACTGGTTTTAAATAATGTCATGTATGCTCCCAAATTAATAAAAAAATTGGTATCTGTTAGGAAGTTTATTATTGATAATTGGGTTTCTGTTAGATTTGACCCGTTTGGTTTTTCCGTACATGACTTTCAGACGGGGAAGCTTCTCATGAGATGTGATAGCAAGGGGGAGCTCTATCCAATAAGTTTACCAAATCCACAGTCTAAAGTTCCTTCCACTTTTGCAGTCTTGGCTCATCACTATGACATGAACGTTTGGGACATCCGGGAGAGTCTGTTTTGGCCTCTCTTAAACAAAATAATTTTATTTCATGTACTCAAACTCGTTCTTTGAATAAGTGTCATGCTTGTGCCCTTGGTAAACATGTTAGATTGTCATTTACTTCTTCTACTTTATGCACTACTATGCCATTACATTGTGATATTTGGACATCAGCTGTTTTGAGTTCCTCAGGTCATAGGTATTATTTACTGTTTCTTGATGACTACTCTAATTATTTGTGGACATTCCCTTTGTCGAAAAAATCACAAGTGTTTTCCACTTTTCTAAACTTTAGAGCATTCATCCGAACTCAGTTTGAACGGGAGATTAAAAGTATTCAATGTGACAATGGGAGGGAATTTGACAATAATCAGTTTTGGGATTTTTTCAAAACAAATGGTTTACAATTTCGTTTATCCTGTCCTCACACCTCTTCACAGAATGGGTTAACGCGGGCATAAAATTAGAACCATAAATAATATTGTGAGAACATCCCTCGCTCATGCTTCTACACTCCCCATTTTTTGGCATCATGCGCTTCAAATGACAACCTACATGTTGAATATCCTTCCCCATAAAAACATGTCTTACCAAGCTCCACTAAAAATACTTTACTTACGAGAGCCCTCATATCATCATTTGAGAGTATTTGGTTGTCTTTGCTACCCTCTATTTCCATCCACCACAATCACAAAAATTCAACCCCGGTCTACTCCATGTGTCTTCTTGGGATATCCTACGAATCACCGTGGTTACATGTGTTATGACATTTCTTCCAAACATATGATTATATGTCGTCATGTAATTTTTGATGAATCACAATTTCTTTTTTCTAAGATACATGACACCGAGACTAATACTTATGATTTTTTGGATGATGATAGGCTCCCGTATCTAACTCATTTTTTCCACAGTCCGGGACCCACAAAAAATGCTGGATCAGCCTTGGTGGGCCCATGGACCAAGGACGATGGTCCACCATCGAAAATACAATCCAAATGGCCCGGGCCATCAGTTCCACGACCCGATCTAACGAATCCTTCGCTGCGGACCAATCGCCTTCAGTTGGGCCACTATGCAAATCCAGGGCCAATTCCACACCAACAGACCGTCCAACCCACTGCAAGCCTTGGAGAAAATAGCCTGGCGATGGCGTTGATCCATCGCCTCACTCTCGGCGATGGCGTCCATCGCCCACTAAACCGATCGATCACCGCGATCAACATGGAATTAAAAAACCCAATGCCAAATACAATCTACACACTTAAGTCTCGAAATCACCTTTGCCATATAACCCCGTGTCTGCTCTAAAAGATTCTAATTTGAAAATGGCCATGGATGATGAATATCATGCTCTAATTAAAAATAGGACATGGGAGTTAGTACCTCGTCCATCTAATGCTAATATAATTGCTCATGTGGATTTTTAGCCATAAAGAAAAATCTGATGGTTCTTTTGAGCGGCATAAGGCCCGACTTGTAGGTGATGCCAAGACTCAAGAGGTGGGATTAGATTGCGGCGAGACATTCAGTCCAGTGGTTAAACCTGCAACCATCAGAATTGTTCTCAGTCTAGCCCTCTCAAAAGGATGGTCACTTCATCAATTGGATGTCAAGAATGCCTTCTTACATGGGCACTTGAGTGAGACTGTATACATGCACCAACCATTGGGGTACAGAGATTCTCAATATCTCAATCATGTGTGTTTACTTAAAAAATCATTATATGGTCTCAAACATGCTCCCAGGACTTGGTACAAGCGGTTTGCAGATTTTGTGTTCAACATGAGTTTCTCAAACAGCCGTTCGGATAATTCACTATTTATTTATCACCAGGGTAATCATACTGCTTATATTCTCTTATATGTAGATGATATTATCCTGACAGCCTCTTCAGACTCTCTTCGCAAGAATATCATGTCCCAGCTGAGTTCCGAATTTGCTATGAAGGATCTTGGTCCGCTTCACTACTTTTTAGGAATTGCTGTGACACGCCATGCATGTGGTTTATTTCTTTCACAAAAAGAGTATGCCTCAGAGATCGTAGAACGGGCTGAAATGTCATCTTGCAAACCATCCGCAACTCCAGTAGATACCAAGTCAAAATTGAGTTCCATATCCAACAACCCATTTGCCAACCCGACATTGTATCGCAGCTTGGCAGGAGTTTGCAATATCTCACATTCACGGGCCGATATTACATGCGTGCAACAAAGTGTGTCGTCACGCACAATCCAATGGAAGAACATATGCATGCACTCAAACGCATTGTGTGATATATTCAGGGCACTCTAAATTATGGATTGCATCTGTACCCCTCTTCCATGTCCAAGCTTGTCACTTACACAGATGCAGACTGGGCAGGATGTCCAGACACCAGACGCTCCACCTCCGGTTATTGCGTCTTCCTCGGTGATAATTTAATATCATGGTCCTCCAAAAGGCAACCCACAATATCACGTTCGATCTGAAAGGCCGAATACCGCGGTAGCCAATGTATGTCGACTCATGCCGAATTCGAATCTTTTACTGAGCTTCATTGTTCTATTCTCGTACCTACTATGGTATCTTTGTGATAACATTAGTGCAATTTATCTCTCCGGGAATCCAATCCATCATCAACGCACTAAGCATATTGAGTTAGATATTCATTTTGTACGTGAAAAGGTGGCTCGCGGACAAGTGTGAGTGTTACATGTCCCGACGCGACATCAGATCGCAGATATTTTCATAAAAGGGCTTCCGCTGATCTTATTTGAAGAATTTCGGGACAGTCTCAGCATTCGCTCTCCTCCGACTTCGACTGCGGGGGAGTGTTAGAATATATATTATTAATTACTATTAATAATAGAATTATGTAGAATCATATGTATATGGTAAATAGTACTGTGTATTAATGTAGGGGATATAATATTATTAATATATGAATATATTATGGGATAATATAGGAGGATTTTAGGGAAGAATTAATCTTCCTATTAATTGTTACTTGGTGTATATATTATTACCATTTGTGATGAATAAGATTAAGGAAAACATTCCAAAACTCTTTATATAATATGCCTGAGTTCAATGTTTTATGGAGTGGCAGTAGGTTAGTTTCCAGTAGCAAAAAGTTATAGTAGCAAAATATGCAAGTGCAAAAGGAAAGATAAACATAGAAGTTAAGAAAACTGGATAATGACATCTTATTTCAATCCTTTCTTCAATAAATTAACAGGTTCATTGTTTGGAAAATCAAATTCCATCAGGCTCTTTCATTATGTTGTAAAATAATCTGTTTGTCCATGGTATTAAAATATATGTGTAGCATTTAAATCGGGGATTTTAGTGTTGCAATATCTGGGGCTATGATGTGTAGTACAATTGACCATTACAATCATTTTAATGATGGCTGGATCACTGTTGATAACTCAGGTGCAGCAGTGGAGAAGATAATTGTAAAATCCAGAATTTTTTTTAAGTGGTATATACTACATCTCTTAGTGTTGGTTAGTGCTAGATTTTGTTAATTAAACCTAAGTGGTATATACGATGGAGTAGAGCTAGATTTTATTAATTAAACCTAAGTGGTGTATGCGATGGAGTAGACTTCTTTGAGAAAAGCTATTAGGTTATACTATTGTTGCGTACATTGTTCATAAAACATCATATTCTTAGAGTAGAGAAGGGAATTACAAAACTTATTCTACATGGAAAAAAAAAGACCCACTTCTATAATCGTCTAGTCTCTTGCCCAGGTTATTAGTACTTGAATTAGTACTTGGGCTTATATGTATCCTCTAATAACTATTCTGCCTGAAAACATCCATTCTCCCTTACCCCAAACTCTTTAATTCCCCTCCACTCTTGGCCTTCCATCTCTCATAGGTTATACAAACACCTCAACTTATATAGTGTAATCGTCTAGTCTCTTGCCTAGGTGATTAGTACTTGAATTAGTACTTGAGCTTATATGTATCCCCTAATAACTATTCTGCCTGAAAACATCCATTTTCCCTTACCCCAAACCCTTTAATTCTCCCCACTCTTGGTCTTTCATCTCCATAGGTTATACAAACACCTCAACTTATATAGTGTACTTGGCACAAAACAAAGTATCTAGTACAAGGAATAGAAATCAGGAAAAAAAACAAGTGAACAAGAAGAATAGAAATCTGGAAAATATATCAAAAGGGCAAGAAGAACAAGAATCAGAAAATACTAGGGAGCAAGAATCACATTTAGCAACCGAACAATAATCTTTTTCACGCTTACAAGGTGAGTTTTCTCACTCAGAAATTCTTAGTAAAATCCTTTATTTTAAGTTCAATACATGTTAGAATATGAATCGGGTGTTGAAAAAAAATCATGAACTTTTGATTGTTTAAATAACTAGTTGAGTCATGAACTTTACGAATTGTTTTCACTAAGTTATACTTGTTAGAATTGAATGAAATTTGAAAGTGTTGTACACCCCTCTGTTATGATCAGATCGAGCCATATAGGAGATGAAACGGACTTACGGTGTAAAAGTTATCATAGTTTAAAGTTTTTGCCTCGGATTGATCGGATCCGGAAAGGCAGAACACATAAACGTCAAACTGTACAAATTGGTAAAGAATCTGAAAATTTATGCTAAATAAAAGTTCTAGATTTCTCTGTTTTGGACATTTTGAGACGTTAAAGAGGTATATCCGACTTACGAGTTGAGAGTTATCGCTGTTTAAAGTTTCTGCCTCGGTTTGACTGAAACTCGGGAAGACAGAACTTTACAACCTGCTTTCACTAAGTTATACTTGTTAGAATTCGATGAAATTTTGAAGTATTGTACATCGGTATGTGAAGGTCATATTGAGACAAAGTGGGGGTAAAACAAACTTACGGATTGAGAGTTATTGTAGTTTAAAGTTTCTGCCTCGGATAGATCGGAATCCGGAAAGACAGAAAATAAAAAAATAAAAAACTGTACCAACTGGTACATAATTCGAATGGGTGATTCACATGGGGTCATGTAACTCTCTGTTATCATCGTTTTAAGTTCTTACGGGGCTTGATCGGGCTTACAACTTAGAAGTTATTACTATTTTAAGATTTGGCCCTGTTTTAATAAAATTCTGGCGAGACTAGTTACATGTGGTTGTTTTGCGGATGAATTTGTACTAGTTACCCAAAGTGTCTTCAAATGAAATTTGGTACAGTGAAAGGTCCCCATGTTACATTCATTTCAGCGTAAGAAACACTTTAGTTGAAGTTACGGTTGGGGAGTTATGATCATTATAGGTATGAAGGGAAGAATGTTGAAAATAAAAAAAAAGAATATTATTTATTTGACCTTCTAAAAATACAAAGTGAATACGTGTTCACAAAAAGAAAGAAAATATAATATGTAAATGCATTGGATCGGGTTCCACGCCGCAACAAATATGTAAAGTGAATACGTGTTCACAAATATGTAAATGCATTTGTAAATACATTAGATCAGGTTGCACGCCGCAACAAATATGTAAAGTGAATACGTGTTCACAAATATGTAAATGCATTTGTAAATACATTGGATCGGGTTGCACGCCGCAACAAATATGTAAAGTGAATACGTGTTCACAAATACGTAAATGTAATTTTAAATGCATCGGATCAGGTTGCACGCCGCAACAAATATGTAAAGTGAATACGTGTTCATAAATACATAAATGTAATTGTAAATGCATCGGATCGGGTTGCACGCCGCAACAAATGTATAAATGCAAGAGAATAGCTTAACGTGTGATACGGGATAACAAAATCTTAGTTAAATTAAGAGTTTTCTATAAGGAGTTGAGAAGAGATGTTGCATACTTGTATGATAAAAGTGTTGTAACCTAATATGTTTTTTACAACACACTTATTGTATTATAATGTGATTGTACTTAGAATATTGCGAGTTTACTTTGAATTACAGAACGAGGTTCTCACTCAGTCCCGGATAGTAGGGCTGACTTTTTATTTAACATGTTTCAGAAAAGCGTGATAGAGGAAATAATCCACATCAAGGCTAGCGATCGTCCCGCAGCCTCGTTGCCGTACCAAATCCATTGCTTCGGACTTGATGCATGTCATGTTTAGTATGTAGTTGAAAGGTTTAGTTTCAGCAAACTCGGGAAATGCCCGTGTGAGTGTCACGACCCGAACTCGGACCCGTGACCGGTGCCTTAACCCGGGCACCCTAGTGACACAACATCAGAGAAAACCAGCGGAATGTAAACTCAAGATAAACAACCATTAAGATATAGAATAGTCTAGCCCAAAATGGCTAACCCAAAAGTACATAAACCGAAACGATTACATCCTTAACTAACCAAGTTCTTACAAGACTACTGGCCTCTAAGAATGAATAACACTATGACGGGACAGGGCCCGGTCATGCCCCTGAATGTAAAAAATATCAACGACTCCAGGGAGAACCATACCAAAAGTCGAGCCTCCGAAGAAATGGAGCTCCTGACACCTGAGTACAAGATCCTAGGAATGAGGATCTACCACCGCTTTCCCTTACTGCGGCGTGAACGCAGCCAGGAAGGGGTCGATGCTGACACAACGTACAGTATGTAAAGCGGAAAATACCGTAGTAATATCATAAGTCCAAAATACAATTGAAGTTATAGATAAAACCAAATTATGTTGCCTTGTGTCTTACTAATAACGAGAGTAACAAGTATACATTTTATAGCATAAAAATAGGAGGCTCATGATCAAAACAGGTACCTCGCCTGTAGTATCATTAAGCAATCCTACTCTCGGGACTATTTCACCCGCATAGGTCCCGTGGACCCGCATGAGGTCATCCGCCGTCGTAGGACTATTTCACCCGCATGAGACTATTTCACCGCACGGATCTGTGGATCCGCATGAGTACCATCGCGTGCTCGCGTGGGACTATTTCACCCGCATGGATCCTATGGTCGGATCCGCGAGTACAAGCGTCGCACTCGCATCATGGGTAGCAAATCCATGGCATAAATAATAACCCGGGGTTTACCCGTAACAATATAAATATATATAACATAGCTCATCCGGCTAATACACATAACATAAGCACTACCGGCCTATCACATCACAACATAAGCACTACCGGCCTATCATAACTTAAGCAAGTTAAGAATCACCTAACTTCTTATTAATAGTACTAATACATCCTCTCATTTTAGTATACCTAAGGCACGATCATGTCTTTTAATAAAAATCAGAGAATTTAACCCAAGTATCATGTACCTCTAACCTTTTAAGAAATAACTCTTTTTATACAAAAATTCCAAGATACTAATCACCATAGTATCAAGTTACGATTTCTTTTCAAAACAAGTCACATTTCCTTTTAAAACTATCTCAAGCTTCTAAATTAAGTGACTTCATTTCTTGTAAAACCTTAGGCAATTCATGCCTTAAAACCATTTTCCTTCCACAAGTTCAAATCATCAAAACCTTTCTCCATTAAACTTTCACAAACTAATATAACCAACTCCCCATAAAGCCGTTATATTAGAGTTAAACAATAGTAAAACACATTCCTTAAGTCCAAGGATTCTTATACTTTTCTTTTAAAACGAAGCAAGTATCAAATACTTATAACAAACGAAGATTTCCAAATCTTGTACGTCTACCGTACTACATAGGTACAACTAATCATGCTCAAGAGATAGGAAAGCTCCACATACCTCTTGGTCAATCCACAAGCTACGTCCACTTGACCGCACGTAGTATGTCAACCTAAAATGACCATAATACGGTTATCAAGCTCGAGTTATAATGCAGAATTTTTCCAAGTTAAAGTCACCAATTTCCTACGGAAAATTGGGCAGCGTTTCCTTTGTTTCTACATACTTTGCCACCTTTTCCAAGGTCGATTTTTAACGCTCAAATGCCATGTTTAAGGCTCAACAACCAACCAACACCCCGGATTACACACCTAAACTTTGGTGTGTAAAATTTCAGCCACAAGTTACAACAACTAACCCAACAAGTCTAATGTAGTATTTAGGCAACAACATGCTCATAATATCCCCTAACCAATTCTTTCATAATCAACCCCATTTCTTACGCAACTACTCTAAGTGTATTTTTCCAACTACAAGTTCTTCCTATTAAACACGCAACACTCAATACCAACTACCAGAGAAGAAATGTTACCTTAAGTTTTAGCCAAACTTATTCCAACACCTTGCTAGCCTTTTTCTCCAAGAACACCACCACAATCGTCTTCACAAGCTTGTAATAACCTTTCCTTCCTATTACACTTTTGATTTTTCCCTTAGGCTAGAATTCCTCTTGGGAATTTAGAGAGAAGGATGAGCTTTTAACTTAGAGAGAGATGGAGTGTAAAGATGAAAAGTTGAAAGAAATGACCAAGTCTTGGTCAATATAATGCATGTAGCGAAATCGATGGGGACACTTGTCACCCTCCCACGGCCTCTTTTAAAGCAATCGACTTTCTAAGTTTTTCCGCCCAAATTTCCGCCTCGGCCGGCCACGATTCGGCGCGGCTGGCACTCTGCGGACCGCCGGATCTTTCGTAGCCACTGCTTCCCGGCCGCTACTGAACTTCAGCCTCGCACTTCACCGCGCTTGCGCGCGGCCTCGCCTCGGCGCGGCCTGAGCCCCGAACGTGTTTCTCTAATTTCTCGCACGGCCCCACACGCACGGCCCGAACCACGGGGTATAACAGTGAGATTGTCTCCTTTCAAACTTAGAATAATAACTCCCATTATGTCTAGGTAGAAACAGTATTTGCACGAGCATGGGCTCGCGTTATGTTTTAATAAAATTCATAAAAAAAATTCTCGGTTTCCATTATTATTACTAGTTCCGCTTTTAAATACACGTCTAAATTTTAAGATAAAGGGAGTTAGATGGTGCTCCTGGAAAGAGATAATTATCCATGTGTCATCACGCCCTGTGAAAAGACTTGAGAAAAGTCGGGACGTGACACGTTGGTATCAGATCTAAACCAGGTTAAGAGATTCTAGGAACTTTCTTTGAGTTGGATGTTTGAACGATTACTTATTGCGACGGTGTGCGCGCCACCTTATTAATAAGTGAACGGAATAACATCCTAAACAGTTTCACTTCTTTCATACTCTTCTCGTGCCTATCTTTAATCTTTTGAAAGACTTGATTCTCGTACTACCTCCGAGTGTGGAAGGGGATGCGCAACGATAAACTAACCAGATGTGACTGAACCACCGACCGGAAAGGTAGGAGCCCAGTCAGTACCAGATAGACTATGAGGCAAAATTTATGAGAAGATTCCCTTCTACTCATGAAAGGACTCCAGATTCGACCTGATATTGTTTCTCGATAAGGTAGAAGACCTAATGTTTGCCCTGGGATGTGTGGAGACGCATTGCGTCAATTTGGTAAACGTGTGTTTAGCGGACGACGAAGGGGTGTAGTGGAGAAATTTTGGTAGAAATTATTCCCCGATGTCACCACTGATGACGTGAGAGGATTCAGAGTTGCATTCATTGAACAATTCATGCCTAATACGTGCAAAGATGAGCTCAGACAGAAGTTTGAACAGTTGAAGCAAGGGGATCGCAGTATGCAAGAATATGATACGCAGTTTGTGAGATTGTCAGCAGACAACTCACATGTCATTCTGTCACGACCCAACCCCGGGGCCGCGACTGGTACCCTACCGGGGTACCCTGTCAGGTATATGTCAGAGAATAGCAGCGGAACATACATAACACATAACTTATAAAAAAAAAGGGTAAACATCACCGTCACCGATAAGTCGCTTTCCATAAAACATACTTAAACAAAAGTATAGTAATACAACCGATTCTTATAGCCCAAAACATATATGTGACCACGCACTTAAAGATAACAACCGTGGCGGGATGAGGCGCCATACCCCGAATGTACAAAATACCTATAGCATCGGGGAATATCCGTACGATAAACAAGCTTCGGAGGAATGGAGCTTCGACAGGAATAGTGATCCTAGAACGAGGATCCTCAATCGCTTACCCTTACTGCGGCATGAACGGCCAGGAAGGGGCGATTACAATATGTACCAAGTATGTAAAGCTGGAAAATACTATAATAATGATATCATAAGTCTAAAAGTAAGCTGGAGTCATGGAAGACAATAAAATACCTTTTACTGTGCCTTACTAACAATGAGAGTGACAAGTATATATATATAATCGCATAAAATAGGGCCTTAAGATCAAAACAGGTACATCGCCGTAGCATCAATAAGCACCCTACTCCCGGGACTATTTCACCGCGTAGGTCTGTGGACCGCGTGAGGTATTCTCGCATAGGTCAGACTACCGCGTGGGACTATTTCACCCGCGTAAGCCCATAAGGACTCGCGTGAGGTATTCCTCGCATCGTGGGTAGCAAATCCACGGGCAGGTGGTATAACGATCTTGGGGACTTTCCGCCGGATATACTCTTACCACAGGCGGATGGTATAACGATCTTGGGGCTTGCCCCTCAGATATACTCTTACACTGAAGCATCTGGTATAACGATCTTGAAGCTTGCCCCTCAGATATACTTTTACACTGAAGAAGGTGGTATGACGATCTTGGGGCTTGCCCCTCAGACATACTCTTACCCTGGAGTAGGTGGTATAACGATCTTGGGGCTTGCCCCTCAGATATACTCTTACCCTAGCTCAACTGTCATCATATCATAATCATAAATAAGTTAAGAAAACTTATAACTTCTTATTAGTCTTGTTCATATACCCTCTCATTTTAGTTTACTTAATGCACTTAATCATATCTTTAATAAAAGAAAACCGGGAATTTAACCCAAGTACTACATACTTCAATTCTTTTAAAAGTGACTCTTTTTCATACATACAGCCCATCGGCCATTGATGCCTTAAAATCAATTTGCCTTTCATAAATCAAATCATTTGTCCTTACTTGTCTTACTTAGAGTAAATCTCTTCTCATTAATCTTTTATAAAGCTAATAAACCAACTTCCCATAAAGTTGTTATATTAACCCTTCACTTTAGTAAAATTACACTTTTCCCCTAACTAAGGGACTTATACATTCTTAAAGCGACACAAGTCTTTATATACTTAAAACAAGTAAGAATACCAAATCTTGTACGTCTACCGTACTACATAGTTACATCTATTCATGCTCAAGAGATAGGAAAGCTTCACATACCTCTTTGGTCAATCCACTTGCTAAGTCCAAACTACCGCAAGTAATATGTCAACCTAAAATAACCATGATACGTTTATTAACCTCTAATCTTCATGTAGAACAATCCAAGTTCAAAGTCACTAATTTCTATGGAAAATTGGGCAGCATTTCCTTTGTTTCTACTCACTTTGCCACCTTTCTCAAGGCCAAATTTATCATTCAATTGCCACATTTAAGGCTCAATCAATCCAACAATTCAAAGAGGATTACACACCTAAACTTGGGTGTGTAAAATTCTGCCCCATAAGTTACAACAATTCACTTAACAATTCTAAGGTAGTTTTTAGGCTACAACATGCTCATAATCTCTTCTTAACCCATTTTTCATATCCAAACCACATTTCTAGCATGCAATGACTCTAAAAGCATTATTTACTACCACAAGTTCTTTCTTCTTAACATGCAACACTATAAACTAAATCTAAAGGAAGAATCATTACCTTAGAGTTTTAGCCAAACTTATTCCAAATATCTTGCTAGCTTCCTTGTCAAGAACACCACCACAAGCTAGCCACAAGCTTCCTTTTTTGTTCTTAACTTTTCAGATTTTTCCTTAGACTTGAATTTTCTTTGGAAATGTAGAGAGAAGGAGAAGCTGATTTTTAGAGAGAGGGAAAGAAATTGGAAGATGACCAAGTCTTCAAGACTTGGTCATTATATTGCAGGCAAGAAATCAGATGGGGACACTTGTCACCCTCCCAAGGTCTTTAAAAGAAAAATCGACTTTTCTAAGTTTTTCCGCCCAAAAATCCGCCTCGGCGCGCAGCCGCATGTGGCCGAAACCTCCGCACCTCTCGAACTTTGGCGCGCGACCTGCTGTCTTGGCCGCGGCGCTGCAACTCAGCGACCCCTCGATGCTGGCGCTGCCTGCATCGGCCGCGACCATCGCTTAGTCCGAAGCACATTTATGTCCGACTGCGCACTGAACTTGTAACTCTCATAACTTCCTACTCCGACGTCCTATCGATGAACGGTTGGTTGCGTTGGAATCTAGACTCCACGGACTATGCCCTAGGCCTTTGAAACACTTAGGAACTCTCAATGTATCGGGTCATAACCCGCCTCAAAGTTGACTAAAACCCGTCCGGAATAATCCGTCAACCTATCCTTTTTTAAAAATTTTAAGTCTTACATGATTTCGTACGCTCTCATACGTAGGGTCAGAACTACGGGGTATAACATTCTCCCCCCTTAGAAACATTCATCCCGAATGTTCCTTCTAGGCTTACTCAAATCACAACATCGACATAGACCCTCTTAACTATTCTTTTGCAAATAAAGAAGCTCCACGAGCCACAACATACTGAAGCGTAAATGCTAAATCAAAACTAACAAGCAGGAAAGTGGGTTACCTGGAGGTATAGGAAATAGGTGAGGGTACTTCTTCATCATGTCATCCTCTGCTTCCCACGTCATTTCCTCCTGCTCGTTCCGCCATAGGACTCGACGGAAGCCACGTCTTCGTCCGAAGTCGTCTAACTCGACGATCGAGTATCGCTATGGGACTCTCTCATACGATAACTCTTACGTCACTTGGACATCGAACCGGTGCACTCTAGATGGATCTCCAATACATTTCCGCATGGACACATGGAAAGCGGATGTACGCCTCCAAATCGGACGGCAGATCTAACTCATAGCAACCCCGCCTACCCTACTGACAATCGATACGACCCAATGTACCTTGGGCAAGCTTCCCTTCTTTCCAAATCTCATCACGCCCTTCATGGGCGATACCTTTAGAAAAACCCAATCATCTATCTCAAATTCCAAGTGTCGACGCCGATGGCCTGCATACGACTTTTGCCGACTCTGAGCTGTCAACAACCGCTCCTGGATAAGCTTCACCTTATCCATCGCTGCTTGAACTAAGTCCGCCCGACTAATCGAACTTCTCCCACTCGAACCAGCCTATCGGTGACTGCACTTCCTCCCGTATAAGGCCTCATGGCGCCATCGAATCTGGAATGGTAGTGTTGTTGTAAGCAAACTCCACAAGAGGCAAATGATCCTCCCACTACCCGAAATCAATAACACAAGCCCGCAAAGCATATCCTCGAGTGTTCGGATAGTGCGTTCGGCTGTCCGTCGATCCGAGGATGAAACGCCGTCGAGACTCACTGTGTCCCTAATCCGCCGAAAAGACCTCCGAAGTTAGCCAAGAACCGGGCTCCTCTATCGATATAATCGACACCGACTCGTGCAGTCTCACAATCTCTCTAAAATATAATCTGGCATAGTCCTCAGCTGAGAACGTCGTTCTGACCGGAAGAAAATGGGCTGATTTCGTCAGCCTGTCGACAATCACCAAATGGAATCATCTTCCTCGAGTGGTAGGTAGCCCGTAATAAAATCCATATTTATCACCTCCCACTTCCAAGTCGGAATATCAATAGCTCGCAATGACACCGCTTCGGTGCTCAATCTTAACCTGGCGACAATTCGGACGCGTGCCACGAACTCCGCAACGTCCCTCTTTAGGCCATCCCAACAATACACGCATCTGAGGTCATGATACATCTTAGTCGACACCGGATGAATAGAATAACGAGCACCTGTGCCTCACGAGAATCTGGCGGAAGTCCTGTCACATCGGGAACACACAACCGGCCCTCGAATCTCAGCACCCCATCCGGCGCTACCTCAAATAGACTCCTCTCTTTATGAACAACGGTATCTCGGTACCGTATCAAAATCGGATCCTCATACTGTCGCCTCTTCACCTCCTCGACGATGGAAGATTCGGCAACCTCTCGAACCCGAATTCCGTCACTAACAGAATCAACCAAACGAACCCCAAGGCTCGCTGGCGATGTAACTCTCGGACCATATCCTCTTCTGCATTTGAACATCGCATGGACTACCCATCGATCGGCGACTAAGGGCATCTGCAACTACATTGGCCTTCCCGGGGTGGTATAGGATATCAACATCGTAATCCTTAAGTAGCTCCAACCACCGTCTCTGTCGCAAGTTCAGCTCCCTCTGGCTGAAGATATACTGGAGACTCTTGTGGTCTGTGTAAATGTCCATATGAACTCCATATAAATAATGTCTCGGATCTTGAGGCATGAATCACACGCTAACTCCAAGTCATGTGTGTTATAGTTCTTCTGATGATTCCTAAGTGTCGAGATGCATAAGTTATAACTCTGCGTCGCGTCAAAGACGCACTCCAAGCCCGACACCGGATGCGTCACAATAAACCACATATCCATCTAAGCCTCGGAAGAGTAAGAATGGGCGGTCGCCAACTTCTCCTTTAGCTGGAAACTTTCTCACAAGTATCCGATCCGGAACATAGCCGCTTACGAGTCGACTTAGTCAAATGTCTTTGAAATAGAAGCAAATTTCTACAAACCTCCGATAATAACTCGCAAGGCCCAAAAGCTGCGCACCTCGGTGTGGTGGATCTGGGCCAAGTCTTGACTGCCTCAATCTTAGCTGTATCAACCCGAATACCGTCGGCCCCGATAACATGCCCTAAGAAAGCCACTGAAGCTAACCAGAACTCACACTTCAAGAACTTGGCATACAACTGCTGGTCTCAGAGGACTCAATACCGCCCTCGAATGATCAGTATGCTCGCGCTTGCGAATACACCAAGATATCATCAATAAACACTATAACGAACATATCCAAGAATGGCCTGAACACCCTATTCATCAAATCCATGAATACTGCTGGGGTGTTGGTCAACCCGAAAGACATCACCCTGAACTCATAGTGCCCATACCGGGTCCTGAATGCAGTCTTTGGGATATCTATCTCTCTAACTCGCACCTGATGATAACCGGACCGCAGTCTATCTTGAAAACACGTTGCACCCGCAAATGGTCAAACAAATCGTCAATCTCGGGGAGGATACATTCTTGATAGTTACCTTGTTTAGTGCTGTAATCAATACACACGCAGCGTGCCCCATCCTTCTTCTTTACAAATAACACGGTGCTCCCGGGGAGAAACACTGCCTAATAAAGCCTTTCTCCAAGAAATCTTTCATGGTCCTTCTCCTTCAACTCGGCGGGTGCCATCACGTATGGCGGAATAGATATCGGCCGAGTATCCGGCGCCAAATCAATGCAAAACTCAATCTCCTCTCGGGAGGATACCCAGCTCATCCGAATACGTGCGAAACTCCCTAACGGCCAATCGGTGAAGGTCGGTATCTCGACCTCGATGTCGAATACCCGAACCATATGGTAGATATACCCTTTCGCACCATCTTCCTAGCCTTGAGGTAAGAAATAAACTTACCTCGGCGATGCAATATTCCCTTCCACTCGATAATCGGCTCACGGAACCGAACCGAACTAATCTCTCTACGGTCACGCGTTGGCATAGCAAGATGCTAGCCAATCCATACCCATAATCACATCAAAGTCGTCATATCCAACTCTATCAAGTCGGCTAGAGTCTGTCGGCAATCTATAGTCACAGGGCAAGCCTTATACACCCGCTCAGCTACCACTGAATCACTTACTGGCGTAGTCACCTCAAAAGGTCTTATGGACTCGGGCTCTATCCCTATTCTACCGCAATATGAGGAGATATGTAGGACAAGGTAGAACGGATCTATCAAAGCATATACATCACAAGAAACCAATAATGTACTGTGGCGACATCCGGTGACGCCTCACGGTCTGTCATTGGGACATAGCATATATGCGGTTTGAGGACCGCTAGAATCGAACCCTACCACGACCTGCTGCGGCGCTGGCCCATAAGTCCTCGCCTCGGGCGTCTAACCATCGAAGATGAAGATCCAAAGAACCCGTCGCTGAACGTAATGATCCCGCCGCTGGGGCGGACAATCCTTCTTTAGATGGCCGTTGGCCACAAGAGTAGCACGCTCGAAACCATACGACACTCGCCGGATGAGACCTACCATCGAACGCACCGGAGGTAGGTGGTCTCGATTAGTCTTGGTCTCGCCTCGCGAAAACTCGAAGTCTGGAGCCACGACACGCTCCGAATAACCCTGATCGGATCTCCCGCGAAAAGCGGGAAGGAGCACTGCGTCTGGGTGGAATGTGGACTGGTCTGCGAAATTTGCCGCCTCGAAAACTTCCCGAGAACGATGTCACGGCCTCTTGGTGGCCCAAATCTAGCGATCCTGCCTCTCTGTCCTCAATCCCTGCGCGTCGCTGCGTCTGGCAATATCCATCCACTGGTGAAGAGTCACTGGCGTCACGATGTCATATGACGGTCTAACCAATCACATATCGATGAACCACATGCGCCGTATCTACTATGGTATGCATATCGGCCGAGTCGAACTCGGTGTACTCACGATAGTCCTCGTCTGTCTTAAGGTCAAGAACCTATCTACACGGGCTCTCACCTCGAGGGCAAGAAGTGGTCTAGAACGCCTCAGTGAACTCCTCCCAATCACCGGAAGAGCATCATCACCTCGACAATACCCATGACTCAGCAGTTCAACGCAATATCGGCGTAACGGTAAGCTAGTATAATGCACTCGATCCCGATGCCCTAAGGACTGCATGGTCATTTGTGCCGGAAAAACTCCTGCGGATGCTCCAAATCTCGAACCATAGAACTCGGATGGGTGACAACCCAGGAAATCCCGAATCCGTAAACTGTCGGCTCACAGGGTTGTCGCTGCTCTGTCGTTTGCCACGCCACTATCTTTGGTCGATAACGAATCTGTTCCGTAATCTCTGTACTCGGACCACGGCGTGGGATGGAGGCTCGTCTGCGCGGTCTCGATGGCGCGTCTGCCTCGAACTCTGCTGAAATTGGCGGCGGCGTGGAACTCGCCGCCTAAACATCATCTCGGTAGGGCTGGGCTTGTGCCTCGTGACTCTCCGCGTCCACTAGCGGCACCCTCGCCTTGCCGCCACGGGCCTGTTGCCTTGCGTGGAGGCATAAGCGATACATAAAGGAAAACATCGGAGGAGGTTCACCTATAACTTCGGCTCTATTGCGATCTTAGAGTGAAAGAATGGAAACCAATCCTAAATATCCTGCGACCTCACGATTATAGATGTGGTGCACGCGACACCGATAATCAAGACTCTACTAGACACGATCGTGGAAACTTTCAGGACTAAGCGCTCGATACCACTTTTGTCACGACCCAACCGGGGCGCGGCGGTACCTACCGGGTACCATCGGTATATGTCGAGAGAATAGCGTGAACATACATAACACATAACTTATAAAAAAAGGTAAACATCATGGCGGTAGATAAAGTGCCTTATAAAACATACTTAAACAAAAGTATAGTAATACAATGGTTCTTATAGCCCCAAAACATATATGTGACCACAGACCTCTAAAGATAACAATCGTGGCGGGACGGGGCCCGCCATACCTGAATGTACAAAATACCTATAGCATCGGGGAATATCCGTACGATAAACAAGCTTGGAGGAATGGAGCTTCGACAGGAATAGTGATCCTAAGAACGAGGATCCTCAATCGCTTACCCTTACTGCGGCGTGAGCGGCCCAGGAAAATTCGATTACCTGATATGTACCAAGTATGTAAAGTGGAAAATACTATAATAATGATATCATAAGTCTAAAAGTAATTTGAGTCATGGAAGACAATAAAATACCTTTTCTTGTGCCTTACTAACAATGAGGGTGACAAGTATATATATATAATCTGCATAAAATAGGGGCCTTAAGATCAAAGCAGGTGCCTGCGTAGCATCAATAAGCACCCCTACTCCGGGACTATTTCACGCGCGTAGGTCTGTGGACCGCGTGAGGTATTCCTCGCATAGGATGTACCGCCGCGTGGGACTATTTCACCGCGTAAGCCCATAAGGACTCGCGTGAGGTATTCCTCGCATCGTGGGTAGCAAATCCACGGAGCAGGTGGTATAACGATCTTGGGGACTTTCCGCCGGATATACTCTTACCACAGGCGGATGGTATAACGATCTTGGGGCTTGCCCGCCGGATATACTCTTCTGTTGAAGCGGTGGTATAACGATCTTGGGGCTTGCCCGCCGGATATCTCTTACGAAGAAGGTGGTATGGCGATCTTGGGGTTTTCCTCAAACATACTCTTACCGGAGTAGGTGGTATAGCGATCTTGGGGCTTGCCCGCCGGATATACTCTTACCCTAGCTCAATCACATCATATCATAATCATAAATAAGTTAAGAAAACTTATAACTTCTTATTAGTCTTGTTCATATACCCTCTCATTTTAGTTTACTTAAGGCACTTAATCATATCTTTAATAAAAGAAAACCGGGAATTTAACCCAGTACTATATACTTCAATTCTTTTAAAAGTGACTCTTTTTCATACATAAAGCCCTTGGGCAATTGATGCCTTAAAATCAATTTGCCTTTCATAAATCAAATCATTTGTCCTTACTTGTCTTACTTAGAGTAAATCTCTTCTCATTAATCTTTTATAAAGCTAATAAACCAACTTCCCATAAAGTTGTTATATTAACCCTTCACTTTAGTAAAATTACACTTTTCCCCTAACTAAGGGACTTATACATTCTTAAAACGACACAAGTCTTTATATACTTAAAACAAGTAAGAATACCAAATCTTGTACGTCTACCGTACTACATAGTTACATCTATTCATGCTCGAGATAGGAAAGCTTCACATACCTCTTTGGTCAATCCACTGGCTAAGTCCAAACTACCGCAAGTAATATGTCAACCTAAAATAACCATGATACGTTTATTAACCTCTAATCTTGTGTAGAACAATCCAAGTTCAAAGTCACTAATTTCTATGGAAAATTGGGCAGCATTTCCTTTGTTTCTACTCACTTTGCCACCTTTCTCAAGGCCAAATTTATCATTCAATTGCCACATTTAAGGCTCAATCAATCCAACAATTCAAAGAGGATTACACACCTAAACTTGGGTGTGTAAAATTCTGCCCCATAAGTTACAACAATTCACTTAACAATTCTAAGGTAGTTTTTAGGCTACAACATGCTCATAATCTCTTCTTAACCCATTTTTCATATCCAAACCACATTTCTAGCATGCAATGACTCTAAAAGCATTATTTACTACCACAAGTTCTTTCTTCTTAACATGCAACACTATAAACTAAATCTAAAGGAAGAATCATTACCTTAGAGTTTTAGCCAAACTTATTCCAAATATCTTGCTAGCTTCCTTGTCAAGAACACCACCACAAGCTAGCCACAAGCTTATTTTTGTTCTTAACTTTTGATTTTCCTTAGACTTTTATTTTCTTTGGAATTGTAGAGAGAAGGAGAAGCTGATTTTTAGAGAGAGGGAGAGAAATTGGAAGATGACCAAGTCTTCAAGACTTGGTCAATATATTGCATGCAAGAAATCAGATGGGGGGGACAGTTGTCACCCTCCCAAGGTCTTTTAAAAGAAAAATCTGACTTTTCTAAGTTTTTCCGCCCAAAATCCGCCTCGGCGCGGCCAGCCTCGGCGCCAGCTGAAACCTCATGACCTCTCGAACTTTCGGCGCGCGCCTGCATCACGGCATGGCGCTGCAACTTCAGCGACCCCTCGATACTTTGGCGCCGACTGCATCCGGCGCCGCATCGCGCTTAGTCCAAACACATTTCTGTCATTGCGCCTTGAACTTGTAACTCTCATAACTTCCTACTCGACGCCCTATCGGCTGAGCGGTTGGTTGCGTTGGAATCTAGACTCCACGGACTACGCCCTAGGCCTTTGAAACACTTAGGAACTCTCAATGTATCGGGTCATAACCCGCCTCAAAGTTGACTAAAACCCGTCCGGAATAATCCGTCAACCTATCCTTTTTAAAAAAATTTAAGTCTTACATGATTTCGTACGCTCTCATACGTAGGGTCAGAACTACGGGGTATAACACATTCCTACAGAAAGGGAGAGAGTCAAGAGATTTATCGAGGGTTTAACCCGAACATAGCAGAGAAGATGGTGGCATTAGCCAACGATCAAACCTACCTTCAGATTGTCGATATGGCTATGAGGGTAGAAGGTTTTGCTAAAGCTAAAAGAGAGCATTCGTAGAAGAGCATTTTATCAGAGTCAAAACCAGAAGCAAGAGTTTAGTAAGGGATCTTCAAGACCGAACCAATCTATGGGCCAGTCCCATTTCAAGCCTAAGGGGAATAGTTGGTTTAATCACCAAGGTAGTGATGCGCGAAAAGATGCACACACTTTAATGCAAGTGCACGTTATCGTGACAAGTAATATAGTCTTGGTAAGACCGAATATCGTCCACAAGGATTAGTGTTCAATTACCAATTATCTATATTTTGGTATCTATTTGGTAACCGATATTTGATTTTTGTGGTTTATAAATAACAATTATAAAGACTAATTTAACTAATGTGTTTACTTCAGTAGTGATGGGAATATGGCTTCCACGTCTCCTCAACTATCCGCTTATGTTATTTATTAATGCAAAGAATTATGGTTTTCTTCTTTTGGAGCTAGCAGGTTTACGAAATCGTTTTATACTCCCGTTAAGGCTATATAAACACTCAACCACAGTATTGCTCATTTCTACCTTTCGGTGATAAGGATGACTCTATAGGAGGATTAAGACCAAAAACCTAGTTAACCGTCACGCACCATGCGTAAAATTAGGGTTGTTAAGCCTCTCATTAACGCTACATAAATAATTGAGGTATTTTCATCCTCGATCCAAAATATGTCTACCCAACTTACAGCATATTCACAACCTCCTCCTTTCGAAGTTTGATTAGAAATCATATAAATAATGATAATTAGTGATCAATTAATTACCAAGAATTCAAAGCAATTATTGGATAAATCTCAACAAGAAGAAGAATAACCATAGACATGCATTAATTCATAACATAAGTTTCTAGTGAATCAACATGGAAAGCCCAATAAAATAATTAGTTCCTACCCATTGACATGACAAGAACTAATTCAAGGTTCATCATACAAAACTGAAATAAAAGAAAAGAAAAGAAAAGAAAGTTACTAAATTATGGTCTCCAATCTTCAATCCAAGAATCCTTGTGTTGTGCAAGAAAGAGAACCCTTAAAAACTGCCTAGGGTTCTCCTTTTATAGGCTCAAAACCGCCTCTAACTTTTCCTGCAGGCTGGCGAATTCGTCATTAAACACGATTTTCAGCGTCGGCGCGCGGCCGCAACTCTGCGATGCCGGATGATTTGGCGCGCGCCGATCTCTGGCGAGGCGCTGCGCTGCAACTTCTGCGGTATTTCTGGATATTGGCGCGCCTGCGCTGTTGGCATGAGGCGCGTGCTGCGCCAAGGCTCGTTCGCCACTTTCTCTGCTTTTAAGATCTGGAACATCTACTTTTGCCCTCTTTTAGGTCATTTTCCGCCATTTGACCATTTTAACCACTTTGACTCAAAAGAAAGAAAATCTATCCTAATACGACACTTATTTGTACAAAAAGTGACAAAAGACTAACTAAAAACGACTCAAAAAGTGTATATAAAATACACCGATCAAATGCCCCCAAGCTTAACCTTTGCTCGCCCTCGAGCAAAGATAAAAAGAAAGAATTAAAGACTCAAAGAAACGAAAATAAAAGACTCACTGACATTGATCACTTTTGCTGCATTGGTGTTATCTAGAAAAACATGAAGGTTAGCAGAATAATATGCATGAACATATAGCATGAAATTTTAGCACACTAAACACATTAAGCTAGATATTTCGCAAACTCATTTTTATCATACTTAATGGAAGTCAACATACTGAATCATGCTTGTAAAATTCAAAAATCCTATGGCATTTTTACTTGCTATTCTCCACTAATCCTGGATATGCATCTAAGAGATCTTCAGGACTTTAAGGGTTGTAATGTAGGCTTAGGTATAGGTAGGTAAAAATAAGCATTTAGGCTCATTTTTGTGTACCATAAGCTCTTTAGCTTTTCCATTTTTCCCTTTTCTTTTGATTCTTTCCTTCACTTCAATTCTATCTTTTCCCTCTTTTGTTTTGGGAGAGTGAAGTGTATTATAATAACAAGCACCCAAAACTTAGGCTTTTGCCTATTTCTTATTACTTTTTATTGGGGTGCAACAAGCTTATTCACTCTTTTTATCTTTTTTTTAACACAATTTATTCCACTACTTCACATTTTTACTTATGGCACAATTTGTGGGAATATAGGGTGTCAAAGAAGAAGTTTCAATTTTTAGGCTCAATGGGGCTGACTAGGGATACTTTTAAAGTCAGGGATAAAAAAGAATGGTAAGAATTGGCTATCAAAGAAATGTCTGAGTCATCTCTCCTAACATGCATATCCTAACTATTTCGCCTCAAATAGCGAGCAATCATAACACATAAGTTTTCATCATTTAACATGCACAATTCAAGCAAGAAACTCCAAATAGACAGATTTTGTGAGTTTTTGGCATATCTAACCTAAGTGTTTAGATAGTTGCTTTTAATTCCATTACATTATTCCACCTTACTTCACTAGGTGTTTCTAGTAACTACAGCATACATGATCTTTGACAGGCAATTATGACTCAAAAGAAAAAAAATTGTGACTCAAAATATACACAAAACAATAAAAAAGACTCAAACATATTATAATAATATGACACAAATAAAACACCCCCCCAAACTTAAATCACACATTGTCCCCAATGTGTGTAGACTCAAAAACAATAAAAGAAAAAGGACACTTACAGACTTGGCTAAAATGGTGGTGGTGGCGGTGACATTGGATAGTGCATGGACTACTGGTTGAACAAGGAGCTCATCTCGTTAATTTGCTGCCTCGTTTCTTGTTGTCCTTGTATCACTGTGTCCAAACTCTGCATCATCCTCATCTGGTTCTGGAGTAATTGCTCCATCATGGGCACTGAAGGTACTGAATTTGTGGTTGGCTGGTGGCTAGGTCCTGCCGCATATTGAGCCTCTATCTCAGGCTCATCTTCGTCCATTGAGGCCTCTGCCGCTGCTGCTGGTGGTGTTGGTGCTCTTCTTCTTGCTGCTACTGGAGGGATTGGGTCTGGAAAGGCGTGCACTATTCCATATGACACATGCAGTTGGTTCTTCTCATGAATGTCAGTGGGTAGGGTTGGGACCCCATTGGTGGCACATAGAGCCGTAATGAGTGAGCCATGTCCCAACCCACCTGTTGTTACCAACCGGCTGGTCTCTTCAATACTTAGCACTATCTCCTTCCCCACATCAATCGTCTGCCCTTTCATAATTCCATATATCAGTTTGATTCTGTCTTCCGGCACTCTGGTAAAGTGCATGGATGGAATAATACGGGCGCTGACGAAATACAACCAACCCTTGGCTGTCTTGTTGAACTGACACCTGCTCTGTCCTCTTGACCCATTTCTGGTAATATCAAATGCAGCCCCAGGGTAGCTCACTGTGTCTGCGACGGC
This sequence comes from Przewalskia tangutica, assembly GCA_029844215.1. NCBI lineage: Eukaryota > Viridiplantae > Streptophyta > Magnoliopsida > Solanales > Solanaceae > Przewalskia > Przewalskia tangutica. Next base: position 128,754,376 of record CM056721.1, read on the forward strand.
ATTCCAGTTGATGTTGTTGGTGCTCCTAGACCATGTTCTAAAATGGTTCCAATCACTTCTTTCTTCAACATCAACCGTCTCCAATTGTGCATTTACATCTTCTACCGTCACAGACACATATTTTCCCCTCACAAAGCATCCCCTTTCCACCTTCTCCGGAAGATTAGCATAAAATTCACGCACCATTACTGTGTTTATTGGTGCTAACCCTCCCAGTTTTACAAATATTTTCCACCCGCTCATCTCAATCATCGCCCGAATGGGCTCATAGACATCCCCCTCCTCAAGCGCATCCCTTTGATAATCCATTCTCCTTTCAGGGATTAAGGGCCTTGTACTGAGTCTGTGGTATCTATCTTGAGCACTTCGGCTGACAAACCTAGTCTCATCATATTGCGGGGCTGATGTAGATGCGGAGGCTCTTCGCTTTCTGGCAGACATGTTAGACAACTTTTTGCAGCTTTTCCTTCGTGTCCACAACACTACCCAACACTATCACCCTCAAAACTTCAATTTCTGAAAAACTCCCACACCTCCAAACTCCAACTCCTGTACTACACAATGCCCACACCCTCTTTGTATACTCCTCCTCTAAGCTTCACAACCAATTTTTTTTCCATCACCCCAACTACTTCAACAATGCAAAACTTCTCCAAACTACTACCTCCTTTGACTACTAAAAACTTTCAAGAAAAGGTGAAGATTACCTTTTTGATGGTGTTCTTCAAGATGTTCTTGCTTCTAATGGTGATTTGAGGAAATGGGATGGGGTTTTATTGGTTGAGATGGCTAAGGGTTTTAGGGATTTAAGAGTTTTGGTTGTGGTTGAGTTTGATTTGTGGGAGATTTGTGGATAAATTGTGGATTTTCGTGGGTTTTGTGGAGAAGAGGGGTTAGGTTTTTGGTTTTGAATTTGGGAAAAATCGATTTAGGCGTTTATCATCTTACGGATTTCCGCCGCATGGCTTGCTTTTGGCGCGGCTGATACCTCGCCGGGAATTTCTGCGCGCGGCCTACTCTGATGCTTGTGCGGCTAGACTTAGCAATGTTTCGGATTTTTGGCGCGCCACCTGCTCTGGCGGCGCATGGCTACGCTTTTTCCGAAATCCATACGTTCCTCGATTTTCGCCGCCCAATTTATTGGCCTATACCTGTCAATCACAACACAAAAACTACCTTTGTGAGACCGTTCTTAATAAAAAACTATTATATTAAAGTAAAATAAATCAAAATACCTTGGGTTGCCTCCCAAGTAGTGATGTCTTTAACGTCTTTTAGCCGGACGTAAGTTCCTTATCTCAATAAATGTGGGGTGGATTAACCCCACAACTAATCTATTTTCTCCACACTTTTTGTTTTCTTTTTCTTCTTCTCCTCTTAGCATTATCGTCAAGGGAAGGTTCAGGAACACATACCTGCTTCTATGGAGGTTCGGCAAACCATGCCTGCTTTTGTGGGCTCATCTCCCTTTGTTTGACTTGTACGGGCTCACATGGAGGTTTGATGGTGCTGATTGCAAAGCACCTGCTCATGGTTGGTGGCTCAATGATGTGATTAAATACTTTAAACACAATTTCTTCCTTCTCCACCCTCAGTGTTAGCTCTCCTCTTTCTACATCGATCAAGGCTCTCCCTGTCTCTAGGAATGGTCTCCCCAATATGATAGGGATTTCTGCATCCTCTTCCATGTCAAGAATGAGGAAGTCTGCAGGAAAAAAGAATTTTTCTACTTTAACAATCGCGTCCTCGATCTTCCCTCTTGGATGAACCACTGTCCTATCGGCTAGTTATAGGCTCACTGTGGTTGGTTTTGCCTCACCCAACTCCAATCGTTTAAATACCGATAAAGGCATCAGATTTATACTTGCCCCTAAATCGCACAGAGCCCTGTTGCATGTCACCCTGCCAACTGTGCAAGGTAGTGTAAAGCTTCCTGGGTCTTTTAGTTTATGAGGCAACTTCTTCTGTAAGATAGCACTGCATTCCTCCGTTAGTGCTACTATCTCATACTCCGCCAGTTTCTTCTTCTTCCCCAAGATCTTCTTCATGAACTTGAAATATGAGGGCATCTGCTTCAAAGCCTCTATAAAAGGTATGTTGATATGCAGCTTCCTGAATGTCTCCAAGAATTTGGAGAATTGTTTATCAACCGCCTTCCGCTGTAATCTCTGGGGGAATGGGATCTTCTCTGCATACTCATTCTCTGGAGTTTTCTCTACTACTGGGCTAGATTCAACCACCTTCTCTTTTTCTATCTCTGCTCTTTGCTCAACTCTCGGGCCGAGGTATCGCCGCCCAACTGTTTGCCACTTCTCAACTGTACTGCCTGGCATTGCTCCCTCGGATTCATCTCTGTGTTGCTTGGCAGTGTACCCTGTGGCCTGCTGTTTGTCTGCTTTGCTAGCTGACCCACTTGTGTTTCCAAGTTCCTGAACGAGGATCTAGCTTCTGTCACGAACTGGGTCTGGGCGTTGGTGAGTGCCAACAAAGCTGCTTCATTTCGTCCGCTTTTTCACGAACCTGCATTGAATCGCTGAGGATGGGGCCCGAGTAAAGGTCGCTGATTCGTTCTGCTGGTTTGCATCGCCCCTATATTGATTCTGCCCCTGGTCTCCTCTCCATGAGAAATTTGAGTGATTCCTCCACCCTGGATTATATGTGTTGGAGTATGGATTGTTCTGTGGCCTCTGATAATTACCCACGGCCTGACACTCTGCCTGCTCGATTGGCATATTATTATTAGGATCGGCTGAAGGACACCTATATGAATGTATGTGGACCTCCACAGATTTCACAGCTCTTTGGCATCTGAACTGCATTCATTGATACTGTATGTTGCTGCAACTGTTTTGCCAAAAGGGCCACTTGGGCATTCAAGGCAGCAATGACATCTATTTCGTGAACTCCCAATGTTCTCCTACCACTCATTGATCTCTCTTCTGTGACATGGTTGTTGGTGGCCATATCTTCTAATAATTCGTGAGCGTCGTGGGCTGTCTTCCTCATGAATGTCCCACCTGCTGCTGCATCTATAATTGTTCTGATTGTACCGCTCAGCCCGTTATAGAAGATGTGGACCAAGTTCCACAACTCAATACAGTGGTGTGGGCACTTTCTCTGCAAATCTTTGAACCTTTCCCACGCTTCGTACAAGGACTCTCCATCTGCTTGGTAGAAGTTGTTCAACTCCCCTCTCAACTTCGCTGCTTTGCACGGAGGAAAGAATTTGGCTAGAAATTTTTGTGCCAGCTCTTGCCATGTAAAAATCGAATCAGCTGGCAGGGAATTTAACCATACTTTTGCTCTATCCCTGAGTGAGAAGGGAAAGAGCCTCAATCTGACAGCGTCATCAGTAACGCCGTTATATCTGAAAGTTGCACATAGCTCCAAGAAATTAGCTATGTGCATATGTGGATCCTCTGATGGCAGTCCTCCAAATTGCACTGTGTTCTGCACCATGCTCAGAATCTCCGGTTTTATCTCAAAGTTGTTTGCTCCTATTGCAGGGAGCATAATACATGTCTGTGCTCCGTTCACCCTCGGTAGCACGTAGTCTCCCAAGCGTCTTTCTGCCTGGACTTGGAATCTCTCCTCTACATCTATAGGTACTTGCCGAGGCATTCCTGGGTTAGGTTGATTTTCACCTAACCCTTCTCTCATCATATTGTTGTTGTTTTGAGCACCGTCCATCTCTATCAAAGTTGCAATCCGCTGATTCTTTCTGCATTTACTGTGTTTTCAATCTCTGGATTTAAGGGAACAAGAGTGTCTGCCCCTCGTCTCCTTCGCATAAACTGACTTCCTGAAATGGATCAAAAACAGACAAACTAATCACGGTACCTTGATTTTTGAAATAAAAAAAAACGTAAAAAAAAAAAAAAAAAAAAAAAAAACCAAATTAGAAATTAAAAATAGATAAAATTGATATTGAACTATGCATAATCCCCGGCAACGGCGCCAAAAACTTGATGCGCGAAAAGATGCACACACTTTAACGCAAGTGCACGTTATCGTGACAAGTAATATAGTCTTGGTAAGACCGAATATCGTCCACAAGGATTAGTGTTCAATTACCAATTATCTATCTTTTGGTATCTATTTGGTAACCGATATTTGATTTTTGTGGTTTATAACTAACAATTATAAAGACTAATTTAACTAATGTGTTTACTTCAGTAGTGATGGGAATAGGGCTTCCACGTCTCCTCAACTATCCGCTTATGTTATTTATTAATGCAAAGAATTATGGTTTTCTTCTTTTGGAGCTAGCAGGTTTACGAAATCGTTTTATACTCCCGTTAAGGCTATATAAACACTCAACCCGATGTTCTTTCTACCTTTCGGTGATAAGGATGACTCTATAGGAGGATTTAGACCAAAAACCTAGTTAACCGTCACGCACCATGCGTAAAATTAGGGTTGTTAAGCCTCTCATTAACGCTACATAAATAATTGAGGTATTTTCATCCCCAATCCAAAATATGTCTACCAAACTTACACCATATTCACAACCTCCTCCTTTCGAAGTTTGATTAGAAATCATATAAATAATGATAATTAGTGATCAATTAATTACCAAGCATTCAAAGCAATTATTGGATAAATCTCAACAAGAAGAAGAATAACCATAGGCGCATTAATTCATAACATAAGTTTCTAGTGAATCAATATGTAAAGCCCTATAAAATAATTAGTTCCTAGCCATTGACATGACAAGAACTAATTCAAGGTTCATAATACAAAACTGAAATAAAAGAAAAGAAAAGAAAAGAAAGTTACTAAATTATGGTCTCCAATCTTCAATCCAAGAATCCTTGTGTTGTGCAAGAAAGAGAACCCTTAAAATCGCCTAGGGTTCTCTTTTATAGGCTCAAACCGCTCTAACTTTTCCCTGCAGCTGGCCCGTAAATTCGTCATTAAACACGATTTTTCCGCGTGCGCTGCGACTGCTATCGGCGCGGCCGCAACTCGGGCGATGCCGGATGATTTGGCGCGGCCGATCTCTGGCTGCGAGGCGCCGGCGGTGCAACTTCGCGGTATTTCGATATTGGCGCCGCAACTCGTTGGCATGAGGCCATGCGACTGCGTTTACGCCTCGTTCGCCACTTTCTCTGATTTTAAGCTCTGGAACCTCTACTTTTGCCCTCTTTTAGCTCTTTTTCCGCCATTTGGCCAGTTTAACCACTTTGACTCAAAAGAAAGAAAATCTATCCTAATACGACACTTATTTGTACAAAAAGTGACAAAAGACTAACTAAAAATGACTCAAAAAGTGTATATAAAATACACCGATCAAATACCCCCAAGCTTAACCTTTGCTCGCCCTCAAGCAAAGATAAAAAGAAAGAATTAAAGACTCAAAGAAACGAAAATAAAAGACTCACTGACATTGATCACTTTTGCTGCATTGATGTTATCTAGAAAAACATGAAGGTTAGCAGAATAATATGCAGGAACATATAACATGAAATTTTAGCACACTAAACACATTAAGCTAGATATTTCGCAAACTCATTTTTATCATGCTTAATGGAAGTCAACATACTGAATCATGCTTGTAAAATTCAAAAATCCTATGACATTTTTACTTGTTATTCTCCACTAATCCTGGATATGCATCTAAGAGATCTTCAGGACTTAAAGGGTTGTAATGTAGGCTTAGGTATAGGTAGGTAAAAATAGGCATTTAGGCTCATTTTTGTGTACCATAAGCTCTTTAGCTTTTCCATTTTTCCCTTTTCTTTTGATTTTTTCCTTCACTTCAATTCTATCTTTTCCCTCTTTTGTTTTGGGAGAGTGAAGTGTATTATAATAACAAGCACCCCCAAACTTAAGCTTTTGCCTATTTCTTATTACTTTTTATCAGTGCAATGTTTATTCACTCTTTTTGTCTTTTTTTTTTAACACAATTTATTTCACTATTTCACATTTTTACTTATGACACAATTTGTGGGAATATAGGGTGTCAAAGAAGAAGTTTCAATTTTTAGGCTCAATGAGGCTGATTAGGGATACTTTTAAAGTCAGAGATAAAAAAGAATGGTAAGAATTGGCTATCAAAGAAATGCCTGAGTCATCTCTCCTAACATGCATATCCTAACTATTTCGCCTCAAATAGCGAGCAATCATAACACATAAGTTTTCATCATTTAGCATGCACAATTCAAGCAAGAAACTCCAAATAGACAGATTTTGTGAGTTTTTGACATATCTAACCTAAGTGTTTAGATAGTTGCTTTTAATTCCATTACATTATTCCACCTTACTTCACTAGGTGTTTCTAGTAACTACAGCATACATGATTTTTGACAGACAATTATGACTCAAAAGAAAAAGATTTGTGACTCAAAATATACACAAAACAATAAAAAAAGACTCAAACATATTATAATAATATGACACAAATAAAACAATCCCCAAACTTAAATCACACATTGTCCCCAATGTGTGTAGACTCAAAAACAATAAAAGAAAAAGGACACTTACAGACTTGGCTAAAATGGTGGTGGTGGCGGTGGCATTGGATAGTGCATGGACCACTGGTTGAACAAGGAGCTCATCTCGTTAATTTGCTGCCTCGTTTCTTGTTGTCCTTGTATCACTGTGTCCAAACTCTGCATCATCCTCATCTGGTTCTGGAGTAATTGCTCCATCATGGGACTGAAGGTTCTGAATCTGTGGTTGGCTGGTGGCTAGGTCCTGCCGCATATTGAGCCTCTATCTTAGGCTCATCTTCGTCCATTGAGGCCTCTGCCACTTTGCTGGCGCTTGGTGCTCTTCTTCTTGGCGATCTTTGGAGGGATTGGGTATGGGAAGGCGTGCACTCTATCCCATATGACATGCAAATGTTCTTCTCATGAGTGTCGGTGGGTAGGGTTGGGACCCCATGGCACATAGAGTCAGAATGAGTGAGTCATGTCCCAACCCACCTGTTGTTACCAACCGGCTGGTCTCTTCAATACTTAGCACTATCTCCTTCCCCACATCAATCGTCTGCCCTTTCATAATTCCATATATCAGTTTGATTCTGTCTTCCGACACTCTGGTAAAGTGCGTGGATGGAATCATGCGGGCGCTGACGAAAGCACTAGCGCGAAAGCCGTTGCGCAACAAGCAGCGGATGAGCGCACAACCAACCCTTGGCTGTCTTGTTGAACTGACACCTGCTCAGTCCTCTTGACCCATTTCTGGCAATATCAAATGCAGCCCAGGGTAGCTCACTGTGTCTGCGACGGCATTCCAGTTGATGTTGTTGGTGCTCCTAGACCATGTTCTAAAATGGTTCCAATCACTTCTTTCTTCAACATCAACCGTCTCCAATTGTGCATTTACATCTTCTGCCGTCACAGACACATATTTCCCCTCACAAAGCATCCCCTTTCCACCTTCTCCGGAAGATTAGCATAAAATTCACGCACCATTACTGTGTTTATTGGTGCTAACCCTCCCGGTTTTACAAATCTTTTCCACCCCCTCATCTCAATCATCTCCCGAATGGGCTCATAGACATCCCCCTCCTCAAGCGCATCCCTTTGATAATCCATTCCCCTTTCAGGGATTAAGGGCCTTGTACTGAGTCTGTGGTATCTATCTTGAGAACTTCGGCTGACAAATCTAGTCTCATCATATTGCGGGGCTGATGTAGATGCGGAGGCTCTTCGCTTTCTGGCAGACATGTTAGAAAACTTTTTGCATCTTTTCCTTCGTGTCCACAACACTACCCAACACTATCACCCTCAAAACTTCAATTTCTGCACAACTCCCACACCTCCAAACTCCAACTCCTGGACTACACAATACCCACACCCTCTTTGTATACTCCTCCTCTAAGCTTCACAACCAATTTTTTTTCCCATCACCCCAACTACTTCAACAATGCAAAACTTCTCCAAACTACTACCTCCTTTGACTACTAAAAACTTTCAAGAAAAGGTGAAGATAACCTTTTTGATGGTGTTCTTCAAGATGTTCTTGCTTCTAATGGTGATGTGAGGCAATGGGATGGTGTTTTGTTGGTTGAGATGGCTAAGGGTTTTAGGGATTTAAGAGTTTTGGTTGTGGTTGGGTTTGATTTGTGGGAGATTTGTGGATAAATTGTGGATTTTCATGGGTTTTGTGGAGAAGAGGGGTTAGGTTTTTGGTTTTGAATTTGGGGAAAATCTGATTTCTGGGCATTTTATCATCTTCTGGATTTTCGCTTCGGCGCCGCGGCGCCCAATGTTCTGCACTCCTTCGGGAATTTCTGCGCCCCGCTCTGGCGCCGCAGCTGCCTAGACTCGCAATGTTTCGATTTTTAGGCGCGCTTAAACTTCAGCCACTTTTCGCTCTTTTAGCCACCCTGCTCTGGCACAAGCGCTACCCGCTTTTTCCGAAATCCTTTGTTCCTCGCTTTTGCCCTTCAATTTATTGGCCTATACCTGTCAATCACAACACAAACACTACCTCCGTGAGACCGTTTTTAATAAAAAACTATTATATTAAAGTAAAATAAATCAAAATACCTTGGGTTGCCACCCAAGTAGCGCTGTCTTTAACGTCTTTTAGCCGGACGTAAGTTCCTTATCTCAATAAATGTGGGGTGGATTAACCCCACAACTAATCTATTTTCTCCACATTTTTCGTTTTCTTTTTCTTCTTCTCCTCTTAGCATTATCGTCAAGGGAAGGTTCAAGAACACATACCTGCTTCTGTGGAGGTTCGACAAACCATGCCTGCTTTTGTGGGCTCATCTCCCTTGGTTTGACTTGTACGGGCTCACATGGAGGTTTGATGGTGCTGATTGTAAAGCACCGCCATGGTTGGTGGCTCAATGATGTGTTTAAATACTTTAAACACCATTTCTTCCTTCTCCACCTCGTCACGCCTCTCTCTTTCTACATCGATCAAGGCTCTCGTCGCTAGAATAGTCTCCCAATATGATAGGGATTTGCATCCTCTTCCATGTCAAGAATGAGGAAGTCTGTAGGAAAAAGAATTTTTCTACTTTAACAATCGCGTCCTCGATCTTCCCTCTTGGATGAACCACTGTCCTATCGGCTAGTTGTTGGCTCACTGTGGTTGGTTTTGCCTCACCCAACTCGAATCGTTTAAATACCGATAAAGGCATCAGATTTATACTTGCCCCTAAATCGCACAGAGCCCTGTTGCATGTCACCATGCCAACTGTGCAAGGTAGTGTAAAGCTTCCTGGGTCTTTTAGTTTATGAGGCAACTTCTTCTGTAAGATAGCACTGCATTCCTCCGTTAGTGCTACTATCTCATACTCCGCCAATTTCTTCTTTTTTCCCAAGATCTCCTTCATGAACTTGAAATATGAGGGCATCTGCTCCAAAGCCTCTATAAAAGGTATGTTGATATGCAGCTTCCTGAATGTCTCCAAGAATTTGGAGAATTGTTTATCAACCGCCTTCCGTAATCTGGGAATGGGATCTTCTCGCATACTCCATCTTCCGGAGTTTTCTACTACCGGGCTAGATTCAACCACCTTCTCTTTCTATCTCGCGCCTTGCCCTTTGCTCAAACCGGCCGAGGTGATCGCCGCCCAACCGCTTGCCACTTCTCAATTGTACTGCCTGACATTGCTCCCTCAGATTCACCTTTGTGTGCTTGGTAGTGTACCGTAGCTTCGGTGTTTGCTCGCTTTGCTAGTGACCCACTTGTGTTTCCAAGTTCTGAATGAGGATCTAGCTGCCACGAACTGGGTCAGGCATTGGTGAGTGCCAACAAAGCCGCTCTCATTCGTCGACTTTTCTTCACAACCGGTGCATTGAATCGCTGAGGATGGGGTGCCCGAGTAAAGCGGTCCGATTCTCGTTCTGCTGGTTTGCATCGCCCCTATATTGATTCTCGCCGCTCGGTCTCCTCCATGAGAAATTTGGGTGATTCTCCACCGGATTATATGTGTTGGAGTATGGATTGTTCGTGGCCTCGATAATTACCCACTACCGACACTCGCCGCTCGATTGGCATATTATTATTAGGATCACCAAGGACACCTATCGAATGTATGTGGACTCCACGATTTCATGACTCTTTGGCATCCGAATCGCATTCATCGATATTGTATGTTGCTGCAATCGTTTCGCCAAAAGTGGCCACTTGGGCATTCAAGGCAAGAATGGCATCTATTTCGTGAACTCTCACCGCTTCTCCTACCACTCATTGATCTCTCTCGTGACATGGTTGTTGGTGGCCATATCTTCTAATAGTTCGCGCGTGGGTCGCCTTCCTGCGAATGTCCCACTGCCAGATCTATAATTGTTCGATTGTACCGCCACCATTATAGAAGATGTGGACCAAGTTCCACAACTCAATACATGGTGTGGCACTTTCTCGCAAATCTTTGAACCTTTCCCACGCCGCAAGGATTCTCCATCTGCTTGGTAGAAGTTGTTCAACTCCCCTCTCAACTTCGCTGCTTTGCACGGGGGAAAGAATTTGGCTAGAAATTTTTGTGCCAGCTCTTTCCATGTAAAAATCGAATCAGCTGGCAGGGAATTTAACCATAATTTTGCTCTATCCCTGAGTAAGAAGGGAAAGCGCCTCAATCTGACAAATACACGTGAACGCCATTATATCCGAAAGTTGCACATAGCTCCAAGAAATTAGCTATGTGCATATGTGATCCTCCATGGCGCCTCCAAATTGCACGTGTTCTCGCAGATGCCTAATCGCGGCTTTATCTCAAAGTTGTTTGCTCCTATTGCAGGGAGCCTAATACATGCTCCGTTCACCCTCGGTAGCACGTAGTCTCCCAAGCTTCTTTCTGCCTGGACTTGGACTCTCTCTTCTACATCTATAGGTACTTGCCGAGGCATTCCTGGGTTAGGTTGATTTTCACCTAACCCTTCTCTCATCATATTGTTGTTGTTTTGAGCACCGTCCATCTCTATCAAAGTTGCAATCCGCTGATTCTTTCTGTTCTGTTTACATGTTTTCTCAATCTCTGGATTAAAGGGAACAAAAGTGTCTGCCCCTCGTCTCCTTCGCATAAACTGATTTCCTGAAATGGATCAAAAACAGACAAACTAATCACGGTACCTTGATTTTTGAAATAAAAAAAAAACGTAAAAAAAAAATTAAAAATAAAAAACCAAATTAGAAATTAAAAATAGATAAAATTGATATTGAACTATGCCTAATCCCCGGCAACGGCGCCAAAAACTTGATGCGCGAAAAGATGCACACACTTTAACGCAAGTGCACGTTATCGTGACAAGTAATATAGTCTTGGTAAGACCGAATATCGTCCACAAGGATTAGTGTTCAATTACCAATTATCTATCTTTTGGTATCTATTTGGTAACCGATATTTGATTTTTGTGGTTTATAACTAACAATTATAAAGACTAATTTAACTAATGTGTTTACTTCAGTAGTGATGGGAATAGGGCTTCCACGTCTCCTCAACTATCCGCTTATGTTATTTATTAATGCAAAGAATTATGGTTTTCTTCTTTTGGAGCTAGCAGGTTTACGAAATCGTTTTATACTCCCGTTAAGGCTATATAAACACTCAACCCCAGTATTGCTCCTTTCTACCTTTCGGTGATAAGGATGACTCTATAGGAGGATTTAGACCAAAAACCTAGTTAACCGTCACGCACCATGCGTAAAATTAGGGTTGTTAAGCCTCTCATTAACGCTACATAAATAATTGAGGTATTTTCATCCCCAATCCAAAATATGTCTACCAAACTTACACCATATTCACAACCTCCTCCTTTCGAAGTTTGATTAGAAATCATATAAATAATGATAATTAGTGATCAATTAATTACCAAGCATTCAAAGCAATTATTGGATAAATCTCAACAAGAAGAAGAATAACCATAGACATGCATTAATTCATAACATAAGTTTCTAGTGAATCAATATGTAAAGCCCTATAAAATAATTAGTTCCTAGCCATTGACATGACAAGAACTAATTCAAGGTTCATAATACAAAACTGAAATAAAAGAAAAGAAAAGAAAAGAAAGTTACTAAATTATGGTCTCCAATCTTCAATCCAAGAATCTTTGTATTTGTCAAGAAAGTGGAACCCTTAAAAGCGCCTTGGTTCTCCTTTTATAGCTCAAACCGCTCTAACTTTTCCCGCAGTTCGCCCGTAAATTCGCCATTAAACTCGATTTTTCCGCTGGCGCTGTTCGCTATCAGGCCATGGCCGCAACTCGGCAAGATTGGATGATTTGGCGCCGCCCCGTTCTTCTTCGCTGTTCGGTAGCCATGGCCGCAACTTCGCGTATTTTTGATATCGGGCGCCGCGCCCTCGCAATTGTTGCATGAAGGCCGCGCTACGACTGCGTTCTCGCTGCTCGCCACTTTCTCTGCTTTTAAGCTCTGGAACCTCTACTTTTGCCCTCTTTTAGCTCCTTTTCCGCCATTTGGCCATTTTAACCACTTTGACTCAAAAGAAAGAAAATCTATCCTAATACGACACTTATTTGTGCAAAAAGTGACAAAAGACTAACTAAAACTGACTCAAAAAGTGTATATAAAATACACCGATCAAATACCCTTGTTAACCTTTGCTCGCCCTCGAGCAAAGATAAAAAGAAAGAATTAAAGACTCAAAGAAACGAAAATAAAAGACTCACTGACATTGATCACTTTTTCTGCATTGGTGTTATCTAGAAAAACATGAAGGTTAGCAGAATAATATGCAGGAACATATAGCATGAAATTTTAGCACACTAAACACATTAAGCTAGATATTTCGCAAACTCATTTTTATCATGCTTAATGGAAGTCAACATACTGAATCATGCTTGTAAAATTCAAAAATCCTATGGCATTTTTACTTGCTATTCTCCACTAATCCTGGATATGCATCTAAGAGATCTTCAGGACTTTAAGGGTTGTAATGTAGGCTTAGGTATAGGTAGGTAAAAATAGGCATTTAGGCTCATTTTTGTGTACCATAAGCTCTTTAGTTTTTCCATTTTTCCCTTTTCTTTTGATTTTTTCCTTCACTTCAATTCTATCTTTTCCCTCTTTTGTTTTGGGAGAGTGAAGTGTATTATAATAACAAGCACCCCCAAACTTAGGCTTTTGCCTATTTCTTATTACTTTTTTATTGGGGTGCAACAAGCTTATTCACTCTTTTTGTCTTTTTTTTTTAACACAATTTATTCCACTACTTCACATTTTTACTTATGGCACAATTTGTGGGAATATAGGGTGTCAAAGAAGAAGTTTCAATTTTTAGGCTCAATGAGGCTGACTAGGGATACTTTTAAAGTCAGGGATAAAAAAGAATGGTAAGAATTGGCTATCAAAGAAATGTCTGAGTCATCTCTCCTAACATGCATATCCTAACTATTTCGCCTCAAATAGTGAGCAATCATAACACATAAGTTTTCATCATTTAGCATGCACAATTCAAGCAAGAAACTCCAAATAGACAGATTTTGTGAGTTTTTGACATATCTAACCTAAGTGTTTAGATAGTTGCTTTTAATTCCATTACATTATTCCACCTTACTTCACTAGGTGTTTCTAGTAACTACAACATACATGATCTTTGACAGACAATTATGACTCAAAAGAAAAAAAAAATGTGACTCAAAATATACACAAAACAATAAAAAAGACTCAAACATATTATAATAATATGACACAAATAAAACACCCCCCCAAACTTAAATCACACATTGTCCCCAATGTGTGTAGACTCAAAAACAATAAAAGAAAAAGGACACTTACAGACTTGGCTAAAATGGTGGTGGTGGCGGTGACATTGGATAGTGCATGGACCACTGGTTGAACAAGGAGCTCATCTCGTTAATTTGCTGCCTCATTTCTTGTTGTCCTTGTATCACTGTGTCCAAACTCTGCATCATCCTCATCTGGTTCTGGAGTAATTGCTCCATCATGGGCACTGAAGGTTCTGAATATGTGGTTGACTGGTGGCTAGGTCCTGCCGCATATTGAGCCTCTATCTCAGGCTCATCTTCGTCCATTGAGGCCTCTGCCGCTGCTGGTGGTGGTGCTGGTGCTCTTTTCTTCACGGAGAGGATTGGTGCGGAAGGCGTGCACTATCCCATATGACACAAGCAGTTGGTTCTTCTCATGAGTGTCAGTGGGTAGGGTTGGGACCCCATTGGTGGCACATAGAGCTGTAATGAGTGAGCCATGTCCCACCCCACCAGTTGTTACCAACCGGCTGGTCTCTTCAATACTTAGCACTATCTCTTTCCCCACATCAATCGTCTGCCCTTTCATAATTCCATATATCAGTTTGATTCTGTCTTCCGGCACTCTGGTAAAGTGCGTGGATGGAATCATGCGAGCCGATTAAATACAACCAACCTCGTCGCCTTTGTCAACCGACACACGCCACCCACTTGACCCATTTCTCGCAATATCAAATGCACTTCGTGGTAGCTCATCAAGCCGCTGACGGCATTCCATTGATGTTGGTGCTCCTAGACCATGTTCTAAAATGGTTCCAATCACTTCTTTCTTCAACATCAACCGTCTCCAATTGTGCATTTACATCTTCTGCCGTCACAGACACATATTTTCCCCTCACAAAGCATCCCCTTTCCACCTTCTCCGGAAGATTAGCATAAAATTCACGCACCATTACTGTATTTATTGGTGCTAACCCTCCCGGTTTTACAAATCTGTTCCACCCCCTCATCTCAATAACATCCCCCTCCTCAAGCGCATCCCTTTGATAATCCATTCCCCTTTCAGGGATTAAGGGCCTTGTACTGAGTCTGTGGTATCTATCTTGAGCACTTCGGCTGACAAACCTAGTCTCATCATATCATGGGCTGATGTAGACGCGAGGCTCTTCGCTCCGGCGCATGTTAGACAACTTTTTGCAGCTTTTCCTTCGTGTCCACAACACTACCCAACACTATCACCCTCAAAACTTCAATTTCTGCACAACTCCCACACCTCCAGACTCCAACTCCTGTACTACACAATACCCACACCCTCTTTGTATACTCCTCCTCTAAGCTTCACAACCAATTTTTTTTCCATCACCCCAACTACTTCAACAATGCAAAACTTCTCCAAACTACTACCTCCTTTGACTACTAAAAACTTTCAAGAAAAGGTGAAGATTACCTTTTTGATGGTGTTCTTCAAGATGTTCTTGCTTCTAATGGTGATTTGAGGCAATGGGATGGGGTTTTGTTGGTTGAGATGGCTAAGGGTTTTAGGGATTTAAGAGTTTTGGTTGTGGTTGGGTTTGATTTGTGGGAGATTTGTGGATAAATTGTGGATTTTCGTGGGTTTTGTGGAGAAGAGGGGTTAGGTTTTTGGTTTTGAATTTGGGAAAAATCTGATTTCTGGGCGTTTTATCATCTTCTGGATTTCCGCTTCGGCACCGCGGCCCTGCTTTTGGCATCGCGGCGCCCAATGTTCTGCACTCCTTCGGGAATTTCTGCACCATGCCCCACTGGCGCCATGAGCTTAAACTTCGCTTTTCTGTTTTTTCAGCCGCGCTTACCCGCTTTTTTTGAAATCCTCGTTGTTCTCGCTTTTCGCCCTTCAATTTATTGGCCTATACCTGTCAATCACAACACAAACACTACCTCCGTGAGACCGTTCTTAATAAAAAACTATTATATTAAAGTAAAATAAATCAAAATACCTTGGGTTGCCTCCCAAGTAGCGCTGTCTTTAACGTCTTTTAGCCGGACGTAAGTTCCTTATCTCAATAAATGTGGGGTGGATTAACCCCACAACTAATCTATTTTCTCCACATTTTTCGTTTTCCTTTTCTTCTTTTCCTCTTAGCATTATCGTCAAGGGAAGGTTCAGGAACACATACCTGCTTCTGTGGAGGTTCGGCAAACCATGCCCGCATGGGCTCATCTCCTTGTTTGACTTGTACGGCTCACGGAGGTTTGATGGTGCTGATTGCAAAGCACCTGCTCATGGTTGGTGGCTCAATGATGTGTTTAAATACTTTAAACACCATTTCTTCCTTCTCCACCCTCAGTGTCAGCTCTCCTCTTTCTACATCGATCAAGGCTCTCCCTGTCGCTAGGAATGGTCTCCCCAATATGATAGGGATTTCTGCATCCTCTTCCATGTCAAGAATGAGGAAGTCTGCAGGAAAAAAGAATTTTTCTACTTTAACAATCGCGTCCTCGATCTTCCCTCTTGGATGAACCACTGTCATATCGGCTAGTTGTAGGCTCACTGTGGTTGGTTTTGCCTCACCCAACTCCAATCGTTTAAATACCGATAAAGGCATCAGATTTATACTTGCCCCTAAATCGCACAGAGCCCTGTTGCATGTCACCCTGCCAACTGTGCAAGGTAGTGTAAAGCTTCCTGGGTCTTTTAGTTTATGAGGCAACTTCTTCTGTAAGATAGCACTGCATTCCTCCGTTAGTGCTACTATCTCATACTCCGCCAATTTCTTCTTCTTCTTCCCCAAGATCTCCTTCATGAACTTGAAATAGGAGGGCATCTGCTCCAAAGCCTCTATAAAAGGTATGTTGATATGCAGCTTCCTGAATGTCTCCAAGAATTTGGAGAATTGTTTATCAACCGCCTTCCGCTGTAATCTATGGGGGAATGGAATCTTCTCTGCATACTCATTCTCTAGAGTTTTCTCTACTACTGGGCTAGATTCAACCACCATCTCTTTTTCTATCTATGCCCTTTGCTCAACTACTGGCTGGGGTGACTGCTGCTCCAACTGTTTGCCACTTCTCAATTGTACTGCCTGGAATTGCTCCCTCGGATTCACCTCTGTGTTGCTTGGCATTGTACTCTGTGGCCTGCTGTTTGCCTGCTTTGCTAACTGACCCACTTGTGTTTCCAAGTTCCTGAACGAGGATCTAGCTTCTGTCACGAACTGGGTCTGGGCGTTGGTGAGTGCCAACAAAGCTGCTCTCACTGCCTCGCTTTTCTTCGAACCGGTATCAATCGCTGGCGATGGGGTGCCCGAGCAGCGGTCCGCACTCGGTTCTCGCTGGTTTGCATCGCCCCTATATTGATTCTGCTTCCCCTGGTCTCCTCTCCATGAGAAATTTGGGTGATTTCTCCACCCTGGATTATATGTGTTGGAGTATGGATTGTTCTGTGGCCTCTGATAATTACCCACGGCCTGACACTCTGCCTGCTCGATTGGCATATTATTATTAGGATCAGATGAAGGACACCTATCGAATGTATGTGGACCTCCATGATTTCACGACTTTCTTGGCATCCGAATCGCATTCATCGACATTGTATGTTCTGCAATCGCTTTCGCCAAAAGGGCCACTTGGGCATTCAAGGCAGCAATGACATCTATTTCGTGAACTCCCACTGTTCTCCTACCACTCATTGATCTCTCTTCTGTGACATGGTTGTTGGTGGACATATCTTCTAATAATTCGTGAGCGTCGGGTCGCCTTCCTATGAATGTCCCACTGCCGACGCATCTATAATTGTTCTCGTTGTACCGCCACCGTTATAGAAGATGTGGACCAAGTTCCACAACTCAATACAGGTGTGGCACTTTCTCGCAAATCTTTGAACCTTTCCCACGCTCGCAAGGACTCTCCATCCGCTGGTAGAAGTTGTTCAACTCCCTCTCAACTTCACGCTTGCACGGGAAAGAATTTGGCTAGAAATTTTATGTCACTCTTGCCATGTAAAAATCGAATCACCGGGTGGAATTTAACCATACTTTGCTCTATCCTGAGTGAGAAGCGGAAAGAGCCTCAACTGACAAATACGTGAACGCCAAGTTATATCGGAAAGTTGCACATAGCTCCAAGAAATTAGCTATGTGCATATGTGGATCCTCTGATGGCAGTCCTCCAAATTGCACTGTGTTCTGCACCATGCTCAGAATCGCCGGTTTTATCTCAAAGTTGTTTGCTCCTATTGCAGGGAGCCTAATACATGTCTGTGCTCCGTTCACCCTCGGTAGCACGTAGTCTCCCAAGCTTCTTTCTGTCTGGACTTGGACTCTCTCCTCTACATCTATAGGTACTTGCCGAGACATTCCTGGGTTAGGTTGATTTTCACCTAACCCTTCTCTCATCATATTGTTGTTGTTTTGAGCACCGTCCATCTCTATCAAAGTTGCAATCCGCTGATTCTTTCTGTTCTGTTTACAGGTTTTCTCAATCTCTGGATTTAAGGGAACAAGAGTGTCTGCCCCTCGTCTCCTTCGCATAAACTGATTTACTAAAATGGATAAAAAAACAGACAAACTAATCACGGTACCTTGATTTTTGAAATTAATAAAAAAAAACGTAAAAATAAAATAATAAAAAAAAAACCAAATTAGAAATTAAAAATAGATAAAATTGATATTGAACTATGCCTAATCCCGGCAACGGCGCCAAAAACTTGATGCGCGAAAAGATGCACACATTTTAACGCAAGTGCACGTTATCGTGACAAGTAATATAGTCTTGGTAAGACCGAATATCGTCCACAAGGATTAGTGTTCAATTACCAATTATCTATCTTTTGGTATCTATTTGGTAACCGATATTTGATTTTTGTGATTTATAACTAACAATTATAAAGACTAATTTAACTAATGTGTTAACTTCAGTAGTGATGGGAATAGGGCTTCCACGTCTCCTCAACTATCCGCTTATGTTATTTATTAATGCAAAGAATTATGGTTTTCTTCTTTTGGAGATAGCAGGTTTACGAAATCGTTTTATACTCCCGTTAAGGCTATATAAACACTCAACCCCAGTATTGCTCATTTCTACCTTTCGGTGATAAGGATGACTCTATAGGAGGATTAAGACCAAAAACCTAGTTAACCGTCACACACCATGCGTAAAATTAGGGTTGTTAAGCCTCTCATTAACGCTACATAAATAATTGAGGTATTTTCATCCCCAATCCAAAATATGTCTACCCAACTTACAGCATATTCACAACCTCCTCCTTTCGAAGTTTGATTAGAAATCATATAAATAATGATAATTAGTGATCAATTAATTACCAAGCATTCAAAGCAATTATTGGATAAATCTCAACAAGAAGAAGAATAACCATAGACATGCATTAATTCATAACATAAGTTTCTAGTGAATCAACATGGAAAACCCTATAAAAGAATTAGTTCCTAGCCATTGACATGACAAGAACTAATTCAAGGTTCATCATACAAAATCAAATAAAAGAAAAGAAAAGAAAAGAAAGTTACTAAATTATGGTCTCCAATCTTCAATCCAAGAATCCTTGTGTTGTGCAAGAAAGGGAACCCTTAAAAGCGCCTAGGGTTCTCCTTTTATAGCCTCAAACCGCTCTAACTTTTCCCCGCAGCCCGCCTGAAATTCGTCATTAAACCTGATTTTTCTGCGTCGGTGTCGCGACCCTGCTATCGGCACCGCGGCGCGCAACCTGGCCAGATTGGATGATTTGGCGCCGCGCCGATCTTTGTTGTTCGTAGCCGCGCCGCAACTTCGGTATTTCGATATTGGGCGCCGCGTCTGCGGTGTTGGCATGGCCGCGGCACGACTGCTTACGCTCGCTCGCCACTTTCTCTCGCTTAAGCTCGAACTCTACTTTTGCTCTCTTTTAGCTCATTTTCCGCCATTTGGCCATTTTAACCACTTTGACTCAAAAGAAAGAAAATATATCCTAATACGACACTTATTTGTACAAAAAGTGATAAAAGACTAACTAAAAACGACTCAAAAAGTGTATATAAAATATACCGATCAGGTAGCAAAGACAAGACCACCAACCCTAACACAGGAGATGACAAACCGGTTTGTAAGGTTTGTCAAAAGAAACACGTTGGAGAATGTTGGCTCTTAATGAAACCATGTTATAACTGTGGAGAATCAGGCCACTATGCCAGGGATTGCAAAAAGAGAACCCAAACTCAGTCTGTTCAGGGGAGGTCAGAAGCAACCACAACTGTCTACAAGGGAAATCAGGGAAAACAGTCCCGCCAGAGTCAGGGAGGTCAACAACCCAACAATTCTAACCGGCTCTACGCTTTGCCCCAGAGAAATGAGACAGAAGCATCTAATGCGGTGGTCATGGGTATTTTGCTGATCTCGAGTATTCCTTTATTTGTATTATACGATCCCGACTCTACATTTTCATATGTGTCAATGGGTTTTGCTAAGAATTTACACGTAGAACCTTTCTGTTTAAGTGAACCTTTTGAGGTTATGACACCAGTAGGGGCCTCAGTTTGGGCCTCTCGAGTATTTGAAAATTTTCCATTAGAAGTGAATGACAGAGGAACAATAGTAAATCTAGTACTACGTGATATGGTAGACTTTGACATCATTTTGAGTATGGATTGGTTGTTAGCATGTTATGTCATGTTAGATTGTCGGCGAAAGATAGTGAAATTATCTTTTCCCGGGGAACCAGAAGTTGTTATAAAGGGTAGGATTGGAATATCCTCATGTTAGCGATATTTCCAATTGCTTAACGCAAGTGTACGTATCGTTACAAATAATATAGTCTGGTAAGACCGAATATCGTACTCAGAGACTGGTTATCAAGTACCGATTATCTAAGCTTTAGTTTCTATTTGGTGAACGTTAATTTGTTTGTATTTTTATCTAATAACTAAAACTAAGTAATTGCAGAAAATAAACTAATTATGATAATACTTTGGCTTAAATCAGTTATGATGGAAATAGGGCTTCCAATATCCTCAACTATCCACTATTTTCAATCCTTAATGCAACTAGAATGACTTATTCTTCTACGTTAAGATAGCGGTTAACTAGACTGTCTTATATTCCGGTTAGGATATATAATCGCTCAACTCCAGTGCAGAACCCTTCTATATTTCTATGATAGGATTTACCACATAGGAGGATTAAGAACAATAACATATAATGCTACACAAGTATCGGGGTACTTTCGTCCGCGATTTTAACCTATGTCTATTCAATTACAACATATCCAAATCTCTCATCTCGGTTCTTGATTCGAAATCATATAGATTATAATAATTAATGGTCAGTTAACTATCAAACATTCACACCAAATATTGAATAAATCTTAATCAAGTGAAGAAGAAATCAAACTAATGCATTAATTCATGAAATAGAGTTTCAAACGATTCAATAGGAAAGCCCTAATAAAGTAATTAGCTCCTAAATATTGTCATGTCAAGAACTAATACAAACCAACATAAACTGAAATAAAACAAAGGAAAGAAAAAAAAAGAAACTTGAACCAAAGTTGTCTCCAATCTTGTGTTGTTGCCTCCTTTCTTGCCTCCCCAAAGTATGAATTAGAATATGTACAAGATGACTCCCTTAGGTCAGGGTTTTAGGGATTATATACTGCAAAAATCGTGTGCCTTGGACCCTTCTGCCCCTGGCCAATTTCGCCTCAGATCTGGAAAACGCGCTAAGACCGCTGTCTCGAAGAATGGCACATGCACGAAAGTACCGCAGCCTCTCGAATATTAGGCACCGTGATCCTGCGATCACGACGCGCGGTGGCTTCCCATTCTGGATTTTCTGTCTTTTCGTTATTTTCTCGTCCGGACTTCGTCTGATTTCTTCTATACTTCCCGGGACTTCTTAGGCTTCATTTCTTGGCCTTTTATTGTGCAATTCCATCTCAAATAAGCTCATTTCATCTTCTTTTTGAAATTTCTCCATTTATGACCGATGTGACTCAAAAAAAAAGAAAAATGACCATAATACTATACTACACACAAACAAAATTAGTAAAATACTAACTAAAAATGACTCAAAAAATGTATATAAAATATGTCTAACACCTCACGTCAGCTTATTATTTCCTACCTTAGGGCTCAAAAGTTATTAAGAAGCCAAGAAGTGGAGTACGCATATCTGGCCAGTATAATGGATACCCAAAAAGAGTCTCCCGAAGTTCATGATGTCCCTATTGTTCGAAATTTTCCGGAGGTTTTCCCTGAAGATCTTCCAGGCCTTTCCCCGGATAGAGAAGTGGAGTTCGCTATAGAATTAATTTCGGGTACAAGAACCATTTCCATTCCTCCATATCGAATGGCCCCAGTTGAATTGAGGGAGTTAAAAGAACAGTTGAAGGATCTTCTGGATAAAGGCTTTATAAGGCCTAGTGTTTCCCCTTGGGGTGCACCGATTCTTGTTGTGAAGAAGAAAGACGGATCACTCCGAATGTGCATCGATTATCGACAACTCAATAAGGTCACGATCAAGAACCGATACCCGTTATCAAGAATCGATGATCTTTTTGACTAACTTCAAGGAGCTAGCTATTTCTTCAAGATTGACCTTCGTTTGGGCTATTACCAGCTGAAAATAAATCCTGATGATATATCCAAAACAACTTTTAGAACCCGATATGACCATTATGAATTCTTGGTCATGTCTTTCGGGTTAACCAACGCCCCAACAGCTTTTATGGATCTAATGAACAGAATCTTCAAACCATTCATACATTTGTTCGTGATTGTGTTCATAGATGATATCCTAATTTACAGCAAGAGTGTTTAGGAACATGAAGAACCTTTGAGGGTAGTACTTCAAGTCTTAAAACAAGAGAAATTATATGCTAAATTTTCAAAGTGTGAATTTTGGTTGGAAAAGTTAGCCTTCTTGGGCCATGTTATGTCAATGGATGAAATTATGGTAGACCCCCAAAAGATAGAATGTTATACCCCGTAGTTCTGACCCTACGTATGAGAGCGTACGAAAGAATGTAAGACTTAAAATTTTCAAAGGATAGGTTGTGGATTATTAGGACGGGTTTTTAGTCAACTTTAAGGCGGGTTATGACCCGGTACATTGAGAGTTCCTAAGTGGTTCAAAGGCCTAAGGCGTAGTTCGTTGAGTCTAGATTCCAACGCAACCAACCGTTCGTCGATAGGACGTCGGAGTAGAAAGATATGAGAATTACAAGTTCGGGCGCAATCGGACAAATGTGTTTCGGAAAAGGCGCATGGCCGCGCGCTAAAGCATCGTAGGGTCGCTGAAGTTTGAGAGCCGCGGCGCCGGGAAGCAGGG
This sequence comes from Przewalskia tangutica, assembly GCA_029844215.1. Lineage (NCBI taxonomy): Eukaryota > Viridiplantae > Streptophyta > Magnoliopsida > Solanales > Solanaceae > Przewalskia > Przewalskia tangutica. Next base: position 128,777,310 of record CM056721.1, read on the forward strand.
CCGCGGCGCCGGAAGATCCGAGGGTCCGCAGAGAGTTGCGCCGCGCCGGTAGGGTCGCGCCAGGCGGATTTTTGGGCGGAAAAACTTAGGTAAGTCCGATTTCTCTTAAAAGGCTATGGGAGGGTGACAAGTGTCCCCATCTGATTTTGCTTGCATGGTTATATTGACCAAGTCTTGTAGACTTGGTCATCTCTCAAACACCTTCCTCTCTAAAAATCAGCTCTCATTCTCTCTAAAACCCAAGAAAAATCTGAATAGTTTAGACCCAAAAAAGAAGCTTGTATCTAGCTTGTTGGCATTGTTGTGGTGGTGTTCTTGGCAAGGAAGCTAGCAATATTTGGAATAAGTTTTGGCTAAAACTTTAAGGTAATGATTCTTCCTTTAGATTTAGTTTTGCATGTTAAGAAGAAAGGATTTGTGGTAGTAAATAATGCTCTTGAGTCATTGCATGCTAGAAATGTGGTTTGGATATGAAGAATGGGTTAAGAAAAGATTATGAGCATGTTGTAGCCTAAAACTACCTTAGAATTGTTAAGTGAATTGTTGTAAACATATGGGCAGAATTTTGGGTATGTAATCCCCTTTGAATTGTTGGATTGATTGAGCCTTAAATGTGGTGTTTTGATGGTAATTTCGGCCTTGAGAAAGGTGGCAAAGTGAGTAGAAACAAAGGAAATGCTGCCCAATTTTCCATAGAATTTAGTGGCCTTGAACTTAGATTGTTCTACTTTGAGACTAGAGGTTAATGAACATATCATGGTTATTATAGGTTGAAATATTACTTGCGGTAGTTGGACTTAGCAAGTGGATTGACCAAAGAGGTATGTGAAGCTTTCCTATCTCTTGAGCATGAATAGATGAAACTATGTAGTACGGTAGACGTACAAGATTTGGTATTCTTACTTGTTTGAGTATATAATAACTTGTTCGTTTTAAGAACGTATAAATCTCTTGGTTAGGGAAAAAGTATGATTTTACTAAAGTATAGAGTTAATATAACAACTTTATGGGAAGTTGGTTTATTAGCTTCATAAAAGGTTAATGAGAAGAGATTTACTCTAAAAGTAAGATAAGTATATGAAGAGGCAAATTGATTTTAAGGTATCAATTGCCCAAGAGTTTTATGTATAAAGAGTCATTTTTAAAAGAGTTGAAGTATGTAGTACTTGGGTTAAATTTCCGGTTTTCTTTTATTAAAGATATGATTAAGTGCCTTAGGTAAACTAAAATGAGAGGGTATATGAACAAGACTAATAAGAAGTTATAAGTTTCTTAACTTATTTATGATTATGATATGATGACGCTGAGCTAGGGTAAGAGTATATCTGAGGGGCAAGCCCCAAGATCGTTATACCACCTTCTCCAGGGTAAGAGTATGTCTGAGGGGCAAGCCCCAAGATCGTCATACCACCTTCTCCAGTGTAAGAGTATATCTGAGGGGTAGATCCAAGATCGTTATACCATCTGCACCAGTGTAAGAGTATATCTGAGGGCAAGCCCCAAAATCGTTATACCATCCGCTCCAGCAAGAGTATATCCGGCGAGTACTGACCAAGATCGTTATACCATCTGTTTCAGGGTAAGAGTATATCTGAGGGGAAAGTCCCCAAGATCGTTATACCACCTGTTCCGTGGATTTGCTACCCATGATGCGAGGAATACCTCATGCGAGTCCTTATGGGCTTATGCGGGTGAAATAGTCTCATGCCGCTGGTACACCGATGCGAGTGAGTACTCACGCGGTCCACAGACCCACGCGGTGAAATAGTCCCGCGAGTAGGATGGTTTTATTGATACTACGCGCAGGTACCGTCTTGATCATGAGCCTCCTATTTTATGCAGTATCATATATATATATATACTTGTCACTCTCATTGTTAGCAAGGCACAGTAAAAGGTATTTTATTGACTTCCATGACTCCAGCTTACTTTCAGACTTATGATATCATTATTACAGTATTTTTCCAGCTTTACATACTTGGTACATATTGTGTACTGACCCCCTTCCTCGGGGGCTGCGTTCATGCCGCAGGTAAGGGTAAGCAGATTGAGGATCCTCGTTCTTAGGATCACTCTTCCGGCCGAAGCTCCACTCCTAAGCTTATTATTTTGGTACGGATATTCCCGATGCTATAGGTATTTGTACATTCAGGTATGGCGGGCCCTGTCCCGCCACAGTTGTTATCTTTAATGGTCTGTGGTCACGTATGTGTTTTGGGCTACAAGAACCAATTGTATTATAAATACTTTGTTTAAGTATGTTTATGGAAGGCAGCCTTATCGGCTGGCCAGTGATGTTTTACCCTTTTATAAAGTTATGTATGTTCCGCTGCTATTCTCTGACATATACCTGACAGGGTACCCCAGTAGGGTACTAGTCGCGGCCCCGGGGTCGGGTCGTGACATAGAAGTAGTGAAGAACTGGCCAAAACCGACCACTCCGACAGAAGTTAGGAGTTTCTTGGGTTTGGCTGGGTATTATAGAAGATTTGTGAAAGGCTTTTCTAGTCTTGCTGCTCCCTTGACCCGGTTGACTCAGAAAACGGTTAGGTACCAGTGGTCAGAAGCATGTGAAGCAAGCTTTCAGAAACTAAAGGAATTGTTGACTACTGCACCAGTCCTAACCTTACCATCGGGACAAGAAGGGTTCACAGTCTATTGTGATGCCTCCAGGGTTGGGTTAGGATGTGTCTTGATGCAGTTTGGGAAAGTGATTGCATATGCATCTCGACAATTGAAGATACATGAGAAGAACTATCCAACTCATGACTTGGAATTGTCCGCGGTAGTGTTTGCCTTACGAATATGGAGACACTATTTGTATGGTGTGCATGTGGATATATTTACAAATAAGAGTTTACAGTACATAACCAAACAAAAGGATTTGAATCTCCGACAAAGAAGATGGTTAGAGTTGCTTAAGGATTATGACCTTAGCATTCTTTACCATCCTGGAAAAGCCAACGTGGTGGCTGACGCACTCAGTAGGAGATCAATGGACATCCCACTTGGTAGTACAACATAGAGGTATTATTCGTGAGGTACAAAAATTGGGAAACCTCGGGGTTAGTTTAACTGAGGTAGGGTGGTGGTACATGATACCTCGCAGTCTGTCTTAGCTTCAGAAATAAAAGAAAGCCAGTTTGAGGACGTGGAATTTATTAGATTTCGGGAGAGGATTCAACAGGGAAAACCTTCACAGTTTACATTAGGAGAAAATGACGGCACCCTTCGGTATAAGGGTATGTTATGTGTTCCTAAGGTAAAGGATCTCATGAGGAAGATCTTAGATGAGGATCACAACACAAGATATTCCATTCATCCAAGGTCAAAAAAAATGTATCAGTAATTACTGGTGGGACGGAATGAAGAAAGATGTTGCGGAGTTTGTCGGAAGGTGTCTTCATGTCAACAGGTGAAAGCTGAACATCAAAAACCTGGCGGACTACTTCAGGACATTGGTGTCCCTATGTGGAAATGGGAGGCGATTCATATGGATTTTGTAACTGGTCTACCAAAAATTCGAGAAGGGTATGATTCTATCTGGGTGATTGTTGATTGGCTTACAAAGTCAGCCCATTTCCTACCGGTCAAGACTACGTATCGCGCACCACAGTACGCGCAAATTTATTTGAAGGAAATTGTGCGATTATACGGGATTTCATTACAAATTATTTCGGATAGAGGTTCCCAATTCACCTCACACTTATGGCAAAGTTTCCAGCAGGGTCTCAGGACAAAAGTTAAGTTGAGCACGACTTTCCACCCGCAAACAGATGGGCAAGCTGAGCGAACAATTCAAACACTTGAGGACATGTTGCCATCCCGTGTGTTAGATTTTCAGGGCAGCTGGTTGGACCAACTGTGTCTAATTGAGTTTGCCTACAACAATAGTTTTCACTCTAGTATACAAATGGCCCCGTTTGAAGCATTGTATGAACAAAAATGTAGATCTCCACTTGGATGGTTCGAGGTGGGTGAGACGCAACTCTTCGGACCCAAAGTCATTCAAGAAACAAATGATAATGTGCGGATGATTCGGGAGCGGATCAAAATAGCTCATGGCCGTCACAAGTCCTATGCGGATCATCGCAAAAGAGATCTCGAATTTCAAGAGGGGGAGAAAGTATTTTTAAAAGTGTCCCCAATGAAGGGCGTGATGCGTTTTGGTAAGAAATGGAAATTGAGCCCAAGGTTTATTGGGCCATATGAGATCTTGCGAAGGGTGGGGAATGTGGCTTACCAACTAGCACTTCCACAAAAGCTGGAAGCAGTGCCTCCGGTATTTCACGTGTCAATGTTACGAAAATACTTGCACGATCCAAGTCACGTCATCTTTCCTCAAGATAGTTCTTAATGAAGAGCTTCAATATGAAGAAATTCCGGTAGAAATACTTGACAGGAAGGTCATCGCCTTAGAAATAAAGATATTGCTTCCGTGAAGGTCCTATGGAGGAATCACTCCACACAAGAAGCTACCTGGGAAGCTGAAGACGCGATGAAAGTCAAATATCCATTTCTCTTTGAATAAGGTAATAAAAAAATGTGTTACATAGTACTTCATATGTGTGCTATTTGCGTGTGTATATGCCTATGTTACGACCTTATTCACATTCGAGGACGAATGTTGCTTAATGATGGAAGAATGTGAAGTCCCAAATTATCGTTACAATAACAATAATAATTATTGTGTCTGTGATTATGTTACGACTTTATTCACATTCTAGGACGAATGTTGCTTAAGGAAGGGAGAATATGAAGTCCTAAATTATTGTTACAATAACAATAATCATTATTGTGTCTATGTGATTATGTTACGACCTTATTCACATTCGATGACAAATGTTGCTTAAGGAGGAAAAAATGTAAAATCTAGAAAATTTCTTAAGTGGTATATACTACATCTCTTAGTGTTGGTTAGTGCTAAATTTTGTTAATTAAACCTAAGTGGTATATACGATGGAGTAGAGCTAGATTTTGTTAATTAAACCTAAGTGGTGTATACGATGGAGTAGACTTCATTGAGAAAAGCTATTAGGTTATACTGTTGTTGCGTACATGTTCATAAAACACCATATTCTTAAAGTAGAGAAGGGAATTACAAAACTTATTCTACATGAAAAAAAAAGACCCACTTCTATAATCGTCTAGTCTCTTGCCCAGGTGATTAGTACTTGGATTAGTACTTGGGCTTATATGTATCCCCTAATAACTATTCTGCCTGAAAACATCCATTCCCCCTTACCCCAAACCCTTTAATTCCCCTCCACTCTTGGTATTCCATCTCCCATAGGTTATACAAACACCTCAACTTATATAGTGTACTTGACACAAAACAAAGTACCAAATAGAAATCAGAAAAAAAAACAAGTGAACAAGAAAAATAGAAAGCTGGAAAATATATCAAAAGGGCAAGAAGAACAAGAATCAGAAAATACTACGGAGCAAAGATCACTTTTAGCAACCGAACAACAATCCTTTTCACGCTTACAAGGTGAGTTTTCTCACTCAGAAATTCTTAGTAAAATCTTTTTTTTAAGTTCAATACATGTTAGAATATGAATCGGGTGTTGAAAAGAAATCATGAACTTTTGATTGTTTAAACAACTAGTTGAGTCATGAACTTTACGAACTGTTTTCACTATGTTATACTTGTTAGAATTGAATGAAATTAGGAAGTGTTGTACACATCTCTGTTACGATAAGACCGAGCCAAAAAGGAGATGAAACGGACTTACGGTGTAAGAGTTATCATAGTTTAAAGTTTTTGCCTCGGATTGATCGGATCCGGAAAGGCAGAACACAAAACGTAAAACTGTATAAATTGGTAAAGAATCTGAAAATTTGTGCTAAATAAAAGTTCTAGATTTCTCTTTTGTGGACATTTTGAGACCTTACGGAGGTCTATCCGACTTACGAGTTGAGAGTTATCATTGTTTATAGTTTCTGCCTCGGCTTGACGGAGGCTTTCACTAAGTTATACTTGTTAGAATTCGGTGAAATTTTGAAGTGTTGTACATAGGTATGTGAAGGTCATATTGAAACAAAGTGGGGGTAAGACAGACTTACGGATTGAGAGTTATTGTAGTTTAAAATTTCTGCCTCGGATCGATCGGAATCCGGAAAGGCAAAAAATAAAAATGAAAAAAACTGTACCAACTGGTAAAGAATTGGAATGGGTGATTCACATGGGGTCATGTAAATCTCTGTTCTCGTCGTTTTAAGATCTTACGGGACTTGATCGGGCTTACAACTTAGAAGTTATGACTATTTTAAGATTTGATCATGTTTTAATAAAATTTTGGCGAGACTAGTTACATGTGGCTGTTTTGCGGATTAATTTGTACTAGTTACCTAAAGTGTCTTCAAATGAAATTTGGTACAGTGAAAGGTCCCTGTGTTACCTTCGTTTCAGCGTAAGAAACACATTAGTTGAAGTTACGGTTGGAGAGTTATGACCATTATAGGTATGAAGGGCAGAATGTTGAAAATAAAAAAAAGAATATTATTTATTTGACCTTCTAAAAATAAAAAATGAATACGTGTTCACAAAAAGTAAAAAAATATAATATGTAAATGCATTGGATCGGGTTGTACGCCGCAACAAATAGAAACAGTATTTGCACGAGCATGGGCTCGCGTTATGTTTTAATAAAATTCATAAAAGGATTTCTCGGTTTCCATTATTATTACTAGTTCCGCTTTTAAATACACATCTAAATTTTAAGATAAAGGGAGTTAGATGGTGCTCCTGGAAAGAGATAATTATCCAGGTGCCATCACGCCCTGTGACTTGAGAAAAGTCGGGGCGTGACAATAATGAAGGTAAACTTCAGGTTAGGAAACAGGAATCATTTAAAAGAGAAGTCGAAAAAAGATGTATCAGATAGAGAATATCATAAGAACGTTAAGTGACTTTCAGATTGTAACAGGAAATACAATTCTGTTCAAAGCAGACATGCAAAATGATAGTTTACTCATCTGAATAATATTGGAGATTAGTGGGTTTAGAGCTAATAAAAAGAGGTTTATATAGTCAGTTGCTTTCTGTTTTATGAAGATATAACACATATTGTAGATTGCTGATGACGATGAAAGGTTTCAGGAAATTGCAACTCAACTTAATCCATGCATGAAACCTTATTCTTTTTGCAGTTTAAGAATGACAATCTGTAGTATTCACAAAGGATGTCTGTTTAGAAAGTAAAGGCTGCTACAGAGTGTTGGATATCTGTGGGGATTAACTGTATTGTGCTATACTTGATATAGAATAGTCTGATTGACAACGTCCAATTTTCGGAGTATGACAATGTTTTACATTAGAGTTTTAACTTTCATAAGGATATCCTTGAATGTGAACTTTTTTTCTTTGGGTTGGGGGGAGGGGGAAGGTTCCATTGGGAGGACTATTCTCTTTATGAGTAAGGAGGAACAGGAGAAAACATACTCATGACTGATTACTGCTAAATAAAACACTGTTTAATGGTTTCTTGGGTATTGGTACCTTGTTAGTTTAGTAAGTTTTTGATAATTAGCTTAAATATCAAACCGACAGACCAGCAACCTGCAAAATGTTGCATCTCCTTCTCAGCCTTCTGGCGCTGGCCCTTCAGCCTTATGACATATGGTTCACTCATGATCTCTTAGTAAAACTTCATTCTCCATGACTGGTTCTTATAAGGGTTTTAATGTGGCATTGCACCAAAGTCGCCTCAAATTTTTTGATGGGGCATTTGCCAACTTTGCTTCAAATCTTTCAATTTGACATTCTACCAATTTCGCTTCGAATATCTGTAAACCCGTTTTGAGTGGACTGCACTATGGGTGACACTTGTGGAACTGTCTCTAAGAACTAATTTCACACGCAACTTTCTGCTCATTTGTGAACATTTGTCCGTCCCTTTGATGCTATATAGGGTACAAAATGAAATTATTTCTTGTTATTATGTTGGGCTATGCCTCTGTTTATCAAACTTTAGTTTCTTTGAATACCATGGTCTCTTAAACTAATGAATGCAGTTAATTAAGCAAAACACCATGAATAAACTTATTGCTTGTTTGGAACTTAGTTTGGCGGTGGAAGAACTAAACGTCCAGGAGAGGTACTTGAGTCAGCAGAAGAGAAAACAACTAAACAAGCACGTACGAGAGAGCTACTTGCTGCCTACAAGAGCAGAGTAGGCCGAACTATTGATCCAACCCTAAAACTTGAATGTGTGGAGGTATGCTTTAACTGCTATTATTTTTCTGTATATCATGTCTCTGAATGCATCAAATTTCTTTCATTAAGGACAATGCATTTAATTTGCTTATTATATTGATCTTGAGAGACGATACAGAAATCTCATCATTTATTTATAGCTATTCACTTTTCAGCATATCTAAAGCTGTTGTACGCTATTCCCAATTCTATGCTTTGCTTGCTTTACTTGTGATTATGCTTTGTCTTGAGCCGAGGGTCTCCCGGAAACAGCCGCTCTAACCACGGGCAAGAGGTTGTTCATGTGAAACAACGCTACCTTCAAAATAGAAGAAGTTTAAGAGGCTGTTCTCACATTTTGTGATTTCACTGGGTATGTTGTTGTTGTTGTCATTTTGTTGCTGTATTAATTTGGTAACACCAGACTTGTTTCTTCATATAGTGGAATTAGATGTCTCTGCCAATAATTTCTACTTTGAATACACAAAGCAGAGTCTCATTGGAATGAAAAGGGATATCTTGTCGCGTACGTAAATGAATGAGGAAGAATTAAGAGTTTTCCGAGGGTTGGAACTGATGTGCTCCCTATTCTCACAAAACAAATCCATTTAGATGGACTGTAATTAATGGTTTTAAGACTTGGAAATTATATCATGGCCATGGCCCTTGGTGAGTGGGATTCACATTACCACTGGACTTGAAGTTGTAAAGCGCCTTCAGAGCGCATTAAAACTTAAGCGCACCTTCTGAGCAGTGTGAACTTTTCCTCGATTGGATCATCTTGTGGATCTCCACTTTCCAGAGGTTAATTAGATATATTTGCACACTCAGGCCATTGTAGATTATATTGAAGTTAAAAATAAACCAGAAATACAGAAGCTAAATGCTAGATGTGGCCATTTGTTACATTAATGCCTATGAAGTATGCTTCACCTCTGAAAATTCGACAAGTGACATCTGTATTCCCACATTGGGGGTGGTCTTAAATGAACTTTTAGCATTAAGGATGCCAACATTGCCTTTTTATTCAGAGCTACTCTGACATGCACGGCATGTGCATATAAGATTGATTTTACAGAAGATGCATGACATTACCGGGAAATTATGGTTAGAAAGATTCACAAGGTTTGACAATAGTACACGTGAAGAAAATATAGTTATATTGGTCTGAATTAGTTATCTCCAAAAATTCCTCTATGGGCAATAAGTCATGCATTCTCATTAGCGTTTCCTAATGCATTTAAGAGGCTAGATGTAGTTTGTTTTCCTGAATTCACAAGTTGTATAATAAACTACGACTTATCAACATGGTTGAAAATTGATTGAAGCACACCTTTTTTTAAATACATTTCCTGTCAAATGCTCCATCCTTATAAGCAAGGTAAATTGAAAATTAAACTACTCCGATACTTATGTTAATGGTTGATTCAGATAAGATAATTGACATATGTTGAAGGAGTCCTTAGAAAGGGAAGAGTGTTTCTAGTATTATGCCATTCTTAATGCAGATTCATATTCTTTCTTGTTTGAGAATCATGAGGTATGACTTCTTAATTTTAGTGCTGTCATGCTTAGGCACTGAAGGATGGCGACTCTTTCATGGACCTTGGCAAGCTCAAGGAAGCACTACCATTTTATGAGAAAGTTATGAATAAGTTGCCGTTTCAGGTGATTTCTTGTACTAGTTGGATATTCTTCAACACTTAAAAGCTTGTAAAATTAATGTATCTTTGGTTTTTCCCCCTTTCACATCTTAAACCAGAAAAAAAGGAAGGATTGTTTAGATGCATTTTATCCAACTCCATTGTATGTTATTTGAGTAAAGGTGCCAACTCCCTCAGCACTCGCTTGCAAATTATCCACACCCATCCACCAAAAAAAAGAAGGAAAAGAGTCAATTTCATGCTCAAATATCTTTGGGGATAAGGATTGCATATGTGTGTAGGGATTTGTTGGGTGTAAAACACACAAGTAAGACACAGCGGAAGTTTAAAATTTTGAGTAAACTTACTTGCTCCAACAAACGTTTCTGGTATGATTATATGATAATTCAAATCTGCAAAGACATAAAAGAAAAACTTACAGTTTATGCTTTTAATGTAGTCTATACTAAAAGGTGCGCACGCGATTGTCAATCCGGGTGCAAGCCTTGCTTCGATATATTCCTTTGTCCAAGAAAGCTAGGAAATCTTGGCAGAGGTTTGAGAGAATTTATTTCCTGAACTCTAAGTTCAGAAAGTGGAAAAATGAGTTCAACTGAAATTATGAGTTAAGTGTCAAATATATAGTGGAGGAAACCCTAAAAATCGATTTGGATCAAAGCCAAGACCGACCTAAATCCAAATTGCAATGGGCGGTCGAATTGGGCCCATCTGTTACATGACTCCTTTATTTATTTTCTGCACGTTTTAGTTCTAATTAAATCCAAGATTTAATTTTAACTTAATTAATTAATTTTCATCAAATGAAAATTATTCCATAATTTATTATAGAATAAAATATCTTGATTCAAAATCCGATATTTTACATTCTCTCAATATACCCTTATACCGAAAAGACACTCGACTTAGTGTGACCTTTGTGCCTTCACACACTCCAAGACTGATCAAATCGAGGTTCACACGGAACTCCTGACGCCACGCGGTGCACCCGATATGTGAAAGACGCTTACAAGACTCAAGTAAATGCACTCTATGTGAGATGATAAATTCCTTTCATTCGTGACACACTCGATCGCTTAAGATTTGCCGTGTCATCCATATGGCTTGATCACTTTATCTCATCTATATTAGTCGACAACTAGACCATATCCTAGATATGTCTCTTGCGTTGGCCAATGACTTGGTCGACCTAACATCTCCGGTGAGTGTTCTCTCAAATTCCAATCGAGGAATGAATCCTATTCTCGCTCAACTACCACCTTCAATCTACCGTAACGCACCCAATACAAGCGCGCCTCAACCTATAAGGCATTTGAGCTTAGACGGATCAAAGTGCATTGCTCGTAAACAAGGTGATATTGACCTCAAGTCTAAGGACCTCTATCTCCCACATCGCGATAATACTCTGCATACGTATAACAAATAGTTTATCGCCAGGTATGCCAATACCTCTAAGAGTATCCATGTGTCATCACTAGTAACTATTGCTAGCAAGCAGTGCACAGCGGTCAGATCGACCGACCGACCGAACCGACGGACCGAGGACCGAATCGGGATTATCCGGTCCGGTTCGTTTTTGACCGATTGACCGACTGATCCCCACTTCTAACTAACCCCAGTGCCCCCACCAAGACTCCCGCCACCCCTGGCCCCAGTCCTCCGCCAGCCCCCGCCACCCTCCCCGCCAGCCCCCGGACGTATTGACATATGAAATATAGGTTGTAAATTGATCAAACTTTATACGGTCATAACTTTGCGCTCGGACGTCCGTTTTACCTAATTTTTTTTGATTTCGCGTATTTTTTCGATACGGGGGTGGCCAAACTGCGTAAGCGGTTTGATTCGTCCGATTTCTCCAAAAACGTCCATCTTGCCCCTCAATTTCTCTTTTCCCCCAAATCGTTACGTTTTTCCCATTTTCAAATCTAAATATCTTGCGATGTACAATAGATTTCAACGTAAAAATTTCGTGGCACCGCGTCCGAGAATGTCAATTTCAGTATTGGTAATTCAATTTTTTAAAAAAACGGGCCCCGGAACCCGACCCGAAATTATATATATATTATATATTAGGAATTTAGAAAATTAGGAATTATATATATTATATATATTAGGAATTATATATATTTTATTTATTAGGAATTATATATATTATATATATTATATATATTAGGAATTATATAATTCAATATATATTATATATTATAAAAAAAATAAAAAAATAAAAAATATTTTCGGTCCGACCGATCAACTCGACCGACCGACCGGACCGAAACCGAATTATTAAAAACACGGATCAAGACCGATCGAATTTCTCGGTTGGTCGGCCCGATTTTTCTCCCGACCGATTTAAAATTTGCGACCTACTAGCGAGAAGTGAGATATACTACATTCTCTAAGAATGTGATGCAGACCACATGTCGACTTATAACATATCATTGATATCACATTCTCAATGATCATTAGTCTAGGTTATTTTAAGAACTACACTTTATCATTAATATCTTACACTATTAATGACAATGTAAGTTCAAGAGATGCACATTAATGAATAATATAAACAATCAAATAATAATTCAATAATTGCAAATGCCAAGTATATATTAATCTTATTAATAATATGAATGTGTTCAAGTACATCTGCTCCTAAAATGATTGTTTCTAGGACATATATACTTTCAATCTCCCACTTGGTCTAGAGCCAATCACTAACGTATCTAATGCCCATATTTTCAAAATGACCATTATGCTTGAGTAAGCTTAATGATCTAGTAAATGGGTCTGCTAGATTTTCATCTGTGGGAATATAGTCTATCTTTATTTATTTAGTCTCTACCACTCTAAGTATGTGGTATTCCCTTGGTACATGTTTGTTTCTGTTTGTTGATCTTGGTTCCTTAGCTTGCGCAATCGCACCAGTGTTGTCACAATAAATCGTTATTGCACATCTGGCACTTGGAACAACCCTTAGTTCCTTTAAGAACTTAGATATCGTAACAGCTTCTTTATAAGCTTTCGATTAAGCAATGTACTCGGTTTAAGTTGTCGAATTAGCAATGTTGTCATACTAAGTGCACATGCCTCATCTGGCCTTATACAGGCCATGACATACATGATTTATCCTATAGCTGAGCATATGAGATTCTTTTCATGCGTTCAAGTTCTGCAACTGCAGAAAGACTATCTTTCTTTGATAACTTGATGCCTTGATCTATAGGAAGATCTCCCTTCTTGGATTTCTCCATAGAGAGATGTCTTAGCACTTTGTCTATGTATACAGATTGTGACAAATTTCAAAATCTACTAAGTCTATCTCTTGTAGATCCTAATTCCAAGAATTTAGCAGTTTCACTTAAGTCCTTCATCAAGGGCTTGGATAACAATTTCGATCGATTGCAGAGTATTATTATCTCTCATTATCAATATGTCATCTACATATATGACAATGAAGACAATACTCTCATCCGCGGCGCTTACTATAAACACATGGATCATCTTCGCTTCTAACAATGTCAAACGATTTGACTACTTTGTCAAAGCAAATATTTCAACTCCTTGAGACTTGCTTAAGTCCATAAATGGACTTTTGTAGTTTGCATACTGTTTTGGGTTGAGTCTTGGATGTAAAATCCTCTGGCTGTATCATATACACCCCCTCAATTAGATTACCATTGAGGAAGACAATTTTAACATCCATTTGCCAAATATCATAATCATAGTATGCAACTATTGCGAGCAAAATCCGAATGGACTTAATCTTTGCAACAAGTGAAAAAGTTTCATCATAATCGACCCTAGGCCGTTGATTATAACCTTTAGCCACCAATCTTATTTTATAAGTATGTACTTTGCCATATGCATCAATCTTCTTCTTGAAGACTCATATGCATCCTATGGGTCTACCCCCTGTTGGCAAGTCAACCAAGTTCCATACTTGGTTTATGTACATAAACTCCATTTCGGATTTCATGGATTCTTGCCATCTCTGTGAATCAATGTCTAACATTGCTTCGCTGTAGGTAGTAGGCTCATCATCATCAGGAATATCTATCTCATTATATGTTTCAACAAGGAGATTAAGTCTTTCAAGTGCACGATGAGTCCTAGTGGTCCTACGGAGTTGAACATTCTGCGTTTTAGTGTTTGCTGTATTTTGATTTTGAGAAGATGTTTGTGTGTTGGACAATCCACCACCTTGAGAACTTTCAGGAATATCATTTTGAATAGGATGATGCACAACTATTGTGTCATCTATCATCGTCAGGTACGCAGGTCTTGCATTTCTGCAGATACAACATTCCCATCGGGCCAAGGCGTACTCTAAGTACCCAATCATCATCAAATACTCCCACTGAATCCTTGTCTAGGTTATTTGACAAGGGGTCATTCTCTACATTATTTTGAATTTCTTCAAGTTTTATCTTGTTGCAACTCTGTTCCTTGTAGACATAGTCTTCTTCAAGGAAAGTTGCATTTCTGGAAACAATTACTTTATGTTCCTCGGAAGATAGAAGTAGTACCTCTTGTTTCCTTAGATACCCTACAAAATAATACTTCTCACTTTTAGATTCCAATTTGTCAATGAGCAACTTCTTTACATACGCAGTGGCACCCTGTGGTCGCGTGTGTCTAAGTGTCGCTTGCCATTCCATATCTCATATGGAGTTTTCATCTTGACTTTGATGGAACTCTATTCAAAATGTAGATTGAGCTTTGCAATGCATATCCCCATAGGTATGTTGGTAGAGCTGAGAAGCTCATCATGGATCTAACCATATCTAATAAGGTACGATTTCTCCTCTCAATAACACCATTCATTTGTGGCGTTCCGAGGTGTCCATTCGAATGGACTCACGGCTTCAAGTAATCTAGAAATTCTTTACCTAAGTACTCACCTCCTCGATCCGATCAAGAGTTTTAATACTTATTTCAAGTTGCTTCTACTCGACTTGTACTCATGAATTTCTCATAAGCTTCAGACTTATGTTTCATAAGATACACATGCCCAAACCTTGAGAAATCGTCTGTAAAAGTGATGAAATAAAGAAAGTCTCCCTTAGCTTGAGTTGGAAAAGGCCCACATACATCGGTATGGACTAACTCAAGCACCTCTTTGACACGTGCTCCTTTCCCAGAAAGTGATTTGGTTGTCATCATTCTTCTTAAGCAAGATTCGCAATCACCATATGACTCTAAGTCAAATGGTTCTAAGTAATCTAATTTCCTCAATCTTGCTATCCTTGATTCATTGATGTGACCAAGTCTGCAATGCCATAAGTAGGTGGGATTTCTTTGATTACTTATTTTAGCTCTTTTATTTTGTATATTGAAAATTTCATGGCTATAGTTTAGAACATACAATCCATCCACAAGCGGAGCATTTCAACAAATAAAACCAATAAAAGACAGTACATAACTGTCATTGGCAATGAATGAAGAAAACCCCTCAATGTCTAACATTGGGATAGAGATAATATTCCTCGTTAACGAGGTAACAAAATAATAATTATTGAGTTCTAAACAAAAGCCAAAGGGTAAATCCAGTCTATAAATTCCCACGCATTTAGCATCCACTCGTGCTCCATTTTCAATGCGCAGATCAACCTCCCATGGTCCAACCTTTCTGCTGTCAGTTAGACCCTTCTCATTATTTTCAAAATGTGAGAGCCACAGGCGGTATCTAATACCCAGCAGTGAGAGTTAGTTACAGACATATTTATTTCAATGACAAACATACCTTGTCCAAAGAGTCCGAACACCTAGTGCCTTGTCCTATTGGATCGTTGCAATTCCCTTCATAAATCTTCAGCATGTTGTGAAGTTCTGGAAGATTCACCTTGGTTCCATTCATGTTGAAGTTCACAATGAAATTCTCAAATGGACCATGAAATGAATTTAGGATTAGGTTGACAGAGACATTTATAGGCAGCTTCGTTCCAATCGAAGTCAACCTCTCTATTAACCCAATCTTCTTCAGAACATTCGCTGACACTGGACCCCCTTCGTTCAGCTTACACTTAAAGAGGTCTCTCAACGGTTCATACACCATTATCGAGGCGTGATTCATAAAGACTCTTCAAATGTTCTAGCATCTCGTTGGGATCCATGTTTTCATGTTGCCTCTGTAACTTTACAGTCATGGAAGACAACATTATACATTGTGCCAGGGGAGCATTGTCTAGATGCTTCTGATAAGCCATCTTGTCAAACAAGGCACTCGGCAGATCATCAAGCAGGATATTGGGAATGTTGTGTATAA
Organism: Przewalskia tangutica; assembly: GCA_029844215.1. Lineage (NCBI taxonomy): Eukaryota > Viridiplantae > Streptophyta > Magnoliopsida > Solanales > Solanaceae > Przewalskia > Przewalskia tangutica. The sequence goes on from CM056721.1 coordinate 128,793,430, forward strand.
CACATACTCAATTCTTTCTAGTTTTAACACTAATCGCAGATTTCTTTAACCAGTCAGGAAAGTTTGCTCCAGTCAACTTGTTTGTTTCAACCAATATTTTAAGTAACAGATTCGACATTTTATACTGAAGAAAAGATAGACTTGAAATTAATACTCTAATATAATTTCTATTGAACACATTCATTAACTAACTAACATGGTCTTTAGTTTAATTAGCTCCCACTATTTTAACATACTCTTTTACCCCATAAAGAATACGGACTCATATCAAATACGGTCATAATGGGCCAAGATCCAAACTCATGTTGCTCCGCTTTCGAGGCTGATAACTTCAACAACACGATCTGGTAGGTCTCTAAACCAATTGCAAACAATTTGCAACTCTTGGTTGACCGAATGTTCTAAATAATTCGATCTGCGTCCCTCGGCTGTCCGACACTGGGGCGCCAAGACAGCCTAGCAAGTCAACCCCGTTATGCGACTGCAATTATGTATCTAAGTGGGCTTAGCCTTCATCAAGCAAACACTGGGGTGTAAATACTCACGAAAGTTTATCACCTACTACAACATTTATATGCATCTATGAAAGGGTCCAGTCCTCGTAGACTTAGAGCAAATCTTTGGGCATAAATACTCATCTCAGAAAAGATTTTGCACCACAATCAATTATAACGGACGACACGTTCATTTTAAATGAGACTTGTATTAAATTTGGGGAACATTTTAATTCAGGGTTATGACCAAGATCAACTATTATATCATACATCATATGACATCCTATCATGCAATTTCTAAACACATTTAGATGGGAAACCATCAAACCTAATAGGCATGATATAAGATGGTTTTAATCATATACTGAGCGCCGTCTACCCAGACAATTATAACGGTCATTGAAAGTAAACAATTACTGGGCACCGCTACCTGCATAATAATCATGACTCTATTCTAATTATGTAAATGACAATCAATAAACAATTAAGAGAAACAATTAATTTGTGCACACATTATCAAATAATATGCTAAATAACAATAATTGTGGGTTAATTAATTTTGTTTCAATTTAGGAAATATTTAAATTCAAAATTTATACTCAATTTTCAATTTTCGGAATTTTCTCATCATCCAAACAAATTCCTTAATAATTGAAATTAAAATTTAATTTTCGTGGTATTTCGCAATTTTCGAACCTTAAAAATATTTACTGATTTACCCAGGACCAAATCGCTTTTCAAATTCAGATTGACCAGGATGAATCACGATTTTAAAACTTTTAAAATTTGAAAATATCTCGTGACTAATTTGTAATTTCGTAACTTAAAATATTTTCAGATTTGTTAAAGGACCAATCTACAATTTAAAAACCCTAATTTTAATTGCAAAGGTCCTTATACTATTTCAAATTTTCAAAACTAATTTCAACCCCAAATCAAATTTGGGATTCGGATTTCGGCGAAATTGACTAATTAAAACACACCAAGCGATGACACACACATCGACGAACTCACCGGTGGTTTTCACCACCGATTTGCGGCCCACTGGCGGAATCTAAGACGCCGCCGGGTTCTAAAACCGCTTCGGTGGTGCTCCTTTTCCGGCCATCGTTGTCGGTAACACCGCCACCATTAGATTCCTCTCGCCGAGACGAACACGATGATATTATTACTTTCGATTTCGCCGCGCGTGGTGGCGGAACAGCTTCCGCCGTCGGCGGTGCCGCGATTTTTCCGGCTGTTTCATCGCGTTTCGCCACCTTCAACACCTTTATCGACCATCTTAAGAAGTGGATTTCGATAATAGTGGAGACGGTGTTAGAACACGTTGAATCACCGGAAAAATTAAATTTATCGTTTCACGCCGTGAGCGAATCGCGTCATCGTTCCGCCGCGGAACAAAGGTTTACATCGCTCATCGCCCAATTTTTTTTTTTTAATTATTTTTTTTATAAATTCCGAAAATCAGTTTTAAATCAAAACAATTAATTATCCCACATATCGTTATTAAAGATTATCGTATAATCATTAAACCAACCTGGCTCTGATACCACTGTAGGGATTTGTTGGGTGTAAAAACACAAGTAAGGCACAGCGAAAGTTTAAAATTTTGAGTAAACTTACTTGCTCCAACAAACGTTTCTGGTATGATTATATGATAATTCAAATCTGCAAAGACATAAAAGAAAAACTTACAGTTTATGCTTTTAATGTAGTCTATACTAAAAGGTGCGCACGCGATTGTCAATCCGGGTGCAAGCCTTGCTTCGGTATATTCCTTTGCCCAAGAAAGCTAGGAAATCTTGGCAGAGGTTTGAGAGAATTTATTTCCTGAACTCTAAGTTCAGAAAGTGGAAAAATGAGTTCAACTGAAATTATGGGTTAAGTGCCAAATATATAGTGGAGGAAACCCTAAACCAAATCAGATTTGGATCAGGCTTCAAGACCTGACCCAAATCCAAATTGCTGATGGGCACGAACCGCCCATCACATGCTCCTTTATTTATTTTACGACGTTTTAGTTCTAATTAAATCCAAGATTTAATTTTAACTTAATTAATTAATTTTCATCAAATGAAAATTATTCCATAATTTATTATAGAATAAAATATCTTGATTCAAAATCCGATATTTTACATTCTCTCAATATACCCTTATACCGAAAAGAAAATCGACTTAGTGTGACCCTTTAGGCCTTCACACATCCAAGACTGATCAAATCAAGGTTCACACGAAATCCAGACTCACACGCGACGACCCAATATGTGAAGACGCTTACAAGACTCAAGTAAATGCACTTCATGTGAGATGATAAATTCCTTTCATTCGCGACACACTCGATCAAGCTTAAGATTTGTCGTTGTCTATCCAAACGGCTTGATCACTTTATCTCATCTATATTAGTCGACAACCAGACCATATCCTAGATATGTCTCTTGCGTTGACCAATGACTGGTCGACCTAACATCTCCGAGAAGTCGAGTGTTCTCTCAAAATTCCAATCGAGGAATGAATCTTATTTCTGGCTCAACTACCACCTTCAATCTACTTCGTAATGCACCCAATACAAGCCGCGTCTCAACCTATAAGGCATTTGAGCTTAGGACAGGATCAAAGTGCATTGCTCCGTAAACAAGGTGATATTGACCTCAAGTCTAAGGACCTCTATCTCCCACATGCTGATAATACTCTAGACATGTATAACAAATAGTTTATCAGCAGGGTATGCCAATACTCCTCTAAGAGTATCCATGTGTCCATCACTAGTAACTATTGCTAGCAGTAAGTGAGATATACTACATTCTCTAAGAATGTGATGCAGACCACATGTCGACTTATAACATATCATTGATATCACATTCTCAATGATCATTAGTCTAGGCTATTTTAAGAACTACACTCTATCATTAATATCTCACACTATTAATGACAATGTAAGTTCAAGGGATGCACATTAATGAATAATATAAACAATCAAATAATAATTCAATAATTGCAAATGTCAAGTATATATTAATCTTATTAATAATATGAATGTGTTCAAGTACATCTGCTCCTAAAATGATTGTTTCTAGGACATATATACTTTCAATGTGAACATTATTATGATGGAAGAGGCCTTAAACAAATTGATGTGCTTGCACATAAGTAACAAGGACTAATGTAATAACTTACACTTGTTTGCTTCTTTTTTGAATGATGTGAAAACTTCAAGATTTGCTTTCTTACTGAATGAATGCGCTGTTTCACGGGACACTAGATTACATTGGTCTTACTTTTGAGTTATCCTGTTCTTAACAGAAGCATAAAGTAATATAACGCTTATCCGAAGGTAATTGGCACTTTTCTCCAATACATTTGACATTGAAATCTATGACATAATGTGTGTGCAGACAGAACTTCATGAATTAGCTGCACTGCAGTGGTCTATTTGTCAAGACTCTCTTCGTAGGTTGTCATCTGTAATTATCTAATATTCCTAGGGTTTAAGTAAGTTCTTATGAAATGCTTGTCCTTTGTACTAATAAGAGTAGTTGAGGCATTTATGCTTTATAAGAATTCCAGCCCACCCAAGAGAAATTAAAAATGGAAATAGAAAGAGTTTCACTGAGCATCTTGTTAAACTAATTGATAAAAATATACTCGGTTAACCATTCCAAAGTGTCTACAGTACTTTGGTTTTTCTTTACGGATGATATTTTCTTCGAAAGTTTGACTGAGAATTATAAGTCATGGATTTGTGAATCAACCAAATTCAAACACGTAAAGTTGTTCTCCGATAACCACACCAAAACCATGTGTAGATGCTCTCAACTGTCTTCTATTACTACTTATGCACTGAAGGTTATCTTAAAAGATTTTACTGTGAACTTGCACTTGCATGGACCTTGTGCCTGCTTCTGAGACTGACCTTCAGATCCACACCATAATTGACAGGTCCAATGAAGCTCGTTCAATGTATGAGAAGCTTCAGTCTCATCCTAAACCCGGAGTTAGCAAGAAAGCAAGACAATTTATGTTCAGCTTTCAGGGAACTATTCAGGGAACTCAAGTTGTGTATCAAACTAGAGGGTAAAGACATGTTTAAAGGTTGAAGTTTACAATACATTTGGTTTCTGGCAGTCAATAAAAAGTTTAGGTATCTTCTAGGGCTTTGATTCTCTGTTACTCTTGACACCGTTGGTTGTGACCTAAAGTAACTTCCGAACTGCCTTTACTGTTATTCTAGAATCTTCCTCATGTCTAGGAGATTCAACTGTTTATATTATAACAAAAAAATAAAACATTTTGCTCCGCTTCCACAGTAAAATTTTCGGATGAAGGGATTCAACTGACCCCTTTCCTTCATCTACTGCTACTGAGTACTCACTATAAGAATATTTTAAGGAAAATAATCATCTTCCAAAAGTGTGATTAATATACCACAAATACAACATCATATTAGACTAGACTTATGCTAAGATGAAGATACGATTAGCTAATATCATGCTATCTAGTCTACCTAGATTCTACTATCAATTATTAAATAATTATAATAAATACAACATTAATTATAATTATTCTAACACTCTCCCGCAGTCGAAGCAGGAGGTAGACGTATGCTGAGACTGTCCCGAAAATTTTCAAATAATACAAGCGGAAGACCTTTAGTAAAAATATCTGCTATCTCATAGCGTGACGGGACATGTAAGATACACACTTGTCCGCGAGCGACCTTTTCACAAACAAAATATCTAGCTCAATATGTTTAGTGCGTTAATGGTTGACCGGAGTCCCTGAGAGGTAAATAGCACTAACATTATCACAGTACACCAATGTTGCCTTCGGAACCGGACATTGGAGTTCTAGAAGAAGATTTCAAAGCCAATAAGATTCAGATACTACATTGACAACACCTCGGTATTCTGCTTCGGCACTGGATCTGGACAACGTTGCTTGCTGTTTGGAGGAACAAGATACCAAGTTATCACTAAGAAATATACCACGTCTAGTATCCGGACATCCCCCAATCGACATTTGGGTAGGAGACAATGGTGGATGTCGATGATGGATATAAATGCAAGTCATACTCTAGAGTACCTGAATATAACGCACAATGCGTTTGAGAACATGGATATGATCATCCATTGGATTGTGCATGAATAGGTACACCTATTACACCACATAAGAAATGTCTGGCCTTGTGAATGTAAGATATTGCAGGCCCCTGCCAGGCTGCGATAAAGTGTCGGGTCGGCAAATGGCTTGCCGAAGGAGGCGCTCAACTTGGGTTTAGTATCAACCGAAGTTGTTGACGGTTTACAAGATGACATGTCAGCCCGTTCAACAATTTTTGTTGCATACTTCTTTTGGGATAAGAATAAACCACTTGCATAACGTGTCACCGCTATCCCTAAAAAATAGTTCAATGGCCCTAAATCTTTCATAGCAAATTCATAGCCAAGCAGTGACAGGATGGACTTGCGAAGAGCATCGGAAGAGGCAGTCAATATAATATCATCCACATATAAAAGAAGGTAAGAAATATTATTACCCTGACGGTAGATGAACAGAGAATGATGTGAACGATTATTAGAAAACTCCATATGTGAAACAAAATCTGCAAATCTCTTGTACCGGGCCCGGAGAGCATGTTTCAACCCATATAATGATTTCTTTAGCAAGCATACAAGATTCAGATAAGTGGAGTCCTTATATCCCAAAGACTGGTACATGTATATTGTTTCATTTAATTCTCCATGGAGGAAGACATTTTTGACATCTAACCGATGAAGTGACCATGCCTTTGAAAGAGCCAAACTAAGGACCGTTCTTATAGTCGTCGATTTAACCACCGGACTAGATGTCTCACTGCAGTCCACACCAACTTGTTGTGTCTTTCCATCACCTACAAGACGGACTTTATGTCGCTCAAAAGTACCATAAGATTTTTCTTTGTGACTGTAAATCCACATAGACCGAATTATATTAGCATAAGAGGGACGGGGGACCAACTCCCACGTCCTATTTTTAATAAGAGCATTAAATTCATCATCCATATTCATTTTCCAATTCGGGCCATTAAGAGCAGACACAGGATTACAAGACAATAGTGATTTTGAAATCTGGGTGTGGAGGCTATATTTGGTGTTGGGTTTGACAATGTCGTGTTGACTGTGGGTGACTAGCCGCTGGGACGGGATTGGAAATGGGCCATCACGAGGGACGAAACTGCCTGGCAGTTGGCAGTGAACTAGGATGCGACCCACACTGCCAGGAGCTGGGTCGTGACCCACGTCACTGCCATACAGTGGGCTTTGCGTTGTCAAGTATCCTCGGCCGAATTTGGGCTCAGGGAAGGAGGCTCAGTCCGTCGGGCATTGGTGTGTTGCAGCTGGGCCACTGTTTCTGGGCCTAATTCACCCAAAATTGTTGGACTGGCCGAAGCAGTGGTTTTGGGTCGAAAAAATGTTGGGACAAATACGGAGGTATGCCATCATCTAGAAAATCATAGGTAGAAGATCCGGACTCATGCATTTTGGTAAAAAGGAATTTTATTTCATAAAAAAATATGTGACGACTCACAATGATTTTATTGGTGGATAGGTCGTAACATGTGTAACCGTGATGATTAGAAGGATATCCCAAAAAACGCAAGGAGTAGACCGGGGTTGAAGTTTGTTGATTGTGGTGGATGGAAAAAGAGGATAGCATAAGCACCGGAATATCTGTAGATGAGAGTAAGATGGGTTCCCCTAGGTATACAGTTCAAGAGCCAAACCCTAAACACCCCTCTCTCTAGTCTTCTTGCTCTTCCCCCCCCCCCCAATCAAAACCGGCGACAAACCTACCCCCGAACCCTAATTTTTCTCTCTCCCCTTGACCACCGAAAACAACCCATTAATGGCTACTCTCACGGGTTCCTCCTCCACCCTCGTCGTCAAACAAAACCCTCTCAAAACTGTATATCTAAGGTGTTACACCTCGTAAGTTTAAGACAAGAATTAAGAACATCATTAAGATTAAGATTCGGATAATGGATATGAGATATAATTACACAAGCTACGAACACGTCAATGAGTATTGAATATGATAAGTTATTTATATTTTCCATTGAAGATTGGTACATATTATGAGAATTACGACATGGGGAATACGAGACCTTATAGAATTCCCGGGAATTAAAGGAAATGGGAATCAAGATTGAAAGAATCGGGATCAAGATTTATTACTTGGGGGATTAATTGAGTTAAGTAAACAATTGGAGGGTTAAAGAGTAATAAGAAGGGAGACCTAAATGTAGTATTTTAAAATCTGAAAAATTAAATACAAAGCCCTAATTAACTTTATTCTTTTCCTAAAACATCCAACTGTTTTCCTTCTCCTTCTTCCTTCCCCCTTGGTCGAATTCCCCTCCCCATCTTAGCAATTTTTTGCTCCATTTTATTAGCATAAATATCCTACACAATTAAGCCTAGAACTAGAACAATTTTTGAAGCACAAATCAGTGGGTATTTCGACCCACCTGGACCGAAAATAATTGGGGTTTTCTTTCAAGTTTTGATGATGATTTTTGAAAGAGAAAGGTGCATAAATGTTGGGTTAACATAGTAGAATTGTTGCATGTCGATTTGGGATTAAAGAAGTGTGAAAAATTGAAGCCAAAAGGGCAGCAGTTGGCAAAATCGGGACTGCTGAGCAGAATTTTGTTCAACTTTGGAGGGGTATATCTCCTCGTATATTAGGGGTTTTTGGGTGTTTCAAAAGTCTAAAATGAAGTTCGTCGAGTCTAAAATGAAGTTCGTCGATAGGACATCGGAGTAGAGAGTTATGGACGTTACAAGTTCAGCTGACGAAGCAGTGACTAAAAATCGGGACTGTTTTGGGGATTTAATTAAGGTATGAAAATTCTTCAATATATGCTATAATTGAAGTTGCATATTGTGGTAGTTGAAGTAATGGACTTGTGTTAGGAAGAAATCTTGAATTTAGACATTGCATGTGGATAATTTGAATGTTGTATCCGATATTATGACTAATGTTACTAATCTTGGAATTGTCGTATTCGATTATTGTGTTGTGAAATTCGTCGCTACTTGGCATGTTGATATTGGAAGAGAATCTTGACATATAAGTTATAATTGTTCATAAAGAATTATTGGAACAAGATTGGACTCTAAGGAATTAAGAAAATGATTGGTTTTGTAAATATTGGCCAAAGACTTGCTTGAAATTTTTGGATATTATCGCGTCAAGTTAGGGGCTGATTTTGTGAAGTTTAAATGTTGGGAATTTGACTATGAACATGTATATAAGTTATGGTAATTACTAATACATGTCTTAAAGAAAGTAAAGTGTAAAAAGGGTGTTATGCTACAAATTATAGAACTTGATTATTGTTGTTGTCATTAGAGTTGATGGATTATTTTAAGATTGTTCTAATATGGACTAATGACTGAATTAACATGAGAAATAGGTGTAGTAATCACCTGGTTTTTTGTAGTTGTGACATCGCTTAAAAATAAAAGAGAAGGAATACGTTATGATGACATAAATGGAATATCTGAGATTATTGTGGTTATATATTTGAGTTATGACTTGATGTTGGTATTGCTGGCTTGGTTTGAAATTTGTGGATGTACATAAAACAGGGGAAGTGCTGCCCAAATTTCTGTAGAATAGGAAGTCGTCATTCAATTTAACTTACGTTAGGAATCATAGAGTTGACAGGCCTAATGTTATTATTATAGGTTGGAGTATTAGACGAGGCATATTCTAGTAGTGAGTTGGTTAGCTCGACTATAAGATATGTGAGCCTATCCTTCTTTCTTTTGACATGATTATATGAATTCTTGTTCTTTTCATTTGGCATGATTTTTGTATATAGTGAATGTACGGTGGACATACATGATATCTACACAGTCTAAATTCCTAATAACACGAGTTATGAGAAGTACATGTGATTTTCTAGTAAGGAGACATTTAATGATTTTTAATGAGAGTCGAGAAATGATTTAAATTGCATACAGTTGCTCATGATATCTACTCGTGCTAAGAGTAATTTCTCTACTTCACCGCGTCCCGGGCCGGGCAGATTAGATTTCAGGATGATTCACCGCGTCCCTCCTTAGAGGGCCGGGCAGTTTATGTATACTTATGTGATGATTCCACGGACAGGCATCCGTGATGCGGGTACAGATACCCAGGACAATATATTTCACCGCGTCCCTCACCAAAGGGTCGGGCAGTTTATTCACTTACTTATATCTGATGATTTTATGACTAAGCATGCATGAGTACTGGTATGACTCTCATTCTTTTATGACACAGTTGACTCTCTACCTTACAGGACACAGTTATGATCTTATTTACAGTATTTCATGCTTACATACTCGACATTATTTACGTCGACCCCCTTTCTCGAAGCTGCGTTCATGCCCGCAGTACAGTGATCGGTTAGGTGACCCTCCGGTTTAGACATCTACTACCAAGCAAAGAGCTCCCTTATTCTGGAGCTAGCTATTTTGGTACAGATCCTTACATTCCAGACTTATGTATATTTTGGCACGACGGGGCCCTGTCCCTTCATATGTCAGTATTGTACTCTTAGAGGTCTGTAGACAGTTGTGGGTTGGACGTTTGTACCTTGTTTTGGTTTTCGATGTTGTTATACTCTGTGTTGGGATGTTCCCGGTTATACTTGTTGTTATCTAGTGGCAGCCTTGCCTTGATTATTCTTTTGTGTATATGATGCTATTTGGTGGCAGCCTAGTCGGCTAGCCTGCTGTGATTGTTGATTAGTTGTGTAAGGCAGCCTTGTCGGCTCGCCTATTTTGGGGATATGTTATAGAAGCAGCGTTGCTCTACCGAAATTTCTATAGATCTCAGTATTAAAGGGATTGAGAGTGACAGTCGCGAATGACGCCCACCAGGGCGCTTAGTCGCGCCCGCGTCGGGTCGGTCGTGATGAAGGACCCATCTTACTCTCATCTACGGGTATTCGAGTGCTTATGATATCCTCTTTTCCCCCCTACTACTTCAATTAATTAATAATAGGGCTTGGTAAAACAGGAGAAGAGGATTGCTTTGGTGAATGAGCATACCTACTCCACTATATGTGTCGGTGAGGCCGACAATCATTTGTAACACGAGTCGATTGTTAGTTACTGGCGTCCCGACGTTCTTGAGTTGGTCCGACAGAACCTTGAGCCATTGACAATATGTAGACGCATTCGAAAAATTTGCCATGTCAGTGGTGGATAATTCTTGCTCAAGTGTGAAAGCCCGTGAATTCTAATTGTCTTGGAATATGTCACGTAAGCGTTCTTAAGCCTCCATAGCCGTGGAGTCGAGCTCAAGAATAGTATGCAGCAAATCACTTGAAATTGTGGCATAAATTCACTGGAGAACCCTCGCATCAAGTGTTAATCATAATTCCCTTTCATCATCAATTTTCGGCACCTTCTCCTTGCCTTTTTTTCGCTGGGACGATGTGCTGGATAACCCTGTGTGAGCGACAGTGAATTTTGAAAAGCTCCACCCATGTCGCATAATGGACGTTTTCTATCTCAAGAGTGATGGAGATATGAGATTTGATGTTTGAAACTGCGAGGGCTGAATGGAAATTTGATTGAGTTAGACATGGCTGACGAAAGTGGTAGGGGGAGGGTCGGCGTCGCAAAAAGAGGGGGTTCGACCGACGGTGAAGGAAAGGAGAAGGTATTAACGCATAACTCTTCAAGATGAAACATGCAAGGGCAATGAGGAAAGTTCTGATGAGAACATTGTTGTCAAGATTGAAGACACGGAAACAAAAACAGATTGCTGTGAACAAGGAAATGAAAATGGCCATGACAATAATGATCAACAGTTTGTAGTAGAAGCAGATCTCAAGTGTGAGACTACTGAAGATCATACAAGCCATCAAGCTGAAGATGAAACTGAAAACGCCTCTGGTGTCGAAGCGGATACAACAGCTGAGGGGATCAAAGATGCACTAAGATTCAAAGATAAGAAGACACATGCGAAATATGATTTGAGTAAAGAACTGTCTGAGAGCTACACAAACCTGAGAGGCATAGGCAGGCGCAATGGCACTAAGGAGGCAGAGGAATCAAGGGAATTCAATCCACGACCACCAAATTTCCTGCCACTGGAGGTAGATCCAGATGCAGAGAAAGTTGATCTCAAGCATCAGATGATGGATGACAGGAAAAATGCAGAGGATTGGATGCTTGATTTTGCACTCCGACGAGCAGTGGACAAACTTGCACCAGCTCGCAAGAGAAAGGTTGGATTGCTCGTCGAAGCTTTTGAAACTGTCTTGCCAACATCTAAATGGAAACCTCACCTCAGGCGCAGTGCAGCTGGATTTGCACATCCTAGACCAATTCAGGCTTGCAACTGATGCCAGTTCAAGGTCAGTACAAACCTCCTACCATTTAATACAATTCTGTCCTTATATGTCATAACCAAACTAATGTAATCAGAATTCTAGATCAAATCAAATAAATAGAGTTGTTTCATATATGAGTTACAATGAATTCCATTGTGGAAGAGGTGGACATCAGCACGGAACAACTGGCTTGTTGCTCACAAGTCACAACCCTCCAACTTGTGCAAAGTTTTCAGCTTAATGGCATTAAAGGAATTGAATGAGATTAGATGGTGGAAAAAATCATCATGGAATCTCAAGTAATTTATAATAGAATCTGTTGTTGTGCTTGTTTCTTGAGGATGATGCTTGCCCATACTTTAATAGTGTTATGAAAGGTTTTATGTACTTTGATCTATGGCTTTATCTACAGATATTTCTTATATGTATCCTGACATGTTATTATACCATGATCTTCAACTATCATCATTGTAATCACTAATGAGCAAATTGAATTTAATGGATCGAATGTTGGTTAGAACAACTCAAACACTAGGAGCCCTGCATTATTGCTGCTTCATATATGTGGAAGAAACAACTGCATCTAAGCCAAAGTTATTACTATCATAAACTTTTAGCCCTTTCTCCTAGAGATTGCCTAATTTCAACTGATCTTTATTTATCCGCCATATCTTTTTTCTTTCCGTAAGAAAGCAAACAGAGCCGCAAAATAATTTAAACACCTAACTTCTATAACCAATTTTCACAGTCTAATTTCGCCAAAAATCCTAAAATTCGAATCATTCACCTTGTGATAACCCTCTTTCTTCAATATTAACGAAGCAGCAAACCTGTTCAAGTTTCAGAGGCTGCAGTACCCGAAGTAATAAAGAAATTGTTCAAATAATAATGTACATTCCAAATAAGACAAATTTAAAAGACACTTCAAAAAGCAACACAACACAACACAGATAATTTTTTTGGTCCAGAAGTTGATTTCTCTAATCAATCAGGCCAAAGCTTGTTAAGGACTTTTTACCGAACACTTCATCTTCAACTCCTTTTTATCAATCTTCACGAGGAATCATGATTCCCAACAAACTGGAAGAAACAAAACAAAACCATTGAGATAGTGGAACTTTTGGAGTCCACCACTCTTAACCACATAAAAATGAAAGTCAACCAAACTATCACCAGAAAAGGCAAGCAACAACTTAAAATACAAACTTACACCCTTATTCCTACTATTAATAACGAAAAACTTAAAATAAAAGAAAGAGAACAGACAGTAGAAAGCGCAAAAAGTAATATCTCTTCAGAATACAACACATTTTTAACTTAAAACATGCATACAATGTTGGAATATATTAAGATTCCATGTACAAACTACGCATTCTATTTTTTTTTTTCTTTACTAAATGCAATTTTCATGGATTGTGATGAAAACTATCACTTCTCAAGAAAGTGATAAGCGACTTCAATGAGTAAAGCAAGAAAAGAAAAAGCTATTCTTTTGTATCCAAGTGAAATTTGAGCCCTGATTCATCAATAAGTGCTTGTAGCTCTTTCTGGTAACTCTCAAAGAGACTGACACTGGAGCTGAGGTCATTGTAATCCGCCAAGCAGGAGCTAGAGTTGTCATTTTTACCACTCTCTTCTGACTTCTTTGACAGATAATCATGAAACACCTTAAGCATTTCCGCTGTTGAGCGAGACTGCACAAACTCATGTAAGTGCTGGAACTTATTCTGGATTTCCTTTGTTTCAACCATTCTTTCTGTTAAGCCGTCAGGAAGAGAGGCCAATGCACTTCATGAAGAGAAAAAATTACAAAAAGAGAAGATCAAAGTTAAATGCAATGCAGCAGGAAGAAACAACCCTAAATCTCTACAAATTTCATGAATGAAATGCATATACTCGCCTAGTGATACCTCTGACAAGACCCCAGTTGTATCCAACATATACAGAGTCCCTAAAACCACCATTAAACCCCTCTTGTGCTGAAGTTTCTTTCCCTGCCATAAGACCATCACGGTATCCAATCTAATAATTCATCAGGAATTACAAAACATAAATGGAATTCGTGACCTAAAGGGGCACAGCTAGTTTTTCTTTTCTGGATGTTCTCAATCAGATTTAACTTGTAAGGATACAGTATGGAATTGGTCATGCCGCCTCTGCCATTCCCTGTCCATTTCAGATGTTTTATCCAACTTATCAGTAGAATCATGACAAACATCTCCATCATCATCCCACACGTCACACCACTCGCTGTCTGGCATTAGATGTTAATTATAGTCAGTGCTATTAAGAGAACTATGTACTAGAAAGAGCCCAACAAAGAAAATCATATCTAGATATTAGAATATCTCCACTTAGCAGCATTTAACTAACATATTTATTCACAAACCACAATCAAAGCCTTAAAATGTTTGAAACGAGAAAATAGGGAAGGATAGTTCTTTCAGCTTTGATTGATCTTAGGCATACAAAGAACGGAAAAGAGAGAAAGAGGCATTGGTTAATCAACAAAAGCTCAAGTTCACTTTCATCCAGATGTGCTGAGAATAGCCACTAAAGAAGACCTTTTAGAATAAAACTTTTCTTTTGATGATGGACCTTTTAGAATAAAACTTCTAAAACTGCCAGTGAGGACCTTCAATTTTCCACTTCGAGTGAGATCCAGGAATAAGAGCACCACATCATACCTTTTATTAAGGGTAAGCAATTTGATATTCAAATCTTAATACCAAATGATTTTTTTTATTTTCATTATCAGCTTGAAATAATCAGCTGAAGTTCATACCATGTGAATCATTGTTTCCAGAATTGGTAGTCGACCTAAGACTGGATTGAAGATTTGACATATCAAAAATGTCAGAGTAGAGTTCATTCTTTATACGGCTTTCCATCTCCAAACCTAGGATAATCAGCTGAAGTAATACAAATAACAGAAATCAAGTCAGTTCACATAACATAAGCCAAAAGCAAATGAAAGAAGAAAGGAGATTGAGGCACAATTACACTAATATCCACTGCACTTTTTGAAATATTACGTAGTATTACTTTTAAGTCAGAAGTTACCACATGAATGCACAAACTGTATTTAACTAATAGAAGCGATCAGGTGCTCAAGACAAAACAATTGCACCAGAATACATCAGCTACACAATGGAAGACACCCAAGCTATAATCAGGCAAGCCTGGCAAAACGCATTATGATCACTAAAGCTTTTGTTCTTATAAACATCAACATAACAACTTTAGAAGAAAACTTTGCAAATTCTATACAGTTAAATGATTGATGTAATGTGTCATCCATTTATACCAATTAATATACAGCAGCTTTTAAGAATGCAATCCATTGCTACACAATAAACCTTGTTTTTGGATAAGATATTGACAGACCATAAACTATTACATTAAATTATTCTTGAATACACCCTACCAATTTATTTTATAGTTAGCAGGTCAGTTTATGGAACAGAGGAATCTTCATCCCTCCTTATATTTCCCCCTTTACAGTAATAGATGATGCAGTTCAGCTTACCAAGTT
Source organism: Przewalskia tangutica (assembly GCA_029844215.1). Classification (NCBI taxonomy): domain Eukaryota; kingdom Viridiplantae; phylum Streptophyta; class Magnoliopsida; order Solanales; family Solanaceae; genus Przewalskia; species Przewalskia tangutica. The sequence continues at coordinate 128,808,833 of CM056721.1, forward strand.
CGGATTGAGCAATTTTTGTTTTGAATACAGGCACAAACTGAATCGTGTTTAACACAAACTTGAAAGATTAAAAAATCTAATAAAAAGATCCAGTCGAATTCAAGAATAATAGGCAGGTCGTCTTATTTGGGTGAAAGAGTATTATTTTTTATCTGAAGATGGACACAACCTAGAGTATAACATGTGGTAGTCCAATCTATATTGACGTTGCAGCTTATGCCACTAAGATAAGGTGGAAGAGTATGAAGGTGGGAATTTTTATAAGACACGAAAACAGATAGATTATCAGTGCATTCCCCACAACAGTTCGGTTCAGTTCGATTTTTTTTTAAATAGAAACTTCAGGTTCGATTTTTCGGTTTGCAATTTATGTGAGGCTTTTGAGAATTGAGCTTCTTTAGGCAAAAAATTGAGACACTGAATTTCCATTATATCAGTCAACCAGTCCTAGAAACTCTAAGATGAATCCATGGAAGTAACAAAGAAATACAAGAAAGCAAGGAAAAATAACAGCATTTTACTATTCAAAGCAACAACATTAACTAGAAAACAAGCAGATCCACATCCCCATGATCATTATAATCCAACACTCCATGGTAAAAGGATACTAATTAACCTCTTTTTCCTTGTTATTATGGTCACATGATTCTTACAATGAACTGATACTGATATCTCAAACTTAAAAAATGGCATATCAAGTAGATGAATCTCACACCATAGTAAATCACAGCATCTGTGTTAACAGAAGGAATCATTCCTTAACATTAGCAAGAACATTTACCCGTTTAACACAAGGAACTAATCTTTCCAAGTGGAAGCAACATTTAGCGAAAATGATAACTGTTCAACTAAAAGGCCATTTCTTATCTAAACCAATTTCTTATTCCAACAGGATTAAAACCGAAAAGGAAAATCCTGTGATCCCTTTCTAAATAAGTTGTTCTGAATTTTTTTCATCTAACTTTAGAAGAAGACAGCTAGTGTACGCTCAATAAGTTCATATGCCATGTACAAAGAAGCCAAGATAAGTTCACCTAAGGGTATTATCTAGGTGCTTTTGAATTTGACATCATGGAATGGCTTTGCTGCTTTATGCTTTAGATAATTGTTTTCAAAAGAATTGCCATCTTCAGATTTTTAGATTTTCCTGATATATCATTTTATTTCTGATATTTCATTTTCTGGTATGTTGCAGAGGGAGGCTCGGCTGGAGCGCAATCAAAGTCGGTCTTTATTCTCATGAGTCATAACAAATCGAAGTCTATAGTGCTGTCGTTATATAATATTTGTCAGCCTAATAACACTTCATTTAACTTATTCCAAAAAGCAACTCTAACGCAAAGCCTTCATGTTAGAATCATTGTGATTGTGTTTGTTGTAGCCTTTTTTTTGGCTCGTTTCGTAATAGATTTGTTGATTCTATTTTCACTTGCAATAAATAATGAGGATTGTGTTGAAGATATTTGAATGTTGATTACAGGCGAGTATTGCGGATATGTTTTCTATTTTTGATAGTTTTTCTGGTGCAGATCTTCGACTTTCTAATCTTTTTTGTAAACGAAGAAGAGTTATAAACACTGGTGTGCTTAGACTGGAGACTACTTTTTTCTTCTCATGCTCAGGTGGGTTCACTTGGGAGTTCTAATGTCAAAACGATTCATGATCAAGACTTGCCTATACTCGATATGATTCTCTTATCCCCTTCTTGATCATGGGACCGATGCTTACTACATTCGATTGGTTTTTGGCAAGTACTTCTGTAAGTTTCATTTGTCAGGATGAAAAAATAATAAATGGGAACGAGTACCTTGAGGCTTTTTATGGGTTCTCTGTTGTTGTTTTGAGGAAGTGTTGAATTCAGAATTGAAGAATAGCACAAGTGCATCATATATAGACAGCACAATAGGAACATGAGTATTATCTCTTGCTCTGTTGTATTGCTTTAGTAGACGGCTCGTAAAAAGTAACATGAGTACATGACTGATGAACTACTCATTAAACCTTTCTTAGATCAACTGGACCTAATAATAGATTACAGGCATCCACAAATATCAAAGAAGAAAAACATGTCAAACTCTTTGGAGATACAGATTAACACCATGCTCAGGTTCTAACACTAATCTAAGAACAGGGGTGTGCTGATATCCTGGGGACAACGAAAACGTAAACCTAGACAGTATCATTGATAGAACCACCTTCAGTTCAGTCATTGCAAAATTTTGGCCCGCACAAGTTCTTGTCCCTGTGCCAAATGGTATATAAGCACTTGGGACTTTGCAAGCCTTTGCAATGCCCTTTGCAAATCTTTCTGGATTGAACTGATAAGTATCTGGTCCCCAGAGTTCCGGCTGCTGATGCAGGAGTGGGATTGGAATCTCAATATTAGTTCCTTTTGGAATCTCAATTCCCTTGAAACTTGTATCCTGCAATGCTTCTCTCACCACGAAAGCTACTGGTGGGTACAGACGCAATGTTTCATGGATGATAATTGTCAGCTGCCAATCAAATATGTATACATGTTAGGGATCCAGGTATAACAATATGCAAATTTTGATTATATGGTTTTTAGATTACTGCATACCACTTTCATCCGTCTAAGCATACCATCATTTGGCAACTCACTACCGCAGACGTCAAGCACCTCAGCACGGGCACGAGCTTGCCATTCTGGATATGCAGCTAGTAACATCAAGCACCATGATGCTGTGAGACCAGTGTTATCGTGGCCAGCAAAGTATATGCTCTTGCAATTATCAACAATGAACATTTCTGGAGTAACGTCAGCTGGGAGATGATCACCATCACTATCTTCATAACTCTTAGAAGCATCAAGTATCAGTTGCAGAAGGTCTTTCTCATAAGTAGGGCTTCTCCGTGCTCGTACTATCTTCAATATCATTGCTTTAATCTCTTTGTCCAATCTCCATATCTCCCTATTATGTTTACTTGGAATATGCCTGTCATAATGCAGCCATTCTGAACATAGTGCGAAAATCATCTAATTACCATGAGTTTATTTTAATACTAGGTTTTTCTTGAGATGAAAAGAGGAAAGTAGCAGGAGGGGATCGATGATATCAGTCTTTTTTCCTTCCCCTACACTTCGCAGAGCTAAACATAGTTCTAAATTAGCAACAATGTCATTTACCTCAATCCAGGAACTCCAATGGGAACCTTGGACATAACCCTTTGAAGGGTTTGAAGTTTTAGGAAGATTTGTTCCCCCTGAGCATAGCTGCTTCCGAAACAAGCTCTTGAGATTATATCTGCTGACAAACTCTTGAGGTCATCTTCCACCTTAACCTCCAATATTCCTTCTGAGTTTCTAGTTTTCTCATCCCATAATTCTATCATTTTGCTGGTGGATTCAACCATCAGACTCACCATCTCCTGCATAATCAGTAGATGTTTGACATTCTAGTCTTGGACTGAACAAATGCATATATCTGTGAGTGGAAATGTACCTTAACCTTGTTAAGATAGAATTCAGGGGCAATAATCTTTCTCTGATGAGCCCAGTAAGTGCCATTTGAAGAGAAAATGCCTTGGCCTAGCAGAGAACCATGATCTTTGGATAGGTATGTTGGCTTTCCCAGTTTCAAAGATGTGCTTAGACTAATTTCTCTCACCATTTCTACATCAGTTACACAGAGAATCTGTATTGTTCCACTTGAATACATGAATATTAATCCTGTAATTTCAACATAAAAAGCCGCATGAGCCCAAAATGAAGAAAATAATTGGAGTAATCAACAATATGAAGGTTGCAGTGCCTTTTGTTACACATGCTTTTCGGAAAAATACTTGTGAAGAGTAGCAGTTGTTATTTAGGTGATCAATTTGAAAAACACTTGTGCAATATTAAAGCACCAATTTATGTTTGATCAAGGTTTCAAAAGTGCTTCTAGGAGATTTTATCTTCTGAAAAACTACTTTTGCTACTACTTAAACACACTTATTTTTTACCCTAAAAGCTTAGACAAACACCTCAATTCTCTAAAAATGAGCAGTTTTTTATTAATAAAAAGCACTTTTAGCATCTTGGAAGCTTGGCTGAACATGCTATAAGACTTGACCATATTCAATTTGCCATTGCAGTATGTGTGAAAATACTCTGGAGGGCCATGTATGGAGCAAAGGGTTGTTTTCCTCTAATTCTTGATTATTGGTATCTGGCCTTTCCTGTTTCTGAAGTTGAATCTTGTTGATATCAGGGAGATTTCCGTACAGAAAATATGGTGAAGGTCCCTTAATCCCTTGGCTTTGAAGTTTTGATCTCAATTTTCTTGGATGCAAAAGTAAAACATTGATGACATCTGCAAAGAACAACACCAGAGATCCACCTAAAACTAGTGATAAAATGATCAGTAACTGTTCCGATTCCATTTCAGATTCTTCTAAACCTGATGTTTCTAATCTTCTTCTGTATATTGACACTTGATACAATCTGTTATACAACAACAACATACGCAGTGAATCACATAATGTAGGGTCTCGGGTTTGATAGACTGCTTATGACTGGATAAAAGATTTAATATTTGAAGGGTTGAAATTTTTATTATTTCTTATGTTCTTCCCATGGAATAAAATATGACAAAAAAGATCCTTTATGTTTTGAAATAAATCGCAGTTTTAATCGCCAAGTATTTAGCAAACTTCCAAAAAGACAAAAATGGCAAGGTGTAACACACGTGTTACATTACCATGGTAGATGGATGAAGTAGCTAGTTCCACGGCATGAATGCTTGTGTTTTCTCTAGCATCGTAAATTCTTTAATTTGTCAAAAGAAATTAATACCAGCATTTTACTGGATGAATTCAACCGGGGCATTTGGTCTAGTGGTATGATTCTCGCTTAGGGTGCGAGAGGTCCCGAGTTCAATTCTCGGAATGCCCCTTTTATTGATTCTTTTTTTTTCCTCACACGTTTTGGATATGTAACTAAGACCCCAACACTTTGATTGAGTTGATCTAACAGGAATATGCTTCAATTTCTCCATTTTAAGCAATTTAATTATTGTATCCTCTTAAAATGTCTGATAACTTTGTGATTGACAAATGAAACAGGAGGAGAATATATCAACCAAGTTACCGAGGTTAAAGAGAGAAACTATCAAAATGTGACATACAAAATAGATAAGCATAACATATGACTTAAAACTCATACATGACTTAAAGCTCTCAGAGTCAGTGCCAGAGCTACCTTATGTTAAGGGGGTGTCATGTCAATCGATATTCTTTCGTCGCAAAATTATATTGTTTAATTGGATTAAAATTTTAGTTATATATATGTTGATTCCCTTTTATTTTCTACATATGGCTACTTTTTATATTTTGATATTGTTTAATTAAATTTTTGGCTCCGCCACGGGTAGCTCTACCCCTCTCCTTCTCTCATGTAATAGAAGTTTTAAAATGCATCAATTTATGCAAATTGCTCTCCTATGTGTATCATGAAAATAACTTGATTGATTGAAAAATAAGTTGGCCAGAAAAATACACAAGATCAACAAGCAGTTCCACTAATTTAGCCCAATTGTAACAAACATATGTTTATATGAATCAATGCTTAGAAGCTCCTTCGATAGGCAAGATCTAATAATTGGGAAACATAAAATATATCAAGTTAAATCTCAAAACAATAACAATAACAAATTCAATATAATTTCATAAGTGGGGTCTTGGAAAAATGATAGTGTATATGCAAATCTTACTCATGTACCTTGACAAGATAGAGAGATTAAAATTAATAATTTGAGAATGGGAAAGAACTACGCTCTCGAGTCTCGACTACATACTAACCTATGTTTAATTTTGTGAATATGGACTAGTAGTGCTTCATAAAAAACGAAATAGGATGATTTTGAGCCTTAATCCAAAAATAGTGGACCATTTTAGACTTTTTCTCGTCATATTCTACAGTGCCCCCCTGCAAAGGCCTTTCCCCCTTATACATCGTTCGTCTCCGGATCAGTCATTAACACAGTGACCAACAATGTGGAGAAGATCTTTCTGTATACTCTCAGAAAGACCATATTCTTCACAACCTGAAATACCCAGTTTGTATTCCTTTCTCCAACCTTCAATTTTCTCCTTAAAAAGAACACAACAACCTTGTACAACCCCACAAAAACCCCATAACCAAACCCCACTAACCTTAACACAAGAACACAAATCCAATCTTGAATCCACACTTCAAGATTCCATAAAAACTAACAACACAGATGAAGCATGGAAATCATTCAAGACCCTTTCAAATTACGCTGCTTACCCAAGTAAGCCACTTACCAATTCACTCATCACTCATTTGTCATCATTGAATGATACCCATAATGTAAAAAGAGCATTTGCTTCAGTAGTTTACTTGTTAGAGAAGAAACAAGAATTGTTAAAGCCTGAAACTTTACATGTTTTGTTGAACTCAATGAAGGATGCTAATAGTGTTGCTCCTGCTTTTGCATTAGTTAAGTGTATGTTCAAGAACAGATTTTTCATCCCTTTTAGTATGTGGGGTGATGTTCTTGTGGAGATTTGTAGGAAAAATGGCAACTTTGGTGGGTTTTTACAAGTTTTCAATGAGAATTGTAGGATTGCTGTTGATGAGAAGGTGAACTTCTTGAAACCTAGTTTGGTAGCTTGTAATGCTGCATTAGAATGTTGTTGTTGTGAGCTTGAATCGATTACTGATGCGGAGAAAGTGGTGCAAACCATGTCGGTCTTGGGTGTTAGGCCTGATGAATATACTTTTGGGTTATTAGCTTATGTGTATGCATTGAAGGGTCTTAAAGAGAAGATTGCTGAGTTAGAAGGTTTAATACGTGGATTTGGTTTCCCGGATAAAGGGGTTTTCTTTAGTAATTTGATTAGCGGCTTTATGAAGTGTGGTAATTTGGCGTCTGTTTCAGCAACTATTCTTCAAGGTGTAAGAGAAACGGATGGACAAGGATTAAGTTTTCGAGAAAGAACTTATAATGATGTAGTAAGCGGATTTCTTCAAAATGGGAGCATAAAAGATTTAGCTACTTTGATTGGTGAAACTCAGACCTTGGAATCTCCATCTGTGATTGTTGAGAGATCCTTTGGATATGGCATCATAAATGCTTGCGTTAATCTCGGGTTACTGGATAAAGCACACATGATATTTGATGAAATGAATGCTCAGGGTGCTTCTTTAGGTCTTGGAGTCTACCTGCCAATATTGAAGGCATATTGCAAAGAGCAAAAAACCGCTGAAGCTTCTCAACTGGTGACAGACATAAGCAGTTTAGGTCTACAATTGGATGTTGCTACCTATGATGCTCTAATTGAAGCTTCAATGTCATGCCAAGATTTTCAGTCTGCATTTTCTATGTTTAGGGACATGAGAGAAGCAAGAATACCTGACCTGCAAGGGAGTTACTTGACGATCATGACTGGTTTAACAGAAAGTCACCGACCTGAGCTCATGGCAGCTTACTTGGATGAGATTGTTGAGGATCCTCGGGTTGAAATCGGAACACATGATTGGAACTCCATCATCCATGCCTTCTGCAAGGCTGGGCGGCTAGAAGATGCAAGGAGGACTTTCCGAAGAATGACCTTCCTTCAGTTTGAACCAAATGAGCAGACGTATCTTTCTCTGATAAATGGATATGTGACCGCAGAGAAGTTTTTCAATGTTTTGGTTCTGTGGAATGAAGTCAAAAGAAAGGTTTCAGCAGAAGGGGAGAAGAAGATGAAACTAGATAACACCTTAGTTGACGCATTTCTGTATGCGTTGGTTAAAGGAGGCTTCTTTGATGCAGTGATGCAAGTTGTGGAGAAATCTCAAGAGCTGAAGATATTTGTTGATAAATGGAGATATAAACAAGCATTCATGGAGAAACATAAGAAGCTCAGAATTTCAAAGTTAAGAAGGAAAAATCGTGGTAAAATGGAGGCACTTATTACTTTCAAAAATTGGGCTGGTTTAAGTGCTTGATGGAACTCATGTCTGTTGCTTGCCTATTTTTGCTTGATTCTCAATGCTGTAAGGAGCATTTTGCTACTGGGAACTAAAATATTCAACTTAAGATCAAAGGCTAACTTGGATTTTAGGGCTTTCGATGCTGACACAGCAGTGGCAAATTGCTTTTCAGGAAACTCGCCTGGTAAAGATTATGAGCTGCAGCCTCTAGCAGGTGACACAGATCAAAGATGTATTATGTTTGCTAAACCATATGGTTTGTGTGATCTAAATTATGTTGTGTAAAACACCTTAGACCGCTTTCCAGTCTGGCTATGATCAACATACTATAGAAGGTGCTATATCATCAAACCTTTCTTCTTAGTTGTAACACATCAGATTTTTCTGTTACTCTCGGATGGAGAAATTGGCACGGCGAGACCAGATTCAGTGAGAGAAAGAACCCCTGTGCTTGTAAAAAAAACTCAACAAATTATTTAATTTACTTAAAAATGAATAACATCCTTAGTTGGTTCGATAATCACCAACAGCTCCTTTTTTTGCTGTTACTGGCCAAAAAAACTCTTGAATAGGTGTAGCAGATATCTGGCGAGGAGCTTTTTTTTATCAGTACAAATTGTAAGAGTTTCCCCCTCTCTAGTGCGATAAGATGTTATAAAGTTTGTTTTTTTCTTATAAAGAAAAAGTCATTAAGTTTGTTTTTTCCTGGTTTGCTTTTAAGTTCAGTAACGGGAGCGATCTTGAGACAAACGTGAAGGTGAGGCTCGTAACTCGGGTCATTTCAAAAAAAGGAAACTTCAAGTACCTCCGGTCTATTATGCAATGAGATGGAGTGATTGATGATAATGTCACACATCGTATTGGGGTAGGGTGGATGAAATGGAGGCTCACATCTGACGTCTTATGCGACAAAAAAATACCACCAATACTTAAAGGCAAGTTCTATATGGCAGTGGTTATACCGACTATGTTGTATGAGACGAAGTATTGGCCAGTCAAACTTCGCATATCCAAAAGATGAAAGTTGCGGAGATGGGGATGCTGAGATGGATGTGCGGGCATATAAGGAGGGATATGATTAGAAATGATGATATTCGGGATAGAGTGGGAGTGGCCTCGGTAGAGGATAAGATGCGGGAAGCGAGGTTGAGATGGTTTGGACATGTGCAGAGGAGAGACACAAATGCCCCAGTTCAAAGGTGTGTGAAGTTGGCTATGGATGAGTTCAAGAGGGGTTGATGTAGGCCGAAGAAGTATTAGGAAGAGATGATTAAACGAGATATGGCGCAGGTGCAACTTATTAAGGACATGACCTTAGATAGGGGTTATGGAGGACACATATTAGGATAGAAGGGTAGTAGGTAGTCGAGCGTAGTCCTACTTACACTTACAAACGGATAGTTGTAGTGTTATTATTCTAGGCCCGCCTAGCCTATTATACTAATAGGTGTAGTATTGTTTTATAGTCCCCTGTAGTTTGATTTCTGTTGTTATGTATCTTAGTATATTATGTTTAGTTTATTTACCTTCCCTAGTTACTACTTACTTTTTCAGAATACGCTATCATGCCAGCATTTTCATACTGTTTTAATTTTTTTTGACCGGGTCTGACAGTTTCTCTTGCTTTGCGCTTATGATCTGTCTTGAGCCGAGGGTCTCTCGAAAACAATCTCTCTACCTACCAAAGTAAAGGTAAGGTCTGCGTACACTCTACCCTCCCCAGACCTCACGCTGTGTATGTTGTTGTTGTTGTTGTTGTTCTTTTAAAATTATTTTATGATATGAATGCCCTTATGTTAAGTTGTTTTATTGGGGTTCCAAGAGAGGAAGCAGAGGATCAATTTTGTGTTATGGACGTTGAACATGATTCTTCAATAGTTGCATTGGTTGTTGCTGGACTTGTGTCCAAAAGGGAAAAGTTACTTGAAATTCAACTTCTGGTTCTTCGGTTAGTATGATTGTCGAGAGCTGTTATTGATTTCTTTGTGTTTGTTTCACATAGGGATGTAGGTAGAATTAGTTAATGTTCATCTTCAATCTAGTTATGCTGATGTCTATGATGCAATTATCGTGCTTGAACAGCCATCTTTCTGTAAAAATGATTGTAGCTACTATATAACTGAGTAGTGGTATTTAAAAACATTTCCGCTGCCGTTTCAAAAAGAATCTGAACACCTGACGATAACCTTGATTTGGAAGAACTTTTTAGAAGAGGAACTTATCAAAAGGGAACTCTTTAGAAGTGGAGCTTCAGAAATGCGCTTAACCTAAGAATTTTACATAGCAACATGTCCTGTTACGTTGTTATGACTTTTAAATGCTTTCTAGTAATCAGCCAAGGGAGAGCAACCCAATCTGGAGGGAAAGGAATCTTAGATGCCTTGAAGGAAAGAGCAACCAGATCCAGAAGATAAAGCTTTGTTGTATTTCGCTTTTTTTACTTTTGGTGTAAACAGGAGTAAATGGAGGATACTGA